>OV281087.1:6363630-7613630 GCA_923060345.2 Erebia aethiops | reverse complement strand
ACGCTTTTGTGTGAAGGATGTTTTAAAATGACACTCACCATTGTCGGTACGACCTTCCTTGAGTTCGTTAAATGTTAAATAACATTATTATATTATACGAATATTTTTAAAGGCCCTCTTTGGCCGCGTGCTTGAATTCCATGTAGGTACATACAGGTATGTATGTATCTTTGAGTATCCTTCTTAGGCATTGCCTTCGAGCTCTTTAAAACAAAATTCACTTAATCATGATTCAAAATCCATATGTAAAAGTTTATTTGAATGAAAAACTTTTAATTCAAAATAATTTGCGTAACCTTAGGTTTTTGACGATTAAAGCCTCTCTTTGCGCCTGAATTTTTTCACAATATGATGATATTCGCGTAGTCTTATCGGTCTTGCATACGAATGAATACACATAGTGTGTAACTATTTACCACCTCATTGCGAACAGAGATTTCCTTCTTCCAAAAACGTAATTTTTCTTTACCGATTCGGAAAATTACGAAATCCCTGCCTATTCGTGTAATAAAAGTTCTCAATTTCTTAAAACTGTAGGAAGAAATAAATTAGAATATCATTTTCATTGCACTCCAGAAATACTACCCAATGATTTCTTTGTTACAAATCCAAAAACAAATTATTTACAATCTAATTACTATACAAATCACGCAGGCGTGGAATGTTGGCAAGAATGCTGGCTGCATTTCCGCGCTAGACAAATAATTAATTCGAGCGAATCTAAAGAAACTACAAATTAAGGCGAGAGCTTCTTTTAGCTCGATCTGCTAAAGCTGGCTTATCGACAGTATCAATTATCCGCCATCCGCATTGACGCCATCTTGTCCCCGAGAAGGTTTTACATGGGGATCGGATTTACTGAGAATCCGCGCTGAAAACGGATTTGTGACTGTTGTTCATAATATATTAACTACTATAAGAGGCTAACTAATTTTGTATACTTTTATTTTTGTTATATTCTGCATTATTTATAAACTAAAACCGAAGAAATAAAATCGGATGAAAAGATGGACCGTTAAAGCATAGCAGACAGACAGATAGAAAGAAAGACAGCCACACTTTCGCATTTCATATTAGTATGGATTTTATATGAAGCCGCGTGGATTTAGGATTGTTTGAACCTGTAATCTCTTTAATTTTCCGGGATAAAAATTAGCGGATATTAATTACTCTACAGGTCTAGGACTCCATGTGAAAATCACGTCAATCCTTTGATCTTTTGGGATGGTTCGGAACATTACTAAAATTCTACATCAATGGTTCGGAATTTTTAAAAACTAGTGTTGAGACTGATGTCACCATCCTGTTTAATAAGTAAGTAATTTTTAACGTCAATAAGTGTATCCACAGTGTACCTATATTGACTAAATGATTTGATTGATTAAATGATTGATGGAATCGCAGCGTAATATTTATACTAATATTATAAATACGAAAATGTGTCTGTATGACCGTCTGAACGTCTGTCTGTTTGCAACGAATTTACGTCTCGTCTATTGAACCGATTTCGACGGGTACATGGATAGATTGCACCCCGGGAATGACAAAACCTACTTTTTATCCCGGAAAATAAAATTTTCTAGTGGATTTAAAAATCTAACCTAACGTGGACACAATTTCAATAGTATTTCAACGTAATGTATTGTGAGTTTGATTGATAGTGACTCGAGATCTTTAACCTGACAGCAACACAAGATTGTTACCTACTCCTTTCTTAATCTTTTATCCCCAGCTTGCAGCGTCGAGAAATATTTCAAGAAATTCCTTCCCAGCCATTCATCACGTGCTGAGAAATGTATTAAGAGATGTGTTTTTAAAAGAATTAAATGTTTTCAACTTCTTACTCGCAATTTAATGGCTATTAGATGAAATTTATCGGTGTTTGGGACGCTCTTTGGGAATTTCATGAGATCGTGGGAAACTCTTCGAATTAGTGTGTTACCTTTAGGGTACGTTTCCACCAGATATGTGCTATGTTCATATGTTGCTAAACTACATATGTGTGGTAAATCCACCAATATTGGCAAAGGTCTGCCAATACGCACTTTATATTATATCGAGGACTTTGACCAAAAAAAAATAGTATTAGTTTTTATTGTATTTATTGTCACTCCGCGTCTACCAACTCAGTTTATGCGTTTTGTTGTTGACTTGCTTGAAATGCATAGTAAGTTTTGGAACACATCCCGGTATCATCTTCAATCAACATTGTATGAAGTTTACATTTCAATTTTAACTTACCTACTCTAATACAAAATGTATTTACTTTTGACTTTACGCTTCTATTGAAACTAAGCCCTTTCCAAAGGGCTTTCATCGGAATACGCTTAGGAGCAAGAAAAGCCATTGATTGAGAAACTCGCCATTTTGTTTTATACTCGTTTCTGAGAGCTAAGTTGTAAAGCTTCCATACAAAATTTTTGCTGAAATTTTTAAAAGCAACATAAACTAAATGGGAAAGTTTGACCTCAAGCAAAAGACGACCTCACTGGCGCAGTGGCGAGCGCTGTGGTTTTATAAATGGGAGGTACTGAGTTCGATTAACGGCAGGGTCAATTTGAGAATTTATAATTTCCGAATTTTATATATGTCACCGTAAGATTATAATCTAACGGTGTCTATCCCGCTAGATTATAAACTGTCGAAAGATTGTGAACCGTTCAATGTTCTGAGTATTAATTTATGAAATATTTATTGTTTTTACGTTTTCTTGTCTCTTTCTAGTACAGTTCGCGCGCGAGTTGAATGCAGAGTAAATGTAAGTGTCACCATACATTTACTCTGCATTCAACTCGCGCGCGAACTATAGGTTAGGTTAGGGTTTGACATGAATATTCAGGTAGTGCCTAGTAATATACCTAATATATTACAATTTACCGAAAAATAACGCGTTAAATTGTAAGCAGTATGTTACGGTTCACAATCTGACGAAAGTTTATAATCTATCGAGATAAAAAAACGTTATATTATAATCTAACGGTTTTTACAATCTTACGGTGACATATACACAGCCAAAAAAAAGTTTCAGCCAAAGCCAGCAAGGCAAAAGTCACAGGGCTTAGTTACTAACTAAAAAAAACCGCCCGATCGTTTACTCGCCGTTTATGTACTCATCTATAGTGGTCGGGTCTACTCGAGGTTAATTATTTTAAGAAAGATTAGAATTCGTTCAGATTTCAGTTATTCTGGTGATGTATTCTGAGACCTAAATATACGAACTAGAGCACGACGTCTCAGCTGCTGAGACTGGCTTGGCTGTCGAGGACGACACAGATTCACTGCTTATGTAGTTACTAGCTGATGTCCGCGACTTCGTCCGCGTGGTTTAAGTTTTACCATTGAAAATGGTTATCAGATGCAAATCGTCTGAGACGTATTTTTGGCCATAGCTCCGAGGGTTTTCGGAGGATCGAGATGAGAATAGTACCAATAGTTGAGGAATTTATCGAGACACGTGTGAGCGTTTAAATTTTGAATTGGCTGGTAACTTTTTTGGAATTTTGAAAAATGTAATAAAGTTGGATTTTGGGGGTTGTATTGTCTAAATTGTAAATATTTATGTATTTCCAGCCTGCGTTCTGGCGTGATTGAGTAACAAACGTCCATCCATCCATTCAAACTTTCGCATTTATAACATTAGTATAGAATACTGCATGCCCACTGAGATACTTTTCTATAGATTTGCTGATATGTTAACAAAAATAATAAAGTCAAATAACTTAATCAATTTTACGGCTCTATTTTCTTGACCGACTCTTCATACGGGGGTCAGTGTAAAGCACAAACGAGAAATGGTCTTTTAATGGTTTAACTGCGGAGTTGCAGTTTAAAAGCTATTAAATCTGAAAGCATTCCCTGCGCCATTCCCGCAGAGATTCATGATCTCATGACTCCGACTCGGTTCATACAAAATAGACTAACGATCGGCGTTGGGCACTTTTACACAACTTCAATATGTATCAAGCATATAACTTTAAACAAGAAATTTGTATTTACTGTATTTTCATTACGTCGATATACCTGCCTAATTTAATAAACCCATGTCAAAATCAACTTTTTTTTTATTCTACTACCAGTTAACTCTGACTGCACCTATGGCAGTTATATTAGCAACAAGCCACCGCCGAAGCCACTGATCATACTATCTGAATTTATGTTATGAGTAACGATTTTCAAGACAGTATTTTTCATCAGACAAGATCACAAACAACGCTTTGCCATCGAGAATCCAATAAGACCTGAGACAGGAGGGTAAATATAATAAATAACTGAAATTTATTGTTTATGTATCTTAACTTACTTCTTAATAATATCATAAATGTGAAACCTTAGATGTTTGTAAGTGTTATATCGGCGAGCACGAGTAAAACGCACGACTGCTATAGTGACACTGCTTTAATGATGAGACAGCGCGTTGAGGCACCAACGAACACATAGTACGTACATGCTTACATTACACATATACAACAGTAAGTTTATATTATGTTTGGCTGTTTGTGACTCCTTCAAGTCACAATGACTGAACCAGTTTGGTTGTGGAATGCAGATAGCTTATATTCTGAGTTAATACATAGGCTACATTTATTCGGAATTTTAAGAGTTCCCATGGCTGAGTTTGTTGTGGGCTCTTCTTAGACCAGGGCGCATTTGGAACCCTCGTAGCTTTAGTATCAAGATACCGTGGTTCATTATTACCACCACTTCTACGTAAACGTGACGTTCAGAAGTTGTACTGTGTGGGTACCTATTATGAATAAATATACTTTGAGTTTGAGTTTGACTTTGAATCAAGTAATTCTTAATTCTCGCGGACCAAGACACGGGCCTCATGTAGTGGTGTGATAAAATATGAACGAAACCAATTCAGTGGCGATGTCACGAGCGCAGGCCGACATGTAGTGAGGAATTTATAGGATTACCATCACTGGCATGTATTACCGATGATGAATTACGCGCAACGTCGAACCGACATGACAGAGAGATTTGTGGACACACGCTACAAACATCGGAAACTAATTGGACTAGGTGCCTACAACTGTTACAATGAAAAAAGCATTTACAATTAAATTGTAAATTACATATTGTCGTTGAAAAGCGCTTTGTACAATAAGTTCTTTACTATTCTTATAATTCTCAAGCTTACATTAATACTTATTTTGATTTCTGCAGCCAAACAAACAATGGCCAAATTACAAGAAGGTGTGTGATTCGTCGTCGTCGTCGTCGTCTCAACCTATAGACGTCCACTGCTGGACGAAGTTCTCCTGCATGGATCGCCATAGAGTACGGTCTTGTGCTGCTTGTTTCCAGCGGCTCCCAGCTGCACGCTGGAGATCGTCCGTCCACCTAGTGGGGGGTCGTCCAACGCTACGCTTCCCTGTGCGAGGCCGCCATTCAAGCACTTTGGGACCCCAACGCCTATCGGTTCTACGAACTATGTGCCCTGCCGATTGCCACTTATGCTTGACGACTCTTCGAGCTATGTCGGTTACTCTGGTTCGTCTACGGATCTCCTCATTTCTGATTTGATCCGATCCGAGCATAGCTCTCTCTATCGCCCGCTGAAGGAATGGCGGAAAGACACAATTTCGTATTTTATAATAATATCAGTATGGATTTTATGTAAACTTTGTGTGAATCCCAAAGCTACCTTCGCCTTGTTTACAGTCCACCTTTGCGCCTATGCGCAAGAACACTGCGTGTGTTTACACGAATGATATTTAGCTTGTTTACACACGCGCGATAATGGCGCCCGATGGGCAATCACCCGTGAAATACGGCGGGTTCACGTGTCATGACAATCATTATTTACATACGTTAATGTTTTACCCGCATTAAGCATTCGTGCTATACGACCGCTTAAAAAATTAATGCTCACATCTGCCTACTAATATTTATTTCGGTTTAAATGAACAAATAAATATCCTTTTTTCAATTCAAAGCCAAAGACATAGATGTACTTACTCAGTTTTTATTTAAGTACGGGATTCAGAGAGCAACTTTAAATGAGTGATAACGAGGTGTTAGCATGCCGTTAAACGGTTAAACGGTTAACGGCTAGTGGTTGAAAATATTAGTAAACAATCTTTACTCGTGTGCACTAGCGAGTGAAAAAAAACAATGTTTTTTTAAGTTTGGTAAGCGGTTAACGGTAGTAAACGATCTTTACTCCTGTGAAAAAAAAATAGTTTTTTTTTTCTACCGCTTACAGCCGTACTACTAACCGTTTAACAGTTTAACGACATGCTAACACTTCACCGGGTCAGATAATTTTGTGGGACTTTAATATATTAGTAAAGGCTGTAGTAGGTACGTACCACAGACCATACAACTCGGTGGTACGTACATTAGAGCTTCGCACGGGTGGGCGGGTTAACTCGTTCATTAAAAAAGCCACGAAGGTGTTGAAAATAGAAGAATCGATTACAGCCACAAAGCCTACTCCACCTATTAAGCACCCCCAGTTAATCAGAGTGCTTGATCGACAAAACTGTGGTGCTAATCGTAAAATCTCCCCGGACAAGTGGTGATTAACTCGTTTATTCGTCTCTCTTCCAACTGCTAATGGAGTAATCTTTAACGCAACACCAAATTGCCTTTTTACTGGCTGACCGGTTAATTACACTCACAATTTAGTGTGTGTCCTCTGAGAGACATAAATTCGGTTGTTATTTAATAGCTGACCTAGATAAGCTTTTGGTTATAATATTATTTACCTACTGACTTAACTTTTACGTGTTGCTAAATTTATAGAAACACTAGCTGATGCCCGCGACTTCGTCCGTGTGTATGGAGATGTTTTGGTTCCCGCGGGAACTCTTTAATTTTCCGGGATAAAAAGTAGCCTAAGTGTTATTCCAGACTATAATCTATCTCTGTTCCAAATTTCATCCAGATTCGTTCAGTCGTTCTGGCGTGATTGAGTAACAAACATCGATCCATCAGTCCATCCAAATGTTCGCATTTATAATATTAGTATAGAGTATAGATTGGTTAATGATAAATAAATAAAATAGATGACCAGAAGCAGCAAACAGCTGAAATTCAGTGCTATCTTTTAATACTCACTTCAACCCATCTCCGGCACACTGCAGAGCACGAGTCTCCTCTCAGAGCGACAAGGGTCTGGCCGTATTCCACAACGCTGGCCGAGTGCGGATTGGCAGGCTGGCTAAATTACTATTAAATAATAATAGTACGGACACAGATGAAATATTTATAACAATGCACGTTTTATCTGTGTTGTACACATACGTGCGCCGTAGAGGTTCGCTACGAACTGCTACGCCGTAGCATCAGTCGTAGCGATAAAACGGGACCTCCGCATTTTAAAGTGCAATAATACAAAATATAATGCCGCTATAATAAAGCCTGGCACGCAATCATTTTCGCCTATCTAATGTACAGCCGCTCCCCGGCATTGTGTGATCTTTATCACGCCTTTGTACTTTGCCACAATTCATTTTCTCCAGTCAAGTACCAAGTCGGTAAACAATCGTTCAAAGATAAGAAAGAGGTCTCTTGAACCTTGGCGCAGTGGTGAGCGCTGAGCTCTTGTAAGTGTTCCTTATAAGTGGAAGCACCCGGGTACATTTCCCGACAGGGGCAACTGACATTCAAATGATTTTAATCAAATACACTTTTACAAGTACTTTTGAATCGTCACGTTCCCCTAATAGGCTAGCACGCACTGCATCTTCACCTACCACTATTGAGATCGTTGGCCGTTGTCCTAGGTGAGCGACAGAAGCGACGCGACGCGATGCGACGCGAGTGACAAACTTGTCTAAGCGACAACGTATACCATGTGAAGGGTCGGCTAATGTTTGATACTCTCGCGTCGCGTCGTATCGAGTCGTGGTGTCGCGTTTGTCTCTCACGTAGGACAAGGGGTAATTTGTAGTGGGAAAAAAATGAACTGTCATATCTTTAAAAGCGATATTAAGACATAGCGCGCAATCTCTTTCGCCTATCTAATGTATTGTCGCCTCCGCGGTAGAGTGTCGCTCTTTATCTCTCCTTTGTGCTTGGCCGCTCGATCACAGCTCCCTTTGTCGAGGACTCGGCCGCGTCTCGGAGATGAAGAGTACAGTTATGAAACTTTACTGCACAGTATTGATATTGTTCTTTTTGTTTACGAGTATTAAAGGCAGGACATTTCTTAAGTTTGATAAGGGCTTCGAAAGGGGTCCGAATTTAAGAATGTAAATAATATTTTTGCTGAGAGCTAATTTGACAAAGCAATGCTGAAACGTCTTAATGTCATTCATCTCATAAACATGTGCCGATTAAAAAACATAAGGATGATTGGGCTTCGGTTGCGCCGATCCACAACAGTCCAGTCATTTGGTTCTCAAAAAGGGGGTTATCTGGAAAGTTTCTCGGGAGTTTTAAAAATTGGTGTATTTTATAGATTTCGACGTGCTCTTTCCGAATTTTCACTTTGCCGCCTCGTATCTTTGCCTCTCGCACCGCCATATTGGAAAAATGGCATCCAAAAACAGTTTTTTGACACTAACTCTTTTCAGACTAATTTTACGATGAAAATAGTTATGTAATGAATGAAACTAGAAAAAATTTCCAACAATATATGTCGTAAGTAACCTTTTTTAATAGGTGGTCTAGTTTTACATTGGACATATGCACAAAATACTCGTACTACGGGCAATAGTAAAATTTTTACAATCATATTTAATTTGGCGAGTCAAAATTCGTCCAAAATCGAATAAAATAGTAGCCTATATGTATTTATAACATACGAAACAGGTATAGTCACCGACATATATTGTACCTACGTAGGTACAATTTATGTCGGTGGGTATAGTAGTCGTATTATGAAGTGTAAGCTCATATTATGAACGGCATTCCAGTCACGTATTTTATTATCATGAACATTTCAACGCTTCTTGTAAACATCGGGTCTGAGATCGCGAGCCGACGGCACTTCACCGACCTTTTCAGCAAAAAATTGCGTTTCGAATACACAATTTGTTTTCATATTTTTTCGCTTGAGTTTGATTTTGATGATTTACGATAAATATCAAATTCAGGGCGTGTTTTATCGAGCCTGTAATGAAATATTAATTTCCAATATTGTAAAGCTATAAAAAACTTACAACAAAAATCTTTAAGAAAAACATCAAGGTTGAAGCCTTCTTTTAACAGTAAAATCACCCCTCTGGCAAAAGACTCCGCTCTTCCCTAACAATAATAATAGAAATAAACAATATAACACGAACAATTTATTATACTTAAGTAGAGTTTTCTAAGTGATTATCTTAAGTGTTCCCTCATGATTACTTACTCTTACTTACAATACTCTTCAAAGGGTGGATAATCAAATTTCTCAAAAGCCTGCAACGCATTTGCGGTTCCTCTGGCGCTGCAAATGTTAATGGCGGCGGTTGATAATAATTGTTCTGAAGAGCCCCATATTGGGAACACAGAACGTAGGATAATTAGCTTTAGGATTTAGATGTTTTGTTTTACTGGCAAAGACGTGCCGCTAAGCGATTCAGCGTTCTGGTACGATGCCTGTAGAAACCGAAGGGGTATGGGTTTAATATAACTGGCATTCCCCTAACAGGTTAGCCCGCTACCATCCTAAACTGCACTTACCATAAGGTGAGATCGCAATCAAGGGCTAGCTTGTAGTGGATAAAAAAAAAGATATAATAAAATATCATAGTCAAGTCCGTATTTACGAGTTATTGAACTGTTTCTTTTATTAAAGCTTTAAAAGTTTTACCATAGTTCTAATTAAGTCCATAAATAGGTTTTCACGACTTTGAATTTAATTGCGGGCTCTATCTGAGGGCGTGTCACGTGAATCTTAAGTTTCTGGATTTATTATGTCAGTCAGTTCCTCCTCATGGGCGCACGAGGGAGTTAAGGAACTAATTGAAGTGCTCTTCTCCATAATGTATTTAGTTCATTTAATGAGATAAACGAGACAATACAAACAACTTGGTAGTCGATATAATATAGTGATTTAAGGCGAGTCACCTGCAAGATTTTAGGAGGTGAGGTGTGGGGTGCCGCCCGCGCGTCTCGCGGTACATTTCTCGTAGAGACTGGCGGGGAAGCGGGCAGCGGGGTATATTCTGAAACCGCTTGGCAACGTTCAAGTTCTGGGATTAATTTGAATTAAATAGATATAGGACTTCAGTTTGAAATAAATTTTAGCAGGTTCTCATTAATACTTCAAGAGGAATTTATCCATATAAAAATGATGAGCAAAGTCGAAAATTTTATTAATAAAAAAATCGTTTTAAACTTTTAATTTAGCCTGTTTCAAGATTTTTTTGATCGAGTAAAGTACATCCTATCGTGTAACAAATTAGCACATTCTTTAGACAATATCTTTAAGTGTATCGGATATTTTTTGTAAGACCGTTATTTAATAGTAAATACCGAAAAAATTTGATCTAGCAAACCAGTTTTCACCGCTGAGCTGAGGTGACTCGCCTTAAATATAAGTTATAGCATGTTTTGCGCATGAAACGTGAATTTTAAATCAACTGTTTGTAGGTCTTATTTTGATTATGATATTTTTTATGCCTAACCTGTTAGGGGTATGACATTTTATATTAGACCCATACCATTAATAGGTTTCTCCACGGCATCGCACCGGAACGCTAAATCGCTTGGCGGTACGTTTTTGCTGATAGGGTGGTGACTAGCCACAGACAAAGCCTCAAACCAGACCAGGCCAGAGTCAATTCTGAAATTTTAAATTCCCACATTGACCCTGCTGGGATCGAAGCCGAGCCTTCCGCTTATTAGAAACCAGCGTACTTCACTGACACTGAGCCTGAGGTCGTCTAAAGTATATTTTAAATCCTCAGCGCACAAAGTACATGTGATGATGATACATGATACAAGATACATGACACAATGTAATGGTCACATTTGCCTGTATGTTATACAATAAAGGGCGGGCAAAACACACAGGTAGCGAGCGAGGGTCGGGCGCGGGCCGAGTCGGGTGCGCAGCAGGTTGAATTCCTTGTGTTTATATGGACGACATCACACAGAACGCGGGCGCGGTTCGGGCGCGTGGCGGGTGACGCAGTGTGATGTCCATATAAATACAAGGAATTTAACTCGGCCCGCACCCGACTCAGCCCGAGCCCGACCCCCGCCCGCTCTCTGTGTGATAAACATTAATCCAGTCCGCCTACGAGTGGGCTATAACAGTTTCGTAGTCAACATTAACATAAAATCGATAGGTATCGAGTGCCAAGTGACCCGGGATGGTTAAGATATTATATTCAGAGTGCTACTGTATATCGGTTCATTACCTCAGTCCATGAGCTTTGGTATAAGACCGGCTGAATGCTTATTCTTTAATATACAATTGATAGTAACTATTTAGTGAGCCAAGAAAGTTGCAAACTAAAATCTTTAGTCCGCGCACGAACTCCAAGGAATCGGGGTCTGAAGAAACGACGGCTGTACGACACCCCCGATCGTCGCTCCATATCCAGTTCACTCCCAGCACTAGTTTAGAGCTTGAGGCGTGTAATTTTGCGATAGCAGTATTGTTTTGCACTTTAAACGACTAGGTCATTACATAGGATAACATTCCTTTTATCATTATATAGGAATCCTCGGAACTCGCGCGCGGGCTATTGAGATATTTTTGCACAACCCAGGGGTGTTACTACCATCGCTTAAAGCAGTATTACTTCAAAATGTCAGTTTTATGTCACGTGCCTTGACGTCCCTAAATTAAGGATTATAATTCCAAAACACCATCGAACGTTGTTCCAACTTTGATCAAAATATCATACTAATATTATAAATGCGAAAGTGAGTTTGTTTGTTGGTTTATTGGTTTGTCCTTCAATCACGCTGCAACGGAGCAACGGATGGACGTGACTTCTGGCAAGTGTATAGTTGAGGACCTGGAGAGTGACATACGCTTGATCGATTGATTGATACGCAGAGTATAATTACTTTTTAAATATCCGGGATAAAAAGTAATCTTTTTATCCCGGATAATTAAAGAGTTCCCGCGGGAACCAAAAAACCTCAATCCACGCAGACGAAGTCTAGTATCTATCACTACTGCCACTGCCATTAGCCACGGTCACTAGTATCGCTGTATGTCAGGCATAGAGTTATGAAATACTGTAGAATTTCATGAATTTAGTGAAGCGTCGCGCTGCTACTTATTTCAATATTTTCAGTCGTATTCTAGAGCAGCGCCGCCGCATCTCCGAGCTGTTATGCTAATCCAAAGTGAGAAGTGGAATATAAATCGCGTTATTACCACCTCATTTAAAAGTTACAAAGATCACGTACTTAGCTCGTGCTTATTAATGTACATTAATTTAAATCGAAACACTGAGCCAAATAAAAAACACTTAAATAACACCCTACTGTAAGTTTTCTTTGTTTTTTAAATAATTGTAAGTTATTTTAAAAACAATCATTTGATAACAAGTTTAATTTGCAACAAGCCTTGAACGTGAAATAGTTGCTCTAAATCAACAAGTGAATATAATTAAAATTATTTAAAAAAAATACGACTGCTCTGCCGTAGCCCGTATTGAATTACCTTTGGAATCTTATTCACATTTTTATTAAATGATATTTTTTGTGAATCATTGGATATTGAACAATAGTGTTATTTATTTTTGAAATCTACTCATCATTTTCTAGATGATGATTATATAGTTAATCTTATTTTCGAATATTTTTTTCAACTTTAGTCTTTAATGCGGGACCATGGTCACCCCATCAATTTTTTTTTAAATTTTACTAACCTATGTCACCCGGAATAAGCTAGGGATTCTAACGATACCTCATTTATCAAAATCGGTTCAGGCGTATAGGAGTTATGGTGGAATATACAAACTCACATACATACATACATACATGAACCCTGAAAACAATATACTCCTTTTTTCAGGCAGTCGTTTAATAAAACGAGCGCCGCCCCGAATGCTGATATAAAAGATAACAAATAGCATTTTCATTTTACAGATAATTCTGTGGGTTCATCTATGTTCCATTCATGAAACTATTTCTAAGGTTTATTAAATTTAAGTTAAATTAAGTTTAAATTAAGTTTCTTACTTAACGACTAACGACAGAAAACATACCTACTAATCCAAGCTTAACATTTTTAATTAAAATTGTAAAGTAATTGTAAAGATTGAGTTGTTTAATACCCGGAACAACTCCTAAATTTTCCTATGTCCTTCCCCGGGATGTAACCTCCATACCTACCAAATTTAATCAAAATCGGTTGAAAATATGGATCAACAAACCAAAATTTTTATTTAATTAATCACCGAACTACATTTGCTAATAATATTATTGTAATCAAGACTACACGTAGTTCGTTCGAAGATTAGCTACTCGTAGAGCCATACCGACGTTTGTGATTAAAACAAGATTTGCTATGAGCTAAACTAAGTTATTTTTCAAACATCTAATCTAATCTAAATATATATAAATCACGTGTCACGTTGTTTGTCCGCGATGGACTCCTAAACTACTTAACTGTTTTTAAATTAATGATCCAACTTGAAAGATAGGATAGCTTACATCTTAATTTATAGCCGCAATATTATTTTATTTCGGATTTGCAATGTAAGACGGAGAAAAAACGGTCGAACGAAAACGTTTCTCACGAAAAGCTCATTCCACGCGGATGAAGTCGCGGGAATCAGCTAGTATAATTATAAAAATGCCTCTAAAAACAGTCATCATGTAAATTTACATTATTTATATCATAAATTACATTTATAGTCTGGAAATATAACCAATTTTTACCCGTGTATTTTTAATCGTGCTAAACCTTATTATTGATAATAATACGTGTGATATAAATATGAACATGATGTTGAATAATCACATAGTACTTACAGGAATATGTATATAATAAATTAACGTTAATGAGTTTTCCGTTAATTGGAACAGCTTTTCGCTGCGAATTATGATTATTTCGGGTGTACCTACAAACAAATATCTGTATGTTTAAAACCTATTTGGCAACCGACTGGCTACTTTCGCGTGATTGATCGTTTGATAGAGCAACCAACCACTACCACTGACCATAACTAACTAACTTTTTTAGCTTGGTATGCTTGATTTTCTCCTTTTACTTGCTGACATCTTCGATCCAGCCGAAGACTATGTTGCGGGTTGCGTGTAGATCGTTGTGAGTTGGAGCAGAATTGATACACACAGACTCGGTGTAACAATGGCATATAATTACAGGTTTATGTTATCCTTATATACTAAGAAATTAGGTACATTGGAGTGGGGAAAACCTTGTAATGATTGCTAACTAAAATAGTGCTTATTTATGCTACGTGACAAAGTGTGAACTAAATATAATTAAATTCTAATAAATAAATTTGTAACCTACATATCTATGGTCACGTATTGCTTAGTGCCATAGACTACACAATATAAGCGACTTACCCTTTGCTTGAGTTTGTCATGCCTTAATCGTAGAATAAGGTAAATTGTACGAGTATAAAATAGTCGATCGTGAAATGGTGGCGGTAAGAATCCGTGAGGAATCTCTTTGATTGTCCGCAATCAAAAGTAGCCTGTGTCACTTTCCACAGTCCCAACTATACTTATGTTAAAAATTACGTTGGTACGTAGTTCTGTAGCGGATAAACCAAAACATAGACACACTTTAAATCGCATTCATAATACTTACTAGCTGATGCCCGCGACTTCGTCCCGTTTTGAGGTTTTATTTGGTTCTTCTCTAATTCTTAATTTCTTTTTTTTTTTAATTTTCCGGGATAAAAAATAGCTTATGTGCTATTCCAGACTATAATCTATCTCTGTGCGAAATTTCAGCCAGATCCGTTCAGCCGTTGGGGCGTGATTGAGTAACAAACATCCATACATCCCCCATACATCCATACATCCATACAATATATATCCATCCAAACTTTAGCATTTATAATATTAGTAAGATAAGATTATTAAGTACAGCTTTTATGCTCTGCCAACGATAATAATGGCTATTATTACTTTATTCAGATTTCGCTTTTTACGCCATGTTATTTACGTGAGCTTCGTGAAAAGGGAAATGAGAGCTGAAGTTATAGTCGGATTTCACGTATTAATGTAAATTTAATATCGTTTTGGCGGAATATTACTGTCATATTCGGGAAATTATTGTTATGGAGCGTTGTGAATGGAGTTTTTTCCTCCGAAACAGTTTTTTTCGTCTGCGTTTTCCTATTTGAATCTATTCTTTTTTTACACCACTACAAGTAAGCCCTTGACTCCAGTCTTAGACTGGTAAGTGATGATGCAGTGCAGAAGATGGTAGCGGACTGACCTGTTATATATGACAGTTATATTAAACCCATACATCCAATCGGTTTCTACACGCCATTGTACCCGGTACGTCTTGGCCGGTAGGAAAGTAACTAGCCACGTCCGAAGCCTCCGACCAGGCCAGACCAGATAAAAATCAGAAATTATTAATTCCCGAATCGACCCTGCCGAGGATCTAACCCGGAACCTCCCTCATAATACCACAGCGCTCACCACTGCGCCAGGGAGGTCGTCAAAGTTAAGTTTAAAAAATAGTAGATAGACGTTTTGAATCTATTAGTTGATGCCTAGGTTATACAAAATGAATCTTATTAACCTACTATCCCGTGATAAATTTCTGCATTGCAGTACGCGAACCGCGCATATATCCCGGACGACCCCTAAATTCAGCAGAAGTGATGACTCTGTAATTTTCGCCAAAATGGCTCCCAATTTTTTACTAATTGGAGTTCAAATGAACGCCAAATTTATTTAACGCGCTTCCTACCTTTTAACATTTTTCACGAAAATTGCTTTTGTGTGCTATTCCGGGAAAATATGAAAATTCGTCAAATTATTTTGAGGATATTTTACGAAGTCTTTATAATGAAAGGAAATCCGTAAAGGTTTTTTTATAAATTCGTACCGTCACGTCGTCGTCGTCGCGTTGCCATGTATTTCAAACTAACTGATGCCCGCGACTATGTCCCCGTGGATTGATGTTTTTGATACCAGCGTGAACTCTTTATTCTTCCGGTATAAAAAGCCTATATATGAGCTACGAGTATATACCCATGCAAAAAATCACGTCGATCCGTTGGTCCGTTCGCATTTATAATCCGATAAATCGTATTTTCGTTGTCATCTCCCATGTACCATAATCGGACGCACTATACTAATATTATAAATGCGAAAGTGTATTTATTTGTTGGTTAATTGGTTTGTCCTTCAATCACGCCGCAACGGAGCAACGGATCATGAACGGATCGACGTGATTTTTGGCATGGGTATAGTTATGGACCTGGAGAGAGACATAGGCTCCTTTTTTCCAGGAGTTCCCGCGGGAATCAAATAACTTGAACCACGCGGACGAAGTCGCGGGCATCAGCTAGTATTGATATACAGCTGACATACATAAGCTGACTTTCTCAGCTCTATACTGAAGCGTATCGCATTAGTGTTTCGTACGGCGAATATTGAAATGCGTGTCACCGCTTTAAATTCGTTTTCTATTTTTGGAACCTCCGGCTTGCGGGCGTAATCTGACAACATAAAACCTTACCGTAGGACAATAATAATAATATAATTGTTAATCCGTCGTTTTGTTACAACTACTTAGTCGTCATACTGTATCTATCGTCTGCCTCGTTAGTCTAGTGGTTAGCATGTTCGACTGCGACTGACGAGGGCCCGGGTTCAAGTCCCGGTTTGAGCCATAACAAGCATTGTGTTTTTCTGACAAGAAATTCTCAGTACTAGCTCGGAGCTAGAAGGTTGACGGCGATTCACCACCGTGCATCAGAGAGCACGGCGTCGGTCCTGCACCTGACCTCTCTCTGGCCGAGGACGGTTCACCGTCCGTCAAAAAGGGCTTGCAAACAAGCCCTTCTAGCCTGCGAATAAATTCTCTGTCCAGCGAATAAATTCTTTTTAAAACAAAACCTCTGTCCAGCGAATATATTCTTTTTTAAATAGTGAATATTCTTCTTTTTCTTTTCTTGGTTTTTATCTTTCAGTAGCGCCAATACAGCACAATGTACTTCGCCACTGGTGTCAAGTAACTTGACAGAAGCAATTACAGCACAAAATTATAACAAGCAGCGAAAACCGAATATTCTGCAAATGACGCATGGAGCACTAATTAATAATTTGATGAATGCTTCAGTACGACTCGCGAATCATTCACGTATGCAACTAGCAAACAATTCATTTCGTTATTCCGTAAACAAATTTGCAGAGCAAATATTCATAAATCACATTGTAAATTTGATTTGATTCATTTATTATTTACTGACTTACTCCCGCTTCGCACGGGTGGCCTTAGGTCATCTATAATCTAAAATACGGTAATTTAAATGTTCAAAGCTAGTTGTTCACCTCAAACCTCGCGTCTTAAGTGTCCTATTCAGAGTTCAGACCTACCAATAGACGTACAATTAGAGAACCTTTTTTTAGACTTGAGATATTTTATTCTGCCCGAAATAAAGCCACAATAATATTTTTTCGAGTCTTCTTCTTCTCGAGAACTTCTATCTATCTATGATATTTATAATTTTATACACAGACAATGAGTTGCACTGAACGAAAATTTAATTTAACCAAAGTGTATGAAAATGAAAAATGAAAATATTTTTCATTTAACTTAACTGTGAAGCTATATTCTGAGATGGAAATAAACAGAGAGTAGGAAATAATCTGTATCTCTTATTGTTGTTGTTTGAAGCTGAGAGGGCTGCAATCATTTTAGTATTGGTTTTTTCCTTGGACGAACAAGATTTTTTCTTATTAACCGACTTCTGAAAAAGGAGGGATTGTTCTCAATTCGGCGCGTATTTTTTTTTAAATGTATGTCGGTGCATATCTCCGTGGTTTCTGAACCGATATGAATTTCTTTTTCTATCAGTCGTTAGATGAACCTCACGAGGTGGTCCTATAAAAAATTCTGACTCCAAATCCTCAACCCTGACACTATAAAGTTAAAAATGAAAATTCTTTCCAAAAAACCGACTTCCAACGCCACTTCCAGCCTGATACATCAACTTTGTTTATCCTTGTTATACCCGCCCGACTTCAACATAGTGTTGAAGTCGGGCGGGTATAACAAGGAAGGTTGTAGGTAGAAATCAAAATGATTTTTTTACTTTATAGTGGCGTTGGAAGTCGGTTTTTTGGAAAGAATTTTTATGTTCAAATATTAATTAGTAAGTATACCTAATTCTTTGCAAATTGAAGAAGTACCAATCAACTTTTAACTGCCTAATCTTTATAATTTACAAGATAATGACCGTGACTTCGTCCGCGTGGATTAAGAGTTTTTGATTCCCGCGGGAACTCCTTAATTTTCCGAGATAATGCCTATGTCCTCCCCGGGATATAACCAACCTCTAAACCAAATTTCAGCAAAATCGGTTGAAATGATGGGCCTGGAAAGCGTAGCAAACAGGCAGACAGACAGACAGACAGACACACTTTCGCTTTTATAATATTAGTATGGATTGCCTAATAAGTTATCTGTTTTGTAGCGATCCTTTAGCGTTAACTAAATAAATATTTATTTAGACTTAGGTAAAATATATATCATTGGACCAATGAAGTAGAACCTTGTATCAAGCAAATGGACAGCACATGAAAATCAATCACTATTTGTATTTTGTATCGCACGGTGTTATATCTACAATACAGACTACAACACGGGTCGCAGCGGCCATTTACAATGTATTTCCATTACAGAGGTCCGAATTACGACCCTCATGAATATTAAGCGATTTCAGTTCGGGCCTGGGGATTACTAGGGTCATCGCTTAAAGCAGTATTATTTCAAAATTTACGTTTTATATAACGTACGCTGACATCCCTAAAATAAGGATTATAATTCTGAAACAAGACCGTGAATAAGATTAAAACAAAACTGCTTTAAGTGATGATAGCAGGCCCCCTGATCCGATCGTCAATGCCATAAGCAGATAGATAATATTTTATTGCATCACATTCGTTTAAAAAGCTGCAACACCCCAATGGTCCAGAAAAACCGGCCAAGTGCGAGTCTGACTCGCGCAAGATGGGTTCCATAACATCGTGTAAGATTTACCAGGTGAATCAAAAATAATACAACGTTTTTGAGGATAGTTCTATATTCTTTTTAAAGAGTGTCAATCACTTATTATTTATGCCAAGTATCATTGTATTTCGTCACTTCGTTGCCACGCAACACCAGAGGAACCACCAATGCGTTGCTGGCTTTTGAGAAATTTGTTTATCCGCCTCTTGAAGAGGCCCATAAATTATAGTCATTAGGGAACACAGAAGATGGAAGCTGGTTCCACAATTTGCAAGTACGTGGCAGAAATGACCTGGAATAACGGGAGGTGGAAGAAGACCAGGCATCCAGGTGGTGAGGATTTTAGTTTAGTTTAGAGATTGTGCAATACAGAATCAGCCCCATTCTCTCGCAGGCTAAATCCTATATATGTTTGTCTCTCTTTGGTGTCGCTTTTTCGTTTCGTTGAATTTTCAAATCACAACGATTCTAAAGAAGTTTAACTTCAAAACTTAAGCAACTTAAAGACGAAATCGCGGGCATCATCTAGTTTATGATGTATGCGCCTGAGGGAAATAAATAAGAAATAATATTCGACAAAAGCTTGAGGAACAGTTGGTTCATCTTTTCAGATTAGACATTACATGAAAAAAGTCTTTCGGAAACTCGTTAAAACGCACCGCGGGCCCCTTGTTCCTGTTTTTTGAATCCTCTACGCATTTGCGGCTCGCCGGAGGGCCTGTAATAACGAGGTCTGGTCTGTGTTTGAGGTTACAATGCTATCGCCGGAGGGGAGGGTCGCCGGTGAATATGCAATTAACGCCCATGTTTATTGAATAAAAGGGGTTGCACCTAACATGTCAAAAGATCTTTATTCTTTGGTTCAATGTACATTTTTTAAACGTCGTATAAGTGATGGAGATAATCAATACGGTATATTAAAAAAAAGTGAGTAATGATTTGTTTCCAAAAACATGGTTAACAATTAATGATTGTACCTGACGTCTTCTGTTAGGCATAAGAATACCTGTGTCAGAAGACACAAACCCTCCTCTCTTCCTTTTAAAGAGCTCTTCCAAAAGCAATAGGATTAGGTAAATATAACTAAATTTATAGATTCAATTTTTTCATTTTAATCATGCAAGCATGCGCAAGGGTGAAAGCAAGTGTGTGTGTGAGTTAGCGTGTAAAAACTAAAGCTAGAAGGGTTCCAAACGCGCCTGGGTCTGAGAAGAGTCCACAACACACTCTGCCTGGTTCTTCACTATTTCATAAATCTCTTAAACTAATAAAAATTATCAGAGTCGCTGAAGCCACTCATTCCCAAGCTTCCGTGTCACGCCACGTTATTTGTGACATACGAGTACCTATAGGAGTATACGATTAACAGGCTTTTTCACAAACAGCCCTCGCTTCTCCATTTCGAGATTGGTATCTTCAAATCAAGAATAGGCATCATCTACGCAAGCTCGCTCCTTAGGCAAGGCTTAGGCATCGTCACTTGATAAATAAATAAATAAAAAGTGTGTGTGTGCAATTCACACACGGCTTAAGTGAAATTTCAGAAAATTAGCCTGCGAGAGAATGAGATAAATATAACTTTAAATCCTATTATGAATATGTTTGTCTCTTTTTGGTGTCGCTTTTTCGATTCATTGAATTTTCAAATCACAACGATTCTAAAGAAGTTTCACTTCAAAAGTTCCAATGAAAAGAATCGTTTTCCGATTAGGTATTCAACAATGAAATCCCACCATACCGCGGGTATGCCGCGTAAATAAAATGCCGCGTCTAAAAATGTAACTGAAAATAAGAAATGCGTAGGCTTACCTCATAATACAAAGTCGTAGCAATTAGTAATATTATAGTTAGTATTCCGTCGTAGCACGATTCTCGTAGCTCTGCTATTGAAGTAATAACAAGTTCTGTTTAAATAATACTTCTTTATACATCTGGAGTAGATAATTTAGTTTTTTCTATCAAGTAGATTCTAAATACATATTTAAAGATTATGTTATGTATTATGAAACTGTTTTTTGTTGGTTTGTCCTCCTATCCACTGTAAATTTAGGCTACTTTTTGTCCCGGAAGGTCTAAATATAGTTGTCTTTTTCCTAAAGAAGCATTTTAGAGGAAATTGTAATAAATATAGATGTGTCATCTAAATATATAAAAGAAAAAGGTGACTGACTGACTGATATATCCACAGCATCGCACAGCTTAAACCACTGGACAGATCGGGCTGAAATTTTGCGTACAGATGGCTATTATGACGTAGGCATCCGCTAAGAAAGAATTTTTGAAAATTCCTCCCTAAGGGAGTAAAATAGGGCTTTGAAATTTGTCTGAAATACGAACTAAAGCTAGTTATGATTAATTTTAGAGAATGCATGGAACTAATAAGTAGTTACCTACATTATAAAGTCCATGAGAGAATGTGCAGAGTAACCTTCGATGACGTGATAGTAAATAAAACATTACAAGTGGGTGTTATGTCGGTGTCACAGGCGCGCGACCCCCGACCCCGCGTCGACTCGACGCCGACCGCCCTGTCAATATACATCGGGGAAGGGTGGCCATCATGAAAGAGGGACGCCTAGCTTATAATAGCTACGTAATTTTCCAGAATAAAAAGTAGTATATGTGTCTCTCCAGGTCCTCAAATATACCGATGCCAAAAATCACGTCGATCCGTTGCTCCGTTGCGGCATAATTGAAGGACAAATCAACAAACAATCACACTTTCGCATTTATAATAATTGTATGACGTTATTTCGACCCACCAACCCCCGGCAGTCTTGAATGGTGTAACAATTTTCGGTGAAAATCTGGTGTTTTGAGAATCTGATATTATAGTATTATGCTCTGGAGGGAAAACTAATTCTCAAACTTAAAGTTGAGTCAGAGATTTATTTATATTTAGTTAAGTACATAGAAAGAATCTTATTCACTATCCATAGTTCAAATAGGAAAGCGTGCCCGTATCCTTCAATCACGCCGCAACAGATCAGCAGATCGACGTGACATAAATGCCCAAGAGTAGGTAATTATCTACATAATTTTCTCAAAAGTGTGTGAAGTCAGCCAATCCGCACTCGGCCAGCGTGACGTTTCATTCAATTTGTACGAGGGTAATTCCAATACAAACGTTTTGAGATTCGTAAGGCAGTCTGGTACGAGTCGCGACTCGGTGGACAACTATTTTAGTTATATATACTTTGGTGTATGGGTCGTAATTTGATTTGGTCGTCGCTATAGCGATTGGATCAAGGTCTTCCGTATTGTAGCAAATTTACTTTCGTGGGTGGGTGCAGGTATTGAGAGTATAAAAATATTATATTAAGGGGAGATTTACTGGTGCCTTGTTTCTGAAATGATCCTTATACACGAGATACAGTCTCGTGGCCACCCCAGCCCGGCACCGCGGCGGCGAGCGCCGGCCGGCGCCACTTGTTGCGGCGTCGCCGTCGCGTTCGGCGTTGGTGCCTAAATTAGAAGCAACACTTTGTTTCACTTCACTCAGTAAACTAAAATTTGGCCTTAATTTTTGACTATGTTTTTTGAATTCATGACTACTAACCCCAAAAAGTATCACATCCGTACTAATATTATAAACGCGAATGTTTGTAAGTATGGATGTATGGTATTTTGTTACTCTTTCACGCCAGAACGGCTGAACGGATCTGGATGAAATTTGGCACAGGGATAGATTATAATCTGGAATAAAACATAGGCTACTTTTTATCCCGGAAAATTAAAGAGTTTATCAGGCATCAGCTAGTTGGTTTATAAAGGACTTACTTAAATAAAATGATTCGCCAATATCTTAAATAAGTATACTTCTAATAATATATAAAATTCTCGTGTCACAGTGTTTGAACAAAAGTCCTCCGAAACGGAATCTTATGAAATTCTTTGTGAATATTCGATAGGTCTGAGATTAGGACGTAAACTATTTTTCATACCCCTAAAAACACCTCATTCCACGCGGACGGAGTCGCGGGTATCAGCTAGTAATATCTAGCTAGCTAGCTAATAGCTAGTAATGTATCTGTCTATCTGTTCTGCCAGTTTTGATGAAATTTGGTACAGCATGTATCCCGGGGAAGTACATAGGCTTATTTTTATCACGGAATCAAAAACCTTATAATAAACCTTATAAACAAAAAATTTGGTGCAAATTTGATCTATCGAATATCATCGGCAGCTTTTATTGTGTCTAAGTAAACAGTTACGATGCAAAATAAATAGGTACTTCAGATCTCTAACTATGTAGCTTATAACATCACTATAGGTTCGCTTTGAAAACACTTTAAAAGGCTTACCTATTTAAATGAAAATCTTTTCAACTCTATTCTATATACGGGTATTTAGATTCTACTCTATTCTATCCTGTATTCATAGAGTGCAAGCATTGCGAGGCCGCACGCTCTCTCAGCCGAAAACAAACTAAGCAAATGTAGTAAATTGTATTAAAGCCACAACAAGGCACGGATATTGAATTACTTCTCCGGGAAGCTTCCGGCGCCCGTTAGTCCCTGCCTCCACACTTTCATCTCTACAGATCACTAAAGGCTTGGACGAACATAACGCGCGACGATAATGTATATAAGAAAACTATGTATCAAATGTAAACTATTATTAATAATATACCAACGCGACTTAAATTTGTAAGGGCCTGCGCCCATAGACGGCACCTTACGGCAGGAGATTTTTACCGCGACGAACAGAAATATATATATGATAATACAACTGTGAAGGCTTTCACGCTACGGAACGCATGTAGGCGCCTTGTCATACAGCCGGCGCATACAGTCCTAGCATTACGCATTAATAACACAAGAGGAAGCTCGCTTTAGCTCAAATGGAAACGTTGCCTCAACTTGAGGCACAGCGCGTGCCATGTGGCAAATTTTTCACACTCAAACTCTGCATTTAATGTAAACGAGCTACAAATCATAGGTATAATTTATTAGTGGAAATTCTTTCATGCGTTCACTTTGACGTACAATAGGCATGATGACGGATTTCGAAAAAATATCTTATTTCAGCAGAAAAATAAGGTTTGGTAGATGAAATTGGCATTTGAAATTTAAATTTTAAAATTCACGCCAAAACGTTCGGCGGTGTCATGGCGTCGTTTGTGACGTCACTATTATTTTTACCAAGGTACTCTGTGCAGTGTGCAGTAAGCAATAGTGTGATTGTCAAAGTTCGAAAATAATAATATGGCGGATTGCTGTATTTTATCGTTTTATTTTATCAAAATAAATAGCAATCTTCTCGAAATAGGAAAAAAATACGTTTTTTAAAACCCATACATCCATTTTTATTAGATAAATTTATAATTTCATTGATTCTTTGTTACTGTCATCATGCCTATTGCCGCCGTCCATCGTTGCCATTGAAATAGATAGGTACTAAAAAAATTCTACATCAATGATCGTTGCCGATACGAGCTATATTGGTCCAAGCCCTGAACCCCTAACTACCTACACTGAAACGGTAGTTAATGGATACTAAGTTATTCATGCTTCAACTTGCATTATGCTTGGATTAGCGCTAGAGGTAATTTTACTTAAAGTTACGTTGGTATGAGAGTTTTAGCATAGATTAATCCTTACACGGTTAGGTACTTAAACACATTCAGATATTGAAAGCTAACTTGAAAGCTATTTAGTTTATTCATCACCAATATTTTGTAGATGTTACAAAAATTTTAAAGATACGTAATAACACACTTGTAGAGCCTAGTCTATTATACAATTGATTAATTTCTTAGTGTCAACTGACAAAGTTGTATAAAAGTATAATAAGTAATAACTTAAATTATTGTAAGCTTTGCACTTCTAAAACATGGAATGCCCTTCTGGCTTCCGTTTACAATATTGGTACTTTCAAAAACAAGAGTGAGAAGTTATTTTCCAGATAACCTTAAACTACATTATAACTTATCATCTGTGGAGCAAATTAAGCTGGGACGAGCCAAAGGGACGACCTCAGTAAATAAAAAAACATAGGTAGGTAGGTAAAAAATACATAGATAAAAAATTATAAAATGATAAATGATTTATTTATTTTACGTAGGAAAACTTGTGTCACGTTACGTCAAGACTCTACCACCTATCATAGAAAACTCAAAAAGGTGTAGTTGCACTAAATAGTTTATTTTATCGTATTTTACAATATAATGACATGACTTCTAATAAGACCAAGTCGCCAATAAAAACATCGATTAAAACTTATTACTAAAGAGTTATAAAAGGAAACAGCAAAGTCATCGGATCGTACTTCGAAAGTACTTATCCAATTTTCTGCCCGAAGGCGTTCGAGACACCTACTCATATTTTCTTCTCACTAAGCATGATTATCCGTTTATCTTGCTACAACTTACCAAAAGTGTAAAAGGTATGTAGTTCTTTCATGATCATAAAATAGAAACATAAAAATAGCTCCTTTGTAAAACAAGAATAACATTATACAATCTGGAATGAGGACCTATACAAGGAGAGCTGATATCACCTAATCTCTTTCACGTGTATATCGATGGATATGAACGAGATATGTATATTGGTTGTACAGTTAGCGATTATATCAGTATTTTAAAACAGCTTTTCACTTGTTACAGGACGAGGCCAAACCATCCCGGGGCAGTGGTTGAAGTCAGCGATAACCCGCTGGATGCTAGCAAGGTTGGCGTAATTCTTTTATAGCCCGTTGATAGTATATTGCTTTTAAATCTGATAATAGAAGAATTCACTGACGCCAATCTTTATTTCTTTCGATTTGCTTTACTACTATAATATAACTTTCGATGCACAAATGTTACTAATCGTTTTACAATACATTTGTTAAGAATAAGCAATGTATTGTAAATTAATTAGTACTGAAATTGAGCTACAAAATGTAAAGCTTGTTAAATTGAAGTAAAACAAAGACCTAAAAATAAAAATAAAGAGGTTAGTGTAATGATCAATAACGTACCTCTTTATTTCAATTCCAACTTCACATATTAAATTACAAAATCTCAATTAAGTAGTTATAAAAACTTCGAACCGGAATTTATATGTGGTGATCGCTTAGAATCAAAGTTCACTGACCTTTGCGTTGGTGTCATGAGGGCAGTGGCAAAGGAAAATAAATGATTTATTTTATATTTTTATTCCGTTTAAATTATTTATAATCTAAGTATTTCAATCTATTTCAGTATATTACAGTTTTAGTGTTTCAGTATTTTAAAATGTTTACTTTAGTTAGTTAATATTATTATTTTGAATTTTGTTAAGGTCAATTGATTGAGATATTCAAGGACCCCGAAAAATAAATATCGGGGGGTTCAAAATAGTAAATAAAAAAAGTTAATAATCGAAAGCAATGAATACACACGTGCATTATCCTCAGTTAGTGATCGCGTTCGAGACGGGCCTGGTGGTGGTGTGGGACCTGCGCGCGCGCGCGGTGGAGTGGCGCGGCGCGCTGGGCACGGGCGGCGCGGGCGAGGCGGTGCGCGCGGCCGCGTGGCAGCACGACGGCAAGCTGATGACGGCGCACGTGGACGGCGCGCTCGCCACCTGGACCATGCGCTCGCCCAGGCCCATGTCGCTCTCCTACCCTCACGGTGCGTACCACCTATATCAGATTATCAGCCCTCCTAGCCAACTTACATACGTATCGTGACTATTTTGTCTATAAATAGTCGTTAATGCGAAATAAGTATCGGCCGATCTCAAAGTTGCCTATACTGTCCAAAATATTTGAGTCACTGGTTTGCCCTCACATCAATTGGCACATGAAATCTATCTTATCAACTAAACAGCACGGTTTCTTCAAACTTAGGTCAACTCTTTCAAATCTGGTTACATATGTAGACTACTTAACATCACATGTTGATAGAAATATGCAGGTAGATGGGCTCTATACAGACTTCTCGAAAGCTTTTGACTTAGTCGATCATAACCTACTAATTTGCAAGTTAAAATATTATGGTTTTGTCGGAAATATTCTGCACTGGCTTGCCTCTTACCTAGTTGGCAGACTAATGACAGTGGTTATGGGTGGTTTCGAGTCGTCTATAACTTATACTGCTCACTCTGGAGTTCCTCAAGGATCTATACTTGGTCCAGTACTTTTTAATATATTTATTAATGATGTCGTTAACTGTTTTATCTACTCAGAAGTTCTATTGTACGCGGACGACCTGAAGGCATTTAGAGCTATCAATTCTGTCAATGATGCTATCTTGTTACAGGAAGATCTGAATCGTCTAACTCAGTGGAGCGCAGCTAATAAAATGATATTAAATCATTCGAAATGTTATTATATTTCGTTTCATAGAAAAGTTCATCCCATTCAATTCTCGTATAAAATAAATGGTAATATTATTAAGAATGTAGACTGTATTAGGGACCTAGGAATCTATATCGATCATAAATTAAGTTTTATTACTCACATAGATAACATATGTAAAAAAGCCTCTAAGATTACTGGGTTTATAAAAAGAAGTTGTAAAAACTTTCGAGACTCGAATACTAAAATTCTGCTGTTTAATGCGCTGACCAGGAGTATACTTGAGTACGGTTCAGTTGCATGGAATCCTCACTATAATGTACACTCGATGAGGATAGAACGAATACAAAAGCGCTTCCTGTATCATGTTTGTTTCGGCGATAAGTCATGTAATAAAAACCCCAGCTATTATTCCAGGCTGCAACTTTATAATCTTCTGACTTTGGTAGACCGTAGGAAGCTTCTAGATTTAAGTTTTCTATACAAATTACTTAACGAGGCTCTAGATGCGTCAAATCTTTTATCGAAAATTTCTGTTAGGATTCCTAGGCCGTATAGTCGAGTCAGGAACTACTTGCCTTTTAAATCTGGTTTTTCCAAAACTAATTTGGGGAATTCCGGATCTATCAATAGAATGTTGACGTCTTATAATGGCATTAGTAAGGTCACAGATATTGACATCATTGGTGATAACTTTCCTAAGTTTCGAAAGAAAGTACTGGATCATTTTAGAAGTCAATACAACAATGATTCTGTTTAATTATATCGATTTTCTCCAATCTATAGTGTAGTTTTAACATCTTATAGCATGCTGTGGCAACCTCTAAGTGGGTATACAATAGAGCATATAACTTCTGTTTTAATTTATATATATTTTTCCTTGTTAATTGAATTGTAACCTGTTGGGTGTCCTAAAATAAATAAATAAATAAAAAAATAACCGAAATGATCGATATAATTGAAAGCGATCTTAGAAAACAAATAATTGGTAGCCAAGTTTCTCTTTCTATAATCGTTAACGCTTTAGCGAACACAATTTTAGAAAACAAATAATTGGTAGCCAAGTCGACACAAGTGTCTCATTACTCATTGAAAAACCGCGGAGAAAAAAAATAAGGGAATTGTCTATGGTTAGTGTTTTTAAACGTCAGTCACGACTGTCAACCGTTCGCGCAGAATAAAAAACCGCTAAATTCTATTCTATTTTTTCGAACGAACTGTTAACTTGTAAAGTTGACAACGATTTGTTTTTGACCACATGATATAGCGATAACGATTATGTATATGTATGTACTGCCCATACATTCCCTTGGTTTTCTAAAGTCTAAACGAAAATAGAAAGAGAATAGACACGAAACTTATGTAACTTGGCTAGGGAGGCTGTTCACCTCTTTTAATATCGCTGTTACTTAAAATATACCCACAAGGGCCTGTCCTACGTTAGAAATAAAAGTGACAACGCGATTCCATACGACGCGACGCGACAGTATCAAACCTGAAGGGTCAGTAGCTGACCCTTCAGGAGGCCTACGTAGTCTCATAGATAAGTTATTCATTCTCTGTGGAGTCGTATCGCGTCGTTTTCGACGCTCACCTAGGACTACAGGTCAGAGAGAAATTAAGGCAAATCATGAAGAAGAACATAGGTGTTAAGACAAAGATCACAGATCGAGAACGTCGACCGAGATATACGAAAAGCGAGGGAATTCACATTTCTGTCACAGAAAAGAAAAATTGTGAAGAATGCTCAGAAAAATGTACCTAATTCAATCATCCATATTTTACTTCATTATTTTTGCCTTTTTCAGCAAAAGCGAACAAAGACGGAAAACCTGAGCCGTGCAAACCTATACACAGACTGGAATGGAAAACGGCGAGAACGGGGTGAGTTGATTTGCTCTTTTCTCTAAATACCGCAACTACTAAACGACTATGACTATCTATGACTTCTATGTCGACGGGGATCTAAGGAGAGCGTACGCGTATTTCAGTCCAGTACTCAACGCTCAGACTTAAGACCACACACAATCATTAAGAGACTTACATGTCAGAGACCGAAAACTTTATCGTACTTTTAAAGTAAAGTCAGCGTACGCTCTTTTAAAAATCTCTTCTCAACCACAGTATTACCAAAAGAGCTGATTTTAAAGCACATACTACGATCAATATTATGATTTAATCTGTTGATATTTCGTGGATCGTGGTCAAGTCGTGACTTTCGTCCATGCATCATTTAAATCGTTAGATTTTATTTATTTATTTTTATTTTCGTTTAGATAAAGCTTCTGGTCTTGAAGAGTTTTGTTTATCTATCCCTTGAATATGTCAATAATTGGAGGAGCTTCTTCCACAATTCGCTTGTATTTGGCAGAAATTGCAATAACGTGACGTGTAATGCCATTCTGGTGTTGAAACCAGGGTCCACTTTTGAGGAAGCTAGTTCTATGGTGTGTTGTCCTACCTTTTTTTAAATTAGAAGGCCATTTGTCGATTCGCTTGATGACAACGACGCTTTATGGAAAGCTTAATGAGGGAGGTCTAGGGTGGAGGGCGTTTGCTTAGAATATTAATACTTTTGCCTTACAGTAATTGCTACCCAAGTGAGCAATTGCTAGTTTGTGTCAGCAACGTTGGATGAGCTTTTGAGGATAATAATATCATGATACGGAAAGAGAAGGATCCTTTTATTCCTTTACAGGTTAGCCCTTGACTGCGATCTCATCTAATGGTAAGGTATGATGCAGTCTAAGATGGTAGAGGGCTGACCTGTTAGGGGTATCGCAGTAATATTATGCCATACACCTAGTCGGTTTCTATACGACATCGTACCGGAACATTAAATCGTTTGGAGGTACGTCTCTAAATTCTCTAATTGACCTTGCCGGGAATCGAACCCAGAACGTAAAGACAACAGCGCTCAACACTGCGCCGAGGTCAATCCATGCGGATTTTCCTCTCCTACAAATATTATTGGAAACTTTCTGACTGCGCGCCTGTCCCTCCGTTCCAGGGAGAGCCTGGTGATCTTCTCGGGCGGTCTGCCGACAGACAAGGCGGGGCGCTCGCACAGCATCACGGTGCTGAACGGCAAGAGCACCACCGTGCTGGAGATGGAGCACGCCGTGGTGGACTTCGTCACGCTCTGCGAGAGCCCGCACGCCGCCGGTTTGTTGTAAAAGCGCACGCATACTTACCACGAGGGCTCTCCCCGGATACATCCACGCGGTTGCAGCTCGAGCTAGTCAGAAAAGCTTTATGTATGTGGTATTAAGGATGACAAGGCGGAGAATCGCCGTCGGTAGATATCGCATCTCGCCGACATTGTTCTCATTCTTAAGGCTCAGGTAGGTTCCGCGTTGATAAATTTGGGGAGACCCTAATACTATAAACTCTCGTATTTTGTTATTATATGGTGCGATTCCACCAAGATGCAGCACTGTGCGTCACAAATGTTACTCTCGGTGGACTCGCTCAAGCAAACATTCGCAGTGTTTTTCTACCCATTCACTCCAGATCAAAATATTTGAGCGCAATTGCGTGCAGAAGCATGCGATTTCGGTGGAATTGGGCCATTATAAGAACACTTCTAGAAACCCTGTTTTCCTGTAGCGATGCAGGTGGTTGAGGGCACTTCAATATCACTTGCTATAAGGAAAAATATAAAGAAACCTGCATGCCCAAGAGTTCTTTATTATTTTCTCAAAGACCGCACTAGCCAGCGTGGTGACTATGACAAACCCCTTCCCATTGTGTCTGTGTGAGTCTCCTACTCATGCGCAGTAGTGACAGGCAATGATTTGAAATATTGATGACTAGCTGATGACCGCGACTTAGTCCGCGTGGTTTAAGTTTTTTTGATTCCCGCGGGAACTTCTTAATTTTCCGGCATAAAAAGGAGCCTATGTCACTCTCCAGGTCCTCAACTATACCCATGCCAACAATCATGTTGATCCGTAGCTCCGTTGCGGCGTGATTGAAGGATAAACCATAAAATAAAAACACATTCGCATTTACAATATTAGTATGATTCAGTTATGGCTGGAACTGGAAACAGAAGAAGGCCAAAAAAAAAAAGGAAGCAGGGAGCATGTTATATCTCACATTCTTCTTATAATATTAGTCTAGCTACAACTGTATGTACCGGTTCCTGTTCCAGACTACCAGGAGCCATACGCGATTGTGGTCCTCCTTCAGAATGACCTGGTGGTGATCGACCTGCAGTCGGCGGGCTACCCCTGCTTCGAGAACCCCTACCCCATGGATATCCACGAGTCGCCTGTCACCTGCTGCTGCTACTTCGCCGACTGCCCCTCAGACCTGGTGAGTTCACTGTTGCTGCTGCAGAATGACCTGCATGCATAGCATGCGCACAACGAGATATCTCGCGACGAAAGAGAGATATTGTCGTTGCCGGCAAATTTCACGTATACCCTAACATACACAAAATCCAGAATATTACGAGAAAAATAGTCGGCATGTAAGGGTTCGTAGAGAAAAATACCACAGATAGGAAATATTACCTTTATCTCTACTTTTGACGAGACAAGTAATCATGTTAGCTTCGGTAGACATAATTTTACATCGTTGTGCGCATGTTAGCCCTATAGTTGGTGATCGCTTTAAGTAGCCGGCGGTGCAGCAGAACACTAAAAATCCGATTCGTTTGGAAGGGAGAGTGTTCTGAGAGGTAGTGGTTAAAGAGATATTGCAAAATCTCACGCTTCACTTCAAGTGATCAAGTGATCACATAGCTTTGTAATGTCGCAAATTTAAAATATTTGAAGAAATTAATTTGAGAAATATTTCGAGACATTACGAGATTTTGTTTAAGGGAATGATTTTCATTATAAAATCCAAGATGGCTGGTGTATTTTCATAATGCATCTAAATTTTTCCTTATCCATGTTTTTGAGACTTTTGGTCCCACTGGTTGGTTTCACTAGTAGGCCCATTAGGATTTTCAAGTGCTAATGGTCCAACTGCATCATGGGTGGCCTAATTTGTTTGAAAAACTGTGAAATATCACTTTTTTCCTGTATAAAGTTGAAGTTTTTTTTTATTATCTGTGTTATAGATCCCGGCGTTCTACTCTGTGGGGCGACAGGCCAACAAGAGGGCGGCGGGCTTCAGTGAGAAGCTGTGGCCCATCAACGGCGGCGAGTGGGCGCCCGCCTCCTGCTCCTACAGCGAAATCATACTCACAGGGTACCACCTGCGCCCCCCCTGCTGTCTACTTAGCTCCTTGAATAGTCCGACAAACTTCAATATTACTCAAAATGACAGTTTGACGTCACGCTCCTTGAAGTTCCTAAAATAAGGATTATAATAATCTAAAACACAAAAATCAACCATTATGAATGTGGCTTTAAGCGTTGGCAGTATGGCCCCTGACCCGGCGACAGCATCGCTAGTATCTATGAAACAAAAACTAAACAGACATAAAAATAAGTTCCAATTTTGGCCACCGGGTCAGATAAGTTTGTGGAACTATACTCGTGCGGTTGTATGAGCGATGCGCATTCAGGCGCCAATCCTAGCCAAGTTAACGCTTTAGCGGAAAGAAAAATACGTGAATAGTCTACGGTTAGCGTTTTTAATCGCTAAAACGATTATAGGAAGAGAATAGATACGAAACGTATGTAAATTGGCCAGGGGCTGGCTACCAAGTGTTAGTCGACCTCGTCCAAAAGAAAAAAATCTAGGCATCGTAAAAAATACCACGAGCTCTTTTTTGGACATGATTATTGTGCATTACGCCAAATAAATTAGATATAATCTCGACTAGACTAGACTAGACCTTATCTAAGGAATACTCGCAGTACTAATTGATCTCAAGTACCTACACTGAGCTTTGCAATTATTCTGTGTGGGATTTAACGAAAAAAGCGTGCTAAATGCGTGCCCTTTTGAAAACTGAAAGCAAATATTTATTGCGAGAACCCTGCTTATTACTTCGCGTTCTTTAATTTTAAAGACTCCAATCAAAAGTTTAAATCATGTTTAGTTTTTATATATTGTGTTATTTAAAGACAGATATTCTCGTGTTTCAGGCACGCGGATGGTAGTGTTAAGTTTTGGGACGCGAGTGCGGGCACATTGCAAATTTTGTACAAATTAAAATGTTCTAAGGGTACGTACCATCCCTTTATTTTTCCTATTTATCGTATCTTTATTTTGTTTTTCACTTTTAAACTAAATTGATGCCATTGACATACTTATAATAATAAAAAATATATATAACAATGCTGGTGTCGATCGGGCCCTCAGTGTAATTATTTATTTTTAAAAACAGTAGTTTAAAAACCTGCTAACTCCCTTGTACCATTTTTTAAATTAGATGATTAGCAACTAGAGGCGCCGCACTGTCCAAACGGCAAACAAAATTGAGTATTTTTTAATTTTCAAAAATACACTCAAGATTAGATTTATATTGCTTGTAAGATAACTAAATAATAGAGTTGAATAAAAGTGCAGAAAATATCATTAATACAAAAAGCAAAACAATGTTCCAATTTAGTGATCTGCCTAGCGATCTGTTTTGACTCATAACTCCTTTTTTTTATTCAAATAAACTTATTAAAAGTGCTTTTGAATCGTCGAGTGAATCTACCACTAGTTCGGAATAACATTCCTACCGAGAAGAACCAACAAGAAAATCGGTGGTTCCTCTTTTTAAAAAAATCATTTAACTACACCAATATATATATACATAAGTAACCGCAGTCCTAAGCATTGCTGGAGCGAGTTAGATCCATGCCCTTTTATCATTTACATAATCTTCAACTGTATAATAAGCTTTTTTTTCAAGAGCATACTTGTATGCTAGCAATGGAATCAAAGAGCATATTTTGCAATGTTCCAGTATTCGAGAGGCGAGGCAGTAGTTGTAATTACGAGGAAGACGCGCCGCTGGCCATCCAGCAAGCGGCGCTGTGCGCGGAGTCGCGCAGGCTGTGTGTGGCGCTGCCGCACGGACACGTGATACTGTTCAAATTTAGGAAAACAGAGGTTCAAGCCGAAACTCATGTGAGTATCATCAGCATTTCCACCCATGGCCCGCACCGGCTCAATAATGAGCAATTTAAACAGTGTCGTAGAATTCTAATTCTACAGCAGGGGCCATACTGATATTAGTCAAAAAAACAGTTTGATGTCACGTACTTTGACGTTTCTAAAAAACGAAAGTCGTCAAATATGAAACAGCGTTGGTAGTATGGTCCCGGGACGCGTCATACGACGTTGTCTCTGCATAAATAGACTGCCGCATAATGCTTCATCATATCAACTCTTTGCCTGTCCACTACTGAGCGCGAGTCTCCTATCAAGGTGAGAGGGGTTTGGCTGCTGTCCACCACTCTGGCCAGTCGCCTACTGACATACTTGACACACAAAGAACCCAGACTACCAACGCAGGAGTCTGAACGTCTAAACCGCTCGATGTAATATCGTCATCGTGACGATACATCGTCTCCATTGAGAACTTTTTCATTAAAACCCATGTCCTAAAACCTTTTGCGCCACGAATGTCAATACACACCATCCTCCATCATTCTCATGCTTTCACTTCCCTGTGACAAGTTTTCGAGGTTGTCTCCACTTTCGATTCCAACGTGCTGAAGGTTGCCAAGGTGCCAATAGCCAAAAAAAGACTGATGCACTTCATGTTTCCTGTTCCAGGTAGTGGAAGTGCCCGTGATAACGGACGCTGTGGAGGAGGAGACATCTCCCGAGGTGGAGGGCAGTCGGTCCGCCTCGTTCAGCAGGGCGGCCGACAGCGTCGAAGGGGAGAACCGGAGGGTAAGAGCCTTCTTAACACGCTTTTGTTACAGGCTTCGCCTGTACAGTCTGTCAAACTTATCTGACAGCGGTGACAGAGTCGCTAGTATATATAAAAAATAAAATAAACATAAAAATTAGTTCCAATTTTGGCCAATGGGCCGAATAAATTTGACGGAATATATGTATCCAAAGAAACAAATCTTGAAAGTCGAATTTAACCATCACTGTCGTATCGACAATGATGACAGTACAAAATTTGGGTATAAATTGCCTAAATTTTAGGAAATCCCTACAGATGTTCCTTAAATTTTGGCATCGTTGGGGAAAACTGGCATAAGGTAGATACAGTCTTGGTCCAAAGATTTTCTACCGTACTTATGTGATGGATCTAAGATGCAAAATGCATGTAATATTCCCAAAACTTTGAAACTGGCGATGCATACTGACAGTAAGCACGCGAATTGAATGCATTCGGACGCATTGTGATGCGTGTGCAAGATGTCTGTGAACATCCTGACCCGTTGTCCTAGGTGAGCGACCGAAGCGACACCATAGAAAATTTAGTTTTTTTTAGAAGTTGTCGCGTAGCTACATCAACGCGTAGCCAGAGAGGCTTCGCGTTGCGTGGCTTTGCTTCTGCCGCTCGCCTAGAACAACGGGTCAGGGAGATGTGCGGACGACGGAACATGCCTGCGTGTAAGCATTCAACTCGCGTGCGCGCTATACATAGCAAGTAGTAAAGCTGTGTGTGTGTGGGCAGTCGGGCTTATGGCCGGGCAGCGCGCTGCGCGTGCGCGGCGGTGCGGGCACGGGCGGCGTGCGGCGCGCGGCCGGCTTCCAGGCCGCGCTTGTGGCGCTGCAGCACGGCCCGCCGCACCCCGTCACCGCGCTCACGTTCAACTCCTCGTATGGCCTGTGAGTACACAGCTACCGAAACACTAGCTCTGTGACTAAAACTTTTGAAAATTTAATTTAAAAAATAATAATAGCGAAAAGTTAAACGAACATAACTAGCGTTCTTAGTTCTAGGCATTGAAATAGAAAGGTACTAAAAAAATTCTACATCAATGGTTCTAGGGGTGTCCAGCGACTCAACGCGGCTTGCGTTATTATACACCTGTCACTCAAATTGCAAATATCCTAACGTACCATATCAATTCTCATTTCATGATATGAGCATGAATGCAAATTGATGCAAATAAATAAATGAATCTGATTGCCAGTGAGTACACAGCATTCTCATTGCTCAGTGCCGAGTTTCTTGCTGAATTTCCTCGGTATTAATGGGAATTCAAACCAGTGGCAGATTCAGTACTTGTAGAAGTTAATTTCAATAAAAAATTCACGGTCGATAGTTTTACATGATAACTAGAAGTTCTCTCGCGCGCTCGCGTGGCGGCGTTCCAGTAGCAGAACTATTCGAACTGCTAGCTCTGACGTCACGCGATCGTGCCTCTCTATCGCTTGTTCCGCGCTCTCACTCGCACGCTCAGGCTCAGGCGGAACGTGACACTTTTTCGTGCGTGCAGCCGGTGTTCATCGATTTATAAGACGTTATCACGCAACCATATTCGTTTGTATGAGACGTGTCTGTATATCAGAATGGCGTGGGGAGGCGAGCGCGGCGTGGTGGTGGTGGACGTGTGGCGGCGCTGCGTGGTGGCGGCGCTGCCCGCCGCTGCGCTGTACCTGCCCAACCCTGAGCAGCCGCAGCCGCACGCGCCGCAGCCGCCGCACCAGCCGCGCCACGAGCGGCGCTCCCCCGACCTCGACCAGGTAACCGCGGCAACCGGCGCCACGCCACACCGTAGCCAACGATCCGAGCTCCACCACAAATACGGGATGCAACGCATTTTTCAGTACTGTAAAATTGTAAAAACATCATCTAAACCGCAGCAATGAGGGAATGTGGCCAGAACGCTGGCTGCGTTACCCCTCTGAATAGCTTATAACTTAAACTTAGTTATATGTTGGGGGAGGTAACTGCCAGCTACTCCGGTAACCTGTGGACTCTGTGAGACGAGAAGATAGATCTTCAGCTTTGGTTAATTTTAATATCGAAAGACTAGTATCTAGCGCGTCAAAAATGCCGCAATGGTCAAACTTGAGTCTTAAATGAGGCTGTATCAGACCAGCCGTACAGCCAGCGTCCTTACTTTATTAAAAATATAAATCGGTAAAAATTAACACTAAACTTTATTGTAAAAAAAATCTTATACCAAATCTGAATGAAAGTGTCGCTTGACTTTATTTCGGTTATACAGCAAAACCAAAATAGTACAGTACGCAAGGTTTCGATACTCTTCTGCAATCCCCGTTTTTATTGTGACAGTGTGACTCGATTTAAATTATTTTTAAAATTTCAATAGCTACCTACTGAAAAATGTTTGCATTCGGCGCGTGCGCCTGTTGAGGCTTGGACGGACCATCGGAAATGTGCGCTAAATATTATTCTACCGAATCATTGATATAAGCAGGGCAAAGATGTGGGAACCGAAATCATGTTTTGTTATCTTGTAAAATAATATCTGAGAAGTATCAAACAAATTGAACATTAAATAAAATATTATCTACGGTAAAAATATTTTTGTATTAAGATAAATATAACTCTTCCTAACTTCTATATTTTAATTATTAGTGACATATTAGAGCACACAAACCTGTATAAAATTGTAGAAAATTAACTACAAAATAAAATACAATAGATATCGATGTAGAAAGTTTGGCATCGTATAGATTATTGTGTTCAGAGACAACAAGTCAAAAGGTAACGGTTTCAAAGGCAATCTTTTCACATTATATTTTATTTGCGGTTTTATTTGTTTACAGTTTGAGTTGCTAAAGTCAGCGAGAACTTGGCACCGCCATAGCTCACTGATCGTGTCCCGATATGTTTCAGTTTCGTTTGGTTTTATCTGATTTCATAAGTAGCGCTAGCGCGACCTCGGCTTGACCCCGTAGTGACATCTAGCATGGCATTTAGACATTCTTACACCCGGCCTGTCTTGACTTTTCTTCAACGCCTATCGACTTAGCTGAGAGTGCCGCTCGACGATACAATTTAGACGTAACTCTATTTTTCAAAATTTTGACTGCTACAAATTTCCAAACCATAATTTGAGTCGAGTAGTAGTAGTCTTTCAATAACTGCTCTTTCGAGAACCACGCACACTTTACATTTCCGTTTCGAAAGAGCCGTTACTAGCGTCACGACGCCAAGGCGCGTCCGCCCCTTCCGAACCCACGCCTCGATAGTAAACTAGCTGTGCTCCCAAAAATGATGTATTCCCTGTCCCCGAAGTTGGAGGAGTCACCGGCCAGCCCCGAGCCCGACGACGCCTTGCCCGACCCCAAGCTTGACTCGCGCCGCAAATCCACCCCCTGGAAGACCTTCAACCTTAAACGACAGCTATCTAAAGTCGACCTCAAGTTCAAAGCCGCCTTCGCCCCCGTCGAAAACGAGGAAAACGCCGATAAGGGCAACTCGCAATTCTACTGCGAAACGGGACCGACCGAAGCTGCACCCGAATCGAATACCGAATCACCCGACAGCGAAGAAGTTATCGATAAAATTGTAGAACAGGATAACAGCCAACTGTCGTCGCCGTTACGAGTGTGTTCGGACGTGTTCGAGAGAATGCACCGAGAGTTGCAGGAGAAGCGCTCGTCGGACGTGTACGACAGAATGCACAAGGAGCTCCAGGAGAGATGGCAGGAGAAGGAGCGGAGCGAAGCGTCGCCAGAGATCTCCCCATCCAATATAGCAGACGAGGAGAAGGCGACTCGGCCGGACAACCTGCCCCTGTTCGACGAGGACGGGAAGCCGTTGCGGCCGCCGCGTACGAAGGCGAAGAGAAAAGAGGACGCCTCGCGGGACCAGCGGCTTCTGTCGGTGCCCAACATAAAGTACAGCAAGCAGGAGTCTGTGAAGGACCTAAGGCGGAAGCAGGCGGGCGGGGCGCCCGCGCCCGCGCCCTCTTTCGCCGGCAACCTCATGCGGCGCTTCAGTAAGTATCCGCAGGCGCCATCGCTCGCCTCATGCGTCACGCGCGGTGTCTCGTAGCACTAGCCCTCATGTCACATAGCGTAGTTGCGTTGTTCTGGGATTGGTTTGGAATGGTAATGGTTTGGCGAGTTTTATATCGTTTACTAATACTGTAGATAAAGTTTTATAAATTAATAGAAGTTTCACTCGTAGGTGGTGAGTAGTTAGAATTTTTAAACAGTTGACATATTTTAAATATCTCCCGACTAATATTTAACTCGCATTATAAATGTGACAGTAGAGTTTACGATATTATAAAGAGTATAGAGTGGGTGAATCATGCTTTACGCTTTTTGTGATATTTGGCTTTTTATTTATTTTTACATGTAATATTATGTACCTAAATAGATTGTTTAAATCGGTGCATATATCGTATATATTATATTAATATGTATGAGGTCACGTGTATTAGGTACACTATTATAATACGCCGACCCACATACCGCCGCTAACAGATTAGGTAATGGATGTATTTTTCTTTCCCAAGGACAAGGACTCCTCCGACGACGAATCGAACTGCCTTAAATTACTATTCGGTGATCTTTTCGGTAATTTTACACATAAATGAGTTATTATTTCTGCATCGATAGTAGGCGTTCAGATTTCTGTGTTGTCGATGTCCGTTTGAGATGACTTTGAAGTAACGAGCTACTGTAGTCGGGCTCTAGTGTGCACCTCTCCCGCTTGGTAGCTTCCCATCCGATCATTGAGCGACCGCCGCGCTCCGGGACCACCGGCGACCACCGATATCTGACCGATCTCATTTCCTCAGGGGAGTTTGTAGCGAGACTTTGCACCAGAAACGAACGTAACGGTGAAGAAGAGCCGACAGAGCGAGTAATAGAAGTGCCCACCAGGATAGGTATGGATGTTCCGACACCGGCACACGACACACACTAACAGGGGGCCACACGACTGTCCACACGCCTGACTAATCCGCCTCGTCCGGCGCACGGACCCGTCCCCGTACTGACCCTCTCTGTTCCCACCGGTACATGTCCACCGCGCTGTCACTCTTATTGTATGTATTTTAATCGGGTGGCGGTATATTAATTTTATGGTTTCCTATTTATTTATTCTGTTTCCTTTGTGTGCAGCTTTATGTGATTATATTCATTTATACTATAATTATTACCTCTATCTAGGACGTAGAACTAAATTTCGTGGCGTTCGATAAACTGAATCGGCAGGTTTGAACACCAATAAATTGTCGATTCCCCCGAATGATTACGATAAAATATCTTGCAGATTTCATATAGGTAACTTACGCTGGCCACGGAGCGCGAGTGTCTCGTTGAGCTCGGAGTGCGGAGTGCGGGTGTGTTGTAGATGGAGACGGCGGGCGCGGGTGCGGGCGCGGGAGCGGGCGCGGGCGCGGCGGCGGGCGGCGTGGGCGGCGGCCGCGCGGTGCGGCGCTCGCGCTCGCAAGGTACCCGCAAACTGCACAAGTGCCTGTCCACCGCGTCCGACGTGTACGCCGCGCCCCCCGCCCCGCATTCTCTGCTCACGACGCGACAGTATTGCAGTTTTGGTAGTACAGTCACCTTTATACGACCTCTTGGACCTTTCCGATCTGAAGCAGTCGCAATTTCTCCTTTCGTTACGATTTCGTTTCTTTAGCCGCTGCCCGTCCGTATGGCGTGTGCGTGATCTGGCGCTCTGGCGTGTGACTTCCCCCTCCACTGTAACTGCCGAAGCGAATGTATGAAGCGACAACCGTGACGCATGCGATGCTTCTTAGAGTTCCCGTCATTTGAGTATCAATAGTGAGCTTCGAGTGTGGAACCAGCTCATAGCTTACATCATTTTCAAAATATTATACACCAAAAATGTAGTTTATAGTATTAAATATGACCATATGTAGATATCATATTTGGTTCTTATGGTGTTAATCTGTAGCAAAGCAAGTGGTTATACCATCAGCAGAAAATTGAATTTCAGACTCACTTTTCAGTTTCGAGTCATATTCATGTCATCTATCCCGCATCAAAGTGACGCCAGAACTTCGTCGAGATTACGTAACTGTCGCGCGATTCGGACGGGTGGTCGGCCTTACTTTTATTTGGTTCGATGGCGAGTCGCTCGAGCTACGTTGCGCGCGTGTGTCTGCAAGCTATGGCTGACAGAATGACGTATGAGCTGCCCGAATCGATGCTTTGATGGTATACTTGTACTGAACTAATGTAACCGCTTCACAGTATAGTCGATGTGCATAAAGCGTTGAGGCCGCTGTAGAGCGTACCGCTGCTGCTATCGAGCGACGGCGCCCAAGTCTTAATTCTTCGTTATTTTCTTGAGTTTTGTTTCAGTTTTTAAATATTCTTTTCTTACACTAACTACTTACATCTTCACTTCCGTAACTTGTACTGTTAAATTTTATTCATTTTATCCAAAATTGAAGATTCGAACATAAAACAAAATTTTAATTGGTATTGATTCATTTTCTCTGAAATCTTCAATTTCAGGATATATAAAAATATTTTTAACCCTTAAAATTGTATTGGAATTTTACTGTGAATTGGCAAAAAAATCATTATACATGACATCGGAGCTCTATTCAAAATTGTAATTTTATTTTATTTTTTCGATCATGCATTCAAAAAGTGCGTATCTAGATATTTATTTGATTTTATTTCCAATTTCAGATCGGAATCATTTACTAGGTAACCATCGCCTTCGTTTGTGTCTATTTCTTGTTGTTCATCTCGAGTAGCCTTGCCATCCTCTGTCGTAACCATTGCCAACCTTAGAATGAGATCTTCGACTATCGTGTGTCCCTATCTTGAGAGCCAAATAGTTGTTTTGCCAACGACAGTAAGACCAGTTGGTTTGCCGTCTACAGTCGTATTTGCTTCATTTTATAACTTTACGTATCTAAGTTTTCCCTGCCTGAGAATTCAAGTGAATATAATTTGTTTTTAAAATGAAACAAGACGACTGTGTTTGGCGAAGTAGACCTTCCGACGAGTGTGGTGATCATGCTTGTAATACATTGTGGTTTATTTGTCGATACAGAACCACCTATTCCGCAGACTCTCGCATCTATGGAGTACTTGCAAATAGTGCAACCCAATGGTATCCCGGCGACATCCGCATCGATATTATCTTTGTATCTCTTTAGTTCTTTATTGTTTGGTGGCTTGTCACGGGCTGCGGTCCTGTATGTGTCACGCAGTAGCTGGTTTGTTATTGCTAGAGTCGAAATTGTGGCTGTGACTGTACGATGTTCTCCTCTACACCGCACCTCAACGCACTTTACGAACAACTTCCGGCATGACTCTTACACATTACAAAAGGTGACTTACTACTAAAAACTATCTCTTTATACTTACTATACTCTATCACTTCCTCGGCACACGAACGGATTCTCTGGAATGTCACGCGTTCTGCGCCGAGGCTTTCCATCTCGTGTACGGAACACCTGAATCATTTTAACTTCTTTCTGCGCTCTCAGTATTGTACTCAAGATTTTCGATTTATTAATCACGAGCGGTCACATTATCAGTTTTTTTGCAACATGTTTTTCTATTTTAATACAGATTAAATTTTTAATTTCGAGTGGCCGGTCTACTTTGGTCACCGGAAATCACCACTCGGTCGTTAGTTTTATACTAAGTACTATTGTTATTAACCGCTGTTGAGTACATGACATTATCTTTTTTTTCTAGCTCGACCACAAAGCAAAAAGTTTATATGGCTCGTTTTTGGCTGCCTCTATATTCGGCTGTCCTTATGTCTATGTATGCTTACAGTAATTTCTTATTAAGATCCACTAGACGCATGCGCGCTACGAGATATACACACTGCTCCTTGTGTTTTATTGTATATAGATATTATATTTTGATTGCATTCAACTTGTTTGTCCGTCCACATGAACGCTTCGTATTAGTGATATGGATGAAACCAAAATGTACGTAACAATAAACGAGGTAACCCAGCTAGTAGTGACTAGAGACCAGACGTAGTACAGACTAGAAACTAGAGTAGCTACTTATTACAATATCAATGTTTAGAGCTGCCTCGCTGTGGATACGAGGACCCCCCGCTTACGCCTGCTCACCCCATCAGTCATCCCTCAAGGCATCTGAAGTTCTCAATAACCCTGCTCTCGTCCGCTTCATTCGTTGCTTTCATTCCAGCTATCGGTGTCTATATCCTAAAGCGTAAATGAGTCATTAACAATTTTGTATTAATCCTGTAATGCCATATCATTTTCATCTTTCATACAATCTCGTTGTCCCGATGACCCTTGTGTCCTAAACGATCTAATGTGAAACTAAGGAAATGTAACAAGTAACAACGTTGTGCAAATAAGCTGAGATTGGACGGGCATGCAACAGACCATTTGGCATGACTCTTTTTACAACATCGTAATCTGTTTTATTCGGCACAAGTGAATGCTGCAGCTGGATGAATCGTTTCAGCTAATTTCACAACCGCACATACTCAGCTAGTTCTAGCGTGCAACTTTGTATATAACCATTCGGTAATGACGGCCATGATGGTTGTTATCATTTTTTCCTCTCTATCGAAACTAGTACGGCGAAAATATATAGTTTTCAAAACTTTTCTAAACGCACATTAATTTTAGAGTCTTAAAACGTCGGATGGCTATTTTCTCAAGATTTGAAAAACATACAACCATTTTGACCGTCCAGTTAAGGGTCTTTTAGCACAGTGTGCTACGGGACTCTTACACGGAGGCCACACACTCAGTTCGACATCAGTTGAATCCATGGTTATTACCAGATTTAAGTACCTACGTTACATTTTACGGATTTAATGGGATTTTCCTGAAGATCATAATTGGGGTTTCAAATATTTTACATCTGATGCCTCACGTCAATCCATTAAGTTCTTGGCACCCAAGGTCACGGACTGAGTATGTGCCCTCCGTCTTAAGCCAAGGCCTAAGTGAAGCGCGTTTAGCGGGGCGTGCAGCCTGTCTTAAAATTGATCTACTATTATGTTTCTGAAATCTCCCCAATCGTACATTTTTGAACCAAATATTTTATTCCTTTTTATTTTTACACATTCTTTTTCACATGCCAATGTTGAGAGAAAACATTGTCCCGCATCAAATACAGTCATTTTTAACTGTTTATGCAGTTTTAGATTTACATAATAATTATTTTAAAGAAGAATTATTTTCACCAATTTAAAGTTGTAAGACCAAGACAGACAGACTGGCGTAGTGAACCCATTGCAAGTAGACTTAAAGACCTCGCTTCGTTTGAACATTAACCTCGTGTACCGATTTTGCACAGTTTAGCGATATCACTCGCGTAATAATATCGCTGCATATGTAACTTGTATACACACCTTGACGACCTCCCTGGCGCAGTGGTAAGCGCTATGGTCTCATAAGTGGTAGGTCCCGGGTTCGATCCCCGGCAGGGTCAATTCGGGAATTTATAATTTCTGAATTTTCTCTCGTCTGGCCTATAGTGGAAGACTTTGGCCGTGGCTAGTTACCACCCTGTAAAGAGAGATCAAACAGACACCTTGAGATTGCAGTCAAGGGCTAACTTGTAGTGGCGTAAAAAATACAATAGACACAAACACAACAAATAACTCCTATCAAATAAAAACAAGATATAATTGTGAGGCCGCACGCCCCGCTAGCGCGTCAGTCGGGCCTAGCGCGAGCAGACGGAGGGATAATCTGTGTTTCGCACAACCGGCCGCGTAGACAAGCTGGACAGCTCGTTCTCGCGCTCGCGCTCCAGCAGCATGTCCAGCCTCGAGAACATCTCGCAGGAGGGCATCCAGTGCCTCGCCTTCGCCGACAGCTACACCAAGAAGTCTGGTGAGTGCACGAGGAGCTTTATCGTCCAAAAATTCTGCTGTACCCCGGATCATATCAGTACAGTCCAACATACTTAACTGACCCGTTGACAGCGTCGCTAGTATCTATGAAAAACAAAAACAAAACGCATAAAAATTAGTTCCAATTTTGGCCACCGGATCAGATAAGTTTGCAGGACTGTACGAGCATATTCAACCGTCAAACACTTTGGCTTAAAAAGATAAATAAATCGTAACCGGTCAGTTTAAGATCTGAAGTTCGGATCCGCATTGAGCGCTCCAGATGGATGCGTCGCAAAATTAAAATCGGTGGTACCGAATTTGTGACGCAAAAGCAAGGGGTCTATTTAACTCTGATACCAGTGTTTCGGTGAAATTCAGGGTTATAGGGTTTTCCTAGATCATTTTTTATTTTGGATCCCGTCCCTCCCCTCAACTAGGTTTTCGGTGAAAACTTAAGCATGTTTTTTCTAAATTTTTCTCAAAAACATTGGAACATCAAATTGAGCTTCGATTTTGAATGCTTCTAAAATACAATATTTAGAGGCAATAATGTATACTAGCCGGTGCCCGCGACTTCATGTCCGCGTGGATTGAGGTTTTTTTGGTTCCCACGGGAACTCTTTAATTTTCAGATATAAAAAGTAGCCTCTCAAAAATCTCTTTGCCAAATTTCATCCAGATCTGGCCTGTTCTAGCGTGAGTATCAAACATCCATCCATCCATTCAAACTTTCGCATTTATAATATTAGTATAAGATGATATGAAGTTGTTACGTGACGGTAGATCCCTCGACGCTGCTGCCGACGCTATGGATCGGCACGACGCTGGGCTCGGTGCTCACCATGATGATCAGCCTGCCCGAGACCGAGCTGCGGCACACGCAGCCCGTCGTCGTCTCCACCAGCGGTGAGCGTTGGACACCACTATTCAATTGACGTCCCACTGCTGGGCACAAGCCTTCACTCTCATAGGAGAGAGGGAATTAGAGCTCAGACCCTCCACGGTGCTCCAATGCGGGTTGGCGAGCTTTAACGACTATATTATCATGTTAGTGATAATATCCGGGACCGACTGCTTAACGTGCTCTCCGAGGCACGGAGATGGCTCACCGACTTCCTTGTTTATGTCATTCATAAATTATTTCTTACTGATTATCAAATAGAGGATCTTCCAAAAGACCTGAAATTCACCTCTTCTGTTAGTTTTAAGTTTGATTTTTTTTTATTACGAGGTAAACTTACGATACGATGCCGTGTAGAAACCGAAGGGGTATGGGTTTAATATAACTGCCATGCCCCTAACAGGTTAGCCCGCTACCATCTTAGACTGCATCATCACTTACCATCAGGTGAGATCGCAGTCAAGGGCTAGCTTGTAGTGGATTAAAAAAAAAAAAAAACTTGCTTGACGACAATTATGCTTAATGTAAAGCAATGATGAGGTATAGGTTGAACGCACTTGCCTAGAAGATGCCTATTCCCTATTGTCTTGAAGGTTATATGTGGCAGAAAACACGTGCGCTGGGAGCGTGTTCCCAAAAGGAGCATATAATTAATAACAGTAGATAAATTCTGAGCTAATTATTCGTCTGCTCACCACCAGGCACTGAGTAAGCTAATCAGATCGTTGTAATCTTTTCCAGGTGGCCCTATTTTTAGATTAAAAGGTTCAATATTGGCGATGTCATTCTTGGACTGCAATGGTGCTTTAATCCCTTATTCGTACGAGAGTTGGAAGGACGACAGTAAAGACGTAAGTTTGCACGAAACTAAGTATCTGTGAATTACTTTATGTACATATATTGAACTCGGACATCACGTCCGAGACGAGGCACAGTTATTGTTCTAAATATCAGTTTTGTACAACTAAAATTTCCAAGGCAATGGCAACTAATACTCTTATAGTGACGGTAATACGTATCTGCAGCAGCGCGATTGCTCTAGAGCGAATCAACCCCACGCTCCTTTATCATTTACTGCATTATAATAGATTTTTTAACTTTGTAAAAGTTTAAAATTTTGAATTACTCCAATTCCCATGCAAGACCGTCAGACTTTTTTGAGGCGGAGCGAAGGAGTCACAAGCCTATAACTATTTCTAGTTTAAAGGTAGCTCACAGAAAGGTTTTTTTTCGCTTCTACAGAATAGATGAATTTTCAAATTTCAAACAATAGATTACATATACAACAATTTTTATGTAATTTTGCATGCCTGATTATATAAGGTGAAACATTTCTACTGGAAAATCCATAAAATATAATATCTCATTATAAAAATGTTACTGCAAATAATTTTGAATTTTTATCGTGCGTGCTATAAAGCGCGATGTACAAGTGAGCGGCAATGTGTACCAGTGCAGAGACCGGCGCGAGCGGACGCCCACGAAGCAGGGCTCCTCGGGCAGCCACACGAGCCCCACGCCGGCGGCGTGCGGGGGCGGCGCGGAGGCGGCGGCCGACCGCCAGTTCGTGGTGATCGCGAGCGAGAAGCAGGCGCGCGTGGTGGCGCTGCCCAGCCAGAACTGCGTCTACCGGCAGCAGATCGTCGACACTGATTTCGTTGTCAAATCCGAAATTGTCAGCCTGAAAGGTAACTCCGCCCTTTTCTCTGTTACGATTTGTTACAATGAATGAAACAAAAACAATTAAAGAAGGACATTGGCAGTATTTGCCAAATACATTTTTCAGCTAAAGTAGGTAGCTGCTAGATCTTTGAAATGAAATTAAATGAAATTATTTGTGTCTCGTAGGACAACTTGTGTCACTTAAGAAATGTCAAAACTCTACATTGCTTAAATCTCTGGAGGACATTTTGAGGGCTCCCATCAGACCCGACCAGAGAAAATTCAGAAATTTTCAATTCCCTACGCGTAACCTACTAGGTTAAGACAACAGCGCTCAACACTGCGCCAGGGAAGTCGTCATATTTTGTCATCAATTTCGCAATGGTTATCAGTAGTAATAGTACAATTGTGTGTGACGGTGTGCCGTGTTTGTGTGTCTATGTGCAGACAGCGTGTGCCTGGTGAACTACCTGTCGACTGGTCACCTGGCGGCCTACAGCCTGCCCTCGCTGCGCCCGCTCGTGCACACAGACTTCCTGCCGCTCTCAGAGCTCAGGTAACGCGCCCGCACTGCTCGCCTCAGCAGATCCACTCTTTGCTATTTTATACTCCATAGGTGACAACTGAAACTACGCTCGGACTCGCAGGAACAGCTTTTGACTAAATTGCTAGCCGACAAGCCGAGTCAATAGCCTAGTTTCAGTTCTCCACAAAATCTTACTAATATATTAACCTCGGTTCGATAAGGAGCACTCGAAATAAGATGTGGAGGCGTCCTTCACGGGAAAAGGAGCGCCTCTTCCGAAATTCCCCCATGCACTTGATCGAGGCACTAAATGATAAACGGCTTTTTTTCTCTTTATAATTCCTAGATTCGACTAGCTTCGCTAATTCGGCATGAGAATGCTGTATTTTTACGCTACCGGAGATTTTTGAGATTTGTCATTACGATTTACGCATTCCATCGCCAGTCACGTTATCAGCCATGTTCTACACCTGCTAATTTATCATTTGGGGGCCGACCGAGCGCGTCCCGAGTGTTGTTCGATGTTAGAGGAACGCGCGCTCGCTCGCTGCGGGCCGGCACTGCACGCCTCCGGCTCGGCGCCCGCGGCGAGCGCGCGCCCTGTCATACCGCCCCGGCCAGCGCCGAGCCGCCACAGTAGCGCCGAGCTCTTTCCGAGCACGAACTAGACAAAATTTTGCGAACTTGTCGAGCACCTCCTGTGCTTTGGATATTTGGCACTCTTCATCTATTCTTCCGTCGGACCGATCGGACACGACACACACCACCCGACCGAGTCGGGCACACTGCACCCCCGCGCCGAGCGCCGATTGTGTACATACACCCGACACCGACCGGAATGTGCCCGACATCCGACTACTCTAGTGCTAATGATACATCATCAGTGTGTAACCCTCATGCCATGATGACATCTAACCTCTCTTTGACCCAGCATTATAACTAGTGCAATCATCCTCAGCTCTGTGGCCGCGCCGCCACTCCGGTCCTCATCCGCTGGCGAGGAAACTTGCATCCCGATCGCTCATTTGAAAAACATACAAAACAACCGAAAGAATCATTACAGTTAAGATGCATGTCTACCGCATTATATACGAGTGGACACAATAAATAAAAGGGTAGTGCATTTTTCTCGTCGCGGTATGAGCGTCCGGGGCGCGGCCACAGTCCTGGGCGAGCTACAACTGACGGGTGCCTGTGTTCCCGCTAGCTTCCAGACACAGTCCAAACAGAGGGGTATCGTAGACCCAATGCTCTCCATATGGGGCCAGCAACTGATAGTTAACGAGGACACAGATCAGTAAGTCGTTCATAGCGGAGTTGCGTTAGTCATGTCCATCACCCCGTGGTGTCCGCCCCGCTCGCCGTCCGCTCATCCCCCAGCTTGCTCCCAAGGACACGCGTCCACTCGCCACGGACATGGACGAATCATTTACATACTTATTGTAATTGGTTTGCAATTTCTTGCCACCTGTATTGTTTTGTATCGTAATGTAACTTCTTGTAAATTTTGAATATCTCTAATATTACCAAATTTAAAGTAATACTATTTTTCTTTTGATTAAAAATATCTTTATCGATTTTTATTATGTTTTTAAAACTTATAGATACAAATTGGATCCAGTCCGTCCGTAGCTTGCGAATCCGCTTCAGTACCGTGTCCCCGACACCCGACGTCACACACACGACATGTTCACGACACGTTCACGGTCACCGCACATCACTCATCACTCACAGTGTTTCAAACCTTACCTACATGTTACTGTACAAGATCTGTTCTATCTACACCTTTCTCTATTTACTGCCTGTTACTATGCGATTCTTTCTCTCTTGGCGCATGATTGCTTTGAACGTTTTCTCAATCTCTGTAACTGTGTTCCCTCATTTGGCATTTTCATTTGGCATAGTTGCTTTTAAAACTACGTAAATAGAATTTAAAACCTATAACAGAATTTTTGACAGAGGAACCCGAGGAATGAAGGTAAGGATATTTTTATTCTTAACTCTAAAGCTTTTATTTTTATTAAAAATATATAATCATGTAGCGATATTTGTTAATTTATGAGTCAACCAATCCCCTTTTCTCTAGGTACTTAGTGTGAAACTTTTTAGCTTCTCAATAACAGCTAGCCTGATTGGTGACTGGTGATATAAGTCCAACCCTAGAGACCCTAGAGTCGTTGGACGAGATTGGAACCTAAGATAAATCATCAGTTCATCCACTGGATAGCTTATTTAAGACTATATATAGTTCAACGCTCAAGTTCAGTTCAAGTTTAATTTCATTCGTTAGTAAACTCTTGTTTTATGCCGTCAATTATCTAAAAAATTCACTCTTGTTTTGGAGGTAGGTACTTTTAAATCACACATGCACCGGAGGCACTTTCCACACCCTAGCTGTTTTACATACTGATCCGATTTTGAAAAAGTTCAACCTAATAGGTATGATAATAATTTCCACAAGTGTGCTGTGTGCGCAAACATAGGTGCACTCTCTGTAGCCCGATGGGACGGAAAATCCAACACGACCGGGGAGATACCAGGCGCAGGACCGACGGCTTTACGTGCTCTCCGAGGCACGGGGGTGAAACACCGTCAATTTCCTAAGTCCGGGCTAGAACTGAGAATTTATTGTCAGAAAACCCCAATCCTCGGGACTCGATACAAAGTGGGTGTTAAAACGTCTCCGTTGCGGCGTTGCAGGATAGCGAAGACGTTCTGCTTCAGCAACCGCGGCCACGGCCTCTACCTCGCCTCGCCCACCGAGATACAGAAGTTCACCATCGATGCTGAATTCTGGTAAAGATTTTATTAGTTTAGGGAGTTTCCACCTGAAGTGTCCTACTGAAAACCAGCGCTACAGCTTACTGCGGATGCTTGCTGAGTTGAAAGCCTTATTTGTTCACAAATAAGCTTGATAACTTAAATAGGAAAATAGATTACCTAAATCTCTCAAATAAATTGATTTGTCATCGCGTATTCAACTGAGGATAACAATTATTTCGTTCAGATTAGGTCCAGAATCTCAGCAGCTTTATTAAGATGTCCGCGACATCGTCTGCATAGACTTAAGTTTTTGAAATCCGTTTGATTTTTCGGTATAAAAAGGAGCGTGTTAAGCCCTTCTCCAGGATGCACCTTATTTTGACAAGCGGTTGAACAGATGGGCTGTGGAAGCGTAGCAGACAAACAGACAGATAGATAGAAAGCCAGGCAAACACTTTCGTATTTAAAATATGACTAGATTAGAATGAATGAATTGAAAACCCCCGTTCGATTCCAGCCTGCAGCTGAACGAGATGATAGGCGAGCTGTTCCTGCCGCGTGACATGCCGGAGCCGCCCAAGGAGAGCTTCTTCCGCGGCCTCTTCGGCGGCGGCTCCCGGCCTCTGGACAGGGAAGAGCTGTGTGAGTACACCAAAGATATGGTCCTGTGGGACGAGCGAGTGATGTGTACTCGTCCGCACCAATAGGAAGATCTTCCTCGGGGCTGGTGTTGTGCCCGGGGACACTTCTGGTCCGACCGTTGTTAGTTTGAACGGTCTATATACTCGTACAGCGCTATTCTAAGATAACTTCGATATCACAACTTTTGTTGCAGCAGATGTAATGAAATCATCGACGAGATTCTTTCGCAGCATACAGATTTTTTTGAGAAGGGTCATTGAGCTTAGGCATTTTAGTACTTATCTAAAAGAATTATAGCGTCATCCCTATTAGGTACTAAGAGTTTAGACTACTAATAGGATGATTACTCTGTGCTACGAGTGCCTATCCAAGCATAATCGCTCGTGGTCTGTGTCCCAGTCGGCGAGAACAGCGGCAAGCCGAACCGCGCGGTGGCCAAGCACATCCCGGGCCCGTCGCTGGACGCGCTGGGCACGCGCGCGAGCACGGCCACCAGCGAGGTGTCGCGCGCGCACCAACTGGTGGTGGAGCGCGGGGACAAGCTGTCGCAGCTGGAGGACAAGGCGGAGCGCATGAGCGCGCAGGCCGGCGAGTTCTCCTCCTCCGCGCACCATCTCATGCTCAAGTACAAGGACAAGAAGTGGTACCAGCTGTGAGCCGCGGCCGGCTTCTCTCCCCCTTCACACTCGATAGCGTTCTCGCGGTGCTCGTGCTAGCGAGTCCCTCGTTCGCTATGCCATTCCAATCATGATTAGAGAGGAAAAATTGCAAGCGCAGGGCCACGAGTATAAGCGGTGGCGTTTTGAGGAACTAAAACCGAAATCTTGAAGTCACTTTGATACTTGTAAGTTCTTTATAACACTAATCATGCCAAATGTGATAAAACGTAAAGCTACAGAACGAGTGCATTAGTTTTGGGCACAGTGGCGCTAAGTTATACCTGTGGCATAGTTTTGAGAAGGATCTCATTTGAAGTCCCATAACGGTTGAAATCAATAATCGATTTAGTATCTGTGATTATGTTTCAAACTCAAAACTCAAACTCTGAGTAGGTATATTTATTCAAAAATAGGTACCTACAAAGTTCACTTTCTGAACGTCACATTTACAAAGTAGGTATAAAACTTGATGGTTAGGTATAATTATCGACGGGAAACTTTCTTAGCGACGTCAAATATTATATGGTCTTTTTGGCAGCTAGCAAGGTAGCATATTGATGGATTGACTGATTACCTAAAAGCATACCTATAATAATAACCACACTTTAGGTTGAGTGTTGATTTCGGCCGTAAATGCGTATGATACAACCCGTTCAGCTAGCAATACAACGGCATAGCGGATCAGGGCTCCGGCGGTCTCGCCCCGCCTCGGAGCAGCGCTCCGCCCCATTAGAGCTTAGCGACCTTCGAAACTTTACTAAAACATTAGAATAATAAATTCTTCGTAGGCGTGACTCGACTTATATAAACGCACAAACTCATACTGTCTATAATATGTACGTTCCCGCCGAGTGCTCGCGCCCGGCGCCTCATCGCTGTAACGTTCAATTACTTGTGTGCCTCGACGTGTTACGCGTATCTCACTGATCTCTCCTAGCGTTCGACTCGAAACGATGTCAGAGTCGACCGCTCCGTATCGAGCCGCCCGGTTGAGGCGGCTCCCTCGATCTTACCGTTAAATTAATTTTTAGAGTCCAATAGTTGTTAGATATTATGAGAAAAATCATAATAAAATGTTATGATCGAGCACGAAATCGTTCCGTATCCGTAACGCCGCACGAACATTGTTCGTTACGCGAACATCGCACGTTACGCGTACGCAACGGTGAGCGCTCGCGGTGCCGCGGCACGTAACGTTCGCATTCCTTCGTGCGATGTGATATTGTAAATATTATTACTTACTATATATACTTAATCTTTTTATACAGTGTACCTTAAATAATACTAAAGTAGTGATTTCTCTATATCGCACTCTTCCCGTCTCGCGTCTTCTCCTGTTTTAACACTATATTTTACACTTCACCACGGACGCAGCCGTCGCGCCGTTATATCAATACCTATTGGAATAAATAAGTGCTATTTTTAAATAAGTTGGCTCTTAAGCTCTTATTCGCTGGAGTGTTCAAATCGTATCCACTCGTAAGTACTACATCCTATGAGTTCGAAGTCGCATAAGCATTTCGCGGTTACGATTTAAATGCCCCAGTTTCACGATCGGGTCCTCATCTCGAGCTGTGTATTGAGAATCGCATTTGAGTTAGGTATAGTTCTTGCAATTCACGAGTGCGCGTGGCTCATGGATGTGCTAAAGTCCTATCTGTATACATTCGTATACGTGCAAAGGTGTGCGTATACGTGATAGCGCGTACGACTGACTGCTCCGAGAGACGCGCACACTTACGCATTGTGCACAACTACAGCTAAAGTTCACGCGCGCTCGTCAAGTGCAAGAACAAGTTTTGAATATGAGATTATTTGTTGCTATACTTTAATGATACTGAAGTAGGTGTAACTTGTGATAGGTGCGGACGAGCGACAAATTAATTAACTATAATAGGTATTGCGAGTGATGTTGATGTGTATAAAGTATTGAATAAATAAATAAATGTTATAAAATTAAATGATTGAAATTTTAAGCATTGGATGACAATAATTTTGTTACTATTTCAATTGAGAATATTTTGTTTAACACCGCGAGGTGCCTATTTTGTTATTTTATTTGTACTCTGATTATTTTTACTATTCTCTCTAGTTATTATAGTTACTTCCATTAGAATGCTAATATTTTTTTTTAATTTAACTAAACTCAGTGTATTTTAATCTGTTTTTGTTTAATGTGCTTTCCAATTCCATTTAATTTAATTTTCGTTTTTGTGTATTACTTAAGTAATTCTCGTTCATGTAATTTAGTTTGCTGTAAATCGTTTATAAACATTATTTAGTTTGTCTGAGTAGATGTTGTCGGGGTGGTCACCACTATGCACTGAGCAATAGCGCGCAGCTCGCCGGTAGCCACTAGGCAGTAAGCCAGGCGCCAGGCGCTAGGCGCTGACCAGACCAATCGGTGTCGTGTCGATGTTGTTAGATAAATAACTATTAAGTACTAAATAAAACGATACTTAACTAATATAACATTGTAAAAATAATTCACTAACAAAGTGCACAGTGTATCGTTTAAGATAGTTTGCGCAGAAACAGCTCGCTGTATATAAACAAAACATGCGAAAAACTTATTTATTATGTTCGATGTTGGTTTGTAAATTTTATCTTAATTTTTATCAGTAACATATTTAATTATAATTTTTATAGTGAAACGAGCTATATATAGTATAATGATACTTAGATAGTTCGGCACTTATTGTGGAATACCAAATTATCACTTATTTTACCCAATAACGGCAAAGGTGAAGGGTTATAATTTTAACCAGACTACTTATGTAGGTATGTATGAAAAATGTCGACAATGAAGTTATTGCCAAGATTATTCATAGCAAATAAAATACCTAAGTCCCGTGAAGGCTTCATTTCACTAATATCAACCGATGATAGTCAAACAACCAATAAATACCAAACACTTTCGGATAAATAATCTCCTTTCGCGTACAGTAGGTAGGCATGTCACAATATGTACAGCGAGTTCGTTCTGCACTACAGTAAGTGCGAGTTACGTATGTGTAGTGTAGTTTAGGGTATCGGTGTATCGCATGGCAATAATCGTTGTAACAGAGCGTCTCTGTCGACGCCGGCTCACTTCTACTGTGCTTTTTTTCGGATTGAATATGCTGCGTAAGCCATCTACTGGCCGCGACATAGTCGGTACAGCGAGCCAAGCCGCTCGCCGCGCGCTTCACTTATCTAGCAAACGATGCGTAACACGCTCGTTCCGAATATTACCTAAGTACGTTCGGTCGCCACCTTGAGTTTGGAGGGTAGTGTAAAAATAGTGTTATCTCTGTACATAAACAGTGTCCGTCGAAATGCATTAAATTGGGGGCGCCACCTATCATCAGGGTAAATATAAAAGGAAGCGCCAAATATTGTTAGAGTAGGTTTGAGAAATAAGGAAAGAAAACATTCATCATTATTTTGTACAACGTATAAGTTGTTGAAATTTTTAATAAATAACTACTTTAGTCGACGATTACAATAAAATTATATTAAATTTTTTAACTCGGCATACCTACTTCACTTCATCGACAATTGCTACATTCATACCAAACCCTATGTCTACGCCATTGTCGGAGTTTTTTGAACTGTTATTTATAGGAACCACTGGACACTTTTTCAACTTTTCTCCCAGAGATAACACTCCTTCTACTCTACCCTCCATCACCTTGAGGCAAAAATACCTAGAAAAGGCGATGAGAATCATACATTTTATATGGTCTTGCACGGTGGGCTTACAAATCGCTTCACATGAATGCGTTGCATGCAACACGCCTTAATCAGCGACCACAGAAAAAAAAATAACTAAGAGGTGCAGCCAGTTGTTTAATCGGTGGTTTGCAGTGGCATTAGTCTATCAGCAAATATAATAATAGGTACGCATCATTACGCGAATATGAAAGCGCGATTATTACTTACTCTACTTTCTTCTCGCGAACGCTACAAAAGCCTTGCGTGGCATGTTGTTGCCTAATATAAGTAATTTCATAGAAAGCACTTATCTACCAACCGAGTACCAACTACCAACAAACGTCGCGCTTTATCGGAGAGCGAGACGTGTTATAAAATTGTTTCTGCCTTAACATTAATTCGTGCCTCGTAAGTTGGAACAAACGCTGAAGATTCTTGCTTACTATAATTTTATAGCGACTTCCTGTATCTCTGTAATAAATGTTAGATGCCAAAGGAAACTATTCAAGCTCCATTTTGTACATATTAAACCTTGTTAAGCTATGATAATAATACGTTGTATTTTATTGCAGTATGTTATAGTTTATTTAGAGACTTGTTTATTTAGAGATATGACAACATAGCGTTACTAACGATGGAATATTGAATTATATTATTATTATAATAAAGAAATAAATGCTGTTCCGATGTTATGTCAATAAAGTTTAACATATTTTAACCAGATTATTTTGGTATGTAGACGTATATATATACAAACGAGTACAGAATTGAATCCAGAAACAAAATATTTTCTTATCTATATAAATTAATTAGTCGTTTTAGTGGATGTATTTTAGTAGTTTACATGGTACTTACTATTGTTCTATATCTCCTTTTCATTATCTGAGTTTTCATCCATCTGCTCCATACTACAGTGTCTGAAATTAATTTATATTTTAGTTCTACTCAGCTAGCTGATGATAGATACCATTCAGTGTGAGATCTATAGAGCGAACTTTGATTTTGCTTAGACTTAAGACATGGTTAAAACGAGACAAATGTTACTCACGTATATCTGTCACCGTAACATTGTAAAATCCGTTAGATTATAATCTAACGGTTTCTATCCCGCTAGATTATAAACTGTCTAAAGATTGTGAACCGTTCAATGTTCTGAGTATTAATTTATGAAATATTTATTGTTTTTACGTTTTCTTGTCTCTTTCTTGTACAGTTCGCGCGCGAGTTGAATGCAGAGTAAATGTAAGTGTCACCATACATTTACTCTGCATTCAACTCGCGCGCGAACTATAGGTTAGGTTAGGGTTTGACATGAATATTCAGGTAGTGCCCGGCCGCAGGCCGGGCACTTAGGTTCTATCGGGTTAATATACCTAATATATTACAATTTACCGAAAAATAACGCGTTAAATTGTAAGCAGTATGTTACGGTTCACAATCTGTCGAAAGTTTATAATCTATCGAGATAAAAACGTTATATTATAATCTAACGGTTTTTACAATCTTACGGTGACATATCCATCACAAGATAAAGTCTGAGCCAAGTCAAAGTACGCTCTATAGATATCAACATCAGTGATTCATCAACTTTCTATAGCACCTTACGGTACGTCTTTATCTGAGGTGCAATCAAGTAAAGATCGCCGATCAAATCGTTAAAGCTCGACTTCAAAGTAAAATGAAAACAAATATAAACCATAACAACATTGAATTAGAGCTCAATTTCATGTATCCATTCTTATGCGTTTAGGTATGTAGGTACGATACCCTAAACGTATAAGAATGGATGGTTCAATGCTGTTATGGTTTATTTTACTTTGAAGCCGAGCTTTAACGATTAGATCGACGATCCTTACATGATTGCACCTCTGATCCTGTACGTACCTACCTAATTAACTAAATCTCGTGTTGAAGTTCCGGCGTTTTCATCAGGTTATCTACTACCTACATAATATTATGGGTGCCTACCTATTTAGTAATGAATTATAATCATGTGCAATAATATGAGATTTGTAAAATTTTAGAATTATTTTTTAAATAAAATCATTTAGTTACTTAGTTTAAATTAAATTAGTGGCGCTTATTACCTGAGTAGGTAGGTACTATTTTACCAGATTTATAATTATTTGTATCACACTGATAACCATTGATTCTCATTAATCCATTGAAAATGGCTATTTTGTATGAAGATTCGTATCGGATAATAGAATTAATGTCAACTTTCGTGATGCTCGGAATACGTATGCCGCCACGTAAAAAGAACTCTGATCTTGAAAATGTGCTATTTGTCGAAGTGAGAGGCGATGTCGAGCGTAGGTATGATCCGTTTTTTATCAGTCAGCTTTTATTTCCCTCGCCGCGCCGCACTGTAACCAATGTCTTCTAGAGCTCTTTTTACATGACGAAAAATGAAAATTGTAATGTCCACGTCTGGCACCTACACGACTGCCAGACGTGTTCGCCTCACACAGTACGTGTCTGGTTTTGTTTATTTGATCTGTGCATGTCTCAGTTGATGTATCGTTACTTATACTTACGTTAAGTTTTGTAATTCTATAGCTCGTTGTCGCGCCCTTCTTCGCTCACAGGCTACGCGCTATCTATTCTAAACTAAATGTTCCCAAGAACGCGTTTATTCGGAAATTAAGGGACTAAATTAAATAATAAGGTTTGTAAATAAATAAATAATTACCAAAACTTGTGGCAAATTATTAATTGTTAATCTTTATTAACCGTAGTTCATTTCAAACATAATATTTATTTTGTATTTAGAAGACTTCTTTTTTAATGTTCGGAAACGAGGAGGTTACAAAACTATAACTATACATATTGTATATAAAGGATGCTGTTGAATTATATTATTTAGTTTGGTAGATGATTATAGTCATTATATATAAATACAAAATACAAATAAAATTATATCAAAACGATTCAACTGTTTTTATACAACCCTTAGTTATAGAAATGAGTTCATAGACCTAGTACCGTCCAGTTCAACCGTAAAATTAAAAAAAATATATGTAAAATTTATTTGGGACGTACTGTATCAGATAATTACTATGGAATATGATCATAAGAAAACAGTCTTTATTGACTTTTACAAGGGATATCTAATAATATTAAATATTAACAAAATGAAACAACAGTGGTATTGAGCAACTTTTTTTAATAAAACTTTTAACTATGATATAATAAATACAATAGAATACATTACGAGCATTCATTATGTCTCGGGCGGGCGGGCGCGGCGGACGTCACACCTCCGCAGTTCGAGAACTACGCCATTCGTCTGTGAAGTAAAATACTCTGTAATCCTAGTACGAGTTTCAAAAGTTTTCAATAGCACCTCAGGCGTCGTTCGCACGTTCCTTGCACAGCTTCACATGTTCATGTACAGATCTGAATCTGTGAAGAATTTATTATTTTTGATAAGTTCTACTCTGTCGTTAAATTTAAAATGGCGAAACCCTCAAAGATATCTAGTAGTTTGAAAACTCGTACTAACGGTGCAGAGTTACATGTACATCAATGCTCATAATGTGATTGTCACTGTACTCCGCAGATGAGTGGCGTGTGAATATTACGAAGTTCCCAAAGTAGGGGTGGGGGGATGTCAGGCCGCGAGCCCGGCGCCCGGAAGGCACAGTTCTCGTTAGCGACAAACGACAAACGCAACACGAGTCTATTGCCACAGTATTACAGCTCCGGCTGTAACTGTCGCCCAATCACTTGCCAGACTCATTCTTCCTAAGACACGATTACAGCGAGAATATTAGAAATTCAGGTGATCAGCGGGCCGAGTGGGAAGTTTTTACGTATTCGATCGCGACAACGTTAACTACCATTGGTATGGAAATGATCGAGCACAATCGCTTTACAATTACAGTAGGTACATACAAATCGTTGTAAAAGTTGTCGCGATCGAATGGGAAAAAAATCTCCCACTAGACACTCGGGGGTCTATGGGAGATTTTTTACCTATTCGATCGCTTTTAACTAACATTTGCATGGAATTGATCGAGCGCCAGCTGTTATCTGTCTTAACAATACTCTCCAAATCGTAGTTAGCTTTAACACGATCGAATAAGATAAATATCTTCCACTAGGCCCCTTGATCACCTGAATTACACACCTGATCACTAGGCGTACAGGGAGTAACAATTATGGTATCATTACAACTCTGATGCTAAGGGTACATGCGGAGGATGACGGCATTACAAATTACAGATCGCACGCGAACTATACATAGTGATTAATGCTGACAGATGTGCGTACACGTTTACACCGCGTCCTGCACGCTTTGTACACACACCAGCACTTAGGCTGCGTCTACACTACACGAAATTGAAGCGACACTAAAATATCAGCTCATCTGCTTCCACATTAACTTAGAAAGTTGACACTTCACTTGCAAGTTAAAAGCATTTGCAATTAGCAAAATTATAAAACAAGAATGAATACTGTGATATTATAACAATACCTACTATTATATTGTAACAAATCCGAAAGTGGACATTGTAATGTGAGACAAAATAATTCATTTATTATTTCGTTGTAATTTTTGTGGGCCCAAGTGACTTCGTAAGTTCGTGTCATTGAAAAAATAAAAATCTTTGTTTAAAAAATTACTATCTTTCATGTATAAAATATTGCGAATGGCAACTATATTCTATTTTAACTTCATTTTTTGCCACATGTAGCGTAAGTTCAACCAGCGTAAGCGTACAAACAAAATCAACTTTTTATTAGTATGGTTTATAATTTGACAAATCATAAATCAGTGTGAATTAGGGCTTTCGAATACCGGTTTTTTTCAATACCGGTATTAATACCGGAAAGATTTTTTTCAATACCGGGATCCCGGGATCCCGGTATTAGGAAAAACTTAAAATTAGATAGATTGTTTTTAACTTTAAACTAGTCTTTTCTGAAGGAAACTGAACAAAAAAAAACAGTTTTCCATAAAAAATATTTTTTCACCACATTTACTCCAAGAGAGCACTTTTCTGCTTAAATTCAATGAAGAAATGCCATTTTTTAACTCGTTAAAATACACAGTTTAGTCAAAACACAAATTAATTAAAAATTCAATAATTATTTTTTAAAAGAAAATAAGTCATAATAAAAAAATTGCATTGGATAAAAACAGATTTCTGAACGTTTCACGAGTCAATGAAATAGAAATGCCAAGCCACAGGGTTCTAAATTCAAATACAATTTTTTCCCTCTCAGTGATTTTTTTTCACTGGTTTTAAGCAATAAAGATGCTCTTATTGAGCTAATGTGCTTAAGATACAAGTTTTAAACTTAGCTGAATAAAAACAGTGGCATGTACCAATAAATATATGCAATATTCACTGTTTCATTTATAGTGTCACCAATACCGGTATTGAAAACGGACGAAAAAAGTCCGGGAAATCCCGGTATTGGAAACCCTAGTGTGAATATTGACTAGGCGCATAAAAATACACTGGAAGAGACAAAGTCGAGACTTAAACAAGTCGATACTTAGACATGGTTAAAACGAGACAAATGTTACTCACGTATATCTGTCACCGTAACATTGTAAAATCCGTTAGATTATAATCTAACGGTTTCTATCCCGCTAGATTATAAACTGTCTAAAGATTGTGAACCGTTCAATGTTCTGAGTATTAATTTATGAAATATTTATTGTTTTTACGTTTTCTTGTCTCTTTCTTGTACAGTTCGCGCGCGAGTTGAATGCAGAGTAAATGTAAGTGTCACCATACATTTACTCTGCATTCAACTCGCGCGCGAACTATAGGTTAGGTTAGGGTTTGACATGAATATTCAGGTAGTGCCCGGCCGCAGGCCGGGCACTTAGGTTCTATCGGGTTAATATACCTAATATATTACAATTTACCGAAAAATAACGCGTTAAATTGTAAGCAGTATGTTACGGTTCACAATCTGTCGAAAGTTTATAATCTATCGAGATAAAAACGTTATATTATAATCTAACGGTTTTTACAATCTTACGGTGACATATCCATCACAAGATAAAGTCTGAGCCAAGTCAAAGTACGCTCTATAGATATCAACATCAGTGATTCATCAACTTTCTATAGCACCTTACGGTACGTCTTTATCTGAGGTGCAATCAAGTAAAGATCGCCGATCAAATCGTTAAAGCTCGACTTCAAAGTAAAATGAAAACAAATATAAACCATAACAACATTGAATTAGAGCTCAATTTCATGTATCCATTCTTATGCGTTTAGGTATGTAGGTACGATACCCTAAACGTATAAGAATGGATGGTTCAATGCTGTTATGGTTTATTTTACTTTGAAGCCGAGCTTTAACGATTAGATCGACGATCCTTACATGATTGCACCTCTGATCCTGTACGTACCTACCTAATTAACTAAATCTCGTGTTGAAGTTCCGGCGTTTTCATCAGGTTATCTACTACCTACATAATATTATGGGTGCCTACCTATTTAGTAATGAATTATAATCATGTGCAATAATATGAGATTTGTAAAATTTTAGAATTATTTTTTAAATAAAATCATTTAGTTACTTAGTTTAAATTAAATTAGTGGCGCTTATTACCTGAGTAGGTAGGTACTATTTTACCAGATTTATAATTATTTGTATCACACTGATAACCATTGATTCTCATTAATCCATTGAAAATGGCTATTTTGTATGAAGATTCGTATCGGATAATAGAATTAATGTCAACTTTCGTGATGCTCGGAATACGTATGCCGCCACGTAAAAAGAACTCTGATCTTGAAAATGTGCTATTTGTCGAAGTGAGAGGCGATGTCGAGCGTAGGTATGATCCGTTTTTTATCAGTCAGCTTTTATTTCCCTCGCCGCGCCGCACTGTAACCAATGTCTTCTAGAGCTCTTTTTACATGACGAAAAATGAAAATTGTAATGTCCACGTCTGGCACCTACACGACTGCCAGACGTGTTCGCCTCACACAGTACGTGTCTGGTTTTGTTTATTTGATCTGTGCATGTCTCAGTTGATGTATCGTTACTTATACTTACGTTAAGTTTTGTAATTCTATAGCTCGTTGTCGCGCCCTTCTTCGCTCACAGGCTACGCGCTATCTATTCTAAACTAAATGTTCCCAAGAACGCGTTTATTCGGAAATTAAGGGACTAAATTAAATAATAAGGTTTGTAAATAAATAAATAATTACCAAAACTTGTGGCAAATTATTAATTGTTAATCTTTATTAACCGTAGTTCATTTCAAACATAATATTTATTTTGTATTTAGAAGACTTCTTTTTTAATGTTCGGAAACGAGGAGGTTACAAAACTATAACTATACATATTGTATATAAAGGATGCTGTTGAATTATATTATTTAGTTTGGTAGATGATTATAGTCATTATATATAAATACAAAATACAAATAAAATTATATCAAAACGATTCAACTGTTTTTATACAACCCTTAGTTATAGAAATGAGTTCATAGACCTAGTACCGTCCAGTTCAACCGTAAAATTAAAAAAAATATATGTAAAATTTATTTGGGACGTACTGTATCAGATAATTACTATGGAATATGATCATAAGAAAACAGTCTTTATTGACTTTTACAAGGGATATCTAATAATATTAAATATTAACAAAATGAAACAACAGTGGTATTGAGCAACTTTTTTTAATAAAACTTTTAACTATGATATAATAAATACAATAGAATACATTACGAGCATTCATTATGTCTCGGGCGGGCGGGCGCGGCGGACGTCACACCTCCGCAGTTCGAGAACTACGCCATTCGTCTGTGAAGTAAAATACTCTGTAATCCTAGTACGAGTTTCAAAAGTTTTCAATAGCACCTCAGGCGTCGTTCGCACGTTCCTTGCACAGCTTCACATGTTCATGTACAGATCTGAATCTGTGAAGAATTTATTATTTTTGATAAGTTCTACTCTGTCGTTAAATTTAAAATGGCGAAACCCTCAAAGATATCTAGTAGTTTGAAAACTCGTACTAACGGTGCAGAGTTACATGTACATCAATGCTCATAATGTGATTGTCACTGTACTCCGCAGATGAGTGGCGTGTGAATATTACGAAGTTCCCAAAGTAGGGGTGGGGGGATGTCAGGCCGCGAGCCCGGCGCCCGGAAGGCACAGTTCTCGTTAGCGACAAACGACAAACGCAACACGAGTCTATTGCCACAGTATTACAGCTCCGGCTGTAACTGTCGCCCAATCACTTGCCAGACTCATTCTTCCTAAGACACGATTACAGCGAGAATATTAGAAATTCAGGTGATCAGCGGGCCGAGTGGGAAGTTTTTACGTATTCGATCGCGACAACGTTAACTACCATTGGTATGGAAATGATCGAGCACAATCGCTTTACAATTACAGTAGGTACATACAAATCGTTGTAAAAGTTGTCGCGATCGAATGGGAAAAAAATCTCCCACTAGACACTCGGGGGTCTATGGGAGATTTTTTACCTATTCGATCGCTTTTAACTAACATTTGCATGGAATTGATCGAGCGCCAGCTGTTATCTGTCTTAACAATACTCTCCAAATCGTAGTTAGCTTTAACACGATCGAATAAGATAAATATCTTCCACTAGGCCCCTTGATCACCTGAATTACACACCTGATCACTAGGCGTACAGGGAGTAACAATTATGGTATCATTACAACTCTGATGCTAAGGGTACATGCGGAGGATGACGGCATTACAAATTACAGATCGCACGCGAACTATACATAGTGATTAATGCTGACAGATGTGCGTACACGTTTACACCGCGTCCTGCACGCTTTGTACACACACCAGCACTTAGGCTGCGTCTACACTACACGAAATTGAAGCGACACTAAAATATCAGCTCATCTGCTTCCACATTAACTTAGAAAGTTGACACTTCACTTGCAAGTTAAAAGCATTTGCAATTAGCAAAATTATAAAACAAGAATGAATACTGTGATATTATAACAATACCTACTATTATATTGTAACAAATCCGAAAGTGGACATTGTAATGTGAGACAAAATAATTCATTTATTATTTCGTTGTAATTTTTGTGGGCCCAAGTGACTTCGTAAGTTCGTGTCATTGAAAAAATAAAAATCTTTGTTTAAAAAATTACTATCTTTCATGTATAAAATATTGCGAATGGCAACTATATTCTATTTTAACTTCATTTTTTGCCACATGTAGCGTAAGTTCAACCAGCGTAAGCGTACAAACAAAATCAACTTTTTATTAGTATGGTTTATAATTTGACAAATCATAAATCAGTGTGAATTAGGGCTTTCGAATACCGGTTTTTTTCAATACCGGTATTAATACCGGAAAGATTTTTTTCAATACCGGGATCCCGGGATCCCGGTATTAGGAAAAACTTAAAATTAGATAGATTGTTTTTAACTTTAAACTAGTCTTTTCTGAAGGAAACTGAACAAAAAAAAACAGTTTTCCATAAAAAATATTTTTTCACCACATTTACTCCAAGAGAGCACTTTTCTGCTTAAATTCAATGAAGAAATGCCATTTTTTAACTCGTTAAAATACACAGTTTAGTCAAAACACAAATTAATTAAAAATTCAATAATTATTTTTTAAAAGAAAATAAGTCATAATAAAAAAATTGCATTGGATAAAAACAGATTTCTGAACGTTTCACGAGTCAATGAAATAGAAATGCCAAGCCACAGGGTTCTAAATTCAAATACAATTTTTTCCCTCTCAGTGATTTTTTTTCACTGGTTTTAAGCAATAAAGATGCTCTTATTGAGCTAATGTGCTTAAGATACAAGTTTTAAACTTAGCTGAATAAAAACAGTGGCATGTACCAATAAATATATGCAATATTCACTGTTTCATTTATAGTGTCACCAATACCGGTATTGAAAACGGACGAAAAAAGTCCGGGAAATCCCGGTATTGGAAACCCTAGTGTGAATATTGACTAGGCGCATAAAAATACACTGGAAGAGACAAAGTCGATACTTAAACAAAACAAGTAAAATATTTAGCCATGTATTGAATACATTATAAACGTAAATGTCAAAGAAAAACTGAATGTAATAGATTTTTAAAGTTTAGTTACCTCGCAGTTCATTGGCATCCTCGATCAAAACCGCACGTTTTAATGGTACGCTCGCCGCACGTCAATGTGCCATGTGTGTACAAAGCTTTACAGTATACCGATGAGGTAACAACATACGGAATGGCAATGGTTGGAAAATCTAAGCGCTACCAAACAAGACGGACGCTCCCGGGGACGAGCCTGAAGTGGCCAGTTCAAGTTCTAGAACCAGACCATGCAATGCCAAATTCACATACCTGCCTACATTTATAGAAAACCAAAAATTTTAATAGTCTTTAATTTCTTTAATTGGGCACTACAGACTTGTTTTTACAGACAAGGTTTGACAGCACTCAACCATACATTGCAACTGCTATGCGTATCTAGGAAACCCTAGTAAGGACCAGGGACAAATCCAGCCAAAACGCGAGTCGTAAAATGCGGCCGGGATTCCGTTTCAAAAGGACATACCTATTGCATTTCTCGGTGCGCACCAAACGTGCGCGCACGCAAAACAGTGAAAAAAGCTTCTAAAGCAAAAAGCTAGATTTGTTTCTGGTATCTAGAGCACCTCTTACGCCAGAGATGTAAGGATACCGGTATATTGCTCTGATGATTACTTGTAAACGTCAATAAATATCGGCCACGATCACACTGGGATGCCAAACATTATGGATCACAATTTATCACATGTTTAGTGTGATTACACAATACAAAACACGTATAATTCGCTACTACATATTGCTATATCGTCAATAAAATGTTGTGTTATCATTCAGAAATTGTTTCAAGTTACAGTTTAGATGTACACGTAAGGTACGGGTTCCTTGGTGCGTATGAACGCAACGCATACACACTGCCTACGCGAAACGCATCGAAAAGTAGTGCGTTTGGGTTAACGTGGTTATTGAAACGTTCCATTTACATGCACCATTATGTATTTAATCTAACAATACTTCGTTACTACGTGACATTAATTTTGGCCCAAATTAAACGACATATCACATAAATTGACAACTCGTATGAAAACTTAACGCAACTTAGGTGGCACGTTTGTTAACATTATAATAATATTGCACTCAAGGCTCAGCTTCGGTGCTCAGGGCGAAACAAGGCAATATTTAGAAAAGAACGTTTTTTTTATTTGTACATAAAGCATCGTCCTGGAGCCCCTTAGGCCGGCCGCATTTTATCAAAAATCTTGAGAAACTTTCTGACACACGCTGGGAGAAACCCTCTTTCCCCCCCAAAACATAAATTCAGTTTGCGTTCGACCACACAGCACTTTGAACTGGAGCTAGTTCCTGATGCTTTACGAGGTCCGGTACAAAACGTAATGGAAAGGCATTCTGATCCGGAAAATATGACGTCACATCGTGACAAGTATTAGAAATTAACTATGATCCTGGGATAGCCTGACAATTTCTAAACTAAGGGGACTGATGCAAAATGTATCAAAGCTTGTGATACATATCTACATTTTGTACCAAGAATGTATGAAAGCCTTCCGGCACGCATCGGAATTATTTCTGACAGACTAAACGCCGAATAAAATCTTTAAATATAAGCACATTTATCCTTTCCATTATTCGGCCTTTACTCTTGTAATTTGCGGCCGCCTCTATCTCAACTTTCGTAACGCGTATTGCGTGCAACACAGATCATATCCAGATGCTATCAGGATGACATTTTATTTACTTCTCTCGAGTAATTAAGAGATAAACCTATTCATTATCCTAATAGCATCTAGATAGGCTATATGTTTGACAAGCCGCGAGGACTCGATGCGCCAAACCATCAATGATTGTCTAACCTACACTTAAACAATAAGGTATATTTTATACAAACGTGACAACAAGACCGAAGGCAACTAATTGCACTAGATGTAATTGTTAACGTTTCACAGCGTTTACGGATTACAACTATAATACTCTAAGACGATGAACGCACCAGCTCCGTAGAGCATACGGTATAACTTCTTAAATCGAAAACACGAATAGACCAACATTTTGGCTTAAAATACAGAGTTGCAGTAAATAATACCAAAAATGTCTGCCAATCATAGCTAGCCCCCGCCCCCCCCCATACAAAATTTCAAAAATGACATCAAAAATGTGTTGATAGTACCTAATTGATACTTAATACCACAAACATAACTGACGTCCCGGTAGCCGAAATTGGAACTAATTTCTATGCCTGCTTAGTTTTTGATTTTATTTTATTTTTAATATACTTACTAGCGACGCTGCCACCGGGTCAGCTAACTTTGTGGAACTATACTTGCTCAAAGGAGCTGGGTGCGTTCTCGACTGTTCCGCTCACCGCGACATGACTGCGAGGGAAGGGCCACGGTCAACAGCGCTAGCACATTTCACATATATCTGTGCCCCAAAAAACTGCCCCATTGAGAATAATTTGTTGAAATTATTATACAAATAACTTTTTCCATTCGATAGCTAAGGTGTCATAAACTTTACTAAAAAAAAATACGCCCCGAATTGACTCCTTTTTTGGATGTCGGGTAAAAATACAAGACATTCAGACTGAAAAATAGTTTAAGTTGTTGTTCAATACGTTTCAATTCGCTCCCTGAAAAAATACTTATAAATTGAAGTTAAACTACTAGTTCAACCATCACAAAACTCAAAATAAAACCTTGTTGAGCAAGCCTTGTGCCAAACAAAGGAGATGCAAAATGGTGCTTGCGTTGCGAACTTAGGACCGCGGCTCATTATAGTGGACACGATACACGAACTACACAGAGGACAACAAATATAATCTTATATTTAGCACCTTGTGACGGCCCCACCGCTGTGACATCACTAACAATGCTCCACGGTTATTGATGTAATCAATGCTTGCTATTGGTTGATTGACTTGCATGCAAATGAAGCGGGATTACGCTACAGACGCTACAGTGTCACTTATAGCAATGTTAAGCGCTGTATCTGGTAACTTGACACCAGAGAAAACCGCTCGGTTTTTCAATGGGGATGGACAAATTTTACCTACCCTTTACTCTGACACCGGAGCATCTTCAGGGGATGTTAACTTGGCAATATACGATTGTAAACTTGTAATTGTATCGAACTAAGAAAGCGCGGAGCGCGGGATGAATCTCACTTTTTCAAGCTACGTAGTGCGTAAGCGTCAGGGCACAATTGCAGAGTTAGATGATAGCTTATCTGTGTTTTTTATTCACCCCAATTTCAACCGTATAGTAAAGTATACAAAGCAGAGTTTCAATCGTTACCTAAAAGACTCCGTTATTACACGCATCAGTGACGTCACAGCGCGGCGCCCGTCCTTCTCACATCACATTAGTTACATTGGAATCACATATACATAGGTACTTACAGTAATCTACGAGTAAATGCCCGAACTCGTGTACAAAAATAAAACGAGTCTAAGAATAAGTGCCAAATTCAAAACTGCACATCGGAAACACGGCTAACGATATGGATTCACAATATGTTTAGGACGTTTGTTTGTACAAAACTATTAAAAATATCGTTGGCTAGCGCAGACTAAAGACTTTTGGATCACCCATAGTTTAGTTAGTTGCGTACACAAAATATGTACTTAACACTATTTGAAGTAAAACTTTTTGAATGCGATAAGTATTGAAAATAGCAAACAGAAACGCTGTTTTGAGGCCGCCATCTTATATTTGGTAATATCTTCCACGACCCCAAGAGTTGTACTTCGAGCGCGCGTAAACATTACACGCTCATCGTTTACCTCCAGAAATATGCAGTCTGCGTATGCATTTTAAAATAAATAAATATTATAGCAGGTTATTATTAACTGTTAAAAAATCGCTGTTTAAAACAGAAGTCAAATGAAATAAATAAATGTTTTTGTTCTATAAGACGGAAATCACAATTTCGTAGCCAAATTTATTTTTAACGACGCGCGATCGTCTTCAACAGGATTTGTATTACATGCCTGATATTATAAATACAGGGGAACATAGATTGTAACCATTTGTGACTCTATAATACATATATCATTATGGCTTCGATCGCACTGCGAAAAATATTCGCGCGAGTTTTGTTTTCGCAATTCTGTAACACTAGAAATCGTACGGAGGTTTACGGTGTATAAAATTCACACGGTGCGGTAAGAATAATATTGGCGCGAATATTTTTCGCAGTGCGAACGTACCCTTATTGGCATTTCATTAATATTAAACAAATATCAATAGAATAAAATGAAGACATTTATATTTATATAAAGTTATATTAATTTATTAAAACTGATCAATTTCATTACATTTCATCACATGCTTTCAAACATTGTAACCAAAAAAATATAGTGCTAACATAAATTTTGAAACGAGTCGAATTAACTGCATTTCGACCTTAACTTCAACAAATAACATTCCCATATGCACAATCAACGCACGAGATAATACTTTATTTTAACAATAATAATAATTGCGGTAGACGCACACTTGCAAAACGCCACTCCACTAGGAGAGAACAGTACGTCAAGCATTATACCATCTTCGGCCACGTGAAGGGTCAGCTACTGTTTGATACTGTCGCGTGGCATCGTATCGAGTCGCGGTGTCGCTTTTGTCGCTCACGTAGGACAGCGGGTGAGCGACAGACGCGGAAACGCGACGCGACACGTCACGGCTATATCAAAGAGTAGCTGTAGACTTGCCCCTACATGTTGCTCCTATGTTGTCGTATAGATCAGTTGGAAGTTCATGAGTCGCATCGCGTCGCTTCGCATTCCGTCCCTCACCTAGGACAACGGGTTAGTGATGTTCACCAGTCGATAAATAACCGACATGATCGCAGAACTAGCGCATTCTTCAGAGCTATTTAAATTGATTCCTAAAGCTTAACGCGACTCTGCTTAGTGACCGCTTCAGTGAATAGACGTGTTACAAATGCGTCAATTGGGTATTTGACAAACGTCAAAACGCACGCTCAGAATGGGATTTTGTATAAAATAATGAAATGTCACGTCATCAAAGTTCGACGCACTTTTTTATAGTCCCGCTAACTTATCTGACCCGGTGGCCAAAATTGGAACAAATTTTTATGCCTGTTTAGTTTTTTTTTTTAATTTTATTCTTCATATATCGTAGCGACGCTGACACCGGGTCAGATAAATTTGACGCACTATACTTTTTCGATAGTTTAAAATGTTAATGTAAATAAAACTAACAGGGGAAGTAGATATAAAATCACAAAAAATATTTTATTTGACTACTTGTCAAAATATACCCAATTCATCGATAACCTCGATAACGATAACGTGTCGTCCGACTCGACTGTATACCGATATAACACGAGTGTTGCGCGAAAGCATCGCATCGATATAATACGATATCGATATGTTAACTGATATAATATTCGATATGATCCCTTTTAAACGAATCCTGCGTCAGACACTGTTACGTTGAAAACTTCTCGAATACAAATTGTAAAAGCAACATACGAGTATGTACATAAAAGCATGCAACATACTCGTAAATTGCTTTCATAGTCTGAATGATCATTTAACGCGACTCGACAACTCGAAACCGAATGTAAACAGGATACGCTAACACGGAGAACTGACTTCTTTTATTATTTGGCAGACGTATGTTGTTTTCAATGAAATCCTGAAAACGACGAATATCTCATTATTTGCCCGAATAAAGATTTGCGAGCTTATTTGGCTATATGCTTGATTAGTTGTTTAGTTACTATTTGGCCGAATAGCATCAAAATACTAGTTCAATTAAGTGTTTGAGAAGCAATTCCGCCTCGGCCGCGAGTTTATCACATTAAATCAACGCATAAAGTATGATTCATATCAAACGTGCTGCGTCGAATCACACCGCAGCGCATTTTATAAGCGGTAAAGTAAACTAGAGTGTACACATACGCATTAAAGTCCATATATTTGCATTGACATGCGGCGGCATACGCTAGCAGCCGAACGTGTTTCTTGGTATTTGCATTCCATGCAAATGTGAACTTTAATACGTATGTGTAGACACTGTAATTCACTGTCACTGTAAAATGCGCAGCGCGGTGCGGTTCGATGCGGTACGTTCGATATGAATCGTATCTAACATAGCTACATCGAATATATTGAACACGAATAGATCACTAGGAATAATCTGCCGAAGTAACACCGAATAAAATTTACTTATAATTTAAAATCACTGAAAATAAGACAACGCGTCGGATACAGTGCCACGATATTTAATAATTGATTTTCTCGTATTGACAGTATCGAATGTGAACATTGACTTCGTATAAATTATACAATATTACGACCGGCGAGCTCGTGGGAAATTTTGCGGAAATGCTTAGTAACTAACTTTGCGTTGGCTCTTTTCCGTTTCTATGTAAAACTAGACCTGTTATTTCCAAATATAATATCTAAAAATGATGATGATTTATATCGATAAGCTTTTTGTCGATATTTTAAAGCTTAGCTTATTTGTCAGCAGTGTTTGGTTTTTATGGACAAATAACAATGTTGCTTAGAGTAATTTATCGAATCTAAAATCGATGAAATTTGAAGCTACGACGGACCGGCTGGCTCTATCACGATGAGATTTAAGGCGCGTATTAATAAACTGACATCAGCTAAGAACACGTTCTTAGCCTATGTAAGCGTTTTACTATGGGGCTTAAAAACCCGGCTTAGTTCTCGCACCAGAGCGCGTTTAGAGCTCTCGTAACTTTAGTTTTGAGATACCGTAATTAATCATCACAATCACATCTTATACTTTATATTATTGACGTTAAAAGAGTATACAGTGCACCAAATTTGAAATAAAAACCAACCAATTTACCAATAAAGTATATTCTGATTATATTTTGGAAGTGCCCAAACTACTTCAAGCTATTGCCAAGCTCCTCCGCAATATTTCCCGCCAGCTCTCAGCCCCTCCTGCATACAATAGAGCAGCGTATTTACACAGCGCAAGCCAGCTATATACACGCGTCGCCGACATCACAGTACATCGCCACTATACATCTACGATTACTTGTAAGCTCTCTCAGTATTACTAATACTTTTCTCCGTAGGAACAACATTGTTCCCATTATCATACTTCGCGCGTTAGGCTGGAAACTTATTTATAACACGACACGCTAGTTGTTGTCTCGCAATCACAAAACACACCTCCCACGCGAGATGATCAGTATTTTGCCATTGGTCATAAAAACTGATACCGTCATTTTTTTTTTCACGGCTCAAATTCTGGATCGATTTGGATCGGTCGATGCAAAAATAGCACATATTCCATAGACGGGCCCCATTTATCATGGAAAACCTGGCGGTCCAAACGGATTTTTACTCAACACAATTTGCGTCACGTGTTATAAGTATCTTTCCGCCTCTAAGAACCCTATAAAAACCTGCCTCTTATACGTAATAATATTATTAAATTCTTATTGAAATGTAACTTTAGTGAAAATTTTCAACTATTGGAAATGGATTATTAAAAACGTGGTTATTTTGATGACCTCGTATATAACTAGTATTACAAAGTTACAAAAGCACACGTATTTCAATGGACCGTCATTTTTGTAACATTTATTTTATTAATAGACTATTATTAAACCGGGAAATATGTAAAACTTGTCGTTTACTACAAAATTAAAAGTAAGATAGATATATACACTCTAATTGAAAATGAAAATTGTGATAAAATTGAAATTAAAATATACGTTCCTGCAATCACAGATCGTAACTTGTAACATAATTATTACAACATACATATTAAACGATTCGTATATATGTATAAATTTTAAAGTCACTTCTACGCTGGAATAGTTAGATTATATTGAGGTATGAGTAAAATATTCCGCCGAATATCTTACATATTGGACTATTTGTTATTATAATAGTAAATAAACGCACATTAATTGTGAACACCGTACGCAAAGAACGCATCCAATGCGACGCACATTTATGCGTATGCATTGCGTAATAAAAAAAGTTGTATCTTCGTGGCCCAGCCGTGGCCACCCAAACTAATCGTCATTAAGAATATTGGGATTTGGGATGTCCCTCGAATCAGCCCACCTTAAATTATGTGTACTATAACGTCTCTTGGGATAGAATGAATGACTGCATGCAAAATTTATCTCTATGCGATGTAACGACTGAAGGAATTCTTTGCGTTAGTTGCATACGGTGCTGAACAAAATGCGCAATCACCGCCTAGAATGTAAGTTTTTGTGTACACAAGCTCATAACTTCAGTTGGCTTTAATCTGTCAAAGTATGATGATTCAGTCGTTTTGCTGTCCCGCTTAGCTCTCGTTTTGGGCCTTGTAGGATTCCACGAGAGTCGCATTACTTTAAGTTCTACACCAGAACTCCACCAGATATAGGTTTCCTCTAAGTTTAAAATGGTTATCTTACTAATATTATAAATGCGAAAGTTTGGATGGATGTATGGATGTTTGTTAATCAATCACGAGCCAACGGCTGAACGGATCTGGCTGAAATTTGGCACAGAGATAGATTATAGTCTGGAATAGCACATATAGGCTACTTTTTATCCCGGAAAATTAAAGTTTCCGCGGGAACCGGAAAACCTCATTCCACGCGGACGAAGTCGCGAGCATTAGCCAGTTCAACATAAAACCAACTGAAGACGTGGATAGTATGACTTTAGGTAGATAATCTATTTTATAATCATTAAAAAATATTAGACTAGCCTGTCTCAGTGGCACGGAGCCGTCTACGGCTCGACTATTTTTAAAACGAAAATCGCCGATACTGGCGCCGAGCCGGCCGCGGCTCGGCCGGTCCGAACGACTATGAACTCAATATTGTTTTTGTTACAATTTATTTTTCTTTGAACTATTTTGACCATAGAGAACTATATAAAATTCTCTTTATTTTGCAACACTCAACAGATGACGTTCCTATAAATAAAAAAAAACACAAGGCATTTGAAACTGGTCTGTGATCTGTGCTATAACTTCTCTATACATATACGTCTATTTTCGTTATCAATATTTTGCTTATTTTTGTATAGAATTAGACCAGATCTTTACTGAAATGTGATAAATAGCCTTAGATAAATTATTTAGAAAGCTAATGCCGTTTACACCATGAAGAACCATGATAAGTGGTCTAGATTTTTTTTATGGGCATTTCTCTGAAAAGTGGTGCAAAAAAGTAAGGCGCGCGGTGAGCGGGTTGCGAAATAGGAACCGCGCAAAAAGTGACCGTTGAAATTCGAGCAATGGAGAGGCTAGTAGTGAAATACCCAATTTGACACTTTCACGTCAGTCATGAGCTTGTTTACTCAAAAAGCTTCGACTCGAGGCTTCATCGGTATTCAGTAGTAGTGGTTAACGTTAAAATCGCGGATTAGGAACGAAGGGGGGGGAACGCGGTGCGCGTGAGGGGGGCACGATCACCTGTCAGCAGGGGGGTGGGGCTGTGGACCCTCCCCACATTCACTGGGGGCGGTTGTCGAAGGCATACTTTGGGGGATTTGCGACTCGGCATTTTCGCTTTGGCTTTCCGGCGCACTTTCAGGCTTAACACTTTGAACGTCAGTTTTCTCAGGGAAATCAGAGGGTAGTTCGACATTCGAAGCTTCCTCGAGAAGTTCCGATCGAGAGTCTTGGACACGTGAAATTTCGTCTTGAACCGTTGATGGGGAATTTTGAACATCGAAGTTTCCTCGGACATTCGACTGAGGATCTCGATTGTTGGAGTCTTCATCTCTGATATCCGATTGGTGGTTTTGAACTTTAGGAACTTCCTGATGCGAGGATGAGTTTTGTACGTCAGTAGCTTCCGAGTTATCCGCAATCTGGTTTTGATTGGAATCTTCTGCAACATCTGTATGGATGTCAGGGTTGTCTCTTCCCACCAGTTGAACCTGTTGCAGCATGTCCGGGCACGCGCCGGCGGGGAGGTCCCGGGGGAGCGGGAAGTCCCCCTCCTCCTCCCCCTCCCCGCCACCCCCGGGCCCCATACTCTGGAAGGCGGTGAGCATCTTCTGCGCCAGCAGCAGCGTCAGGGCGTCCTTGTCGTCTTCCTCGAAGCCACCGCCCGCCGTGTTTTGCGAACCTCCTGCGAATTCGGTTTGCTCATTCGATACTGTAATGAAGATATTAATAAGTTACTAGATGATTCCAGCGACTTCGTCTGCGTGGATAAAGGTTTTTCGATTCCCCCGGAAACTCTTTAATTCTCCTTCCCGGAATACAATCTAACCCTATACAGAATTTCATCAAAATCGGTTGAATAGATGAGCCGTGAAAGGGTAGCATAAGCAGATAGACAGACAGACACTTTTGCTTTTGAAATATTAGTATGGACGATGATCAATGACCTTCATCAATAAAGGGGGAATGTGTCTTGCGCTGCACTGCAAACACACCATATAGAAATTTAATCACTACCAGGTTATAAAAACTGTAGTTCTTTTTGCTCAATACGCTTCCTGAGATTAGAAGTTGTAGAAAAAGGTAATCTGAAAATGCGTATGTACTATGTAGGGTATATTCTGGCACGTACTGGTGGGGTGGGGTATATTGATGGAACTAGAAGTCGGCATCACTCCGCCGGTGTAAGGTAGTGAGCATTTTTTTGCGTCAGAAGCAGTGCGATGTATGCAGATGTGTTTGTGTGTTTTATGTATGCGCGTGTGCGAGTGTGTGCGTGTGTGTGTGTGTGCCACATACCCGACTTGGCCCAGAAGGATATGAGGGGAGCGCCCCGCGGCGCGAAGGGGTCTGCGGGCGGCTCTGCGAACGCGTCGAACTGCGCCCAGCCCTCCGCAGCGCCCGAGCCGCCACCGCCCGCGCCCTCCCACGCTACACACACAATACACGACTATTGATACCCGAACCTCAGGCGAGGGTTAAAAACACTCGCGCTTTAGCTCCGATACTTCGTAACTCGTATACTTTTCGTAATTATCAGAACGACTTTCCTTTTTAAAATAGTCACGAAGCCGCACCACAAGCTCTCTTGATTGTACTTTAAGCACCATATATCGTTGGCCATGGACATTGGACATGACTATGACCGATCTTATTGGTGTTGCCAAATTATAAATACATTCACTGTACTGCTTTACTCATGTGATTTATTTTAATACATACAATATAGTCACTTTAACATCTGGTTATGGTTATAAAACAATATCAAGTGTTGAGCAAAAATCTAAATAGATAAAAGGAAAAGGTGTTTGAGTCTAAGTCATCAGTGGCATCATGCGCTGTTCGAAGACTTTCGTCTTCAGGCACAGAAGGATTTTGGTCGTGCTACATCGTTACTTATACTTAATATTATATGTACATGCAAAAGTATGGATGGATGAATGTTTGTTACTCATTCACGCCAGAATGGCTGAACGACGGTCGGACGGTCTTTTTATCCAGGAAATTTGAATGGTTCCTGCGGGCATCAGCTAGTAATATGTGCGTGGTGTGAATGTGGTGTGTGTGTGTGTGTGTGTGTTTACTTACGCGAATCGTCTTGTGCCTCGCTCTCGGCGCTGTCCCACATCCTGCAAAGCACACGTCACACTGAGTACACTGCGTACACCCACCATATGAGATGTTAACACACATTTTGTGGCCACATCCACATTACAACTGTTAGGTTCAGAAGCCATTTTACCATGATGTTTTGATATGAACATATGAAAGTAAAGGGGGGCCTTATTTTTTATTTTAAAAATAAAATATTTTTATCGTTATAGCGCCATTACAAATGCACACTGTGAAAACTTCAACTGTCTAGCTATTACGGTTCATGAGATACAGCCCGCTGACAGACAGACACAGCCCGATGGACAAACGGACAGTGGACACTAGTCCCACCGTCACGTTGGCGCCCTCTGAGTTAAAAGCCCTTAAAACGGTTATGTTGTGCTACAGTCCGATTCAAACTTTATACATTATTCCGATACAGACCCAGGGGCCCTTAGCCTCCGAGGCAGGCCCGAGCTGACAAAGGCTTGAAGATACTCACCGGGGCAGTGTTGCCTTTCGCCCCACCCGGGTAAGGAGGCCAGGCCTCGAAGCCCGTACCCCCGCTTTGACCCCCCGGAGACCCTTTGTGATTCCAACTTGATGACGTCTCGGCAACGTCTAGAATCTAGCCTAGCTAGGTTCGCGCAGATCAACAGAACCGACTGATAACTAATATTGTATTCTGCGTATCATGTTCGATTGTGTCAAGCATATCTGACCCGGTGGCCAAGATTGGAACTAATTTTATGCCTGTTAAGTTTTTTGAAGTGAAAACTTCTTTAGCCGCGTTGAGCACTTTTTAGTAGTGGGTAAACTTGTGGATTCGCATCACCGACATGCTCGCGTTGTTACGAAGACAAAAGGTTTTAAATATAAAATATACCTACTACATTCGTAATTAAACTTTAATGCCTTAGTTTTAATATTCGTTTCACTTATATCAGCTGACTGCCAAATTTTTTTTTTGTCATTTCTACTAGCGACGTTGTCACCGGGTCAGATAGGTGTTTGCGGGACTATAACAACACGCGTGACATACATTCTTCCTATTAAACAGATGAAACTCACTCGTCGTCGTATTTGGACACTCTCTCGTTGAGCAGCTCTAGGAAATCGTTCTTTGTACTCTGTCGCATCTGTGAATAATTGAGAACAATCCGTGAGCATCCGACTGTCTCGGAGCCAGGGGTGGCTCCTTGGCTCCCTGAGAGCTGTAGTACTCCATGTATGTTTAATTGGCGCAGCGTTGAGCGCTGTTATCATAACTTGCGGAGGTTCCGGGTTCGATCCCCGGCAATGTCAATTTGGGAATAAATAATTTCTGAATTTTCCCTGGTCTGGCCTGGTTTGAGGCCTCAGCCGTGGCTAGTTACTACCCCACCGGCAAAGACGTGCCGGCCAGCGATTTAGCGTTCCGGTACGAATACTGTGTAGAAACCGAATTACCGATTACAGGTATAAGTTAAATATGCCGATGCCCCTAACATGTTAACCCGCTACCATCTTAGACTGCATCTTCACTTAAATCAGGTGAGATCGCAGTCAAGGGCTAGCTTGTAGTGGATAAAAAAAAGCATTATTTATTGTAAGCGCAAGTGGTGCCGCGGCCGGCACTCACCTGCTCGTCGAGCGGCTCGGCGAGCGGCTCGCATGCTTCCGCGCCTTCCTCCAGGCTCGCCGCCGTCTCGTTGAACTGTACACAAGTAATATAATTAAATAAATAAATCATGTTTGAGATTAAAATTAAAAAACAATTATTTAAAAAACAAAATTACAAAATACAGTGTCTCTGTATTTTGTAATTTTGTTTCTATCTTCTTCTTATATGTGTAATATTGTTGTTTGTAATTTTATATCGCATAAATTCCAAAAAGGGCATCGACTCGAGGTCTGATATGTTGTAGACGTGTTAAGGACGTGACAATCAACCAGGAGGGTTAGACGTGTACTGATTTATTCTAGATCGACTTGACATTCCACACATATAAATTACAAGCCCTCACAGATCCATCGTAACAGCGCTGATTTTCAGTCGACCGCTAATAGATAGAGATAGCTGCACTTTTGGTAACTATCGCCAGGAAGGCTGATTCAGTATTAGGTGGATGTAGGGCTCTCCACTGATGACAATAGTGAAGGTCTTCCCGCATGCGGATGGGCCTTTCACTAGATATGGCCGCACAAAGACGTGTTATGGTTACCAAAAATGAACCCCACCACCAGAATCAGCCTTCATAGTTATGGTTCATTTTTGGTAACAATAACTCGTCTTTGACTGGCCATATCTAGTGAAAGGCCCATCCGCATGCGGTCTGACCTTCACTATCGTCATCAGTGGAGAGCCTAGGACCCACCAAATACTAAATCAGCCTTTCTAGCGATAGTTACCAAAAGTGCAGCTATTTCTCATAATATAAAACCTCGACGTCACGGACCGGCCCCGGTTTATTCATATATTAATCCATACTTCCATACTAATATTATAAATGGGAAACTGTGTCCGTCTGTCTGTCTGTCTGCTACGCTTTCACCGCCCATCTGTTCAAGCGATTTTGATGAAATTTGGTACAATGATATGACGTATCCCCGGGGGAAGGACATAGGCTACTTTTTATCCCGGAAAATTAAGGACTTCCCACGGGAATAAAAAAAACTTAATCCACACGGTCGAATTCGCGGGCATCAATAATTTAATAATAAGTTTACAATTATTATCGCGTAATAAATATTTGGAGCCAATTAAGACCACGGACACACTCACATCGTAGCTATCCTCGAGCGTGTCGGCCATATTGTCCATGTTGTCCATCAGCACGTGCACGCTCGCGCCCACCTGTGGGAATGGGACACCGTTGAAGTGGGAACACTTCTATGCACCCTACGCGTGTGCTCGCAGATCTGTATGAATCACTCGTTGTCCTAGGTGAGCGACAGAAGCGACGCCATAGAAAATGACGTTACGTCTACATTGTCGCGTAGTTACGCGTCTGCCTGTCGCGTTGTCCTACGCCACGCGACGCGATGCGACGCCATAGGAAATGGCAGACGTATCTACACGAAAACGTAGGCCACGTAACGTTTGTCACTCACCTAGGACAAAGGGTGACAAAAACGCGTTTACATCAATATTTCGAAACTTATAAAGTGACACTTGGATCACATGTGCTCCATCAATCATAAAACACTGTTCAACTGATCATGATCAATTTCAGTAGTGCTATCGAAACATAGAGTTTAACTTTAAACTTTACAAAAGAAGTAATAGCCTATAACCAGTAATTTTAATGTACGGCTTAATAGCAAAATCTCACCTCATACATGTTGTTTTCCCAAGGGAATATGCCGCCCTGAAAGTAGAAAAAATAATTAGAGTTATTTGACTTTACAAAAAAATATCTACTGCTTAGTCAAAGTTAAATTTAACTGACAGACTGACTGAGACAAGACTGACTATAATTCATGGCTTCCCCACCGAGTCAAGCGCGATCAAATCTCACTCAGCGCTTTGGCCAACAAATTCAGAGCCTCCTGTACATCCTTATACTCGGCGAGCTTGTGGTTCCGGTATACGCAAAGGGCTTACGAGTACAACGCACTTCGAGTCCAGTATAACAATGCGTTCAGGGTGCTGTTGCGGCTACCTAGGTTCTGCAGCGCGTCAGAGATGTTTTCCCAGGACAATGAAAAATGAAAATGAAATGATTTATATCTGTCAACGCGCTGCTAAAGCACTGACGCCAGCATAGGTTTTGTGAATAAGCTTCTTCCAGGCAAGCGCGCTCCAACCTAGACCTCATCATTGCTTCGTATTAAGCATGACTGTCTTCAAGCGCAAGTTTACTTTGAAAAGAGAAGAGAAATAGGTTTTATGATTGTCCGTTATTTCGAAAAACAATGAAGACGGCGGGACGGTGGGTAGGCCTAAACATTCCAACCCCTCTAACGGCGCGTGTACTCACCAGCGGCGTGTCGTGCCGCTGCAGCAGCGGGCGCAGCTTGTGCTCGCGGAACGCGTCCCAGCGCTGCTGCAGCGCCGACGCCAGCACGGGCGGCGCCGCGTCAAGCGAGCGCAGCACCGCCACCACGTGGCCCATGTAGCCCGCCCGCGGCGCGCCCGCTCTGCAACCAACCGTCCACACGCACCATGCATCGCCCGTACTATATTATGCGATTATTTGGATTCAAATTGTATTTATCTAGGTCTATGGATATATATATGTTTACAAAATACTTTCCTAAAATGAAATGTAAACGAATTCCGTTTTGCATATTTTTACGACAAAATAACATGATTTCTTCTCATTTGTTTCATATTAAAACCAACTATATGTTACTAGACTAAGAGATAGCTGCACTTTTGGTAACTATCGCCAGGAAGGCTGATTCAGTATTAGGTGGATATAGGGTTCTCCACTGATGACGTTTCACTATCGTCTGCCCGCATGCGAATGGGCCTTTCACTAGATATGGCTGCTCAAAGACGTGTTATGGTTACCACAAATGAACCATAACTAGGAAGGCTGATTCTTGTACAGTATTAAAGTATGCACCGTACCTATGGTAACAGTTTAAAAACTCTCGCTATTCATCGGGCCGTTCACTAGATATCACCTCTCAAAGTCGTGATAAACTTACAAACTCTAAATAATTATTAGCAATTATTAGATCGTATATAATATGACGTGTCGTCACGTTGATTGCTAATAAATATTATAAAGGCGTAAGAATAGTACAGCAATTCATTTTAAACACCAACAGAAAATGTCACTAGAGTATTTCGCTTCCAATTGATGAATTAATTATTTTAGGCAGTCAAAGTAGTATTGTATTGTACTCACTTTTTTTCTTCATTCTCTTCAAACGCGTCCATCAGTCGTGTAAGCAGATTACATTCTTCTATTAACTGCAACAAGTATACATTCTTAATTGTATAAAACTATATACGTAGTGTAACGCGTCAAAACCCTTTCTATCCGTTTCATACATTAGACACACGTCATAGAGAGACACGACACAGAAAGTCATGTGATGCCATAGACTCCAATATTCTCAACGAACTAAATGTACATTAGAAAACACCTAACCACCTATGTTAGAGTGAACATATTTAAATACCTCGCAACTGTCCAGCAATTTCTATTATCATCCTGCGGACATTTTTTGAAATTTTTTGAAAAGAGCCAATGTACGTATTTATTATTTTTTCAAACAAGTAATCAGCTCTACCAGCACGTCGCCCACTGAGCGCGACTGTCGTGCGGACACTCACGTGCGCGGTGTAGCGGTGCGAGAAGCGGCGGTTGGCGCGCGCGTTGCGCACCAGCGCGCACACCTGCGCGTGTAGGAAGTTGTTGTGCGGGCAGCGGAATAACAGGTCTACCAACACGCCCGCCGTGCCTGCAACAAACACGACATCCGGTAACGACCTTCAAGACAGTTCCCACACGCTACAATATACATACGAAAGTTGATAGTTGAAATGCCACCGAAACGCGTGGAGCTTTCACATACAAGCTCTCGCAAGAGGCTCCGACGATCCAAACATGAATTCATCTGGACTGAGAATAAGCGACCTGCACTATAGGCAAAGAAGAAATCGCAATAGGCTCGTGGTACCTTGTGCACTATAACATTTAGCTAGTTGGCTAGTTACTACTTGTGTTGAATTGCAGTTCAATACTAGTAGTAACTAGCCTTCGTCGAGATTGGTTGCCGTGTAGACATGGAACTTTTTCACGAGTCACTTGTTATAAATCACGTGAAAAAAAATCTCTAGTCTAATAAATTACATGGATAGACGCAAACTAAATGGGCGGAAACTAATGTAACCACAAGGACAAAAAATAATCGGCTTGATTTTATTCGTTATAATTTGACTGTTATATTATATCACCGCCAAAGGAAATAATAATATAACATTATAACGTTAAATAAAAATAGATACAACTTCCGGGATCACAATATTGTCCACTCACCGAGGCTGATGAGCGCGGTGGGCACATCGTCCACCTCGGACAGCGCCAGTCGCGCGACGAGTGCGGCCACGGACACTCGCGCCGCGCCCACTCGCTCCGTGCACCTCTCCACCCCGCCACCCTCGCCACGCCCCTCGCCGCCCGCCTCTCTGCTGCCCTCCGCGTTTGAGTTCTGGCAGAGCAAAACGACCCACATTATATTATCGGAGATAGCTGTACTTTTGGTAACTATCGCTAGAAAGGCTGATTTCGTATTTGGCGGGTCTTAGGCTCTCCACTGGTGGGAAATCCGCCAGTCTGCCCGCATGCGGCATACAATTAATTGCTGGCCTTTTCTTACGCCTTCATAACTTTTAATAGCAATCAACGTGACGACATAGTAATTGCTAATAATATAAAACACATAGGATCCTAGTTTTAAAATAGTACAGATGGCTTTTTTGTATGGCAACCTAAAAATTGTTTGGATATCGGCTGCTCTGCCCCACAATATGATTCTATATGACATAGCACTGCGAAAGTAGACAAGCCTAGCTGTTTCAATATTAGTAAACTGTCTAATCTTCTTGACACTAAAAGCAGCTGAGCTAAGTTTTCCCCCTATTCTCTATTTCTCTATATGAGCTTATTGATCACCCCCAAAAAAACTGAGAAGCTCTCTATTTTTAGTGTTTCCCCATTTATCATTATTGTTTTATCAATGTTCTTTACATTAGGTAGTACAAAATCTAAGCTATCTAATTTAGCTCTCTTTGCATTCAACAACAAATTATTGAGGGTAAACCAGTGTAATACATGTGATATTGCATTGTTTACATCGTCTAATTTGTCCTTGCTTCTATTAACTTTGAAAATAAGTGACGTAGCATCCGCAAACAATACAATGTCACAACCATTGTTGACATGGTTTGGCAAATCATTTATATATGTCACCGTAAGATTGCAAAAACCGTTAGATTGTAATATTAACTAACTAGCGATATTGTAAACTGTCGACAGATTGTGAACCGTTCAATGTTCTGAGTGTCAATTTTCGAAATATTCATTGTATTTACGTTTTCTTGTCTCTTTCTCGTAGGTTAGGTAAGGGTTCGACATAAATAATCATCAGGTTTATCATCACTAACAGATTACAATCTACCGAAGAATAATGCGTTTAATTGTAGTCTAAATAAATTAATTGATAGAATGTAAATTCTAACGGTTTTTGAAATTTTACGGTGACATATACATTGAAAAAAGTAAAGGGCCCAAGATCGAGCCCTACAGGACACAGGTGGCACTCACCGGCACCCTGGGCGCTGGGTGCAGCAGCGCGTGGTGCAGCAGCGGCAGGTGCGGCGCGATGGCGCGCTCCACGGCGCCGTGCGCCGCCGCGCCGCTCTCCTCCTGTGCCTCCGCGGCGCTGCAACCAACACTATATTAAGCTTTGTCCCTCGATCACCCGTTGTTCATAGGTGAGCGGAGCGACGCGTCGCGTATCAACCGGCCTGCGATTTTTTTTTAATCCACTACATGCTAGCCCTTGACTGCGATCTCACCTGATAGTAAGTGAAGATGATAGCGGGCTAACCTGTTAGGGGCATGGCAGTTATATTAAACCCATACCCCTTCGGTTTCTACACGGCATCATACCGGAAGGCTAAATCGCTTGGCGGCACGTCTTTCCCGGTAGGGTGGTAACTTCCCAAATTGACCCTGCCGGGGAGTGAACCCAGGACCTCCGCACGTACGTTACGATGCCGTGTAGAAACCGAATAGGGGTATGGGTTTAATATAACTGCCATGCCCCTAACAGGTTAGCCTGCTACCATCTTAGACTGCATCATCACTTACCATCAGGTGATATTATTAAGGTAATTGTTACCATAGTCCATAGGTAACTTAACGGATCGGAACTGCTTGAGTTATGTATCAAAAATATAGGTAATTTTATAACAAACGCGATGGTATAGCATTGGCTACAATAAACTTGACAAGAAAAATTAATTAAAATTAATTAATTTAAAAATAGCCTGGACCGGATTTTGATAGGCAACCTATTTTAGGTGTATTTATCTATTGTTAAACAGCTCGGTGAAGGTCGTGGTTATATACGGATCTTAAGCGCAAAATACACAGGAAGCGGGCGCGGGTCGGGTCGGGTGTCAGGCGGGTTGAATTCCTTGTATTTATATGGAAGACACCACACGGAAGGCGGGCGCGGGTCGGGCGCGGGGCGGTAGGCACGCGGGACACGCGCGGGCCCGCGCCCGTCGCCCGTCACCACAAACAGGACGCGGGTGAGCGTATTGGGTAGCGGGCGGGTGTAGCGTCATTGAATTTCGTCGTAATACACGTATTCTCCGATAGGCATTCACACTGACGCGTGCGTGGGTCGTGCGCGGCGCGTGTCGAGAGTTGGTTTTGTATTTATTTAACAAACATAGTTCGTTTTTTAAATGGATTTGGATGGAAAAATTATAGAACGTGTTCATTAATATATTATTTATTTGTTGTAAACTATAAAAATACTGTTTTGAAATCAAGAATATAGCAGCGGATTGATTTCAAATTTCAATCAATATGCATTTGCGCTGCCGCTGTCAAGGTTGAAGGTACGCCCGCGCCCATCAACCCGCGCCCGCGTTGTGTGTGAAGACAACGAGCAGCGCGTCTTACGCGAGAAACCCGACCCGACCCGCGCTCGCGTCCTATGTGTTTTGCGCTTTAGACTATGTCATGATGAATGGTTTTATTTCTAACTTCAAGTTTGACACATAAGTATGATTGCATTTGTGTAGTGGTCCCCCCACCCCCGGCACAACACCCGCTCGGAGAATGATCCTATTGTTACGGTGGAGCCATATCACCAGCTGCCGCGCATGCTCACCTGTCGGGCGCGGCGGGTGCGGCGGCGGCGGGCGCGGCGGGGTCGGGCGGCGTACTCAGCAGCGCCAGCAGCAGGCGGCACGCGTTGACGAGCGCGTGCTGGCGCGCGCGCGTCGGGCTCGTGAACACGCCCTGCAGCAGCCGCCGCACCGCCTCCTCGCCGCGCAGCCGCGCCGCGATACTGCGCCCCGCGTACCATCTGCGCACCACACACACACACACCACTTGTTACTGCCACACACTCACCTAAACCACTGCAGTGTCTCGAGTGTCTCATCATAGCATCGAGGTCTAGACTTTATTGACTTTGATTTCATTTGTACAAGTAATTTAATAATGGAGAAGTTTCATGATGTTGTGAATATCATATTTAACACAACGGAAGTAAAATATAGATTAAAACTAATAAATCAGTGTTTTTTTTTTACAATCCATCAATAAATGACTGAGAAATGACGATTTAAAAGTTTAATTATTTAATGTACACTGATTGCTGTATCTTACTCGAGTGAGAAATTTTGTGAGGAGTTTTAATACCTAGCCGAGATTTAATACTTCAAAATTATCTTCACACACAAATTAAGTGCTTTTAATTCAATTTAGTCACGTTAAGTCCACTTATTTCTTTTATTCGGCTTTATAAAGTCTGTTGATAGGGAATTATGACGTCTCCCGTCTTGCAAGCGCAACTTTAAAGTTCCATAACATTTTCATTTGTTGAGATATTTTAATGATTCTTTCATATTTTTGTTTTATTTTGTCTTAATTTTCATATTAAATTTTAAAAAAAAAAGGTAAACTTCTCCATTACCAGCTGATGCTCGCGACATCGTACGCGTGGTTTGAGGTTTTTCGGTTCCCGCTTTCTCTTTAATTTTCCGGAGTAAAAGCCTTCTTAAATTCTTCTTAAAAAAAAAAAAAATATCAGCCTTCCTAAAAATTTAATATACTCTTTAAGGTGGAAGACAAGGGTCTGCCCGCGAAATTCAAATTTAATTTGGTTTTTCACAATTTGTAAACTAATACGACAAAGTAGGCTTATGGCATTAAAATTGCGCCCCTAAGAATATCATCTTCACAGGTTTATATAAAAATCTTCACTTGAAAGTGTCCAGTTTAAGAAATTAGTCAAAATAATGAGATTGACGTGAGTTACTCACAAATTAGTCATTATTTTGACTAATTTTTTAAACTTCCCTTGTCTTCCACCTTAAGTAGTCACATGAAACTCACTCATTGTTGAAGGGGTCTACGGTCGCCGCGTCCACCGCGATGTCGCACAGCAGCGCGGCCGCGTTGTAGGCGGCCACGCAGCGCACGCGCGCCTCCTCCGTGACGTCACGCGAGCGCGCGCGCCGCCCCGAGCCCGCCTGAGTGTCGCCCGGCGGCTCCGTCTCGCCATTAGTATCCACTACCTTTGTTTTGTTGCTCACCACTGGAATTAACAAGCTATCTTTTAGGCTACCTCACCTATTCCTACTGAATTCAGTAGGAATAGGTGAAATCTGTACGCCGCGAAATATAAATCGCGAGAATAAAATTCGCGCCAATGTTTTTCGCAGTGCGAACGTAGCCTAAATGTTAATAGGTTGGCCAAGTAACTTAGCAAGAATTAGAGATTAATTATTAATTTCAATTGTAAGTAAACATGATGAACAGCTGTTGATAGTATCATAACTTAGTTTAAGTTCGCCAGGGAACAAACAAAGCTAACTGACATAATATGCATGTGAATATCTATCACTCCAGATGCAAAACAATTTTGGCTGTGCTGGCAGATGAACTGTGTAAGACATAACGAAATTAAATTTCAATTCTAAAATACTGTAAGGGACATAATTAAATGTCTTGGTGCTAATAATTTATCTGAAAATTTATAGAAGTCTATGTATATGCAATATTACAATATAAATGGTATAAAGAATACCATCGACATATTATATTATAATGACGAACACATTTTAGAAGCACAATCCATTAAATTTTTATTTAATGGATTGTGCTTTATTGAAATATCGTTTAGTACACCAATTACACAAAACACAAAAATAAAGAACATCCTACTTCTTACTAATTATGTATTACTAGATGATTCCCGCGACTTCGTCCGCGTGGATTAAGATTTTTGATTCCCGCGGGAACTCTTTAATTTTCCGGGATAAAAAGTAGCCTATGTCCTTCCCCGGGATACCATCTACCCCTGTACCAAATTTCAGCAAAATCGGTTGAAAAGATGGGCCGGGAAAGCGTAGCAGACAGACAGACAGACAGACAGACAGACAGAAACACTTTCGCATTTATAATATTAGTATGGATAAGTGTATCTTTTTTTATTTTTCAATCAAATCACAAGACCACAATGGACATATTCGAATCCAACTATCGACGATTACGATTATTTGCACAGATATAGTCTGCAAAAATAGGGTTGTAACGGAATCTCGCCTCCGCCCCCGTGAGTGCGGAACTTTCGCAATAAATCGTACCTCCGTTTCCGCCTCCGGCTCCGCTGTTTTTTTTGCGGAGTTGTAGCGGAGGTTTATTTATGTTGACTTACCATGCGAGAGGTAAAAATCGAAGCAGGTGAAGTCAGTAACATCATTACAACAAGCAAAAAGGCGACTGTCCTTAGAAAAATTCTCAAAAAAAAATGTGGGATTCATCGCATCTTAAAGCACAGAAAATGGACGATGTGACCGGAGAAATCCACCTCCACCTCCGCTTCCGTTACGTCTGTGTCCGCGGAGGCAAAGCCCCTTTACCTCCGCATCCGCCTCTGCTTCCGCTAACAACGCCTCTGTTGCAAAAATTGCGTTGTCCCTATGCAAAAATCCATGCAGCAGGAGTTGCGGCCATCTACTCTAGTATAATATAGAATATAAATGGAAATCTGTGTAATCCACCAATCATTAAGAAGCGATCTCTTTCAGGCAACAAACTCAAACTCATATCGAGTTCAGTGAATCTACTACTGTTTTGGAAAGAGAGAAAACTATTCTAATGAAATGTTTATGTCTTACCTTCAGTGTGTGTGTTTGCTGTCTCGGCAGCCTCGGCGTTGTGATTAGAGTCAAGCTTGTCGTGCTGGTCTTGTCCTGTCGCGTCGGGCTGCGTGACGGCGGCCGCCAGCGCCTCCTCCGGGTCGTACGTGCCGCATATTATCGCGATCAGGCTCTCCAGGAACTGGTGTTCGTCTAACCACTGCGCGAGACAATAGAAAAAAGTTATAAAGGTTGGTGCGGAATCGGAAACCACTGTTCACTTTTGACCGCAAGAGTTAGCGAACTAATATAATAGTTGAAAAACATCAGCTATATCCAACATTTACCGAATGTTTCCGCCATAACATATGATACTATCATACAAAAAGGCCAGAGGATCTGCTCATTGATAACATAATTAGATAACATTGTTTACAAACTAAAATGATTGCGCAATTCAAGTAGCTGTGATAGTTTTCATGCACTAACTAATGACTTTAATCAGACATAGTATGTACCATATTGTAGTACTGTATACTCGTCTATCTACATGTATACTTAACTACAATAAAGTGAACAAAAAAATCTCATCTTAGATAGTGTCCAGAGATTTATAAATTAGATAAGGCAAATTTTATCAAAGAATCTTTTTATTTATTGGTGACAACAGTATAAAAATCACATAACTACTATGTACTGTTAAAACCACATTTTAGAGCTATCTGAGGGGTGGAAAACAAATTCCTTCAAAGCTGGCAATGTTAATGGGAGACAGTAATCACTTAACCTCAGTGAATCCACCTGCAAATTTGCTTGCTATTTTGATTTAAAAAACCATAAATAGACAGTAAAATCAAATTACACTGTATGCACCGGATTTGAAGCTAGGGTAGGCATTATTTACTGTTAATACCTATTGACTAGCTGTTTTGATGAAAAATGAGCATTGCCATAATATGGCAATGCTCATTTTTCATCAAAACAGTTATAAGCACTGCTTACCAACATGGATATATTATATCCATGTTGGTAAGCAGTGCTTACATGCCTCTATGAACTGCATGCAACTGACCGTATGGCTCCGGGACAGAGCTGAGAGAACGAACCTCCAGTATGATCTTATTGAAGGGGCTGCCGAGGTGCAGGAAGCACTTGAATGTGTCTGAGATGGCCGAGGTGGAGAGGTGACGCAGTAGGTTGGGCAGGAAGTCGCGCCGAGACTTGAAGATGTCCAGCACGTGCAGCGACACTATATGATGCAGGTACCAGTCCTGCAAGTGGCCATCTTGTTAGCTGCTGAAACACCTTAACACCCTGTGAGGCACCCGATAGCTCTGACAGAAATGCACATTTATCTTATGAAGCTAGGATATCCCGACCCATACTAACTAATATGCCCACAACTTTGCCTGTGTTGATAAAGGACTTTTGATTCCTGTGGGAACTATTTAATTTTCATGGATTAAATGTAGACTACATGTTAATTCAGGTTATAAAGGTCCACTGTAAAAGTCAGCCAAATCAGTTCAGTCTTTGTGGTGTGAAGGAGTAACACATCCAGACATACAAACATACAAACTATCACAATTAAAAAAAACGGCAGATGAAGTTGCTAACATCATCTGGCCCTAAATTAATTTCATAACTGAATCCATAGCCAAAATCAATATAAGGATGATACACTCTTAATAATATGAAAAATCTCATACATTTATCCACTGGAAATTCATGAAAATTTATACTGGTGGGCGTTGCGACGATGAACCGTTTCTAAAGACCGTTCTCTGTTCTGCGATGGTGAAACCGTTTTTACGTCTTGGGTGAAACAGTCTTCGTTGCACAAACCAGTCTTCGAATAACTTGGTGCGATTTTATATTTTACGCCGAGAATACAGTCGAGAATGAAATGATTCAACGACACACGTCGTCGCGAACGTAGTCGTCCTCGTTCCACGTTTTTTCACAAAACAAAAAAAAAAAAAGTGAACTTCATGCCCATGACATACAGTCGAGAATGAATTGATTCAACGACACACGTCGTCGCGAACGTAGTCATCCTCGTTCCACGGTCGTTCTCAAAACAGTTCTTACAATCAAAAGTGAACTTTATGCCCATGACATACAGTCGAGAATGAATTGATTCAACGACACACGTTGTTGCAACTGGTTTAAAGATGGTTTTTAAGGAGTCTTCAAAACAGTTGCAACGACAAACGTTTTCTGCAACCGTTTTCGTCGCCAGGAAAACGATTGCGTTTCGTCCGTCAAAAATACGACAACGACCCACCAATAAAAATTTACATAATTAAAAATAATTAAAAGAATAACTAGCTACAGCTAATCTGGTAAATGAAATTGGCCACTGGATTTAATAATCTATATAGAAATTATTATACTTATATTGATCACATTATTCCAATAGCAATAGCCCTGTGTGATTGTGAAGATTGCTGTACTGAAATACTACTAGAATCATCTAAACCAAGTTTAACTCATACTTAAAAGATATAAACCTGCTTTGGGCTCCTTTCAAGCAACATCTCAATAGTCTTGCTGAAGTAGGAAGCCAGCAAGGGGTTTAGCGGTGGATCCCTGTCCACAAAGTCACACAGCCTGTTCATCTGTGCGGGGTCCATGGACAGACGGTCCCGCAGCATGGACAGGTTGCTGGTGAGTACTTCACTGGCGATGTTGGCATGCCGGTACTGTGACGAGAGCTCCACATTCTTCGGAGGCTCCTCTGTTATCAGAGTTATAAGCTCCGCAAGTATGTCTGGCCGTGTGAGACTGCAAATAAGTTATTGTTATCCTGATCAATATTCTCATGGTAGATTAACATAATAATTCTATTGCACTTGTAAGTTTATTTGAATAAAAAATCTTTTCACTTTATACTTGAATTAGTTAAGTTTAGTATGAACTCCCTCTTATTGGAGTTCCCTTTACTCTAGCTAGAGTAACTCCTATACTCAGAGTATTGTATTCTTTGTAATTATTGAAAGCTAACAATGGTGATTTAATTACTATAGAAAGACATTTATAACTCAAGTTTGAACAAATTATAATACATAAGTAAGTAATAAAAGATGATGAAAAACCATTGAACAGATGATAAGTGTTAGCCATTTGTATTTGTTTTACAAGAAATCAAAGGAAGGTGTTTTACTCACAATTGTATTAACGCTTTGTTGTCTGCCTTGCATTCTTGGAGAATGTCATCCGCTTCTAGGATTTGCGTTAGCGTTACGTTCTGAAAATAATATTCCACTTCAAACAAAACCACACACACCTAAATACATTATCACTGGCCACTTTCTACCTAGAACTATATAAAACTAGAAAAACTACGCTTAGTTTTTCAAAGTTATCCCCCAAAAGCTGGCGGTAAAGCCTTCATAACCATCAATCTAAACAACAAAATACGCACCTCCTCCTTTAGGAGACACTTCAACTCCCTAACTACTATATAATTGCCGCTCCAGAACATAGTTAAAATTAATAAGTACAACGTTTTTAATTAAACTAAATCCATAGAAAAGCATTCATTTATAAAGAATTTAGCGTTTTCTAAGTAGAAATTGGTAGAAATGCAACGATCCTTTCTGAAATGACAAATGACAATTGAAATGACATAGACATAGAGCATTCCGCATTCGACAGTTCGACTTGGTGTTGCCACTTTACTTTATGCAGATTGTAAAATACGTGTATTATTTTTTCGACTATAGCACGACTGTAGTCATAAAATATTTATAGTTACTTTTTATTACATATTACTAGATGACGCCTACTGCTCACGACTTCGTCTCCGCAGGTATATATAATATATTTTAAAATCTCGGGAGAACTCTTTGATTTGACCTCAACTATACCCATACAAAAAATCAGGTCGATCCGCGACTCTGTAGTGGCGTGATTGAAGAACAATCCAAAGAACACACCTTCGCATTTACGCCTTTAGTACACTTACGCGTTCGTATGCGGCAGCGAGTCACTGCGAAACTACTGCGGTATAGTCCGTGTCACGAAAGAAGACTCGCGGCGATTTGTGGAACTAATGCATATTAGATACATTAACTGCATAAACATGCGACTACTATAGGGGCCGCCAGTAGGGGACTTCTTTCGTGACACGGGCTAAGTGAAACACTGCTAGGAAACGTCTGCGTCTGTGTAACGACGATTTCGCAGTTCCTTGCGAAACAATACCGACAAGGAGGCAACTATTTCATGTAGCTAGTGCTAGAGTGAGACATAGCGTGTGCGAAATTCTGCCATACAACTTACAGTTTTTTTGTTGTTTCGCGAGCCGAACCGAACCGAGCGAAGCGAAGGTCTCTGAGTCTACTTGGGTGAATTGGCACTTGTCCGTCCGTCCGTCCGTCCGTCCGTCCGTCCGTCCGTCCGTCCGTCTGTCAGAGCATTATAACTTCTGAATTACTGAACGCAATTACTTCAGCTTTAAATATAATATGTAAACCAATGGCCTCCCGCCGAATATGGCTTAAAAAATAATAAAAATCTTTATTTCAGGGGGGCTCTCATAGAAGCGAATGCGAAGTAAAATATTTTTTATTAAGTTACATAGGGTTGCGGTATATCATTTTAAAGATAATTAGGAATAGAGTCCAAAAATATATATTTTTTAATTTTTCCCCCAAAATTGACGAAATGCGGGGCTTTCAAAGTGGTGATTTTCTAACGTCCAAAGATGACCTCAGAACTCTAAATTTTCTGAAAGGATGAGCCTGAAACTTGATCAATTATTTCAATTATATCCTGAACTTGAACAACAAATACTAAAATTAGATAAATATTGTAAGGAAACGGAATTATTTAATTTTTAATGAGCTTCAGTATTTTTTACAGAACTTCACATTTATGTCAATAGATGGCGCCGCGAGGTCTTAGTTCGGGGCGAACCACTAGTATATAATAATTGACCGAGCGAAGCGAAGGTCTCTGAGTCTACTTGGGTGAATTGGCACTTGTCCGTCCGTCCGTCCGTCCGTCTGTCAGAGCATTATAACTTCTGAATTACTGAACGCAATTACTTCAGCTTTAAATATAATATGTAAACCAATGGCCTCCCGCCGAATATGGCTTAAAAAATAATAAAAATCTTTATTTCAGGGGGGCTCTCATAGAAGCGAATGCGAAGTAAAATATTTTTTATAAAGTTACATAGGGTTGCGGTATATCATTTTAAAGATAATTAGGAATAGAGTCCAAAAATATATTTTTTTTTAATTTTTCCCCCAAAATTGACGAAATGGGGGGCTTTCAAAGTGGTGATTTTCTAACGTCCAAAGATGACCTCAGAACTCTAAATTTTCTGAAAGGATGAGCCTGAAATTTGATCAATTATTTCAATTATATCCTGTACTTGAACAACAAATACTAAAATTAGATAAATATTGTAAGGAAACGGAATTATTTAATTTTTAATGAGCTTCAGTATTTTTAACAGAACTTCACATTTATGTCAATAGATGGCGCCGCGAGGTCTTAGTTCGGGGCGAACCACTAGTACTCCTACTCTTTGAACCTACGGTAGGATACGTATTACCCGTAGTGCCGTATATACCGTGGTATATACAATGTACCTACTCTGTGCGTATTACGTCCAACGTCTTACTGGCGGTGATTCGGATTTTATTGACGAACTTCTTTTTCTGGTCGGTGTTGACGAAAGTCTGAGGTAGGATTCCTACCTCACATATTCGATAATTGACCGAGCGAAGCGAAGGTCTCTGAGTCTACTTGGGTGAATTGGCACTTGTCCATCCGTCCGTCCGTCCGTCTGTCAGAGCATTATAACTTCTGAATTACTGAACGCAATTACTTCAGCTTTAAATATATTATGTAAACCAATGGCCTCCCGCCGAATATTGCAAAAATAATAAAAATCTTTATTTCAGGGTGGCTCTCATAGAAGTGAATGCGAAGTAAAATATTTTTTATAAAGTTACATAGGGTTGCGGTATATCATTTTAAAGATAATTAGGAATAGAGTCCAAAAATATTTTTTTTTTTAATTTTTCCCCCAAAATTGACGAAATGGGGGGCTTTCAAAGTGGTGATTTTCTAACGTCCAAAGATGACCTCTAAATTTTCTGAAAAGATGAGCCCGGAACTTGATCAATTATTTCAATTATATCCTGTACTTGAACAACAAATACTAAAATTAGATAAATATTGTAAGGAAACGGAATTATTTAATTTTTAATGAGCTTCAGTATTTTTAACGGAACTTTACAATAATGTCAATAGATGGCGCTAATGTTAAAAGTAAACTATTACAATATTATCTGAAAGACTGAGCCTGGAGCCTGATCAATTATTTCAATAATTATATCCTGTACTTGAACAACAAATACTAAAATTAGATAAATATTATAAGCAAACGAAATTATTTAATTTTTAATGAGCTTCAGTATTTTTTACGGAACTTCACAATAATGTCAATAGATGGCGCTAATGTTAAAAGTAAACTATTACAATATTATCTGAAAGACTGAGCCTGAAGCCTGATCAATTATTTCAATAATTATATCCTGTACTTGAACAACAAATACTAAAATTAGATAAATATTATAAGGAAACGAAATTATTTAATTTTTAATGAGCTTCAGTATTTTTAACGGAACTGCACAATAATGTCAATAGATGGCGCTAATGTTAAAAGTAAACTATTACAATAATATTATCTGACAGGTTGAGCCTGCAGCCTGATCAATTATTTCAATAATTATATCCTGTACTTGAACAACAAATACTAAAATTAGATAAATATTATAAGGAAACGAAATTATTTAATTTTTAATGAGCCTCAGTATTTTTAAAACAACTTCACAATGATGTCAATAGATGGCGCTAATGCTAATGTTTAAAGTTAAATATTACAAAATATAGTTAAAACTATAAATATGGATACCGCGAGGTCTCAGTTCGGGGCGAACCACTAGTATAATCTTGGTGACTGGTGTCTTTTCTGCCTTGCGATTAATTTGTCAGGCAACCATTTTTTTCCAAGTTTTTATGACGACACCGACACTTTGGTAGTCCCACAAACCGGTGACCCCGGTGACAGCGTCGCTATACCTACCTACTAATATTTAAAAATGCGAAAGTTTGGATGAATGGATTGACGTATGGATGTTTGTTACACAATCACGCCAGAACGACTGAACGGATCTGGATTTAGCACAGAGATAGATTGTAGTCTGGAATAACACGCTACTTTTAATCTCGGAAAATTAAGGAGTTCCCGCGAGAACCAAAAAACCTTAATCCACGAGGACGAAGTCGCGGGAATCAGCTAGTTAGTTTAAAATAAAATAAAAACACAAATTAACAATCCATAAAAATTTGTTCCAATTTTGGCCACTGAGCCCATTGATGTACTCTATTTCGATGATTGGGCCAGCAAACTTAATAATCCCACATTATCCCATATCCCAGGGTGCTATGCACGATCTCATAGCACCCTCCAGTCGTCCAGAATCTTCTCAGCTGAAGTCTGCTTCAACTCTACATGACACAGCTGCATCCATTCTAAGTTGCAGGGAAAAATAAAACCAAGAATAAGATAACATATCCACTTTATTACAACCATTTTAGTCAAGAAACATGATTATTATCTCTTTGCCTTTAATAATTGCATGGCCAGTGCCTCCGCTTCCTGCACAGAGAGTGATGCTGAAACTTCTTCTATCTTCTTCACTTTGCGAGGTGCAATACTTTCTTGTGGAATACCTTTGCTTTCCAGCAGCTTCCGCTTTGGAGGCCTGGAAAAAGTGAAAATGCCATCAGGAGTTTTTACTTGTATTTGTTGTTTTGTTTGATATTTTCATTATTGTGTCATAAAGTAAGTAAAGTAAGTGTGTAGTAAGTTCTTTAGTTAAAAGTTCTTATTGGACATTCCAAAATAAAGATATGCAGGTTTCTTCAGGATACTTTCCTTCAGTGTCAAGAAAATAACTCTGTTATTATTACTATTACATAATAGATAGGATAAACAATAAAATAAATAATCTCCTAAAAATAACAATATACCTGTGATATTTTTCATCCAGTTCAGAATCTTCACTGTCTGATTCTGCCTTATTATCTACTCCAGACTCAGGTTCATCCGTATCACTTTCATCATTTTGGCCATATATTTTATCGGGGTCTGGCAACCAAGACAAGTCAGGGCCATCAGACTCAGACTGTGATCCAAAATCATCCTTTTCTCCTTCCGCATCTTTACTCTTATTCTTAAGTTTACGTTTCTGTTCCTTGTGCTTAGCCTTAACCTTTTCCCTGAATCTTAATTTGTCATATTTGTCTTCTTCTCGCAATACTTCTTTCGCTTTCTCTATATCGATTCCACCCACATCTTCATTTAAGAACTGTTTAGCCAGTTCAGATTTGACATCTTTTTTATCATCTTCAATTGCTTCTCCATCTTCAGTAAACTTCACAGTGGTATTGACTTTGATTTTCTTTTTAAGTATTTTTTTAGCAACTGCTGCTTTAGTCAATGGTTTGACATTCTTTTTAGATCGCGTTTTTTCTTCCTCAGGTGCAGTCATGTCAACTTCAACATTTTTCTTTTTGACTTTAATGAAGCAATCCTCATCACTATCTCCATTTTCATTGTGAAAATCAAATTTAGGGAGTTCTTTAACTCTCTTAGCTTTTTGCAGAATAGGAGTATTGTCAGTTTCAGATTCACTCAGATCTGATCCTACGTCATCACCTGCCTTTGACTTTAGTTTGTGAATGGTGTCATCTGTACTTACTTTTTCAGTATCATTTTTCATATTCATTTTCTTATACAAAAACTTGATCCTAGGTGGAACAATGAGGCCAAGTGATCTAGCATATGCATCAGTATCCAAAAGCTGAATGTTGAATATATCTTTGTTCTTCATTAAAGAAATTGACTTTACATAGCTAACAAAAGCTCTCTGTGCAGACTGTTTCAAATCTGTATTATCTGAAAGGAGACTCTCTATTTTTCTCTGTGGAGACATAACCTTTGATGGATCCACAGATATTTTGTTGATTGGAATTTTACACTTTTTCAGATCATCTACAAAGGCTTCTTCCTGTGGTAATAAAATGAGTAACCCTTCTCCTTTGCCAAGCACACCGCGAGCAGTGCGACCAGCTCTGTGTATGTAAGTGTCAACATTTTCAGGACAGTCATACTGTATCACCCAATTGACTTTAGGGAAATCCAGACCCCTAGAAGCTAAATCAGTTGCAAAAAGTATTACATTGGATTTTCTACAAAATTCCTGGTAAATTTTTTCTCTTTTCTCCTGATGGAGGGTCCCATATAAAGCCAGGAGACTAACACCAGGTCTGAGCTTACAGAATAGCTCATACATGTATTTTACTTGTTTACAAGTAGCCATGAAAACTAAAACTTTCTGTTTGAGATGGTTTCTTATGAAAGACCACAGGGTGCCTAACTTCTCATCTATCTCACAGACTATGTAGCTTTGTTGGAGAGCCTCCGGTGTGACAGTGGCTGCCTGTTCATGCGGAGCCACATACGTGGGAAATGATAAACTGAGTCTTGCCAAATCCTTGACAGATTTAGTCTGTGTGGCTGAAAATAAAAGGGTCTGATGATTTGGGGGTACATTTTCTATGATGGCATTCATAGTTGCTTCAAAACCTAAGTCCAAACACCTATCAGCTTCATCTAATATCAGGATTTGCAATTGACTACAGTCAAACAGGGGATTCTCGTCCATGTGCTGCAGCAGGCGACCAGGAGTGCAGATAAGTATGTTGATTTGATCCATTCTCTTTCTTTCAAATTTCAGGTTTTGTCCACCTATGATTAAACCAGCTGAGAAGTCATGCAGATGACCCACTTTTCTAAGAGTTTCATATATCTGATAAGCCAGCTCTCTTGTTGGTGATATCACAAGTGCACCGACACCATCTAGCCTAGTCCACTTTTTACAGAATAAAATTTCTAATATTGGTATAAGAAATGCCAGTGTCTTCCCCGAGCCTGTCTTGGCAGCCCCCAAAATATCTTTTCCCTGCAGTGCATAGCCAATAGACTGTCGCTGAATATCCGTCGGAACAATGTAGTTGTTCTCTTTTAGGCCTTTTAAGGTTTTCTGCGATAGGGGAAAATCCTTGAATGTTTTTATTTCATCTGGATTAATCTGGAACAATTATTATTATTATTATTCAATTGAAATGTTCATTGTTGTAAACATTCAGGGGTTGATTTAGAAAACATGAGCCTTATTTTCATTTCAATGAGAATTGAGGAGTATGTGTGGGAATAAACAAACTTATTCCATGCTGACGAAGTTGCTGGCATCAGCTAGTGAATAATAATCCTTTGCCAACTATAACTAAATTATAGACTACATTACTTAGTAGTTAATATTGACTAAATTAGCTTGAATCTACATTCATAAAATGTCAGTATATTTCTGTTGTGATTTCCATGTTGATTCATGGTTGATTCTAAGTGAAAAATTTAGTAATTTGAAATTTGAAAACTTGACATGTCGATAAATACGCATTTACGCAACTTGAAATCATAGATATGTAAAGAGCAAATGTACCTACATCTTTCCAATGGTTACCACTGAATTTTGATAAAAGCTCTCACGCATTCTGCTGAGCCAACATTCACAGTACAACAACAGTAGTAGTCGAACAGTAAAGATAAAAGTAAAACCGTAAGTGTAAAGTGTGTTCATTTTTCAGAAGTGATACAAGTGTACGGCGGAGTACCGGTACCATGATGGGTAGTACTTTACCTTATCATATTGCGCTTTTAAATATTGAATAGCAGCATCTTCTTCGGCGCTTTTTTTCTTTCTAGGTTTGAAAAGTCTATGTTTCTTTTTCTTTTCATTTTTTTTCAGTATTTGATCATCTTTCGTCATATTTTAGAAAAATTAAAATCAAAGACCCACTAAAGAACACATGGCTGCTCAGAGTGGCTGCTCTTTTGTTGACATCGGTGGTTGACATGTAGTTGACATCGGTCAGTCACATCAACGTCATGTTGGCATTGATGGCTTTTTGACAGTGGACAAGCCCTTCGTTTGCGGTGTTGTTGTTGAAGTTTGTCGGCATAGAATTGTCCAATTTATACTGTTGTTGTGTTGTTGACTGTAGAGTTGCCAGAATTACGTTCAACGTAGGTACCAAGAGGACAAGTTTACAATTTTTAAAATGCTTGGTGATAAAAATTACGGATGTTAGCAGTTGATGTTGTCTTCATTTTTTAACGTAGAAAGATCCATCTGCCAAATAGCTATTAACAAAGACAATATTTTAAACAGATTGGACATTCACGCTGCTGAATCTATTTTGAGAATAAATTAATATTCATTGAAAGGGCTATGTACATTTTGAACTAAGTTCAAATATTTAAAATAAATATTTATATAACCGATTTATGAAATAGTGTGAACTGCAGGACACATTTGAGGTTTGAACATCGAAACCGATTTATGAAACCCTGAACAATTGTGCGGAAAATGCTGATTCAGTAATGGAAGCTCTTGCTAAAATATACGATTGTTTTTGATTTATTTAAAATAGTTTGCCTATTTGGGGGGTTTACGTCAAAACCTGCATTTTGGGGTTTGTATGGGGGGAACGCGAGGAGGCCAAAGGACTCCAGAGGAGGAGGCCATCTGGCAGCTAACGCTGGCAACACTAGTTCTGACAGCTGACAGCCGACAGGCGACAGCTGACTTGCAAAATTAAAAAGCTAAGAAGTAAAATTCTATTTCACAACCACTCCACTGGAGCATACTGGAGATTGCATTTAAAAAAAACGTAGGTACATAGTCAAGATAACATACACTTTCAAGGAACTTACTACGCTTAGAACATAAACGCCCAAAACAGTCAATAAGATAGACGTAAATTGAGTGCGAACGCTCTGTAAAAACTCAACAAGTTTACATTGTGATTTTACGGACAAATTGTTACAAAAGGTAAGAAATAAAACTATAGTTAGTGAACTAATCCTAATATTATATTTTCTGTTTTTTTAATTTATAAACGTAGAAATGAATTTTGCTTGTGTTTGCTTTAGAAGGTTTAGTTTGATCATGATAGATTTCTTTGTTATCGTAGTATATACCTACCTATTGAGAATTTCTATTGTAATTTCAGGAAGCAGTACCTAACTAGATATTTTGTTGAAAGTAAAAATCTTTGTTCATAGTAGGTACTTAATGAATTATTTTATTAGAAAACTTGTTAAGTATTTAGAAATCTTTGCATATAGGTAGTTACCTACTTACTTGTTACTTACATAATTGAATTAATTTTGAAGAATTGAAATTGTGGGTAGGTACCTACTGTAATTTTTAAAATATCTTTGTTTTGAGTATTTTCACGTCGATGATTGCTGTTATTTATGATCTTTACAGTTAATTGAATTAAGTGCTAAGTAACGTATTGATGCAATGTTCACAACCTATTGAATCTTTTTTTTTTCATGTGATCAGATAGTTGAAAATGAAGAGTCTCATGATACTGGCCCTGGTGGTGGCTGCAGTGAGTGCAGTCAACTTGTATGATCTCATCAAGGAAGAGTGGACTACCTATAAGGTAATAAAATATTTATATTTCATTTTCTCATCCAACAAAACCTAAAAGTTCTGAGTACATAATTGCATCTACTATAATTTGACCATTAATTCAGCTAAGATTTCAAAATCACACATTTTTAAGCTATTAATTTATTTTAGCAGTGCATAGTTTTGATTGTAAGGACAAAATTGAAAACATCTCAAACAATAATAATAAAACTCCTGACTCGCAGACTGACTGAACAATAAAATTTTGCACAGAGGTTCTTTTAAATATGTTTCTACATTAATTCTGCATCTAATCAGGTGTTTTTTTTTTAATCCACTACAAGCTAGCCCTTGACTGCGATCTCACCTGATGGTAAGTGATGATGCAGTCTAAGATGGTAGCGGGCTAACCTGTTAGGGGCATGGCAGTTATATTAAACCCACACCCCTTCGGTTTCTACACGGCATCATACCGGAACGCTAAATCGCTTGGCGGCACGGCTTTGTCGGTAGGGTGGTAACTAGCCACGGCCGAAGCCTCCCACCAGCCAACTTTGGGCAATTTTTTTGGGACTGTACCTATTACTTTAGGACAATATACCTAGTTTTATTCTTTGAGAACTGATATCTGGAGAGATTCAATAATCAAATAAAATTAAGTAATCAAAATATAGGCTCTTCACAGACCAGGCTAGGAGCCCTCTTAGCTTTAGTGTTAAGATGCTGTGGTTAATTATCACCATCACATCTTATACTTTGTAAGCTGGATTCAAATTCAAATTCAAAATTCAAAATGATTTTTATTCAAATAAACTTTTACAAGTACTTTTGAATCGACAAGTGAATCTACCACTGGTTCGGAATGCCATACCTACCGAGAAGAACCAGCAAGAAACTCGGCTCGGATGTTCAGAAGATGTACTGTGTACGTACCAATTTTGAATAAATATACCTACTCTGAGTTTGAGTTTTGACTTTGAATACACACAGGGATAGTTTGCATGTGAGAGTGAAGTCCTTTCCGCTTTGTTTCTTTATCGAGGTGTGCTTTATGCTGGCGGTTTTGCTACAGCTGGAGCACGGCAAGTCGTACGAGAGCGAGACTGAGGAGCGGTTCCGCATGAAGATCTTTGCGGAGAACCGGCACAAGGTGGCGCGCCACAACCAGCGCTTCGCCCAGGGGCTGGTGACATACCGCCTCGCGCCCAACAAGTACGCGGACATGCTGCACCACGAGTTTGTGCACACCATGAACGGCTTCAACCGGACCTCCAAGTGAGTGTACAAATGCTACTATACTTCATAGTATTATATCGAGCATATTAATACTTGCTTCATGTATTTGAAAAGCCCTTGTGCTGGAAAAAACTATTGGCACATATTATGACTAGCTTTTGCCTGTGATTTCTGCTGCTTGGATTTAGGTTTTAAGAAATCCAGGGGGAAATCCTCGATTCCCTAGGATAAACAGCCTATTCCTAGGACAACACTCTTCAGGTAACAAACTACTTATTGAGAGCTACTACTCTGTTGTGAAGTGCCGCATGATTGAATTATTCCAAGATGAAAAGAGCTAAGATCTGCAAGCTCGAAGTAGGCCAACGTGTGTGACAGATATTGGTTTTCCAAGCCTAACTACAACTGAACCTATTTGTGGGATTATACCAAAACTCATACAGACAAAGAGCCGCGGGGCAGTAAAAAACATTTCACAAATATAATTTTCATTTTGTCACAAAACAAAGAGAACCGATATTTTAAGTTTGTTAAAAATTTTATAAAGATGCGTCATTGTGGCTACAATGACAGCTATCAATCTAGTTCTGTCCCTTTAGGCAGGGAGTATTATGAAAGGGATATCAATAAATTAAACTAGCTGATGCCCGCGACTTCGTCCGCGCGTCGTAACAAATTTTTCCCTATTTTCTGGCCATTTAAACCTTTCCAGGACTACGACAAACATTTCAAAACCAAGATCAGCTAAATCGGCCCAGCCGTTCTCGAGTTTTAGCGAGACAAACGTACAGCAATTGATTTTTATTTAAATAGATAGAATATCTATGCTGTCATTTCAATTTAGAGATAGTGTTACAAAGAATTGGCCTCATTGTTTGTGTTTATGCATATATTTTGTCAGTTTACTAATTATTGGAAATTTAGGTCAGTCTGTAATAACCTATATCAATAGTACAGGGTCAACAATTGACACTGTACATAATATTTTGGTTGCAATAGTGTTTTCAACTGTAACATATCACTTATCACACGCTATCATCGTTTACGCGAACTATTACGCGTCATTTGCAGGCTGTTTGCTTATCGGCGAACAATAACAACAATACATATTTTCTCCTAAATTCTTGTAGGTATAATTATTATCTCTTCTCTCAAAAAATATTAATATACTTATACCTTTTTTATTTTTGGCAGTGGTACCTATCTGGCTACCTAAAGTTAGCAAGCTCCGGTGATTGGCTGATATGTAAAATTGCTATAGTATTATTATTATTTTTTAATCCACTACAAGCAAGCCCTTGACTGCGATCTCACCTGATGGTAAGTGATGATGCAGTCTAAGATGGTAGCGGGCTAACCTGTTAGGGGCATGGCAGTTATATTAAACCCATACCCCTTCGGTTTCTACACGGCATCGTACCGGAACGCTAAATCGCTTTGCGGCTCGTCTTTGCCGGTAGGGTGGTAACTAGCCACGGCCGAAGCCTCCCACCAGACCAGACCATTTCTGACCATTATGCATTGTTCTCAAGAGACAAAGAGATTACAATGAAGTGTTGTTTGTTATAATAGGATGAACGTCCTCCTCAGTCTTTCAATAGGTATCATTACTGACTACTTGTTTTAATTAGGTCTGTAAGATTATGACAATTAGATGTTAATAATGCGTAATTTCGCTATCAGCCAGTAGTAATTATTATGTAGTGGGTCGGGTCAAAGTGCCACTGGACACTGACACCCTTCCCTTCCTTGTCGTTATCTTGCCTTATTAGTTACTGCGTTGTATGCCGTATTCCTCATTTCGCAGGGTCGTGACTCGTGACCCCTTTCCTTCATACCTAGTGATAATATGGTGTTCATGTTACGTGTCTTAATGAAGCGCTGGTCCCCAAATCCTTCCGCATATTCTACTCGATTAAAGTGCGGGATTTAGAGTTTAGACTAAGGTTATAACAATTATTATCAGATGATATATAATCTATACTTCTATAGTTACTAATACTATAAATGCGAAAGTTTGGATGGATGGATTGATGGATGTTTGTTACTCAATCACGCCAGAACGGCTGAACGGATCTGGATAAAATTTGGCACAGAGATAGAGTCTGAAATAACACAGGCTACTTTTTATTCCGGAAAATTAAAGAGTTCCCGCGGGAACCAATGAACCTCAATCCACGCAGACGAAATCGCGGGCATCAGATAATGATAATCGGGAGCGAGGCGACGCGGATTGAACTACTGCCTGAGGCAAAGATGAAACGAGAAGTGATAATTGGGAACCCAAAAGTTATACATCAAATACAAACCACTTATAATAACTATATTATATATTATTATATTAAATATGCTAGTTAATATCCTGTGTCAGTATAGCAATGCTGATCGCGCGTCAGCTTTTGTAAGCTGATGATACCATGCCAGAAACCTCCGCGCCAGTGTCGGCATCAACTGGAATGACCAACGTTTTTAATATGCGATCAAAACGTCCCAGGTCATTGGAATAACGAAGCCTGTTCTCAATTCCCCTTCTCTGTGTTTTTTGTTTTCATTCAAGTACATATGCCAAACAACCGGTTTGGTCCGAAACATCTCAGCAACGCGTTTTAGGTATATGCCTTGAACTTGGTGTAACTTAAGTACGTAATATATAAATGTATAATAATAATGACTTGCAAATGCGATGCGGGCGTAACATGATTGCTAAAGGAAAATAAACAGAGATTACGGGATGTTCATTTGTCTGTCATGTCTATTTTGGTTTGTCCATAGCAGTATGCCTGATGGGATTTCCAATTTGTTCAAAAGTTAAGTTCTTACAAGAGTATCGGGGTAACCTGTTCCGCCCATGCCATGCCCTGCCCTATTGGAACGATTATAATGCTGTTTTTTGCATTATATATGTAATATGTATGGCTTCTGAGAAGGCTCTTAGATGGGTTTTAGGGCTATAGTCCACCAAGCTGCGCTGCAATCATGATTTTTCCTTTTTAATATGTTATCTTGTTAATATATGAATGTTGTCTGTTTGTCCTGCCAGACACAACAAGGGTCTGTACGGCAAGGGCGCGGAGATGCGCGGCGCGCGCTTCATCTCGCCCGCCAATGTGCAGATGCCGGAGCAGGTGGACTGGCGGCACCAGGGCGCCGTCACCGACGTCAAGGACCAGGGCAAGTGCGGCTCCTGCTGGGCCTTCAGCTCCGTGAGTATACATCGCGCGTTTTATATGACAAAGTTATCTGACCCGGTGACAGCGTCGCTAGTATCTATGGGAAATAAAAAAAACTGAACAGGCATAAAAATTAGTACCAATTTGCGGCCACCGTGCCAGATAAGTTAGTGGGACTGTACTATACGCAGCGATAGCGCATTCTGACGAGATACGTGCTGGAGGCGTCTAGACAGTGACGCTGCGGGGTGACAGGGGCGTGACGGACGAAACTGGCAGAAATTACCCAGAAAATCCGACACGGTCGAAGAGAGATCAGGTGTGTTTAGGACAGGAAAGGTGAAAACGTAAAGTTTACGTGGTCTCCGGGCGTGAAAGACCGCCAATTTCCGAACTCCGGGTTATTACTAAGAAAAACCCAATACTTTGTTATGGCCTAACCCGAGAGTTTGGGAGTCGGCCTTAATAATGATAGTCGGCCTTCGGCCTTATTTCAGCTACTCTAACTGTCAAGGCTGGACCGCATCGATTTTCTGCAACTTTCCTACCTGCCGTTTAAAGCTAATTAGAGAGATTTCTTCAAGCAAAAAGTTACTCTCAAGATACAAAATGTCGTTTCTATCGAGAAACTTGCAAGAAACTGCGTAGTTACTTTGTATAACATTATAAAATGTACGTATTGTAATCAATACAATATTTTAGAGGTCATCTGAACGCACCATACTAAAGCTTGCGTCATTTATGAACTGGGTAGGTTGCCAACAGAGGCCGTAGAATTCACGTGTGAATAGCCGGTGAAGGAACTACCAATCACGAGGACCGAGGTCCAATTTGTGCATAATGGTATACACTTACTTTTAATGTATGAGGCAGACTCAGTGGCGAAGGGTTAAAATTTTAAAAAGGGAAGCCAGATTTTAATGAAAAAAATCGCCTCGTACACCAAATGCTACGGGCATATTGAAAACGATTTTCAGTTTTTAAAAGAAAGTCGGTTTGACAACAATCTAAATTAGTGCCATCGCCATACCTGAATAACACCAAATTGTCAAGTAACCCAATATGACACACCATTTTCCAATAATAACACATACCTATTGTATGATTAACAAATCAAACATAAAAAAATCGCAACACGAGCCAGTAGGTAAACAAACGCTACCGTAAATTACGCCACAGCCTTGGCAACTGCCAAGCAGCGGATAAAGCTAGCGGACTGCGGTATATCACAGGTTCGTCAAAAGAAGGCTATCTCAGGGGGACTTGTTCTTGAAGTTCCTGGGCCTGACAGTGCCAAAAAGGCGGATATCCTGGCAGAACGACTTCAGGCCGCACTAGGTGATATGGGTGTAAGAATCGCACGCCCATTTAAAACAGGAGAAATAAGGATAATGGACCTAGATGAGTCCATCTCAAAACAGGATGTAGCGGCAGCCATAGCTGAAGCTGGAGAGTGCCCTCAAGATGCAGTAAAAGTCGGGGAAATTCGGTATAGCCCCTCTACGTTGGGTACGGCATGGGTTAGGTGCCCACTTGCGGCTGTTCGGAGACTAGCCATAGAGAAACACCTACGGGTAGGATGGGTCAGTGCAAGAGTGCGAATATTGGCAGCTAGGCAGTTGCAGTGCTTTCGTTGCCTGGAATTTGGACATGTCAGAAATCAATGCTCGAGCACAGTGGATAGAAGCCTGTGCTGTTACAGCTGTGGAGAGCTGGGACACAAGGCTAACGAATGCAAGGCGAAAGTGCCAAAATGTCTAATATGTGCAGATTCTGGTCGACCAGCGGATCATAGATTAGGGGGCAATAAATGTAATCCACCTAAAAAGCTGAGAACCAAAGTTGGACCCCAGGAAACTTCAGAGAGTCCTGGATCGGGTGAAGTTAATCAGCCGGCAAGTCAGCCAGCGGGGAAGGCCAATGAGAGGCAAAATTCGCAAAGTTAAGGGTCCTACAGGGCAACCTGAACCACTGCCGAGCTGCACAGGACTTGTTTCTGCAAAGCATAGAGGAGTGGTCGGTTGCGTTAGCTGTGGTAGCCGAGCCCTACAAAGTTCCCAACCATCCTCGCTGGTTCGGAAGTGTTGGGGATACTGTAGCAATATACTGGGGTGCAAGGCAAGGCGATCCATCTTGCTCCATCTTAGAGAAAGGAGCCGGTTATGTTGCCGTGGAGTGGGGGCCTCTGGCGGTGGTAGGCTGCTACATTTCTCCCAACTCAGGTCTCGCTGCTTATGAAACATATTTGGACGAGCTGGCGGCCTGTATCCGCAGATGCTTGCCGCGCCCTCTTATAGTTTTGGGGGACTTCAACGCGCACTCAAGGCTCTGGGGAGACAAGCGAGATGATCGAAGGGGAGATGTCATCCAAGGGTGGGCGGCTGAACTGGACCTGCGACTTTTAAACGAGGGCTCTACGAGCACTTGTGTGCGGTGGCAAGGAGAGTCCATCGTGGACCTCACCTGGGCGACACCTCCTGCATCGCGCATGGTATCAGGATGGCGAGTTGCAGAGGAAGTGGTCACACTTTCAGACCACCGTCACATTGTTTTTGTGGTATCACTAGGATCCGCTGGTATCGACGACCGACAAAATAGTAGAGCACCGCAACGCTGGTCACTTAAAAAACTTGACCGCGACCTACTAGTCGCTGCTGCTTGCGTCGCCGCCTGGCCAGAGGGGTCTCAAGATGCCCTGCTAGACCCAGAAAGGGAATCCACATGGTTTCGGGATACTATGACGCAGATATGCAATACATCGATGCCACGAGTCAGAAACACCAAAAAACGAGCGGTATATTGGTGGTCCGAGCACATCGCGCATCTACGCAGAATCTGCCTAAAGTCAAGACGCCAATATACAAGGGCCAGAAGAAGACGAAGATCTACGGCTGGAGCAATCGCAAGCGCATATGTTGCCTACCGAGAAGCCACAAAAGCTCTGCAAGCAGCAATTGCAAATGCAAAGGCGCAGAGCTGGAGAGAGCTCCTCGAAGGGTTGGACAGGGACCCATGGGGGCGCCCGTATAAAATTGTTCTAGGCAAACTCAGACCATGGGTCCCCCCACTTACGGAAACCCTTGACCCAGTTTTGTTGGAAAGAGTAATTGACTCACTTTTTCCCAGGGCAAATGATGGCCCCTCTACCGCTGTTACACACCTGGAGCCTGTAGCCTGGTCAGAGGAGCTAGAGGTATCGGAAGGGGAGTTAAAACGAGCCATCAGACGTCTTGCATCTCGGAACACTGCTCCAGGCCCAGATGGTATACCAGGCCGTGCATGGGTACTCGCCTTGGAAGTTCTGGGACACAGATTGCGAAGACTATTCAGCAGCTGCCTTCGATTAGGTATATTCCCAACAGCCTGGAAGGAGGCGCGGCTAGTTCTTCTTAAAAAGGAAGGCAGGCCCATGGAGTCCCCATCGGCATACCGACCCATATGCCTCTTAGACGAAGTAGGCAAGCTCTTTGAGCGGATCATAGCTGCTCGCCTTAGTGAACACCTGTCAAGGGTAGGACCCGACCTATCTGAAAGTCAGTTTGGATTCCGGCAGGGCCGATCAACAGCAGATGCGATCTTTCGTGTTCGCGCCTCTTCAGAACGGGCTGTCCGCAGCGGTGGGGTTGCGTTAGCGGTGAGTCTAGACATTGTAAACGCCTTTAACTCCCTCCCATGGCCTACTATAAGGGAAGCACTGACTCACCATAACGTACCTCCATACCTGCGCATCATGGTCGGAGCATACCTACACGACAGGTCAATCCAATACACAGGGCAGGATGGACTTACTCACAGGAGGGAAGTTAGCTGCGGAGTTCCACAGGGCTCCGTTTTGGGACCCCTTCTGTGGAACGTGGCTTACGACGCAGTTCTCCGGGTTACTGTCCCAGCTGGTATCACTATAGTGTGTTATGCGGACGACACTTTGGTGCTAGCTGAAGGCAATTCCTTCGCGGAGACATCAAGGCTCGCAGAGGTCGGCGTAGGGTGCGTAGTGGACAAAATTAACCAACTCGGGCTTAGAGTAGCACCTCATAAAACGGAAGCACTTTGGTTCCATGGGTTGCCTAGGCGACTCGAACCACCCAGTTCGACGATCCGCGTCGGTGATGTAGAGGTCCAGGTGGGAAAACATCTCAAATATCTTGGCCTCACCCTGGACGGCCGATGGGGATTCGAGGAACATATCGAGCGCCTGGTTCCCAGAATCCAAAAAGTTGCTGGGGCAATGCACGGCCTGCTGCCTAACCTGGGAGGGCCACAGGAAGGGGTCCGTCGACTTTACGCCGGCGTTATTCGATCGATAGCCCTCTACGGGGCGCCTGTATGGTCGCATAGGATCTCCGGTGTTCAGCGTCTCAGGGCGAAGCTGCATAGCGTCCAGCGCAAAGTGGCTATTCGGGTTGCTAGAGGATATCGCACGATATCGTTTGAGGCGGCGACTGTTCTGGCTCGAATTCCACCTTTAGAAATACTGGCGGAAATGGACGCTAGCGTATATAACCAAACCCGCGCGGCATGCCTGAACTTGGACGGACGAGATATCGGAGCCTTGCGTCGGGAAGCGCACCGACAGGCACTTGTAAATTGGCGTAAACGCTTGGAAGAAGCAAGGAATGCACGCCAGCGCACTGTCGGGGCCATTCTGCCAAATTTTGAGGCCTGGCTGGGGAGGGACTATGGCAACGTAACCTTCCGACTGACACAGGTGCTTACCGGACACGGCTGTTTCGGTGAGTACCTGTGCCGGATCGGTCGGGAAGCAACACCACGGTGTCACCATTGTGGCAATGATTGCGACTCCGCACAGCACACACTCGAGGAGTGCTCTGCTTGGGAGCCTGAGCGCCGCGTATTAGTCAGCCACGTGGGTAGTGACCTGTCGCTGCCAGCTGTTATAGCAGCAATGCTGGCGAAGAAGGAATCCTGGAGGGCAGTGGTCTCCTTCTGTGACCTTGTCATGTCCAAGAAGGAGACCGCTGAGCGAGACCGAGACCGAACCGATCCCGCTCGGAGACGGAGGCATCAGGGTGGCACTGACCAGCGCCCTGGTCCATCAGTACATTAATCCCGGGTGAGGGACCTAGGGGTTGCGAGCGGCTGGAATGGGGACCCCGGTCGTTCTTTTTCCATCTATGTGCAACCCTGGGAACCGTTACATCTCCAAGGACGAGCCCAATAGGCGTCGTACAAGCGAAGTTCCGGCGTATGTTCTTGAGAGTTCCCGGAGCTTCTCATTAGTGCAGAGGGTGGCCACCGGGGGGGTTTTAGTGGGTAGAAATCCCACATAACCTGATCTCTTTCCCCGGAGATCGGGTATCTCAAGGAGATTTCCCCCCCGTCAACAAAAAAAAAAAAAAAAAAAAGGTAAACAAACTTGTTGTAAATTTACGAATTTGCCAAACTAAGTAGGTAACTGGTTGACTAGAAAGATAAAGTTCCCAAATTCCCAATTCCCAATACCCACCATCCGAACAGTGACCGCGAAGAAATCTCTTACATGCCGCGAATCTTGCGGCATGTAAGACACGGACGATCCGAAATCCGAAGCTAGACAGAGAGGGACATATTTGCCAATTTGAGTGAAAATTAAGGAGACAGATGCTTACTATGAAATTTTTTCAATGAAAATAATGATTTTACAACAAGCCCGGGAATTTCGGGCATCTAGCGTGCCGCGCATTATCTTTTCAACGAATTCGTTTTGTAAATTGTTTTTAGTTATTGGAGAATGTTTTTTTTGTACAATTGTGTGTTCACGTGTAGTAATTTTAACTTGTAACTTAAGGATTTAACATAGCTACTTAAAGAAATAATAGTGTGTAAAATACTAGGTACTATAATAGGTATGAATGGCATTTCCTAAAGGGAAGCCGATGGGAATCGTATTGTATAGACCCGTCGCCACTGAGAGGCACGTAATTTTTTTGACGACCTCTTCAGTCTTCATAATATTATCTATTTTACAAAAAAAATGCGTTGTCCCACATGTCTTACATGTGCTGATGATTTGCCACAGTAAGAGAGAATATGTATTACTCCTTCAATAACATTGTACGACCCTGATCGACTCTCGGGAATGGTTATAACATTATTAACTACCTAGTTATCAAAGGTCAGTTTTTTAAATCCTTTAACGCGCTTATTAAAACAAAAAGACAAAGTCATGCGTAAACGCTTACTATACTGTACTATAATATAAATATTTCGAACCTAAATGTACAATTTGAAACAATTCGTCGAATCATCAAATAAGTCGGTATATTCATATAATAATAAAAACGGTTGTTAGTGAAGCGTTAGCTGGCGTGAGCGGTGAATCAGCGGTGATCGGTCGCGTGAGTAATACGTAGGTAATTATGTTATGTACCTATTTACTGCACATCGCAGCTAGCCGAGACATCGCCTGTTACGATAACCGCGCGAATGATCCGTGTCAGGTTACCGACGCAGCTGCCCAAACAGACGCGTGTGCGATACGCGGCCGTACGAACTAGCCTGAATAGTGAATGTGTGTATGTAGGTAGATACAACTTTTCTATAGCCTGACCAGTAGGGCTAGCATGCGCACAACGAGTTCAATTTTGTCTACCCGCTATCTCTATTTGTCTACCGAAGCTAACATGGTACATATATAATGACTTGTCTCGTTACATCAAAATAGATATAAAAGTAATATTCCTTACCTGTGGTATTTTTCGAACCCTTACATGCCGACTGTTATTTTCTTGTAATATACCGGATTTAGTGCAAGTTAGGGTTAACGAGAAATTAGCCGGCATCGACAACATCTCTCCCTCTCGTCGTGAGATATCTCGTTGTGCGCATGCTAAGCCTGCAGGATCATCGGCATCAGTGATATATTCGGTTGTCGCATAATTCCTTCGTTTTTCATGTATGAAAGACATTCTTGTATCTTCATATACTTTCCGACTAAGCTTTTTTATAAAGAAGGGGAAGGAAGGATTTTAGTGTCCATAATCTCAAAATTATTAAAATTCGCTAGAGGTCATTGACTGTTGTCGTTTTCGCGGTTATCATAATATTATGCTGGGCCTGTAGTATTCCTGCAGGCCTTAAACGAGTCTGTATTATACTTAGTTCTATATTTCAAAATTAAAGGACACAACTAGCCTTGGCCTCGGCCTTGTTTCAATAATTCAATAAGTAAATAAACTAGTGGTTCGCCCCGAACTAAGACCTCGCGGCGCCATCTATTGACATAAATGTGAAGTTCTGTTAAAAATACTGAAGCTCATTAAAAATTAAATAATTCCGTTTCCTTACAATATTTATCTAATTTTAGTATTTGTTGTTCAAGTACAGGATATAATTGAAATAATTGATCAAGTTTCAGGCTCATCCTTTCAGAAAATTTAGAGTTCTGAGGTCATCTTTGGACGTTAGAAAATCACCACTTTGAAAGCCCCCCATTTCGTCAATTTTGGGGGAAAAATTAAAAAAAAAATATTTTTGGACTCTTTTCCTAATTATCTTTTAAATGATATACCGCAACCCTATGTAACTTTATAAAAAATATTTTACTTCGCATTCGCTTCTATGAGAGCCCCCCTGAAATAAAGATTTTTATTATTTTTTAAGCCATATTCGGCGGGAGGCCATTGGTTTACATATTATATTTAAAGCTGAAGTAATTGCGTTCAGTAATTCAGAAGTTATAATGCTCTGACAGACGGACGGACGGACGGACGGACGGACGGACGGACGGACGGACAAGTGCCAATTCACCCAAGTAGACTCAGAGACCTTCGCTTCGCTCGGTCAATAATATTCATGAATAATTCAATACCGATTTTCGTATTACTTTTTTCTCACCAATCGACGCAACGTTCTGTTTATAAATTAATAGGTATTTTGTCCTCTAAAAACTTCGTCTACAAGCTGAAGGAACAGGTATACTTTTATGCTTACGTTTTGACTTAGCATTTTCCTCCTTACTACGATTATAAGAAGACATACCTACAGGAGTTAAGAGATTAGCCGCTGATTCAGTTTGTTAGATAATAATAATTAGCAACGTATTGCTTTGTTTTTATTCCGTTTCTACTTAAAATTCCAACTCACACGGAATATGTTAATGTTTTGCTTAATAACGTTTTGTTCACGTACTGTAGGCAGCATTGCATTGATGTATCCATTATAAGTAGGCATTACTCGTCAGCGGCTTCCGGTTTTATATCGTCTGCGATGCGTGACATAAATTTTATAAGATGACCCGTAAATCGTACCCAATGTGCCTATATGACTGTGAACCTATCTTTTTTGCCGTACGATATGGATGCTTTGTCCCCCTCGTGTCTCCCCGATCAGCACGGAACCGCATTTGCATTTCTTCATGCTGACCGCTCGTTATCGTTCTTCTTCTTCTTCTTCTCGCCCTTCTCTTCTGATCATGATTGATCTGTGCATCTGTGTTTACTTTTGCCACTCCTCATGATTGGACAGCATGCGAATTGCGAACCTATCTACGTTAATCCTAATTTAAGGCACGAAGTTGAGGCACGTAATACTGTCCACATACTTTTAAGCATTAAATTCAATTCAGCAGTGGTTAATGCGAAAAATATTGCCAACTAGATGATGCCCGCAAATTCGTGCGCGTGGATTAGATTTTTTGATTCCCGCGGAAACTCCTATGTCCTTCCCCGGGGAAGAACCTACTCCTGTACCACATTTCATCGCCATTCAGGGGTCTTGGAACCCTAACGTCTAGAACCAAAAATCTGTTATTGTTCATATGTTGACACGCCTCATACAAGCGCGTTAGTGATGTTGCTGCTCTATGTAATGCGGTGTGAACTGTGACTTAAGTATATTACACCGTTACCAATTAAGATTACAGCTATGAGTTGTTATGGGGCATTAGGGCTGACTCGTAGCTAATAAATAGGTACATAAATAAACCAATATTGCTGAAAACAATAATGCTTTTCTTGCTGATGTCATAGTCGACAGACAATAGTTATGTTTTTTAAATAGATTTTGTGGTCAAAAAGATATAAAATACGTAAGAAAAACAGAAATTATATAACTTCAGAAACTCAGGAACATCTTAAAAATGCTATCAGGTAGTGAGTTCCATAAGCGCGTCGCATCTACCGTAAAAGATTGTTAAAAGTTTCTTAAGCCATTACAATATTAGTCTGTGCTGATTTTGAATTTCTCAAATAATGTACGCCACATTATTATATTGAGATTGATTTGCAGATCACCTATAACTGTAAAATTCCAATTTCCAAGAGCCAGTGACTGACCTAAGTATACGGTTAATTAGTCGGTTTTTTTCTATGAAAAGGCCCAACTTGTACCTACATATACATAGTATATCGATGTTAGAGTGTAATAAGAGTTGTGTGCGCAGACGGGCGCGCTGGAGGGGCAGCACTTCCGCGCCAGCGGCACGCTGGTGTCGCTGTCGGAGCAGAACCTAATCGACTGCTCGGCGGCGTACGGCAACAACGGCTGCAACGGCGGCCTCATGGACAACGCGTTCAAATACATCAAGGACAACCGCGGCATCGACACCGAGAGGACTTACCCCTACGAGGCCACCGACGATAAGTGCAGGTAACCTACACCTACAGTAGACGAGCGCACATCGCCTACTGTTAGGTATAATATACCTATCCTATATACAGTGGCGTGCAGTTCATAGAGGCACAAAAGCACTCCTTCCCTAAATGGAAATACGTCAATGCTCATTTTTCATTAAAACAGCAGGTGTTCCGACTAACTAGTGCCTACCCTAGCTTCAAAACCTGTGCACGCCACTGCCTATGTATATATCCTATATCCATAAATAAGGCCTATATCATGGATTTGTAGACTAAAGCACTGAGTAAGATCAGATCGCGCTTGACCATTTGAATTACACTCAGTCTTGTCTCGATCCTCAGAAAGGCCACACATCCCTTCTAATTCTTTAAAATTACTATATCTGTCTAAAAATTTATTTTACTTTTGCCATAAGTCACGCCTATGAAGTTTCATAATTATTGACAGACAACCATCGACAATAAAAGGCGCATAGCTTCATAGACGCAGATATTTTTTAAAATAGTGAAGCGACGTGCCCTTTTATCCGATATTTCGTAACTCGTATACTCGTCTAGTAATTACCAGTATGAATTCTCTTTTCAAAATAGTCGCTGCTGCTGCAACGCAAGCTCTCTTGATTGTCCTATAAGCACCATAGGTCTATGGCGATGGATGGTTTCTATGACCATCTGATTCATGTACATTTACTGTACTGTTACTGTTTTACACAAATGGACAGATAGATAATTAATTTACATATTGTAATAATCCCCACGTTGGGCGCCAAATTGTAATAACGGTGTGTGGAGTGCTCTTTCTCGTATAGATAGAGTTGGTGAGGGTAGCGCCAGGCGTGACAGACAGAAACACTCGGTTAACACAAGGAGGTCGTTTATTCACACGAAACCGACACCGAGCCGCTGGCGGCTCGGCTATTATTAGAACGAAAATCGCCGATACAGGCGCCGAGCCGCCGGCAGCTCGGCCGGTCCGAACGACTATGAACTCAATTTTGTTTCTATTCTTCGAATTTATTTTTCTTTGAACAACTTTGACCATAGAGAACTATATAAAATTTTCTATACTTTGAAACACTCAAAAGATGACGTTCCTATAAAAAAAAAACAAGGCATTTTAAACTGGTCTGTGATCTGTGCTATAACTTCTCTATACATTTACGTCTATTTTCTTTATCAATATTTTGCTTATTTTTGTATAGAATTAGACCAGATCTTTACTGAAATGTGATAAATAGCCTTAGATAAATTATTTAGAAAGCTAATGCCGTTTACAGAACCATGATAGGTGGTCTAGATCTTTTTTTATAGGCATTTCTCTGAAAAGTGGTGCAAATGTCTAAGGCGCTAGGCGTGCGGCGCTAGGGTTGCGAAATGGGAACGGCGCAAAAAGTGACCTTTGAAATTTGAACAGGTGAAAGGTTAACCAGTGTCGGTAACCTTATAGCAGTTTGCAAAAAAGAATTGTTTTACTGAATCGATTTCACATTTCTGTCCAGATATAACCCAAGGAACGCGGGTGCCGACGACGTGGGCTTCGTGGACATCCCCGAGGGTGACGAGGAGGCGCTGCAGAAGGCCGTGGCCACCGTGGGCCCCGTGTCCGTGGCCATCGACGCGAGCCAGGAGTCCTTCCAGCTGTACTCGACCGGCGTCTACTACGACGACGGCTGCTCTTCCTCCAACCTCGACCACGGAGTGAGTACTGAGTATCCGCCGTGGCCACCGTGGGCCCCGTGTGCGTGGCCAGCGTGCTCTCATACCATTAACTATTGCATTGAATACGTCACCCTCACCACTCAGTGTGCTTTTATTTGTCGTCAATTATGTAGTAATGATGAGATATGGCATAATATTTTTTAATTTATTGCAGTGGTTGTACACCACTTAATGCCAATTAATGTAATGACCATTTTTTATAAACTTATTTCAAATTTTATCTTTAATGAGCACGATAAAGTTTAACAACTAAGTATGAAATAACCGATTAATGAACGTAAATCAAATATACTATGCGCTATATCGTCTTTATTACTTATGCAGAGTACAGACATACTCGTAACTATTAACTGGGATAAAAATTAAAATAATAAACATCATAATGATAACTGCTATTATTAATTTTACTGGGAATTGTTGTTACAGTTTCCTCATTATGTGGTTTATTAACACCAATAACACGAAAAGGAAAATGACTTTATTTGCATGATGTGGAATTATATCTCTAAAAATGAAAGGAAAAGTTATTTAAAGGTAGTTAGTCCTCGGTTAAGTCTAAACTTAGGTAATCATAATATAGTCTCCGCTATACTTTTTAACTTTGGTCTCCACACTAGCGAACCTCCCTAGTGTGGAGACCAAAGGTATAAAATGTCTGTAAAACCTTATTGGCAATATATTATATATTCCTGACTTACTGATCGATAAATGCTCAGTCCAAACTTTTGTACCTAAAAAGTTTAAGTTAAGAGAGAGAGGGAGAGAAAGCACTTAAACTCGCTGGAGATAACTCAAATGATTTGCGCCAATTTTTTTTCTTATTTACGGTATCAGTCCAAATTACAATCGAATTTGCATCTCACTCTTACGCTCAAAACACCGCATCGCGTCAAAACTTCACACACATTTTAGCCTCACGATCAAATTTTAAATTTAAATTGCGCGAATGCCTTCTCGTCAATGACCAGCGTGAGAGGGTGCCCAGGGCCCCTAATGGGTGTCAGCATCATTCCTTGTAAAATCAGTTTCAGGTTGTATAACGACTTAGTCTATCCCTCACGTACTCGTAACTAGCAAACAAAGTAACATGAGGAGAGATATGTTGTGGCAATTGTGGCTGCGGTCTCCTTTCCGCCTCAGACTTTGAGTTTTTATTACATTATGATGTATTTCATATTAGCTACTGTCTTAATAAGTTTCTTTATATCCCACTTCTTTCTATTTGCGTATACGCACTGTTATATCGCCCTGCACTCATAGGGTTAGAAGGGAATACCTGTAGGCATTAAGTTCGCCTTTGGAGTTTATAGTTGTATCTGCAATAAGGTTTTGGTCGGTCGCAGGTGCTGGTGGTTGGCTACGGCTCGGATGAGGCAGGCGGCGACTACTGGCTGGTGAAAAACTCGTGGGGGCGCAGCTGGGGCGAGCTCGGCTACATCAAGATGGCGCGCAACCGCAACAACAGCTGCGGCATCGCCTCCGCCGCCTCCTACCCGATGGTGTGAGCGCGCCCTAACACACCTCCCTCCTCTGCCGGTGTGAGGGCGCCCTGACAACACCTCCCTTCGCTGATGTGAGCGCGCCCTAACACCACCCCCCCTCCGCCGGTGTGAGCGCGCCCTAACAACACCTCCCTCCGGTGATGTAAATGCATCTTATGTTACATTCCTTACAACTTATGAATTACTTATGCCATCTGATATTTTTAATTAAGTTTTAATTTTGTATATAAGTTAAAGAAAAAAAAGTATAATGCTGCATACACACCACTCTAACGAAGACATATTATAATTACCGAATTAATAATCAATCGATTGTTGTTACTGTTGTTGTATGCAACGTTTTATTTGTCTAAAATTGGTCTAAAATCTAAATGGTATATTATGAACAACATGGCTTTTCTAATCGGTAGCTTACAGATAAATTGATTCTATTTCTGTAATTCGCGTAAATTGGCTCGGTGTGTACGCAGCTAATTAAATTGTATGTTTATTTTGAACTAATTTGTGTGATACTTCGTAGGTTAAATAATATTATAATAATCTAAGACAATGAATAATTAATAAATACTTATTGTTAAAATTAATTACTTGTTTCATTTTTTGGGTTCCGTACCTCAAGAGGAAAAAAGTAACCCTTATAGGATCACTTCGTTGTCAGTCTGTCTGTCAACCACCGTTTTCACGGGAACGCGTGAAGGTATGAAGTGGAAATTTATATCAAATATGTCTACGGTCCCTTGTAGCTGTAAAAAATTTAGCTTCTAAGTCAACGCAATCAAAAGATACGGCCGTTTATAATTAAACCCTATATATAGGTTTTCATTTATTTTGACAATAAATGAAAACCTATAGGGTTCTTTCCGTTGACCTAGAATCATGATATTTGGTAGAAACAAGGTCTCACAGCACAAGTATAGGAAAAATTCCGAAAACCGTTAATTAGGGTTCCGTACTCATAGGGAGTCCTAAGGGCTATTATTGGATCGACGTGCAGGGGTATAGTTGAGGACCTGGAGAGTGACATAGGCTACTTTTTATCCCGGAAAAATAAGGAATTCCCGCGGGAATTAAAAAACTTATTCCACGCGGACGAAGTCGCGGCCATCAGCCAGTGGTATAAATAATACCAATTATATACCATGAATCACTTTATGTTATGGGAGTTCAGATAAAGCGAGGAAGCAGCAGTAATTCCAATATAATCTCAATAATTACATACCTAAATTAGCAACGTCCAGCGGGCTACCCGATAGGAAAAATGTTATTTTTCCTCATTTTCATGTAGGGTCACAATCGAATCTTCCTCGTAATTATAACATGAGATAAAATATTTGGTTGGTCGAGTTTTAACAAGGCAGTCGCGAGGCGAGCGCAACCGGCGGGAGAGGTTGACCAGTGCAAAGGTAACGGAAGCAGCTGAAGCTAACGCGATGAAGAGTCTGGTGGTGCTGGTACTGGTGGCGCTGGCGGCGGGTGCTATGGACGCCAGCAGCGTTCACGAGCTGCTACGGGAGGAGTGGCTCGCGTTCAAGGTACATTTACATGCCTGAGTAGGTACCTATACTCATAAAAGGATAAGGAAAGTAGATACGTAATATGTAGCTAAATACTTATTATATCCTAACTTTACAGGAGAGCTTTAGGTAATCCATGTTGTCGCTGTTATTTATTCCTGTTTCTAAGACGTTTTCTTGTTTCTGATTAGGTAGTGATTGGTTGAAAAGAGGCGTCTCTCGATTATCTAGCGAGTGGCATCGAAATCATCAAAAATGACTAAGTAGTTAATGTGGCCACGATATCCAGTCAGTTTAGCTTTGAACGACGAAAGCAACAGCAATGCCACGCAATAGTAATGACTTCATAGAAAATCCTACTAAGACTAACTTAGTTATCTACGCGACAACGCAGTTCACGTAAGACAGATAGGTACCTACTGTTGCGACAGTGCCTGACTCTATTAACAGCATACCTACAGCTCAAAACCGTTGACTTTATAACCTTTATAGTTTGGCGTGTAGTATCGTCGGGAGGGTGTCTAGACTCTAGAGCTAACTATAGCCGTCCAGGCAACCGAACGTGTCGCTACAACGGTTCGGTGTGGTGCCCTCAGCTGCAGTACCGCAAGCAGTACGCGAGCGCGACAGAGGAGCGCGCGCGGCGCGAGACCTTCCTGCGCAGCCGGATGGAGGTGGCACGTCACAACCAGCGCCACGCGCTGCGCCTCGAGACCTACCGCCAGGAGCTCAACGAGTTCGCTGACGTGCCGCACGACGTGTTCGAGCGCTTCTACACCGGGTTCCGCCCGCGCCTGTGAGTCGCGACAGACATCGTTTACAGAACGCGGCGGCACATCATCGCTATTGGTTGAAAGGGGGAAGTGCAAGCTTAGTTGATGCATAACGAATATGTTTTTAGGGTTCCGTACAAAAATGGTAAAATGGAACCCTTATGGTGCGACTTTCTCCGTCTGTCTGTCCGTCCGTCACACTCGATTATTTCAGTAACTACCGAAGCTATCGACATGAAATTTGGAATAGTTGTGTATATTAGTGGCCCAAAGACACTGGAATTAAAAAAAATTGGAAATTATTTTTGTTCTTATTTAAAAAGGGGGGAAAATCGGAGGGTTGAAATTTAAAAGTGAGATAACTGTACTGTGTGGGGTATCATATGAAAGGGTTTACTTTGTACATTCTAAAACAGATTTTTAATTATTTATTCAAGTCATGATAGTGAAAAAAATACCGCCCCCCCCCCCCCCCCTTATCTCCGGAGATTACCAATCGAAAAATCAGAAATAATTATGGTCAATAGGAATTTGTGTATATTTTTAGCATAGTTTCTTTGATATTAACAGTAAACCTCTACAAACAAAGTTAGTTTTGCGGTTCATTAACAAAGGTAATTATTACCGTTTTACATCTTTGGTCGTTACAGTTTTAGTCGTGTTACATATAATCCATCATCAGAATTGCTTAAAAAATACTTTTCAGTCATCATAAGCAATTGTGGCTAAGATTTTAAATGAAAATCCCTCATACCTACAGGGTTAAACGCAAGTTCTTCTAAAGCTCGTCGTCAAATAAACATATTGGTTTTTGCCTGATTGTTTTGCTTCAGTACCTACTTCTTGAGTACGGAACCCTCGGTGCGCGAGTCCGACTCGCACTTGGCTGGTTTTTTTTTTTTAAGTGAAAACTTCTTTAGGCGCGTTGAGCATTTTTTGGTAGGGGGTAAAAATGTGGAATACGCGAGACCGACACCGCTCTTCTTAAGACAAAAGGTCTTAAGTGTAAATAGTACCAACATTCGTAATTAAACTTTATTTAATTAGAAAAAAATAATTAATATTCGTTTTCACTTCTATCGGCAGTCCCTATGACTGCCAATTTTTTTTTTAATAAATATAACTACTGTAGGTTTTTACTTGGAGTGCGATTAATGGAATATCTACATAATATTTTCTACAAAATCAAGGACAGTAGGTAAAATTCAAATAACTAGGTATCTCATAGTAGGTAGAAACTTTCGGTTCAGTGGCCTCTTCTAAAAACCATCCTAGATCACAAAACATAAGTAACTAGATATATATTAGAAAATAGGGGTTGAGCCTACCACGTCACCACTCCATGTTATCACTATTCGACCATCCCCTGTCCGCCTGTGGCCAGGTCCAGCGCTCCGCGGAGCGAAGACTGGGAGCCGCACGCGTGGTCTGCCGACGCGTTGGGTCCACTGCCACCAGTGCCGGAGGGCATGGACTGGAGGGAAAAAAATGCCGTCACCGAAGTCAAGAAACAGGGCATTTGCGCCTCCTGCTGGGCATTCGTCGCCGTGAGTATACCGTGCTGCTGGCTACACATACGGATACCTACCTATTATAGGCCGTCTAACTACCTATTAGGTACTTACCCTATATCTGTATAGGTGAAGATAAGGTACACTGATAGTATGTCCATATTAATATTAGTTAGATACCCATCCTACAAAATTTCATTAAAAACAATAAGTCAGCGTGGAATTGGTCAATTTTCATATAAATTTTTATGTAACTATTGCAGAAAAGAGCTATCCGTTCTATTTATAAACTCGGATCCCGCGAATCACTTCATGAAAAATTTAAAGAGATTGGTGTTCTTACGGTGCCTTCACAATACTTATCATACAATAATATACGGTCTAGTCTTTTTTAGGCAGAACATTATCATTTTTATTACATTTATTATTATTGTCATAATTTGGTTCACGTGCTGAAAAATCAAGGCTGTCTTAGATAAGGTTTTAGGATTAGGTATATTTTAGATTTACTAACATTAGGTTATTGTGTGTGTTTCTTACTAACAAAATTTTATGATCTTTATATGGTCGAATTAAATATTTTTATTTTATTTTATTTATTAATCTTTATAGGTAGGCAAGCAAATAGGTGATATTTACAATCGATGTAGATAGTTACCTACTAGAAACCTGCGCAAGGTGCAGAAATCCTTTGTGGGGTCGAGTTTACGCTTTCCGAACCGGTGCAGTAGATTAACGTCGTATCATATTCTCAAGTGTCACAAGTTCTCCTACGTGTAATAAATATATCATTTAACTAATTCCATTTGATGTGGAACCAGTGACTTTCTGCATGAAGTGTTCCCCTTAAACTCTTCTGTTGGGGGATCGAGAAACACAGTCCACACGAGACACGACTCACGAGCAGGCGCGCAGCGACGCGACATCGACGTTGTTGATGAGTATGACGGCCACTCATCTTGACGTATTTCTATCTTGTATAACCTAACCTGAAAACAAGTAAAGTCTATATTTTTTTTTTTTATCCACTACAAGCTAGCCCTTGACTACGATCTCACCTGATGGTAAGTGATGATGCAGTCTAAGATGGTAGCGGGCTGACCTGTTAGGGGCATGGCAGTTATATTCAACCCATACCCCTTCGGTTTCTACACGGCATCGTACCGGAACGCTAAATCGCTTAGCGGCACGTCTTTGCCGGTAGGGTGGTAACTAGCCACGGCCGAAGCCTCCCACCAGGCCAGACCAGGGAAAATTCAGAAATTATAAATTCCCAAATTGACCCTGCCGGGGATCGAACCCGGGACCTCCGCACGTTAAGGCAACAGCGCTACACACTGCGCCACGGAGGTCGTCAAAACATTGTTTATAACATAGATTTGTTATATTATATGCCACCGTAAGATTGTAAAAACCGTTAGATTATAGGTAATCTAACCATCAGGTGAGATTGCAGTCAAGGGCTAGCTTGTAGTGGATAAAAAATAAAAAAAAAATCTTGGTTGGGCTTTAACGAAAAGCCTGAAAAAATGTACGAGTATGTCACAGAACAAGGTATCTGGGGAATCGGACGTTAAACACAGCCGTGCTCAGTATTCTGTATCGGAGGGTTGTGTCATGTCACATGTGTGTGCGCGGCAGACGGGCGCGATCGAGTCGCGGTGGTTCCTGCGCACGGGCGTGCTGCAGTCGCTGTCGGAGCAGAACCTGCTTGACTGCTCGGGCGGCTACGGCAACGGCGGCTGCGCGGGCGGCAACGCGGACGACGCGTTCGTGTACGTGCACGACCACGGCGTCGCCAGCGAGGCCGCCTACCCCTACGAGGCCGTCAACGGCACGTGCAGGTACGGGGGCGAACGAGTCGCGAGTAGTACCAGCGCGCCGGTACGGAACACTACTGCTGAGAAACGCGCACCGGTTTGAAAATTTTAAAAAATGGGTCCCCGCGGGTACTCATTAATTTTCCGGGAAAAGAGTAGAATATGTGTTATTCCAGACTGTAATCTATCTCTGTGCCGAACATCCAGATCCGTTCAGCCGTTCTGGCGTGATTGAGTAACAAACATCCATAGATACATCCATCCAAATTTTCGCATAATTTTTTTTTACAAATACTTAATGATAAAATCTTAGTAGTTTCTCGTAAAGAGCTGGTAACCATTATATGTTATGTTTGTACCCGTCGCGTCGCCCGCCCTTTCAGATTCAACTGCTGTTGCGAGGCGGTCCGGCCCGGCGCCGTGTCAGGCTTCATGGACGTGCGGCCGCGTACCGAGGAGAAACTGAAGCTATTCGTGAGCAAGGGCCCCGTAGCCGTCGGCATCGTGGCCACCAGGAGCTTCCAGCTCTACCAGGACGGCGTCTACTACAACAGAAACTGCACCGGAAACGTTAACCACGCGGTGAGCCCGTTCGCTGATATCCATTCAATCTCTGAACTGAACATTACACGCTCCGTTTCTCTCTCTCTCTCTCTCTCTGCGTCGTATTCCTCATTGCTGAGGGTCGTGACCCCACGTAACAGACCCCTGCATCAAATCTTCACTCATTGGAACTTGGCAGGATTGTAGTATGGTAATGAATCAAAACATATACAAAAAGATCCAAAAATAATGTTGTCCAGAAGTTAGGTATTTTACACGCTATGTGGTCCGTGCCCTTAACTAATAGGTAAGGGCACACCGCCACCGCGCCTCTCGTATAATATGAATCCCGCGCCTGGGTGTTTGTGCGCTGCAGATATTAAGGTGTTTGGTCGCAGGTGCTGGTGATTGGCTACGGCACGGCCGAGATGGGCGGCGACTACTGGCTGGTGAAGAACTCGTGGGGGCCAGACTGGGGCGAGAGCGGCTACGCGCGGATGGCGCGCAATCGCAACAACAACTGTGACATCGCGACCTACGCCTCCATACCGATCGTCTGACAAGTAGGTACCCACTAGATGGGTCCTTCCATTTAAAGGACATAGCTGTACTTTTGGTAACTATCTCTCGTGAAGGGCTCTCCTCTGGTGGGAATAGTGACGGTCTGCCCGCATGCGGCTGGGCCTACCTATACTTATCGCCGCTCAAAGACGCGTTATTGTTACCAAAAATGAATAGATAATAACTAGGAAGGCTGATACTAGTATAGAATTATGATAAGAGTAGAACCTGAACAGTATAAAAACTGATGATATTCATTGGTCCGTTCACTAGATATCCCCTCTTAAAGACGTGATATATCTACTAACAAAAAATTAGAGGTTACTTGCTCAAGTGTCGTTGCATTAATGTGCTAATATACGAGTAAGTATATTACGAAGGCGTAAAATTAATTGCTATTCTATTATTATGCCAAATTTAGTTTGTCTATTTTATGTTAGTGTTTGTGTTTAGTATTTAAATATCTACGATATACGGTTTAAGTATTCAAAATATCACCTTTTAGATCGCCTGTGATAAACGGTAGGTACTAATCGCTATGACCGTATCATACGTTTTCAAGCTGTCACACTAGATGGCGCATAATATGTGGCAAATAAGTTCCCGCTTTTCAGAACAAGTAGGTAGATGGCGTTAGTAAATTAAGTTCACATTCTTTGTTTGACAGCGCCCGTAGATGTAAATTGAGGTGGTTGATGCCGGTGGTGGTGGTGTGGTGAGCTGCCTCCCGCCAGACACACGATCGGCTCCATGTATACTGTATTGCGTGCAGCAGCTCCTCACTGAGGCCAGCGTGAGCCGCACATATGTACTTACTATATCTACATCGTACGTTATCTATAGTTATCTACGTTTTCCACGTTCAAGATAAATAAATCTTTCAACTCAAAATAGACACGCTTTTCATTATATTATGTACTCTCCCTTTATCTATTCCGTGATGTACACTAACTTGAGCATCCAAGAGTACAAAGATTAAAGTTTTTTTTAATTCTTTGATTTTTCCGGTATACAAGTAACTGTGTATTTCCGTCTACTCTCAGAGAGCATATCGACCGGTTTTGACCACTGAGAACTTTTATTCCTGCTGTACTTATTACTAGATACATTTATCATTTCGATCTGGGTGAAGTCAAGCTGCACTAAAATACTGACCCGCTTTCAAATTTCACTGAAAATGGAAATACTGGCTATCTTTATAATATTATTATGAATGAACCGTAAAATGGTAGCAGACAGAGTTAGATACACTTTCGCATTTGTATAACCTGTGGCAGGTACCCGAACTTGTTCTAAGTTGAATTTTACCGTAGAATTTCCATTAATCTCAGAGGTTTCAGCTGCGCGATGATAATATATTATGATGTCAACCAGTTTACGCTAAAATACACAAAGAATAATGCAAATACTGGGCGAGTGATTAGAACTGGCTCTTGTGATACGTCGCTCAGACCGGCCGCGCAGTGCGCCACTCACGTGACTGTGCGCTACTTTATCGTTCAATGAGTGACCTAGATGATAACACGTCATCTATTCTGTCTGCATTATCCGATGAGAAGAACGAACTACTTACAGCTACCTTATCGTAAGCGCTACGCGGCGCAGCCAGCGCACTGCGCCATTGATCCTGCTCGTCAATATGGCGGCGGTTTTATCGAACATGCGATGACGCGGCACTCACTACTGACGGCACATCGACGAGCGCTTGGGGTCTCGTCGATGCGCACGTTTGCGTGAGCGAGCCTGTTTCGAACGTTTCTAGGTAGTTTCCATACTGGTTGTATCTGTTTACTGTGGTTCAACGGAACAATATGCTCACATCCTACCATTAAACTTATAGTCCGCCAAACTTCGTAAAAAATCGTAAGGAAACCTGTATTTCTCCATTGTTCTCGAAGGTGTGCGAAGTGTGCCAATCCGCACTTGGCCAGCGTGGTGGACTAGTGTTTCCATTTTGAGAAGAGACCCGAGCTCAGTGGCCGGCGATGGATTGAGATGATTATAATGATAATGGGCTGATTCTGTATAACACTATCTCTAAACTCAAATGGCAGCTTTAAATCTAGTTCTGTCCCTTTCCGTAGGAAGTATTATGAAAGGGTTAACAATATTTGTAATACACTACAGAATCGGCCCCAATTAAATTAGTTCTATAGCCTAATATTGACACGTCATGCGCGCTCGGGGAAAAATTAAACAACATACTTAGGACATGAAAATTTTATATTATAAAAGGAAATTATAATTATTATTCACAACGACTAAACTATTTACACGCAGCGAGGCGACCGCGTCGCCCGCGATGGCGTCACAGGCGCCTGTCCACCACGCTCGTGCTGCGAACGTAGCTGGGGCGGAAGATCAAAGGAAAGATCCATCCAAAAATCACATGATCACTTACTTCTTTAGGATGCATCAACTGCAATATCTGCAAGCTTAATTTGATAGGCAATCTATCTGTAATCCGCAGCTTCGCTCACGTTAAGTTCGATTTTCAAACGATAATCGTTTGAAAGGGAGTAAAATATGGGTTTAATAATTATTAAACTCCTATTTTACTCCCTTCCCTTAGGGTTTGAATAGTTACCACCTTACCGGCAGACTTGCCGCCAAGCGATTTAGCGTTCCAGTACGATGCCGAGAGAAACCGAATAGGGGGGTTTTATGCCTAACTGCCATGCTCTGTTGTATAACCTGATGGTTAGCCCGCCACCATCTTCAACTGCATCATACCATCAGGTGAGATCGCAGTCAAGAGCTAACTTGTAGTGGATTAAAAAATTCTCTTAGCGCATCCCTACGTCATAAAAGCTACTTGTATGCCAAATTTCAGCCCGATCCGTCCAGTGGTTTGAGCTGTGCGTAGATAGGTCAGTCAGTCACTTCCGCCGCCCGCGGCTTTTCCTCGTCCGGCCTTGTTCCTTGTAGGGAACCTCCGTGCCAAATTTTAGCTTTCTGGGTCGAAATAAACAGGGATATTATGTAAAAAAAATAACAACGTCACAATAACACGTAATACAAAGTAGGTAGGTAACTTATGGACAGATCACAGATGGATTCATTAGTTTCGTCCATTAGAATCTATTTTCCCATCCTCGCACAACACAGCTCTGGTGGACAGCTCCCACACCAATACATTATATTATTACCTACTTATTACGTACAAATACATTAACTAAATACTTAAATACTATTTATTATATAAATTAATAGTTTATAATATGCAGTCAAGTACAGCAAAAATTAAACTAACGAGGACTCAAATACGCTTCCAGGGGATCTTCATAATGTTTTGATAACTTGTTTTTTAAAGATCTCGCTAGAATGCAATCCATGCAACATACTAAATTAAAATGGCACTTTTCTTAACAACTACGAAGGCTATAAAGGAATAGTGGGCTAATGTACCATGACGTCGAACTTATAGAACGGATATACTGCGACGATATTTTTGAACGAATGCGCAGTCGTTTTATGAATCATGAATATTATAAACTGTGTAACAATAGAGACATTCAAACAAAGATTCCTAGCAACTGTTCAATGTTTGCTTTGAGGATTGCTAACCGATACTGTCATGTGACTGTGGCTCGAATGACCTACAACTAGGTCAATTCACAATGGACATATTTCGCTTTTACACACCGGCAGGCTTAGCATGCGCACAACGAGATATCTCGCGACGAGAGAGAGAGAGAGAGAGAGAGAGATGTTGTCGATGCCGGCTAATTTCTCGTTTACCATTCGGTCTCGGTTACCATTCCATTAACATTAGGGTACCTACATTTACATTAAACAAAACAAAATTATGTCCACCCGTTATCTCCATTGCCGACAAATGGAGATAACGGGTGGACATAATTTTGTTCGTGCGCATGCTAGACCTATGGGTGACGTCTTAAGGTCTATCCGCAGCAAGGCCATAACTATAGGCGACAAAAACAAATGTGAGTGCGTATATGTGCCTCAGGGCCGCAGTACACATACATAGCACATAGTGCAGACGTGGAATGTTCTGCTTTTTCAACCACTATAAAACTACGTTCGCGCAATAAAAAATAAAAATATTCGCGCGAATTTTATTCCCGCGATTTATATTTCGTGAGCAGATTTTACCTACACCTACCTAATTTGTATCATACCAGCGATATTTTTTTCGCGCAAATTCAAGAGCATGCACCATATTATGTTCCATATGTTTTTTAGTGTCACAGAATTGGGAAAAGAAATTCGCGCGAATGCTTTTCAGTACGAACGTAGCCTTAATAATAATAACAACCGTTACTGGCGAGCGTCAAACGTGCCGCTCAAGAGGACAGGCCCTACGCAACTTTCCACGTACGTGCATTCTGATTTACATTGCAAATACGATTGATCGACGTGAGAGCTCACCTCACCAAGTGTGTCATGTGTGGTGCTCCGCTAGCTGGCCTCTTTGCGTCGCACCGGCCAGTGCATACGTCTGCGAGCTATGTATTGAAGTTCGAATATCGAATCGCTCATTGGCAGAAAGCAACGTAGAGTGACCGGTGACACATTCACTCGAGATACGTGAACAAGCGTGGACCTCTGGCAGTACTGCCAGACCCACCTTTCTTTTACCGTATACCTATACAGTTTTGTTATACAATATGTCATTATTCGAGTCTACTAGAGTGAGTCGTAGTAAGAGAGTTACTATTAGAGTAAGAGTCTACTTGGGTGAATTAGCACTTGTCCGTCCGTCCGTCCGTCCGTCCGTCCGTCTGTCAGAGCATTATAACTTCTGAATTACTGAACGCAATTACTTCAGCTTTAAATATAATATGTAAACCAATGGCCTCCCGCCGAATATGGCTTAAAAAATAATAAAACGAAACAAATGTTGGATAACTAGTGGTTCGCCCCGAACTGAGACCTCGCGGCGCCAACTATTGACATAAATGTGAAGTTCTGTTAAAAATACTGACGCTCATTAAAAATTAAATAATTCCGTTTCCTTACAATATTTATCTAATTTTAGTATTTGTTGTTGGAGTACAGGATATAATTGAAATAATTGATCAAGTTTTAGGCTCAGCCTTTCAGAAAATTTTGAGTTCTGAGGTCAACTTTAGACGTTAGAAAATCTCCACTTTGAAAGGCCCCCATTTCGTCAATTTTGGGGGAAAAATTAAAAAAAAAATTTTTTGGACTCTTCCTAATTATCTTTAAAATAATATACCGCAACCCTATGTAACTTTATAAAAAATATTTTACTTCGCATTCGCTTCTATGAGAGCCCCCCTGAAATAAAGATTTTTATAACTTTTTCAGCCATATTCGGCTGGAGGCCATTGGTTTACATATTATTTATATTTAAAGCTGAAGTAATTACGTTCAGTAATTCAGAAGTTATAATGCTCTGACAGACGGACGGACTCACGGACGGACAAGTGCCAATTCACTCAAGTAGACTCAGAGACCTTCGCTTCGCTCGGTCAATAATTTTACGAACACTTTCCAACAACGCAATTTTTTTTACAATAGACTGTTGCGATAATGCGAAAACTCTGCAGCACACAATCTATAAACAAAATTACTTCAAATTGTATTGCTCTCCGTTTCGTAATGCTCGCCGCGGATAGGGGCAGCGCTAGATATCTAGGCGTAGGCAATTTAGTTTAAACACATTGTGTACTGAAGAATCAGCCACGCGATTTTCGATGCGAATCGAGTTATTCAGCTTTAAAGTTTCTACACGTCACAGAATTCTGTCTCGTGTGATTCTGTCGAGAAAAATAGCTCGCTGACCGCACGCTCCAACCTAGTGTAAAACTAAGTTCGCACCGCGAAAAGTATTCGCGCGAATTTTATTCTCGCGATTTATTTTCCGCGTACAGAGTTGACCAACTCCTACAATTTGTATCAAACCAGCAATTCTCAGAATTGGGTATTTGACTACTAGTGAAATAAATTATTATTTTAATGATTATTATTGAATAGAGTATCCCCCAAAAGTAGTACTTTACGCGTCCCTTATTCGTTTTATGTTGAATAACCATATGAAACTATCGATTGAAGCATTGATGTAGAATTTTTTTAGTGTACTCATTCTATTTCAATGGATTGAAGGAAAAAAGTGCGTCGAACTTTGATGACGTCACTATTCAACATTTCATTTATAATCCCATACTAAGCATGCGATTTGACGTTTAGAAAATAGTTGCTGATTTGGCCAGTTGCCAAATACCCAAGTGTGATAAAAAAATCGCGCGAATATTTTATCGCAGGGCGGACGTAGCCTGAGAAACGTGTACGAGACGTGGTGTGACCGTGTGTTCTGTGGTGTCGTGTGACCGTGTGTTCTGTAGTGTCGCGTGTCGTGTGTGTTGGGTCTATTTCTTCTTGGGTTTCTTGGGGTTCCGGGAGCGGCTCTTGGCCTTGCAGAGCGGGCAAATAGGCGCGTTGCGGTGGATCTGCTGGTGGCACGACAGGCACGACTTCATCGGCGGCGGCTGCTGTCTGCGCACACACACACACCGGCTCACACTCACACACACACACACACACTCGCCCGGTGCCGGCTCGCGCCACTCAGACACAGCCTTATGAATATTTGATTGTATTAAGAGCGCAAAAGTTCACCCATTGTCCTAGGTGACCCGCTGTCCTAACTGAGCGACAGAAGCGACGCTATAGAAAATGACAGACGTATCTACGCGACAACGTAGACGTAACGTCATTTTCTATGGCGTCGCGTCGCGCGGCATCGCTTCTGTCGCTCACCTAGGACAACGAGTGAGCGACTAACGAGGCAACGAAACGGTTGTACGTTTCTGATACGAACCGCCAGAATGTGGAATATATTTCCTGCCGCGTATAACTTAAGGCAAGCGTGAATAGGCATCTTCTAGGCAAGCGCACGCCTATTCTTTGATTTAAAAAAAACGCGACACGATGCAACGCGATTCGACATTATCAAACAGTAGCTGACCCTTCACGTAGCCTACGTTGTCGCGTCGACGTCTGTCATTTTCTATGGTGTCGCATCGGGTCGCGTCGCGTGTCAACGCTTCTGTCGCTCACCTAGGACAACCGGTCACTCTTAATGCCGTATACAAAAAGATACATAAAGCGTTTCAGAGCGGCTCGAGCCGGTTCCGCGTCAATACGTTTGGTGCGACCCTACGCCATGACAGAAGGTTCTGTGCACATCTCGACCATCAACATAGAACATCACAAGTTGTTTATTTTAAGACTCAATCTCGATTATACGTACGCTACGTATAATTATACGACTTAGACAAGTAATAATTTTTTGAGTACCGGAGCAGTAGCTTTATAAAAAATAAAATATTTGAAGTACTAGATTAACTTTAAATTGATAAACATTAGATCTATTTTACTAATGTACAGTTTTTCGGTATTCAATTAACATTGTTGAGATGCGCACAGACACGGTAAAGCCTACAGGATGCAGTAGGGATAATATTAAGAGGATTTACATCTCGTCAACCGCGTTGATAGAATTGACACTTTACCATCAAAATAAGATGGACTTTAAATGCATCGGTTTAAAGCTCAAATTCATCTGTACCAGTGCTCGAAACAGTAAAGTCGCAACATAATCTGTGGTACTGGATGTATTCAGTACCACCGATAAATTTAAATCGAGGAATTTTTAAGTATCATTTTAGTCTGATGGTATCGTGCACTTGAATTGTCTCAACGTTAGCGAGTGGTGATATCTCACACTAACCCTACTTATATATTATGTTTCGTGTCTATTCTCTTTCTATAATCGTTAACGCTTTAGCGGAGCGAAAAAAATAGATGAATAGTCTATGGTTGGCGTTTTTAATCACTCTCGCTAAAGCGTTAACGATTATAGAAAGAGAATAAACACAAAACGTATGTAACTTGGCTAGGGGGGGCAGATCTTTTGAGGGTAGCGTGTGATTGCTGCCAGTTTCTATGCCACCATAACGTCATATAGTCCGGTGTCGCAACAGTAGTCCCGCGGCATTTGATGCAAATAATACATACTACACACAATAGTTGCATAACGCGACTACACTAGCGCCGCCTCTCGGGGACTCCTGTAGTGACACGGACCGTACCGACACGTAAATCCATGATATTTACAAACTTAACTACAATAAGTATAAAAAGTAACCAAAAGGAAGCTTTTTACGAATAAGCGAAAAGCATAACAGGGATATGGAAGCAGTACGCCAGCCGACGAGCACCGGTTCAGAGAGATACAAACTACGATTCAAAAGTACTTGTAAAAGTTTATTTGAATAAAAAATATTTGATTTGATTTGATTTGATCCTCACTAATATTATAAATGCGAAAGTGTGTTTGTCTGTCTGTTACGCTTTCACGGTGCATCTGTTCAACCCACTATGATGAAATTTAGTACAGAGATAGGGAAGGAAACATATTACTTTTTATCCCGGAAAATTAAAAAGTTCCTGCGGGAATGTATAATATAAGTTAATAAAAAATATTTGTATTTAAATAAGCTTCAGTGTTTTTGAATCGTCGAGTGAATCTATCACTATCTATAGCTCCTCTGGCCTCGTTTTTCCTGCTTGATCTGAACTGAACTACCTTCGAGTGAATATGCATCTTCCAAGCGAGCGTTTTCCAAACTTATCCCTCTGTGTCGCACAGTCTAAAATTTTCAATCATTGAACAAGCCTCTTTGCACATTCAACAAATGTGGCCGATGCAATGAGCCAAACAAGATCTTGACAATTAAATTATGGAAATTTTAAATAGGCTTTTTATTGCAACTTACATTCGTTTTGACAGAGAAGAGTGGTAATGAAAATAACTAATTGCTTTCGATCTTTTTCTCTATCAAAAACTAGGGATACTATATTAAAAATATGTCATAAATGTCCGTAATTTGACCGACAAGAGCTTAGGAAATATTTGTTGAAAGTATACTGAGACTTTAACAATAATCGAAAATGTCAGAACGTGCGAGAGAGAAGGGTGAAACAAGTAGCTTCGCCGCTTTAGAGCGCGTCCTGAGCGGTTATTAGAGGTGTTAAACTATCGCTAAACGGTTAACGGTTAACGGTTGAAAACGGTAGTAAAAACAATGTTTTTAGTGCACTGGAGTGAAGATTGTCTACTACCGTTGTCAACCGTTAACCGTTTAGCGATAGTTTAACACCTCTACGGCGTATCATCTGCGGCGAAACGGACGCTCGACTAATGTGGACTCGTGCGCAGTGCGGGCGGACGCGCTCGCCATACGAGCTAGGAGCTCGCTCGCCGGACGGCTCGGGCGGCGCGGTGCGGGGCGGGGGTGCGGGGTGCGGGGGGAGGGAGGCGGGGTAGCGCAACAGAAACAATCGAACCTCAGCGAGACGGTAAGGAAATCTTGTTCTAGGGCAGACCTGAACGCGGGCGGCGGCGGCGGCGGCTTGCGCGGCGCCGGCGCCAGGAACGCGCCGCGCGCGGGCGCCGCCGCCGGGAAGCGGCTGCAACAGACAGGCCGCCACACACGCTGTACTATACGCTAACACTTATAATATACACGTTTGTCAATTCATACAGTAAACCATGAAAAAAACACCTACTTATAGCCCCAATAAAAATAAAACAAAAATAAAAATTAAACAGGCATACAAATTCGTTTAAATTTTGGTCACCGGTCTGGATAAATTGGTGTGACTATACTCGGAAATTGCTTCGTTATTTAAACAAAACAATATGCTCATAGGTTATTTTGTGGCTGCTAATTCTCGAATAGTTAATCAGGTTCATTTCAATATTTGACCCACACAACACAGTGTTATAGTGTTGAGTTGAGGTAAGTCAACGCCATTTAACGACAAAATTCGATTTATTGTTTACTCGAAAATCCAGGGTACTCAAAATACAAGTCTCGGCCGAAATAGCAATTCACGGCCTCGTTTCCTTCAAATGTCCTCGGCTTTAACTCATCTGTTGAATATTGCTCAGACGTACCTAAATTGAGCAGGCCTGGCCTGGGCAGTAATGTACAATTTTTAATATAAAGGCGCAGGAATTTCTGCTTGGTATTATAAAACCCAAGTAGCAAAAAAGTCCAAAAAAGTCGTATAAATCTAGAGTTATACGACGTCATGTTGTGTAGTAGTCTTATAATGGTAATAAGACAACAATAACGTCCTATAGATGTCATCGATTCGGCCTTTTAGTCGTGCGACTATTAAGTTATAATAAATAGTCGAGTAAACGTCTATAAAACGAAATTATATGACGTTATGTAATGGTAACAGCCACAACGCTTATACGACATTCGTAAGATTGTATAAACGTCGGCGTATGATATTTATATGACTGAAAGTCATGTAGACGTTAATTCATAACATTTTATATAACTAACATTACTTAGTTTTTTAGTCGTCGTGGTTAAGCCTTTTATACAACCAAGTAGTTTTCTTGTGACTGCAATATAACTATTACAAGACATTAAGTCCTTTAGGTGTCAAACTCCAACTTTAATAAGACTTAAAGTTGATTAGGAGTCTAGACCCAACTTTAATACAACTTATCCTACAACATGGCGTTTTCAATGGTCGTCACAAAAACATTTACACGACATCTAGTTATTTTAACGTCGTTTATAGGTTGAACACTAACTAAAACATCATGGCCGGAAGTTTTGAATGAAGAGATAATTTGAAATTATTTAAATATAATGCATAAAACACAAAATCACGGGGGGGCATTAAAATATTCATAGTATATATATACTTTCTCGTAAAAATTAAGTTTCCAGTCGAAATCAACGCTACGCAATATAATACAAACATAGAGTAATTAATTTTTAATAGAATTAGTTTTACTTAATTGCCTTCTAACCATAAATTTTTAGTTAATTATTTTTTTCACAAGAGCACGTACGATTTCTTTTCAACTTCTACAAAAAACAGTCAATCGCATAACGCTAATATACGACGTTTAGTCACTTCACAACATTATGATCACAATATGAATATGTAAGAGTTATCTCGTAACGTCTATATAATCAAAACGTTCTATTCTGCAACGTCTACAGGACGTCTAAACGACGTAAATGGTCATCGTCGCGACCTCTATGTGACGATTAAACGACAAATGGTCTTATAACTGGGGCCATTTTCGCGTTTTGTAAACGTTATAATAATGTTTATACAACCTTTCTTTAGGACTAAAAGGTAAACAAAAAACGTAGTCACGACTTTTATACGACAACGAATTGTTACTTGGAAATACCCCGAAATGGTATGGTTTGGAGGTATTTTATCAGTCCAAGCCAAGGCATTGCCCCGTCAGCAGGTCCACCTGTCTTCAGCAGCGCCAGTGCTCGCGTCACAGCGGATATACTCACTCGGGAATGATGGGGCTGCCCTCCTCCTCGTGCAGGTCTGGCAGCCGGTCCAGGCCGAGGCACTGCCTCCTCAGCACGTCCATCTTTGTCTTCAGCGGCGCCAGTGATCGCGTCACAGCGGATATACTCACTCGGGAATGATGGGGCTGCCCTCCTCCTCGTGCAGGTCTGGCAGCCGGTCCAGGCCGAGGCACTGCCTCCTCAGCACGTCCACCTTTGTCTTCAGCGGCACCAGTGATCGTGTCACAGCGGATATACTCACTAGGTAGTGATGGGGCTGCCCTCCTCCTCGTGCAGGTCTGGCAGCCGGTCCAGGCCGAGGCACCGCCTCCTCAGCAGGTTCACCTCTGTCTTCAGCAGCGCCAGTACTCGCGTCACAGCGGATATACTCACTCGGGAGTGATGGGGCTGCCCTCCTCCTCGTGCAGGTCTGGCAGACGGTCCAGGCCGAGGCACTGCCTCCTCAGCACGTTCACCTTTGTCTTCAGCGGCGCCAGTGCTCGCGTCACAGCGGATATACTCACTCAGGAGTGATGGGGCTGCCCTCCTCCTCGTGCAGGTCTGGCAGTCGGTCTAGGCCGAGGCACTGCCTCCTCAGCAAGTCCACCTCTGTCTTCAGCGGCCGATAGTCCTCGTGCAGTCGTGAAGCGTTGGACAACTTGCGCGACATGCTCTCTTCTGTTTGTTTTATTACTGTCTCCATCTGTAATTTCAACATATAACAATGTAAAAAATGAGAGATTGGGTGAAATAGCTGTTCTTATAAAGGAATTAAAGGGCTAACCCAGTTGTCTTTCCCTTTAAATGTAAATACTACAACACATTTGTAACTATTGTGAATCAATACTTAATATTATTAATGTGAAAGTATGTATGTTTGATTTTTTTTTGATTTTTATTTATTTATTTCACATAGGACAACTTGTGTCACTTATGATATGACAAGACTCTACCACCGGTTCGGAAAGCTGATTCTACTGAGAAATTTGTTTCTTTTGAAAATGCTTTCACAGACCATTTTTTCGCCGATTTTGATGAGTTTTGGTACAGAGGAATTTTGCATCCTGGGGAAGGTCATAGGCTCCTTTTGGTCCCGGCAAAAGAAAGAAAATAAATAAAATAGTAGTACTTAATGAAATGAATCAGAAATTAAAAACATTTGGAAACAATTACTCCCAGTAGAGCTGTGGCAGTGAAAACAAACAATTGGCCACTACAGATCCGAGCTAGCACAATAAACACCAATACATGCCCCACCTGCTGTTTACTCTGCAGTATTTCTGGATTCTACGCAACTGTACTTTTGCACTACAATCTTATATTGATGCTTCTTTTGATACATTTGAAATCTTGATTAAAATAAATATTAATTTAGTGTTAGTTCAATATTTTATCAAAATATATAGTATATAAATATATACTATGAAGAAACATTATGAATACAAATAATCTACAAATGGGTATTTGACTACTATTGAAATAAATAATTTTTTACTGAATATTAAATAGATGATCTCCCAAAAGACATAATATCCATGTCCCCAGTTAGTTTTATGTTGAATGACCATTTTAACCTATCGATTGAAGGAAATCTGTATGTGAAATATAAATTACGAGAATAAAATTCGCGCGAATGTTTGTCGTAATGCAAACGTAGCCTAAAGTATTATATATAGAGATGTAGTTGTAGACTAAGAGATATCTGCACTTTTGGTAACTATCGCCAGGAAGGCTGATTCACTATTAGGTGGATGTAGGGCTCTCCACAGATGACGATAGTGAAGGTCTGCCCGCATGCTGATGGGATTTCCCCAGATATGGCCGCTCAAAGACGTTTTATGGACCTTCACTCTCGTCATCAGTGGAGAGCCCTAAACCCAACTAATACTGATTCAGCCTCCCAGGCGATAGTTACCAAAAGTGCAGCTATCTTCTATAATACTGGCAGGTTGTTTGCAAAGGCTAGATTCAGGTTAATCATTGTGAAACTCCTACCTCTGTTACAAGCCTATGTATCTATTATATCTGACAGATATTGTGGTTCAGCCAATCCATTATTTTTATTAGATTTATTAAAACTACACTCTCACTCAACTAAATGAGAGCTCATGAGGTTTACGTTGGAGTACACTTTCCTGGGTGTGTATTTACAGGTTTACAAGTTATACCTGTGTGACAGTTAGCCTGTAGATCAATTTAGATTTTCACAACTTATCTAACACCAGGGCTAGCTTGTAGTAGAACAAAACAAGAAGTGTCCGCTTACAGCATTGATGTCAGCGTGTATCTGGCGCAGCTCCTCCACGTGGCTCATCTTCTCCTGCTGCAGCAGCTCCATCTCGCGCTTGTACTGCGCCAGGCAGCGACCCTCCTGGTCGCCGCTGCGCACCTCATTGAGGATGCTGCGCTTCAGCCGCTCCAGTGTTATTGTCTTGTTCCTGCAATAGGCAGTCAGGTGTTACTTGCAGACTGTTATATACACAAAGAATCACAAGTTCAATTCGATAAACTAAGCATGCACTATGTACAACCACCCTGAGTGGCAGGTTTCCTGAAAACTCCACAGAGGCTGGACTTCGATTCAGAGTTGAGACATTACTTCTAGGTAATACGTGTGTACAGACTACAGGGGCGATACGGAGTAACGAAAATAATTTTCACTTCTATAGTATTAATAGTAGGATGTTAGGGACTGGGGTAGGGACATAAGGAGGTGATCCAAATATCATAGCGGAACAAAAATCATTCATTAAACTTAGACGCCACAAAAAACTTTAACCTTCCTTTTTGTTTCATTACGAGCTTTGAGCAAAACTTCTCTAATACATGCGATTTAATTTAGGTAATTTAAATTAAGCAAATTGCTGTTTGGAACCAAAAATAAAAATAATCGTGTCAAGTGTTTATTGATCGAGCCTACAGGTGCGAGACCCCTTCAATATTATTGGCAAAAACTCACCGAATTTCTTTCATGGCTTCTAATTTGTGATATATTTCCCTTTCGTTCTCTGCTGTCATTTTCTAACACGTAGAAAACAATAATATTTTCTCTAAAGAGAAAACTAAACGAAAAAAACAAAATGATAAAATTTTGCGGTATACATTAGCCATCAAAGTAGTGATTATATACTCTTTGAGCCATCAATACCAACCTATACCAGTCCCACCGACCAGAAAAAAAAGACCAGTCCTATCACCTATATACATCCTACTCTATGCCAACATGATGCCAACTATCCTTTAGCTCCCTATAATGTTACTGAGTTGTCTCTGGTCTCTGATACCAACAGAGATGTACATATTTATCTATGAACAGAGACAAGTTAACCCTCAGATTAAAAACCTAGGTTAAAAAATTAGGTTTTTAATCTGAGAGTTAACCACTAACCAGAATACCAACACCACAGAGTACAACCAACACCGACCAGAAAAAGAAGTACCAAGTAGTCTTGGGTAGTTCGTGAACGAACAGGTGGATCAGAAGGACTGGAATCCAGAGCCGTTAAACCAGTTAAATAATAAAAAAAAAAAAGAACAGGTGGAAAGAGCGCTCCTTTTGGTGAACTATGCGAACTAGTTCATCGATGATCTCGCTCCATAGAAATAGTATAGTAGTCTCTATGCAAATGTTCAAAAAGTCGTCTCCTTCACGATTCTCGTAGCACCGTCTTCTATATACCTACAACTGGTATGTATGTGTTCGTCATGGTCTCTAGAACACGAAACTGTCGGTCGTAGAACGCGGAAGCGTGCACACGCTTAGCTGTGACGTCACAAAGATGGCGGCCGACCGTTGTAGATTATTGATGATTTCTCGAGTTATAATTGTACAAATGGGTTGTGTGAGGTGTCTTTGGAAAGCTTATAATTGCTTCTTTGAGACCTATTACGTAAATATAATAGTTATAAAAATATTCGAAAAAGATTGAATTTTTTACCTTTTGCATTTGCATATTTACCAATTTAACTCAATAAATCGAAACGAAATCGAAAATTTAGCTAAATAAATGTTATTATAAAAAATATAGAGTATTTCTTTAGCTTGCTAAATATATAAATAACATTTTCATACGATAGTAAACAAATAAGTTATGAACAATTCTGTTGATGTAGTAGACTGCAGAGTAGTGGCGTAAGTTTAACTGTAGTCAACACACATTTGTAATGTAAAATAGATTTATTTTATATTACATAGAAAATTGAGATTTTTCACCATGACAGTAAATACAAAGAAAGAACACAAAACGATATGACAACTCTGTCACATCAAATTACATCGTGTTCGGCCAGTCGACATTGAATCTCTTTCAATTGCAACCAACCTTCTTTTACAACAAATTCCGTAAAGCAAGTGCCACCGCGCGCTTGTGTTACGCTACAGCGAAGTTCGGGCCACGATCCCGCGCTGCTCGTAGTTTTTGAAGATTAGTGTAGTACGGAGTACCTATAACTAATCGTGAGATCTATAGAGCGAACTTTGACTTTGCCTAGACTTATGACATGGTTAAAACGAGAGAGATTTATGTTACTCACCTTTTTAAATCTGAGGTTACTCACATAAGTCCATCTCGTTTTAACTCTAAGTAAAGTCTGAACCAAGTCAAAGTACGCTCTATAGATGTGGATCCTAGTTACTTGTTGTTAGGAGGACTGTACCTTCAGTCTCCATAGCAACAGTTTTTTATTATTTTATAACTTGTCATACAACTGTAAAATAAAACATTCGTCACAAGTTCCAACAGTATTTATTTTACTTTAATATGGTAGCAGAGCAAAAATAAAGCGATAAATACGTTGATCATGATGGCGTCGGGCTCAAGTACAAAAATTGAGACTTTAAATAAAGAAAATTTCGACACATGGCGAATTCAAGCAAGGGCCGTACTCATCAAACATAAATTATGGAGTGTTGTTGAGAAGCCGCTGGATCTTGAGAAAGCTGATGAAGAGAAGAGAGAGAAGGATCTTTTAGCTCAATCTGAGTTAGTACTTTTAATTTCACCCTCTGAATTGAAGCAAATAAAAAACTGCAAAACAGCTCACGAGATTTGGACTTTGCTTGATTTTATATATGCCAGTAAGGGACCGGCTAGAAAGGCCTCTTTTTAAAGAAGTTAATATTGTCCAAAATGGAAAATGGCAATATTAGAGAGCATTTAAATAAGTTCATGGACGTGGTAGACAAATTGCAGGATATGGACATTCGTATTCATGAGGATTTGCTCACTGTTATGATGCTATACAGCTTACCACCTGACTACGAAAATTTTCGTGTAGCGATAGAATCCAGAGACACGTTACCGAAACCTGAAGAACTCAAGGTAAAAATTATAGAAGAATCAGAAGCCAGACAATTTAATAATGGTTCCAACATCAATACTACCAACACTAAAGATGAACACGAAGAAGAGACAAATTTCGTAAAAACATGCAAATTTTGCAAGAAGAAAGGACATGTTATCAGTGAATGCAGAAGGCTGGAGAGTAAGAAAAAGAAAGAAACGAACGAAGAAGTTCCTAAAACTTCCCACACTGTATGTATGCATTCCAAAAGTAAGAGTTCAGATGATGAAAAGAATACATGGATTCTTGATAGCGGTTGTACATCGCACATGTCTCATAACAGAAACAATTTCGAAAATATCGACAAATCTAACTTTCAACTGTTAAGATTAGCTTCCCAAGATGCAACAGCTGATATTACTGGTAAAGGCCAAGTTACTATTATGCTAGATGCCAACGTTAGAGGCAAAAGTAAAATTCAAGAGGTTATTTTGACAAATACTCTCTATGTGCCTACCCTATCCTCGAATTTACTATCCATAGGTAAAGCCACAGAATCTGGATGGACTGTCTTATTTACAGATAAAAAGGCCATAATTACACATCCTGAAGAAGGTATTATACTCGATGCGCCAAAAGGCAAAGATGGGCTGTACTATTTAAATCCTGCATCATGTAAATACAACAAAGATAAATGTAACTTGGCAGAAGACACAAAAATTCATAAATGGCATAAATGTTTAGGTCATATGAATGAGGCCGATATGAAATTGGCATTGAAGAATGAGACACTTATCGGTTTAGATTTCAAGTCAGATGAGAAGCTTGGAGATTGTGAAATATGCATTCAAGCAAAAATTAAAAGACTGCCTAGTAAACCCAATAATACACCACGCACGACAAAACGACTTGAGATAGTGCACAGCGACGTCTGTGGTCCGATGACTCAAACCCTCGGTGGAGAAAAATACTTCATAACTTTCATCGACGACTATACTAGATACAGCCGAGTCTATTGCATAAAACAAAAAAGTGATGCATTGGACAAATTCAAACTTTACAAGGCAGAAATGGAAAATTTCACTGGTGACAAAATTATCAGTCTCCAGTCCGACAATGGTTTGGAATACTGCAATCAAAATTTTGATAACTTTCTGAAAGAACATGGTATTACAAAACGATTAACAGCACCATATACACCACACCAGAATGGTGTTGCAGAACGTAAAAACCGTACCCTACTGGAAAAAGCTAGGAGCATGATGATCGAATCCAAAGCACCTCAAAGCCTTTGGGGAGAAGCTATTCAAACTGCAAACTACCTTTCCAATCGGAGCGTCAATAAAACTATTTCTGCACATTTTGGTACTGTTACTACACCTTATGAGAAATGGGTACAAAGAAAGCCTTGCATCCTCCATCTGCGTCAGTTTGGAATAAAAGCCTTTATATTACTGAAAGATGGCAAAGAACATAATAAATTCAAATCAAAAGCTATACCTGGGATGTTTGCAGGCTATTCAGATACTTCCAAAGCTTATAAAATTTGGGTACCTTCAAAACATAAAATCATAATTGCCAAAGACGTTCGATTCACTAACAAACTCTACTACACCGAAACACAAAATTCAATCTCGGAAATTACTAAATCTTTGAAGGATAATGATAAACATTACGCCGAAATAAACTTCTTTGATGATGATGTTGAAAGTGAGTATGAGTCAGTGCAAGAAAATGATGAACAAGAATCAGTACAAGGTAATGATAATGAAGAAATACCTATCCCAGATACAGATGTTAATGACACTATTATTGAAATAAATCCAACTGAAGAAGTTACCAATGAAGCTCCTCCTGAACAACGAGTACTTCGTGATCGCAGCTGTCTCAGAAAACCACAAAGGTTTGATGAATTTGTTCTCGCTGCTACTGAAGAGTTTAACAACTATAGAGAACCTTTAACCTATCGCGAAGCTCTTGAAAGCACAGACAAAGAGAAGTGGTTAGGAGCGATGCTGAGCGAGATCAATTCCCTTCATGAGAACCAAACATGGGATATTGTTCCTTTACCAAAGAACAGAAAAGCACTGCCTTGCAAGTGGGTATTTAAAGTTAAGACCAATCCAGATGGTAGTGTCGAGAGATATAAAGCAAGATTGGTAGTAAAGGGATTCTCACAGAAACCAGGGGTAGACTATGACAAGACATTCAGCCCTGTAGTGCGCCTTACTACCGTCCGTACCCTATTAGCAGTAGCTGTAAAAGAGAAATTATCTCTCTGTCAGTTTGATGTGTCAACAGCATTTCTTAACGGTAACGTAGAAGAAGAAATCTACATGAAACAGCCCGATGGTTATAGCGATGGAACAAACAGAGTGTGCCGCCTGAAGAGGAGCTTATATGGCCTCAAGCAGGCTCCAAGATGTTGGAACACCAGTATACATGAATTTCTTGTGAGCTCCAACTTCACACAGAGTACTTCTGATCCATGCCTATATATCCGAGAGAATGGAAAATCTAAAGTGTTGATTGCACTTTACGTTGATGACGGGCTAGTTGCATCAACTACAGAGGATGATGGAAAGAAATTCATAAAGGAATTACAAAATCGCTTCAAAATTGTAACAAAACCAGCTTCATATTTTCTTGGTATGGAAATCGAAAGATCTAACAATGGTGTGTACCCCGCACCAAGGTACCCTAAACCACGTCGTACTTTCACTGTACTAAGCTAAACGTATATATAAAAACCGTACCGATATTTGTATTGAACTGCCATCCTCATCGACTCGTCGCTATATATCTATTTCTTGGGTGCGAAGGAATACCGCGATGCAATGTACTACAGCGACATCTATGATCTTAAGGTAGAACTAACATAACTTTAACTACGACATAACTTTACATTACTGTTCTCTAACTAAATACTATATGACATTATACAGAAAACATTTAAATACATAAAATATATAATAAACTAAGCTAAACAATCTCAACATCCTCCGCCGCCAAGGACAATTTAGTCCTTGCTACATGCAATATCATCTAGAAAATCTTGGAGGGATGTATTTCCATCGCGTCTCTCGGTTATCTCGTGGGCTTTGTAACTCTGTTGGAAACTCTTTGATTTTTGTCTGCACAATAAGGTTGGTTTATTTCTGTTCCAATTATAAGGTTTGGCAGAATCAGGATCATCAATAAAACAAGGAAGTAATGTATTCTCTCGAACTTCTGATAAGTCATCCATCTTTGGGTTAGCGGTGGTGTCATTGTTTGTAGAACATAAGTTACACCGACGACAGTATCTTTTTATACCTTTTGTTCCTTTAATAATCCAGTATAGTGTACAACTTCATCTAGCAGTTTCTCTAATGACGAAAAGTTCTTCAACAAAGTAAGTTTTATTTCTATTTCTTCTTCAGTTAAATTATTCCTCACATATTTTCTTACACTAATTTGTTCTGCTTCTGTTTCAGGTATATTTTCGACTGGGTTGAATTCTATCATATTTTCTGTTGCTGATCGATCGATGTATCTTAATGTTGAATCTTCATCATAATATTTATTATAATCGTCTTCTATTGTTATTTTGCTTCTCTCTTTATTCTCTAAGTTCTTAAATCTCTTTAATGCAATTGTTCTAGGATCTTCTGGTAGTCTTGGATAATAATCTGTATGAAATGGTAAACTAACAATGTCTCTCTCACTCTCTTGCCTCTCTAACCCTTTATCATAAACTTCGTTTTTGTTAGTCTCCAATGTCTCTGTTTCCCCGAATCGTGGCAGCATGTGGTCTAGTTTCACGTTTAAATGCATGCTGACGACTTCGTGGCTCATAGAATCTTTCGATTGTAATCCTCCAGATATTATCCATCCAAGTTGTGTTTGTTGTGCTATAGGACTCGGTACTCCTTGATTGTTTTTAATAATGCCATTCATCAAAATCTCAGTATAGATGTTGACTCCCAGTAATAAATCTATAGGTCCTGGAATATTGTAATTCGGATCAGCGAGTTGTAAGCCCGTGAAATGAACCCAATTTCGACTATTAATTTTCGTAGCTGGCATTATTCCAGTCACTTGCTTCATGACCAATGCGGTACATCCCAATTTAAACTTGTGGTTCAATCGTGATGTGATCTGTAACTCCACCGCATGCATAATCGAAGTTGACAATTTGCCAATCCCAGTGACTTTTCCCTTGACTTCTTTCTTTCTCAATTGTAATCGTTGTACTGTTGACTCTGATATAAACGATTCTTGAGAACATGGATCTATCAGAGCTCTGACTGTTTGATCTCCTTTACTCGTCTGAATGTTAACTAAGGCTGTAGCTAACAGTGTGTCATTGCTCTGGGTAGATACATGGGCTGAAATGTTTGGAGTACTTGCTGTATCATCTTCTTTCTTCTCTTGCTCTTGTATATCGGTTCGGTCTTTGTTCTTTTGCTCTTGTGTATCGGTTTTGTCTGTCTTCTTTTGCTTATTCTCGTGTAATAGGGTGTGGTGCTTCCTTCTACACTTATGGCAAGATGTACTATGTCTACAGGAGATTACGCTGTGTCCTGGCCATAAACAGTTGTAGCATAGTCCTTCGTTCTTCACAAACTCTGTTCTATCTGTTGGTTCTAGTTTAATAAACCCTTGACATTTAAAAATAATGTGTTCTCCCTTGCAGTAGGCACAAGAAGTTTCTGAAGAACTTGTCTCTGGTGCGGAGGTATAATAAGTTCTTGTTTTAACATTAGGCCTTTCTTTCGACTGTGTGGGTTCTATCATCTCTAATACTCTAAATTTTCCTTCAAGGAAGTTATGAAATGTCTTCCATGTTGGAAGCTCTTGTACTGGTAGATTCTTTAATTCTTCTTCCCATTCTTTGTGTGACTCGTGTTCTAATTTATTTACTATAATATGTATTAATATTGGATCCCAATTATCTATATTCACATCATTGTTTTTCAGGTTATTGAGACATTCTGTTGTGGTATCCAATAGGTCTTTAATTCCCTTGGCTGTTGCATTGGTGAGTTTCTTTTGTTGCATTAATCTATTAAATATTGTGTTTATAATTACTCTTCTATTGTTGTATCTATCCTTTAGCGTGTCCCAGGCTACTTCATAGTTTTTATCTGCTATTGATATGTGTTTCAGTAATTGTTCTGCTTCACCAGTTAAACTTGTTTTCAAGTAATGCATCTTCTGTATGTTACTCAATGAATTATTGGAATGAATCAGTGACATATATAAATCTTGAAAAGTATTCCAGTCGTTATAGTTCCCATTAAATTGTGGAATACTTATTTTAGGGAGCTTTACTTCTTGATTCTTATTTACACTACTAGAATTATGTGCTTGCAGTGTTGAACGCTGTGGTTGTATTTTTTCTAATACATCTGTTAATTCACATTTTGCTATAATATACTCTTCTTCACATTTAGAAAAAATATCATCATCAAAGTATTCATGCCTTTTTCTTTGCTCTAGCGTTGCAATCTTCAGTATTTCATTATGTGTACTTCTAAAAGCTTCCCAATATTTTTCTAAGTTCTCAAGTCTAATTTTCACATAGTTGACCGTTAACCTTGGTTTTGGTGTCTTTTTAAAGTTAACTAATGTTTTTGTAATAGTAGACAAGTTATTATCTTGTAAAACACATAAAGATTCCATGGTGGTAACTTTAAGTTGAAGTTAACATCAATAAAAATGTTCTAAGTTAACTCAATGTCCAATATTACTATGTCCACAGTACACACTTGATTCCAATGTTCTAAGTTTAGAAAACGTTGATTGCAAAGTCTCGACTTTAGCGAAAATAAACTATGTCCATAAAAGGACAAAATATTTCAAAGTCCAAAAATTCGAAAAATTACAAGTCCTAAGTTATTGCAAAAATTATTCAAAGTCCAAAATTCACTGCAAATACACTATGTCCCAGAAGCACAACACAAATTCTAAGTTCATATTTCACCAATAATTTTTAGTCTTTTTACTAGTAAAATTATCAAAGTTCTAAAATTTAATATTTTAACTATGTCCAAAAGTCACTGATATTTTTCAAAGTCTTTTAAATAACTTTATCAAAGTTCCAAAATTTATGAAAAACTGACTAAGTCTTTGACATTTAAGTTTAACTAAACAAAGTTCAAATTCTACCTTGACATGCAGACAAACCCATCCAAATGCAATCCATTACTATGGGCACTTCACTTATCACTTTCACGTCACACACTCACAAACCGCCTATAACACACTGTCGTGGATGCTCAAAAACGAGTCTCGGCCTAAGTCCGACTCGATGGACCAATGTGTACCCCGCATCAAGGTACCCTAAACCACGTCGTACTTTCACTGTACTAAGCTAAACGTATATATAAAAACCGTACCGATATTTGTATTGAACTGCCATCCTCATCGACTCGTCGCTATATATCTATTTCTTGGGTGCGAAGGAATACCGCGATGCAATGTACTACAGCGACATCTATGATCTTAAGGTAGAACTAACATAACTTTAACTACGACATAACTTTACATTACTGTTCTCTAACTAAATACTATATGACATTATACAGAAAACATTTAAATACATAAAATATATAATAAACTAAGCTAAACAATCTCAACAAATGGTAACATAACATTAAGTCAAAAAGCTTATACAAAGAAAGTACTAGAAAAGTACAAGATGTCTGAGTGCAAACCAGTTAAGACACCAATCACAAAAGAGACAGCTAAAATAGAGAATGCATCAGATGAAAAGGAAAGTAGTTTAATCTTCCCTTATAGACAGGCTGTGGGTTCCTTAGCCTACCTTATGGTTGGGACTAGGCCAGACATCAATTTCGCTGTCAGCTGCGCTTCAAGAAACCTTGATAATCCATCACGAGCAGACATTCTAGCAGTAAAAAGAATACTACGCTACCTAAAAGGTACAATGAATAAAAGTCTAGTATTCGGTTCGTCAAATAATGCTCATAACAAATTAATCTGCTACAGCGATGCAGATTTCTCAGCAGCGCACTCAACGTCCGGCATACTTTGTTTGTATTATGGACCAATCAGCTGGCGGAGTAACAAGCAAAAGACGATAGCTTTATCGTCGACGGAGGCAGAGCTAGTAGCAGCTTCGGAGACAGCCCGGGAAATTATATGGCTACAGCAGATGTTGGAGGAAATCACTAAAACTGAAAAGCCACCACTTCTTTACATTGACAACGAGTCAACAATAAAGCTAGCATACAATCCGCCGTACGAGCAACATAGCCGAACCAAGCACATACAACGACGGTATCTCTATGTCAGAGAGTGTGTGGCAGCTGGCATACTTGAAGTCAAGCAAGTTACTACTGAGGACCAACTGGCTGATTGTTTCACAAAGCCCTTATATGCACCCAGGCTGGAAAGGCTAACTAAAGCTCTTGGCCTCAGTTCCTAAAAGAGGAGTGGATGTTAGGAGGACTGTACCTTCAGTCTCCATAGCAACAGTTTTTTATTATTTTATAACTTGTCATACAACTGTAAAATAAAACATTCGTCACAAGTTCCAACAGTATTTATTTTACTTTAACACTTGTCTCTGCAAGTGTGCATAGAGTACATACTTTCTTTGGTGAACAGTGTTGCCGGCATTATTATTTACACAAGAAAAAGTCCGAAACCTAATTTGAAATTATTAGGCCCGAAATTACCCATTTCGTAAATACTTTATCTAACACCACAGAGCATGTTTTTGTATACGGTGTAACACTTATTCCACACTACCACACCACTTATCCCACTTAATCCACCCTTATTTCCATAGACTTATTACAGTAGCAGAAGGTAATAATAACAAATTATCTACACGACGAGCGACCGTGACAGCGCTACGACGGGGACAAATGGGGGACAAAGACAGATGAGGAACGTGTTCAGCAAGTCGGACGCCCGTCATTTTTCTATGAAAGGGCCCATCTACACAACGTACCATCTAGTAGGTACCTACACTCTAGTTAACTTGTCTCTGACCTACATATATACCTATCGATGGTTAGCCTGCATAGCACAATGATTATCATAGATACATAGAGTAATATATAATCATGGAGGTAACAAATACATGTATATAATAGATAATAATTAATAACTACGTTGTTACGCCTATTACATACAATACAACAGCTTCCTTAGTCATTGTTATGATTAATCAAAAAAGAATTTGGATGTCGGAAAAACTCGACTTCAGGTTCATCACAGACAAAGTAAATACTTTTCTCTAGTCTAGTCTGGCATAAACTAAATAAAATCAAAATGGCCGACCGACCATTGAAAGCGGCTTGCTGTCAAAATAAAAAAATACTTTAAAGATTAACTCTTATTTCTATGCAGTTTTAAAAGTTTTCATCTATTATTTTTAATAAAAAACTGAATGAGTTCTAAAAGTTTCTTCTCAGATGATGTAAAAGTCGATAGGCAAAGGTCATTTACACCTTTGCAGATTGCTTCGTGTCGTGGAGTCGCGCGTATTAGGCTCCTACTTGTTCGCGCTGTTTACTGTCTAAAATGAGTGATGAAGACGACTCCCCGCCGCGGCCGAAGCGGAAGATCAAGCGAGTCGTCGTCATGTCGTCATCGTCGGACTCCGACAGCGACGAGAACGTCGGCGTGGCGGGGTCGCGGAGGAAGAAGCTGAGGGTGGCTAATCTAGTCTATCAGTCGTGCAGTGGCTCGGGCGAAGGCGATGAGAATGTTCACGACTCTGGTGGTTTTCAGGTACTCAGCGACGATGACGGAAGCGAGAGCAGCGGCAGCTCCGTGGTGGGCGCGGGGACGAGGTGCAGGCGGGCGCTTCCGCGGCTGAAAGACTCCGATGCCGACAGCGACAGCTCGGGCTGGGCCTCGGAACGCTCGGGCGCCGCGCCAGCCGCCGCCAAGGCCTCGGGTTTCTCGTCCGACAGCTCAGAGGGCAACTCCGACAAATGCTCCATATGTCTGCTACGCTTCACGAGCCAAGAAGTGGGGACCCCCGAGAGTTGTGAACACATATTTTGCTTGGACTGCATTTTAGAGTGGTCAAAAAATGTGAACACATGTCCAGTTGACAGAATGTTGTTTAACTCGATAGTGGTGCGAGCGTGCGCAGGGGGCCGAGTGTTGCGGACACAGCCCGTGCAGGTTGTGGAGCGCCGCTCCTCTGTGGACACGTTTGTGATTGAAGATCTGACATTTTGTGAGGTGAGTGGCCGCAAGCCCGGCTGGTATGTAAATAGTTTTAAGTCATCAAATACAGAGAGATTACTTCAAAAGGAAATCCATAAAAGTAATGCTACTAGCTTTTAAAAAAGCCAAGTGTATCGTTTAAGATTTAACACTTGTATATATATTTATTAAATACTTTCATAAAAGAATCAAGAAAGCAGCTCAAAAACACATTTCTTGTATGGGTTCCTTTATTTTGTTATTCTAGTCTTTTATTATTATTTGACATGCTGAAAATTTCACAGTCTACCTATTATTGTTCATGAGATATAGACCACTGACAGACAGACAGATGGACAGCAGAGTCTTAGTAAACTCCTACTAGTACTAGTAGTAGTAGTACTAGTACTAGTAGTAGTTACAAGGGTCCTGTTGGCGGCACTCTTTTAGTACAAAACCCTAATAATTGCATGTATATTATCTTAGTAACATTATTAGTTCAAAAATACTATCTGATTCCCACGACTTCGTCCACGTGGAATGAGCTTTTTGTAAGAAAGTTTTTGTTCGACCGTTTTTTCTCTGTCTTACATTGCAAATCCAACATAAAATAATATTGCGGCTATAAATTAAGATGTAAGCTATCCTATCTTTCAAGTTGGATCAAACTGCACACGGTGTGCAAATTTAATTGAAAATTGGTTAAGTAGTTTAGGAGTCCATCGCGGACAAACAACGTGACACGTGATTTATATATATTTATATGTGGCAAAATGCTTTGTTTTCTGTGTCCTAACTTCTAAGTAGGCAACAGATAAGTAAGGAATAATCTCTCTGCATCGTATTCCTCCAATTCCAATCAGAATGTTTGTTCAAAATATTATGGTGTGTCATTGGATTCAAGGATTCTTCTTATGGAACACAACATGATGGCAACTATCTGGTTTTCTGAGACAGTGAAAAAAAAGGTGTGCACTGAGAAATAATGAATGAATGAGAATGCGTGTGCAATTTTCTGAAACTCCGGAAAAATATCCTATGAGAGAATGAAATAAATATAACTTGTACTATGTATAACAAGTTATCTCATTGTCCCACTGGCTATATGAAAATGTTTGTCTCTTTTTAGTGTCCCTTTTTCGTTTCATCGAAATTTCAAATCATAACGATTCTAAAGAAGTTTCACTTCAAAAGCCCAGGTGTGTTGCAGGTATGCGGCAGCACGGAGCGAGAGGAGAGTATGCTGCTGTGTGACCGCTGCGACCTGGGTTACCATATGCAGTGCCTCACACCGCCGCTCACTGAGGTGCAAATTTTTTTATTGTTTTCTATGGGGACTATAAAACTGGTTACAATCATATTATCTTGAACTTACTCAGGTGAAAAATATGATACTGAAACCTCCTCAATATGACCACAACATGTGTAACAAAATGGAACTGAACCCATACTGCACTGCACTTAAGTGTAGCAGCACCAATTCATTTAGAGCAGAATGAAAGCAAACTAGAACAGCCAACCATACTTGGTACCGATCTACAACAGTCTAGGATCGCCATGTCGGAGGAAAAAAGAGAACACATTATAAAAGTAAAAATAAATTGAAGTTATACTAATAAAAAAAAAACAAAATATCTTATTTCTAAAATAATTTTAAGATGTCCACGGATAAACTCTCGATATCCAAAACTGTTTCACATTGCACCAAGCAAGACAAATTATGCAGAAAATACATTTATAAAAAGATGTTGCAAGCAGTATAACCAGTTGTTTTCTGATAAAGACATTTTTCATCTGTCTCTCCCTAAGTATAAGGTGAGTATTAAAGATAGTTTGGTAAAAACCAACTAGCTTATCATTTTTTCTATTTTTAATCAGTATGTTTTAGTATATTTTTCTTTCTCTCTGTTCTAATTTAAAGTAAATAATATAATAATAAATTTAGTTTTCATCTAGCGGCTATACCCAACTAAGTAGTAATTTGAATTTTTTTTATACAATATGTGCTAAATAACGTTGAAAACTGTTATGGTCTAAGAGTAATTTTATATTTTACTTACCTATTGTAGGTATGTTATGTTACTATGTTTTTCAAAAAAAAAAAAGTATTAATAAAACTTGCAATAGTAAATACAGTACAAATAAACCATAGCATTGTGTTTGTTGCTTGATTACAATACTTTTTGAGAAAATCAGAGTTCCAAGGTTGGTCCGGTTTATTTCTTCAGGTACCCCTAATATATAGCCTATGACGCTCACAAATAATGTGGCTTTCTATTCGTACTAGAATTTTCAAAATCGGTTCAGTAGATCCAGAGATTACCCCCTACAACGTCACAAACTTATAAACTCACGAACTTCACCTCTTTATAATGATATGATATGATATTTATTTATTGCAAATTAATTTTAGGGGTTAAAGTATGAAATTGCCGTTTTGTACTGAAAAATTGAAATGCCATTATTATCTATACATTGCTGCCATCTAATAGGAAGGTCATTTATGCCTTTGCGATAGAACTCTGGTGATCTAGATTTGACAAACTGTGTGAAAGCATTTTGTACTGCCTCCTGAGAAGAAAACTTTTTATCTCGTAGAAAATTGTCCAAATCACGAAAAAAATGGTAGTCCGTTGGAGCAAGGTCTGGCGAATACAGAGGGTGACGAATGGTTTTTAATTGCAGTTCCATGTAGAGTTAAAACGGTTTTTCTACTATAAACAGATAAAAATTATACATTTATAATAAATATATATTTAAATATAATACATATTATATACATAAATATTAAATTACATATAACTAATTTAAATACCTAAACACAAATAATAGTAAATAAGTTTACAGCGATAGATAATGCTTTTTGACACAACTTTGAAAGGCCCCTAGAGATTTTGCACGTCTGATAAGAGCTGGGAGTGCGTTCCACAATAAGACTGCTTTTAAGGTGAACGAGTCTGCGTATCCCTCGGCATCCCTCCCTCGAATGTTGCACATTTTTTAAAAGAAGAACTACCTAGGTACCATGAGAAAAAAGTTTCACTCAAAAATCTCAAACCATGAAGGTTCTATGTCAATTCGAAGTAAATATTACAATAAAACGGCAATTTCATACTTTAACCCCTATTATTAGTAGGTATAGATATAGATTTTAAGTTTCTAAGAATAAGGAGCGTTTTTACATTCTGAAAATATATCTAGGTCCCTCCGGATACGTGGCTCTGTCCGGACTGCCGGGGCGCTCCCGAAGACGCCATCAACCTGTCCGAGGTGGAGGACATCATCGACGAGTTTCTGGAAAACTCGCCCCCCACCGGCCCGCGCCCCTCCGCGCTACGCCGCGCGCGCGTCGTGCGGCGCTCCACGCGGCGACGCGACGCGCCCTCCACGTCCGCTGCGCCCTCCGCCGCCGCGCCCGCGCCCTCCGCCGCCGCGCCCGTGCCCGCTCGCCGCGCCGCCGCCCGTCGCAAGAACAAGCGGCGCACCACCAAGACGGTAGTCGTCGAATACGAACTACAAGAGAATGGCAAGTTTCCTATCACGAGGAGGGTCACGAGGAAGGTGAAGAAGCGAAGGGTGAGTATCGACCGAGCGGCGGCGGCGGGAGCGGGGCCCACGTCACAGGCTCATCATCGATCGATCTCGTTCCAGATCAAGAAGCGGCAGCCTCGCACGGCGGCGCGGCGCTCGTACGTGCGCGCCAGCGTGCGCGCGCGGCTCGCCTCGCTCGGCGCCGAGCCGCGCGTCGCTGCCGCGCTCGCGCCTGCGCCCGCGCTCGCCGTGCGCCGCCAGCGCGCCGGCATCCCCGCGCTCAGCCTGCTCGGCGACCCCAACGAGCTCGACTACTTCTCCGACGACGCCGACGCCGCCGTCGGCGACGCCGTCGCGCTGGCGCGCCGCCCTGCCGCCGCGCTCGGCGCGCTGCGCCACGCGCGCCGCAAGCTGGCCGCCGCGCCCGAGCCGCCGCCCGCCGCCGCCGCGCCCGACCTGCTGCAGGACATTTTGCAGCGGCAGGCGCTGCTGCACTCGTCGCGCGCCGTGCTATCGCTCGCCGCCGGCGGCCGCCTGCGCGTTCACCTGCGCCCCGAAGCGCCCGCGCGCAAGCTCGACCCCGCAACGGCGCAAGCGCCCGCCCGCCAGGCGCCTGCGCACCCGGGCGGCGGCCGCGCCGCAGGCGGCTGGGGCGGCGGCTACCGCGGCACCTACCGCCGCGACCAGACCGCCGACTTCAACCGCGGCGGCGGCTACGAGGCGCCCGCGCCGCGCCCCAGCTACGGCGGCTACTCGAGCGCCGGCGACGCGCGCCGCGACGACGCCGCCTACTACGACGCCTTCCCGCGTCGCCCGCACTTCGCGCCCGACGACGGCTACTTCGAGCGCAGCCGCCGCCCGCTGCCCGAGCCCGCGCGCCCCTTCGCCGCCAGGCCGCGCGCCGCCGAGCCGCCGCCGGGCCGCTACGGCCTCGGCGGGGGCTGGCCGGCGTACCCGTGCGCGCCGGCCGCCCCGCGCGCAGAGGCGCCGCCGGCGCAGGCGCGCCACTCGTTCGGCGGCTTCGAGAACCCCGTGGACATGCGCATGGGCCAGATGCCGCCGGCCCGCGCGCCGGCGCAGCCCTACCGGCCGCTCGCCGAGCCGCCCGTGTTCAGCTTCCCGCGGGTGCCGGAGCCTGAGCGCTCGGAGGACGAGCGCAGCGACCCCGGCCTCGTCATCGACACCGACAAGTACGACCCCACCGAGCCCACCAACGACGACGACAGCGGCGACGACGCCGCGCCCGCCGCCGCGCTGCCCGCGCCGCCCGCGCCGCCCGCGCCGCCCACGCCGCCCACGCCCCCGCCGCCCGCGCTTGACGTGCCGCCCGACGTCCTCGACACGGCCGTGCGCCAGGTGCTGCGCGAGCACCGCGGCTGCCTGGCGGCGCCGGCCGCGCCGCGCAGCGACGACGACTCGGACGGCGACTGCCCCAACTTCTCCATCTACTCGGCCACCAGCGTGCACATCGCCAGCAGCAGCGCGCTCGGCGAGCCGCCGCCGTCGCCGCTGCCGCCGCCTCGCGAGCTCGACCCGGTGCGGCAGGACGACGAGCCGTCGCCGCCCGCCGACCTTGCGCCGCCTCTCGCAGATCGCTCGCCGCCTCTCGTCGACCGCGTGCCGTCCCCCGATACTCGCGCGCCGCCCGCCGACGAGAGCAACAAATCCGAGGAGGAGTACCGGGAGAAGGTGTCCAAGCGATGCCCCATAACGGTCAACAAGCGCAACCCGATCAAAATAAAACTGAACACGCCCTCCCTGATCCGGAGGCAGGTCTCGCTGTACGACGAGGAGGAGGCGAGCCTGGACGCCGATGTCGCGCCCGACGCAAGCGACGCGCGCGCGCCCTCCCCGCCCGCCGCCGCCGCCGCGCCTGGCAGCGCGGAGCCGGAGCGACTCGAGAACGAACTCGAACCGAAGGGCGGCAGCGACACGTGCGACGACATCGAGCCGAGTACGAATATATCCAATTTCAAGGATCAAAGTGACGACAGTCGAGACAAAGATAATTGCGAAGAACCATCCCCGCGGGTCTCCCCCCCGCCGGCCGAGGAGCCTTCCGAGTTCACGGAGCTGGACGAGCGCGAGGACGAAGAGGAAAAGGTACATATCGAGAAGGAGGAGGAGAACAACAACGAGAATGTAACGCACGACGACACGGACTCGGCGGCGGGCGAGCGCGACGACGGCGGCGACTCGTCGGGGCGTGAGGGCGGCTCGGCGCGGGAGGGCGGCGGCGGCGGCGGCGGCAAGATGACCGAGTCCATCAGCGAGACGGAGGACGAGCGCAGCTACACGCCGTGCTTGGACGAGCGCCGGCCCGCAGAGGACGCGCTGCGCGACACCGAGCTCATCTCCGACACCGACGAGCTGTTCGCCGAGCCCGCGCCCGAGCCCGGCACGCCGCGCCGGCGCGACGCCAAGAAGAAGAAGAAGAAGGACTCCAAGCGCGAGGGCAAGGAGCGCGCGCGCCCCAAGCGCAAGGACGTCGCCTTCAAGAAGCTGAGCAAGAGCGGTAAGGAGCGCCACTACCGCGAGCGCGAGAAGGACGACGAGCGCGAGCGCGAGCCCGACGCGCGCCGCCGCCGCCGCGACAAGCGCAAGGACCTCGAGCGCTACGACGTGCGCTCCGTTGTCTCCGAGAAGCGCCGCAAGCTCAAGGACGCCTTCGGCCGCGACGTGTCGCCCGAGCCGCGCGGGGCCTCGCCCTCCCCGCGCCGCTCGCTCTCCGGCTTCCGCCGGTCGCCGTCCAGAGGCAGAAAGTCGCCGCCGAGGATTCGGCGCTCGGTGTCGCGCCGCCGCTCCGCGTCCCGTGTCCGGCGGTCGCCCTCGTCGCTGCGCCGCTCCCCGTCCCGTCGCTCCCCGTCCCGCGGCCGCCGCAAGTCGTCCTCGCGCCGCGGCAGTCCTGCGCGCGCGCGCTCGCCCTCGCCGCTCCGACGCCGCTCGCCCTCGCCGCTCCGACGCCGCTCGCCCTCGCCGCTCCGACGCCGCTCGCCGCCGCGAGCGCGCCGCTCGGCGTCCCACGCGCGCCGGCGCTCCGCATCACCCGCGCGCCGCCGCTCCGCGTCCCCCGCGCGCCGCCGCTCCGCGTCCCCCGCGCGCCGCCGCTCCGGCACGCCGCTGCTGTCCCCGCGCCGCCGCAAGCGCCGCCGCTCCGCCTCGCCCGCCGCGCGCAGCCCGCCGCGCCGCGCGCCCAAGAAGAAGAAGCGCAACCGCCCCGCGCGCCGCGCGCCGCCCTCGCCCTCGCCCGCGCGCAAGCGGCGGCGCAGCGCCTCGGCCGCGCCGCCTTCGCCCGCCTCGCGCCCGCCCTCGCCGCGCACGCCGCCGCCCGAACCCTCGCCCTCGCCCGAGCCGTGCCGCCGCGAGCCGCCGCGCCGCCGCCGCGCGCGCGAGCCTGCCGGGCCCTCCAAGGAGGTGTTCACGTCGGGCGACAACATCCTCGTCAGTGTCAGCTTCAAGGAGCAGGAGCCCGACGAGGAGGGCGCGCGCCGCCGCCGCCGGGACACTCGCCGCGAGCGGCGCCGCCGCCGCCGCCAGGCCGCCGCGCCCGACGACGCGCCCAAGCCCGTTGCGATCATCGACCTGGAGCGCTCGCCGTTCCGCGAGCTCACGCCGTCGCCCAAGAACGTGATCGTGCTGAGCGACAGCGAGCCCGGCGAGCGCGAGCCGGCCGCGCCGCCGCCGCCCGCCGCGCCCGAGCCGCCGCCCGAGCCCGCGCCGCCCGCCGGCCCGAAGACGCCGGAGGTGCCGCCGGCCGCGGCCGCCGCCACTGCGCCCTCGCCCGACGCGTACGACCCGTTCGAGCCGACGCGATCGCCGACGCCGCCGGACGCACCCGCGTCGCCAGCGCGGCCGCACATGACGCTGGAGGCGGCGCAGCGCAGCAACCTGTCGGCAGACGAGGTGTTGGCGCGGCGGCCGCTCACGCCCGTGGAGAAGGTAGTCAATAGTCAATAGTCAATAATATTTATTCAATTTCGGTAGGTACACTACACATATTGACGTCCAGTTATTTATAAAATATAATGGTGATAATCAGTAACGGTATTTTAAAACTAAAGTTACGAGGGTTCCAAACGCGCCCAGGTCTGAGAAGAGCCCACAACAAACTCAGCCGGGTTTTATTTTTTTCATTATCACCATTTCACAAATAATCTTAACTAAGGAACTATCGGAGCCATTAGAGCAATCATTGCCAAGCTTCCTTGTCATTTAAGTAATCCTTTCAAATCAAATCAAATCAAATATTTTTTATTCAAATAAACTTTTACAAGTACTTTTGAATCGTCAAGTGAATCTACCACTGGTTCGGAATGCCATTCCTACCGAGAAGAACCAGCAAGAAACTCGGTGGTTGCTCTTTTTAAATAATTCATTTACAATTACTATATCAATGTGTACATAAGTAACCGCTGTCCCCAGCATTGCTGGAGCGATCAAATCCATGCTCCTCTATCATTTACATAATCTTCAACAGTATAATAAGCTTTTTTCAGGAGCATACTTTTAATGGATTTCTTAAATTTGTTTATTCAATTCATGTCAGACGGGCAGACAGAAAGTAGCCCCATTCCCGCCGGTGGCACCCGTTCACGAGCATGACGCATGATCCAGCCATTGCTTCGCTCGACCATATTTGATGGAACGTAACAACCCGCACCACACGACACCACCACAGAAATGTTTAAAGAGAGCGTGACATACCCAGTCTACCCGTATCAAAGCATCGAATTGAATACTAATATAAAAACACTAATTTATAATAAGTAACCGCTGTCCCCAGCATTGCTGGAGCGATCAAATCCATGCTCCTCTATCATTTACATAATCTTCAACAGTATAATAAGCCTTTTTCAGGAGCGTAATTTTAATGGATTTCTTAAATTTGTTTATTCAATTCATGTCAAAGTGTCTTTACATGGTAATAAGATTTTTTAATGAATTTACGTTTTTCATTAACTTTGAACTTATTCACAGACATCTTCAATATGTCTTCTGGGAGCTTTTGTAGAAGCGCACACCGTTTCCAACTAATGAATTGCTAGTTTTACTAAGCCTAGAAGCAGGCATTACAAGTTTATTTTTATTTCTAGTATTGACATTATGATCACTTTTCTTCTTGAATTGGTCAATGTGTTTATGCATGTATACTAAATTTTCAAATATAAATCGGTTGTGCACTGTCATAATATTGATTTCTTTAAATTTATCTCTTAGTGACTCTCTTGGTCCCACATTATATATGGCTCGAACAGCCCTCTTCTGCAGCACAAAAAATATGAATTTCAGCAGCATTATTACCCCGTAATAATATCACATAATGCTGTGAAAGTAACCAAAATAAACTAATCTCGCCGTTTCTATATCTGTCAACTGGCGAATCTTTTTAACCGCGTATGCAGCAGAACTAAGCCTGTTCGATAAGTCATTTATGTGATGACCCCACTGGAGTTTACCATCTAACGTTATTCCGAGAAAAACAGCGGTATCCTCTAAATCAAATTCATATTTTACTAATGTAATGTTTATTTAATCGCATGTTTTCGGAAATAAAGGCTATTTTTATTTTATTATTTTACTATGCTTCATTAAGTCAGGAAACTCACCACAATCAATACAATTATTAAATATTAATGTTAACTCGGGTGCAACGATATCAATCAATGATTTTACAACGTTAACGGAATTATCACCCTCACAAATCATTTGTCTTCTTATTGTTAATTAATTTGAATGCTTTAATAACGTCAGAGCAGTTAACGTGACATAACTTAAAAAAGTTATTACATTCAGGCACGTTATCCTCCAGTAAAGCGCGAAACACACAGGAAGCGGGCGCGGGTCGGGTCGGGTGTCAGGCGGGTTGAATTCCTTGTATTTATATGGACGACATCACACAGCGTCACCTGCCACGCGCCCGACCCGCGGCCGCGTTCTGTATGATGTCGTTCATATACGTACAAGGAATTCAACCCGCCTGACACCCGACCCGACCCGCGCCCGCTCCCTGTGTGTTTTGCCCTTAAAGTAAGAGCGGCATTCGGTGAGGAGTTCAAGGATTCTGTGGTAGAAACAAGACTATCAGTTGAAGAAGAAGAATAAGAAGTTCCAGATGTATTACCGACATTAAGTTTAAATTCACAATTTTTCCGTGTTGCTCTTCCTGTTTCTTCATTCAGTATGTTCCTAGGTGATGGCGCTGCTGCAGTCGACGCGCGACGCGGAGGCGGACGAGGCGCCGCCCGCGCCGCGCATCGTGCTGCCGTCGCCGACGCGCGCGCCGCCCAAGCTGTTCCCGGGCAAGCCGTCGCCCATCAAGTCCAACCCCGTGAAGCCGATGCAGGCGGCGCGGCTGCCGCGCGACGACGGCGCCTCGCCCTACTCGCCCGGCTCCAGCGACTTCGGCGAGCTGTTCGAGCCGCCCGCGACGCGCCGCGCGCGCCTCGCCCCACTCCGCAAGCGAGGTACTTTCCTGCAACACATATGCGCCATTCATAAGTTCACACTTATGAAACAAGCTCGAAAACAGGATTAGTACAGATGCGTCAACCAAACGCTTATTGAAATTAAAAGCTACACATAAGTGTAGCTCTATCAGTTATTATGGAAATCACAAGAAACTAAATCACAAAAAGCGATACATGCAAAATATTTTATTTTCATGCACAACAGTAAACAACACAACAGCGCATGAAAAAATGTTTCAAATAAAAAGGACATGGCCCGCCGATATATGGGAGCTTGCCTAGATATCAAAAATCAATGCGCAGCAATGATTTCTTATTGTAATTGTTATATTTTATAGTTTTCAGATAAAAAGTTTCAGGAGTGTGAAGGTTCGGAAAACAGAAAATAAATAAAAATGTTTCACCAAATAACTGCTTTCCCAGACTAGATGGCGCTAGTTGTTATGGTTAGGTTAGCCATCCAAACATTTTCAGTCTTGTGTTAGTGTTATGATGGTAATTATTTTAAGCAAAGTAGTACCCCTCATAGCTTGCATGTTCACAAAAAAAAATGCTCGGAAAAAACCACTTAATAAAAAGAAAAGACATTGTTACACTTACTCCCTCAGAAATCTCACGATAAAATTAAAAACTCGAAATCTACCAAAAATCGCTGAACATACATGGGATATTTTCCGATAGGTCTAGGTACGAAGAATCTAATTTTTTTTTAAAAGACCAACCTGTATATAAAAAAATAATAAGTGTATGTGCAATTCACACACGGTAGAAGTGAAACTTCAGAAAAGTAGCCTACGAGAGAATGAGATAAATATAACTTGTATCTATCTCATTCTCTCGCAGGCTTAATCCTATTATGAATATGTTTGTCTCTTTTTGGTGTCGCTTTTTCGTTTCATCGTATTTTCAAATCACAACGACTGTAAAGAAGTTTCACTTCAAAAATGTCCTCACCGGTGTGTGCGTGTGTGTGCGCAGGCAAGACGCAGGTGGGCGTGAAGCTGGACGATGACAACCTCAAGATCCTGGACGAGCTGCCCAGCTCGGCCGTGGAGCTGCAGGTCAAGAGCAAGGTGGGTTGGCGCGACCGCACACCGCTCGATGTAACGCACCCTTCCCTATTACACTAGCGACGGCGCGGTATGCACACGAGAAGCGCCGCTTCTATCATATCTCATACAAAATGTATGCGAGCATACGTCCAACGTCACACCTCCGCCGCGCCTCTCGTATATATCCCGCGCCATACTAACCTTGCATGCGCACGATACCGAATATGGCTTTTATTTTGAATTATTAATAACCGCATGCTTTTAGTACTCAATACTCATTTCTTAAGAACTGACTAAGTTGAACGGTAAACTTAAAAGGCCGGCGATCGCCGCTCGCAACTTCTATTCCACCCGCAAATATAAATTTGCCGGTATATTGCTATCTCTATTTGGCTGATGACACATGATTGCGTACAAGCGCGATAGCGATATGAGTGTTCCGAATTTGTTATGCATTTAGTCTTGTTCAGTAAATACCAAGAATGATGAATGAACTTGTTGTGTTTTTAACTTCGTGTTGTTATTCTGTAACTTGACAATATAGGCTATGTTCCTGATCAATTAGTACGTGAGATATCGTTGGTTTTAATGTAAAACAAATAAGCAGAAAACATGTCATTTATGTCGTAAAAACATGCAAAACGCAATGCGCTTACATTTAATTTTAGGAAAGTATTTTGAAAACATAATTATCCAGGGACCTAGATAAATACAAGTTCAATCTGAATAATCGCATAATATGGTAGAAATATTCCCGAATTACAAATTATTTTGGTATTACGTTTGTATGGGCAATTCACCCTCTGGAGTCACCTTAATACAAAGACTAGCTGATGCTCGCGACTTCGTCCACGTGGTTTATGTTTGATTCCCACATGAACTCCGTAATTTTCGGGGGAAAAATATGTCACTCTCCGGGTCTTCAACTATAACCATGCAAAAAATCGCGTCGCACCGTTGCTCTGTTGTGACGTGATTGAAGGACAAACCAACAAACAAACACTCTTACGCATTTATAATATTAGTATAGATTAAGGTTCTCTTGCACCAAACTGCTCAAACTGATCTGGATTAGTTTAATAATGCCGTTACTGTTTGATAAATCTATTCCGTGGCTGACATGAGATGATATTATATTCTAAAGAAAATGTAACTCAAACACAAATAAAGAGTTGGCTCAACCTAAATGCTTAATTGTACTAGAAGCTCGCATGCTAGTAGTTATCTAGTTAGCATTTCAAAATTTATAGTTTTTGAATAGTTTCGATTATTTATCAGTTAACGTATTCGTAGTAGTACGAGTCTATTTAATGAAAGTTGAGTGTTTTTAATGAGGACGATGCCATTGCCGAGTTCGGCTAGTGCCTAACCTAATATTATAGGAGATAGCCGTACTTTTGGTAACTATCGCTAGGAAGTCTGATTCAGTATTTGATGGGCGTAGGGCTCTCCTCTGGTGGGAATAGTGACGGTCTACCCGCTTGCAGATGGGACACTGACTACTTATAGCCGCTTAAGGACGAGTTATTGTTACTAAAAATGAACAATAACTAGGAAGGCTGATACTTATATGGCATTATGTTATGTACCTGTGTGAACAATATAAAAACTGACGATATTCATCGGTTGGTTCATAAGATATAGCCACTCAAAGAATACGTAATAATTTCCAAAAGTTTCTCGCCTGAACTATAAAATGAAGGATAAATCTCAAACCACTAACCAGTAGCTTTTATTTCAATACACTTTTCACAGCGCCTTACTTTTCTATACCCTTAAAAAAAGTCTGAATTTATGCCCTCAAAATGTGACAAAACTGCTGACTTCATCTTATCATCAGTGTAATTTTTTTCCTCGTAAGTCTATGGCAACCTTGGAAACACCCAATGTGTGAACCGTGGCGTTGTCATGAAGCAACACCACTCGCGGCGATTTTTTTCGAAGTTATTCTTTAATAGCATTTTGCAATGCAATTGACGTAGAAAAGAAGTATAGTAGTCGCCTGTTACTGTTGTGTTACGTTCTTTAAAATCCACAAAAAAAATTCCTTCCGAATCCCAAAAGATTTTGACAGAAGATCATGATAAAGAATCGTAAATTCATCATCCGTAACAATTGAGTCCAAAACATCTTTCTGTCGGCCTTCACAAAGGGCTAAAAACTGAGTACGGCATAAGTGCGTACTCGTTCTTGTTCTTGAACAACGGAAATAAGTTTTGAGACCCACCTACCACTGCCCTTATTCATACCCAAATGTTCATGTAGGATTCTAAGCACTGTATTATCTGTCTTCTCCACAAATATAATGTTTATTGTTTTCACTCGTAATGGCATCGGATGGTCGTCCTGGGCGCGGTCCGTCATCAATTGATTCTCTTCCCAAACGAAATTGTTTCGCCCATTTTTTTACGGTGGAGTACGAAGGGGAAGAATGTCCGTACACAATATCCAAATATTGTTTGTTTTCCGCTGGTGTCTTCCTCTCTTTTGACAACCATACAGACTAATACTCGATTTCATGCATTTCGAATTTTTAATCGACAGTCTGACTTTATTAGGCTATATCATTAACTAAATGAAATAATTTTATAATTTTTTGTCGGTAGGTAATGAAAAGTCCAGTAATTTAGTTAGTAGTTCCAGTAATTAAGTCCATGACATTTTGTATCTCTTATTAATCTAATGAGGGTAGGCCAGAAACATTTGGACCTTACCTAATACCGGTTGTCGTACGGTGCCGAAGCACGGACATTCACAGTGAGGCTAGTCCACAAACTGCAAGTCACTCAACATGGTGCAGAAAGAGCAATGCTCGGAATTTATCTGAGGGATAATAACTTTGAGTATTTCTCCAAAGCGCTAATGTAATCGAAATAGCTCTCAAGGCTAGCACGTTAAAGTGGCATTGGGCTGATAATATTAGTGGATTGAGTAAAAAAAAACAGGTCCAGAAATCTTGAAGAAAAAATGAGTGTATGCGTCTCTATTTCGAAGTCGCTTAAAACTTATATATGACTAGCGGTCGCCGCGACGTCGTCCGCGTACAATTTCTGATTTCCTATGAGATTATGAAATTTTCCCGCTGCAAAGTCTATCTAAAGAGACTATATAGCTTATGCAGGTTTTTAATATTTAAAACTAATAACCGAAATGCTGAATTTTCATGTATCTTTCACGTATCAAAAACATAGAGCTTTCATACAAATTGTCAGCCCCCATTTCACCCTTTGTGGGTGGGTTTTCGTAAAATGGCTTATACAGGTTATTATTATTTAAAACTAATGACCTAAATCCCGATTTTCAAGTCGCTATCTTCAAAAACAGAATTTTCATACAAACTTCCAACACGCATTTCACCCTATTTGGAGTAGATTTTTGGAAAATTGCTTATACAGGTTATTTTTATTTAAAACTAATAACCTTAATCCTGATTTTCAAGACTCTTAGAACCATCATGCAACCTTCCAACCCCCATTTCACCCCATCTTATTATACTCCGCATCATTTTCGCTCGCGGCACAGGAGCAGACAAAACGGAAGGAAACCTTCAAGCCAATACTGATACAGTTGTTTATTCAGGGACGTCAAATATGTGCTCGAATATTTTTCCGTTTGATCTGCACACTGACCCTTAAAGCACTGACTTTAAGCGTCTTGTGTGGCGTCAGAAACCTGTCGCGCTCACTGTGGCTGAGCGTCAGAAAAGTATTGATGGTGTTTGTCCCGGCAGTTCCTCAAGAAGCTGAACCGGCAGGAGCGCGTGGTGGAGGAGGTGAAGCTGGTGCTGAAGCCGCACTACAACAAGAAGCGCGTCACCAAGGACGAGTACAAGGACATCCTGCGCCGCGCCGTGCCCAAGGTACCGCCCCCCATCAGATCCTCGTCCCGGCAGTTCCCCAAGAAGCTGAACCGGCAGGAGATGAGAGGCAAAGATGTACTACTGAGCGATTTAGCGTTCCGGTACGATGCCGTGTAGAAACCGAATAGGAATATGGGTTTAATAGAACAGCCATACCCCTAACAGGTTTGCCCGCTACCATCTTAGACTGCATCATCACTTATAGACTACGAGATAACTGCACTTTTGGTAACTATCGCTAGAAAGGCTGATTTAGTATTTGGTGGGTCCCAGGCTCTCCACTGATGGAAAATCAGCCAGTCTGCCTGCATGCGGCTGGGGAAATGACGAGTTATTGTTACCAAAAATGAACCATAACTAGGAAGGCTAATTCTTGTATTGTATTAAAGTATGCGGAGTATCTGTGTAAACAGTATAAAAACTGACACTATTCATCGGGGCGTTCACTAGATATCACCTCTCAAAGACGTAATAATCTTACAAACTATAAATAATTATTAGCAACTATTAGCTCAAGCGTGTCGTAACGTAGATTGCTAATAAATATTGTGTAGGCGTAAAATTAATTGCTGTCCTATTCTTATTACACTTTTTTAATTATGCCAAATTTAATTTTCCTATTTTATGTTAGTATTTGTGTGTAGTATTTAAATATCTGCTACTATTAATTTACTTGTTTCAGATTGTATTTACGAGTTATTAACATATTCAACATATATTACCCTTTAGATCGCCTGTGATGATACTAAAATGACGACACGCTTGAGCTAATAATTGCTAATAATGATATTTTATAGTTTGTAAGATTATTACGTCTTTGAGAGGTGATATCTAGTGAACGCACCGATGAATAGTGTCAGTGTTTATACTGTTTACATAGGTACTGCGCATACTTTAATACTATACAAGAATCAGCCTTCCTAGTTATGGTTCATTTTTGGCAACAATAACTCGTCTTTGAGCGGTGATAAGTAGTCATTTCCCCTGCCGCATGCAGGCAGACTGGCTGATTTCCGACCAGTGGAGAGCCTAGGACCCACCAAATACTAAATCAGCCTTTCTAGCGATAGTTACCAAAGTGCAAATCTCTCGCAATATTACCATCAGGTGAGATTGCAGTCAACGACTAACTTCACTGATTAACTCCGAGGCACGGGGGTGAAACACCGCCAACTTCCTAACTCCGGGCTTGTACTGAGAATCTGACTAAAAAGTCAGAAAATCCCATTACAATAATGGCTCGATCCGAGATTGGAACCTGGGACCTCGTCAGCCGCAGTCGAGCATGCTAACCATTACACCAACGAGGCAGTTAAATATAATATTGCTAATAGTGTGTCAGTGATGAAGACATCGGTGTCTCGTTTTCAGATATGTCACAACAAATCCGGCGAGATCAACCCGACCAAGATCCAAGCGCTCGTGGAGGCGTACGTGAAAAAGTTCAGGAAAAAACATAAGCTCGGAGTAGCGTAGCCCACTGAAGCCCACGCGTGGGCCGAGTGTATTGTCAACGAGTAACTGCGGCGCGCCGCGACTAGAGGAATCTAATGAAATACGTAGCGGAGTTTATCAAATTATTGTAATTATAATAATTTATCTACGGACAATGTATTTTACTTATTTTACTTAAATAATTATTATTTAATAAAAAGTAATATAGTTTTAAATCACGATAATAATTTTTTTTATTTATCTAATCGTATTATTTTTGTCCATACTATTATAAATTCGAAAATGTGTCTGTCGCTACGCTTTCACGGCACATCTATTCAACCGATTTTGATGAAATTTGGTGTAGCGCTAAATTACATCCCGGGGAACGACATATGACTTTTTATACCGGAAAATTAAGGAGTTCCCCCAGGAATCTAAAAAACCTCAATCCACGTTGACGAAGTCGCGGGCATCATCTACTTATTATTTATTAGCAGATGCCCGCGACTTCGTCCGCGTGAAATAAGTTTTTTAAATTGCCACGGGAACTCCCTAATTTTTCGGGTTAATATAATTGACCGAGCGAAGCGAAGGTCTCCGAGTCTACTTGAGTGAATTTGCACTTGTCTGTCCGTCCGTCTGTCAGAGCCTTCTCTCTCTTCAGAACTTCTGAATTACTGAACGTAATTACTTAAATTTAAATATAATATGTAAACAGTTGGCCTCCAGCCGAATATGGCTTAAAAAGTTATAAAAATCTTTATTTCAGGGGGGCTCTCATAAAAGCGAATGAAGAAGGGGCTAATTCTGTAGTGCACAATCTCTAAACTAAAATAAAATGACAGCATTAAAAATATTGCTAACCCTTTCATAATACCTACTCCCTGCGGAAAGGGACAGCACTAGATTTAAAGCTGTCATTTTAGTTTATTCATATTCATATTCATTTTGAGTTTGTATTATACAGAATTGTATGATATACAATTGTCTTAGCTCGAAAGTAAAATCCGAGCAAAGTCAGTACGCTCTATTGATCTCAGACTCCAGACAGATCTTCATATTTTACGAAATCTGCAATTTTACGAAATTCCACCTAAAGGAGATCAAATGAGGGTTAGAAGCTTACATGAAGGTTCTAAGTTTTTGAAGCTAGAGAATTGAAAATCGACATTCAAATTATTAGTTTAAAATAATAATAAAGGGCTATTTGCATCGGGAAAATTTCATAATCTCATACAACCACTAGGAAACATATACTACGAGTACATCAGGCCTGCGAATTTGTCCGCGTGAATTTATAGATTTGTAAAAATTCTTTAATAGGCATGATGACAGTAACCAAGAATCAATGAAATTATGAATTTATCTAATGAGATAGGTTTCATGGATTATAAAAACGTATTTATTTTTCTATTTCGAGTGAGATTGCTATTTATTTTGATAAAATTATAAAATACAGCAATCCGCCATATTGGTCAAAACACCAAGAAGCGAATGACGTCACAATGGTTTGTTTTTGAGCTTTGACAATCACACTATTGCTTACTGCACACTGCACAGAGTACACTGGTAAAAATAATAGTGACGTCACAAACGACGCCATGACACCGGGGAGCGTTTTGGCGTGAATTTTAAAATTTAAATTTCAAATGCCAATATTATCTACCAAACCTTATTTTTCTGCTGAAATAAGATATTTTTTCGAAATAGTAGATACTTCCGATGATAATCTGACCCTTTTTCAAAATCAGTCATCATGCCTATTGCGGGGTGTTCAAGCAGACGGGCTGTAAACAGCCGCACACCACACTTTTGTATTGAATTGGTTTTAGAAAGAATTCCAAATCCAGGCCTCGGACAGACTCGCACGAATGAAGTAGCCCATTTGGCTTTCTTATTAGTGTAGGGTGTAGTATTTAAATGAAACACACTGAGAAATTAAAACAAATTTATTGATACATCATAATAAAAAAGGCTAAATTATCGTAATATTGTCATGAATTATTCGATAAATTATTTCACAATTATTATAAAAAACAACTGGGTACTTTTGTTTGAGTTCTAGGAGCTACTAGAGTTACACACAACTCTTTGCTAGTACACAAAGTTGCAGTTACCTAAATATTAACATTAACGAACGAGATCTAAAATCTACTTTCAATATTCGCTCAGGAAATCATGGTGAACTAGGACCAAAGCAATATAATTTCAAACAATATTCCAAAAACAACATAATTATAATAATTGTTCAATTAAACATAGCAAACGAGAAATTAGAGCTACCGAACTGTGAGCAGTACACAGCTTCCAAACAGGCGCGAAATGTCGAGCGCTCTGAATAGTTTCCTATAAACGCTGTTGCGTGAAGTGAGAAACATTTTTTTATTGACATAAGTGCACTACCATCGCCGCGAGCTGAACTGATGTCGTTGAAGTGTTGAAAGCTGCGTAATCTGGCGCATTGTTGCTCAAACACTTCTACATAACGTTCACGCGAGCGTCGCTCAAGGGTGTTCGTCTAAGATGCCCACGGTCGCACAAGGCTAGACCACAAGTTTTTGAAACACGCTGATGATGAGCGTATAAGAGCGTCGAAACACTTCGGTATTAAAGTAAAATTAACCTAATGCCGTGGATGTACGGCAATGTGGCCAATTCTGTACAACACAATCTTTCAACTAAACTAAAAGCTTTAAATCCAACGACTTCAATTACACGACATAGACGGGCCCTGTCAAACGAAGAATGTGGACTTATTTTGCTAACGCCATCTAGTCTAAAAAGCGGGACAGCGCTATGGCGGGGACAATGACAGGTGTGGAGCGCGCTCTACAGCTCGGACGCCCAATTTTTTTCTATGAAAGGGCCCATTTAGTACCTACATATATAATATCGATGTTTAAATCTAGTTCTGTCCCTACTTCCTATGTAAAAATTGTATGACCGATAGGACCGTTTTCATTTCTATAATAAATGGCGCTTTATACTTTTATCTCGCGGCGTATGTGTAATTCCTTTAGGCAAGTGTTAATTGACCGAGCGAAGCGAAGGTCTCTGAGTCTACTTGAGTGAATTTGCACTTGTCCGTCCGTCCGTCTGTCAGAGCATTATAACTTCTGAATTATTGAACGTAATTACTTCAGCTTTAAATATAATATGTAAACCAATGGCCTCCAGCCGAATATGGCTTAAAAAGTTATAAAAATCTTTATTTCAGTGGGGCTCTCATAGAAGCGAATGCGTAGCAAAATATTTTTTATAGCGTTCATAGGGTTGCAGTATATCATTTTAAAGATAATTAGAAATAGAGTCCAAATTTTTTTTTTTAATGTTTCCCCTAAAATTGACGAAATGGGGGGCTTTCAAAATGGAGATTTTCTAACGTCCAAAGTTGACCTAAGAACTCAAAATTTTCTGAAAGGCTGAGCCTGAAACCTGATCAATTATTTGAATTATATCCTGTACTTGAACAACAAATACTAAAATTAGATAAATATTGTAAGGAAACGAAATTATCTTATTTTTAATGAGCTTCAGTATTTTTAACAGAACTTCACATTCATGTCAATAGATGGCGCCGCGAGGTCTCAGTTCGGGGCGAACCACTAGTATATCTAGTGTTGAATAAATGCCCATACGTTATTAGTGTATTGAACAGTTGGCAATATTTTAAAGTGGTAATTTTAGTTTAGTTTAGAGATTGAGCTGATAGATAGAGAGTACAGAATCAGGGCCGATATCGCTTCATCAGTGATGTTCAGAGCGCACGGTGTGTGTCGTGTGTCTACGCGGCAGTCGCGAAGCCGATGGCGGGCGCGCCCGCATCGAACTCGGTGTAATACTTGCCTATGAACACGTCGCCGAGGATCCACAACGGGCCGTTGGGCGGAGGCACATCCAGCCCCATGAAGCCGGACAGGCACACCGTCTTGCCGAACTGCGACACCTGCACAAAATCAAATCAAATGTTTTTTTAAATCAAATAAACTTTTACAAGTACATTTGAATCGTCAAGTGAATCTACCACTGGTTCGGAATCCATCTCTACCGAGAAGAACCAGCAAGAAACTCGGTGGTTGCTCTTTTTAAGTAATTCATTTACAATTATTACATCTATGTGTACATAAGTAACTGCTGTTCTTAGCATTGCTGGAGCGATCAAATCCATGCTCCTCTATCATTTACATAATCTTCAACAGTATAATAAGCTTTTTTCACGAGCATACTTTTAGTGAATTTCTTTAATTTGTGTATAGGCAAGTCCAAAATAGGTTATGGAACTTTGTTATAGAAAAGAATGCCCCTTCCCACGAATGACCTGACTTTTTTGAGGCGAAGCGATGGAGTCACGAGATTATTACGGCCTCTAGTTTGCCTATCGTGCAGATCGCATTTTTATTTTGTAATTATGGATGTGCTGTTTTACAAAAAATATGTTACTGTAAATATACACACACCATACATACTCATATTATGTATGCCAAAGTTTGGATGGATGGATGGATGTTTGTTCTCATTCGCGTCAGAACGGCTGAACGGATCTGGATGAAATTTGGCACAGAGATTATACCTAGTCTGGAACACAAAGGCTACTTTTTATCCCGGATAATTAAAGAGTTCCGGCTCAGGGCACCCTGGGTCGCACCAGACTATGAGATCTCGCAGGTTCTTCTTCGGAGGAAGACCACCATGTCCTGTGGGAATGCCAGGTGTATTAGGACCTCCGGTGCATCCTGCTGGATGGGGTCGTTCGGGAGGAGGGCGGTCCAGTCTACTACCAGGATCTCGTCGGATCAGCGAGCAGTCCACCGCGAACTGCCCGCAGGCGAGCTATGATAGCGAGTAGCGAGCGGTGCAGTCTCACCCGGAGTATGTAGTCGGCGCCTTCGAGCGTGAAGTCCTGCCCGGCGATGCTGAAGGTGACCTGGGGCAGCGAGGGGATCAGCGAGCAGTCCACCACGAACTGCCCGAAGGCCAGTGGGGTGGCGCCCAGCGCCGCGTTCAGCTTGGCCACCTCGGCCACCGGGCCACCGATCAGCGAAGTGCCCGTGTCAGCGATGGCTTGGCAACCCTGCACAACACGAATGTACATTATAAATAGTTTTAGGGTTTAAGTGCGCCGGGTCCGAGCCGCCCAGGATGATCTCGCCGCCCTGTCCCTTCCGCCCACACTCACCCCGTCGCAGAAGTCGGCGCCCTTGACCTTGACGCCGTCCATGCGGAACTGCCAGTAGGTGTCCCGGGAGAGCGGCACGCGCGTGAAGTTGCCGCGATAGTGCGCCGGGTCCGAGCCGCCCAGGATGATCTCGCCGCCCTGTCCCTTCCGCCCACACTCACCCCGTCGCAGAAGTCGGCGCCCTTGACCTTGACGCCGTCCATGCGGAACTGCCAGTAGGTGTCCCGGGAGAGCGGCACGCGCGTGAAGTTGCCGCGATAGTGCGCCGGGTCCGAGCCGCCCAGGATGATCTCGCCGCCCTGTCCCTTCCGCCCACACTCACCCCGTCGCAGAAGTCGGCGCCCTTGACCTTGACGCCGTCCATGCGGAACTGCCAGTAGGTGTCCCGGGAGAGCGGCACGCGCGTGAAGTTGCCGCGATAGTGCGCCGGGTCCGAGCCGCCCAGGATGATCTCGCCGCCCTGTCCCTTCCGCCCACACTCACCCCGTCGCAGAAGTCGGCGCCCTTGACCTTGACGCCGTCCATGCGGAACTGCCAGTAGGTGTCCCGGGAGAGCGGCACGCGCGTGAAGTTGCCGCGATAGTGCGCCGGGTCCGAGCCGCCCAGGATGATCTCGCCGCCCTGTCCCTTCCGCCCACACTCACCCCGTCGCAGAAGCCGGCGCCCTTGACCTTGACGCCGTCCATGCGGAACTGCCAGTAGGTGTCCCGGGAGAGCGGCACGCGCGTGAAGTTGCCGCGATAGTGCGCCGGGTCCGAGCCGCCCAGGATGATCTCGCCGCCCTGTCCCTTCCGCCCACACTCACCCCGTCGCAGAAGCCGGCGCCCTTGACCTTGACGCCGTCCATGCGGAACTGCCAGTAGGTGTCCCGGGAGAGCGGCACGCGCGTGAAGTTGCCGCGATAGTGCGCCGGGTCCGAGCCGCCCAGGATGATCTCGCCGCCCTGTCCCTTCCGCCCACACTCACCCCGTCGCAGAAGCCGGCGCCCTTGACCTTGACGCCGTCCATGCGGAACTGCCAGTAGGTGTCCCGGGAGAGCGGCACGCGCGTGAAGTTGCCGCGATAGTGCGCCGGGTCCGAGCCGCCCAGGATGATCTCGCCGCCCTGTCCCTTCCGCCCACACTCACCCCGTCGCAGAAGCCGGCGCCCTTGACCTTGACGCCGTCCATGCGGAACTGCCAGTAGGTGTCCCGGGAGAGCGGCACGCGCGTGAAGTTGCCGCGATAGTGCGCCGGGTCCGAGCCGCCCAGGATGATCTCGCCGCCCTGTCCCTTCCGCCCACACTCACCCCGTCGCAGAAGCCGGCGCCCTTGACCTTGACGCCGTCCATGCGGAACTGCCAGTAGGTGTCCCGGGAGAGCGGCACGCGCGTGAAGTTGCCGCGATAGTGCGCCGGGTCCGAGCCGCCCAGGATGATCTCGCCGCCCTGTCCCTTCCGCCCACACTCACCCCGTCGCAGAAGCCGGCGCCCTTGACCTTGACGCCGTCCATGCGGAACTGCCAGTAGGTGTCCCGGGAGAGCGGCACGCGCGTGAAGTTGCCGCGATAGTGCGCCGGGTCCGAGCCGCCCAGGATGATCTCGCCGCCCAAAGCCGCCGCCGGGTCCCTGCCGCCCACACGCAACAACAAGTCAATATGCGAATGTATATTATGCTTTTCTCACGAGTAGCACAACATGATAACGTAAACATGACGCGCCCACGTTAACCAACCACGTGCCGCCGCCTGAATCACGATAACGAAGTTCTTTCGGAATTGTACTATATATAGAACTTTCAACCTACAAACAGTTGGCCCAGCTGGGATCCCCGAGCACGACACCGGCTCAGAGGAAGATCTTCCTATTGCCTTAGTCGAGAATACCGTACGCTCCTGAGATGCTTCGTGTCTATTATCGTTAATGATTTAGCGGAGAGAAAAAAATAGGTGAATAGTCAATGGTTAGCGTTTTTAAACAATTTCGCTAATGCGTTTACGATTATAGAAAGAGTAGAGAGACACAAAATATATGTTACTTGGCCAGGGGAGGCAGTAGTTGTTACATACGCACCGTTCGGTCGACCAACGCGTCGTGTAGACTACAACAACACTTATTTTAATACAGTATAGCTCGTAAAATGTCTCCGCCCGCCCCGCCCCGCACCTCGCCCCGATTGAGTGTGACTCCGTGTCACGGAGAGGACAACTAGACGCGGCGCCCGTGCTCGCATATTCATACAATTTTTGTATGTATGTAGCGACACTTTCGTGGCACGGATTATAGTTTATACCGTCAGTTTGTATGCCGACATTTCGACAGGTCCGCAGATATTTCGATGCGTTATACTGATGAAGTGATGGGACATTTTATGGCAGTACTGGTGTGGTGATGCGGTGCTTTTTTTTTTTTTTTTTTTTTTTTTTTTTATTTTTTATCTTCGGGGGAGGAAAAAATCCCTACGGATTTCTGCCTTATGGCAGGGTATGTCCGACTTGCACGGACTAAAATAACCTCCCCCTGTCTCCAAGGTCAGCACGGAACTGATTAGCATTACTTCATGCTGTCCTTCTTTAGTTATCTATCTTCTTCTTTTCTTCCTTTTCTTTATCTTCTCTCCTCATCATCATAGCCCTGAGCATTAGGCTGTACCGACTCCACATGTCTTCGCTTGACAGCATTCGCTTGACAAGGTTTTGGGCATTCACCGCATTGCTTGGTCCCTGCGCTTCTGCTCTCAAGTCCGCACAGCCAGGACACTCGAAAATTGCGTGTCTCGGGGTGTCTTCCTCTCCACAAAAGTAACAGTTCTCGCTTAGCGCTTTTCCAATTGCGAAGAGGTAGGTGTTAAACACCCCGTGACCGCTGAGTGCCTGCGTAATCCAACGGTCCACCTCTCCAAACTTCCTTGTGTGCCACTTCTTAAGGTCAGTTACCAGTTCTCTGGTCCAGGTACCTTTCCCTACTCCAGACCATTCGTCTTCCCATTCCTTCAGGGTGTTCTCCCGCACTTCTGAGAGCGTCTGCTCCTTATTATCAAAAAGAACTGCTCGCTCCTTGACTAGTTTGCCTATAGGGACCAGCCCCGCTATCACCAGTACGGCATCAGTAGAGACTGTTCTATACGCTCCGCAGATCCCTATGGCCAGCCGCCTCTGCACGCGTTCGAGTTTTTTGCGGTAAAGCTCTACCTTCATAGCTCCTTCGAATATTGGCGCTCCGTATAGAATTACTGAGTGGGCGACTGATGCCAGCACCCTCCGCTTGCTCGCCCTGGGACCTCCTTTTGTTGGCATTAGTCTATACAGCGCCTTCGTGACTTTCTGAGCTTTGTTGGCTACCTCCTCTATGTGCTTCTTGAAATTGAGGCACTTGTCAAGCCATACTCCAAGATATTTAACGTGCTCCTTGGGAGTCACTGTTGCGCCTTGTATCTTGAATTTTATAGGCTCCAGTCTTCGCCTTCCGCTAAAAACAGTAGCTTCCGTTTTCTCTGGTGCTAAAGCTAGCTGCTTTCCATGCATCCATATATTAATTCGCTCTAGCGCCCTATTAGCACGAATCATGAGAGAATCTTCGGTTTTGGCCACCACTACCAAGGCTAGATCGTCAGCGAAACCCACTAGCTTTACGCCCTCATCCAGTTTCAGCTGGAAGACACCATCATACAAAATATTCCACAGAGTTGGACCAAGTATTGATCCCTGTGGAACTCCACTACTAACTTTGATCGTGTCCTCCACTCCGTTACAGTCTCTTACCTTTATAAACCTGTCTTGTAGGTAGCTACTTAATAAGTTTTGGATGTAGCCTGGGAAGCCTCTCTTACGCATTTCCAAAAGGATCTCCCTCCATGAAGCCGAATTGAAGGCATTTCTCACGTCTAGGCAGATCAGGGCACAGAGCTTTCTGGTTTTGGTTGTGCCCTGTCTTGCTACTCTGGCTGTCTGGACTACTTCTTTTATAGCCATCAGCGTGGATCGGCCCTGCCTAAAACCATACTGATGGTCGGAGAGACCGCCGTGATCTGGAAGGAGGCTCTCTATCCTGTTAAGAAGAAGTCTTTCCATAAGCTTGCCATAACAATCGAGAAGGCAGACCGGTCTGTATCCCGTTGGGTCTCCTGCTGGCTTATTTGCTTTTCTGAGTAAAACCAGGCTAGCTTTCTTCCACGCCTCGGGAAACGTTCCTGATGCAAAGGACTCGTTGAAAACAGTTTTAATCTTTTCCGGTATAGCCTGCACGGCCAGTTTGATCACCTCTGGACAAAGAAGATCGGGTCCTGGTGCTTTTTTTAGCTTTAGGCCTTCTGCCGCCGTCTTTATCTCTTCCTCCGTTATTTCGGCCATCAGGGTGGCATTTGACATGATTCGACCAAAGTCCTCATGGAACGGGAACAATGGTGATGCGGTGCTGCTGGAGTGTTGAAGCGCTATTCAAACTTCGATATCGCGTTACAGGCTTGTAGGTAACTTACGTTTTCAGTCGATTGTGTATGCTGTGATCTATAGATACAATGAGCACCATCTAGTTTACACAGTGGTAACCGCTACGCTAGTCTATGGGAGTCTACGGTGCACACACCTGTTGAGGTAGAAGGAGAAGACGGGCTGCTGCACGAGGCCCTGAGCCACCATGTTGTCAAACACGGGCGTCACGCCGTCCACTGCGATGCTGCAAAGTTTATTATTTATTTCTTAAACACGTTTACAATAATGAGGCTTACAAATTAACTTATATCCTACAAAATTGTTTTCACAGTTTAACTGTAGGAACACAGTCTCAGTTTCTATATTGTACTTATAGCTGGACTTCTAACCTAATGTACTTATTATACATTAGAAATTTTGTAAATAATAATTGCTTTAATTTTAATAATAATTGCTTTATTTTCAATAATTTAATTAATGAAAATAAAGGCTTAATAATAATAATACTTACAGCGTCACCGGAGGGTTGGGAGAGAATTGAGCCCTAGGGATCGAAAACATCGGGGGGACAACGTCTTCCTAAGGGCGCCTCTTGTGAGGCTCGGACGAATGGGAGGTCGGTTGGACTAGACTAATCTGTACGCCCCCGAGGCCGCGGGTTAAAACCACGTCCGGGTGACGTAAGATGTCGGGGTCCGGTCCTCGTCTTCGCCGGCGAAGACGGTGTTTAACAGGCATGATGACTGATTTTGAAAAATGGTCAGATTATGTTCGGAAGTATCTATTATTTCGAAAAAATATCTTATTTCAGCAGAAAAATAAGGTTTGGTAGATAATATTGGCATTTGAAATTTAAATTTTAAAATTCACGCCAAAACGGTTTCCGGTGTCATGGCGTCGTTTGTGACGTCACTATTATTTTTAACAATGTACTCTGTGCAGTGTGCAGTAAGCAATAGTGTGATTGTCAAAGCTCGAAAACAAACCATTGTGACGTCATTCGCTTTTTGGTGTTTAATCCATTATGGCGGATTGCTGTATTTTATAATTTTATTTTATCAAAATAAATAGCAATCTCACTCGAAATAGAAAAATAAATACGTTTTTTATAATCCATGAACCCTATTTCATTAGATAAATTCATAATTTCATTGATTCTTGGTTACTGTCATCATGCCTATTGGTTTTTGAGTGTGGCCCTACCATATACGGAGCATTACTGAAAAAAGCTTATTATACTGTTGAAGATTACGTAAATGACAAAGGAGCATGGATTTGACTCGCTCGAGCAATGCTAAGGACAGCTGTTACTTATGTATATTGTACAAATTAATGAAATTGCAAATTATTTTTTCAAAAGAGCAACCGTCGAGTTTCCTGCTGATTCTTCTCGGTAGGAATGGCGTTCCGAACCAGTGGTAGATTCACTTGACGATACAAAAGTACTTGTAAAAGTTTATTTGAATAAAAATCATTTGAATTTGAATTTGAATTGTCGTAATTTGGTCGTCGGGGTCGGTAATGACGTGTTTGGGACGTTACAGTCGGGGGTATATGATGCAGCTTAAACTACAAGAGGGTTGGGATGTCTGACTGCTCTCTCAAACTAGTTTCTGCCGGGAGCCCTGTTCTCAGTCCCACACGCGTACCTGGCGAATGCCATCCCGAGGATGCCGTCGAACTTGGCGGCCACGAACGCCAGTCCGGGCTCCGACATCGCCTCCGCGAACGTCTGCGCGCGCACCCGCAAGCCGCCCACCTAACACGCGGAAACTATTGTATTGCCCATTTGACTACCAGTATGGCTAGCATGCGCACTACGAGTAAAATTATGTCTACCCGTTATCTCTCTCTACCGAAGCTAACATGGTTACTTGCCTCGTTACGTCAAAAGTATAGTTAAAAGTAATATTTCTTATCTGTGGTCTTTTTCTCTACGAACATTTACATGTCGACTATTTTTTTCTTGTAATATACCTCATTTTGTGCATGTTAGGGTAAATGAAAAATTTGCCGGCACCGACAACATCTCTCTCTCGTCGCGAGATAATCTCGTTGTGCGCATGCTAAGCACACTGATAGTACAATCACCAACATGATATCAAACATAAAAACCGCTAATAGTCCGTCAAACTTATCTGTCCCGGTGAAAGCGTCGCTTTAAAATATACAATAAAAACAAATACTGAACAGGCATAAAAATTAATTCCAATTTAGGCCACCGGGTCATATAAGTTAGACGGACTTTACGTGATTTTGTTGCTTGTGAGGTCATCAAAATTAGGTATCTGACAACTATTCAAATAAATATTTTTGAATAGTTAGTTTAGGGATGATTAGGTACGATGATATGGTGATGGTGACATGACAACATCCAAATTCACAATCACGAACACATTACATGTATAACCTGCATAAAGATATAAGCAATATCAAAGTTATACCTATGTATTGACTATTGTCTACTTACTTACTACTCTATTGACGCCAGCTATTAATGAATACGTTTTATGAATGGCCCGTTATTTCGAAAAATAAATGGCGGGACGCGGTAGGTAGGCTAAGCTCCATAGGTACTAAAATATTCGAACCCCTTTTGTCAGAAACGGTTCAACAGATGGACGTGAAAGCGTAGCAGACAAACGAACACAATTATAATATTAATTGGGATTCAGGTATGTGTGTGTGAATGAATGAAATATTCTTTATCTACTCCAGCATCGAAAAGTTCCAATTTCGAATTTGACAACTATATCGAATTGAACCCTCTTTCGTGTTTGCTTCTCATAACGATACAGTTCGTTGTATGGGAGCTGTATCGTTATGAGTCGTAGCTGTATCGATATGGTTATCTTCATAAATAGGATACCTATAGCTTAGCGGCTCTGGGTTCTGGCACTTTCCCAACCAGTCAATTGATTTGACTTTTTTATTAATTTACAAAGTAAAAAATTATAAAGACGTCCTTGTCGTAGATAAAATCTTGTATGCAACTGTACGTAATTAGTCATTTTAATTCTCGTACTATCCTATTTTGATACTCGGCAAGCCTCGTATCAAAAAACAGCACTCGAATTAAAATGACCCTCATTACGATACAGTTGCATAAATAGCTATTATTGTACACCAAAAAAATACATTAAACAATAACAATAAAAATAATTAAAGAAAAATCGGTACAAATGTGCGGCCTTATCGCTTTGAAGCGATCTCTTCCAGGCAACCACGCTTTATAGGAAATAAGCCTAGTGGTGTGTGTGTGTGCGCGTGCGTGCGTGTGTACTCACAGTGACGTCGTCGGTGGAGAGGAAGCCGGACAGGGAGCCGGAGCCGTAGTGTATGGCGAACTCTGTGTCATTCTTGCGGTACGACGACGACTTGCTGCTGTCGTACTTGTTGTGCAGCACTGCAGGCACAACACACAGGTATATTACAACTAACAAACCGACAAAATTGTGAAACGACGATTATTTTTATCAATAAATTACATTTTTCACTGTTTATTTATTTATTTAATGGTTTGCCAACAGATTATACCTACACAATCACAAAATAAAAATTTCAAAAAGTTATAATACGAAGGTAAATTTCGCCACCATCTATGGCTAGGTTAGTTTAGGGTTTGACATAAATATTCAGGTAATCAGGTATAAGCAATAAGGGATAGGGTTTGACTTTGACATAACCTGGTTAGACCTGAATATTATTAGGTTCTATCGGGTTAATATACGTAATAGATTACAATTTACCGAAAAATAACGCGTTAAATTGTGACCAGTATGTTACGGTTCACAATCTGTCGACAGTTTACAATCTATCGAAATAAAAAGCGTTAGATTACAATCTACCTAACGGTTCTTACAATTTTACGGTGACATATTATACATATATGTACTACATATATGATTATGTACTCGATTAAAGTTATTAGATAAAAATAAAACAAACTAGATTAAACTAAGATTGGAAGGGAGTAAGCGAGGTGCGTATACTCACGGCACGCGATGTTGGTGTAGTGGCACTTCTTGGACGGCACCCACAGGTTGGAGGAGCCCGTGTCGAACACCACCTTGAACGTCTGCGGCGGGCTGCCGATAGAGATCGGCCCGTAGTATTGCGCCTGCGCACACAAACACACCGCTCACTGTACACCGTCCTCTTTGCTTAGTGGAAAATGGACAAATAAACAGCAATAAAAGTTTGAGCTCCTAACAGCCCGCGTAGACTGAAAGAGTTCTGCGTTCCGCATTCATTGTTCATTGTAACGCAGTTATCATCGAACCGCAAAGCATCGACAAGTTCTGCACCCTTACGCAGTCGAAAATCCACGGACGCGTACGAAGCGATTTGCTTCCTCGTTCCTAATTCGGACCGCTAGGAAATGGATTGCCCTTCCAGCTTTCATTTTCCCCTCCACTTTTAATATAGGCACCTTGAAACTTACTACTTTAGAGTGAATAGACAATCTTCTAGGCAAGCGCACTCCACCTAAGGCTGCATCACCACTTGACAGCAGGATTGATTGCAGTCAAGCGCTAGCCTATATATTTTTTAAAAAACTGCACGGCGCTATAAAGTAACAAACGTTACAAAGAAAACAGAACGCAGAACTCCGAACGGCTGAACTCTTTCTGTTTGTGCGTACTCTAAAAATATCTACACTAATCCAACCTTGGGAAAAACAAACTGTTTTATTGTGCAAAATACAGAAACCGTATACCGCGCACGCTAATTTCACAATTAAGATTTATGGAAATTACTTTGACTTGGAATGATAATGAAGTGATGTTATGACTCCAAATATTTTAAACTCCATTATTTATTATATAACCCGTGAGTTATCCACATGAATTGGTTTTTATTAAAATAGTGGAAACTTTAATTTTTTGGGATGAGAAGCAGAGAGAGAGATTTCCATACAATTTTTTTTACAAATAGCAAGATACTTGTATTAAACTAAATGAAACCCGCTGGGGTTCACATTGTAAATCTTGTTGAAGAACAATCAATAAACAAATAATCATAATATCCTTGTTTGCCCTTGAGCCGATAACTATAATTAACCACATACAAGATGTAAACTTGGCAAGACCAACAAAAATGCTTTAATGATTTCTCAATATTATTTTTCCTCATACTAAAATAAAAGTAATACAGAGTAAAAGCAGAGTTTGTTTATTGCTACCCTATCGAGTATCGACCCGTCCTGGCTTTGCCTGGGTAGTCACACAATACACAGATTTTAAATTGGTTTTGGTTATCTTTCAAGAAACAATTATAGAAATGGGAAATTTTACACTTCCACAGAAGGTATATTGTTTTACTTAACTGCTACTAATAGTTTAAGTAGTGTTTGCCAATAAAGCTCTCAACTAGCAGAGTTATTGCTGACAAGTGACAACACACATAAATCATTTTAGCTTGACCTCAATAAATTAATATGTACCATTGGTGAAAACCACATGAAAATCCATATAATAGTGCCCGAGATTAGCTAGAACAGACAGACAAACTCGGCACAGGGACTTTGATTACTAAATAAGTATTACAATAAGTGGTAAGATTCATAATGAACCAGTTTTGAACAATAAATTAGCCTCGGTGACTGGTTTCCAGGCCAATAATACAACTTTTTTATGTTTTTCATAATATGTTTATTATCATAAACAAAGAAAAAGAATGCTATTAGAGTTAGACTCCTATCATATTGTTATTCTCATGAATAAATTATTATTTGTTTATTTTTTAGTACATTTATAAGAGCGAGTGGAGTTGGGAGCAATTATACCGGTCAGTAACGTGTGTCATGATAAGTGAGGGGTTATCTTGTGAGGATGGCTCCACACAAACAAGATCATGCCACATTATACCTAACTAAACACATCCTACTTCCAAATAAAACATTTTAACCCTAATAATTGTTTTTTTTTTAATTTTTTTTAATGTATATTCAGGTGGAAAAAACAAATAGCCCACAGAGGAAAAGTACATTAAATATTGAAGATATGAAATTTCACTCAAAGGAAGTGCTTGATTATCATAGCTCCTATTAGTGGGTTTCACACATCTGTTTCCATTGGTTCAATAACATAGTTCAATTATTTTTTGCATTTTTAGTTAGCATGATTCCCGGCACAGGTAAAGAATCTTTTCGTCCATTGGAGGTGGAAGAAGACCAGTCATCCAGGTGATGAGGATGAAATTTGTTTTTGCAACTAAGGGTGCGACTAGAGAACATGAAAGGTGGTATTAGATTGAATAACTCTTCAGAACACTGTTGCAGTTGCAGAGTTGACACAGCACACAAGTATTTAAAACACTGTTAACTGAGAAATATATTTCTTCTTTAAGAAATATTGCTTTTTGAAAGATTGCTTCTACCTTGATTGATATATCCCCCAATTTCCCATCCAATCCAAAAATATTTAAATTTATGTAGACAAAGCCAAGTGCATAATTAAGTAGAAACATTAAAAATATTTAAAGAGAAAATCAAACATTTACTCTTCTTATTGATACAGCATTCAATGTTGTTGATGTTATTCAAATACTGAATCACTTGACAAAAATAATATTATTTCAAAACATACATAAATGTTTGATATATAGTTCAAGTTCAAAGTATGTTTATTCAAAATTGGTAACTACCAGTACACCTTCTGAACGATATGAAGCACAAGAAGTGATGGTGATAATTAAGGGCAGTATCTCACATTAATTTATAATCCTTAAGTTTAGTTAGGAAACCTTAGCAATAAGGTACTTCACAATTCACATTTCTTACGTTCATCACATTGCAATCACTGTGACTAAATTATCATTTGAAATGTAAAAATAGATAGCAAGTTTGTAGTCTATTAAGTACGGTTGCCAACTCAACATCAAACTAGGTGATCCTTGTTAGTGTATGAAATGATGATGAAGCACATTGCTTGTGCTTTGTTTTGATGAAAGTGTAGCATTACGTGTGGTGGGTTCACTCACATCAAGATAGTTGGACAGGGGCTCCGGCGCGGGCCCGGCGGCCGCGTACTTGATGCGCACCATGTGCAGCTCTGTTCCTACTTCATTCAAGTGCTTGCGTACACTCTTCATGCGGTACAACGGGATCCTAGAAGATATACCCAAGAAGGTTAATTGTTATCAGCCTGATGTCATTCCGCTGCTGGACGGAGACTTTCAATCTTAAATATTACACCACAGTATAATTATGACGGTACTATCTGCTACAATATAATTTAAATAACTTTCTCGTGAATAATTTAATATAGGTCCTTCCTTTACTTACCTCGAGAACCCGGCCACGCTGGTGGCCAGGGCCAGGAGCAAAAGGAATACTCTTCTCATGTCTACTGCAACTTGCAAGTCACGGTCGGACTGGAGACTCTGCTATAAACAGCCAACAAGCGTCTGATTACGTTGTTTTAATTTTTTTTACAAGCAGAGAATGTTATCGAACAATAATAAGTTATGTTTACGCACTGCTGATGCGGGTTTTACTGTTCCCCACTATTCACTGTCAGTTCACTGTTATCTAAGAAGTAAGAACTGTGAGCGATGAGCGCTTTATTTATTTGCTGCGATAATCTCTGAAAAAATTCTAATCAAATTACCGGCGGGTGGATTCGTCGGTCTTCGGCATTTGACAAATGACAGCTGTTGATATTGACATCTACGAAGGTCGCTGGTGTTGCCAGCTCCAGGTGTCAGGTTTTGCCGGCTAAATAGAATTTAATACCAAGTCAATAGAAATCGCTTCAGAAACTATCCGAAATCAAATGAAACATTTGATGATTTGTTGTAAATTAATAAATTATCTCAAAATGTAAACAGCTATTATGGACCCATTTATTTTATTTTTTTATAAGACTGAAAAATGCCCAATAAAAATCATTTTTATAAATATTTACATGTCAGCGTAAAATTGTAAATACCGTTAGATTAAAATCTTTCTCGAGATTGTAAACTGTCGAAAGATTGTGAACCGTAATATACCTACTGCTTACAATTTTACGCATTATTTTTCGGTAGATTGTAATCTATTAACTAGGTACTTTTTATTTATTATTCTTATACAGGATATTGAAACCTGTTTCCAAAATTCTAACTTTTTGCTCTTTGCTGATGACATGAAAATCTTTAGAGTAGTAAACAAATATACAGACCAAATGCTTCTTCAAAATGACTTACCTATACTTGATCATTACTGCCTAGCCGATAGATATAACCCGATAGAATCTAATTACACTGTACACCCGGCCACGACCCGACCGCTTCTCTGGTGGTACGGTGGGTCGTCTTAAGTTAAACGATACCGAAACGAAATCGATACAGATATCTCGTTGGCGATGGCGATTTCGTTAGGTAGACTTGAAAAGATTTAATTAGGCAAGCTATTCGAAGTCGAACCTTGTTGTTTGATGTAGGTACTCAAATTCATAAAAACCACCTTTCGTCTGGTTATCAGATGGGTGGAGGTCGTTCTCTCGTACTATATAAGGCTAGATCCCTTCTACCTTAGACTGCGTCATCACTTACCAGTCGCCTTTAATTTGAAAAAAATAACTCCAAGGAGCTTGTTTCTGCAATAAAAAGCATACCTCCCTGGAGCAGGCGCGCTTTCATACCACTTATCAGTAGCGGAGTAGGCTGTCGCGGTTATTGTGGGCGGATGGGTCAAATGTCGCACAATGAAACACATTTATAGTATAGTTAACTTTGTAAACATTTATTATAATTTGGCCACTCTTTGAGCCAGTCACATTCATACATACAATATTTTGCGCAGTGCGCTCATGGCCTTATCCTGTATGTACAACTATATACACCTATGTTATGTTATAACGCGGCACATTCAGTGCACTCTGCATATTATATTAAATACCGAAGGCACAACAATTTGTAAGGTATTTTAAACATAGTTACAATAATAATTTTATGATAGTCATAATAAGGAAAATTTCTGCTTATCTACAGATAAAAATATACAAGAACTTTGAATATTTGCTTTATCAAGCAATGCATTACTGAAGGGGGTAACAGTGGAAATTCTATGCCTATGCCAGCATTTTTTAATATTATGTCCAACGACATTAATTTAATTTAACATTTCTTTATTTAAGTTTTTGTATCCTTGCATGTAATTACTGTCCGGCATTATTCATAGATATTTTTAACTAATTTATCGCAGTTTTATGCAACGTATCTGTCGTCACACAAAATGTTCAGCAAACTGATATTTTATTTTTTAAGTTTAAGTCAGTTCAGACCGGAGAAAATTCTACCGTGATTGTGTACTATTTTTTTAACAATTCTAATTGTACGCATCTTACGACTCAAACATTACGTATTTACCCAACTGCCAAGACTACTAATTACTATACACTAGCGTAAAGTACCTAGAGTTATTGCCCCTTTTTTAATTCCCCTATGCTAAAAATACTCTCTCTTAATCTAATAATAATTGTCAAAAGGGACGGTTGAATCGCAAAACACGATTTTTATAATAATTGATAGAATAGTAAAATATAATTTTTAACACAGAGTTATCAACCAGGGTCAGAGATCTTAGAAATAGTGTTATGGTGCTACCACAGAAAAGTTTTACTGATTTCAAACATTTAAACATGGCGTTTTGCTGTTTTATTTGGCATTAATAAGAGGTATAATTAGACTAAAGAGAAAACTAAAAGCTAAGTATAATTATTTTAATCGTTGCCAACCTTGTCATTCAGAAACATTTCGGACATTTATAAAACTGGATAAAGTTTGTGTTTTAAATCATATTTAAACCTTTTTTGTGGGAGCACTTTTTAATTTTAATTAAATAGTATAATTTTGGACGTGACAATTAATCAAGAGTGCACCAAATGTAGTCGCGTAAATAGCAGCTAACGAGCTCTGGAAGTACCCTGCCTCCGATGTTAGTCACCAGTGGGCCCCTGGCGACAAACTTTTACACTACAAGATTTCATCTTGATTGTTGTCTGAGCTGAATTGTTACTGATACGGGTAGCGTCATGTAGACAATAAATGTGGGCAATAGGTGGTGGGTTTGACTGCACGTGGGCAGTGGGCGCCATACAATAAGTAGCTGTTATTAAAGAGCGCGTCAGTTTAAGAGCGTGCTTACTGCCCGTCTTTAGTGTGAAGCCAACTTGTGTGTGTGTGTTGTGTAGGCTATTTTGTGTGCGTGTTGTACTAGGGCTAGATAGGGGAATTCTCGATTGGCCTGAAAACTCGCTCGGCAAAAGCCGAAGTTTTAGCGTTGGACCAAGCGCTCTGGCTGAAGATGATGTTAGTTATTATAAATGCGAAAGTGTTTCTGTCTGTCTGTCCATCAGTCTGTCTGCTACGCTTTCCTGGCCCATCTTATCAACCGATTTTATACTTTTTATCCCGGAAAATTAACCTGCGGGAATCGAAAAAACATAATCCACGCGGACGAAGTCGCGGGCATCATCTAGTTTCTTATATTTTAGTGTTAGAAATGATTGAACCGTATGTTCGTTTGGCGCTAGGGGCCATTTCGATTTAACACACTATAATCTTATCAATGCTACATTTCAACAATAACAACTCAAATCAGTAGGCTGCATGCACACTGGCGGACCCGGCTGTCGGGAATATAATATCATTGACACGCAAAACGTTAGATTAAAGTGAATTAATTAGAAACAATTGATATGTTAGAATATTGTGCGTTACTTGAACGTGTTTTCAGAATACTGTTGCGTAAACTCTCTCAAACTAAATAATATTTTTATCGAGATTTGGCGTTTCATCATCGTTTTCATCATTGCAAGAGCTATAATAGTGTAGTTGTGAAAGCTCGGTTGCGGTGTGCACGACGCCTAATGGTTATTTAATACATACATACGAGTAGAATAGTCGATTTAAATTATTAATAATTCAAATTATACAACCAATTTTAACCTACTATTTATACAGAACACACAATCCCTTAGCTTAATTGAATTATATTTACAAAAATATATTATTTTACAAAATATTCAAATATTATCTGATTTAATTACTTATACTTAGTATAATATAATTTCCAAGATATTTATTTGTATTTAAATGTTAGTAAATATATACAAAAAGAAAATGTAACTAATTGTGGAGATTTCAATAAAATATCTAAGAGCAATAAAAGCTGAAAAAGATTTAATATCATTCTATTATTTCCAATAAACTGGAAGGTTTGCATATTTACATAGTGAATAATACAATAAAATAAAGTTATGACAGGTCCACGATGTACGTATTTTATAGATTCAAATCGGTATGTAACTATTTAACTGCTAAATAACGTGCAATTTGACATCATTCAAAGAAAAGAATTTATAATAAATAATTATAATAATTGCATTTATTCTTGGTACGTAAATGTACCAAAACTATTTTAACTGACGTCAAAACATAGGCACCCCTGCGTGGTTCCAACGAGACACAGCGGCCATGCGTACCTATTCATTGGCAGTGAGCCAACAATATTACATTACTGCCCAGGCGGGAAATAAAGCAATTCACGGCGGATTAAAATTGCAAGGACGAGGCGAAACCGAGGACTTCCCAATGGACTTTAAAAGCACGAAGCGCCAGCCGAGGCCTTTTTATGTTAACGAGGCCGTGAATTGCTATTTCGGCCGAGACTTGTAGTAGCCTTCTCTAATTTGCGAGTAAACAATATTTTGCTAAGAAAGTATTTCTATGTCGCCGATAGATGTCGTTGAATTAAAAAACTGTGTGGAAATGATCAGATTTCCTATTTGAGTCTCAGCGGCAAGAAGAGCCAATGTATTGTTTTTTTTAATAATGAGGAAAGAGTGACTTCTTGGAACTTGTCGCACTGGCATACACGCAGCAGTTCAAGACACGCAGAACGGAACCCACCGGGCGTCGGATCAGTCCACAATTATAAACAAAACATTCTACATTATTAGTACTTAATTTATGTAAACTAAAAGCTCGCGAGACGTCATAATACCAAAAACATAATGTTATGCACATAATGACATCAGTTAAGGAAGTTTTAGTAGGCTCAAGTGTAGTATTGTTTGTAGGGGCCAGCACAGACGGCAGACAGGGGGAACTCACCGTACTTTTGCCTTCAAAATAGATCACATAAGGCTGACTTTTACAGGGCATACTTTGATTTTAGTCTGGCTTAAATTAAGTATCAGTAAAGTCAACGTAAGCTCTATTGATTTCCGCATAAGGGTTGGAGCTTAAATTAATCATAACTTCAATGTAAATAAATAAGATAAGGAGTTTGAGAACTCCCGAAAAATTTGCCCAGAGGCATAGTTTATTTATTCATTAGTTGACTTTATTTTGCGTAAATGCATTTATCTAGTAGTTTCATTGACCGAGCGAAGCGAAGGTCTCTGAGTCTACTTGAGTGAATTTGCACTTGTCCGTCCGTCCGTCTGTCAGAGCATTATAACTTCTGAATTACTGAACGTAATTACTTCAGCTTTAAATATAATATGTAAACTAATGGCCTCCAGCCGAATATGGCTTAAAAAGTTATAAAAATCTTTATTTCAGGGGGGCTCTCATAGAAGCGAATGCGAAGGAAAAAAATTTTTTTTTGGCGTTACATAGGGTTGCGGTATATCAATTTAAAGATAATTAGGAATAGAGTCCAAAAATATATTTTTTTTTAATTTTTCCCTACAATTGACGAAATGGGGGGCTTTCAAAGTGGAGATTTTCTAATGTCCAAAGTTGACCTCAGAACTCTAAATTTTCTGAAAGGCTAAGCATGAAACTTGATCAATTATTTGAATTATATCCTGTACTTGAACAACAAATACTAAAATTAGATAAATATTGTAAGGAAACGAAATTATTTAATTTTTAATGAGCTTCAGCATTTTTAACAGAACTTCACATTGATGTCAATAGATGGCGCCGCGAGGTCTCAGTTCGGGGCGAACCACTAGTGTAAAACACGTCTTAAAATAGCCTGTTCCCTGTTCAATTTCTAGGTATAAAGCACTATCTGCTTTGTTCATCACTCCACACGATGCTAGGTGGAACCACATGCGCTCGGGGGTACCACCCTTAAGTCTGACGTCTAAGCAAAATTCCAAAGTACGGTATAGATAAGTGTTAGCATGAATTGCATAACAGAAACAGTGTAGTAGAGTAAGACAACGCAACGGAATACACTGGCGTCCACGGATAATAGTATGTCGTCTGAGCTGGCTCCAAGGCGTTGACGTGATTAAATTCGAGAGATCATCAAAACATCATTAAAAGTGTGAAATCTACAGTTTTGTGATATGTACTCAACTACCTATCAATAGCAGCGCAAACTCTACTTCCTACTGCTTGGAAATTACCAGCACCGTCAATTCATACTTCATTACTAATAGCCTTTTCACTAATATCACACATTCAATTATTTGAATTGTCATCAGTACTTCTTTTATAATTGGTTATTATTTGACCTTAGTGTAAGACAAGCTTAGAAAACACTGATGATAAAGTTCATCTGTTAGTGGTTTTAACTTGTAACACTTTACTGGTAGGTTTCACCGACGGAGGCCAGCCGCGGATCTCTTCTGCACTAAACAATACCGTACGACACGCCGACGACTGTTGACTTGAACATGGATGACCATTTCCAATAGGTTTAATGTTTGCCCTTTATATCCTTTCCCGTGTGTTCTCCGCTGTCGGCTGATCAATGGCGACAGGTCTGCATCAATGATTGCTACAATACGAGTGGTGATGCTATCCTCGCCGCGACAGCGTTCTAGGCAATAGTTTCTAAGTTGTGTCCCAGTAATCTTGTTTTGTATTGTACCCACAGAGTACTTTTTCCAAATAAAGATTTATTTATTTATTCAATAGCGAGTGTGTCGCGCGTCGGCTCAACGAAGCTGTTGTGACACTGCACTCACTTGACGGCAATGGTCCCTTGGGGCCAGGTACCGGGGCTCATCGGAGGTGTTCGTTGTAGTCACACTGCGGCCAGTGGAGTGTTTGCGCTCGCTACGCGCGCGGCTGTTCGGGCTGGTCGGGCGCAGCGAGCGCGGCGCAGTAAAGCCGCCGGTCGTCGCTCAGCAGCCGCACGCTGAACGAGTCCAGCGTTAGAGGCGCGCCTTGTATAATCTCCACGTTGCCCGCGTTCGCCTGCGAACCAGAATGTTTTAGCGTTATACAATTTTCAAGAAATATAAAGTGAAAAATAGTTTTTGAAGTGAAAACTTTTTAGGCGCGTTGAGCACTTTTTGGTAGGGGGTAACAACGTGGATCGACACCGATTCTTCTTAAGACAAAAGGTCTTAAGTATGATAATATAGTACATTCATAATTAAACTGTAATACCTTAGTTTTAAGGTTTATATTTCTTTTTTTTTTAAATTTATTATTCGTTTCACTTTAATCGGCAGTTCCGATGACTGCAAATGTATATTTTTTTGTTAAAAATAACATTTTTGATAAAATTATTTTATTATTACAGAAAACGCCCATTTATATTGTAAGTTACGCGATAAACATTCATACATTCAGATACATTGAATTGAATGTATCGACACACATTCTATGATTGTTGGGGGTGAGGACGGGCTCCATACAAAAGAAGTGAAATTCAAGTAAAAGTCAGTTGTAATTCAGCAGTGAATGGAGCGCCACACACACGTGCGCGCTACAGGTACGCTCAGTCCCTGTTTAACGTGACAACTTCAATTGATCATATTCGAACTTTGGAACACATTGACGTCTAGCTAAAATGGACCCGAGAATCCTCGATTTCACAAATTCAGTACAGCCGATTTTAATTTTTAAAACGTTTCCGTTAGGAAAGCCGGCTGCGAATGCATACACGAAATTGAGCTCTAAAACAATCCAGTTAAGGTTAATTTAAGTTTGTCGCCAATATGTTCGAGAGCTCGATATGGCACTCACCAGGAATAGCGCGGCGAGGAACAGCTCGGCCACGTCCTCGGGCTCCTTGGCGGTGCGCGCCAGCAGCGCAGGGAAGGGCGTGCTCGCGGGCGGGGCGAGCGCGCCGCACGCCGCCAGCAGCGCCGCCGCCGCGCTGCGCACGTCGCGTCCGCGCGCCTCGCCCGCCGCCGCGCGCGCCAGCACGCGCGCGCGCCACGACGACCACTCTGCCACCGCGCCGGCAACTCCGCTCAGCGACTGCGACAACGCACACACGTTACACTGGGCCTGATGGTCGGAGTCGGCGCCGGCACAATAAACCAACGACCTCAATTTACATAGACGGGCCCTGTCAAACAAAAAATGTGGGCGTATGTCTAGTAACGCCATCTAGTCTGAAAAGCGGGAACTTGCTCGCAACATAGCCCCATCTTGAATGAAAGCCTGAAAACGTATGACTCGGTCATAGATAATATAGGTCATAGCCGTGGGCCGGTTACTAAAAAAAAGAAATATCACAGTTTGCCGCGGAAATTATATGATTGCGTAATGGATTGAAATATTAAATAGGAATATTAAATAACGTTTTTTTGGAAATGTATAATTGTGAATTGAAACACTTCCATTAAAATAAAATTTATACAGTGTCCAACTAATAAGACTTTAGATGTTAACTTAATTATAACAAATTATCTACACGACGAGCGACCGTGACAGCGCTACGACGGGGACAAAGAGAGGTGAGGAACGTGTTCAGCAAGTCGGACGCCCGCCATTTTTCTATGAAAGGGCCTATCTAGTACTTACATATATATCGATGCAGTAAACAGATGCAACCAGTATGGAAACTACCTAGAAACGTTCGAAACAGGCTCACTCACACAAACGTACGCATCGACGAGACCCCAAGCGCTCGTCGCAGTCCCGTCAGTAGTGAGTGCCGCGTCATCGCATGTTCGATGCGCACGTTTGTGTGAGTGAGCTGTTTCGAACGTTTCTAGGTAGTTTCCATACTGGTTGTATCTGTTATTTTTGTTTCGAACCTTTTTGTTGCGAGTTTTGCTCTGAAAAAGATGCCAAATCACGATGGTCGTGAAATTGGAAGTGTTTTTTTTTATTTATTTTTTCCGTGTGAGCGGCACTGTTTTCAGATTTTAGTGCTCCGTCAATTGTGTAAATAATAATGGAAATAAATAGATAATATGTTAAATGTCAGTATATTTAATAAAATGTTATGTTAATTATTAGAATTATTATTAATTACAATGCAAAAATGAATCATAGTCAATTTGTCGCTTCAGTAAGAATGTTAGTAAAATTGGTTTTTATAAGCTCCTAAAGTCTATATTAGTCATAATGATTATAATTATCAAAAGAATAGGCATGATGACAGTAACAAAGAATCAATGAAATTATAAATTTATGTAATAAAATTGGATTCATGGATTATAAAAAACGTATTTTTTTTCCTATTTCGAGTAAGATTGCTATTTATTTTGATAAAATAAAACTATAAAATACAGCAATCCGCCATATTGGTTAAAACACCAAGAAGCGAATGACGTCACAATGGTTTGTTTTCGAGCTTTGACAATCACACTATTGCTTACTGCACACTGCACAGAGTACACTGGTAAAAATAATAGTGACGTCACAAACGACGCCATGACACCGGGGAGCGTTTTGGCGTGAATTATAAAATTTAAATTTCAAATGCCAATATTATCTACCAAACCTTATTTTTCTGCTGAAATAAGATATTTTTTCGAAATAGTAGATACTTCCGAACATAATCTGACCATTTTTCAAAATCAGTCATCATGCCTATTATCAAAAGAATTGTGTATCTGTTTACTGTGCCGCCGGCGGCCAGCGCGCTCACCGTGTTGGGGCTGCAGTCGTCGACGCGCGACGCGTCCGAGTCGCCGAGCGAGCTCCGCTCGAAGAAGCCGTCGTCGTCGCTGTCTTCGGCGCGCCGCGTCGCCGACAGCCGCGTGACCGCCGCCGCCGCCTCCGCGCCGCTCCAGCCCGGGAACCCTGCGCAACCGAGCGACAACGTTATACATGTTTTTTTTAACCACTACAAGTTAGCCCTTGACTGCGATCTCACCTGATGATAAGTGATGATGCAGTCTGAGGTGGCAGCGGGCTAACCTGTTAGGGGCATGGCAATTATATTAAACCCATACCCCTATTCGGTTTCTACACGGCATCGTACCGGAACTAAATCGCTTGGCGGCACGTCTTTGCCGGTAGGGTGGTAACTAGCCACGGCCGAAGCCTCCAGGCCAGACCAGGGCAAATTCAGAAATTATAAATTCCCAAATTGACCCCTGCCGGGGATTGAACCCGGAACCTCAGCACGTTAAGACAACAGCACACTGCGCCACGGAGGCCGTCAAAACTTGATTGATTTGCAAGCTGGGGCAACCTCTAAGCGGATGTACAATAATGCATATTACTCTGTTTCGGCCACTTGATTGTCCTCAACGAGAGAGTCAGGAGCAACATAAATTTGTTGCTCCATTCTGTGATAATGGCTAAATATTGGTTGTGACATTGTGTTCCCTTTGTATATTAACGTATTAGCGCCGTGCAAGTGAACATTTGTGAATTTTGTGATACGTGAGCGTGGTGACGAGTTTTGTGTTGCCCCTGCGGGTAGGACCAGGCTGGCGATCGTTTGAGCCGGGCTAATCGCCTGGATTCGTCTTGGCTATACACACATTGTACAGACACAAACACGATTGTTACGTCACTGACTTACCTCACTCAGACTCATCTCGCAAGGCTTGTCTTAAGGATGGATTTCACCAATGTGGTGTAACTGTGGTAAGTGTTAGACAATTATTACTTATTCTTGTGACTGATGATTGTAATTAGTTAATAATTAATTGTAATTAATTAATGATTATCATTGACAATGGGGAATATGCATGTGATTTAGAAATGGACAAAAAAAATTATGTGTAATCTTTATTGCTAAAGAAATATATACAGATGATTATTTTTACAAATTATTGTGTTTCTATTAATAAATTTAATTATTTAAAAGTAGTATTTTTCAAGTTCCCGCTCAAATTTCCAAAACGCAACGCTATTGGCGGAACGAAACATGACGTCACCATCCACTCTGTAGTCTGAGTCGACTGTTAACAGGTCGTTTGTTTTGTATGATTATTGAAGGTTATTCGCATTGTTTTGCCGCTGTTTAGGATAAATTATTAGTGTTTTTGGGAATTATTAACTGAAAGCAGTGATTTCTTGTGAAAAAAGACTCGCCACAATAAACAACTATTGGTAGTAGGTAAACTATAAATTAAAGAGTTCTCGCGGGAACCAAAAACCGCGCGGACGAAGTCGCGGGCATCAGGTAGTAGGTAAATTTTATTTATTCAAAGATATGTAAGTATTAGGAACGTTAAATGTTGAGAACATCTTTATGAACTTTAACAAACTAAGTTGTTTTCGTCAAGGCAACTGAGAAATTCTTTTCCAATAGAACCTAACAACAGTGCAAACAAAAAACCTAGGTAAGTAAGTTTACCGTTTTGTGATCAAAATCAAAAATCGTAGTCAGCTGCTGTTGACCAATGAAAATCATAATAATATTTATAAATTTGTAACATTAATAAATAAGTAAAAACATTGGGAATCAGAATAGCTTTATGAACATAATATAATTAAATTTTTAGGTTAGTTTATTGTTTATATTGTTCGCGAGTCCTAATGAAAAAGATTTTTGGTAGGTAGGTAGGTACATACATATTTAATACTCACGTCGAAATGATCTTCACAACAATATAAACTACTCAAGCACGATACATTTTCTCTCCTCATCACCTTGCACCACTTTTTCCTTAAGTTTGCATCTCTGGGCATATGAAAATATATCTTGTCAGGTGCAGTTTTAATATTATTTTTGCACATAGGGACGATACAATATTTATAATAAGCTTTTGGGTGATCTTCCATCACAATAAGTTAATCTTTTACGCTTTACTTCACTCACTTAAAATAAAACTGTGAATCAAACACTTCGTTGATAATTTATTCAAAGTGGACGATGACGTCACAGAACGAACGCGCCAAAATGGGGGCGTTTAAATCGTCCGAAAATGATAGTACTTTTAATTAATTTTTTTTAGCTTATTTAATAAAATTGTGCAAGTGTTATATTTTTTTCCAGTTATGTAATCACTTAAAGAATAGTTTAAAAAAATAAAAAAAATACATGCATATTCCCTATTATTGATTATAATTGATAGATAATTGTAACCCGTAACGGGCCGTCAGTCGTAGTTGCCCGCCCTGAAGGGGCCGTCAGTCGTAGGTACCCGCCCTGACCGGGCCGTTAGTCGTAGGTACCCGCCCTGACCGAGCCGTTAGTGGTAGGTATCCGCCCTGACCGGGCCGTTAGTCGTAGGTGCCCGCCCTGAAGGGGCCGTCAGTCGTAGGTACCCGCCCTGACCGGGCTGTTAGTCGTAGGTACCCGCCCTGACCGAGCCGTTAGTCGTAGGTCGCCGCCCTGACTGGGCCGATAGTCGTAGGTAGGTGCTCTCGACTGTCCGCTACTATCCACGTCGGTAGGGCGGCTTTCGCCGTTAATTTGACCGGCTTGTCCGAGTGGGTCTTGCTCATGGGCCCCAGGACCTGACTCTCTTGTTGAGGACAATCAAGTGGCCGAAACATACTCTATAAGCTAGTTTCTTGTATTTTTCCTGTTATTTTATTGTAACCTGTTGGTTGTCCTAAAATAATAAAATAAAATAAAAAATTGACTTGCAACTATTACTTTTACGGTGTGAGAAAATGTTAGGGAAAAAAATTGCTAGCGTGCAAGTAACGTTTAAAATCCAAATCAACACACTCGTGCTGAGATCTATAGAGTGAACTTTGACTTTACTTAATGGTTAAAACTAGACATATTTATGTTACTCACATAAGTCCATCTCGTTTTAACTCTAAGTAAAGTCTGAACCAAGTCAAAGTACGCATTATATGTAGATCTCAGCGTCAGTATTAGTGTGCTCGGTGATCAACCTCTTAGTGTGAGATGTCATATAGTGACAATTGTCTTATTCAGATTATAAGTATAGTAGATGTAAATTATACATACTAGCTACAATAAAAGCGAACACATAAAAATAATAAACGAACAAAGTAAACACGTCACTTTGAATATGAAGTAATTGTAAAGTGAACAACAAAAGCGCAGAGGGGGAAATGGCTAACCTCCCACGTCCGCGCAGTGACAGTCGGCGAATCCGCGGAAAGCTGCACAACAAGCACACGGGTCAGTACTCAGTATCCTTCCAGTATCCTATTTTAAACCTTAAAGTGGCTTGGATTTCTCAAGTTATACTTCTTTTGGCGCGTTAGGGAAAAAATATCAGAGTGAATTTTTACGATGCGCACGTACACCGACACCCAAATTCAGCACCCTGAAGTTAGTTCGAAAAGTCTTGCAGAAAAAGGCTTGCCAACAAAATAAAAATAAATACAGTTACCGTATGTTGGGTGAGAACTGATACTAACTATATTCAAGATATTTTTTATTTGCTATAAAGAAGTATAACTTCTTGCATGCGTACACACACACTTTTTTTTTTAATTTTTGTTAGTGTTTCCATGTAAACCACATCCTCCGTAACCATCGTCGGTTGAGATCACAGTGAAGAGTCAACGCGCTATCGAAATTAAAGGCACTGGTTGCCTATAAATTAAAGGAACAAGTGTTGGCTTCATTTCATTGGATGGTCACTCGAACGACATGAATCAACGGTTGAGTACAGGATTCACTGTTGTAGTTAAACCTGGAGCAATGATTTCTATGTACTGGATTAAACCAAGCAGCACGTACGGGAACAGGTGATATTTCTCCACCGCAACAAATAACAATAGGATGATCATCTCCCAAGTGGGTCCGACCATTGAAACTCAAACTCAAACTCAAAGAACGTTTATTCAATTTAGGTAGGTATACTACACTTATTGACGTCTGTTATTTGTAACATATACGATTAACAATATAATGGTGATAACGACAGTACGACATCTTAAACTAAAGCTACGAGGGTTCCAAACGCGCCCTGGTCTGAGAAGAGCCCACAACAAACTCAGCCGGGTCTTTTTTTTTTTCATTATCACCATTTCACAATCATCTTAACTAAGGAACTATCAGGGCCATTAGAGAAAATCATTGCCAAGCTTCCTTGTCATTTAAATAATCCTTTACATGGTAATAAGATTTTTTAATGAGTTTACGTTTTACATTAACTTTGAACTTATTCAGAGACATCTTCAACATGTCTTCTGGGAGCTTATTGTAGAAGCGGACACTGTTTCCAACAAATGAATTGCTAATTTTACTAAGCCTAGAAGCAGGCATTACAAGCTTATTTTTATTTCTAGTATTGAAATTATGACAATCACTTTTCTTCTTGAATTTATCAATGTGTTTATGCATGTATACTAAATTTTCAAATATATATTGATTGTGCACTGTCATAATATTAATTTCTTTAAATTTATCTCTTAGTGACTCTCTTGGTCCCATATTATATATGGCTCGAACAGCCCTCTTCTGCAGCACAAAAACAGAATTAATATCAGCAGCATTACCCCATAATAATATACCATATGACATAACGCTGTGAAAGTAACCAAAATAAACTAATCTCGCCGTTTCTATATCTGTCAACTGGCGAATCTTTTTAACCGCGTATGCAGCAGAACTAAGCCTGTTCGATAAGTCATCTATGTGATGGCCCCATTGGAGTTTAGCATCTAACGTTATTCCGAGAAAAACAGCGGTATCCACTAAATCTAATTCCTCATGATCAAGTTGTACAGTGGTTTTTACCTGTTTGACATTAGGTAATGTAAATTTGATACACTTTGTCTTTTTTCCATTGAGGAGTAGGTTATTAGCTTCAAACCACTGTACCACTTTAGTGAGAGAATTGTTTACTTCGTCAAGAGTTGTTTCGTAACGATTTATTTTAAACAAAAGTGATGTATCATCAGCAAACAATACTATCCCATGATTATCCTTGGCAAGATAAGGAAGATCGTTAATGTAAATGAGAAATAGAAAAGGCCCTAAAATTGAACCTTGTGGAACCCCCATTTTTACAATCGATCCGGAAGACCGCTTTCCATTAACGTCTACCTTTTGTATCCTACTTTTTAAGTAGGAATTCATCATATCCAGTGCCACACCCCTAATTCCATAATGGTGCAGTTTTCTGACTAATGTTTCGTGATCAACACAATCAAAAGCCTTGGATAAATCACAGAAAACGCCAAGTGCATCACGCGACTCCTCCCAGGCCTCGAATATATTTTGAATTAGCTCAACACCAGCATCGATTGTTGAGCGACCCCGTGTAAATCCAAACTGTTTACTGTGTAGTAAGTCATTATTACAAAAATGATTAAGTAATTGAATTAATATTAATTTTTCAAATATTTTACTGAAAGTGGGTAGTACAGATATAGGTCTAAAGTTAGTGGGGTCACTGGTACTACCTGATTTGAATAGAGGTATTATTTTACTATGCTTCATTAAGTCAGGAAACTCACCACAATCAATACAATTATTGAATATTAATGCTAACTCGGGTGCAACAATATCAATCAATGATTTTACAACGTTAACGGAAATGCCCCACAAATCATTTGTCTTCTTATTGTTAATTAATTTGAATGTTTTAATAACGTCAGAGCAGTTAACGTGACAGAATTTAAAAACGTTATTACATTCAGGCACGTTATCCTCCAGTAAAGTAAGAGCGGCATTTGGTGAGGAGTTCAACGATTCTGTGGTAGAAACAGGAATATCCGTAAAGAAGCCTTCAAAAACGGAAGCAACTTCGGAGTCCGAAGTCACAGATGTATTACCGATTGCAAGTTTAAATTCACGATTTTTTCGTGCTGCTTTTCCTGTTTCTTCATTCACTATGTTCCAAGTGGTTTTGATTACGTTGGAGCTATTTTTTATCTTAGTTTGAATATGTTTTGATTTAGCCACAATGCAATCTCTTTTAAATTTCTTGGAAAATAGTTGAACATGCTGCTTGAACTCATCACTAGTATCATACTGTCGCTATGCATACAATTCATATAATTTTTGCCTGTTTCTGTGTAATTCATTTGTTGCCCATTCGCTAAAAACGTTTGCATCAGTAGTTAAGACCGTTCTACTGGTGAATATTGATTTGAATATTTCACTGAAAGTATTAAAGAATATGTGATACATTTCATTAGGACTCAACCCATTCGGTAAAAAAGGGAGTTCCTTTGTAAGACTTGTTCTTATTTTTTCGATGCGGTCTGACGTTACTGGCACAAAAGTTATTTTACGCTTTGAAACCTTTTTCTTTACATTTTCAAACTGAATTAACTGTCCACAATGATCCGAATCTAATTTACTAATAATATTTTTGCTAACAGGGGTAATATTTGTAAAAATATTGTCTAGACATGTGGCACAGTTGTAGTAGTAGTAGTAGTTGCAGATATTCTAGTTGGCTCCATAAACATATTGGATAAGTTATAAGATTTGAATAGATTCAATAACTTGCCACTCAACGGGCTACTTTCCAAAATATTTACATTAAAGTCTCCACACAATTGATCTTTGGAAGTCGTATAATTCAGAAAAAGCTTTGTTATCGCGATGCAGACTTTACGTAATCTTCGTGCGCTACTAGCAGTGCCATATACTGGCTTGTGTGTAGACTGCAAAGACCGCCAAATCACTAACCTTCGAGACTGGAGGTCGTCAGCATTCAGATGAGCGTCATCGTGAGCCTCCGGGCAAGTCAGGGGAGCGGCGTCGTGTAACCAGCAGGCGCTAACTGCGTGCGTACCTGTTTCTGTGTCCGCCGCGTCGCGCACGCGCCGCCGGTGCGCGCGCACGGCCGCGGTGCGCGCGCGCAGCACGCGGCGCCGCCACGTGTCCGGCACGCTGAACTCGTGCGGAGACTGCAGCTTGCGGCGCAGCGCTACACCAGATACAATACAAATTTTGAAAAGTATGTGATGTATATCAATCATCCAGTCACATTTTTTTCAATACACTCGCTCAAATACTCGCTTGTAAGTTAAATTTTATTTTTTATTTATTTTATTTAATGGTTTGCCAACAGGTAATACACAATAACAATATAAAAATAACAAAATACATAAAAAACATTTTTGAGTGTAACCCAATTACTGGCAAGCCAGCATGCATTTAGCTGATCTTGCAAGTGCGGGGTTAACAGTCAACGAATAGCGTTAAACTTAAAAAACACAAACAACATTACAAAAAATAAAGCACTCAGCTAGAAATATTATTAGTCTATGACGCTGCATCAATGAATTGATGCAGCATCCTTCTGTACTGCTGTAAAGAGAGTGAATGAGGATCCTGGAAATGGAATGGAAATTTACTGCCCTTGTGCTATTTTTTTTTTAATTTTGAGTTTTTTTGCAAGAAGGTTCATAATGGTATTAACTTTATATGTAGAAAACTTAAAAAATAATAACATTTAGATGTGATTGATGAAATTAAAAATTATATTTAGTATAATTAATCTTAAAATTGTTTTAAGTTTTATAAATCAAAAAGTAAAGGCTAGTCCGGTAAAATAAATAGCTGGCAGGCTGGGATAGGCTGGGGTTAAGAACTAGAAACTAGAGCCATGAAGTCATTGAAGAAAACGCAATTACAACACCGTAAATACTAAATCTTTAACCTGTGCGTGCTATTTTTAAAAGTTTCATTGAGTTTTTCTTATAAATTATTAATTAGAGGTTGTAAGAAACAAATCGCACTATTATAGCCGTCAAAAATCTCGAAATAGTACGAACGTGTGGGACGTGAGAAACTATTTTTAGTGAGTACCTAGTTCATAATATCTACTCGTTATCGTGTTCAATGCTTGTTACCTGGCGTGACGGTGAACCGCAGCGGCCCGTCGGGCGCGTCCTCGCTGCGCCGCTTTCTCTCCCTCTTGGCATCCGGCAGCGGCGGCGTGGAGGCGGCGGGAGGCGGCGGCGTGGGCGATCGGCGCGGCGGCTCGAGCGGCGGCGGGTCGGGCGGCGCGGCGGCGGCGATGGCGGCCGACAGCTCCGTGAGTGGCACGGGCCGCAGCGTCGCGCCGCCGCCTCGCGCGCTGCTCAGCTCCTCCACCAGGAAGCCGTCCTGCCGCAAGACCACCCCGAGTATTAACCTAACGAGCCACTTCATGCACCCTGCCTATACGCCGGGATCATGAGCGCGAACCAACCACGGGTAGACGTATAGTCCCAAAAACTTAACTAACCCGGTGGAAAAAATTGGAACTTTATTTTTGCGACGCTGTCACCAGGTCCAGTAGCGATTCCTCTAAGTATGCGCTTGCTCCGCAATGCCAATAATTATGAATAAGTTACTTGCCAATAGGCATGATGACAGTAACCAAGAATCCATGAAATTATGAATTCATAATTTCATGGATTCTTGGTTACTGTCCATCTAATGAAATAGGATTCATGGATTATAAAAAACATATTTATTTTTCTATTTCAAGTGAGATTGCTATTTATTTTGATAAAATAAAACTATAAAATACAGCAATCCGCCATAATGAATTAAACACCAAGTAGCGAATGACGTCACAATTGTTTGTTTTCGAGCTTTGACAATCACACTATTGTTTACTGCCCACTGCACAAAATGCATTGGCATAAACAAGTGACGTCCCAAACGACGCCATGACACCCGCGAGCGTTTTGGCGTGAATTTTAAAATTTAAATTTCAAATGCCAATTTTATCTACCAAATTAAAAAATTTATTTTTTTAATGAAATAAGATGTTTTTTTCGAAAAGTAGATACTTCCGAACATAATCTGACCATTTTTCAAAATCAGTCATCATGCCTATTATACTAGATCTATGAAAGTATTATAACATGAAATAGGTATCATTGACAAAACATACAAGTTTATCAATTAAATGATAGCGTTAATCGATAATTATGTAAATTCACGCGCGCTTAATAAACGCCTCGCACCTTGGTTGGACCATGCACCTGGCGCCACCGCATCGCCTCGAGGCTTTGTAACGAAGTGTTACATATTTAAGTATTATTTATTTATAATGTTATTTTTTACTATTTAAAGCCATATTTATATTAATATATTATCTTATCTTATTTATATAATAACATAAATAAACTTCTTTAATACAAATTTCTGAACGCGACCTTCCTAGCGGTCGTTTTTTGCAATTCACGGAACCGCGGCTTGAAGTTGGTTAATTGTTCTAACCTCATTCAGGCCCGGTGCGCTTCTAGCATCGGGCGAGATGATTTTTTTCGCGTCTCAGCGCACTAGTTGAGACGCGACGCCTCCGAAAATGCGATTTTTAAATATAATAATTAAATTCAAACTTAACTAAAATGTAGTGCAACATTTCTCCCGTATTAGGGTAAGTTTTTGAATGGTACCTAAAACACATCAATCGTAGTCATTTTCATTGTTCGTAGTTTTTATTCTTATTTTTGTCATTTCATTTTATAAATTAGTAAATTCATTGTTTTAATTGTCCATTGCAATCTTTGTTTTAGTATTTCGTAAATAGTTTTATCAAAATTCGTTAGTAACTTTTCATTAGATTGCATCATCTCTTTATTTTTCAATACACCCTCATTCTTGCTTAATTAGTTAATTTTAACTTTGCTTTTCATATTTTTGGGCCTTCAGCCAAGTAATAGTAATCATATTCATTGTAAACTCCGTTCTGGATCCACCACACCGACAATTCTATCACGCCAAAGTACCTCCTGTGGTCTACACAGGCCAGGGCCGGATCCAGGACGGAATTGATATACCAGACGTTAACTAGTCGGTATTATCAATTCCAGGAGCAAGGTTCGCACTTCAACATCGACGTGGCCTACCACCCAGCCACGCCACATCAGCACCGTTCGGGATCCCAACGTTGACCATCTGCTGCGCTCCTCATCCCTGGGCCGCCTACTACCATCGCGGCCATTCACCCAGGAGAGTACCTCACTACCACCGAGGTCAAAGCAGATATCACGTTACACCACGACCCTACAAATTTGTGTGCCTACTCGATGAGCATAGTCGTGGTATCTCTGTGCCCATTTTAGAGTTCCGCAAATAAACGTTTTTACCTTTTATAACATTTAGCATTTTAATTCCATTTCCCCTTTTCTAAATTATTTATTATTATTTTTTCCACCCCGGCACAGCTTGACTGCGATAATCTTCCCCTCCGCCGCGGAACCGCGTCGCCTGCTAACTCCCGCTCACATAGCTGCGTGTGCCGCGTAGTATTATTTTCGAAACGTTATGTTTATTTTTAATTTAACAGAATAACGCGCGCGGCTCCAGCTCCACGTGCGTGTGTTACCTGCAGCCGCCACGCGACGTGGAAGTCAGCCAGCAGGCCGACGGGCTCGCCCGCGTAGTCGCACAGCGGCGCGTCGGCGTCGCTCGGCGCGCGCGGCTCCAGCTCGACGTACATGCGCGGCAGCGTGGGCGGCGGGCGCACAGCCGCCTCGCGCCGCGCCGCCGCGCCGCCCTCCAGCGCGAGCGCCGCGAACCCTTCCGCCGCCGCCGCCGACGACTTGCGCTTGCGCCGCGCCCCCGCCGCCACCGGCGTCGCCTCCGCCTCCGCGTCCGGCGCGGCGCTCGCGTTGCGGATCTCTCTGCAACACCACACAGCCCTGAACAGATACGCTTCTCGTCAACTGCAAATTATATCAACAACTAGCTGGTCCAAGGCTTGCCGCGAAATCCTTTCTAAACATACAAAGTACCTAGTACACAAACTCTTAGGAGTGTTGATTAGATTCATACGTTAAAATGTCTATCAGTCCGGTCATAAATTGACACATTGATGTAATTGTAATTTTTTTTTCATAAGAACAACCACTAACTTTCTTGCTGGTTCTTCTCGGTAGAAATAGCATTCAAACCCAAACTCAAAGTCAAAGTCTACTTAACTCAAAGTAAAGAAGATTTGAGTTAATATAAAAAATGTACGAGTAAGTAGACCATTTTATGAACTGCTTGCCCTGAGACAAACCCTGGTTAAAGCCCTGTGCTAGTGCCGGCAACATTAGCGGCTTTGTGAAGTCTTTAATGCTATTGAAACATTTGCGAGAATGTAAATATTATAGAGAAACAAGAGCTTATTGCAATGCAATCGTACACGTGACTTGTCGTCCGAATACTAACTACTCAGGCTATTTTAAAGTCTTGTAATATTTAAATAAACCTGTCTGTAATCTGTAAATAGGGATGATAACAACTCACTCAAATCAGCAACTAGTACTAGTAGTAGTTTTCGAGTTATAATAATTTTTTAAAGTTTTTTCGTGAGATTTCTGAGCGAGTGAGTGTTTAATTTTTTTTCTTTTTATTTAGTGTTTTTTTCCGAACATCTTTTTTTGTGAACATGCTTGCTATGAAGTGTGTTACTTTGCATAAAATAATTACCATGATACCGTTAACGCAAATCGGTTGGTCGAAAGTGAAAAGTTTGCCCTCTTCTCCAGTTTCCACTCCCTCAGAAATGTCACGAAAAAACTTTAAAAAATTACAACTCGAAAACTACCAAAAATCGCTGCACATACATGGGGTATTTTCTGATAGGTCTAGGTACGAGAAATCTAATTTTTTTTCTTTGTACATCACTGTTTCGGCCAGCCTGTATAGCTTGGGCGCAAAGGAGTGCGTCACAGTAAGCATGGTGGACGACGTACTGCGTGCTGTGGTGCAGCGAGTCGCTGACGCTGAGCACGTGCTGGTAGAGGAAGTCCACCTTGCGGCTGTAGATGCTGGCCGACTGCTGCAGCAGCAGCGCCAGCTCCGCGAAGTTGGGGATGACGGCCGGCGCGCCGCGCTCCTCCGCCGCCAGCGCGTGCAGGCCCGCCTCCGTCAGGTATTCCTCCAACAACTGCGGGGGAAATGTATCGTTACATCCGCTCACCTCGCATGGTAACACAAGGCCTTCGACTTTGTTACACACGAGCTGATATTCACGAGCTCCACAACTTGGCGTATTTCAATTTTTTTTATCGACTACAAGTTAGTTAGTTAAATCCTAAAGTTTGTCTGTCTGTTATGCTACGGTCTATCTTTTCAACCGATTTTGATTGTACAGAGATAGGTTGTATCCCGGGGAACGACTTATTTTCCCGGATAATTAACGAGTTCCCGAGGGAATTAAGAAACTTAAACAAACATCAGCTAATAAAAGTATAAAGTGGTCTTTTCCCACCCATCGGTAATAAAAATATTACCGCACCGCTTCACTTCTTAGCCTGAAAAGGAGTAGTAATTTTTACAAAATTACGGTAATATAATGGCAGCCATAGAAAACCAGCTGTTGTTTCAATGCCACCATCTTTGTCGAGGTATTTTATGGTACCAATTAGTGAGATTAAAAACTCTTTTCTTACTTACTAGTAACTGCATGACATGACTAATACCTCTAGCTGACAAATTTTCAATATTAGAATCTCACGCGGCTTGTTAGTTTGATAGTATGGAAAATAGCTCTTTTTTTAAATTTTTTACTGTTTTTACTCACATTAGGTAATCTGCTCATAGCTCTCGCAGCTGATCGCATGAGAGAGGGGATATTAAAAAAACTCAAATTATGTAAGTAACACATGATACATGTTGAAATAAAACTCTTGGGGCTATTTCAATAAAATATAAATAAATATATTATAAATGCGAAAGTTTGGATGGATGTATGGATGTATAGAGATAGATTATAGTCTGGAATAACACAGGCTATTTTTATCCCGGAAAATTAAAGAGTTCCCGCGGAACCGAAAAACCTCAATCCACGCGGACGAAGTCGCGAGCATTAACTAGTAAATAAATAAAAATCATTTAATTCACACAATAACCTAATCCTAAAATATTATCTAAGACAGCCTTGATTTGTCAGCACGTGCACCATATTACTATGGTTCATGTACCTACTGACAATCAAACCTGTCAGCAAATACCCTCAGGATGCCATTGGAGCTAGCCCGCACCCTGCGCACCAGGGATGTCTACCATTTGCGCATAGTAGTGTAGAAACAATCCACACACCCATTGGCAAACATCCCCGATGCACTGCAGTATCTAGGCAGACCCATTAGCATCCTGATTGCATTATTATACTGTACACGCAGGGTACTGTACTGTTTCTGCGTGTAGTCGATCCACAGGCTGCTCGTGTAGAATGAAGTGCAGTAAGCTCTGAAGAGAGTTACTTTAACACAGGCGGAACAACGAGCAAACCTGCGTGCGATCATGTTCGCCCTAACAGACAGTGCCCTGCGCTCTCTCTCTATATCAGCATCATCTTTCAGGTCAAAGGATACCACATGACCAAGATATTTACACTGAAACACCCTTTTTAACGGAGTACCGTATAGCCTAATGGGTGGTACAGTTGCGGGGAAGGATTTTCCTTTGGCCTGAAAGACCGTGCATTCGTTTATTTTGACATTAGTCGTGACTGTTAGCATAATTTTCACATATATGCTTAACAGTTATGCTAAGCCACAAACAGATGCACTCAGCAACACCATGTCGTCTGAGTAACTGATGTTGTTGAGACATACTCCATCAATATGACAACCAACATGAGTGGTACTGAGTGCCTCCAGCAGCACATTGATAAAAAGTTAAACCCCCCTGTCGAACACCGCACTCCAACCTATATTATGGTTGCGAATAAGTTTCGGACTATCGTGCGACATTGACCTGATTTAGATACCAATATTTGAAGATTCTTATAACTTCTTCGGGCAGTCCAGTATTTTTCAATTTCTGCCATAGTATATCGTATCTCACCAGGTCAAAAGCTTTAATAAGGTCCAGAAAACAGGCATAAATAGGTGTTCGTTAACCAAATAGTACTTCATAGTTTGCTTTAAACATAATATGGCTGACTGCCTGATTGTCATGTAAGTGTATAATATGTTTATCAAGCTGGACATTAAGCAAACTGTCAAGCACTTTCGCAATTAGCGTAGCAAGTGAGATGGGCCTGTAGTTGGATTTATCAGATATGTCCCGTTTTGTTCTTCACAATTGGCACCACCACAGTTCTCATCGGTGCTGAAGGCAAGCACGAATGCGCTATACATAAGTTATAAAACATGGCAAGATTCCAATTTCCTCACCACGCATACACTCTTGTGTATTTAGTCCCCTTGACTGTTATTTTCATTATAATGCACTTTTAGCATAAATAACCGCAAGGAACCACAAATACTGATTTTAAAAAAACTGCTCAAAAGATTTTGTTTTATTTTAAAATAATCTCTACATATATATAAAAATCAATTGCTGTTTGTGTGTCTCGCTAAAACTCGAGAACGGCTTGACTGATTTAGATTGAAATTTTTTGTGTGTTTGAGTGGGTCCATGGATGGTTTATATTCATAATTGGAACCGGTAGGGGGCGCTACAATCGGGTTTAAGGGTCAGGGCAGGACAACGTCTGCCGGGCCCACTAGTATGAAATAAAAATAGTGCTAGACTTCATCAAAGAAGCTAAAAACGCAATCAAGAATAAGACTCAGAAAGAGTGCCCATTGCTTCAACCAACCTTTTAACATGATGCCAACTGTGCCAGCATATCATTTTGACTGACACACATGTAATGTGTATGTGGCAGCTGCAGACAGTATGAGGTGTTCACAGTGCAATCACACATATTTGCCATGTAACTGGTTTCCACACTTCCATGAGTTACTAATTAAACACATGTGACATTCTGCTCATTTTATTATATCTTGCTATGCTTACATTTTAATATAGTTTGCTAATTTTATTACATCTGATGTATTGCCTTTCTTTACTTAACGCTACTATTTATTTTTACTAAGCTTTTGTTTTTTATATAAAATAAATTCTTGAATCTTGAATAGTAACTACTATCTAAAAAATAGAATGCTCTTATGATTCACCCAAAATCAAATTCCACCAACCTCAAAACTTGTCCTATAATTTCAGACAAGTCTTGCAGGTATTTCCCGCATTACTTTCTATGAAATACTATCTTCTCTTTGCTAAAGCATTTAGCAATGGGCAATACAATACACTTTTTAGTAGTTACTTAAACCTGAATAATTTATACTAGAACCATTTCTTTTCAAATAGGTAGCTAGCTATAGAATAAATCTGCACTAATTAGGACATGTTTGTAACACTCATAGATTTGACCTATGTTTAGTAACATTGACACCTCCTATGCAACTAGATGTTTCATTGTATGCTACCCAAACAGAAATATAATGTTGAAGGAAATGAAATGATTTATTTCACGTAGGACAACTTGTGCCACTTATGATAAGTCGTAAGAATCTACCACCGGTTCGGAAAGCTGTTTCTACTCAAAAGAACCGGCAAGAAATTGTTTAATAGTTACCTAGTAGGGTCCAAGTATGGTCATTGCTTAGGTCTTCAAGTGTTTGCCGCACACGAGTGCATTTGGCGGGATAGCTAGTGCAGGTGCAGGCAGGCGCGAGCCCGGGCCGGGACGCGGGAGACTCACCGCGCTGAGGTCCGTGTCGAAGCTGCGGCGGACGTCGCTGATGGGCTTCATCAGCTCCGCCACGATTTCCTCCAGCCTTTGCGAATTCATACTCCACCGTTGCTCTCGCTGGGATATTTTTCTGAAAACAATTCGTTTCCATTGATAACATCACTGAGAGGCGACGCGGGCACAACACAAACACTAAGTAAATTGTATAGGCTATCAGTGGCGCGAAACTTTGTGTCATTGACGCTTTTTTGATTTGCAAAAACTTAATGCAAAATTACTCCTCCTAACGTGGGTTTTTCGATTAAGACGCAAGTTTTATATACCTCAGTCTCCCCGTGGAGGCGTCGTCCATCTTAAAAACATAAAATTGTGTGATTAGAAAAAACGTAATAACAACGGTGCCCATTTATTTATGTTTTCAACGAGACATGAGAGACATCCATGTTCAGTCCATGTTCGCTGTCAAAAGTTCGTTCGCGTTCGCGCCTTTCTAAATTATTTATAATCTGTATGCACTCGCGTTTGCTTCGAGGAATCTTGTCTATGTCTAACATAACTTTTTGTTTTATTAAAACATCTAAGCGTTACAATCTCTGTTATTTATCCTGTTCTAAAATTCACAACAAAAAAATAAAAATAAAGTAAAAGCTTAAATTTTTTGTATGTACCATAATATGAATGTTAAGGTGACAGGTGATATTTCTATATTTTAGTCTGTGGCAAAGAAATTGATCAATTGATCTGTGTGGTAGTTGGTTGTGTATCCTAGTTACTCTCTGATGTTACTTGTCTCCGATAAAGAAATATTTTTTTTCTATAGTCTAAGGAGTTAACCAGAGATCTCTGGTGTTCTTGTTTGATTCTTGCACAGATATAAAAACTCAGATTAAAATATAAAAACTTTTCTTTATTATACCTGTGGATTCTTGATTAGCAGGGCGACCGCGTATCTTTTGCATCAATCATTGATACATCGCAATCACCTCTGATTGGCTGAATTTATGGTATTCTTGCTGCGTCAATGGATTTCGTCCAATAGTGGAAGAGTGTTAACCAATCAGAGGTGATTGCGATGTATCAATGATTGATGCAAAAGATACGCGGTCGCCCTGCTGATTGTCCTTGTTACTTGTCAGTTGAGCTGCTGATTGATTGGGATTTGGGACACCGACAGAGACAAGTTATCCTTTTTTTTCTGGTCGGTGAAGCAAAGAGCATAGAGGCAAAGAGTATAATAATATATAGGGGAAGAGAAGAAGTTATCCAGATCATTTGGGACGAGAGAGTGTTTGTGGTGTTTACAATTAAATAAACTAAAATTAAAGTCTCAATTTGAAACCATTACATTAGAATTAATAAGTGCGCTACTAAAAATCTCCTAAATCTGTAGGTTTTTGTTCCAATATCAAATGTAAAGTGGTGCAGTCAAGTGAATTTGCGCGCGGTCGATCTACAATAATCATGGGCATGTCTCGTTGTTACTCGTTGATGAAGTGTTTGCTGATCATGTTTAACATTATATTCCTTGTGAGTGTTTCATTTTCCATATTATAACAAGCTAACCAGTCTTCCGGTGTCCCTTACTTATAAAACTATGGAACTCCGTTCCAATTATACAAATAAACCTACAAGACAAATATTAGAGCTAGTGTTGAGTAGTCTGACGTTAAATATCACCAGTCAGCACATTTTGATTTTTCTCATGACAAACTGACCTTTCTTGGCCTGATGGCTTGAAGTATATACCCAATAAAAATATAATGATTAATTTTAAAACCTGTTCAAAATGCGAGTGATAACAGGGCACATGTGTTATGTTATCACACACATTTCCTCCCATTTTATTTCCTGTTCTAATTTTTATGCGTACGACCAATTCATAGCAAACTAGAAATTAGTAAAAAAAGTTGTTAGTTCCTCTCATATTACTTTAATTAATATTTAAAAAAAATCATCACAATCAGAATTTTATTCAAATTTGGTATACTGCTTAAACATCAATAAGAAGTATAAGACGTGATTGTGATAATTAATTGAAGTATCTTAAAACTAAAGATATTGAGGGTTGTAAGCATGTCCTGTCATGTCGGTTTGAGAAGAGTTCACAACAAACTTAGCGATTTTCATTAGCACCATTTCACACATTGTCTAAAGCTAATTGTAACTATCAGAGCCCATAGAACTATTCATTCACTATTTGGATTGAATTTACAGGGTGGTCACCCTGTAAATTCTTGTAGAAATCCTATTTTGTTTTGATAATCATCCAAGCATCCAGAATAGGAAGTTATATGAGCAATGAGCAAGATATTTTAAGAAAGTTGAAATAAAACCTTTTGCAACAAGCAGGGCAGATGTTTCAAGAGATATGAAGCAGATGTGCAGTTACAGCAAGTGTAAACATACTGTTTCATGTTATGAGCTCTTGATATAGCTCTGCAGTTAATATGGCTTTTTGTTGTTTGTATGAGTATGGTCCAATTGTGGGTCAGTGACTGTGTCTTGTGTGGAGCAATGCTGTTTCAGAGCAGTCACTTAAAATATTTTTATCTATGCTGTAAAAAGATTGTTTTTTTTAAAATCAGAACTTTGAAGTCATACAACAATTAATTTAACCCTCTAGAAGTTGTGAGTATCAAATCAATCAATCAATACATATTTATTTATTCAAATTAGGTACACTACACTTATTGACGTCCAATCATACTATAATACTTCATACTTCATACTAATATTATAAATGCGAAAGTGTTTGTTTGTTGGTTTATTGGTTTGTTGGTTTGTCCTTTAACCACGCCGCAACGGAGCAACGGATCGACGTGATTTTTGGCATCTTCTTCTTCTTCTTGGTGATGCGGCTTTGCAGGGCTCTGTAGCGAGACCCAGTATCACTTTGACCGTCGCCGATCTATTGTGATCGCCACTATCTAAAGTTCCTGACCAATGTTGCTTGCCGCTAGAAACAGCAGCAATTTTTGGCATGGGTATAGTTGAAAACCTGGAGAGTGACATAGGCTACTTTATATCCCGGAAAATTAAGGAGTTCCCACGGGAATCAAAAAAACTTAAACCATGCGGATGAAGTCGCGGGCATCAGCTAGTTACTTATAAAACATGATGGTGATAAACAGTTACAGTATCTCAAAACTAATGCAACAAGGGTTCCAAAAGCGCCCTGGTCTGAGAAGCACAACAAACTCAGCTGTTTCTTTTTATTTATAACCGTATTTTATAATTAAGATTTATGTTATTGTGTAGAAGAGCTATTGTCAGTTGTCACCATTAACTATTTGTAAGTCAGTATCAAACCTAGGTAGTAATTATAAGATATCATTAGGTTTTGGTAGGACCCATGGAGGTAAAAATCTAAAAAGATGGGTTTAACTAGAGAAACATTAAGAATAGCTTTTTATAATTTTATTACAGTGCTTCATACATGAGGAAAGTTTCTTAACTTCGTTTCTGCGTCTCTCTGGGAATCGCGCCTGGTACGCCGCTCAGGGCGTAATTCCCAGAAAGACGCAGGTTCAAATCTTGCCGGTTCTACAAAATTTTGATATGTAGGTATGTAAGCAAATTATGAATAGCGAATAATAATGCTAACCTATTATTGTTTGAATAACAACTGTCGGTGCTAACGTGCGGCCCCCCTCCCCGCAGTGCGTGGGGCTGGGCGTGTGCGCGTTCGTGTCGTGGGCGCTGTGGGACGGGCGCGGCGCGGAGGGCGGCGCGGGCCGTGCGGGGCTGTGCGCGCTCGGGTTGTGGGCCGCCGTGCTCGCGCTGGGCGCCGTCGCCGCCCTGGCGGGCGCGGCGCGCGGCTCGGCGTCACTGTTGGCGGCCGCGTTCGCGCTGCTAGCGCTGAGCGCGGTGGCGGAGGCGGCGGCGGCGTGGTGGGGCGCCGCGCACGCACCACAGCTGCAGCGCGCGCTACGCGACCGCCTGCGCCAGTCGCTGCTGCACGAGTACGGCGCGCTGCCGGCGCGCACGCACGCGCTCGACGCCATCCAGCGCGGCCTGCGCTGCTGCGGCGTGGACGGCGCGCGCGACTGGCGCCAGGCGGCGTGGGCGCGCGCGCCGCCCGCGCTCGACCTGAGCGTGGCCGCGCCGCCCGCGTATTACACCGTGCCCGCCTCGTGCTGCGAGTCGCCCGACGAGACCGAGTGCGCGGTGGCACGCCGCGTGCCCGCCGCGTCGGCCGGCGGGCCTGGCCTGCACGAGGCGCCGTGCGCGCCACGCGTACTGGAGGCGCTGCATGGAGCCGCGCGCGCGCCGCTGGCCGCGGGCGCCGCGCTGCTGGCCGCGCACGGCGCCGCGCTGCTGCTGGCGCTGGCGCTGTGCCTGCGCGCGCAGCCCCCGCAGCGCTACAAGGCGTAGGCGCTGTCAGCTCGCCCGACACACCCGGCCTGCTGAGCGACCGGACAATTGACAACAGAAACAAACTCAATGCTGTGAGGCTTTGCTGAGATTTAACACTAAGGCTTATATCTATAGAGCGTACTTTGACTTGGCTCAGACTTTTAGAACGAAAAGACAGTTAAAACGAAATGGACTTATGTGAGTGACATAAATCTATCTCGTTTTAACAATGTCTTAAGTCTAAGCAAAGTCATAGTTCGCTCTACAGATCTCACCCATAATCTCTAGTACTTTAATACCTGAATTCTCATTATTTATTCAGCTTTCTTATGCTTGAGTTGGCGAAATCATTATAATTTTTTAAAGTACAAACTCCCAAAAAATTATCTGACTATATTCTTATTTTTGAACAAATATTTATTTATTTAGAGGTTAGGCATAGTAATCTGTACTTATTATTATTATTAAAAAGTAATAATAATTGTATTAAATTTATGACTTTAAATTAATTATAGTATAAGAGGTCAAGAACTGTAGAATTGACATGTACAAACATAGATGATAGACTCTTGAAAAATAGTAATTTATACACTAGTCATACTGAGCGCAGACACAAACTATGATCAAGTATTGTTGTGTGTGTTACAAATTATCAAACAAAAATTATATTGAAAAAAGCTGCCATTTGAATTATATATGCACTGATTTTGACCATGTAATAAAACAAATAGGTAATTTTTCTGCCCGTAATACAGCAGAATTTATAAAATAAATTATTATCTTTTTTAGAGCTATCAATTTAAAAGCTAATAATTTTGTTGCATTTATTTTTATCTCAATCATAATAATATGATAACGTTTATCTGCTGTGTGTTGTTTCCACACAACACAATTGAATACGACACCAAGACTGACCTGATACAAGAGACAAACTGATATTCTTGTTATGAGAACTGCATTTATAAGTATCTACACATTAATTTTATAACAATTTTGACTGCCTGATGTGTTCCCTGAATTATATTTAAGGTATTTTGAAAATTTTAAACACCACTCGTTTTGCAAAAGCGTTATGAAATGTATTCCTTCTTAATATTAAGAAATATCATACGACATAAGAAATTTAAAAGTGCCCTAATCTATCAACAATATGTACAGTTCGCGCGCGAACTATATATATATTATGTTATCTATTATGAAGCAATACTAATAATATGATATATGATAATATAAGTATAATTTAATATTTGTGTCTTCTGCTTTGAAATAATATAATATGTTAGGAAGTATTACGTAGCTAGATGTAAGCCGCTAACCAAAACGTGTGTTAGAAATAAGTCATTGTTGTATAAGTGTATGTGTACTTATGTTAACCCACTCTTGAATAGTGAATATTCGTCTTGAATGCAACATACTGCTTAAACAATTATTGTCTTGTATGCATTACAGTCACAGTTTATTAAGTAGTTAATTTATTACAGTCAGTTGGAATGTGGGGTCTGCATATGAGATGAGATTTCACAAACGTTCATATAGAATTCGAGAGGCAAAACACAATGATGGCAGAGTAGAAGGGAACCTAAAGGTCCGTGACTTCAAGTCAAACCCTTTTTCTCAATATTATTTTTGTTCAAAAAATGAAAACCGATTATTATATAATACATCTTCATTTATAGGTTACCTAATGAAGTAAAAAACAAAAATAACTTTTTCGTAAGTTTCTTACGGAAGCGTAGCGGGGCAAATGACACTTGATCTGTGTGAAAAAGTTTCATCTGCCCCGTTAAGCGGCTACGCCGAGGCTAGCGGGGCCGATGGCAATTTTTTCCCCAACTGCCCCGTTAGCGGGGCAGATGGGACCAAGTCAAATAATTCAGTGCCACCGATGTTTATTTCTTAATATTTCCGCTTGGAGCACTGGCTGTAGGATGGACGAAAAGGGGTTAAACAAGCCTGTTAAGATCCATTATTTTTAACGCCAAAGTTTTTTGATGCTCGGATTCTATCAACGTTGTGAAATGTAAATAATTGGATGTTTCAAGCAAATTAACGATTGATTGATAAAATCTTAGAGTTTACTGCACGCGAGTAATCCGTACGTGTAAGACACACTCATCATTGACATCATGTTGGGTAAGTAAATTTTTGTATGGAACAGTGGATAAGACCACTTAGGATTGGCATCACAAAACGATGAGTGACTGACCCCCTCTTCAGTTTGGAGTGGGCCCCCTTCTTGTATAAGCAGTGTGTTTTGTATTCACGAGGGTATTAGTTTGTAGCTAAGATGTAGCTTAGACGAGATATTGTAAGAACGAACAGACGTAATAAGATCGTCCGAGGAAGCTGATGTCAACATTTACCACCGCGCACTCACGCGTGCCAACGCCACACACGCTACACACGCCACGCCACGCCATGCTTGTAGTGTAGAGTAAAATCAAAACACAAAAAGCAAACTACAAATATGCGACGCAATGCGTGGTTGTGTGCTTTTATCACTACACACATTGTGTTGTTGCGATTCTGATTGGCCGTAGGGTGGCGTGGCGTGTGGCTAGTGTGTCTCTGGCATGCGAGCTCGAGTCGGGGGCGGCTCAGCATCCGGTGATATACTACGTGATAATATCACAAGTATATCACAGCATTCTTATTTGAAACGTATTATGTTTCTAATAAGAATGCCATTTGTCAGGTACTTCGCTACGACTCTCATGCCTATTAAACTTTGATTCTTCTTATTTGAAGAGCATAGGAGATTATAAATTGTTATAACTACACGATAAAGACCTCTCGGCTTTGTTCCCGCTGGCACCGCCCCGGCTTGTGTACCGTACCGTAATAATATTTTTTTCATCCCACCATCTCGGATAGAGTATTTTTACTCTTCGATGTCTGAATGCAAAAGCCGTTATTATCCTCTTGAGGATAAAGTAAATTGAATTTAGAACATTGTGTGCACGTTAGTAAATATCACTCGTCTGTGAAGTTTGTGAATTCAAAACATCATTAAAACCTATTTACTTCTACCTCTATGGTGCCGAATTTCCATACAACCGTTTTTAATTTGTTAAAAACTCACACTCGTAACCTTCTTGGTGTACTTTTTTAATTTCCTTTGCGCGCACCATTTTCTTTCATGTCATATTATCTTGTGTTTGTTTTTGCATTTAGTCATTTCCTCGCTGAGGTGGGATGAAAAGTTACGTGTTGCACTCGAGTGAAAAGATTTTTCACCTCGTGCTCTTTTGATTCCTTCGCTTGCTCGGTCATCAAAATTGAGCACGCAGTTAAAAAACAACTTTTCACTCTTGTTTAAACAAATAACTATTACTTGACTACGGCAAAGCAAAAAGGAAGAGTTATGATCTTAGCAGTCTATGTTTATTATGTTCCAATGTAGCGCCTAAACTACTGGACCAATTTTGATAAATAAGGTGTCAGTCGATACGTTATTATGGTCTCACACGGGCTATACTTTAAACGAATAAAATCGATATGACGGATGTTTCGTCCAAAAAAGTGAGAGTCTATGAATTTTTCCGTAGTTGGATTACAGTTTTTTTAGTAATACCGCTTGTATAGTTAATATTGCATTATTATTTATGATGCTCATAACGACAGCTTCCTCGGGCGTGGATCTGAAGTCTGAAGACTGCACTGTTGTAGGTACTTGTCGCAACACCGTCACTGTCGCCGTACAACTGTACCTGATACTGATACCACCCCACCGTGTATCGTATGTTACTATAATTATGTTAAGACTGATTTATTTACTTTACTAATCTTTTGCGGCATCCGCGCGGCTCGTGGACACACGCTTGATACATTTTTATACCTTTTTTTTTCTTCAATATGTAATCGGTTATCTATCGATTAGTTTGGAATCGTCAAGTCAATCTCCTACTATTAGTTCATTTTAATAATTTTCGCGAAGTTAAGGCGAGTCACAGGCAAGATTTTAGGAGGTGAGGTGTGGGGTGCCGCCCGCGCGTCTCGCGCGTTTCTCGTAGAGACTGGCGGGGAAGCGGGCAGCGCGGTATGTTCTGAAACCGCTTGGCAACGTTCAATTTCTGGGATTAATTTGAATTAAATAAATATAGGACTTCAGTTTGAAACAAAGTTTAGCAGGTTCTCATTAATACTTCAAGAGAAATTTATCCATATAAAAATTATGAGCAAAGTCAAAAAATTTATTAATAAAAAAATCGTTTTAAACTTTTAATTTAGCCTGTTTCAAGATTTTTTTGATCGAGTAAAGTACATCCTATCGTGTAACAAATTAGCACATTCTTTAGACAATATCTTTAAGTGTATCGGATATTTTTTGTAAGACCGTTATTTAATAGTAAATACCGAAAACATTTGATCTAGCAAACCAGTTTTCACCGCTGAGCTGAGGTGACTCGCCTTAACTGAGTATCTGATACTCGGTTAACTTTACTAACGTTGTGATTGTGATACTCACTACTCAGTATCACAATGTATCTACCTCATGTGTCGACGCGTGCGCGGATGCTGTTCTGAGTACAAATTTTGAAGACTTGCTTTATTGAGACTGTGACTGCTTTACGGTTACGTTTATGCGTTAATTGTTTTTTTTTTTACTAGTTTGTAGTTTGTGGATAGTTTGTGCGCCGGCCGCCGACACTTTCCCCGTTCCCAGTCAGAATGCTTGTTACTAGCGTCACAGAGACTAGGGGGCAATTGTGCAATGCAGTCGCAATCGCTATTGTACCACCGCCACAACATTGTGTTGTGTTGTGATGTTGTAATATTCCACCTAATAAATAAAGTAAATTGATTTACAATTTGATTACATTTTCGATTTTGATTCCAAAGCTGTTTTCGTTTGCAATGCACAATTTATACCTCGAGTTAACATTTACTATGGCACCTTAATGTTTACAGTGATATACCTACTACATGTTTTGTTTGAATTAAAACTAAATAATTAATTTATGTAAGAGCGTGAACCTTTACAAAGGCTTTTTTTACCAAGGCCGGCGATAAAGTTAAGTCGGTGTGCTTTTTAACCTAATTTAGCTTTTATGTAGGTTTTGTAAGCAGCGCGAAGCGATACCGCAGAGTTGAGAGCGGATGGAGTCGGTACAGGCAGCGTGCACGCCGGGCAAGTTCCGCGGAGAGGGACGTTGTATTAATATGTCTCCACCCTAACGTCTGTTTACCACTAGTTTCTGTTTATCACCAGCACAAGCTTGCACAACACGTTGCAAGTGTTTGCAAGCTTGTGCTAAGTGCTTGTGGGGACCGTCTCGACTGCGACCGGACCTCCTCGGATCCTATCCGCTGAGGGACTAAAAAAGTTAGTTCGCGGTAAAATTTGTTACGTTTCGGTACTTAAAGTACGAGTTCGCAGCCGACTGCAGCCAGCAGCAGACACGCGACCCTACTAGTTTCTATGAAATACCTTCCGAAGCTAGCGACACTTCGTCGCGTCACCTGCCACAGAAAACATAGAATCCGGTAGTGTCGCCTGCCGCTGCTGGCTGCAGTCTGCTACGAACTCGTACCTTTATGATATTACGATTTTAAAACACAATATTGATAATTTTTGGTACATAAATACCATATAATTACGATCGAACAAATAAAATAGTACGCTGGTGTAGACTGTAGACTAGACTCGTCCTCCGGCTCAGGGCGGTGTCGCCGCGCGCGCCCGCTGTGCCATTGAGTGTACTTATTGTGACTCGCTTATTATTATTATGTTCCACAATAAATGTGACAACCGATTATCGTGTTTTATTTCTGGTCTGGTCTATAGCGGGAGGCTTCGGCCGCGGCTTTTTACCGCACCGCAAAAACTAACTACCCTCTATCCCTATCTGGCTGCTGGTTTTTATGGGACCATTTGTTTCAATGAACTGATAGACAAATTTCAAGGTAATTATTATACACATAAGCAGTCCTACTGTTCATTTGCTCGCAAAAAAAATAAAGAATAGCAATCTAAACTAGATAATAGGGCTGATTCTGTGTAACACTCTCTAAACTAAAATGGCAGCTTTAAATCTAGTTCTGTCCCCTTCCGTAGGAAGTATTATGAAAGGGTTAGCAATATTTGTAATGCTCTAATTTTAGTTTAGAGATTGTGCACAGAATCAGCCCCATGGTGGATGGATGTTTGTTACTCAATCACGCCAGAACGGCTGAACCAATACTGAATGGAGTTTTGGCACGGACATAGATTATAGTTTGGAATAACACGGGCTACTTTTTATCCCGGAAAATTAAAGAGCTCCTGCTGGAACCAGAAACCTCAATCCACGCGGACATCAGCTAGTAGAACATTAATCATAACTGCATGTTGCGTAGGGTGTACCTAATGTTCTCGGAAGCGCGAGAACTCATTTGCGAATTGCAATGTTTTTTTCGATGCAATCGTCTCGCGTCAGCCGTTCACCGGTGACCGGAGACGCAATGCTAACATCAGAAAACGCTTACCCGAGGTAGCCTAGCTCTAGAATATTGCAACAGCAACTTCAATCAGTTTATTGTATCTGTAACTCGATTATGCCTGCGACTTCGTCCGCGTGGAATAAATATTTTTTGATCCCGCCGGAACTCCTTTTTTTTTCCGGGATTAATAGTAGGTAAGTAGCCCATGAAATTTGGCATTAACACGTATCTACTTAAAATAAGTTATTAACCTAGTGGATCCTTCCCTCCATGTAGGTACGTGATCGCTGCTCAATTTAAATGGCAGCATCTCACCGCACCGCTTCCTACTTTAACTAAAACGTGAGAAGATAAGATATAGCTATTTCGCTGTTTGATAATAGGTATTATCTTTAAGTTTAAACCCTGCACCAGTTACTAATTAGAAGGCCGTATTGTGGTTTTGGTCGGATATTAATTAGAAGCCGCGGCAATTGTGTAAAGGGAGCGCTTGTTGGTGTAATTACGTTGGCTCAGGAATCTAAATGCAAGTTGCAAGAGCGTGGGGCGCCCAGGCGCCGCGGATGCTGGAGGACACAAACCCGGACCGTAGAGATCTATGCACTGTCATTAGTGGCATGAAATCTCCTTACTCCAAATGAAAAGTTATTATAGGTTTCCCTTTCTTAGAGTTTGCACCAAATTGACTCCGGATAATCTCGGTCTATTGGGTACAGGCAGCTGACGCATAGGTACTTCCCTATGACTGCCATTTTTTTTTATTCGCAGTTTTGTTGGGCACAAGCGTGGGGCCTAATGCATTTGCTGCCTCCGCAAAAGTTAAAAAATATTTTTCGTATCTTCTAGTTTGTTGATAAATCCATTATGCTTGGAATACGGTTTGAGTAAAAAACTACTTAAAGGATACTCACGGTCTAAATGCGACATGACTGCCTTATCTGGTTTCCCGCCAGCCTCCGCGTAGAGGCGGATGATCTCGCGGAGCAAACTGATCAGAGGCGGTCCCTCGGCAGTCCGCCTCCCATGCACTCATGATTCACTCATCAACATGCAGGGTTTGTAGTTTTGTAGGTTTGTAGTACAACATTGTAGATGGCAATATTGCTCCAGGCTCCAGACTCCAGAGGTATTGTCTCAAAAAACAAAACATTTATACGGCCATTATTCTTACCATACCATACTAGTTAGGTAGGTACAACTGGTGGTGGTTTCGCCTGGTGGGAGGCTTCGGCCGTGGCTAGTTACCACCCTACCGGCAAAGACGTGCCGCCAAGCGATTTAGCGTTCCGGTACGATGCCGTGTAGAAACCGAAGGGGTATGGGTTTAATATAACTGCCATGCCCCTAACAGGTTAGCCCGCTACCATCTTAGACTGCATCATCACTTACCATCAGGTGAGATCGTAGTCAAGAGTTAGCTTGTAGTGGATAAAAAAAAATTTACCTACAACTAACGACCGCCTATCGCACTTACCTACTAGGTACCTACTAATATTTAACGACCTGTCACTGTACTTTTTCCACTTGTGAGCAAATAATATGTTGTTCCCGACTCCCGTGATAATTTCGAACACGTAATCCTAAATGCGTTTTCTACATGAGATAGGTTCTCGATGGTTGATGGTTCAAAGCTCCAACTCAGCACACATATAAATAACTTTTTACTTAAATTGGTCATAATTACAATAGTCGGTGTAAAATTGAACGTCTTGGCGACTAGTTTGATAAAAGTTGGTCACCTCAAAGTCAATTGACGTCTCTGCCCTCTGCGACCGTTAAACGAGCGCCGAATGCTTTCATAATCACCAATAAAGAACGAGGCATTGGCATGTAACTAGATAAACTGTATATAGTTTTTTTTTATCCACTATAAGTAAGTAAGCACAAGTCTCAACCAGTAGTAGTACCTAAGCTCGTTAGGAAGTCAAGCAGCTGGTAGGTTGGTACCTTGGAGACTCCAAGGTACCAAGTCCTCTACAACTCCAAGTTGGAGTATACCTACATCCAGATTCTAGACCATTTGAAGAAAATGGAAGAAAAAAAATAACGAGGCGTTAATTAATGTCCCCAGAGCTTATAGGTACAACAAGGTAACCAAAGGCAACAAGGCTCCAGTAGCGTGCAGTTCGTAGAGGCATTAAAGCACTGCTTACCCAAATCGAAATAACTACGTTAATGCTAATGTTTAACCGACTTCCAAAAAAGGAGGAGGTTCTCAATTCGACGCGTATGTTTTTTTTTTTTAAATATGTTTTTTTTTTTTTCATAGTCATAGTCATTTATTTACTAAATATAGGTACACTGTAGTTACACTTATTTTCGTCTGAAAATTAGTTACTTAAAAAGCATGATGGTGATAATGGGTAACGGTATCTTAAAACTAAAGTTACGAGGGTTCCAAACGCGCCCCGGTCTGAGAAGAGCCCACAACAAACTCAGCCGGGTTAGGTTAGGTTAGGTTAGACGAAAAGAGTATAGGTAGGTATACTTACCTTTAATTTTCGCTAGTATCTTAATACTTAATTGTTTGGGTCATATACCATGTAGGTACCTAGGTAGGTATGAAATATTCCAAATTCCCACAGCTACCCTTAGTTACCTATACCTAACAATATTAATTAAATGTGAAATGAAAAATGAAGCATATAATATACGTAGCAAAACATCTAATTAAATGCAAGATCCAAATAAATGCAGACTCGGAAGAAGGCCAGAGATACGATCGCACACTCAACACCAGGCGATGCTACATCGTCGAGCGACGATGATTATGAGACCCCGCCGTCATCTGCAGGGTCCGCTGTCGAAATAAGCCCACCAGGACGACGACGAGGAACCATACGCCCGCCACGGGATGGCTTGGAGCAACCGGAACTGCGTGCTCCGAATAATGCTCCCGCCGCCGGTGGTGTAGTGCGCCGCATGAGATGGTCTCAGAACATGAATGAGAGCGTCATGCGAGCGTTCTATGGGGCGACAGAGGGGGGAATTAACCTCACTGGGTACCGTTCAAGGATGTTGTCTCTGTTTCAGGCGCTTGAACCAACAATGACTGTGACTGCCCAACGACTATCGGGTCTTATTGCGAAAAGTTTCGATCAACACCTTAAGAAGCTTTCGCTTGGTTGTTGGCTTAAGGGTCGGGTACAGAAGGCGGATATCCTTGAGACGGCACGAATTGTGAGGAAGTTCCTCTCTCTGGAGCCCTGACCACCGGCTGCTTGGGTCTTTAAGACCCCGCAGTGGGTAAAAGTTTTATAAGGTTATTTTTAAATGTGTTTTGTATAGTATTTTATATATTTATGTAAAACGTGTTTAGAAATAATTTTATAAATTTGTACAAATAAATGAGAGAGTTTAATTAAATGTAAACCGTAAATAAAATCGACAACAAGTCGTCGACGGTTTACAATTTCGCTAGTTAGATTACAATCTAAAGGTTTTTGCAATCTTACGGTGACAGCTATAAAGTACCTACAATTCCTGTATTATTTTAGGCACCTGTGCCGCCCTGTACTACTTACGCATGTAATTGTAGAATTACACCTGTGAACCTACCTAGCTACGACAGTCGCAACCTACTAGATACCGCTGTACGGTCCTACAGTCCCGTTAGACGAGACCAGAACCTGTTCCGTAGAACCATAGAATAAACATCAATAGCTCATCGCGGATATATTATGTACGTCACAGTTTGAATAAAATAAGTGTTATAGGTGGTCGAACAGCGAAGCTAACCTAGGTACTTTTTTAAAATTCCACTACAAGTTCACCCTTGACTGCGATATCACCTGATGGTAAGTGATGATGCAGTCCAAGTTGGTAGCGGGCTAGCCTGTAGGGGTACGACAGACGACAGTTCTAAAACCTAGGCCCCTAATCGGTCTCTACACGGTATCGTACCGAAACGCTAAATCGCTTGGCTGCGAAGTCCCACGGCCCACCAGAAGAGAGATTTCCAAAATTGACCCTGCCCGGACTCAAACCTGAGACCGCCCACTATTATACCACATCGCAAAATATGCAAAATACAATAGGTACTTAAAATAGAATACGCTATATATAACGATTTCCACGAAAGCTATACCGAGATAGATTGCATTCCGGAGACGGACAAGCTTGTCCCTTTTTTATCCCGGAATAACCACGCGATAAAAAATAATATATTGCATTTTTAGGGTTCCGTACCAAAATGGTAAAATGGAACCCTTATGGTGCGACTTTCTCCGTCTGTCTGTCTGTCTGTCTGTCCGTCCGTCACACTCGATTATTTCAGTAACTTGGAACCTCGAAATTTGGAATAGTTGTGTATATTAGTGGCCCAAAGACACTGGAATTAAAAAAATATTGGAAATTATTTTTGTTCTTATTTAAAAAGGGAGGAAAATCGGAGGGTTGAAATTTAAAAGTGAGATAACTGTACTGTGTGGGGTATCATATGAAAGGGTTTACTTTGTACATTCTAAAACAGATTTTTAATTATTTTTAGTCATGATAGTCATTTATCGGGGAAAAAGTCTAAAAAAATACCGTTCCCCCCCCCTTATCTCCGGAGTTTACCAATCGAAAAATCTGAAATAATTATGGTCAATAGGAATTTATGTATATTTTACAGGAAAACTATAGCCAATGCTCTAACTAGCATAGTTTTTTTGATATTAACAGTAAACCTCTACAAACAAAGTTAGTTTTGCGGTTCATTAACAAAGGTAATTATTACCGTTTTACATCTTTGGTCGTTACAGTTTTCAGTACGGAACCCTCGGTGCGCGAGTCCGACTCGCACTTGGCCGGTTTTTTTTACTTACACTTTACCTGATGACAGCGACTTCGTCCGCGTGGTTTAAGTTTTTTATATTCCCGCGCGAACTCCTTAATTTTCCGAATAAAAAGTACTCATCTAGTCACTCTCTTAAAGGTTTTCAACTATACCGATGCCAAAAATCACGTCGATCCGTTGCTGCGTTGCGGCGTGATTGAAGGACAAACCAACAAACAAACACTTTCGCATTAATATTAGTATGATTGTAAATTGTAATATTTTAAACGCGAGTTATAAACTGTTTAATTAAGTAAGCGGGCAGAGAAAACTCCGTCGTTTGAATTCGTAACGAGCTCGCGTTGAAGGTTGGAAGTTGGAACGGCTGCATGGAAGCTTTCACGAGGCATTAGCGAATGTGTTATGTGACCCACCACGCTCCACTCCGCTCCGCGCCAATACGGTTGATGGGAATAAAAACTGCTAACGCTTTGAATGCACGAGTTTGCAGACACTTTAGAAGATAGCAGGGCCTACGTCAAATCCAAAAAAATAATACAAAAAGTACTACCTAAATATTGGATAGAAAGAAGCAGGCGTTACATTACGGAAGATTTAGTAACGAGACGCTATAATCCGTCAAAGCAGACTGTACCTACTTCGAATGTTAATAAAACAATCGTGTATTGTTGAGTGATGAGTCAGTCCTGAGGATGCTCCGTACGTTTCACTTCGAAACTCCGAGTGTCGAAGTGAAACGTACCTGAGAGTAATTTGGAAGATTTGTGTGGTGTGGTGTTGTGGCGGTGCGAATTGGCGATGCAATGAGATGATTATGAAAAGTTACACATTGTACCACATAGATTCGTCTGCTAATCAAGCTTATTGTTCCTTGATTACCAATAAGTCTACAAACTTATACTTACATTCAGTTTTCGCAATCTGCGGTCCCTGTGAAAAGTGCGGTGTAATAGGGGTTATTCCGACTTATTCCTAAAGCCTAGTAAGGTGTGCCGCCTCAGGTAGTTAGGTATCCAGATTATTATTTCCGTGGCTGATATAGAATGAAAATTAATGTATTTTAATGAATTGTAACCTGTTGTTGTCCTAAAATACTAGCGGGTTACTTATTCATTGTCCCGCCCTGAACCTAGAACCTGATTGCAGCGCCACCTACCGGGTCCAATGATTATTCTAAAACAACCCCGAAAATTGCATCAAAATCGAGCCATCCATTTTCGAGATTTTATGTGCAAGTTCCATTTAAAATTTTGAAAAATTCTAATAAAAAAGTACCTACTTACTTATAATACCAGTAGTTTTTCAGGAAAATGGTAGGTAGGTATTTAATAAAAGCGCATTTCTGGTAAAATTAAAAATTACCACATCCAAAATGGCAAAAGCTTCCCGAGAGCTTTTTCAACTGCTGTACGACACCTGCCTAGGTATATTTTGTAAGATGCCGTAGATAAATAAATGAAGACGGATGGATAGGTTCTGGGTGCAGCGGCAGGTGTTCACACTGCAGCGAGCGTGGGGCGCAGGGTGCTTCCCGCTGATGCACGGCCCGCCGTCCGTCGCCCGTCGCCCGTCACGGCACGCCACGCGCCGCGCCCCCGTGTCGAATGCCGATCGGCCTCCCCCGGCCAGTGCCTTACGAGGCGCGCTCCGAGAGACACGCGCCGCGCGTCGCTTCGCCCATGGTGTGCAGTGCTAGTGTGCCCCGGTGACAGCCCTGCTCAGTGCTCAGCCCCGCGCTACGGTAGCGGCGCCATGGCCTGCGCCCGGGGGCTCTGCACCGCCGACAAAATATTCGTCTTCATCAACATCGCCTTCGCGGTAAGCTCCCCGACCGCCGCGCCGTTCTAAGCTCCCGTTCTTCCGACGTCAAAACATGAATTAAAATTTATAAATTTCACCCGTTTTTCAAAGTCATTAGCGAGTTTCAGTGCTCGAGATCAGTTTTGTAGCGATTTTCGCCGTTCATTAATTATGTCTCTAAATAAACATTGATTCTAAAGTAGAAATGATAACTGATAACCGAGTGATAAAGCTCTTTGTTGACACAACAATTCCTAATACGAACAGTGTAACAAAAGATAAGTTAGGTAGGTATGTTGTGGCCTGTGGGTACTCAATTAAGTTTTCATAGGTAATTTAGCAGGAGTGGAAATAGCCCACTCCAAAAGTTGATTCGTCAGGGGTGAAGGGGTGAATTCTTAGCCTTCTTACCTGCACGTGCACCTAGTTATGTCCGAGACTTCCCAGACAACAAAAAAAAAAGGGTATACCGACAGCTGCACCACAGCTCAACGCGCAATAGTAATATTAATAATATAATCACAGGGGACCACATTCCGAATTCCAAGCTCAGTGTTTTTAGAAGCTTGTCATGGGTGACCCAAATAACTGATTAGGTAGAGTATTTAACATTTATTACTATATTTATGTATAGGTATATGACGTAGTAGGTACTTGCTGTATTTAAACCTATTTAAGTAAATTATTGCAATGTAATCGGAAACGTTATGACTAACTAGCAGGTGTTTGCTGAGTAGGTGCTTTCGAGTGGATATCATAATATATACATTGACGATATGATAGATTAGACGTGATTCATATTATGTATTATTATTTAATATGGAGGCACAAAATAGCAAAGATCTAACTCCGGTCTATTTCAACACTCAAACAGACAAGGTGGACAAACGCCGCATCGCCATCAAAACGTCTTGGTATTGATTGGATAAACGATTTTAGTACAATAAGTACCTGCTGCAATCAGTGTTTTATTAGTGCAAGCTGCGCGATCAGCCGACAGCCGCACATGAACATCTCTCAGCGAGCTCGAGCTTGCCAGTCGGAACCTGTTGAGCGCAGCGCTCTTTGCAGTTTTCCAAGTCCACAAGCGCGTAAGCTTTTAGAAGCAAGATTATAGAAATGACACACTTATCCAGTTTACCCTCATCCAGTTGGTTGGATTTTTTCATTAGATTGATGATCATTAATTAAGTAAAAAGTAATTTTAATATTTAATAAGTAAGCCTTGGACAAGGTCGAATGGCTCAGAAAGGTCCTCATTTCCGTGAAACTCGATTGCTGTCCAGGGCAGTGGACATAAATAAGTGTCAAGACACCAGCAAGCAGATTAATTAGAAAACTATCTGCGAATATTTATCTATGAAAAAGTTGGAAGATCACTAGTAGTTTCATCACAAATTTTATTATTCTTCATAATTTTTGGTAAATTTACCTATGCCGTAAAGTTCCATTCATTGAGGAAAATTTTCCTATATTTATAAGTCAATAGAATCCTTGATTTTTTGTATGCCAAAGTTACTCGTAGTCATTAAAAGTTATGACCATTTAATTTTCGATTACTCATGCTGTCATGCAACGCTGCACGTTCGTTTTATCAGTTTCCTCGAACAAAGTTTACTTATTGTATGCGTTGTTTAAAAGCTGTCATCGTTCAAATGAAAGGATTCAACTTTATTTTAACTTGCTCCAATTTTTAAATTGGAACCAAATGCTATTTCCAAATAGAGTCGACGGAGAAGCTCGACCTTTGTGGTCGTCGTCGAATGATCATGTCAATTATAGCGTCTTGAACTAACCATTCCGAACCGGTGTCTATTCGCACTTTGCTCATGTAACTATTATTATGCTGATGTCATAAATCACGTACGGCTATTTACATTCCTGGAAAATGATCCATCGACACGAACGATAAACACGTCCGTTGCGAACTTTTGCATTCTCAAATTAATCTGTCTCAAATTCCTTTCCCTGGCAATGAACTTGCCTTTTTGCGAAATCACCATCGTCAGTGACGCCTATTATTGGCTTCACATCATTAGAAACCTGAACATTTTGTATATAACCTGTTTTAAAGAAGCATAATTATGAAACTAGTTTCCAGAAGTTATCAAAACTATCCAATGGTATTGGTAGTTTGTTTCATTTGTTCTGTGATAAATGATAAATGATTTATTTATTTCATGTAGGACAACACTTATGATACGTCAAGACTCTACCACCGGTTCGGAAAGCTGATTCTACTGAGAAGAGCCGGCAAGAAACTCAGTAGTTGCTCTTTTCTTATAAAAGAAAAAGGTTACAATAAGTAACAATCCAACACATACATTACGTTACAAGTATTACACTGACTTGTGGGTCTCACTCACTGGATGCGAGCCCGGTTGCTTCCATGCAACTTTGTCATTCAGAAAATCCCTAGTGTAATAACCTCGACTTACAAATGTAGAAACTCTTTGGGAACCATGTTATAACATGGTATTATTTGTGCACTCGACCCCACAAAGGATTTCTGCACTTTGCGCACACGACATGACGCTCTTACAAGCTTAAGGCGATTTCTAGTAAATCGATTGTGAGTATCACTTATTTGCTTATATAAAGATTAATGTTCCGCCTGACAAAGATTATATTATTGATATCAACTGCTCTGCCCCACAATAAAATGCCGTACGACATTACACTGTGCAAGTAGGCAAAGTTTGGGCAAAGTAGGCTAGCCGTTTCAATATCGGTAAACTGTCTAATTTTCCTGACAGCAAAGGCAGCCGAGCTAAGTTTTCCCGCTAGTGTCTCTATATGAGCGCCTCATTGAAGCTTATTATGCAAGGTCACCCCCAAAAAAACTGTGGAGTTCTCAATTTTTTTCTCAATATAGATTCATTCACCGTCTTGTAAAAGTTTATTAAAAAAACGTTCAATTTGAATTCTAATTCTCTCGATATTCCTATACATACGAGTTACAATTACTGATCATGAAGAAAAAGGAATCAAGACAACATCATAACACGTAGCCATCGAAGCCATAACATGGAATCAGTTAACTTTCTTAGGAAAGCGTCGTCGATCTGCATTCTCAATTGAAGAGAATAATTTCCTCAATTGGTATTCGGCCGCCGTCGCCGGGCGCGCCCTCCGCTAAATGCGTTAACGGTGAGGAATCACTGGCATCTAGCCATTCACGTCAGATTATTCAAATGCTCCCATTATGTGATCGGCATTGTGTAATAAAGGATTCATATACGATAGCAATAGAGCCGTTGCATATATATGAAACTAATTTAGAGCCCGAAAGATACAGTCTGCTTGCAACGAACGGCGAAACTTGAACGGATGCGAGTTGAATGCAGTCGGGGCCTGAGGTGACATAACTCATCAGTCAAACAAAGCAATACGTAGGAACACAGATCGTTGGCGGCTTTGACCGGTGGCTAAATTCATTAGTTTGTAAGTTACGCCTGCAACGGAACATGCGTGACCGGTTTGCCTTGCACCGCGCACGTGTGCTATCAGCCGAGTCAGTCGGTCGGGGGCCGCGGGCGAGTGGACTCTGACAAACTTAATACGAGTTCTTGTTACGTGAGTAATAGTGACTCGCATCCTGAGACACGCTGCAGGTGAGACGAGTCAACGGCCAAAATGATCAGTTGGTTAATTCCTTTTCATCACATTATGAAGAACTCTAGTGACACAATAATGGTCGCTGGGTATGCCGTTGCTACGGTAGTTTAACTACAAATTGAAGTTTAAAACAGCTTTACTCCAGTCCCTTACAAAGAAGAACACTCGGTACAAAAGCAGCAAGTGTCAAGTGACCATTTTTTGGGAGATGCTTTTGTCATGTTTAAACACAATTTGTATTGTACAATGTAACGGATTTTAAAATTGTAGCAAATATAAAAATTTAGGGGATTTGCTTTTTGCTACTTTTTAAAGAGATTCATCTATAGTTGGAACTTTTACTTCTGTTTCCTATGCTTTGGCAGGTTGTTATGGTTCTTATCTTCCAACTTACCCAATATCGAAGCTCTGGTTAGTAAATGCTTGTTTATTGGCCCTTAATATAATTTTGTAAAAGCACTTACCGTAGCAGACAACAAGCAAGCATAACAAATTAATAATGATAATATAGGTTCAAGCAGTTTATAATGTCCATCGTATAATATAATGTTCGTATAGCTGTAACAGTTTGACTCACAAATCATAATGTTCACAGTTTTAATAAGTTCATTTCATGTGGGACCATTAAAACTTTGGAAGCAAGCCTTGAACATCGGCTTTGAGGTCAAATGGCTTTCAGGCTTTCATCCCGCCTCAAAGAACTGTCTCATTCTTCCGAAAGTGGATTAATTAAGTTATTATTTTATTAACCGACTTCAAAAAAAGGAGGAGGTTCTCAATTCGTCGGAATCTTTTTTTTTTATGTATGTGCCCCGATTACTCGAAGACGCCTGGACCGATTTTGAAAATTCTTTTTTTGTTTGAAAGGGTATACTTCCAAGGTGGTCCCATGGTCATTAGGTCTGATGATGGAATCCTGGGGAAATCAAAGGAACTTAAATTTTATAAGGACACGAACCCAGATAGTTATTAGGTACAGGTCTGTCTACCTTTCGAGAACCTATTTTTCTTTTTTTTTTTATATTTACAGCACTAAAAAGCAAACAATAAAATTATTTAAAATAAAAAAAAAACCGCCTTCAAAAACTAAAAAGCAAAAAATGGAATGAATGTAATGTATAGTTATAATCAAATGAAATGCCACAGAAGTATTATCCAGACCAGAGCCACACAGAGCACAGAATATGGGTATGAGGAACCGATATATATTATATTATACCTACGCGTAGGTACAATACATATATGTCGGTGGTATTAGGTATCCTAGTGTATAATTTCATTACATCTTATCTGGATCGTATGGTACCCAGTCATAGTGTTGTTCGCCGATTTCGGCCGTTGTCTCTGGCTGATCTGTTAAATCAATAGGCCAACGACTTTGTCATGCGTCTTGACTCTTGATGGATGGAAATAGCTGATTATACGGAACAAACACGCGCACTGACGAACTAGGTATACTGAGGAAGTGAGCACTCATATCATAACTAAGCAAATATATAATAATTAAGCAAAACAAAAACATAACATGCTAAGTACTCTTATCTAAAATGTGTAGTAAAGCATGGCGATCGTTCGATCGTTGGACTTGGAAGTACGTATTATTTCGTCTGTGTGTTTGTAACTTCGAGCTTCAGACAAAGCTTCTCTAAATAATAATTTAAACTAATAAAAAGAATGAAAATATATTGCTCAAAGTAAGAAATTGTATAAAACGTTGAACAAAACGTCGATCCCGTTGAATAAGTTTACTCTCAACAAAAACTTGTCGAGCAATAAACTATCTATTTGTCGAAGGAGCTCGGCCCGAGGGACGTAATGAACTTGATGGACTGGTCACTGGAGTCTCGCGTAGAGGTCAATACTCCTCCCTCGAAACACGTCAGCTGCCCAGCTATTTAGTTGACTAGTTGTACAAAATATGTACACTGTACGATACAATATGTACGGCTCATGGACCCTCGGTAGTCGGTACGGCACTGATGCGTATTGTGGCTCGAGACGTAAACAAAATATGAAGTAATTAATTTCTTGATGAGCCGAGTGGAGTAAGAACACGTTGATATCTATTCAACTACAGAGAGAAAGATTCTAATCATATTTTAATGCTATTTAAATATGATTAGAATCTCACTTAGTTCCCACGTCCATTACATATGGACTTGGGAACTAAGTGGGATTCTAGTGTAGACCCACCGCAAGTGGGAACCCACCGCATTATTATCCCAAGAAAACTCCTACCATTATGTGATTAATGGAAAGGGGTCAGGATTACGACCCAGAGAGAGAGAGAGAGAGCTATTAATGACGCGCACTTAGTAAATAATAGTTTTTGATAGTATTTTTTTATATTTAAGTATTTGATACTTACATACTTATATTTAAAGTTTTCCTTTCGAATCGTCAAGTGAATTTATCTCTGGGTTCGGAATGTTCTTCCTACCAATAAAGCGTTCCTTCCTTCCTTGCTCTTTTCAAAACAATATTAATATAATTTGTCGGTTTTAATTCATCGTCGAGGACCGAATTGGAACTCAAATCAATTTTCAGCTTCCCCACAAAAACTACGGCCGATGGAATCTTTTTTTTTTTTTTATCCACTACAAGCTAGCCCTTGACTGCGATCTCACCTGATGGTAAGTGATGATGCAGTCTAAGATAGTAGCGGGCTAACCTTTTAGGGGCATGGCAGTTATATTAAACCCACACCCCTTCGGTTACTACACGGCATCGTACCGGAACGCTAAATCGCTTGGCGGCACGTCTTTGCCGGTAGGGTGGTAACTAGCCACGGCGGAAGCCTCCCACCAGGCCAGACCAGGGAAAATTCAGAAATTATAAATTCTTAAATTGACCCTGCCGGGGATCGAACCCGGGACATCCGTACGTTAAGGCAACAGCGCTACACACTGCGCCACGGTGGTCGTCAGAAAGCAGCAGCAAATTCACAGCAGACAACGTGTTTGTGCTCGCACGATGCGCAATCGGCAATAACTACTATGATCTAATTATGCTCATTAGCATCACTGCTTCCGGTACATGGGATAAGGGAGATGTGAAACTCCAGACAAACATGAACTTTCAATGCTTTATTCGACATGAATTATCAAGCATAATAATTTGCGGTTCTTCCTAAGTTCCTACCGAGATGAATCATTCAATAATAGAATGGATAATGTGAATCTTGAAATTGTTTTTGACGGTGTGCATTTAATTTATAGTATAGGTAGTTGGTACCTTACTAAGTACCTAATTAAATTGGAAATGTGTTGCAATAATGCATAAAAATTCGCATTGCATCAAGTAGGTATAATTATTTTTAATTATTGATTAAAAACAATTGATTTCTTAATGAGTAATTCTTCCCAACGACCTCAATTTACATAGACGGGCCCTGTCAAACAAAGAATGTGGGCGTATTTTTAGCAACGCCATCAACACCATCTAGTCTGAAAAGCGGGAACTTGCTTGCAACATCTTGAATGAAAGCTTGAAAACGTATGACTCGGTCATAGATAATATAGGTCATAGCCGTAAGGTCAGTTAGTAAAAAAAAAAAATCATACAGTTTGCCGCGGAAATTAAATGATTGCGTAATGGATAAAAATATTAAATAGGAAGATTAAATAACGTGTTTTTGGAAATGTATAATTCTGAATTGAAACACTTACCTTAAAATTAAAATTATACAGTGCCAAACTAATTAAACTTTAGATGTTAACTTAATAATAACAAATTATCTGCACGACGAGCGATCGTGACAGCGCTACGACGGGAACAAAGACAGGTGCGGAACGTGTTCAGCAACTTGGACGCCCGGCGTTTTTCTATGAAAGGGCCCATCTAGTGCCTACATATATATATCGATGGTTCTTCCATTGTCAGAGCACGCTGGAGTTCTGACCTACTTATTTACTTAAAGGTGAGGTTCTGCGTCAACTTTGTACAAAACTCACTCACTGCAGCTCACTTTACCTACTTCTCGGAGTAGTGGCATCTTTATGAAATGTATCTCATGAATTTGTAGTAGTGAGTTTACTTCTTGCGCCCTCATGAACTTTCTGAGACATGAACCCGGCAGGCTTACATCTTAATGTAAGCCTGTCGGTACATACCTACTTATTTCTAAGTAAAAATACTAAGGCTTTAAAGTTTTTGTTTCTCCACACCGCTTGCATCGACTTGTAATTTTAGCTGTCCATTATGGTAGGTAATGAAAGTGTTATCCCTTAAGGAGTTATAGAAAAAATTGGAATTTCAGAGATGTTAGTTTTCTTCCTTGTTATTGTGAACTTTTGTCCGACCCGTAACTGTGCTCGAAAAATTGTGATATTTTACAAAATATTTCTGTGGGCGAAAGGGGTGGTGTGGTCGCTGCATGTTACTCGCGTTTAGCACGCTGCATGGTACTGCGTGGCAAAAGCCGTCCCGAGTGCTCACTGCTCACTGCCAGCCCGCCGGTGGACGGCGGCTTGCACTGGAGTGCATGCGATAACACTAATTGGAGGGTGTTGCCTGTGGTGTTGCTGTAGCGGTGGGTGGAGCGAGCGCCGCGTGCGGATGTGTGTCAAGGCGCAAGCTCGGCGACACGGCGGCGTGTGACGTCTCTATTATCTTATCTACACTTTTGCATACTACCTACCTAAATTTTGACAATCGCTCTGGCCTCGTTATGTGTGTGCGGTGGCCTTTTAAGTTTGTTTGTTAGCTCGTTTAGTAAACGATTGCCGAATCGGAATGTTCATAAAATAAGGACTTGTCCGTCTAGTAAATCCCTTGTGTTGTTTGGTTGTCGTTTGTATGTATTTTACTATTTATAGCAAGTGTAGGTAATAAATTAATATATAATGATAATACAAGTGTCAAAGATCTCGGCGAAGGCTGCGGTGACATCACTTCGGTAATGCATCTAATGCGGTGGACACACAAAATCAAAACGCGAATGTTTGTGAGTATGGATGTATGTATGGATGTATGGATGTTTGTTACCTACTCTTTCACGCCAGAACGGCTGAACGGATTTGGATGAAATCCATTATACATATATGGCACAGGGATAGATTATAGTCTGGAATAACATATAGCCTCAATCCACGCGGATGAAATCGCGGGCATTAGCTAGTATATAAATATAAGACTGCCCAACATCGCCGCTGTGGCTCGTAGCACTCACGTACCTACCCTTCAAATCACTTCCATGCACACCAGTACACCACATCAGTAAATTATTTGATTTTATTTCAAAGAAAATACACTTGTGTTGTACCTACCTAGGTATTTTGCGTTTTGACTAATAAATATAATTAGCAAGTAATATGGTTTCTTTGTCAATTTCTTCGCACTCAAAGTTTCCATAGGAATGTAAAAGTGTCGGGGCTGGGCTAGTTTTTACCACCAGCCATAGGAAGCCCATTGGGTGGTATTTCTGAAAGTCTTTTCTCAGGAAAAAACCCAGATGAAAAATCTGAACTGCACTGCACAGCCAGCGGTTGAGTTGTAGAATGTAGGTTGATATTATCGGTTAATCAGTTTCTCTAAATATAGGTGACGACCTCCGTGGCGCAGTGTGTAGCGCTGTTGCCTTAACGTGCGGAGGTCCCGGGTTCGATCCCCGGCAGGGTCAATTTGGGAATTTATAATTTCTGAATTTTCCCTGGTCTGGCCTGGTGGGAGGCTTCGGCCGTGGCTAGTTACCACCCTGCCGGCAAAGACGTGCCGCCAAGCGATTTAGCGTTCCGGTACGATGCCGTGTAGAAACCGAAGGGGTGTGGGTTTAATATAACTGCCATACCCCTAACAGGTTAGCCCGCTACCATCTTAGACTGCATCATCACTTACCATCAGGTGTGATTGCAGTCAAGGGCTAGCTTGTAGTGGATAAAAAAAAAATGGGAGAGTTTAGTGAGACGAACATTTTTATATTATGGAAGCTACATTGGCATAATATTATGGAAGATACAGGGAAATACCATTTCCACGTTAAGTATAATAATATTGTCATTCCGCGTAATATCTTTTTATGAATAGCTATAATTAGCTGCACACTCAAAGAAAGGACACACCAGCTTCCAGCACTTCGGCTGCGTGTTGGGTGTGACGAGTCTGTGGTCGCTACTCGCTACACTTTTTTTTTTTTTTTTTTTATCCTCTACACGCAGCTTGTGCGAGTCCAGCAGGGTCTAGACTCATCCAAGTGCCACGAGAGCTCATGTCCAGAGGTGCAATCATGTAAGGATCGCCGATCAAATCGTTAAAGCTCGGCTTCAAAGTAAAATAAAACATAACAGCATTGAATTAGAGCTCAATGTCGTGTATCCATTCTCATACGTTTAGGTAGGTATGTACGATACCCCAAACGTATGAGAATGGATACACGACATTGAGCTCTAATTCAATGCTGTTATGGTTTTTACTTTGAAGCCGAGCTTTAACGATTTGATCGGCGATCCTTACATGATTGCATCTCAGATATTCTTCCTCTTCTTTATTTTTGACCTCCGTGGCGCAGTGTGTAGCGCTGTTGTCTTAACGTGCGGAAGTCCCGGGTTCGATCTCCGGCAGGGTCAATTTGGGAATTTATAATTTCTGAACATTGTCTGGTCTGGCCTGGTGGGAGGCTTCGGCCGTGGCTAGTTACCACCCTACCGGCAACGACGTGCCGCCAAGCGATTTAGCGTTCTCAAATCAAATCAAATCAAATCAAATATTTTTTATTCAAATAAACTTTTACAAGTACTTTTGAATCGTCAAGTGAATCTACCACTGGTTCGGAATGCCATTCCGAACCAGTGGTAGATTCACTTCTGGTACGATGGTTCTGGTACGATGTCGTGTAGAAAATGCCCCTAACAGGCTAGCCCGCTACCATCTTAGACTGCATCATCACTTACCATCAGGTGAGATCGCAGTCAAGGGCTAACTTGTAGTGGATTTTAAAAAAATTCTTCATCTGCTTCTGGTCTATTCTTTCTCGACTTGAACCGTTTCCGCGCCGCCCCGGGTTCCAGATACTTGAGATTTGGAATGTAGGTGGTCTGAGTCTCCGTAGAGCAGACAGACCAGAGAAAGGACGAAGCTTCGACCGGTTAGTCAGTAGATGTACCTATTTCATATTGTCGCCAAATTTCTTCACGTAGGTAGGTATACTTAATTATATTAAGTTATTAACTTATTAGGGAAATGAATTAGTGAGTGAAGGCGCCAAAATCGCCGCAGCTGTGACATCATTATTCACGCTACAGAGATTACACTGATTTACAGAAATTAGTGGACTCCCTACCGTACGATTAACGTTACGAATTTTAAAAGAAACTATTTCTACCCACTATGTTGAAGTCGGGCGAGGTTTTTTGGAAATAATTTTTATTACATAATATATTTTACAGATTTAGTAAGTAGCCAAATGTCGCTGACTCGTGCCAAGGTTCCGTGTACCTCAGCAGTGATATACTTATATCAACATTGTAATGTTTTGGGGATTCCGCGGGCGGCTTGCGGGGCTTCGGCAATCAGCTAATGCGGAGGGTGCTGCTAAATCACGATATCATTTACCCGTAATTATATTACAGCCCCATCATCCGCACAAGCGATCGTGATTCGTGTCGCTCTGTTCCACTTTACTTGTTGCCACAGGACAAGCCGGCTCGCGTTACATTTTACTAGGTAGCTCAGTATTTGAAAAACATGAAAATTAACAAAATGTTTACTCAGATCCTAACTAACTACCTGATTTGTTGATTTCTATTTGTTTTGTATGACGTAAACCTATGCCTCGTATTTATATCTACGAAGTTTTTGCTTCGTGTAATCACAACAGCAAAAACTTACCGACGCAAATCGCTAACTACCACGATTCACGAGTCACGCGGTCCACGGATCGTCAGCAGGTAGGCAGAGTAGGCATCGCTTGAAGTAATAAGGTGTAATTACAGCCAAAACACTAAACCGACAAGGGCGGTCAGACTTGCCCGCTAAGAGTTCCGCTTCCGTGCTTTGTTAGAACTAGGTACTTAGATAAGTATACTTCATTAAGGATACGCAAGTTCAATTTAAAAGTTTTTATTCAAATATTTTTATATACCTAAGTAAGACAATGAAAATCATTTATTTCATTAGGACAACTTGTGCTGCTTTATGATAAGTCGTAAGAATCTACCACCGGTTCGGAAAGATGATTCTACAGAGAAGAACAATAGTCATAAATAGTTTTTTTTCTTATATGGTTAAGTTAATCATCAGTCTCACAAGTTACAACTAGGACTTTCGAATACCGGTTTTGTTTAACCACGTACCTAGAGTACATTTCACCTGTCGTTTCGGATTTTCCGTCCCATAGGGACTATGAGAGTAGAGGAACAGAGAGTACACCTGTGTATGCGCCACCGACCTGCGCACACACTTGTGCACTATAATAGATCTCGCGCAGATTACTAATCTCTCTGGAAATAGGCCGCCATGGCCGAAATTCGGTCGGGAGGACATTATTTTATTATTTTTACCAGGAAACCTGCTAAGTACATGCATTCTGCTGTCCAAGCTCGTTAGTCGTAGAATCATCATAGTGTCATTTGCACTCTGCACGGTCGCGTGACGCGTCGCAACTCGCATGTCGCTCGCAACGCTGACACTTCAACACTCGTCGTATTGTGTGCGCGTGCAATCCAATGTGCAATCGGCCGTTATGCGACACCACATGTACCTACATTATAATATTACGCTGAAATCAAAGCTTACAATAATTGTGCGACATTACCGAGAGGTAAAGTCGCATGTTTGCGATGATTTAGGTGATGCACAAAAGTATCTGGTAGAGTCAAATCAATAAATATTTTTTTATATCATACTTGCTCAGTAACTAGGGATTACTATGGTGGAAAGTCTCCTTGTAAGTTAAATAAATAAATAAATAAATAAATAAATAAATAAAGCCTTTATTTCCAATTCCATTGAAATAATTGAATACATATTTCAGACTCTAGTTCCATACAAACATTAATTTTTATCACAAATTATTATAACAGTATTAAATGTCAAAAATTTTAAAGGTTTTAAAAATCAAATGTCAATTCTATTAAACTTAATATATTAATGTCAGATTCTTAGGTCTTTTTGTACTAGTAGCATGTCAAAAATGTCAGATTAATTAATTTATAATGTTTTGTTACTTGCGATGTGTGTTACATTTTGTCATTGGAACGCCCATTTTTGGGCATAGGCCTCCTCCATCCTTTTCCATTTGTTCCTGTCTCTCGTCAGCCTGGTCCATGTGATCCCCGCTGCCTCAACGAGGTCGTCACGCCAGCGACGCCGCGGCCGCCCTCTCGGTCGGCGGGCGTCTCGTGGATACCAATGTAGTAGTTTTTCGGTCCATCGCCCATCAGTTGCTCTCGATATATGTCCGGCCCAGCGCCATTTTAGGAGACATGCTAGCTTTGCCGCGTCAATAATTTTAGTCTTCCTTCTTATGGCTTTATTATTGATTTTATCTTTTAATTTTAGGCCTAGCATGCTCCTTTCCATGGCTCTCTGGGCAACCTGTATTTTGTGGATTATGTCCTTAGTTATTGGCCATGTCTGGCAGCCGTAGAGAAGAGTTGGCGTCACAACGGAATCTAGAGCGGTCTTCTTCAGTTTAATGTCTAGATGTGACTTAAAAATGTGTTTTAAGGACCAGTATGAGGTCCACGCTTTCTTAACCCTTCTTTCTACCTCCTCAGCATAGTGCCCTTTAAATGAGACGGTTTGGCCTAAGTATACATACTCTTCCACGTAATTCATAGGTTTTTGTCGTATTTGGACTACATGTCGAGTACCATTGGTCATTATGCAAGTCTTTTCTGGATTCATTTCCAAGCCACACTCTCTGCTATGGAAATCTAAGGTTTTAAGCATATAAATGAGTTGATCATGACTTTCTGCTAATATCACTATATCATCAGCAAAGCGAAGATGGTTCAAATATTCCCCATTTATATTTATACCTAGACCAGTCCAATCTAACTTCCTGAAGATATATTCTAGCAGAGCAGTGAAGAGATTTGGAGAGATCGGGTCACCTTGTCTTACTCCACGCTTTACGTCGAACACCCTACCTCTCTTTTCCAGTTTTATAAGAGCTTTACTTTTTGAGTATATTTCCTTAAGGACATTTATATATTTTTCAGCTATGTGCTGATCTCTCAGCGCTACCCATAGAGCTTCATAAAAAATTGAGTCGAAGGCCTTAGTGTAGTCAACAAACGCTACATAAAGAGTTTTCCCATACTCTACACATTTTTCTATTACTTGTTTTATAGTGAAAGTATGATCTAATGTAGAATATTTACTTCGGAAGCCTGCCTGTTCTCGTGGTTGCTGGAATTCAAAATCACGTTTTATTCTATTTAGTATAACCTTTGTAAACAATTTATATGTTGCCTGCAGGAGACTAATGGGCCTGTAGTTGTTAATATCTTGAGGGTTACCCTTTTTATAAAGTAATGTTATGAAAGAAGTTTCCCACTGTTCGGGTATTTTTTCTTGAAGTATGATGTTGTTGAAGAGCTGGGTTAAGATGGGAGTTAGGGGCTCTATCATCGTTTTTATAGTGTCATTCGTTATACCGTCTTCGCCTGGGCTTTTCATTGGCTTCAGAGAGCTGATAGCATGCCGGATTTCACTTTCTAAAAACGAGGAAGGTGTCTCTACCAAACGCGCCTCTCTTAATGTAGAGTCTATACTACATGACTCTGGTGTGCTGTACAGGTTTTGATAAAATTCGGTAGCTGCTTTTAAAATCGAATTTCTATTTGTAGCTGTGCCTTTTTTGGTGCTAAGTCTTGGTATCCACTCCTTAGTGTTATTCAAACGCTTGTTTCCTCGTTTGACAGATCTACTTTTGGCTAACTCCTCTTCAAACACTTTCATTTTATAGTTTTCTTTATTTATTTTTAAACGTTTTCTTATTTTCTTATACAGGTGCCTAAGTCGTTTTCTTTCTGAATCTGATTTTATTGATTTTTCTTTGAGCTCCGTTCGTTCTGTTACCAATCTTCTTATGTCCTCAGTTAATATGCTTTGAGTTTTATTTCCATTCGATATTTTTGGCAGTTCGTTGACACATTGTTGAATTGTGCAGATCAAATTTGAATAGGATTTTTGAATCTCATCTGTATTTTTAGTTGATTTAGATAACTCTACAAAAGTATTTTTAAGATGCTCACATTCAACAGGTAGGTATCCAGACTGTTTTTTTCTAAATGTCTTTCTTGATTTTTGTATCTTCGCATGGATGGAAAATGTTGCTCGAAGCATTCTGTGGTCAGTTGGGTGTGAGGTGCCAATTACTTCTAAATTTTGTATTAAAGGAACGTCACTCCTTTTAGCGATGAAGAAATCTATTTCATTCAACGTATGCCCGTCTGGCGAACGCCACGTCCACTTTTGCTTAGACTTTTTCTTAAAATTTGTACCCTTGTAAGTTGGTGTTTGCAATTCAAGGCAACATTACGTCGCACTATGTTGTACTATGTTGTTGTTGTACTATGTTGTTGAATTGTAATGTTCACATTACAGTTCAAGCTATGCAAAACTCCTTGGTAAACAATCTCTTTTGTTATAAAATGGTAAGAAAACTTTTTACTGAAAAAAAAACACTGAACATGGCGGCATTTAATTTCCATACATTTCAAACTATGCAAAACTCCTTGGAACTCAGAGCCGTAAAAAAAAATGGAAAACTATTTACGAAAAAAAAAATGGAAATGGCGGCATTTCATTTGATCTGAAAGTTTGTGAAGTTTGTTCGTAAAGTGATTTTGCATTACCAATGTTTTATTTACCTCGCAAGAATGATATAAAGTAGAATGCTTACCTCGGTTGCAAGTAGCTATTACACCCTCGAACTATATTCACCCTCGCTCGCTGCGCTCGCTCGTGTGACTAAATATCTCGGGTGCACGCGATCCATTAGCGCCCTATGCGAGCTGCGCTCGCACTGGCGCCAAATTGGATCTTGTTCTGTAATAGCTTACTTACGTCCCTTGTGTAACAATCTACTAATAAGTATCAACAGGAAGACTGAACAACTGTCATATTATGAGATTTCTAGAATATTTATAAGTAGAATTGTAGAATATTTCTATAATAAGGAACCCTCGTACCTTAGTTCTCAAGAGGTGTTATATGGGAGAAAAGTTGAAAAAGTGTCCAGTGGTTGCTGAAAATAACAGTTCAAAAACCTTCCACAGTGGCGCTGGTGTAGCATAGGGTATGGTATGAATTCAACCATAGAAAAAATAAATACATAGGTACATCTCCCTTTATCTATTCCGTGAATTCAACTAAGTAAAATAGTTAATTATTGAAAATTTCAACAACTTACGTTGTACAAAATAATGATGAATGTTTTCTTTCCTTGTTTATTTCTCAAACCTACTCGAATAATATTTGGCGCTACCTTTTTTTACCTTGATGCTAATGTGGCGCCCCCAATGTGGTACATTTCGACGGACACTTTTTAAGAGATAACACTGACCTTATCTTGTACACTCCATAGTTTTGGGTAAGTACCGTAATTGATTATCATTCACCATCATGTTTTTTATGTTATTGGACATCAATAAGTGTACAGTGTACCTAATTTGAATAAATAAAAATTGAATATTGTAGGTACAAACAACTGTAATATTACCTTCTGTGGTTACGAGTTACGACTTAGGTACCTACCTACCTGAGTGAAACAATAAGCCATGACGCAAATCTTAAACCGAATAACAACAGGCAACAGCTGCAGCAAATATTTACACAAGGAAAATTAAAACTTGGAAATTATTATCCTAACAAAAACCTTCGTTACCTAAGTAACTAGTACGCGCGCGAGTTGAATGCAGAGTTAATGTATGTGTCAACTGTCACCATACATAAGCTCAGCTCTCCACTCGCGTGCGAACTATAAGTTTTAGCTTATTTTCATTATTTAGTAGGTAGGCAATAGCGTGAGTAGGACTTTACTATGGGTTTACTTCGGCTTTTCCATGCACCACGTGAAATATTGGTCAGAAGTAATAAGCATTATTGTCAGAAACTTAGAGCTACTTACACGCTATGACATAATAGAAATTAGTATTATTAATGGATGATCAAAGTAACTTACCTCATGGGCGACCTTCGATCAAAATGATATAAAGTTCGTGCGAGACTTTGTCTCTCCTGCCCGTGATTTGGCTGCACGCCTGCACGCATGCTCTCGGCTGTGTACAGTAGTTAGAGCAAGCCTAGACTAGACTTCGTCCTTACACTAATTTTCGCCATTTTCCGGGATAAAAGTAGTCCTTCCCCGGGATACAACCTATCTCTGTACCATCAAAATCGGTTGAAAAGTATATCCGACAGACAGACACACTTTTACATTTATAATAGGTATTAATATGGATACAGTTGTTTACTACTAACGGTTTCCACGAAGGTTTGGAAGTTTCAGCTTAATCGGGACCTAGTTTTTTAAACTACCTACCTATATGCCTTCGGTTTCGTTACAAGTAGAAACATACCCAGTCAGCTCACAATATTATCTGTTCTGAATAACTGGATAGTGGATACAGAGCAGAAGTTAATAGGTATACCTAACCAGAGAAAATGATATCATTGACGAATTTTATTACGTCCAATGATCCGTGCCAATTCCAATGTAGGCAGTAACTAAGTAGTAGGTACGTGATAATACGACCTCCAGACTCCAGAGTTCAAGCCTGATGAGCTACGTCGACAAAGAGCCCCTTGGGCAGTCTACGGACATGCCTTCCGAGCCCGAGGATCAATGAGAGCGTTCATATTGTGCCACTGTGCGGCCTCTGTGCCCGGAGCGAGCCACACAATGAAGACGACAGTGAAATAACTACGTTATCGAAGTAATTGCCGCCAATAATATCATGACGTTTAAACGATGAAACAGTGCATTGTGCCGCGGCCGCTCACCTCGCCTCCACTGGCGAGTTCTTGTAGTCTGAATGACTTGCGGTTGTCGTTCTCGGAACGAGCGCGTCTGGCTCAGGTAGCCCGCCGTCCGCTACACGTTTTTATAACGGAAAACAAAAACGGCTCCCTTCTTATTTCTCTGCCTACAGTCCAGAAATGTAGGACCCTTTCTTTTTATAAAAGTGCATCAACAACTGTCTCGATTCCGATCGATTGTATCATTTACTTATTTGGGTATTATGTACGGATACATTCCTACTCTTTAAGAAGCCATTACATTGATCGTGATTGATTTGGTCTGTTACCCGTTAAGGAGATTCACAACGATCACACTAAAAATTGACAAAATTGGTCCAGATTTAACGGAATTATTGAATGAAATCGACTAAAATCGACTTTTGCCGCGCCTGATATTATAAAGTATTAGAGATCATTGTCTTACGCAGGCAAAATTGCTAAGCCTGCTGCGGGTGCACGGCACGCATGCAATGCTCAATCATCCGCCATTGAACTTACTACTTTACTTTTAGAAACGTCTGCAACAATCGCGAGGAAGCATGCATGCCCGACAGTTCTCCATAAGGTTCTCAGAGGTGTGCGAACACCGAATAGGCTAATCTTTGTGTACTATAGCCTCTAGCGTAGTGACTAGGTCACCTGTGCTTCTGTGAGTTCTGAACTTCTCAACGCCCCCTTCCGTGGCGCAGTGTTCAATATAGCCTGTATAGCGTTGTCAATGTGTTGTCAGATGTACAGCGGCGCGCTGCTGGCGACGGCGGCGCGGCTGGCGTGGGACCCCAGCACGTACGCGTGGTTCCGCTTCCTCTGCGCGGCGCAGTACCGCGTGTCGGCCGCCTACGTTCTGGCGGCGGGGCTGTGGCTGGCGGCGCTGGTGGCGCTGGCGGCGGCCGCGTGGCTGCGCGCGTACGCGTGCGGCGTGGCGTGCCTGGCGGCCAGCGAGCTGGCGTACGGCGCGTGGATGGCGGCCTCGCTGGCCGACTGGTGGCGCAGCGCGCCCGAGGCGGAGCTGGCGCGGCGCGGCCTCGACCTGCTACAGGACCTCAAGCCCGCGCTGCTCGCCGTCGACAAGTACCGCGACGTCGCCCGCCCCATCCTGGACATGATCGAGGTGACTAATAATCTCTCAGTAGCGAGTTCACTACATTATAGCTGAAACACTTTTGTTCAAGTTCTTTAACCTTTTCACTGTACACTGTAGACTCAAGTCGAGAGTGTAGCCGCTCTTCAACTCCTTACTGTCAGTACTCAGTAGGCAGGCGTCGACTAGCCGAGCCGACGAGCTATTAGGGACCGCCGCGCCTATCGTGTGTGGCGTGGTCTGCGGCTTATTCCTAGGTCGCTTTACTTGTAGCGCATGCATTATCTACAAAGTTCTCTAGAACCTTCCCACCTGTCACCCTTTTCTTAACAAAACTGATGCATCTATCATTATTCTCAGTCAAGGTTTTCTCCACCTCATTTTCATTTTTGTGACTTTTCAAAGATACCTATAGCTTTTGATCTTATGAAACAGGAGCAAAAGTCTTGATGTTCTCTAACTCTATGGTTATGTTAAATCTCCTCTGTTTATAATCCCCATACTGTCCCAGTTATACTAAGTAGACTGTATACCTACTTGCATAGCCTAGCAGTTAGCACACGGGTCGCAGCTAGTTCTGGTAATGGATCGCCGATGTGGGCGTCAATTAGCCCCTATTGAACAATGTCGATCTGTTGCCGTGGAGCGTGTCAATTGCCTCAATTGGCTCACAATACGCCGGCACTGGAGTCATTCGTCCTCGCCTGGTACTAATCAATAATGTGCAGGCGGCAATACTGTTATAATACGTATAATATTTCTTACCTATTATGGATATTACTGAAATGAAAGAATTGAATTGTTTCTCGTTTGTATAATATGTCACACATATAGCGTGATCCAACAGTGTTAACGTGGTGTTGGTATGTCGGGCAGGAGGTGGAGCGCGAGGCGCCCAACAACGCGTACGTCGTAGTGGTGTTCGGCGCCGTGGCCATGCTGCTGCAGGTGAGCGCTGATGTGTGTGTGGCGCTTGTTGCCTCGTACACTGTACTCTAAAAGGGCTCTACTCGCACATCTGCCAAAACATCTTAAAACTTACCTACATCTTAACTCACATCTTAAAACTACTACTAACCAGCTGTCAGATGTCAATGTTTACGTATCTTTGTTTAATTAGTTACACAGTAAAGTCTTTTTACAGTTTTGTTTGCTCTTTTTTGCCTTATCTTTATTACCTGTATTGTTTTTGGCCCTTTTAATTTAATTAATTTTAATTTAATTTATTTATTTTAGGACACCCAACAGGTTACAATTCAATAACAAGGAAAGATATAATATAAATTAAACAGAAGTTGCATGCACTAATTGTATACCCACTCAGAGGTTGCCACAGCTTGCTATAAGATGTTAAATTAAATTAAATTACACTAGAAATTGGAGAAAATCGATATAAAAGAAGAACGGAAAAATAAAATAAAAATGAATTACACGAACCAGTACTGACAGTGATGAGATCCAGCAAGCTGAGGCAGACAGCTAGACTGGATCTTATATATTTACAGACAAATCGACAATCAGATACATAATTTAATCTAAATCTAAAAACCTAACGACTAAAAATACTTAAAGTAGGCAGGAAAATAAATTCTCAAAATATCTATGATCGAATTAGAATTTTTTTCTTTTGTCGTTTCAGATAGCGGCGTTCGTGATGGCTCGTCGGCTGTCGCGGCGCCCGTCGCTAGAGGAGCGCGCCGCGCTGGCGGGCGACGGTGCGTGCGCGTGCGGCGGCGGCGGCGGCGGCAAGGCGGCGCGTGCCTGCGCCGCCGACAGCGACAGCGAGACGGGCGAGGAGCCGCGCGATGCCGGCTGGCGCAGGAACGCCAACCTGCGCATGTACACCATACTCGACAAGATTTTCTAGCAGGTGCTGATACGACACATTCATTTATGTCAGTCGAGTAGGGCTGAGCTCGCGGTCTACTACGCTCTTTATACTGTAAGAAGATTATACCCTCTCGAAAACGTCCGACGTCCGTCCTCACCGTCCGTGCGCACCTTCAACGCGAGCACTTAGAGCGCTCAAACGATACGGCTGTCCGTTACGAGGAGTCGTCGTTAAGTCGAGGCCCCGATGTTTGCAGGAGGAGCCGGCGCCGACGTCGGCGTCGCCCCCGCCCCCGCGCGCCGCCGCTCCGCGCCGCCCACAGCGCCGGCGCGGGCGCGCGCGTCCGCCGCGAGCGCCCGCGCCCCCGCCGCGCGCCGCCGCGCCCCCGGCGTCACCCGGCGCGGCGTCGCGCGACGCGCGCTGGGACGCGGTGCACGCGCAGTTCGCGGCGACGCGCCGCGCCGTGCCGCCCGCCGCACCCGCCGCCGTGCTCATCCTGCGCGCCGATCTGTAGTACCGCGCCGCGCCGCGCCGCGACACGCTACCGCCCGCCGCTAGTACAGCGCCCGCACAACGAACGACCAACATTAATCGAAACGCATTTGTGAGTTCTATCGTATACGAAGGAGGCTGTCGTGTGATTCCATTTGTTATGTTTACTGTTATCTAGGATACGATAATACATATATATGTCCTACTTTCTATATTATTCATTTGTAACGTAATTACGACGTTTGAGTTTTAAGCTGTTTTAAACGCCTATCTTGTCCTACCTACGTAAGGCGTATGTGACATATTGCACGCTTCGTAATTATTATGTAACACGAAGTGGGATAAAAATATAGGTAATAATAATAACTATAGTAAATGTATACTATATCATTGAATCTTTAAACTATTTCTAGATAAATACATATTTGACCTACTCGTGAATTTATATTTTGTAAGTAAGTAGATATCGTTGTGCATTATACCTACCTTATAACTTGTTATAACAAATACGCCTTATTAGACACGAATTTCTTCTTTCTATTAACTAATATCTTTAACAACGAATATTTGTCATTTCTCTAGCGCAATTCGTAATTTATTAAGTAAATATAATATTATACCGAATTTACGATGCGACGCGAAGATGGAATCGAAATCAACCCGTACTGTACGTACTGCGCACGCGTGGCGTGACGTCAGCGGCGCCGCCCCTCCCCGCGCGGAGGGGCAAGGCTGCGGTTTGGCCACTAAACTGACTGCCATATTGTTTACTATTATATTATAGTTTATTGTTATAAATTAGATACGAGATGTCTATGTAGTGTGATAGGACTAGGCTAAGGAACCATATCAACGTGCAGAGCTTGCCCGCTCGCCGTGCTCGTTTTCGTAGCACGCGGTGCGTTTATACTGTTTCGTGACAGTTGACAGTTGTAACTTGTTTATCTTCCGTTGTATTCCATGTAGTTGTAGGTGTATCGGTCTGTGGAGCGCCGACACTCGCGAGCAGGGCGTCCCGCTCGCACGCGCGCTCGCCGGGCCGCGCCTTGAGAGACAGACAGACGAGCCGCTTCTAATACCGTGCATTCACACATTCGCCCTCGCGTCCTGCTCAGTGCTCACCGCTAGCCAACGTCTTATAACATCACTTCTGCATAATCTTGTGTTGGCTGTAGAACATGTATGTAATAGTACTTTGGCGTGAGGAGTGCGCGATTGCGAAACAAATCATGCTCACCCTTCTTGCGAATGTGTAAATGCACTTATAGCAGATGCATGGAGTACAGTAGTATGCACTGTGCTCAGGCGCACAGGCCTGCACTGCATCATATGAGCGGCTTGTAGCGGCGCGGCCCGTGGACACAAATCGTATTCCATTTCTCTGTGATTCGCATAAACAAATAAAATATAACCTCTGTTAAAGATATAATTATAAGAAATCTTAGTCGATAAGGGTACGGAGAGTTTATAGTTAAAACTATAAACTTTAGAAGATGTTGTTTGTTCAGAAGGCCTGAAGGAAATACATTTTCTGTGAGCGTCAATGCAGCGGAAAGATCGAGTTGTATGGAAATGTCATTCGTTTGAAAGAACTTCATGGCTCGACATGAAATTCCATACAAATCGGTGCCACCGCTCACGCTAACGCTCGGTGCAGCAAAAAATTGTCGGCTTGGTGCGAGCGTCGCAAAGTGTCGCCATGTGACACGACAGAAGGTGCACATGTGACGCGCGGTTGGCCGCGTCGCGTCACGAGCGCGACACGGGCCTGCAACCTCACAGGAAGTGTATTTCGTCCGGTTCAGATCCGTCACGTGACGACAGTCGCCCGGTGCCAAATAGTTGTAAGTGGATAGTTCCACCGCGCACCTGCCGCGCGCCAGACCGAGCTGTTGACGACTCGTAACTACTACAATACGTGTTTTAGATCGACCACTCGAAATTGCTGCAGTGGATATTTATTTCCTTATTAAGGAAGTCATGCGTACTTTACCAGCGCACGATAATGTTCCTAAGCTTAAACAAAACAATTTTACGCTTTTGTACACATGACTTATTAAAACTAAACTTACATGAAACGGAACTTAACTGCCTCGTTGGTCTAGCGGTTAGCATAGTCGACTGCGGATTACGAGGTCCTGGGTTCGATTCCCGGTCGGGCATAAAAATTGAGGTATTGGGTTTTTCAATTAAGAAATTCTCAGTGCCAGCCCGGAGTTGGAAGTCAGCGGTGTTTCACCCCCGTGCCTCGGAGAGCACGTTAAGCCGTCGGTCCCGGTTATTATCACTAACATGATAATAGTCGTTAAAGCCCGCCAACCCGCATTGGAGCAGCGTGGTGGGTCTAAGCTCTAATTCCCTCTCTCCTATGAGAGTGGAGGCCTGTGCCCAGCAGTGGGACGTTAATAGGCTGTAGTGGTGGTGGTGGTGGATATGACGTCATAACATGACGTCAAAACTCAAACTCATAATTAATAAGTAACTTACTTCTTGGATCGTCGCGTCATTTAAGGAGTCTGGTTGTGGTATGGGAGAGGTGTGTCCAGTAGTAAAAAAAAAACTTTTATAACATATTTTTTAAAAGATTGCTGCACTGAATGGATCAAATGTACCTAACAGTAATTAGAATTCGTTATAACATAGGTACCGAATAAATAAAGACTCATACAACATTTTGCCGCGGATCACATAGAAAAATATTAAACAAAACAAGATATTGCTGCTCGTTAACAGATGACGTATAATATAAGGTGTTACCGTTTCCTCCCTGCTTCGATCGACACACCTCTCCCCTAGATATCCGAGCTGGCTGGCTCTTCGGCGGCAGGTCGCGGTTGTAGTTAACGAAGCGTGTTCGGCAGACAATACTGACGAAGCTCTTCACTCGACAGATAGACAATAAGATAAGATTACAGTAGAACAAGTTGGATGAACGTGGTCGTCACGAGTCGCCGCCGACTTCCCTGAGCTCGCCTCGGGTGCTGCAACATCCGCGACACAGTAAACATGCAACCAGTATGGAAACTACCTAGAAACGATCGAAACAGGCTCACTCACACAAACGTGCGCATCGACGAGATCCCAAGCGCTCGTCGCAGTGCCGTCAGTAGTGAGTGCAGCGTCATCGAATGTTCGATGCGCACATTTGTGTGAGTGAGCTGTTTCGAACGTTTCTAGGTAGTTTCCAAACTGGTTGTATCTGTATACTGTGCCCGCGATTCGCCCTAATCGCAACATTTAAAAACACCGATGTCGATCGTATTGGAATTTCTGTAGATGTATGGATGAGTTTTAGCTTTAAAACGATTTAACTTTAACACCAAAGTGTCGCTCGAATACACGCCGATACGATCTAACATGTTGTGGTAAGGGCGCGACTGGCGACTCGAGCATCGGCGCCTCGCCTCATGACGTGAACTACTTATTAAGACTATTCTAAAGCAATAAAGTGATATTTTTATACAAAAAGTTTTCAGTTTTATTTTAAAGTCCTCCTAAACAAAATTGTTACAAATTAAATAACAAAGTATTATTACTATTATTTATTTAAAAAATAAGTTTATATATTTTAAAATAATAATAATTTGTCATGCCTTTAAAAACAGTTTTTTCTCCCTAATAAACCTATAACTATCTTACATTGTAAGCTTATGAATGTTATGTAACTTTACATACGATATCTACTTTGTCTAATCTATTAATTAGTAATAGTTTATGCGATTTATTCCTATCTGTGAGATTTATTTACTGTAGTCAGCGGTCAGCTGATGATGGCCGGTCGAGAGGATTACATAATAAATTAATTAATGCTGTTTATAGCTGAGCTCGGTGCCCGGCTCTTCTCACAATGAGGATAGGAAGCATTAATAACATCTCTCAGATAATCAGCAGTTTTCTTTCATCAAGTACCTAATACATTTTTTTAACTAGATGATGCCCATGACTTCGTCCGCGTGGATTAAGTTTTTTCAATTCCCGCGGGAACTCCTTAGTTTTCCGAGATAAAAAGTACCCTATGTCCTTCCCCGGGATACAACCTATCCCTGTAAACAAATTTCATCAAAATCGGTTGAACAGGTGGGCCGTGAAAGCGTAAAAGACAGACACACAGATACACTTTCGCATTCATAATATTAGTATGGATTGTAATGCACGTAACTCCGAAAAGTAACCACTGCGTGCCCGGGATTCGAATCCTGGACTTTCCAAACAGGAGGTTAAAGACCGATAACCTTAGGTCTTATCTAAAAGGCTATCACCGCGAGATCACTGAGATTAGGAAATAGTCCTTACTATCACAACAAAGCAAAGGTAACATGCAACAAGTCAACTGAGCGTCACGTTGAGCAGTGCAGCAGCGGTGGCGTGAACGTCGCGGCTGCGGCGCGTGCGTCACAGCAGCACCAGCCGCCCGCCCCGGTACGCGGCGCGCAGTGGGGCCTGCTCCACGTCGCGCGGACTGCTGCTGCTGCTGCTGCTGCGGAACACGTGCTGGTGTCAGCCCACTTATATAACTAAGTTATACGGAGTCCTTCTTCCTTAAACCCATCACCGATCACATTGATCTCCTAGGCCTCGACATCACGGGTAACATTAACTTCGGTCTATCGAAGCGAAAGCCAAGGCAACCCCCAAAAAACTGTATACTTAACAAGGTCAAGCAGTAGGTACTTCACGCCACGCCGTCACTCTATGTATAACGTAATTGTACCCTTTTTCGTTATATTAAGGCTCCCAAGACTTTAAGATTTTTTAAATATATTCCTAAACATGATATCAGTTTGAAAGCTTTTGTGTGTTGAATATTGGTATTTAGCCAGTAATTTAATGTATGAATTATGTAGTTTTGTTGCGTAGTTTTTTTAATATTAATTTATTTGTGGACCTCTTGTTTGAACCCTATTTCGTGATAAAATTTTGCTCTGCTCCTAAGTTCGTGAATTCGTGGCCCCAATTTCGTGATAAAGTTTTTACAGCGAGTTACGATTATTTATTAATAAAAACATAATTATTCAAAAGGTTTTATAATTAAGAACGGGATAAAAATATTTTTTTATAATAATTATTATTAAAAAAGATGTGAGAGTGAGATTCAGCCGCATGACAGCTGTCATTAGGTACTAACCTACTTGAAACTTAAAATTAATACAAAGCTAGTCCCTTGTTTGAAACTTTGGTTTATTAAAGAATATTATTAACTAGATGATGCCCGCGACTTCGTCCGTGTGGATTAAGGCTTTCTGATTCCCGCGGGATTTCTTCAATTTTCCGGGATAAAAAGTAGCCTATGTCCTTCCCCTGGATACAAACTATGCCTATCCCAAATTTCATCAAAATCGGTTAAAGAGACAATTTTTTTGGTTCCCGCGGGAACTCTTTAATTTTCCGGGATAAAAAGTTGCCTATGTGCTATTCCAGACTATAATCTATCTCTGTGCCAAATTTCATCCAGATCCGTTCAGCCGTTCGGGCGTGATTGAGTAACAAACATCCATCCATACATCCCTACATCCAAACTTTCGCATTTACAATATTAGTAAGATAAGAAGTATGGATATATTGCAATAGCAGTGTTATATGCCTTACCTACTAGCCTACCACTATAGATATATCTGTCACGAACTTGGGGAAATGTTTAATAAAATAGACTGGTCCTTGGTTCGTGATATTGATTTTTGGAACATCCAGCATTAAATTTTTTAGACCATTTTAAAATTATGTAAATTAACTTTAGTAAAAAATATACAAATAGACCTAAAATAAATCGAATAACAAACAAAATTAAGCTGGAAGTACCTGTGCGAATTTACCTCCAAAATGTAAATTCAGGTCACCTTCAGACTCGTTTTATAAGAATTCTAGTGAACAAAACATATAACGAATTTAGCTCCTAAGAAACTTAATTAAATACATTATTTGATATTCAATTTACATTTCAATTATCTTAATTATTATATAAATGCACGAGCTACAAAAATGTATCTCGAATATCCCTAATTCGGTAGTGTCACGAACTAGGGTACACATGAAAAATAAAATGACCGCTATTTCGTGAGTCGGTTTATTGCAATTTTAAAGGAATCCTATGTTTTTATTGTGTTAACATTACAAAATGTTGGTACTTAATTTTTTGGACAGTTTAAATGATAGAGACTTTATAGAAATGTATAATTTAAATAAATATTATTTAAATTGCTTATTTTTTGCGCCAGAAACAAAACTAACGAAATGACGTACTATCACGAACTAGGGGCCCGTTACCTTAGTCTATAGTTCTATACCAAGCCCAAGTTCGGTCGTGCATAGAGTACTGCAGTCACCTTTATGATGGCTCTGCTAAGTATCAGCTGGCGGCTCTTGACGCCGTTGATCGTCGAGCTAGGAGATTGATTGGCGAAGATTCACCTCTTCTGGTGAAACTCCAAACTTTGGATCACCGCCGTAAGGTAGCTAGCCTATCGGTATTCTATAGGATATACATGTATTTTAGTGAGTGTGCACAGGAGCTTTTCGATCTTACACCTCCTTCACCTTTCTACCATCGTACCGCAAGACGCCGTGCGAGTTTCTACCCCTATGTCGTCAACGTTCCATCCACACGCTCGAAGCGCTTTGCGTCTTCATTCCTTGTTCGCATGGCTAGGGCCTGGAACACTACCAAAAACTGTGTTTCCCACCAATTACAATCCGGGTATCTTTAAATCAAGAGTGAATAAGCATCTTCTAGGCAAGCGCGTCCCATCTTAGGCCGCATCATCACTTCCCATTAGGTGTGATTGTGGTCAAGCGTAAGCCTATAATGAATTTTAAAAAAAAGCTACGAAAATAGAGGGGCGCGCCGCGGGATGCGGGAATAGATGCGGTTTAGGGTGGCATAGGGGCCTGTGCGGTGTGCCCTGTATCTGAATCAGTGTAACTACGTCTCTAGGTTGGCCGTTGGCCGTTAGCGTTGGCCGTTGGCCGTTGGCGTTGGCCGTTTTTCTTGTATTCGTTTGTGCAATTAAGTACTTACGAAATAAATAAATAAAATAAAAGTGGCTCTAGAACAGAGGGATTTTATTGCAACGAGTTGATTTAGCAATTAATTACCTACTGAAGACGCCTATTTTATGTTTAAAAAAAGTAAGTAGATAATATTTTGTAAACAGTGAATTCACGAAGTTTTGCATGCTACAATAGGATTATGTAACCGATCATGTACATGCAACCGATCTCCTTTCATAAAGGTTGCCTGGAAGAGATCACTCTTAGTGATAAGGCCGCCTTTACACCGCAACAAGTTGTAAATTATATCATGATTAGTTTTATCTCTGTTTTGTTAATTGTTTGTGTGTAATAAAGTGTTTTTACTTTACTTTACTTACTATGTACTTAGAAATATCCATAATATCATAAGTAAATGTATTAGAAATGCGAATTTGTGCGTCTATCCTGCCTTTTATTTTTTCACCGCACATCTATTAGATAAATATAATAATAATTTTATGTCCTTCCGACCGGCAGCCAATCTCCAGAGAAATTAAGCCATCTGCGCGTACAAGTGTATGAGAATTTCTTGTCAGAAAAACCCGATACTGGTTATGGCCCGACCTGGTACCTATACTCGATCGCGAGACCTCGTCGGTCGCAGTCGAATCTATTTAATAGTCAGACGATACAGGGAGATAGCTCGTAATTCGTATCTCGGATACGAACTTACTTGACCTACCTACCTACTCACCTGAGCGCATAGGTGCGGTGCGCGCGCGCAGCGGCGATCGCGGCGGCGGCTCCCAGCAGCTGCAGTAGCAGCAGCAGCGCGGCGGCGCACAGCAGCGCGTGCACGTTGCGTGGCGCGTCGCGCTGCGCCTCCTGCCGCACCACAGACAACACGTCAGGCGGCTGCCGCTGTGACAGCGATGTCCAGCCGCCGAGGGGGCGAGCGATCGAACAGACGACGACAGATAAACAATTGGTAGGGAGTCAAGAATGCGCCCCTGGAACACGCTGAGAGCATAATAGCGAACGGGCGGCCTTCATCGATTCGGCCCGCATCACAGCGAGGCGGCGAGGTTGGTAAACACAGGCTGGCAGGCGCTGTGGGTGTGTCGGCACCTGTATGATCGCGACGACGCGGTCGGGCAGCGGGTGGTAGCGCGCCAGCTGCTGCAGCAGCGGCACCACGTGGTCCTGTAGCGCGAGCGTGCGCCGCAGCTCGTGCGCCGCGTGCCCGCCCGCCCAGCTCAACACGCGCAGCCACGCCCAGCCGCCCAGCGCCGCCCAGCCGCCCGCCACGCACGCCTGCCCGCACGCCACCTGCCGCACGAGCAAACTGCGTGAGTCATGCCGTCTGTAGCACCTGTGTCTATGTTACCAAAAGAAGGAACTAGTTTTCACAGAGACAGCAGTTAAAAGCCAAATTAAAACTCCGGTGTTTTATAGGTTTAACTAATCATTTCTTCAGGTCTTAGACGTCAATATTCTATACCCTCGAACTTTGATACGTTGTTGGAGACGCTGAACTAAAATAGTGGTCAAAACTCAGCTCTTAATTACCTAATAAAGTATTTAGGTAGGTACTTGTCGGTCAGACTTGTGAATTGGCGTGGGTTCTGTCACGTCTCTAAAAACATACATAAGTACATTTAAAACATGATATCTACGTAACAGAATTACTGATAATTACCAGTACTAGGTACCAACTAAATAAGCAAAATTTCACATTTTACCATCTCACTAACGGAATATTCTCTACTAACTAAAGTAAATATTCGATACAACGATCGGATATAAGCTGGGCAGATAGGAGATCTTCTTTTGAGCGCATACGTTCCGGTTTAAAGTACAATAACATATTAGGGTCAGGTGGTAAGGTTGCCGCGCGGGAGCCCGCCGAGGAGAAGAAGGAAGGTCACGCGACCAGTACGAGCAGCGTGGGGCGGCGGCGCGCGTGCAGCGCCGCGTGCGCCAGCAGCAGCAGCGCGGCGGCGAGCGCGGGCAGCGCGGCTCGCAACGCGCGGTACTCGCGCGGGAACAGCTCGCGCGCCGGCACGTACGCGCTGGGGTCCCACCACAGCCGCGCGCCCGTGCACAGCATCGCGCCCGCATACACCTGCACAGTTAAGTTTATATCGTAACTAATAGTCAAAGCTCCCGACAGATTCATACTGCAGAAGCGAAAGAGGAGCTTCTCGATTCAGCACATAAGTCTTTTCTTTCACTCCAAGATATTTTCTGGGGGATTACTAGGTAAGTATGACTTAAAGCAGCATTATTTTATAATCTAGCATTATTTTAAATTCACGATCTGGAAATCACAAGAAAGGCGCGAAACATTTAGTAGATAATTATCGGCCAATTTCAAAACTGCGTGTGCTAGCTAAAGTTCTAGAACGAATTGTTTATGACCAGCTGTACCTACTCAGTCTTAAAGTCTAGCTTCAGTCCCCTCCAACACGGCTTCGTCTAACAAAATGGACAATCAAGACCAAGTTGACGAACCTATACGCGGACTATTGACCGAATCGACCACGACATTCTGTTACTCAAATTATCTAAGGCAGGCATAAGAGGCGATCTATTTCGTTGGTTCTCCTCCTATGTAAGAAATAGATCTCAGGCTGTAGTGCTTAATGGTTTTACCTCGACTTGGCGTAGTGTTCCTTCAGGTGTATCACAAGGTTCTTTACTACGGCCTCTGCTTTTTAATATTTTTATCCAGGATATTGGAACCTGTTTCCAAAATTCTAAGTTTTTGCTCTTTACTGATGACATGAAAATCTTTAGGGTAGTAAACAATTATACAGACCAGATGCTTCTTCAAGATAACTTAAGTTTAGACTCGATCATAACTGCCTAGCCAATAGAATGGACTTTTTTAAACGTTTCCAAATGTTTTGCTATCTAATTTACACGTAAGCGTTCTGTATTCAAATCCACATATAAAATTAAAAACCAAGAACTTAATTGTGTATTCGAGATACGTGACCTAGGAGTTATTATAGACAGTAAACTGTTACACGATAAGCATGTGGACCATATTGTTAATAAAGCATCTAAGGTGTTAGGTTTCCTAATCACGTCAACTAAAGATTTTACCAAACTTAAAACAATTAAAGTACTCTATTGCGCCCTGATGAGAAGTATCTTGAATATGCGTCGCAAATCTGGAATCCTCAATACGACGTGTATATTCATCGCATCGAAAGAATCCAGAGAAAATTTGTTCGGCTTCTTAAGTTTAGGTTCAATCTAAATCCCAACCTAAGTTATTATGCTTTATGTACTCACTTACCTACACCTTCTGCCTTTAGCCGTTAGGAGAAATGTCAGCGATATAACCTATCTCATCTATCCAAGCCCAAGCTTTCCAAGTTTTACTTCAGCATAATAATTACCATTTACACCGGCCGAGTGGTGACAAACACTAGTTCATAATAAAGTAGTCTCGTAATAAACTCATAGTCATCAAAGTGATAACATACTAATTATATTTATTTCAGCTAATCTTTATACGACATAATTTCTATATTGATATTATATTCGATTCAGCGGCTATTCGTCATGATAGCATGGACGTAATATAGGTATCTTTTGTGATTCGTCCACGCCTGACAGTTAAAATAAGATGGATGGGGGATTGGAGAGTGCAATAATAATATTATAACGAACAATCCAGATATCCATATACTTCCTCAATAATATTATAAAAGTGAAAGTGTGTCTGCCTGTCTGTCTGTCTGCTACGTGATCGAAGCTGCTACGCTTTCACAGCCCATATTCTGTTCAACAGAAATAGGTTACAACTCGGAGAATAGTGTCTGAAAAATGGAAACCAGAGTTCCGGTAGTACTATTAGTCTAATACCTATTCTATGGTTCCGACAGTATTTCAGGAAACTCAAATTGCCGAAGCAGTAGCATCATCACTCTACACTAGCAGTAATTAATAACCTATTACTAAAACTTTAAATCAGTGTATCTTTAACAATAGTTTATGGTACAGGCTATATAATACTCAATTGGGACCAATTGGGACGTAAGTTAGTTCAGCCCTAGGAAAAGCTCCAATTGCTTACAGACCAGAGCGTTTTAACTCGTAACTAGGAATTTAAAGTAATTAAAAGTTATCGGATCTTACATTTGCAGAAATTATGTTAAATACAAAAGAAAACTAAAAATTAAACTAAACTCTTTTTTATAATTTTTTCGGGTATATTAAAATAGCATTTATTGGGCTATTTTCAATTATCCATGGCTGTTGGTGTTCTCTGCACCTACCATCAGCAAGAGATTCACGTGGAGGAGGAGGGCGGGCGCCGCGCGCGTGAACCACCCCATCGGCACGTCGCAGGCTCGCCCCTGAGCCCCTGTGCCCCTCAGCCCTCAGGCGACACCGCGACCGACACATCGTGGTGGCACCATGTTGACGCCACGTGCACCATTCACTGTACTATACACCTGCCGACACCCGCGTCAGTAGAGAGCGCGACCGCGCGACCCACTGGCGCGAGCGGTATCGCACCACTATCAGCCGCTATCGCCTATCAGTGTGCACGACGCGCCGCAATCAGCTGCGAGGCGTTATCATTATCATCCTGGTAGTACTGCGTGTATACATCGTGACACTTCATTACGTCCGATGCACAATCGCAGGTATCTTAGTTCAACGCGCCGCGAATCGTGACTAAGAAAAAGGTTTCGTGTAGTTAGCAATTAGCAAGAGAAGTGTTCCATGAGCTTACGCAGCACCGACGCACTGCCGCCGGTGTTCTTTCGGTTACACCTACTCTAAACACGCTCAGGAGCTTCACAGCTTTTCAGCGGGCACCCTATGATCCTAGTACCTTCGCTTCAGTAACTTCGAACACGGGCGATATAGGCATCTTCCAGGTAGGTAAGCGCGCTACAACCTAGAGTAAATACCATTAGGTAGGTAAGTACATGTGACGACACCAATAATTGCTGTCAAGTACTTTTGAAAAGTTGGACTGTTCCTCACATTTGTTTGATTCATCGATGATTCTTTCAGTGTTACTTAACCATGTAAACTGACAGAATCTGACTTATTGAACAGACTACCTATTTTGTAAAAAATGAAGGGTTGGTAAATGAAGTATTAAATAATTTAAGCCAACAAGTGAATAGTCAACATTTATTATCATATATTTGAAATTGAAGATCGTTAGTCGCCAGCCGCGCGGCGCCTGGTGCGACGCCGGTGCAGTGCCGCTCCCATGCCGTTCCCGTGCCGGTCCTATGCCGGCCCGGCCCCTGAGGACGGCGCCCGGCGCCATGCGGCCCGGCGCAGTGCAAAAATATATAACTGTGCCGCGTTCACATCACTAAGAGTAACTTTACAACAAATGTATACATACACTATGATCATAATATAGCTATCTATGGTTTTAAATGTTTACTACAATAATTGTCAACAAAATATACATAGAGCAGCGGTCGCCGCGGCGCGGTGCGATACTCATAATGTAACAGCTCGCTTCACCCACTAGGTCGCTTTCCGAAGCGAAGCGACAACCGGCGATTCTAAAAAACAACCTCGAAGGTGACAATCTAATAGATAATTTAGCTAGTTAGCCCCTCATGTGTCACTTCCCTCACTATTAGGATATATAACCTACAACATCTATTACACATTACATTAGGTACATCCTTGAGGGTTTTTGGAACCTGTCAGTCGCCGCGCCCCGGCGCCGCTCCGCCGTACAGCTAACCCATCACACCATGATATGACACCGTGACTTACGAACTTGTAACTAGGTACATGTACAACGCGATCGCTCTCGCTCCACAGCTCACACACACACACACACACACACACACACACACACACACACACACACACAGCATCAGCGCGCACCCCCCATCCCCCCCTGCGGAGCAGGAAGCGGGACACACTTTGTGCCTCATTAGTGATTACATTTTGTGTAAGTACTATGCAAGTAACTAAGATATAATTATCTACCTAACTGACAAGTGACGACGCGAGAGTAGCGCTACCAGATGTCTCCCGGGAGAATCCTGATTTCTATAAAAATTACCTGACATTAGCGAGTTTATTTTTAATTGAGCGGATTCAATCGAATTCAGTTTAGCGCACACTCGCAACTCGTAACTATACAGCGCAATTTGAGTAGGGGAGCGGGGGGCTAGTTGTAACAATGTTTCGTTTCTTGGCTATGGAAGCTTACTTGTTGGGTATTTAGGACATACAGCAGTACTGTTCGAATGAGCTACTATTCAACTATCGATTTCAAATAAAATTTTGATGAAACCTGTGACGAATTCTTGTAAAAATGGCTTAGAAAAAAAATGGTGAGCGTTACAACTTACCCCGTAATTGGGGCTAGTTGTAACAAGCTTGGGGCAAATTCTAACAGTAGGAATTGTAAGCCAGTTTTCTATTTTTCAAAGATTTATCGAGCATATTTAGCATTAGAAACTATCGACACGCTTAAACGGACTTAGACTTTTAATAATCTAATAGAAAACTGAAAAATGTTCAAAAATTAACAAAATATGTTTTACAAATTTAACACTTGCAAACAAAAGTCCATTACCAGGTCATATGGGAGCGCCTGCACAACACCGCCTTCTGGGCCATCCAGCGGGATACTGATCGCGCTCATATGATAGAATGGGTGTTAAATAGTAGGTTAGGTTGAAAATCTAATGAATATTCTCCTATTATTTAAGTAAAAAATGCTTGTTACTACTTACCCCCGTAACAACTAGCCCCCCGCTCCCCTACTTATGTTGATTGCGAGAATTTACAAATATTTTTTTGTATATTAATTTTCAATTTATATGTTGTTAATTCAACAATACTGAGTACAAAATCATATCCTTTTTTAATTTATAGACTAGCGCTTGGCTGCAATCAGACTTGCTGGAGGTAGGGACGCAGCCTAAGGCCTTTCGCTCATTATTAGACCAACACCACACATCACAACAATGATAGAGCACGCTCGCCTAGAAGATGCCTATTTATTTTTGATTTGAAGACACCAATATTGTAAGCAGATGAAAAAACGAAAGCGTTCCATATCCCAGCAGTTCCAATTAGAAACGAGGAAGCAAATCGCTTTGTCCGTCCTTACACTAGGTATGTATATGTCACCGTTAGATTATAATCTAACGGTTTCTATCCCGCGAGATTATAAACTGTCGAAAGATTGTGAACCGTTCAATGTTCTGAGTATTAATTTATGAAATATTTATTGTTTTTACGTTTTCTTGTCTCTTTCTTGTACAGCTCGCGCGCGAGTTGAATACAGAATAAATGTAAGTGTCACCATACATTTACTCTGCATTCAACTCGCGCGCGAACTATAGGTTAGGTTAGGGTTTGACATGAATATTCAGGTAGTGCCCGGAAGCAGGCCGGGCACTTAGGTTCTATCGGGTTAATATACCTAATATATTACAATTTACCGAAAAATAACGCGTTAAATTGTAAGCAGTATGTTACCATTCACAATCTGTCGACAGTTTATAATCTATCGAGATAAAAAACGTTATATTATAATCGAACGGTTTTTACAATCTTACGGTGACATATATACCTACGGATGCAACTAGGTATATTGTAGACTTCTTAAAAACTAGACAAAATTGTTATTTCATAACACATTCGCCAATTTTGACATCTGGTAACCGGAAACCCGTCGCGAGGGTGGTGATAAAACAAGAACGTGACGCTTGCGCCCTGCAGCAGCCTGCGGGGGGTTACTACTTACTACCATCGCTAAAATCAGTATTACTTCACCATAACAATGTTATGTCTCGTACCTTGACGTCTCTAAAATAAGGATCATATAATTCTAAAACACGAACGTCAACAATATTAAAACAATACGGATTTAAGCGATCGTAGTATGCTAGGTATCCATAGCTCGAGAGCGCCAGGCGTGCTCGCCAGTCGCCTGCGCTGTTAATATTACATGCACAGATGTACATGTAAGTTAATACACTAGAATAATAATTGTATTTAATATCGATTTACAGAATAACGCTTTTATGCCCTAGTATTAGTAGGTACAATAATACATTTACACCTAGAAATAAATCGTAAATCTTATAAGAAAATACAACAATCAATGCTCTAACAGGACATTATTTCAACAGGATATAGGTACCTAGTACCTTCTAGGTACACCAGCGATTTGAGCCACTTGCGAAAACTATAAGGACTGATTAGCCGAACTTTGAACGAAATTGACGTTGTACTAACATTAATTTGTTTTTCATAATATAAATATTATACTTTTGACTAACAGTTGGACTGAGCCAATAGGTACACCAAGAAAGTTGGCTGAGGAACTTGAATAATGTAAACACACAGACAGACACACGTATCAACAAACAAAACCATACGTAACTAACGTAACTAGTAAGTACCATCGAGGAGTAATTAAGTGTCTGCGATCCTGTGCGGCCTGCTTGGATTCTGGAGTGAGCTCGGCTGGCTGGAGTGATCCAGCGGGGAGTCGCAGTCCAAGTCCAAGTCCGCACCAAGTCGGTTTCACGCACAGCGGACGCATGCGTCCAAGTGCGGAAAATAATCCCAGGACACAAAGAAGAAGAAGTGTCCGCGATAAGTACTTACTGATATCTTCTTAATGTAGAAAACAAAGTCGGGTTTGTTTGAACACTCTAGAACGGCTGGACAGATTTTCATGGTTTTTGATTTGTTGTATTTGTTTCCGTCTAGAATAGCAGAATAACTATTAAAAATATTGGAAAATTGACGAAAAATTAAATACAATAAATATATTCGGTAGGTCTGAGAATAGGACGTAAACTATTTATCATACCACACAGATGAACTCGCGGGCATCAGGTAGTTTAAAATAAAAACAAAAATAATAAATACGTACCTACTTAAAAGTAATTCTATTAAGTAAAATTAACTATCTATAATATGTATAGTATAAATTTAAGTATTAGGGGTTAAAGTATGAAATTGCCGATTTGTACTGACGTATTCAAAAATCACTCGAATTTTCGAAGTATCCATCTTTCTTGTTTAAGCTGAATAAAAAAAACAACTGAAAGTCGATAATCGAATGAATTTTTTAAAAGCAGAACTATATAGGTATAGTCCGTGTCACGAAAGAAGACTCGCGGCGATTTGTGGAACTAATGCATATTACATACAATAACTGCATAAACATGCGACTACTAGCGCCGCCAGTAGGGGACTTCTTTAGTGATACGGGCTATACCACGTGAAAAAAGTTTCACTCAAAAATCTCAAACCATGAAGGTTCTATGTCAATTCGAAGTAACTATTACAATAAAACGGCAATTTCATACTTTAACCCCTATTATTTATAGTTTAGCTACGCATAAGCTTACTCATGATATTCTTTACATAGTATATTATACATAGGTCCTATACCTTCCCTGGAGTATTGCCCATGAAGCAGCCGGCGCCGGTGAGCTGACGCCTGACGCGCGAATCGCGACCGTCGCGCTTTGCCTTTACTTCGTCGCGAAAATTTGTGAATAACATATTATATTTATTGCAGATAAAGCTGCGTGTATCGTAAATTCGTTACACATTTATTCATTAGCAATAGATCCTCACAGTCCGACGACATTCTTATTAATTTCATTTTAACGATGCAGCTATACACTCGAGGGAACGCTTTAAACAAATCAATAATAGGGGCGGTGACATGAATACTGTTTTAAATATCGGAGTAGCGTGCGGCGCACCAGCTTCTCGCGCGCAGCTTATCTGTAGGAGGGTGCGGGGCCGCGCTCAGCCAGGAAGGGGTTGTGCGGCGCGGCGGGCGCGCCCGGCACCGCCAGGCTGTCGGCGCCGCCGTAGTTCTGCAACAGACGCGAGCGGTGTGAACTGGGAGTGTCGTGTCGCGCCGCAGGCCGGAGCCGGTCCGGGGCGGGCGGCGGCACTCACCTGCTGCGTGGCGCCGTACGAGTCGTGGTGAGCCAGGTCGGCGAGGCGCGTGGAGGAGAGCGCGCGCGGCAGCGGGTTAGAGGGCACGCCGTGCGGCGCCAGCACGCCCGCCTCGGCGACGGCGCGCGCCTCCTCGTCGGCGGCGGCGTCGGCGGCGTGCTCGTCGTCCCCACCGCGGAAGTTGACGAAGGCGAAGGCGGCGAGCGCGACGGCGCAAAGCAGCCCGTAGCCGGCGAAGGTGCGCGTGGTACCCCAGCGCGCCACGGCCAGCCCGCCCAGCACGGCGCCGCAGCCGCGCCCGAGCCCGTGGTGCAGCCCCTGCAGCACGCCCTGCGCCGACGCGCGCAGGCCGGGCGGCGCGCCGTGCGCGATGTACGAGCAGCACGCCGCCCACACGGCCGCGTGCGTCACGCCCTGCACGAACTCGAATGGCAGCACCCACCACGGCGCCGTCAGCCACGAGATGTACAGGAAGCGCACCACGTTGCCGGCCAGCCCCAGGCACAGCACCTTCACGTGCCCCATCTGCGTGATCAGCTTGAAGCTGAAGAAGTACGCGAAGATCTCCGAGATGTGGTTGATGACGGACGCCACGCCGAACAGCGTCGGCGAACCGCCGATGTCCTGCGAGCGCGGAAACCAATAATTACGAGCGTTCATGTCGGTACATCGGTGCGACTGACCTGCGAGTTTCAGGCGAGTCGTGATCGTTTAGTAACAATTTGGAAAAGCTGTAGCGCAGTAGTGTTAAGAGCGCACCTGTAGATGCCAGAACAGAAAGGTGAAGATGAGGCCGATGCCGAACCCCATGAACCAGGCAACGAGCAGGAAGGACGCCGCCTTCACGTTCTGGAACTGGCGCAGCACCGTCACCCACTCGGGCATCTCGCGCGTCGTCTGCGCGAACACCTGCACACACACACACACGGCGCTGTAGCGGGGCGGAGGGCGGGGCGGGTGCTGTGGGTGGGGCGCGCGGCGCACCTTGGCGTGCTCGAGCGGCGGCGCGCGCGGTGCGGGCGCGCCGGTGTCGAGGCCGGGCAGCTGCAGCTGCTCCGCCAGCTGCTGCTGCAGACGCTCCTCTTGCGTGGGCTCGGCGGGTGCGGCCGGCGCCGGGCTCTCCGCGCGAGTTTCCTCGAACTTGAACCGGATCTGCAACACGACGAGACAACGCGTGAGCCGGCGGTCGGGTGGCGTCGGGCGCTTCCGGAGAGCGTCGCTCACCTGCGTGGCGGTGATGAGCGCGGCGCCCATCAGCACGGAGAAGGTCGCGAAGCAGATGGTGTAGTTTTTCTCGAAGCGCTGCGGGCCACCGCATGGGTGCGCGCTGAACGCCGTGCTGTGGTCGAGCGCGATGCCCACGAAGAACATGGCCAGCCCCCAGCCCAGCGAGCCGAACATGCGCTGGTGGCCGTACCTGCGAAACACACGCGACGCGTCAGTAGCCGCACGCCCGGGCAGACGCGCGGCCGCACGCAGCTCACCTGTCCGCGTCCTCGCCGAGCAGCGTGATGACGGCCGAGTCAGCGAGCGTGATGGCGGGCGCGCTGAAGAACTCGCCGATGACGACGAGCAGCAGCAGCAGGAAGAACGTCTTCTGGATGTCGGGCGTGCTGTATACGATGTAGGAGTGCAGCGGCGTGACCCAGTCGCGCTGCGCATCCGGCTTGTAGTTGACGGCGTCGCTGACCGGCAGCGGCGAGCCGGCGCGGCCGGCGCCGGGCCCGCGGAAGCGGCGCGTCGGCTCGGGCCAGTCGTCGTCGTAGTGCGGCGCCACGAGGCGGTACGCGGAGTCGTTGAGCGGCTGCACGCACGACACGGCGGCCGGCTGCACCCAGCTGAGCGGCAGCGTGAACACGATCCAGGCGGCCAGCGACGCCAGCAGCAGCACGCGGCCCTTGCGCCAGCGGTCAGCCAACCCGCCCCAGAAGGGCGCGGACAGGAACTCGACGAAGGGCCGCGTGCCGATGAGCAGGCCGCACTGGCCCGCGTTCATGCCCATCTGCTTGAAGTACACGCCCATCAGCGGGAACAGCGAGCCGAACGCCGAGTAGAAGAAGAAGTAGAACGTCTTGACGGTGAGTAGCTCGGGGTCCACCGCGCCCGCGCCGCACACCAGCTCCAGCACGTCGCTGCGCCCGCGCACCTTGTGCGTCGCCTCCTTGGGCGCCGGGTACCTGCGCGCCCAACCGCCGTCCGCTGTTACTACCGCCCGGTCACCGATCCAAACCCTATGACGTCTCGCCAGCGCAGGTGCAGTCGACTGAACCGGCCTGCTGATACCTAATATTGTATTCTGCGCATCGAAACGCACGATGTTCGTTGATGTTGATTAGACGTCTCAGAGTTTGAATCGGACTGTACCATTGTTTTCTTTATGTACATAGTATTATTTGTACAAACACTGTGGCTTTCTATTGGTAACCGAATTTTCAAAATCGGTTCAGTAGATCCAGAGATTACCCCCTACAACCTCACAAACTTTACCTCTTTATAATATTAAGTATAGGTGAAAGTTGAAACTTAACATTTTTCACACTGTTCCATAAGCGTTTTAAATATTATGGAATTCGGATAACTATCTTCACAGATGACAAGCCACAATTATTTAATGCGAAAGACGCGAAGTAATCGTGTAGAAAATCAATGCTTGGTCAGAATCTACTGCAACAAACAGCACACCAGTACAGTATTCTTTCTTTTTACCCGACTATGGCAAAGCCTAAACGAAAGGGTTATGATTTTAACACTTTATGTATGTAATTTGTATGTTTGTATTTATATAATATGTTATGTTCCAACTTCCACCGTAGCGGCCGATTTTTAACCGACTTCAAAAAAAGGAGGAGGTTCTCAATTCGTCGGAATCTTTTTTTTTTGTTGAGAAAGGTGCCATGTCAATCGATTCGTTATTATGGTCCGGGTGACACGTAGGACTACATTTTAGACGAATAAAATCAATAATATTACTTAAGAATTTTACACCCAAAAAGTATTCTCTCAATTCTTCTCCCTAGTCGCGTTACAGTTTTTAATGAATACTTACTACTTGTTATTTTTATAATCTTCATTAGATCATGAATAAGTACTAACAGAAAGAAATGTGAGTACATCTTAATTGGATCGTTGGATATATAGCTTTTTGTATTGTAATCGAACACATTCCAGACATGGCCATCGAGCTCGCCGTCGAGAGCGTGACCACTGTCCGATCACCCGGAGCCGCATCGGGGAGGCTCCACAGCACATAGCGCTCAGCACCCGCTGGGCGCGCACCGCCGCTCTGTGTCCGCGGGGGCGTCGCAGGAGCACCCACCTGGAGGTGTCGACTTCGCCGAACTCGTCGGGGTTGACGAGGGGGCGCACGGCCGCCGGCGGCGCGGGCTGCTGCGTCGCCTCCATGCTCGGTGCTCACTGCCGCCGCCCGGCGCCGCCGCGCCGCCCGCCCGAGCCGCCGCGTCGATACGCGCCGCGCCTGCGCACCGCCCGCCCGCCCCAGCGCCGCCCGCCCCGGCGCCGCACACTACCTGCGACACGATGACGTTCAACAGTTTTCATTCCATCAGTCTATATTTGCTTTTAGTACTCTGTAAACATTTTACTTAATTTACAAACGAACTACATTTAACAAAAGAAAAATTACGTGCACTGAATCTCCTTTCCGAACCGGTGGTAGAAAGAATCATGACATTTCATAAATGGCACAAGTTGTCCTACGTGAAATAAATAAATCATTTATCATTTACTTACTTTACGAGGTCGAAGCCCACCGTATCGAGTTAGTTTAGGGTTGGTCGCGCGGCCGGATCGGATCGGATCGGACGCGCTGCGCACCCGGGCCGCTCCCCCTCCCGCCTCTCCTCCGAGGACGTGACGTCACGCTCAGCTGAAGAGGCTCGTTGAGCTCGTTCACATTCGCGTGAACTCCGACATCTTCGACGCACTTCACCAGCTCACATCAGATTCTGTTTGTTGCAGTTGTAACTGTGTCACTTTGTGAATATACTCTACCTATATGCTTAATGTAATATACAACAATGACATACATTATCCATACTTACATACCATATGCTGCTGCTGACAGCGCATCAAAATAAAAAGAGGGTATTAAATTCTTACAGACAAAGAATAAACTTTTTTAAAATAGCTTCACTTGAAAACCGTCGCTGGGTAGCCGACCAAGTTTTTCTTTTCAAAATTTTAAATAACGAAGTTGACTGCCCAAGTATTTTATCTAAAATAAAGTTTTCTGTGCCAAGAAAAAACTCGCGGATTACAAATTACAAACCGTTTATTATTAAGGGATGCAGAACTAACTTAGGACAAAATAATGTGTTGCTTAGAATATGTCGTGAGTACAATAACCTCTTCAAAACTGCTAAAATTACCACGGATCCTCATTCACTCTCTTTACAGCAGTACAAAAGGATGCTGCATCAGTTCATTGATGCAGCGTCATAGACTAATAATATTTCTAGCTGAGTGCTTTATTTTTGTAATGTTGTTTGTGTTTTTTAAGTTTAACGCTATTTGTTAGCTGTTAACCCCGCACTTGCAAGATCAGCTAAATGCATGCTGGCTTGCCAGTAATTGGGTGTACACTCAAAAATGTTTTTTATGTATTTTGTTATTTTTATATTGTTATTGTGTATTACCTGTTGGCAAACCATTAAATAAAATAAAATAAAAAATAAAATATCATTAGTAATATTGTTAGTGCGAAAGTGTGTCGAAATGGTGATAGCCTAGTGGTTAAGACACCCGAACCTCCTGAACGGGGTCGCGGGTTCGTTCCCCGGGCATCTTATATAACTTTTCGAATTTATGTACGTTTTAAGATTTAAATAAGTATCACTCGCTTCGAAAGGTGCCGCGAGCAGGCTGGCGCTCAGCAGCAAGCCTGGCCATTCTGTTTTACACACTCTCTGTAACCACGACCACCACTACAGCCTATTAACGTCCCACTGCTGGGCACAGGCCTCCACTCTCATAGGACAGAGGGAATTAGAACTTAGACCTACCACGCTGCTCCAATGCGGGTTGGCGGGCTTTAACGACTATTATCATGTTAGTGATAATAACCGGGACCGACAGCCGTGCTCTCCGAGGCACGGGGGTGAAACACCTCCAACTTCCAACTCCGGGCTGGCACTCAGAATTTCTCAATTGAAAAACTCAATACCTAACAATTTTTATGCCCGACCGGGAATCGAACCCAGGACCTCGTGATCCGCAGTCGACTATGCTAACCGCTAGACGAACGAGGCAATCTCTTTAAAACAGAATGAAACTAAAATGACAGACACAATGAAACTAAAATGACTAGGGTGAGACTAGGGTGTGGAACACCCTCCCAGCGTACGTGTTTCCTGCCACTTATAACTTAAGTACCTTCAAGGCAAGAGTGAACAGGCATCTTCTAGGCAAGCGCGTTCCAATCTAGACCTCATCATTGCTTTACACTATAAGCATGATTGTTGTCAAGCGCTTGCAAGCCTTTCACGCAATAAAAAAAAAATTACAGCTCTATATCTAGTGTTGCCCCTTTCCGCAGGGAGTATTATGAAAGGGAGAGCAGTATAATTAGAGCTGTCTTCTTAGTTTAGTTCAGAGATTGTGTACAACAGTATTGGCCTCTCTGTCTGTCTGTACACCATCTACACCAGCTACACCGTCGCGGGCTATCTATTCAACCGATTTGGATGAAATTTAGTATAGAGATAAGCTACGAGTATATCAAGAAGGACATAGACTACATTTTATTATGGAAAATTATAAGGAATCAGAATAAATGTCAGTTTCTAAGAGGTACCTACTTATGACAGTACGTACATATTTATATTGTTTGGTTTGTTATATGAAGACGAAACAAAATAACGAGTTTCTTTGAAATAAAGAATATAGATAGATAACTTTAAAAACTCTTTATTGCACTCACTTAAACAGAAACTAAAAAGATAATACAGAAGGGTACAAAGGCGATCTTATTGCTAAAGCTTCCAGACAACCTTTGGGAGAAATTACCCAATAGTAATACCTACCCAACCTTATTTTTGATTACTTAGGTACCACCACGTCTTTAAATAGTAATAGTTAGATGACGAACTATTTCCTGAAACAGGATTTTACGAAATGCTCATTTTTTAGGGTTCCGTACCTCAAGAGGAACAAAGAAACCCTTATAGGATACTTTGTTGTCCGTCTGTCTGTCTGTCTGTCTGTCCACCTTTTTCTCGTGAACGCGTGAAAGAAGACGCGGGATTATCAAGGTGAAATTAATATCAAATACTTAGGTCTAATATAAAAAAATAAGCAAATTCCTTTCGTCTTTACCTTACTTGTGTACAATCAAGATGTGGTCTGTACTAATTTCGCCATTGCTCTTTGGAAAGAAGCTAGATCTCACAGCACAAGTATGGGAAAAAATCGGAAAATCGGTAGTTAGGGTTCCGTACTATTAGTGTGTCGAATTGTTAGTCAGGCGCACAGATCACGTGATCTGTGGTCAGGCGCTACCAGTTATACCTACCCTATGGTAGCCATAAATGTAAGCCAGTTATTTCACAGCTCATTACGTGTTTGTCAGAAATTTGTCTTGTTATTTAGTAAAACAAATTATATTGTGTGGTGGTACGGAACTTGGTGCGCAAGTCTGACTCGCACTTGACCGGTTTTTTTTTAATTTAAAGACTAGAGCTTGGCTATTAATTTATGAAATGATCCATTCTAGGACTAATGACACATAGGTACATCCTTAAGCTTTCTATTTTGTTTTATTTAAAAAATAAATAAATAAACGGCAACACTTGTACATTGCGCGCGCATGCAGCTGCGGCTAGGCGCGGCTCAGCGAGGCGCCGGCGAGGAGAGGCGCTGCGGCTAGACGGCGTGAGTCGCGAGGCGGACGCTGGCTGCGCGCATGCAGCTGTGTCTAGGCGCGGTTCAGCGAGGCGCCGGCTAGGAGAAGCGCTGCGGCGAGACGGCGTGCCTCGCGAGGGGGACGCTGGCTGCGCGCATACAGTTGTGGCTAGGCGCGGCTCAGCGAGGTGCCGGCGAGGAGAGTCGCTGCGGCGAGACGGCGTGCCTCGCGAGGCGGACGCTGGCCGCGTGCATGGAGCTGCGGCGGCGCGCGCTGGCGCGGCGCGAGCGCACGGACGGCGAGCGCGTGCCTGGAGCGCCGGGCGGCGGCGAGGCGGTGAGCGGCGAGCGCTCGGAGGGCGCGGCGGGCTCGGAGGAGGGCGGCGGCGACAGCGGGCCGCACACCGGCTTCACGGAGCGCTCGAAGCGGAACACGAAGCGCAGCTCAGCCAGCAGGCTGGCGGGGAAGGAGCCGGCGCGCGGGCGGCTCCACGCGGCGCGCGCCAGGTCCAGCAGCGACACTAGCACGCCCAGCGCGCAGCCCACCGCCAGCACCAGGAACAGCCCCCAGAAGTTGGACATGGTGAGGTTCTCTGCGTCCTGCTCGTCCGGCTCCTGCGCACACACAGCAGGTGAGTGGGGCGGGCGCCGGCGCGCGCAGCTGCCGCCCAACCTACCGCACGCACCTGGCACGCGCCGCCGCCGTTCATCTCCTTCCACCAGCGCCGCTTCATGTCGCGCAGCACGCCGCGCTCCTGCAGGCTCAGCAGCGCCAGGTTCAGCGCATGCCGGTACGTCGAGTCTGCCGGCAAGCACACCGCCTCGCGTCAATATAAGTCAGAGTAAATGCGATTCACTTAAGTAGGTACTATAAAGTCAGCTACAAGTTACAACTTATAAGGTAGGAAGTAAGTACGAACTTTTTTTCATCGCGATGCCGTAACCCTTGCTGTCCAGCGGGTCTCCCACCTGCAAGCAGACACCGGATGAGTGTTGTGACGTGCCATGGCAGGGGGACGGTGTGGGACAGGGGAGGGGGAGGGGTAGAGGGTGAGGGTGTTACTCACGCTGGTGACGTCGCAGTTGCGCTCGGTCGTGTACTCGATGGTGGTGGACTCCGCGAAGTAAGCGTAATTGCCCTGCAGCACTCTGCGACCAAACAGTATTCATTGAGCCACCGACCCGACTGGGATTTATTATGTACCTACCCATAATTATACGATTGCCCGAGCAATATAAATATCGATTGTGATTACTTCTCTAAGCCTTCGGTGTTGTTCTCGGGCATCTTCTGCTCCTTCATCTTTTGGAACATTTTCTGGTACAGCTCGATGTTAGATTGCTGAAACGATAGTATTCACAAAATGAGCAACTTAAACTTAGTTAACTCGACGCTTGCTAAATGACTACTCAATAATCCGTCTAAACTCTAACCTATGATATTAAAAACAGTCGTTGCGTAAGCATAAAGTCATACCGTTAAAAATCTTGGAGTTATCATAGACTGCAATCTATCATGACAATCGCAAGTTTCTGAGGTTAGTAGGAAAATCTTTGGTGCTTATGCTATTAAAAGGTGGAAAAACTTCTTACCAATAAAGACTAAGATCTTGTTAGCGAATACAATTCTCCTTCCCATTCCCAGATTTTGATAATACCTACTTGCACCACTAGATTTGTCTTTTAAATCTTCCGAGTATACTATGGTAGCCGAATTTGAGAAAAAATGGCGCCCACTAGGAGCCAATAAAAAAATAAAAGTCAACAGGTTATGGCAAGTGGGGTGTCGTTAGATAGGTCTTTTAAAATCACACCTATGTTCCTTAAACTATGTATCCGTTTAAATGATAATTAAGGATTAACAAGGTTTCAAAGGAAATGTAGGATCTATCTATCAAACTATAATATTATTATAAAGAGAAAAGATTTGAATGTTTGATTGTTTGTAATGGATAAACTCAAAAACCACAGAAACCGATTTTGAAACTTCTGTCACGTATAGAAAGCTACATTATCAATAAGTAACATAAATGCTATATTTTATTCATAAGAATTAGATATCCCTACGAAAATAATGTGAATTTAAAGTCAGACAAAAATGCGCATTGATAACTTGTAATACTACATAATTACAAAATTATTTATAAATGAGGTACAATCTTATTATAAAAGGTGAGAGTGTGAGAATACTTTATTTTATTCATTATTTCATTATAAGTATATGATATGTAAATATGTAAATTGATCATAATGAAATTTAAATATTGGGGCTGATTCTGTAGTGCACAATCTCTAAACTAATTAGAGTATTACAAATATTACTAACCCTTTCATAATACTTTCTACAGAAAGGGACAGAACTAGATTTAAAGCTGCCACTTTAGTTTAGTTTAGAGATTGTGTTATACAGAATCAGCCCCATTGTTTTATACTTTTTGGAATCCAAGCAGTCGGGTTTTTGTTTTTATTACTCGTAAATTACATTTTTATCATGAATCGATCAATGTTGCGATTCGTGCACGTCAAATACTCAGAGTGGAACGGCAAAGTGGCATACCTCGAAGAACTTGTAGGTGGAGCCCTGGTTCTTGGCGCCGTACTGGATGCCCTTGTCGTTGTCGACCAGGTCGTGCACGCCGCTGATGATGTCGTCGGGCAGCTTGGTGGACAGCAGCGTGGCCAGGTTGGCGGTGTAGGAGCTGGTGATGACGAGCGCGAACAGCCACCACACGCTGGCCACGCCGCGGCTGCCGTACGCCACGGGCGCAATCTCCGAGCCCTGCAGCAGCACGGCGCCCAGGTTGAACCACAGCGCGTTGCCAAGCGTGAACTGGTTCTCCAGCGCCGGCGGCTCCTCCACGCACGGGTACGGGTTCTGCCACTCCTCGGGGCACAGCCGCCCCACCACGAACAGCACCAGCGACGTGCCCACGTACGCCAGCCCCAGGCACAGCCACACCTGCGGAGCGACACGCGTCACGCGTCACACGTCACACATCGCACGTCACGCCCTCGCGCCGCACCGCGCCTCACTCACCCCATTTGAGAAGGGCAGCAGGAAGGCGAGCAGCGCGGGCTCCGGCTTGGACGGCTTCTTGAACAGGATCGTGATGCCGAGGTTCATGAACGGCGTGGTGAAGTCCACCGCCTCCTCGCGCTCCGCCGTGATCGTCAGGTCCGTGATCGCGAAGTGCACGTTCTGCGCGAGAGCGGATCACGGTCGGCCGAGTGTCGTAGCGTGTAACGCTACGACACACGGCCGACTGGCGCTGCGGGCTACGGGCGCGGGCAGAGTGCAGACCTGGTCCTCGATGAGGCGTCCCATCATGCCGCTCCACTTGCGGGTGGAGTAGTTCAGCGAGCCGTAGTCACCGTTCCGCTGCTCCTCGAACGTGTAGTTGAAGCCCAACGCTCGGCTCAGCTGCTCGATCAGCTCGATGCAGAACCCTGCGGCAGAGAACTCGGGTCAGTCGGCTGTCGGCCGCACCGCGAGCGAGGTGCGCTCTGAGTACCTTCGTAGCGCGCGTTGCCGGACAGCCGGTACACCGACTGCTTCTGCATCACGTACGGGTCGTTCTGAAACGGGACAAAGCGATACTGTCGATATCGAAATAAGATCTGCAGGTGTGTCGTCGCGTGGAGCGGCAGGTACCTTCGCGATGAGCACGACGAAGGTGCGGTTGGTCATGACGTCGTCGGGCGGCGGCGCGGGGCTGGGACGCGCGCGCCACGCCAGGCCGCCGCGCTCGCTCCACGCCGCCGCCGCCGCCAGCCACCCGCCGCGCGCCAGCTCCGCCACGTGCAGCGTCACGGCGCGCCGCGCGCCGCCCGCGTCCCAGCTCAGCGCGCCCGTCGTGCCGCTCCACTCCTCCTGCAACACGGGGCCGGATGAGCTCAGATCCTATCGCGATCCATCCTCGGATCGGTGCGCTCCTACCGAGCGGATGTAGTTGAGCAGCGAGTCGGCGTGGAAGGCTGCGGCGCCGCCATCGCAGTCACCGGCGGGCAGCGCGGGCAGCTGCAGGCGCGCCGCCGCCCGCGCCGCCACGCGCGCCGCGTCGTACGCCAGCAGCACCGCCGTCAGCGGCTGCGCCGTCATCTGCGGGCCGCGACACGAACACGTCACGTACGGCGACTTAGCCCGTTCGATTACGAACGTTCCCCCTTCGTTTTAACTCCGAAGTTTAAACCGACCTGAGCGATCCAATCGGCGTCTGCGGCAGTGTCGAGCAGCGCCGCGTACTCCTCGGCCCACGCCGCCGTCGCCGTCCGGACGCTCTCCGCCTCGGGGTCGAACAGCCGCAAGCCTGCGGGCAGACGGGCGGGTCAGCGCGGCGGCTGCGGGCGAGGCGCGGGGGCGGCGCGGGCGGCGCGGGGGGTGCGCTCACCGGTGAGGTTGGCGCCGCCGTAGCTGTAGGGGCGCAGGTCCTGCGTGTGCAGGTCAAGCGCGGCCAGCAGGTAGGAGTGCGCGGCGCCCAGCAGTCCCGCGCGCTGCGCCGCGTCCAGCACGCGCAGCGCGCACGCGGCATCGCACCACACCACGAAGCGCGTGGCGCCCCAGCGCTTCAACACCAGTAGCAGATTGCGCAGCGCGTCGTCGTCGCGCGGCGGTGGCAAGCGGCGCGCGCGCAGCGCCAGCTTCTCGTGGCCGCGCGCCAGCAGGGGCGCCGCGCGCGCGCTCCCCTCGTGCAGCAGCACGGCGTGCGTCCAGCCCTTGGCGGCGCACAGAGAGGCGCACGCGCGCGCCATCGCCTCCTCGTGCGGCTGCAGCTGCAGCGCGGACGCGGCGCGGCGACGCGCGGGCGCGGCCAGCAGTAGCGCGAGGCCGGCGCGCGCCGCCGCGTCGTCGCCACCCGCGTCACTCACGCTGAGTGCCACACCAGCGCGCGCCTGCGCGCACACGCGGCCGGGCACAGCGAGTGGCTCCCATGGCTCGGCGGGCGCGTCGGCGGCGGCGCTCGCCGGCAGCCCGCGCAGCGCCGCGCGCACGGCCGCGCGCATCACCAGCTCGCTCTCCGGCGACGCGCCCACCACGCCTGCACACATGCACCACGTCACACAACGCCTATGCGCCAGCTTGCACTCGTGGAGTTGTCGTGTAGTTTACCTATTTGCAGAGCTTGTGGCGCGGCGCCGGGCACGAGCAGCGCCGCGCCCAGCAGCAGCAGCGCGTGCGGGGTGCGCATGGTGAGTCGTGGCGGGTCGTGGCGCGCTCGCACGCATTAAACAGTAAACTACTCGTATAGAGGTCGCGCGCTCACGGCGGCCGGCGCGTGTGAAATGCGCACACGTGGCGCGATGGAATGTTTCGCGGGATGTCTCGCGGTCGTCCCCACGATCGCCGATATCGAGTTGTAGAATCGAGTAAAACTTTTGAGAAAAATAATTTCATTTTTGAGCCTTTTGGTGTTGAAACCATGGGGTCGTGGGGCGCAGATGCTAGATCCTTTTTTAAGGATCTTTCTTCTCGTCTCAAAAAAAACTAAATGTGTCGAGTTCGCATTGCCGAATGCCAGATCCACAAGTGATATAAAACTAATGGTAAATAATGACATGTTGAAAATAGAAGATACTACTGTGTTCCTGGGGGTGACCTTGGACGCAAAGCTTCAATGGGGCACCCATATATCAACACTTGCTGGCAAGCTTAGTTCTGCTGCTTACGCTGTCAGAAAGATTCGACACTTAACTGACATCGAAACTGCCAGCATCGTATATTTTGCTTATTTCCATAGCATTATGTCTTACGGAATCTTACTGTGGGGTAAAGCGGCAGATATTCAAAAAAAAATTGTACTTCAAAAAAGGGCAATACGAGCAATTTATAATTTAAAACCGCGTGATTCACTTAGAGAGAAATTTAAAGAAATTGGTATTCTAACAGTAGCCTCGCAATATATTTACAGTAATATAATTTTTGTAAAACAGCACATCCATAATTATAAATAAAATGCGATCTGCACGATAGGCCAACTAGAGGCCGTAATAAGCTCATGACTCCATCGCTCCGCCTCAAAAAAGTCAGAAGGTCATTCGTGGGAATGGGCATTCTTTTCTATAACAAAGTTCCACAACCTATTTTGGACTTGCCTACAAACAAATTTAAGAAATCCATTAAAAGTATGATCCTGAAAAAAGCTTATTATACTGTTGAAGATTATGTAAATGATAGAGGAGCATGGATTTGATCACACCAGCAATGCTGGGGACAGCGGTTACTTATGTACACATTGATATAATAATTGTAAATGAATTATTTAAAAAGAGCAACCACCGAGTTTCTTGCTGGTTCTTCTCGGTAGGAATGGCATTTCGATTGCTACCAGTGGTAGATTCACTTGACGATTCAAAAGTACAAGTAAAAGTTTATTTGAATAAAAAACATTTGATTTGATTTGATTTGATTTGATCTCACAGAGTCCACAGATGACCGGAGGGCTGGCAGTTATCTCGGCCAACATATTAGTTTGGCTATTCAGCGAGGTAACGCAGCCAGCCTTATTGCAGCGGCATACCTAGATGATATTTTTAATGTTTAGTTTTTAGTTTTTTAATTTAGATTTTAATTTGATAAATGGATGTACCTACCTACCTAGGATTAAGACTTCAGAAGTAAAAATGAACTTAATAAAGTGTATATACATAGATATATAGAAGATTGGGATTTGATAAAAGTAACGCGCGTTAATTCTGTTTTTGAGGAGACAATTATAAATTACAAGAAGACGTCCGCGTTCTTTAAGTTCTTTATATTCGCTAATTTTCCGGGTCAAAAAAACGGACTGACAGATTACGCTTGTTTGTGCATATGTTATTAACAAACCTTTCATTATGTAAACAAATTCAAGTAGATACTATAGTTGCGGCCCGGACAAAAAAAAATAACCCGACTGAGTTTGTTGTGGGCGCTTCTCAGACCACGGCGCGTTTGGAACCCTCATAACTTTAGTTTTAAGATACCGTAGATAATTAACACCATCAAGTCTTATTCCTTGTAAACATGACGTTCAGAATCTGTACTTTGTAGTTACCTATTTTGAATAAAGATGTTTTGAGTTTGAGTTTGACAGTGGGCTGTAGGTACCTACTAGCTACCTGCCAAATTACGGGATGTAAAGAGTGCAGTGGGTCAGCAAAGAGTTCGTAGATGTTTGTCGATAGTAATGCCAGTGATATAGCGACGGCGCGTCCCTAGCCGCTAGCCTCAGGGCGAGAAGCTATTTGCGGATCGCGAGCAGGCGACGCGCTATATTTACCTACGCGTATTGTGAAAAAACAGCACCTCATTGACTGGAAACTGTCTGGACCACGCATCGTACAGTGCAAAATGAAAATGATTTATTTCACCACCATACAATAAAGACTTCTTCACTCTTCACCAATATCATATCATTTAACTTTCGCTTATTTAAAACTGCATTTTGCACAGACATCAAACAGATGTACCTATACTTTCAACTAAAAGTTCATCTAAATTTTTGGAAATTTCAAAGCATTTTTTACCGCTTTTGCAAAAATGATCCTTTGCAATAATTTGAATTTAAACGCATATGCTTCGGTCTCGCTTCTAGTCCCTTTCTTGCGCTTCGCACTTTAAAGCAGCTAGCTGAAGATGAAGGTAGCAAGTACCTTTTAGCTGCAGCCGTAATAAATGCAGGGCAATTTTACATGGATGACGTCATATGCTCAACGAACACCGAAGAAGACGCGATCGAATTATCCGATCAACTATCAAAATTGTTTTTTTATCCACTACAAGTTAGCCCCTGACTGCAATCTCACCTGATGGTAAGTGACGATGCAGTCTAAGATGGTAGCGGGCTAACCTGTTAGGGGCATGGCAGTTATATTAAACCCATACCCCTATTCGATTTCTACACGGCATCGGCGGCACGTCTTTGCCGGTAAGGTGGTAACTAGCCACGGCCGAAGCCTCCCACCAGACCAGACCACGGAAAATTCAGAAATAATAAATTCCCAAATTGACCCTGCCGGGGATCGAACCCTCGACCTCCGCACGTTAAGGCAACAGCGCTACACACTGCGCCACGGAGGTCGTCTCGTTTGGTCTCGTTCGCATCGGGTTGCTTTGGTCTAGCAACTCTGCTGAATTTCTTGCGCATCACCCTAAATAACGTTTGCATCAGTCGCTCGCGATTAATTTTGAACCCGAATCAAGTCAAAGGGTTCTAGTGGTTAAATGGGAGCCGCATAAAGATTTATTTACTTTTGAATTTACTCCTAAAGAAATGAAATGCACTAAACGCAACGTGTTATCGGTCATTGCACAATTGTTTGACGTTCTCGGATTTGTAGCACCTGTAATTTTTTCGCAAAATTACTAATTAAAGAACTTTGGCTTTCAAAAATACATTGGGACGATGAGCCGCCTGCGCATATAAAACAAGCCTGGGAAAAAATCCAAAGTGAATTGCACTTATTATCTAATATATCGATACCTCGACATGTTGGTATAACACAGAACTGTGAGGTAACGTTAGTTGCTTTCGCAGATGCAAGCGAAAAGGTTTTTGGTGCAGTTCTATGCATCCACGCAAAGACACTGAACGGAATTTTTGTTAACTTGCTCTGCGCAAAATCACAGGTTGCGCCAGATAAAACAGCATCACTCGATCGCTTGGAATTATGCGCCGCTTATCTGTTCTCTAAGTTGGTACGCACTGTTTTGACAAATTATGGTTCTCGCATTAATATAACTCGCACATAGGTACCTACGCATTTTCCGACTCGACAGTTACACTGAATTGGATTTTAATTCAGGCCCACATAAACTAAAAACGTTCGTTGCTAGTCGGGTAACCAAAATTCAAAACAATTTAGCACCAGAAAACTTTTTTCATGTTTCTGGGAAAGAAAATCCAAGTTACTGCCTATCTCGTGGTATAACTCCCGCACAACTCATTTCGCACCCTTTGTGGTTTAACGGCCCCATAATATGGATGAAAGAAAAATGTTAAGATTGGCCCGTTAAACATTTCATTCCAAAAAATGCTTTACCCGAGACTAAAACTGTCGCATTACATAATGTAATACCTATCAGAAAAGCCACTTTATACTGGCCATCGCAGAACGCACATCTGATTGGTTGAAATTGTTACGCAATCTCATCTATTACGGTTTAATAACTGCTGACGATTTAAATACCGCAGAATTATTTATTATTCGCTTGCTTCAAAGGTTTTACTTTGCTGAATACTTAGAAGCAGCTTAGAAGCCTTAAACAAAAATACCGCTTTGCCGCAAATGACTAAATGACTATGTCTGTAACCTATGTCCTTCCCCGGGATGCAACCTATCTATCTCTGTCAAAATTCATCAAAGTCGGTTGAAAGATGGGCCGTTAAAGCGTAGCAGAAAGACAGACGGACAGACAGACAGACACACTTTCGAATCATACTAATACTAGTGGTTCGCCCCGAACTGAGACCTCGCGGCGCCATCTATTGGCATAAATGTGAAGTTTTGTTAAAAATACTGAAGCTCATTAAAAATTAAATAATTCCGTTTCCTTACAATATTTATCTTATATTAGTATTTGTTGTTCAAGAACAGGATATAATTGAAATAACTGATCAAGTTTCAGGCTCAGCCTTTCAGAAAATTTAGAGTTCTGAGGTCAACTTTCGAATTTATAAAATCTCCCCATCTTTTTTTCAATCAATCATCAATCTTTTTGAAAGCCCCCCATTTCGTCAAATTTGGGGGAAAAATTAAAAAAAAAAATATTTTTGGACTCTATTCCTAATTATCTTTAAAATGATATACCGCAACCCTATGTAACTTTATAAAAAATATTTTACTTCACATTCGCTTCTATGAGAGCCCCCCTGAAATAAAGATTTTTATAACTTTTTAAGCCATATTCGGCGGGAGGCCATTGGTTTACATATTATATTTAAAGGTGAAGTAATCAAGTTCATTAATTCAGAAGTTATAATGCTCTGACAGACGGACGGACGGACGGACGGACGGACGGACGGACGGACGGACGGACGGACGGACGGACGGACGGACGGACGGACAAGTGCCTATTAATGAAAATTAGACTAGTGGTTCGCCCCGAACTAAGACCTCGCGGCGCCATCTATTGACATAAATGTGAAGTTCTGTTAAAAATACTGAAGCTCATTAAAAATTAAATAATTCCGTTTCCTTACAATATTTATCTAATTTTAGTATTTGTTGTTCAAGTAGAGGATATAATTGAAATAATTGATCAAGTTTCAGGCTCATCCTTTCAGAAAATATAGAGTTCTGAGGTCATCTTTGGACGTTAGAAAATCACCACTTTGAAAGCCCCCCATTTCGTCAATTTTGGGGGAAAAATTTAAAAAAAAAATTGTTGGACACTATTCCTAATTATCTTTAAAATGATATACCGCAACCCTATGTAACTTTATAAAAAATATTTTACTTCGCATTCGCTTCTATGAGAGCCCCCCTGAAATAAAGATTTTTATTATTTTTTAAACCATATTCGGCGGGAGGCCATTGGTTTACATATTATATTTAAAGCTGAAGTAATTGTGTTCAGTAATTCAGAAGTTATAATGCTCTGACAGACGGACGGACGGACGGACAAGTGCCAATTCACCCAAGTAGACTCAGAGACCTTCGCTTCGCTCGGGCTGTATTTATTTTTTCTATGGTTCAGATAGAGGGATATTAGCACTTCCGTGATCTGTGGATATTAGTAATAAGTATTGAGAGTAAGTAGGTACGGTTTATCCGTCCAGACAGGTGCATAATGAAAGGTGGACGGGAACGAACTTTTTTAATGAATACTAATTAGTGAAGGTTCGCTTGTTTGTAAGTTAAATTAATTTTCCAAATATTTATCATAATTTTGTTTAAGTAGGACCGCGTATTCCTATTTAGGTACGAATTCCGATATCAAGATTATGGGAATGCTGACTTTTAGCCCTTTTCTTTACCCCATTACATAGTTAGCCATTGACTGCAATCTCACCTGATGGTAAGTGACGACGCAGTCTACGATGGCAGCGGGCTAACTTATTGCGTATGGCATTCCTACGCAATCGATTTGTACATGGCATCGTATCGGAACCCTAAGGCTGAGGGTCTCACATAAGTCTCACCACATCTGTCGACACTGAACCGGCTTCAGCCGGTAAATAATGAAAGCTGAATCAATGGTAGATTCACTCGACGATTCAAAAGCTTTTAATAAGTTTATTTAAAACTAGCTGATGCCCGCGACTTCGTCTGCGTGGTTTGAGGTTTTTTGGTTCCCGCGGGAACTCTTTAATTTTCCGGGTTAAAAAGTAGCCTATTTGCTATTCCAGACTATATAATCTATCTCTGTGCCAAATTTCAGCCAGATCCGTTCAGCCGTTGGGGCGTGATTGATCGTAACCCGGATCTTCCACTTATAAGACCACAGTGCTAACTGCTAACCACTACGCCGCCAGAGAGCTCGTCACAAACTTGCCAAACTGTCCGTGCACTAGTATAATATATTATTACTAGATGATGCCCGTGACTTCGTCCGCGTGGATTAAGGATTTTTGATTCCCGCGGGAACTCTTCAATTTTCCGGGATAAAAAGTAGCCTATGTCCTTCCCCGGGATACAATCATACAACCTATCCCTATACCAAATTTCATAAAAATCGGTTGAACAGATGGGCCGTGAAAGCGTAGCAGACAGACAGACACACTTTCGCATAATTTATAATATTAGTATGGATATATCTAATGTCAAAAAAAAATTACTTAATTAAAATTAATTAATTTAAAAACAGCCTGGACCGGATTTTGATCGTATTTATCTAGTATTAAATAAAAATAAAAAGTAGGTTGAAGGCCGGGGTATATGCGGATCTCTGACTATATGTTTTTTTTTTTATCCACTACAAGCTAGCCCTTGACTGCGATCTCACCTGATGGTAAGTGATGATGCGGTCTAAGATGGTAGCGGGCTAACCTGTTAGGGGCATGGCAGTTATATTAAACCCATACCCCTTCTGTTTCTACACGGCATCGTACCGGAACGCTAAATTGCTTGGCGGCACGTCTTTGCCGGTAGGGTGGTAACTAGCCACGGCCGAAGTCTCCCACCAGGCCAGACCAGGGAAAATTCAGAAATTATAAATTCCCAAATTGACCCTGCCGGGGATCGAACCCAGGACCTCCGCACGTTAAGGCAACAGCGCTACACACTGCGCCACGGAGGTCATCAAAAATTATCAGTATTGTAAGTATTTTGCGCCGCGGCCGGCGGCCGGTGGGCGGCGCTGAGCAGTCAAAAGAGCGCGCGTCGCGTCGCGCGCGGCATTTCCCTGCGACCGCCGACTGACTGACTGACTGCCTGACTGCCTGCTTATACTTGTATCCAGTTACCAGTACGAAAAGTTCTGCCCTCGGTTCTGCCGGCCGCGAAAGGTAAGCTTTATTTTTGTAAATATTTTTATTATAAAAAACTTTAACGAAACGATTTCTGTTAATTTTAGTTTATTTTATTTATATGATAATTAAATATTATAAGAAAAATATCAAATTAAAACTAAGATACATATATAAAAATTTAAAATATTATTTTTGAAAATTTTAAGCGGAGGAATCTTTATTATCGAACCAGAGCCCAAATTATTATTTTTTATTTTTATCGGTCTATGTTTGTCTGTCTGTTCGGGCATCACACTGAAACTACTGGACGAATTTGAATTCAACTTGGCACACTTATAGCTACTAAGATTCCGTGTTAATGTCTAATCTTGTATTTTGTCGAAAAAAATACCATAAGTAGTTAGGGGATCCTTGGGGATAGAAGACGAAAGTTTTGGTCCATTTTAATTCATAACTCAGACAATTTCGAACCGATTTGCATTTTCTTTTGGAACCGATGCCCAATTGTATAAAAGAATCGTAAGCCCATCAAAAACGTAACATGTACAAAAATGCCGCAATTTTCCTACCCCAACAAGTTGTGAGCTCTAATGTCATTTACAAGGTTACTTAATGCAGATCGTATATCTAGAAAACGAAATTGAAATAGCGGTATGTTTTAGTTTTTCCTTAATTTATAAGCTAAACACTAATAGTGTTCAAAATTTGAAGCTAGTGTATCTGCTAGAAGTGCCTTAGAATTTTGATGATCGGTGGATGAGTGACTCAGTGACGATTTAAAAGGAACTTTGGTTCTTAAACTACAGGTTCAAATTGAATGTAATTAGTGGAATATACCTACCTAAATATAAATAAATAAATAAACTCTTTATTACAAGATATAATAAAAACTTATAGACTAAACTTTAATCTAAAATCCTTATATACCTACTAACAAAAATAAAAATAAAACCCTAATCAAAAATACCACCCCTGGTTGCCTCTGGGCCAAAGGTACCCATCAAACTTGCAGCATTGCCGCGCTGAATGGCGATGGATAACCTTTGAACCAGGTAACTCTTTATTTGGGATTTACAATATACAGAAAACAATACAGACTATAATAAGAATACAGAAAGAACTTATGGACTAAACACTATTTCTATAAACTTATAGTATACTAAACCCTAATGTTTTAAACACTAATATGAGTAAAATAAAATCGCAAAATCCCAAAAAAGGCATCGACTCAGCGTAATGCTGATATAGTTATATATTATATATTACATATTATGCATTCTTGGTGAGAGAAAAATCGGTCTTCTATCTGTATCCACATCGTTCACAAGTTACAGAGGGGTCAAAAACGTCCCGAATGGTTTCGAGAAAAGGATGGTACGGCTGTACCTCTGTTTGAGTTTGCTCGACTTGGTGGATCGTAAACGTTTGTCCAAGTATGTATAATTCGAACTGTTTAAACAGAACAATACCTGTGTGTCAAAATTCACATGTAAGTATGAACCACTATGAACTCCTTAAACAGTTCGAGTAATACGTTTTAAGCTTTGTTTTCTGTGATCAAAATAATTACGATTTTCTTAGACAATTGGCTAACATATTATAATGCTTATAAAAGCTTTTTCATCCCATGTATTTGAAAAGGACGATTTGGTTCGCCCCCAAAGGTGGTGTTTTCTATAAGAAACTTTAAGCGGGCAGAAATGAGTTTTTAATCCTATTTATTTCAAAAAGTGCGCAGCTATTATCTTTGCCGCGCACTTTTTGAATTTGGAACATCTTAGTGTTCAGCGCCAAAGAAATCGAACGCAAATATTGTTTGAATAAAGACTGGCTGGTACGACGGCCCATAGTCGCACAGCTGAATAAAAAAAAAAACAAATTAAAAACGCGCGAACTACAGCCCGTGTTTTTGTCAATTTTCACGGATTGTTCAAAATTCATGGTTTTGTTTTGAAAAATGAGTTCTTCAAGTGACAGTGAAAGTATAGAATTACTCTATGTTTTATTAAATAATAATAGATATTACAAAAACATATGAGGCGCCTTTTATTTTCTCATACAGTGTGATGAAAAGTAGAGTGTATCATTCGGCCAGAATTTTTTTTTGGCTCGGGCGATGTACTTTGAATCCCTCGCTACGTTCAGGATTCTACTAAAGAATCCCTCGCTACGCTCGGAATTCTACTCTAGAATCCCTCACTACGCTCTGGATTCAAAAAAGCGCCCTCGGCGTAAAAATATTATTTTGCTCCCTTATAATACAATCTACTATTATTTACTCGACCTCACTAAGGATTTTTGCACCTTGATCCTAACAGAAAATCGGGGAAAAAAAAAGAAAAAGTAAGCGCCAACCTGCAGAGGCGACAGGCGAGCTGCCGGAAGGAAGTCAGCGGGCGACTTCCGTGAATTGTTGCACTTTAACTGTTTCTTCTGCTTCTCTTCATAACATAACAAAACATTTATATTTCAACTTACTGCGATAAATAGGATTGGTGGATGTTTAGAACAACGCAATTAACACAGATGTGTGACAGCTTCGTCCGCGTGGATTTGAGTTTTTAAAAATATCCCGTGGAAATTATATATGTAGCATTTATGTCACTATGTAATTGTATGTAGATCTTAAACTATTTATATAGCAAAAATATGACGATCCTTTGCTTCTTTGCGGCGTGATTGAGGGACAAACCAAAAAACTAGTACCTACACTTACGCATTTGTAATTTACTAGCTATGGTGTTAGTGACTTCGTCTGCTTGGATTAGGTTGTCGTTTTAATACAACTTGAACTATTCAATTCCCCGTGATAAAAATATGTAGCGAATGTAATTAAAAGTAGGTACTTATATATACTTTAGCTATACAATAAGCTATCTTCATTCCGCATTTCAGCCAACGCGGTAGAGTCATTGATCAAATAACAAATACGTATTGAAACTTTCACATTTATAGTAGGTAGGTACCTATAAGTAGTAAGGTTAGATGATGTTCGCGTGTTTTAAGTTTTTTTATTCCCGCGGGAACTCAAAACCATGTCCTTCCCCAGGATACAACCTATCTCAGTACAAAATTTCGTTAAATTCGGTTGAAAAGATGGTGCGTGAAAGCGTAGCAGACAGACAGACCGACAATACTCGTACTGTCGCATTTATAGATGATGCCCGCGACTTCGTCCGCGTGGATTAAGGTTCCCGCGGGAACTCTTTAGTTTCCGAGATAAAAGAAACTTCCAAGAGATGCAATCTGTCTCCGTTTTTGTTATTTATTTAAGTATATCATATTTCGTCCAAATTCGTTGAAAACTATGGTTGATAAGGTGGGCCCTGAAAGCGTAAAGTCTATAGTCTAGCAGAGAGACAGAGAGACAGACTCATTTTCGCATTTGTATGGATAATTAGTAGGAATTCAAAATAGGGTTGTAACGGAACCTCACCCCCGCCTCCGTAAGTGCGGAACTTTCGCAAGTAATTGTACCTCCGCTTCCGCATCCGCCTCCGCAGTTTTATTGCGGAGTTGTAACGGAGGTTTATTTACGTTGACTTACAATGCGAGAGGTACAAATCGAAGCAGGTGACGTCAGTTACACCTTTACAATAAGAAAAAAGGCAACTGTCCTTAGAAGAATCCTCAAAATTGTGAGATTCATCGCATCCTAAAGCACAGAAAATGGACGATGTGATCGGATAAATCCACCTCCGCCTCCGCCTCCGTTAACCTCCGCATCCGCGGAGGTAAAGCCCTCCGCATCCGCCTCTGCTTCCGCTAAGAACGCCTCCGTTACAACCCTAATTCAAAACACTCACGTGGTCGCAAATAAGCCCCATACGTCCAATGATTCAACCCCCTACCCCCGTGGTAAAGTAAGAATATTATCATAATATTTTCCGCGCCGCTGTCCAAAGGTTGTTTATTTTATAACTTCGCTAATTTGTATTGCTAATTAAAAGCCAGTGATTTGACGCAACTGGTCGTAATATTATGCTAATAATATGTGGAGATGTGGGCCGACGCCGCGGGCATGCGCTAGTCGTTTTTAGGGTTGCCAGTGAAATTTTATTTATTTATTTTATTGGACCTACCAACAGAATTACAATGTATGAAATGATAATTTTTTAGGCACATGCAAAATTAGAAATCGTACATTCACATAAGTTTACAAAGTTACATTACTAATAAAGTAATAAGAAAAACAGGACTACAAAAATGAAAATAGCTATACATATAAGATACATAAAAACTGAAATAAAATCATTTATTTATTTCACGCGTGACAACTTGTGCCAGTTATGATACGAGTAGGTCTGCCGAGTTTCTCACTGTTGGTAATACTGGTGGGGTTGTCATTCTGAACTAAGTAGTTAAAAAATTCAAAATTGAAACAAAAATTTTAAAATTAGATTATGTTAAATGTTTTTATTCAAATAAACTAATTTTACAAAAGCTATTAAGAGTGAAACTACCGCTGGTTCGGAATGCCAATTCTACCGAGAGGAGACAGCAGGAAACTCGCATAGCTGGAGCGAATCAAATCATCCTTTAGCTTTTATTTTAGTGGTATGTCACTTGATGATTCTAAATTACTTATAAAAGTCCATCAAATTTTTTCTGAGTAAGTAGGTATAATATTTTTATTTCTATAAAAGCAGTGGTTTTAGAGGCATCTGCCTTCAGTTCGGTGGGTCCGGGGTTTCGTGTCCCGGACATGCATCTCTAACCACTTGGAGTTATAATATAATATTCAATTGCGATTTAAAAACTTAAGTATTACTTACTTACATTTTTACGGTAAATTAAGAAACCTACATGTGAGAGTACACAATGTCCTCAAATGTATTATTATTATTATTATCGTATAAATTTAGCTCTCACGCCCGCATACAAAATAAATACATATACCTACCTATGGCCAAAAGATTATTATTATTATTAAACTCTTTATTTGTACCACACATAACAAAAGTAAATTACATAAAACACATGTATGTGAAGTTTATCCATGACTAGCTGATGCCCGCGACTTCGTCCGCGTGGTTTAAGTTTTTTTGATTCCCGCGGGAACTCCTTAATTTTCCGGGATAAAAAGGAGCCTATGTCACTCTCCACCTCCAGGTCCTCAAATATACCAATGCCAAAAATCACGGCGATTCGTTGCTCCGTTGCGGCATGATTGAAGGACAAACCAACAAACCAATAAACCAACAAACAAACACATTTTCGCATTTATAATATTAGTAAGTATGATATGATAATTATGTACCTACTTGTACAATGTGGAGCGTGGTTCTAGATCGCTTCGTTGATCTGCTGCGGATTGATTGAAGGACAGACCAACAAACAAACACCCCTTCGCTTATAAAGGATTTTTAAAAATGTCTTATTATTACATTGAAGCAGTCAACCCTAATCGTTGGATGATACCATAAACGTATTATTACAAGATTATACCTAACTAGGTGATGCCCGCAACTTCGTCCGCGCGGGTTGAGTTCGTACAACCTATCTCTGTAGCAAATTTCGTCATAATTGGTTGAAAAGATGAGCCCTTTAAAGACACACTTTCTCATAAATTATAATTTTTTTTAATGGAAGTATGAATAGACGTTCAAAAAGTGTACAGTGTTAGATTTGAAATTAAAATTTTGAGTAAAGAGATTGCTTGATTGATAGGCTTTTGCTTTCATAGAGTGCACTAGCCACTAGTGAATAGACTGTAACTAAGTACATAACTTGTGACTTACTTGTATATAAGTAGTATTTACATAATTAGGTAGTCACCAGGTCACCAGGTCACAGCTGAAAATCAGCGTTGTATAGTGTATGGTTTTATAAAATAACTCTTGTAGCATAGCGTACAGCAACGGGTTGTGCCACACATGACTCCTGTTGTCCCGGCGCTTCTGTCAGTCGGACAGTTCAGCTCGTTGCTGTCGGAGGCGGTGGCGGAAGCGCCGGGGTGGCATACCCTTGACGTAAAGTAATGTGTGGCAGAACTAGTAAGTAAATAAATGTTTTTCACCTCTCTAGCTCGAAAAACGCGCCTTCACTGCATAAAACCAGTGATTAAAACTCGTTTTTGCTCACTTATTTTATGCAGTGAGCAAAAACTAGTTTTGCTCACTCACTATTTTGAATTAAGAATACTGTGGATTGGGCATTTCTTTACATAGTCCACAAAACATTCATAATCAGTTCGTATTTTCTCGCTATTGGGGTGAAAAGTTGTACCTATGTATCATACGATAGCAGTTTTTGTTTCTTGTGCCTTTGAATCCCTCACTTTACTCAGGATTCTATAATATCACTAGCTACTCTCGTGATTTTATTATAGTATCATTCGCTCGCTCGGGATTAAAACTAGGCACTCGCAACAAAAATTATCTTTGCTACCTTGTTGAACAAATAACTTATTCTTTTCTTTTCTTGTATGTCTAGTGAGTATACAACAATAATTGTGGGCAGGCTGAGCTGCGGACTCTGGTGTGGTGTGGTGTGGCGCGGGGCGGGGTCGCGATGCGGCGCGCGTGCGCAGCGGCGCTGCTGCTGTGCGCCGCGCTCGCGCACGCGCACAGCTACAAGCGCGCCGAGAGTGAGTACACATAGTCTGTACCAATAAATGACAGCTTTATTTACATTGCTGTCACTTTCACAATAATGTCCGTGTCACGAAAGAAGACTCGCGGCGATTTGTGGAACTAATGCATATTACATACAATAACTGCATAAACATTAAACATGCGACTACTAGCGCCGCCAGTAGGGGACTTCTTTCGTGACACGGGCTATACCTACTCTCTGCGTAATGGGCAGCACTAGATTTAGCAGTCATTTTTGTTTAGTTTAGAAATTGAGTTATACAGAAGTTTTCTACAGAGCAAAGCACTTTACAATCGTGCCTTGTCGAGTCAACATCTCCTGAAGATGCTCCGGTGTCGGAGTGAAACGTACGTTGAGAATAATTTGAAGGATTTCTGTGGTGTGGTGAATATCGCGAGCTACAAGTGCAAGATACACTACCACATAGATGTACTGTGGCGGATTATAGCGAATTGAACTTCTAGTCCCTTCATTACCCTTGACTTCTGCAAAATAACGTCTGCTTCTATCCAATATTGTATCAGAGACTAGCTGATGCCCGCAAGTTCGTCCGCGTGGATTGAGGTTTCTTGGTTCCCGCAGGAACTCCTTAATTTTCCCATGTGCGATTTCAGACTATGTATATGTAATCTATCTCTGTGCCAAATTTCATGCAGATCCATTCAGCCGTATTGGGCGTCAAAACAAACATCCATCCAAACTTTAGCATTTATAATATTAGTATCTAAGATAGATTGTGATGCAATGTCATTAGCGATAAACGCCGTGTTCTGTCGGCAGTGTCCGCGTCGCCGTTTGTGCTGAGCTCGCGCTACGGGCGCTCATCGCCGCGCATGTCCCCACGCAACGACAGGTGAGACTCTGACCACCCTCAACACTTGCCGGCCCTTACCATTGGCTGCATAGATTGGCTGTCTGACGCAACACGCTTCTCAGAGCCCGCCACATACTTGCCTCAGGCTGTGCGGCGTGCGCTCGGAATCACGGACGGAAAGAAGCCGCCGCGCCGGCTAGCTACTCATTAGTCGCTACACACTGCCAATTGGGAGATTTGCTTACCATTGGCTGTCTGACGCAACACGCTATGGTTGTGCTCTTAGATAGACAGATAAACTCACAAAAAGGTTAAAAAATAAAAAGGACAAAGAGGGCTGCCACATACTTTCGAAATTCCGTTTCGAATTAATATCGAATTGGAATTTCGAACGCAGCAAATGCATATAAATAGAGGGGTGTATCACACATGGGCAGTAGTTTTCCGTTCGAATTTATTTCCGTTTCGAAATTCCAAATGGGAGCCTAGCGTTCGGAATCACAAACAGAAAGAAGCCGTTCCGAACACAGTAACGATGCAATCGCCATGAGAACATCGTCGTCCATATTCGCTGACGGCATATTCTAAACTCAGAGGCTAGCTTCTCCCAACATCTGGGCCTTGCGCTATTCCGAACGGAAATACACATATAATGTACCTATGTATTTAAGGAATTCCGATTCGATATTTCGAAACGGAATTCGGAATTTATGTGGCCGCCCTTGTACAACTCAATAGATTACTCTATTTATTTATTTCGTGTAGGACACAGGTGTCTCTTACTTCACTCCACTACGTTATGTTTCGACTATTATACCACCGGTTCGGAAAAAAAATCTACGGAGCCAGCAAGAAACTTAGCAGTTGCTCAGATACTTAATTAAAATCAATATCAATATCAATATGTATCAACTAATAACATTAAATGATGTTTAGGATTTTGGAGGATTAAGTTTTATTTGTCTCGCGGGAACTCTTTAATATTTTGGGATATCAAAAGTGGCCCATGTCCATCCCCGAGATGTTACTCGTACCGTATATCGTATATAAAATTTCATCAAAATCGGTTGTTGGGCCATGAAAGCTTTTCAAACAGACAAACTCACATGTATTATTATAAGTTATAATTATAGGCTCGAGACAACCGTCGTTCAAACCGAAGTCAATATAATTCTTTACAACCATCATAACTCTGCAGCGCCCGCGCTTTAACTTCAATGTAATCATCGTTTTGTGAGAAATTAATTGCCTACATTAAACTACTGGGTACTTCTATACCTGTCTTTACTGCGCTCTCAAATTATATTATATTGTCCTGAATCCTGATTGTCCTCCCGACCACAGAACATACCCACTCTCCACAGATGTGGAGTTCAGTATTAATAGACCGCTGTGCTCTTTGGGAGGTCCCGGGTTTGATCCCCGGTATTGAATAGGTACTGAGTAGTATTGATTTATTATTTATTGATTAATTCAATAATATCCTCGGCACGCTTCTCCGGCGCCCTCACTGCCAATGCACACCTAGACAAAGTGTCGGGGTTATCAACTGTACGGTCCACAGTCCAATCGTACATTTTGCTCCATCAGCATTAACCTAGTTTGCATTATTCATTCCAAGTAACAACCAATCAGTGCGCAAATCATCATCGCGACCAGCACGCGTGCCGCTCATATCATTAGCATAGCATTTATTTATAATTATTTGAATAATTATAATTTTACTTTAGCAATCAATACATTATCAATCTATCAACTCTATCATTTAACCAAGGTCCTAGACCGAACATTTTGGTCCTTCGAAACATTCAGCAGAACCAGTGATCTAACAACGTACTTCCACGCTCAGTTTTTCGTGTTTCTTGGTGCGGTAGCGAATCGGTCTGCCGGCCTCCCACAAGCGGGTCTCCCCGGTTGGATTGAGAAGGCGCATATATCGCACTTGGGACACGGAATTACCGAGCTGAGGGACAGCCAGCATAACATCAGCATACATCTTTTTGTCTGTCTTCGAGCATTAAGGAAGGAGGCAAGAAAGCAAAGTTCATCAGCTAGCAGCGACTTCGAGTTGCGAACAATCAAGCAATCAATCAATCAGTTTTTCTCTGCGATCTACCACATTTCACTGCAGTGACAATGGCCGTTCCAGAGAGGCAATTCGAACTCATGCAAGCGATGAACACACTCCTGGTGAACTTCAAGAAGGATAGTCCTGACCGTAAGTCGCCAGAGATGGTAGGGAGAAGAATCGAAAAACTTGATACCTATTGGTCCGAATTTAATTCAAATCATATCATCTTAAGCAAATCAGAAGATCAGTCACACGTGTACTTTACGGACAAAAAATACGAGCAAACTAAGCACTTCTACAGTAACACGAAAGACTTTCTTATGTCCCATTTGCCTCAAGAACAAGCGGGCCCGTCATCCCAGAGACAGAAAACTACTACCAATCCGAACGCGCAGCAGTCCATCCCGCCGCGTGTGAGTACGGACTGCATTAAAATAGAAGAAATGCTTCGTAAACAAGCTAGCAATTACAAAGCATTTTCAAGAACAGCCGACAACATCAAGCTCGATCTCATCCAAGAGAAGTGGGAATTGGAGGACGCCCTCAAGTCCTTACAATCTCGCTGGGCAGTAATAGACGCATTACACTGGGAAATCGACAGCATGCAAGACACTAAAGATTTTGCCAGTGAAATGCAATACAACACATATGAGCTTCAATATATCAACGTAAAGAGACGCATCAACAGCAAGATGTGGTCTCAAGCATACAAAGAGAAGGCTACGCCGACGATGGAGATTCCAACCTTCAGCGGAGGCTATCAACAGTGGACTTCCTTTAAAGACCTGTTCACCGAGGCCGTTCATACTAACGCCTCGATATCAGACGCACAGAAAATGCAGTTCCTCAAAGGAAAGGTAAAAGGAGAGGCTGAAAAGTTAATCCAACACCTGACGATCAGTTCAAGCAATTATCTAACCTGCTGGGAGATACTTAACACCCGCTATAACAACAAGAAACTGATCTTCACCTCTCATCTTAACACACTACTCAGCCTCCCTGCCATACAACATCCGTCCGCGGCAGCCATCAAACGAATTCACGACACCACCAAAGAGTGTCTCCACGCCATCACTAATCTCGGTGTGGACATCTCATCGTGGGATCCGATAATGGTTCATCTAATCTCCCAAAAATTAGACACGGACACACATAATGACTATCTGGAGCATTTGGCAGCACCGCGTGAACTACCAGTCTTGCAAGAATTCCTAGATTATCTGGAAATCAAATTCACAGCACTTGAGGCATCGCGTCGAAAACACGATGGGTCCAAGTCATCTTCCCAGCAGCAAGAGTCATCTTCCATTGACAAAAAAGCTCATACCTACAAGGCATACAGCATGAAGAAAAATTCTAAATCAAGCAATCCACAAAACACAAATTACATAGAATGTGTAATTTGCCGAGGCAACCATAAACTATTCGCATGCAAAGCATTTCTCGAATTACAGCCCGAGGCCCGGCGCAAGGAAATTGCGAAACATAGAATTTGCGAAAATTGCTTATTTGACCACAATGGACGAGAATGCTATTCGGATAAAAAGTGCAAGGTATGCAACAAATCGCATAACACGCTGGTCCACGACTCTTATAACCCCAATTATAAAACGCAAAATAGCAGCAATGAAAGCAATAAATCAATCAGCAACAGTCACGTGTCTCAAGGCAATTTATCGGAGACACTTTTATCAACAGCATTAATCAGAGTTCAAGCAGCGGACAATAGCCTGATCACATTACGAGCCCTCATTGATCAAGGGTCTCAGGTATCACTCATATCTGAGCATGCAGCACAAATGTTGAAATTGCCGCGCGACCGATGCAAAGGTGTCGTATTCGGCATTGGCGCCAAGGAGAGCACGTGCAAGGGCGTAATTAATATCAAGTGCATGGCAATACACAACGACTATACATTACGTACCAATGTGTACGTAATGCGAAGCCTCATAAACAATCTTCCGAATAACTCATTCCAAAAACCACAATGGTCATTTTTGGAAAACATTCAATTGGCTGACCCAGATTTTCATATCAGTCGCCCCGTGGATCTACTATTGGGAGCCGATGTTTACTCTACCATCATTCAGGAAGGTATCATCAGACACGAAAAAACCCAACCAGTTGCGCAACAGACACGCTTCGGCTGGATTTTATGCGGCCACGTGCAGACATTCCAATGCAACGTGGTACTAAACAACATCGGTGACATACAAAACTTTTGGTCAATAGAGGACATTCCCGAAACGGCAAACATGTCGCAAGAAGATCTGGAGTGTCTACAGCATTATAAAGACACGACTACAAGAAATGAGGACGGCCGTTATGTTGTGAAATATCCATTTACTGATGATATGGAGGAAAAATTGGGAGCTTCAAAGCCCATGGCAGCAGCACAGTTTCGGAACCTGGAACGCAAGTTGAGCAGACAACCAAACTTAGCACAAGCATACCGAGCATTCATTTATGAATATCAGGCACTAAATCATATGGCTGAGTGTACTAGCAACATGACACCCAGCTGTTATTTACCTCACCACGGTGTGGAACGTGCTGACTCATCGACAACAGCTTTGCGTGTCGTATTCAATGCGTCCGCAAAAACGTCGACTGGTTACACATTAAATAACTTAATGAAGTGTGGACCAAATTTACAACAAGATCTTATGTCATTGATCTTAAGATGGAGGCAATATGAGTATGCATTTACCGCTGACATTGAAAAAATGTTCAGACAAATACTAATCAGTAGCGATCATCAGCGCTTTCAAAAAATATTATGGCGAAGTTCACCCGATCAATTGTTACGCGAATACCAGATGAAAACGGTTACGTATGGCATGAAAGCCGCTCCCTTCCTCGCCATGATGACATTGAAGCAACTAGCAGCGGATGAAGGTCATAAGTATCCAACCAGCAGAGCAGCTATAGCATTACAAGAAGAATTTTATATGGATGACCTTGTGAGTGGAAGCTTCAGTTTTTCTACAGCCAAGCAGCTCCAAGAAGACCTGATAAGCCTACTTCAATCAGGGGGCTTCAACCTTCGCAAATGGACATCCAATAAAACAGAACTTTTAGAAGGCTTTAGTAAAGCCCAGAGCAGTCATGAAGCATTCAGCTTCAAACAGTCTGAATCTACCAAAACCCTCGGTTTGAAGTGGCATCCAGAAAACGATATCTTTACATTCCAATTAAAGATAAACATGACAACAACCAAGCACACAAAACGAACATTGTTATCGGATATCTCTAAGATATTTGATCCGATCGGATGGCTATCCCCAGTAACAACTAAATTAAAACTTCTATTTAAAGAAGTATGGCTATCCAACATTCAATGGGACGACGAGTTACCTCACATTTGCAACGAATGGGAAAAGATAAGCACTGACCTACATCAACATTTCAACCATTTCCAAGTACCACGATGGTATCAATGCGGCGAAGGCGATAGCATCGAGTTACATGGCTTTTGTGACGCGTCAATCAAAGCCTACGCCTGTGTAGTCTATTGCAAGGTACAATCAAATATAACACTTATCGCAGCTAAAACAAGGCTCGTTCCCGCTAGCAAAAACCTCACTCTACCCAGGTTGGAACTGAGTGGAGCGCATCTCTTAACTAAGCTCATAGATAAAATTCAACAAGCCCTGACTGGCCACAAGATCAAGACCTTTGGGTGGACTGACTCCACAGCTGTACTCGGGTGGATTCAAGGGGACGCTAACCGTTGGAAACCGTTTGTAGCGAATCGCGTTAAACAAATAAATAATATCATTCCCTCGGACAATTGGTGTTATGTGAAGTCGGCCGAAAACCCCGCAGACAGTGCCAGCCGCGGCATCTCAGCAGAGCAATTAAGAGATCACTCATTATGGTGGCTAGGGCCATCATTCTTGCCAACATTTAGCATACAAGACGAAAGGAAATCACCCATATACGTCACCGATCAAGAAGTGCACACCGTAAAACAGAGCAACGTCACTACACGTCATAGCGACGATGACGTCATACAGCGCGTACTAAGCAAAAATAGCAACTGGATACGCGCAGTTCGTGTACTTGCTTGGGTATCACGTGCGCGGTCCCGCCGACAGGATCAAGTTCCGTACCTAACTGTGACGGAAATAGAAAAAGCAAAACATATGATCATTAAATATGTTCAAGGAATTGAATTTTCGGACGAGATTAAAAATCTTCAATCAAACACGCGACTGCACAACAAGAGTAAGATTTTAAATCTCAATCCATTCTTAGACCAAGACGGTCTTCTGCGAGTTGGAGGCAGAATCAAGCATGCCAATCTAAGCAATGACATGAAGCATCCCATGATCATCCCACACTACAGCCGCCTCACAGAGCTTATCATTGACCACGCCCACCTAGCTACATTTCACGGAGGTCCCCGAATGACAGCATCATATATCAGGCAATCTTTTTGGATAATAGGCGGAAACAGGGCGGTCAAACGACGACTTCTACCATGTGTAATCTGCAAAAGATTTTCGTCTAGCAAACAGAATCAATTGATGGGCGATTTACCTGAACCCAGAACAAACCCAATAAGGCCATTTCACCACACCGGCGTTGACTTTACGGGATATGTGGATGTGAAAATGAACAAAGGCCGCGGGGCAAGAACGACGAAAGGTTACATTGCCGTCTTCGTGTGCATGACTACAAAGGCCGTGCACCTAGAACTGGTGTCGGATATGACCTCTTCTGCCTTTCTAGCAGCACTTAAGAGAATGGCATCTCGCCGCAGCAAGCCAGGCCATTTATATAGTGACAACGGCACCAATTTTGTTCGCGCGAACAAAGAACTGCAGCAACAATTTCTCCAGCAAACACAAAACAATCAGTTCCTCGCCGAACTTAACGACCTTGGTATTGAATGGCACTTCAACGCTCCGGCTTGGCCTAGTGCTGGAGGACTGTGGGAAGCAGCGGTGAGGAGCCTGAAGCATCACCTCAAACGAGTTGTAGGCGGCCAAAAACTCACCTTCGAAGAGTACAGCACCTTGCTATCACAACTCGAAGCGTGTTTGAACAGTCGTCCTCTTTGCACGCTAACAGAAGATCCCGACGACTTAAACTACCTTACGCCGTCACACTTCCTCAGCAGTGGTCCGACTCTCACCATATTAGAGACGGAACAAGACGAACGAACAAGGTGGCATCGGGTACGCAAAATATATGAGGACATCTGGAAACGCTGGCAAGCAGAGTATTTAAGCCAGCTGTCAACACGAAGCAAGTGGAAGCAGCCACAAGAAAACATTAAGATCAATGACGTAGTGCTCATCCATGAGAACAATGTTCCGGCCGGGAAGTGGCTCCTGGGAAGAGTCGATGAACTGCACCCCGGATCAGACGGATATGTTCGAGTCGTAACTCTGAAAACGAAAAGCGGCTACATCAAACGCCCCGTCGTTAAACTGACCCTATTGCCGGTCCACCTGAACTCATCGTCATCAACCATCAGCGGGGGTAAGATTTTAAATCCCCCGCCGTCCTCAACAATCAAGTCTCAAGCGAACATTACCCAAGAGAAAGCATACAAACATGAACGAAAAAGCAGAAAGAATACGGCTAGCTTCGTTTCGATGTTATTATCATTCATGTTCTTCACACTAGTGACGACTGTTCATTCCGCCTACAATGTCACTATGCTGAGTAAAGCTCTCTACTTCGACAAGATGACAAATATGCAGTACGTACAAGACGAATGGAAGCTCATCGCGTATTACGATATGAGTCCATACTGGGATGGCATAGCAACATTCGACAAGCATTTGAAGCAAGTAAGCGCCACGTGTGATAAGCTGGAACAAGGGACCCTTTGTGACATCATACTCCTTCAACTACGTCACAGCTATGACGAGTTGAAACACTACAACACCATAATACAAGACCAACGTTCAGTGACTCACGTCCGAAGAAAACGAGGTCTAATCAATGGCATTGGATCCATCGCAAATACACTCTTTGGAGTGCTAGATGAAAATTTCGCGATTCAATACCAAAAGGACATCACGCTAATCCGAGCAAATCAAAACCACCTCGCGCTCTTGTGGAAAAACCAAACGTCTGTTATAGAAGCCGAACATAATCTATTACAACGAGCGGAAGATACCATCAACAAGCAGCATAAGATTATTAATCAACACTTGAACAATTTATCAAGAGCCGCAAACAAATTAAACAAGGAGGTGCAAGGCATAGAGGTCATGAGCGAACTTGCAATATCGTTCTCAATAGCAAACAACATGATCAGCAAGTTACGATACATCCAGGATACATTACTGGATACGATAACAGACCTGCACCACGGAATGTTCAGCATCCATTTACTAGCACCTGAACAACTGCAGAAAGAGCTCAATTTAATTTCCGGCCAGCTAAAAAAGGACTTAGCATTGCCAATAAATAACATTCAAACAGATTTGGCCAAAATTTATCACTTGCTACGAGTAAAAGCAAGAGTCACTAAGGAGTTCCTAATATTCGAAATCAAGATCCCCCTCGTTAACCGAGAAAACTATGAGCTATACAAAATGATAGCTATTCCACAGCAAGTTAATAACACAACCATAAGTGTCATACCTGTATCAGATTACGTTGCAATCAACTTACGTAGGAATACCTACCTACCTCTATCGGAAATGGACATACAGCAATGCACTCAATATGACGCATACATTAGATTGTGTCATTTACCAAAACCGATTTATCAATTTCTATCCGACGACAACTTATGCTACAAGGATCCGATTACCAACAAATGTATAACAAACATAGCACCGTGTCGTAATACATGGATTGAATTGAGCACGATAAATTCATACCTATTCTACTGTTGCGGACAATGCACCTGGAGAATCATATGCGAGGATCGCCTTTCCGCAATACAAGTAGAAAAGGCGGGGGTCATAGCACTGGGGCAAGACTGTCTCATACAAGGACAGGACTTCACAGTCTTTGCGCATAAAAGCCATCAACACATCATAAACGCTACTGGTGACTTGTTCATCCCAGAAGTTCCGCCAATCAACTACATCATAAACATCTCGGTCCCGGTTCTGGATATAATCACTACCCAGTTCAACAACAATCAGACGACCGTGGAATTGCGGGACATCAAACAGCGGATTGAACAAATGAAGTCGGAGACAGCCTTAGCAGAAGGCATCTCCTATCATGATGTACACCAGTACGCCGCCATCTACGTGCTTATAGCAGGCTGCCTGACGATCACCACCGTGTACGTGTTTCGGTGCGTGCGTCAACGCTGGCGCAGGGGTGCCCGCCGTGCACAAACCCCCGAGGACTCGCAGCCATCAGCCGCTACTCCGTGCCCTCAGCAACTTCCGGCCGAGCCCCAGCGAGTGCAGTCCCCGCGAAGGCCCGCAGCTATCAGCCGCAGCCGGCAATCATCAGCCGCCGCCGTCTACGCCACCCCGCGCCCTCGGCAGCGGCCACCCCAGCCGCCTCAGCTCCAACGCGACCGCCAACAAATAGAACTTAAAGATTTCACGTTCCACCCAGTCTAATTTACACTTGTACTTTATACGATTTATACACTTTAACTTAAGCATAGTATAACTTTAGCATAGCATTAAAATAAGTGATTTGTAATTTATAAGCATTCATCTAGCATCAATCATCTCGCTTCAATTTGTAAATTGCTTATCACTTCCCCGTTCATCTCCTTTCCTCTCCCCTGGGAGCATGTACGGTCCACAGTCCAATCGTACATTTTGCTCCATCAGCATTAACCTAGTTTGCATTATTCATTCCAAGTAACAACCAATCAGTGCGCAAATCATCATCGCGACCAGCACGCGTGCCGCTCATATCATTAGCATAGCATTTATTTATAATTATTTGAATAATTATAATTTTACTTTAGCAATCAATACATTATCAATCTATCAACTCTATCATTTAACCAAGGTCCTAGACCGAACATCAACTTTGCCGAATTGAGAATTACTTGTCAGAAAAACCCAATACATGTTATGGCCCGACTCGGGACTCGAACTCGGGACCTCGTCAGCTGCAGACTGCAGTCAAACATGCCAAAAAACGAGGCAGAAATAATGAGAGATTTATTTTACATTTATTTAAAACAATACACTAGAAAAAGCTAGCTAGCCTAACCTAATTACTTGAACTTGTGGCAAGAATGCTGGCTGCATTGCAAAAATGAGGCAGTTCCTCTGTCACTTCGTTGGTCTAGTGGTTAGCAATTAAACATGTTTGACTGCTTTTGACGAGGTCCCGGGTTCGAGTCCCGGGTCGGGCTATAATTAGTGTTGGGTTTTTCTGACAAAAAATTCTCAGTAGGTACTTGCCTGGAGTTAGAAAGTTGGCGGTGTTTCACCTCCGTGCCTCGGAGAGCACGTTAAGCCGTCGGTTCCGGTTATTATCACTAACATGATAATAGTCGTTAAAGCCCGCCAACCCGCATTGGAGCAGCGTGGTGGATCTAAGCTCTAAGTCCCTCTCTCTTATGAGAGTGGAGGCGTGTGCCCAGCAGAGGGACGTTAATGGGCTGTAGTAGTGGTGGTGGTGGATAATACAGTTAGTACGGCGTCAGGTCATCAGGTGTGTGGTGTGCAGGTTCTTCCTGACGGGGCGCTACGGCAAGCGCTCAGGCGCGCGCGACCTGCTCGGAGCCCCAGCGCTCGAGCTGGTGAGCGACAGGGACAGACTGCGCGCCGGCCTCAAGAGCGACTGGGACAGACACAGCTGGCGGCCAAGGTGCAGCTGCCAGCCCTACGCCGCGGCCGGGGCACGCGCGGCCTATTACAAAAGGTTCCTTTTATTTATGTACGACTGCCTGAAAAAAGTACTTAGTATATTGTTTTCAGGGTTCATGTATGTATGTATGTAAGTATGTATGTATGTGAGTTTGTATATTCCACCATAACTTCTATACGCCTGAGCCCTGAACCGATTTTGATAAATGAGGTATCGTTAGAATCCCTAGCTTATTCCGGGTGACATAAGCTAGTAAAATTAAAAAAAATTGATGGGGTGGCCATGGCCCCGCATTAGAGACTAAAGTTGAAAAAAAAATATTCGAAAAAAAATATCTAGAAAATTATGAGTAGATTCAAAAATATATAACACTATAGTTCAATCCTATCCAGAGATTCACAAAATTTTTCATTTAACTTTTTATAGTTCGTTTTTAACTTTTTAGTTCGTTTTTTGGCAGTCGTGTTTTTAATTATTAACTTGTATTATTTATATCTGTAACCGTAAGATTGCAAAAACCGTTAGATTGTAATTTAAAACTAGTAGTAACTAAAAAATTTTAACTAACGAAATTGTAAACTGTCGACAGATTATCTACAATTTAACGCATTATTTTTCGGTAGATTGTAATTTGTTAGGTATATTAACCCGATAAAACCTAAGTGTCAAATTATGATTTTGAACATAGTAGGTAGTAGTAGTAATTTTGAAAATAAATTTTTTATTTATTTATTGGCATGTGTTGTCCCAGCAGGGCGCCAGAGCTCGTGGACAGTTCGTCGGAGGGGCGCTGAGCGACCGCCAACACACAACTTATTCATTTTTTCATTCATATTCCTATCATTTCACTAAAAACCCGACCGTGATTATGCAACATGTTTATTTTATTGTTGAATTTCCGTTATAAATTATTGTCTATTATTTAAAAGGTCATTTAATTTAAAAATGAACGCGCTTCCAAATTGATACAAAATAGACGTAGGTATTATAATAAATAGTAGATACTTGATATACTTAATTACACAAATTGTAAAGACTAGTCTTTAGTCGTTTAAAGTCTTCGCCTATATTCTATTTACACATGAATTCTACGGCCAGTTAACACTAGACAACACAGAACGCTATGTGAGGCGCGTTCAATGTATAATTCTCTAGTCTTTATTTCTTCTCTGGAAGGTGACAACTTAGATATCATTAGGTTAATAGATTATTTAGAAATTAAATAACCCTTTTTAGACAAGATAAATTACAACTTTCAGTTCTATTATAATATGTAGGTATACACTTCAAGAAAGCATTTTAAAAATAGTAAATTGTAAAATATTATATTATAGTATAACATAAAATAAACCCGTCTATGTATTCTTAGTTAATTACCTACATAAAAAATATTAGTCGTGCAAAACACCTCAGCCGAGGACGTCGTTTTATAGAACCAAAAACTGGTGAATGTTCAACATGTCCCCGCCTGCGACACACTTTTACGTACGTAAGTTTAACTTTAATTAAATTGTATTATAAGTTTTATGTAATATTTTCTTAATATTTTACAGGTTGATAATGTCTAAAATTGGTTATTTGTAGCTGGTTCCAAATAGGTAATAAGGCTGGGAATTGGATCCAGCTTGACGGATTTGACTCTTACTACAAAATTTTCTTTTTGTTTTGCTAATTTTACTGTTCTGTGTAGATGCTCTTTTGTTGATTTCTATTTATTTTATTCACGTAGTGGGCATGTCAAGTTCGTCGTAATATAATTAAGTAATAAATTATTTGGCTAGGTATTTAATGAAATGGTAGTTATAAAAATGTTAAGAGTATTTTAAGTATATCTACCTATTATGTACGATTGTACCTATCTAATTAAATTGATACAACTCTATACATATTTTGTGTTTTAATAAGTTATACGTGACGCCTTGACGCTTTAGAACCAACGACCTCAATTTACATAGACGGGCCCTGCCAAACAAAGAATGTAGGCGTATTTTTAGCAACGCCATCAACGCCATCTAGTCTGAAAAGCGGGAACTTGCTTGCAACATCTTGAATGAAAGCTTGAAAACGTATGACTCGGTCATAGATAATATAGGTCATAGCCGGAAGGCCAGTTAGTAAAAAAAAAATCATACAGTTTGCCGCGGAAATTAAATGATTGCGTAATGGATAAAAATATTAAATAGGAAGATTAAATAACGTATTTTTGGAAATGTATAATTGTGAATTGAAACACTTACCTTAAAATTAAAATTATACAGTGCCAAACTAATTAAACTATAGATAGTAACTTAATAATAAGAAATTATCTGCACGACGAGCGATCGTGACAGCGCTACGACGGGAACAAAGACAGGTGCGGAACGTGTTCAGCAACTCGGACGCCCAGCGTTTTTCTATGAAAGGGCCCATCTAGCCTACCTACATATATATATCGATGTTTAGAACAGACAAAATACCTATAAGTTTCACAGTGAAATAAATGAATGGTAAAGAGAGTGGAAAGACACAAAGGAATACATTTCAAATCAATGTTTGAAACCTTGTCCTATATCCTAAATGATCATTCAAAAGAAAAAATAATTTAAAGCAACGTAATCTAAGTATATGATTTTAAAAGACCTATTCAATGATATTCCACATGCCAAAGTTATGCCAGAGTATCGACTTTAATTTCTAATTAGTTCCAAATGTGGCTTCTAATGTACGCCACTTTAAATTATACTAATATTACCTAATTATAAATGCGAAAGTGTGTTTGTTTGTCTTTCAATCACGCTGTAGCAGAGCAACGGATCGACGTGATTTTTTGTATGGGTATAGTTTTAAAGATCTGCAGGCTTTGCATGCGAACATCGACTATATGCGAACAACGAGATATCTCGCGACGAGAGAGAGAGATGTCGATGCCGGCTAATTTCTCGTTTATCCTAACATGCATAAAATCTGATAGGTACAAGAATTCGATTCGTATTCGAATTCGTAGAGAATATATCACAGATAAGAGATTACTTTTATCTCTATTTTTGGCGTAACGAGACAAATCATAATGTGTGCAACCATGGTAGCTTCGGTAGAGACAAATAACGGATAGAATAATTTTACTCGTTGTGCGCATGCTAGCCCTACTGTAACTGGAGAGTGACATAGGCTACTTTTTATCCCGGAAAATTAAAGAGTTCCAGTGGGAATCAAAAATTTATATTAAGCTAGTACATAGGTACCTACCTACGAAGTCCCAGGAAAAGCTATCGCATCGATGAAAATGTGATATTGATGGAATCACAATTTTTTATCAATAATAATTAATTAGTGTTTTCACATTATCTGCAGTGGTCACGGTTGGTTGCGCGACTCTGATCGCTGTCGCCCAGCCGCGCGAGACTATCGCGCGACAGTGGCGCGACTGATTGCCTTGCCAGTTGCCAACAGCCTGGATAGTGGATACTACTATATACCATCGCTTAGAGCAGTATTGTTTCCAAATAACAGTTTTATATGACGTCCTTAAAATAAGGATTATACCTAATTCCGAAACAAGAACGTATAATAATAGTGAAGATGAAAAAATGCATTTACACAAAATTGCTTTAGCAGTATTATATTATATACTAATCTTATAAATGCGAAAGTTTAGATGTATGGATGGATGTTTGTTACTCAATCACGCCAGTACGGCTGAGCGATTCTGGATGAAATTTGGCAATGAGATAGATTATAGACTGGAATAACACATTCTTTAAATCCCGAAAAATTAAAGAGTTCCCGCGGGAATCAAAAAATCCACGCGGACGAAGTCTACAATAATATTATCAGTTATTGAAACATTGGTGGTTGGTACTGCGTAGGTATAGGTAGGTGGACTAAACAGGCTAGCCCGCTATCATCTTAGACTGCATCGTCACTTACCATCAGATGAGATCGCAGTCAAGGGCTAACTTGTAGTGAGCCGGCAGTGGGTTGATAAGAGAGACACAAGAAAAGTGTAAATTGCAGCCTTGGAATCGATACTTGTTGTTAAATATACTTAAGTAGGTACCTATAATGGATGCAACAGTAAACATATTGGTCCACGTATGACACTCATAGATAAAAAAATACAATCTGAAATCTGAAGTGGCATTAATGACATAACGCAATTATTGCAATCAACTATTTTGAAGTGAAACTTCTTATCGTTGTGATTTGAAAATTCGATGAAACGTAAACGCGACACCAAAAAATTATTAACAACAGCCTGCGAGAGAATGATATAGAATACAAGTTATGTTTATCTCATTCTCTCGTAGGCTACTTTTCTGAAGTTTCACTTCTGCCGTGTGTTGCACACATACACACACACTTTTTGTTTGCCCAAAGGATCAGCCTAGCTGTTCTTGAACGGAAATGCAGCCATTCCTGCCACCTTCTACGCTGGCCGAGTGCGGATTGGCAGACTTCATATGACTTTGAGAACATTATGAGAACTTTTGACGACCTCCGTGGCGCAGTGTATAGCGCTGTTGCCTTAACGTGCGGAGGTCCTGGGTTCGATCCCCAGCAGGGTCAATTTGGGAATTTATAATTTCTGAATTTTCCCTGGTCTGGCCTGGTGGGAGGCTTCGACCGTGGCTAGTTACCACCCTACCGGCAAAGACATGCCGCCAAGCGATTTAGCGTTCCGGTACAATGCCGTGTAGAAACCGAAGGGGCATGGGTGCGCGAAGGGGCATGGGTTTAATATAACTGCCATGCCTTTAACAGGTTAGCCCGCTACCATCTTAGACTGTATCATCACTTACCATCAGGTGAGATCGCAGTCAAGGGCTAGCTTGTAGCGGATTAAAAAAAAAAACTCTCGAGCGTGCAGGTTTCCTCGCGATGTTTTCCTTCACCGTTTGAATTAAGTGATATTATTTTAATGTCATTTCTTGGATCATGATTGTCTTGCCTTGAGTTCATGAACTCAAGGCAAGACAATCATGATCCGAGACATGTCTCGGATCGAAATTCGAAACCCCGTAAAAAGTGAGATGGCACCTTTCAGAGCAAAACTCGCAGCGAAAAGGTCTCTGACACCTTGTCAAAGGATAATTTGAGTGCGAATCATAAAAAACACCGAAAACACCGAACAGGAAACTGGACGTAAATCACTATGCTATTACCAAACGTTCATCCTAATATTGTTATTATAGGATGATCAAATATTAGTGAAGCGGGTGAAGAGGTGGTCTGTTGACTCGTCGTTGTTTGACGCGTTACAATACTGCCTCGACTGGAGGCACGAGCCTCAGCCGCCTGTTACACCGGCGCGTAGCACTAACACATTCACTACGACGTAGAGGTCGCCATAGACTCTGTCGTGCGAACATTCTGAATGGTCCTACATTATGAAGCGCTTTGTAATAATTTGTCCATACTTCTAACATTAGAGGTGCGTTTGTTTGTTGGTTTGTACTTCAATAACGCTGCAACGGGGCAACAGCAACGATCTGGAAAGTGACATAATAAATTCTGATTTAATCCCAGAAAACCAACCACGCACCTCCAACCTTTAGATTTATATTCGTTTCAAGCAATTGAAATGTAACATCTGCTATAAAGTTCTCCGTTCTCCGTCAATACTTGACCAGCGTGGTGGTTTATCGCCTATTTTATGTCCGTATCCACTATCCAGGATGTAAGGATGTGTCAAAATATATGTCATGAAAGACTATGTAATAGACAAAAGACATATTTGCGCATTTTAACTTATGATCCTAAATTTGACAAACAAAGTAGGTAGTAAATTTATTTATTTTTTATATTTGAATGAATTTTTATTGTATATTTCAAAATTTTAAAAACCGTTGCTGAACAAACGTTGCTCGATAGTTACTGCACGTACAGAATCTACCCATTTTAAAATAATTAACCCTGTATAACTGTGTACCCTGGATGGTAGGGATCTAATCGGTGTGAGAGGCACCCCAAGGGCCGGTGCTGCCGCCCAAGGGCTTCGCAAACAGCCGGCTGAGATCGCAGATTTGCGAACACAAATACGTACGTCAATATAACAACAAATACTGAGCTCTTCTTACGAATCAATTTGTGTTGTAACAATTAAAATGCTGTGTTAAGGACACAAGACAGTTCATCCGATTTAAAAACGAACGCACCACAAAGTCCAGTGTTGATTCTGTCATACAAAGTAGAATACACACCAGTCATCGACCATACAACCTAGGGACGAGTGGCCTAATTGTGACAACGCATAATTATCAGTCGATTGGTTGACCCATGTCGGTAACTGGATGGGTGACCGAATTTGGAGGTACAAATTTGGCCTTTTTTTCGTTTTCTCCATGCCTCGGATAACACGTTATGCCTACGGTCCCGGTTATTATCACTAACCTCCTACTTATTGACCGAGCGAAGCGAAGGTCTCTGAGTCTACTTGGGTGAATTGGCACTTGTCCGTCCGTCCGTCCGTCCGTCCGTCCGTCCGTCCGTCCGTCCGTCCGTCCGTCTGTCAGAGCATTATTACTTCTGAATTACTGAACGCAATTACTTCAGCTTTAAATATAATATGTAAACCAATGGCCTCCCGCCGAATATGGCTTAAAAAATAATAAAAATCTTTATTTCAGGGGGGCTCTCATAGAAGCGAATGCGAAGTAAAATATTTTTTATAAAGTTACATAGGGTTGCGGTATATCATTTTAAAGATAATTAGGAATAGAGTCCAAAAATATATTTTGTTTATTTTCCCCCCAAAATTGACGAACTCAGAACTCTAAATTTTCTGAAAGGATGAGCCTGAAACTTGATCAATTATTTCAATTATATCCTGTACTTGAACAACAAATACTAAAATTAGATAAATATTGTAAGGAAACGGAATTATTTAATTTTTAATGAGCTTCAGTATTTTTAACAGAACTTCACATTCATGTCAATAGATGGCGCCGCGAGGTCTTAGTTTGGGGCGAACCACTAGTTAGTTAGAGTTTATATACTCTAAGTCAAGGCGTATGCGGAAGGACGTGGGAAGTACTGGGACTGGGAACCTACCGCATTACTATCCCATGAAAACTTCTACAATTATTTCATTAATGGAAAGTGGTCACAACCCTCAGTAATGACATGTAATGAGGAATACAAGGAAGAGGCAGATATATTGGACGTCGCCATTACTCATTTAGTAATTTTTTATCCATTTGGTACAAGTAAGCCCAAGGTTAGCCCTCGACTGCGTAAGTGATGGTTTGGTTAGATGGTAGAGGACTAGCCCGTCAGGGTCATGGCAGTTATAGTCCCATACCCCTGACACACACACACTACACTACACACAAAACACACACACACAATTATACACTTATGTGTATTCCCTGATATGCACAATAATTTTATTGGATTAAATATTCATAACGACCACCAAAAATACTTTTGAGACCTCGAGATTTCTTACCAAAATAATTTCATTTAATGTATTTAAAGACTAGACGTAATAAATGTTCACCAAATCTAATTTTTTGACATAATATATAAATTTCTGGGACACTCCGTGTCCGAGTTTGATTCGTACATGGTCAGTTTAAGTTTTTTTTATCAACTAAGTACCTACAAGTTAGCCCTTGACTGCGATCTTACCTGCAGCCTGATTCTGTAACTCAGTGGCTATCAAAGAGTGAAACCACTGACATATATTCTTTATCCATTGAAGGTTTGCTATGAAAACTTAATTTTTATTTCTGAGTTACAGAATCAGGCTGCAGGGTCTTACCACCTTTTTTTTTTTTTTTTTTTTTATCTACTACAAGCTAGCCCTTGACTGCGATCACACCTGATGGTAAGTGATGATGCAGTCTAAGATGGTAGCGGGCTAACCTGTTAGGGGCATGGCAGTTATATTAAACCCATACCCCTTCGGTTTCTACACGGCATCGTACCGGAACGCTAAATCGCTTGGCGGCACGTCTTTGCCGGTAGGGTGGTAACTAGCCACGGCCGAAGCCTCCCACCAGGCAAAATTCAATCATTAAGACCTTTTTATGAGAAAGAAGATAATATTTTTAACCCCTTTGATTTAATGTCTTTGATAAAGATGGCATGGCTTGGTTCGCATTACGAAATAGAACCAATAGAACCTCGATTATTACCTAATAGGTATTGACTATTGATACATTTTCTTTCTTATATGAAGTTCACTAGCAATTATTAGAAAGTAATTATAGTGAAAGGTTACCTACTGATCGATTGATATATTTTATTACAGGGCAGATAATTTTAAAAGCGAAGATCGTCAAAGCGTTGGCATTTCAATAGAAATTGCAACGTGGTTTCAGGATTTGTCTGGAATGCACAGCTCTGCTTGGATATGAAAATAAAATAGGTAATTATAGGTAGCTATCTAGTGCATCTTCCATGCCTTAGATGAGTATAACCTGAAATTCCATGCTCTGTTTTGGTATACATTTACTAATGCTTTACGATTTTAACGAGTTTCAATTTTGCATCATATAATTAGTAGAAGTATGGTAGAAGTCAATCATCTATATCTACACCTACTTACTTATAAAAAGAACTTCTTTTAACTGGACGATTCATGTACCTACATACCTGCTGTGTTCCTGTGTGTATTAGAAAATATATTTTTATACATTTAAAAGGAAGCTCCTGTCGATACAAATAGATATTTTTTATTTATTCTGCTAACTGTCCATCGCTTCCGGAATCACGCTGAAACTTTTTTACGCTTACTTATTGGATGGAATTGAATAGAACTTGGCATAGGCTATTTTTACCCCCAAAACAACCGATTTCCTTTGGGATACAGCTTTATTAAGTTTTAGTGAGCATAATTAAGTTTTAGTCGATTTTACTGCATAAAACTCCGTCTGATTGATTTATGGAGCAGGTCTGATTTCAGAAATTATAAAATATAAATTCTCAATCTGACTCTGCCGGAGATTGAAGCCGGGACCTTCTGCTTGAAACCGTGAAACCACGGTGATTTAAACATTGCGCCAGTTAGATCGTCAACCGGGTCGGTTGACTTAAAAAAAGACGTATCTTCTTCCGTATTACTACTTTATAATCCAGAGGTAGGTATCTAAGTAGGCACTATTAAGTTAGTCGCCTGTGATCTTTCTGTATTATTTATGACGGACCCGTAGAAGTCATAGCATAGCAAATGATTGCTTATTATATTATTTTTTGTTAATGCGGTCACTGGCGCTCAGCTATGCTGACATCTCGGAGGGACATCTGAGACAAGATGGAGAGGGTGCGACGTGTGACTGATGCCGCAACTAATAATTCGGCATTTTCGGAGACTAGGTACTAGCTAGGGCTTTCGAATACCGGAAAGATTTTTTTCAATACCGGGATCCCGGGATCCCGGTATTGGGAAAAACTTAAAATTGGATAAATTGTTTATAACTTAAGACCATAGATTTATTATTAGTATAGTATAGTATAGATTTATTAATCTATACTTAAAACTAGTATTTTCAGAAGGAAACTACACCATAAAAAACAGTATTTCCATAACAATATTTTTTCACCGCATTAACTCCAAAAGAGCACTTTTCTGCTTAAATTCAATGAAGAAATGCCATTTTTCCACTCGTAAAAATGTATAGTTCTGTCAAAACACAAATTAATTAAAAATTCAAAAGTTATTTTTTAAAAGAAAATCATAATAAAATATTGCATTGGTTATAAAACAGATTTCTGAACGTTTCGTGAGTCATTGAAATAGAAATGCCAAGCCCATGGAACTACAACTACGTACAACCGGAATGAGCTCTTGTTTATAAAGTGTGCCGAGTGAGTAGCTATGCCGCAATGTTTCCAAAAGATAAAACTGTTCTAAAACAGTGGCTAGTGGCGATTTGCAGGAATAACTATACCCGACAAAAAATTCTCGTGTTTGTAAAAAACATTTTAACCCCGAGGATTATGTGTTACCCAAAGAATTAAATAAGTACAGAAAATCGCAAGTAGGTAATTATCTTTCGTATTCATCTCCTAAATTAAAGCCAAAAGTTGTACCTACCTAGTCAAGAGAGACGAGAGAAAGGAAATTAAAAGAAAACGTGCAGAAAGAGCTCAACAACGTCAAAAAAAGAAATTTTTGCGCTTATTTATGCGCCTCTTTTTCTTAATTCCGCCTTCAAAACGTTCGATAAATAATCCATTTTTGCGATAATTTCACGAAGGAGATCACTTTTCAACAGGTAAATTAAAGAAATTATAATTTATGTCACGAAGCCCGCCAAAACCAGTGAAAAGTGAATGTTAGTGGACCTCACGCGACACCAGCGCCTCTAGTGGCAAATTCACGCGCGATAGCCCCCATTCCCTATCAACCGACTTTATAAAGCCAAATAAAAGAAATAAATGGACTTAACGTGACTTCATTGAATTAATTAAAAGCACTTAATTTGTGTGTGAAGATAATGTTGAAGTATTAAGCAACGATTTTATTGTATACTAGCTGACGCCCGCGACTTCGTACGCGTGGATCGAGGTTTTGTGGTTCCCGCGGGAACTCTTTAATTTTCCGGGATAAAAAGTAGCCTATGTGTTATTCCAGACTATAATCTATCTCTGTGCCAAATTTCATCCAGATCCGTTCAGCCGTTGGGGCGTGATTACGTAACAAACATCCATCCATACATCCATACCGACATCCATACATCCAAACTTTCGCATTTATAATATTAGTAAGCTATGATAAGATTGCGGTATCCTTAAAAAGTTAGAACAGCCTTCAAGCTAGATAATGTTGGGACTGCCTCGGTACTGCAGTGCGTCCGGTATGTTTGCGGAAAATCGTGTGGACGGTTTTTACGCAATCATACGAAAGAGGATCGCCTCAACCAAAAGTAGATTGGAGAGTAGTTCCAATATTATTCTGAAGGTGATAGCTGACAGACAGGACAGCGCTTTCAAAGCGCACTGGATGTCAGCCTTAGTTTGTAAGTGTAAGTTAGTAATTATATTAACTAACATAGAATAAGTCATACTAACACATATTGTTTATTATTATTTATTATATAACTTATTGGAATTACTAACATAGGATAAGTCTTTACTAACCATTATGGACTTTTGTTGTCTGGAAATAAATAAATTCATTCATTCATTCATTCAAGCTTGGAAGAACGCGCTGACTTTCAAAAGTTACCCGTCGCCACTGTATAATGATTTTACCGGTTTTAGCCCATCCCTAGCTATATGTCATCTGTGGATGACATAGACAAAGCAAACTACACGAAACAGCACGAAATGTCTAATGTCATTTTCAATTTTGTGTGGATTTGTTGTTGTTTCTTGAATCTAATGGCGTTTTTTTCGTAAAAATGTGTTTATTTGTGACTTACTTCAATAATAATTAGTTTAAAGTTACAGAGATACATAGTTACATAGAAAATAATAAATGGCTATTAACTAAAAGTTAATTCATTTCTTTCAACGTTTGTCTTTAAGGTACTTATGTTTTTGTTTTACGTGAATTTTGTGGTGCTACGAGGTGAAACGAAAGATTTGTTCATAATTAGTGCATAGTAGCTAATTTAATTGATAGCAAGGAAACAACAAGTAGGTGGCTGACCCGTTGTCGTACGTGAGCGACGAATGCGACGCGACTCAACGCGACGACTACTTATAAAACGACAAACTTATCTTCACGACAACATAGGCCATGTGAACGTTCAGCTACTATTTGATACTGTCGTCGCGCGTCGCGTCGTATCGACATAGTAACTGATATAATTAGCTAAAATGGCAGAGGGTAGGCCATGTCTGTCGCATAATTGCCGGCGGTTGGGACAGACGCATTCTAGAGTGGAGACCGCATACCAGTAAACTCTCGCTGGTCCTCAACAAGCGGGAAGTGGGTGGCTGAGAAAAGCTGAGGACTGTGTAGTGGTGCGTTATTCATAAGTGTTGTTGTGCCGCAGGCATCATGTCTGCTGCAGCTCTGCCATTGCCAGTGTATGATCCCTTGCCATGTGTGCGAGAGCGCGACACCAACTTGTAGAAATGTTCTCTTCTTCGGCACTTTTTCATACATCTAATGGCAATGCAAAAATAACTTTATGGCTGTCAGGCTAAGTTTGTTTTATTTACTACTACTACAGCCCATGAACATCCCACTGTTGGGCCTCCACTCTCATAGGAGAGAGGGAATTAGAGCTTACAACCACCACACTGCTCCAATGCGGGTTGGAGGGCTTTAATGACTATTATCATGTTAGTGATACTATTATTGGGCTAGTGCTGAGAATTTCAAGTCAGAAAAACCCAATAGTTAATTAATAAAAAAAAAACAACCTCTAATCAATGAGGCAGTTTTATTTACTATTTAAACCATATTTAACAACTCCCAGTATAGTTACTCCAAGCTCTAGTTTAAGAATATTGGTTTCAGCAGGGTAGTTGTAGCGCAGGCGTCATGTCTAGTGAAGCTCCGCCGCTGGTCATGGACCTCCAGGGGAGGATGCTGCACGAGGATGAGCTGGAGAGATTCGCGGAGGAGGTTCTCAAGTATGAGGAGCTCACCAAGCCCAGCAATGCATCCCAGTCCCAGTCACTGGTGAGAACACTAACATTAACAAGACCATAGATGTAGTAACTGTTAGAAATATTTAAAACTTTCATGCAACAAAACATATGAGTAATAATCTAAACTAAAATTATAAAGAGGAAAGATTTGTTTGTTTGTTTGTAATGGAGAAACTAAAAACTACTCCACCGATTAAAAAATTCTTTAACCAATAGAAAGCTACATTTTCAGCGAGTAACATAGGCTATATTTTATTTTCAAAAAAATTAGAGTTCCTTATATTTATACATACAAAAATAAGAATAAAGATTTTACCAGTGGGCAAAGACAGCCTTCCCATATTCTATCCCTGAATACATTATATTTCTATCCCTGAGTAGTAATACCTGCAGGATATTAAAATCAATCCAGGCACTATCCAGTACTTATGAATTGACTGCTACTTCTAGCAATTGTACTTTTTAATTTTTATTCCACTACAAGTTACCCCTTGACTGTGACCACCCCTGATGGTAAGTGTTGACACACTCTAAGATGGTAGAGGGCTAACCTGTTAGGGGTATACAACAGTTATAATACCCCTAATCAGTTTTACACCAATTCCCAAATTGACCCTGCTGGGAATTGAGCCTAAGGCAAGCATAAATCATAGAGTAAAAATTATAGAAATTTCCTTCCAAAACTTATCTCCGGAACAGATTGTGGTGTTATTGAAATTAATTAATTATTTAATTTGAGATTAAACCGTGAGTGACGATAATAACAGCAGTAATTTAACTCTGGAATCATTATTATATTGAATATTGTTTTTATTGTCTCACAAGATGTGAAAAGTAGAGTATTCAGCGCAGGGGTAATTCTGTTTCCTTTTGTGCGCCCCCTAAACCCCGCGCTTCACTCAGGATTCGAGATGCAGCACCCTAGCTATGCACGGGAGTTACTCTAGAATCTCTCGTTACTCTTGAGATTCATCCTGGCGCACGTGACATTGTTGAATAATCTACTAGTACATGGGGTCTGCAGTAGCTTCTGGTTTTGCTTTCTTCCGGTCCAAATCATCCAGAGAGCTACTTCAGCCCTCAGGTAAGCTGTGGCTGAAACGGAGTGGTTTGCAGGCTCGCAGAAGAGCACTGAAACAACTGGGTACATCCTTCAACATAACGGACCCGCGCGAGATGACGAGACAATTGATGCGCTTCCGACAGTATTGCATCAACAAGGTACATCCACCAGTTTAGTAAAATTTTATTAATAAAAACTGATATTTTAAATGTCAAATCTATTTTTATATTGACTTATAAAATGATGCCCGCGACTTTGTACGCGTGGATCGAGGTTTTGTGGTTCCCGCGGGAACTCTTTAATTTTCTGGGATAAAAAGTAGCCTATGTGCTATTCTAGACTATAATCTATCTCTGTGCCAAATTTCAGCCAGATCCGTTCAGCCGTTGGGGCTTGATTGAGTAACAAACATCCATCCATACATCCAAACTTTCGCATTTATAAAGATAAGTTTATTTAAAGATAAAGATAAGTTTATTTCATAAATACAGTGTGGGACAACTAAATAACATTTATAGCCTTACACCTAGGATAAAACTAATATAGATGATATACATTTTAAATATTATTGTGCACCTGTTCTCCGAACTAGTTAAAACTGTGTCTCGGAAAACAGGGCTTCCAACTCGAGACACAAGAAGAATACAACAATGCATGTGCGTGTAGGCTTGAGTTTGCATGAGTACCTATGTGTGTTGTGTGTGAATGTGAGTATGTGTGTTGTGAGTGAGTGGGTGTTGTGTGTGAATGAGTATTGTGTGTGTGTGTATATGTGTGTAATAATTTAGGTAAGAAGGGATTAAACTAGAATCTCCAAAAGTCCTTCAGTAGTCGAGTATGTTTGCTTAAGAAGCCAATTCCTAAGTGTGTCTTTGTAATTATGGTGATTTAAGGAATGTAGAGAAATAATTCTATGCAACTTATTATAAAGGTGAGGTCCAAGGAAGACAAAAAACCTACGACTAAAAGCTGTCTTTAGTTTACTATAGCAAGCAAGCTGAGGTCTACGACGGGGGCAATCACGGGTGAAGTATGTCAGGGAATGTTGCTTGAGAGCAGTAGCCAGAATAAATGATTGGCGTACAGTTAATACCTGACAATACTCGTAAAGCATATTTGTAGGATACAAACGGGGTTTAAAGCAGCACACCTTCAATACAGCTCTTTGTGCACGTTCGATTTGAATAAGATGTGTTTTAGCTGCACCTCCCCAGACTGATATGCAATAGCCAATAATAGATTGACATAGTGCTTGATAGACCATTTTTAAAATTTCAGGATCGGCTGAGTGTCGAAGTTGTTTGAAAACATAAATAAGCTTACGTACTCTGTTTGAAAGGTGTTCAATGTAATTTTTAAAAGTTAAGTTGCAGTCAAGCACTATGCCAAGATATTTTATAGAGGTGACATTTTCCACTAATATGGGACACTTAAACTGCGCTGACGAGGCAACCAGCTGTGGCACAGAATTACTAGGGGGAAGTGTAGAATTACGAATGGAAAAATTTATGCATTTTGTTTTAGAAATATTTAATGTTAAAAGATTGTTATTAAGCCATTCCCTTACTGTGTCAAAGCCATTTTGAGCAAGTTGATACGTATCAGACCAGGTGTTAGAAGAAAAAATCAAAGCTGTGTCGTCGGCATATGAAAATATCTTACCTTGATGAAGATGAATGTTACATAAATCGTTCATGTAAACCAAAAATAAGCTCGGGCCGAGAATGCTGCCCTGAGGTACACCATACGTGAGAGGTAACTCAGAACTTGTATAGGAATCTATCTTCACAAATTGGGTTCTACCTGACAAGTAACTCTGAAAGAGTGCAAGTTGGTTTCCTCGAATGCCAAGAGTCTCAAGCTTAGAAATTAAGATAGGTACAGAGACGGTGTCGAAGGCCTTAGACAAGTCTAAAAACAAAGCTACACACTTTTGTCCTTTATCAAGCTTGTCCACTAGATGGTCCACAAGGCTGTGGACAGCATCCGCAGTAGACCGTTTCTTACGAAAACCAAATTGGTTATTAGATAATAAGTTACATGATTCTAGATAGGAAACAAGCCTCAAATTAATGATTTTCTCGAGAATCTTTGACATAGCTGGCAAGATCGAGATAGGCCTATAATTTTCGACATGGTCCCTATCGCCAGATTTAAAAATGGGATGTAAAAGCGCTTTTTTAAACAGGTTAGGGAAAATACCTTTTTTGATGCTGAGATTGCAAACGTATGTGAGAGGGGGAACAATTACACCTATGTACTTTTTTAAAAATCTTGACGAGATACCATCCCAACCAGCTGCACAGTTATTTTTAAGAGAATTGATCAAGCGCTCAACTTCGGACTCATCCGTCTCAAGCAATACAAAGGATTCCCTGTGAGATGAGTGTAACGGAGGAGGTTGATTATTTTTGAGTATTTTATCGGCCAGTTGACTTCCTATAGTGGCAAAGTAGGAGTTGACCTCGTTAATGCAGACTTCTTTATTACAATTCGAAAGCAAAAGATCTCTGGCAGTAGATTGAGTTTTTGATATATTAGTTACGGACTGAACAACATTCCACAGTAATTTAGGATTTTTACCAGCTTTGATGAATTCATTTTTCTCATAATCTCTTTTAACTTTGCGTAGTAAATTAGAGCAATAGTTACGATACCTTTTGTAAGAAACCTTAAGAACTTCATTTAAAGGATCCTTTTTAAGCTTCTTATGTAACTTATCTCTATGACGTATGCAATTCAGTAGGCCTGGTGTTATCCAAGGTTTGATGGGCCAACGTCTACGAGATAAGGGGATTTTTATGGTGTTCGATGATAAGGCATGTAAAATAGGGTTAGTTAAATTTTCAGTTGCAATGTTTGGGTCAAGGGTCGAATATACAGAATCAAAGTTTATGTTAAGAATGTCACTAGTAAGTTTTACTTCATCAGTTTTAGTGATAAAGGGTTTATTTTGATGACTATATTTAATCCTTGACAGAGATATGAATACAGCGTAATGATCAGTAAGCGTAGATTCTAAAACCAGAATTTTGGGTGATACTACAGTTTTTAAGTTAGCATGGTCAAGACATGTGGAGCCATGTGTTGGTATTACATGCCCCGGGAAGAGACCATGGTGAGCAAGGAGATCCAGATAGTCAAGTGAATGGATAGCTTGATGATTATTTGCAATATCGATGTTAATATCCCCGACAAAAATAATGTTATTATAGGATTTATAATCCGAGAGGACTCGATCCATCGAGTGAATAAAATTCGACGGATCTTTGAATGCGTAGGGCCTGTAAATAGAAATAATGACAAGATCGGATCCAACCGTAGTTATTAGACAATTTGCATCAGAAACTACAGGTTCAATAGTTTTGACATTAACTAAATTATCTTTTATATATACGACTACTCCATCGTTTTGATTAAAATTACGACTCGTTTGGTGCGCGTAGTAGCCGTTCAGAATGGGAATAACGGGATTACAGGAAAGCCAGCATTCAGATAAAACAATAATATCACAGTCAGTTTTAATACGTTCAAGCAAAGTTAGAAGTCCACTAAAATTGGCTTTCAAACTACGAATATTTTGTGTTAAGATAGAAAGACCCGTCTTAGATCTCGGTAGTAAATCGGAGCATTCGTCGGGGCTACATGTTAATGCATCACAAAAAGAGACTTTGTCCAGGTTAGATAGAACATCATTTACTGGTGTGAACATGAGGAAAGATTAATTACTAAGTGGCAGGCAAAGGTTCGTTTATGGAGCATAAACAAATACGAAATGTATAAATACTCGTAAGTTAAAAGATACTTATTCTGTATGAAACATAGCTTATTCAGTTCGTAACAACGATATAGGGTCGAGAATATTATTATATTAACTGTTAGCAAGTACCATAACCATGAGATATTTGCGTATAACATAGATTGGGATGAATGATAGATTCTAGTACGTTTATTATAATGTGTAAAAGGAGTAATTATATATTGAGTTATGAGTGTAACAATAGTATATATTATGTAGATCATTGAGTTAAAAAAGTGAAATGTAGGTAGTTGTACAAGTAATAACAGTTTAACAAGGAAACTTAGGCACGGGACACACTGAGAGAAATATACATTTAAGTAATAAATTACAACAGGATATAATATTATGTTACCTATTAGTCACTTATTTTTTAGGGACACCAAGTCGGACTCGTCTTTTATTTCAATGCGAGCGCTGCCTTCTGTCTTCCTCAGGTAGATTCGGCCTTGGTTTGTCCAACAATATTTGTAATCAAGTGCTTTTCGCGCATCGCGTGCCATAGCGAATAATTTCCTGTCTTTATTTGTTAAACCCTCCGATATATAAACAGGCATATTAGGCCCAGGTAAGCCGAAAGTAGACGTCGTCAGTTTAGTATTTGGGTGATTTTTGTTATAGTCTTTGGCCGCGCTTAGGATTTTGTTTCTTGACACAACAGTGGTCAATTCAGTGACAATGGTGGAACTGCCGGATTTATTTTTAATTCTGTGGACATCTTTTACTTCACCCGACTGGATGTTCACCCCCAAAGCCACGCATGTCTTATGTATTAAGTTTGTGAGGTCTTGTTGTGTCTCATGCTTTACGCTCTGCTGCTGGGGCACATTTCTGATCTCTAAAACTGTGAACTTCGACCTTTTTTGCAGTTCATCAATCTTGAGGTCTAAAGAAGCAATTATTCTGCGGCTTTCCTTGCGCTCATCTTCATAAGAGATCAGTTTCTCTCTCACATCCTCGTATTTTGAGGATATAAAAGTGAGGGACTGCTCCAGTTGAGAGTTTGTGGCCTGGATCTTTGTATTTTGTACTTTTAACTCTGAAATTTCGAGGCAGAGTTTAGAAAAAGTGGCATCTTGATCCTTCTTCCAGTTTGTCAGCATTTCTAGAAGTTCTTCTTTTAGCGACTGACCAACTACGTCCTCTTCAGAATTATTCAGCATCTCGTTGCGAGGCCGTTTCTGTCTCCTTATAAGCAGTGGATTATCAGGGTCAAGTTTTGTAATATCACCTTCAGAGGCTCCATGAGGTACTTTTAGAGTACTTTTTTTCAGCGATGCCGACATGTTTTAAAAAAAGATTAAGTCCAGAGTTTAAGCGGTAGAACTTTCCGTTTGTCGATTGACGGATCTGCGCGTGCGCAAAGAGGTATGAACTATGAAGCGCGCGGTGAAAAATATATGTGTCTTCTTCGTTCCTGTACACTTGCACATAGGCGCCTACACTCACTTAGTACTATGAACACTTCAATTTAAAATATTTTTTAAGTGCACGTCCGTTTACTGACGCGGTCCGAGTGGAATCAAAATTTATAATATTTATTTGATAATTAGAGTAAGAAGTTGGACATTTAGCACATGCATGCATGTTGATGATTAGTTTGTGGCTGGTGTCCGCGCGGTTGCTTCAAACTAAATTGTTAGTTTCATGACTTTGAGTTATGATAAGATAATCATGTTCGTGTCGTAATCGTGTATTGCAATTTTATTACAATACACGACTACGATTCCCATACTAATATAATAAATGCGAAAGTGTTTCTGTCTGTCCATCTGTCTGTCTGCTACGCTTTCCCGGCTCATCTTTTCAACCGATACTGATGAAATTTGATACAAAGGTAGTTTGCATACCGGGGAAGGACATAGGCCTCTTTTTATCCCGGAAAATTCAAGAGTTCACGCGGACAAAGTCGCAGGCATCATCTAGTTTAAAATAAAAATTGAAACAATTTTCTTCTGAAGTGGTGTATATAAAGTGTGTAACGTAACGCAGATGCGTTGGCTGATCCGCGTGTCGCAGGCGCGCTACGGCACGGGCTCGGATGCGCTGCTGATCGCGCCTACGTGGCTGCGCCGGCTCGACCGCTGCTACGACCTTATGATCAAAGCGCTCAAGGTTAGTCGCTCACGGGTAACACTGCCACTCACAGGTTACACTGGTACTCACGGGTAACACTGACACTCACGGGTAACACTGCCACTCACAGGTAACACTGCCACTCACGGGTAACACTGACACTCACGGGTAACATTGCCACTCACGGGTACCACTGCCACTCACAAGTAACACTGGTACTCACGGGTAACACTGGTACTCATGGGTAACACTGGTACTCACGGGACATTATACGTATCTCATATTTTACTGCCAGTCATGTACTATTTACGTGTCGACATTGAATCGCGTTTCAAACTATGTGTGGCGCAATCTGTTACCGGAACTCATGTGTCGGTCGCAGATGGAGCGCTTGGACGGGGGCCCGCAGTCGGCGCAAGGCGCGCGCATGGCGCGCTTCACGTCCGAGCTGTACTGCAGCGTGCGCGCAGTCCTCGCGACAGGAGGCGACGCGGCCGCGCTGCTGTACGACAGCGCCGCCGTCGAGCCTTTCGCGCGCCTGGCTGACCTGCCTCTGGACACCGTGCATGGAATATGGTGAGACACGCACACACACATACACACACACACACACACACACACAGCAAACGGGCGTCCACCTACCTCGCGAACTCTTTTATTTTTAACCGACTTTCAAAAAAGGAGGAGGTTCTCAATTCGTAATGTATGTCGGTGCATATCTCCTTGGTTTCTGAACCGATTTGCAAAATTTTCTTTTCAGTGGTTAGAGGAAGCTCCCGAGGTGGTCCCATAAAAAAATCAGACTCCAAATCCTCAATCCTGATGCTGTAGGTGTAAAGTACTACATAAAATCCTGAAAACTAGGGAGTTAGGAAATTTTGATGGTGAATTCATATAGTTTTTTTTTTAAAAATCCACTACAAGCTACCCTTGACTGCGATCTCACCTGATGGTAAGTGATGATGCAGTCTAAGATGGTAGCGGGCTAACCTTTAAACCCACACCCCTTCGGTTTCTACGCGGCATCGTACCGGAACGCTAAATCGCTTGGCGGCACGTCTTTGTCGGTAGGGTGGTAACTTGCCACGGCCGAAGCCTCCCACCAGCCAGACCAGGGAAAATTCAGAAATTATAAATTCCTAAATTGACCCTGCCGGGGATCGAACCCGGGACCTCCGCACGATAAGGCAACAGCGCTACACACTGCGCCACGGAGGTCGTTAAAGTAGGCATCAAATAAATAGTAGGTATCAAGTCATGTATATACGATTCAACTCTGAGTCCCAACTCCTCAACCCTGATGCTGCAGGGTACAGAACTCCTTAAAAATAGCGATTTAAGATTTTTTTGTTGTGAAGTCATATTATAGGTGTCAAGCAACAACTTCATACTTAAACTCAAGTCCCAACTCCTCAACTCTGATGCTGCAGGGTACTGCATTCCTAAGCCGTGGGGATTTAGAGTACACTAAAAAGTTAAAAATAAAAATTCTTTCCAAAAAACCGACTTCCAAAGCCACTGTAAAGTAAAAAATAATTTTGATTTTTACACACTATGTTGAAGTCGGGCGAGTATACAAAGATAGGCAAAGTTGACGTGTCAGGCTCGCCCGACTTCAACATAGTGTGTAGAAATCAAAATTATTTTTTACTTTACAGTGGCTTTGGAAGTCGGTTTTTTGGAAAGAATTTTTTTTTATCCACTACAAGTTAGCCTTTGACTGCGATCTCATCTGATAAGTGATGCTGTAGTCTAAGATGTTACCATCGGGCATGGCACCCATACCCCTATTCGGTTTCTACACGGCATCGTACCGGAACGCTAATTATTAGTCACGTCGATTGATAATAAATATTATGGAGGCGTAAAATTAATTGCTATCCTATTCTTATATATTATTAGCAATTAACGTGACTGCTAATAATTATTTTAAGTTTGTAAGTTTATCACGTCTTTGAGAGGTGATATCTAGTGAAAGGCCCGATGAATAGCGTCAGTTTTTATACTGTTTAGGTTCTGCGCATACTTAAATACTGTACAATAATCAGCCTTTCTAGTTATGGTTCATTTTTGGTCTTTGAGCGGCCATATCTAGTGAAAGGCCCATCAACGTGCGGGCAGACCTTCACTATCGTCATCAGTGGAGAACCTATAGGACCCACCAAATGCTAAATCAGCCTTTCTAGTGATAGTTTTCAAAAGTGCAGCTATCTCCTATAATATCAAGTCACTTAACATGGATAAAAAGTTTATAGCAACACTGAAAGAATCATAGATGATTCAAAAAACAGTCCGACTCTTCAAATGACATACTTGACAGCAAATAATGGTGACGTCAGAATGCTATTTAATTATTTTTTTAATTATTGTGTAAACCGACTTATTGAACACACTGTATCGGAGATATCGGGCGTTTTTCCTGGCGCCACACGCGGCCAACAAGGCCCGTACCCCGGTTTTGGCCGAGGCTTAACGGATAAGACCCTGCTGCTGCTGCGATTCTGTAGCCTAGTAACGCCATCTGTCAGCGGATCTATTGGCGTATGTACGTAGCGATATGCTCGAACCGATTATTTTTTGTGTTCCTGCCTTTTTTTCGGCACTTTGTTTATCTTCTTAGGTTGTTTTGCTGTTTATTTTTTAGCAAGTTAAACAATTTGTCCAATTATGTTGCACACATCAGTGTGCATCACACAGTGCATCGTCACTTGGTGAGATCGCAGTCAAGGGCTAAACTTGTAGTGGATACAAAAAAAAAACTAAAATGACAGTTTTAAATCTAATTCTGTCCCTTTCCGCAGGTTATGACAGCGTTGACAATATTTTTAATGCAGCTATTTTAGTTTAATTTAGAGATTGTGCACCACAGGGTCTGGTCAGTTCGATTGTGGCACTACTTCATAAGTTCATAGGATCATTTGTATAGTAAGCTGTTGACGAGATCGATAGCGTGTGTCTCAATGTGATCACTAACGCCACCTACCGGTCAGGATGCGCATGTACAACGCGGCGCTGGACAAGTTGCGGCTGTACTCGCGCGGCGGAGACCTCAGCGGCCTCGCGCGCCCCACGCCGCTCGAGTGGCGCGTCATAGACCTGGCGCTACTACACGACACCAGTCAGACCACGCTCGCCAAGGTCAGTTCAAACTACTCAAACTCATATTTTTGAAGTGCAAAACTTCTTTAGGCGCGTTGAGCACTTTTTGGTACGGGGTAAAATTGTAGATTCACGTGACCGTGACCGGCATGGTCGTGTGACCGACATGCGCGCTGTCCGCGAGCTCGCTGTCCGCGAGCATGTCTTGCATATAAATATACTACATTCGAAATTAAACTTTAATGCCTTAGTGTTAAGGATTATATATTAATAAATAATAATTCTAATTAAAAAAGTTTTCACTTCTATCGGCAGTCCCTATGACTGCCTTTTTTTTATTCAAATAAACTTATTAAAAGTGCTTTTGAATCGTCGAGTGAATCTACCGCTGGTTCCGAATGCCATTCCTGCTCTATTTAAAAAAAAACATTTACAAATACATCGATGTGTAGATAAGTGTGTACATAAGTTAACGCAGGCCTAAGCATTGCTGGAGCGAGTCAAACCCATGCTCCTTTATCATTTACATAATCTTCAACATTATTATAAGCTTTTTTCATGAGCATACTTTTAATGGATTTCTTAAATTTGTGTAAAGGCAAGTTTAAAACAGTAAAAAAAAATTTATTCAATAAAACTGTTACAACTCTAAATATGATTTATTTTTATATAAAGATACCACTCTAAAGTATAATAATTCAAAAAAAATTGTTATCGGTACAACTGATTGATTTATAGGCCCGGTTCATATACAGTAACATTTCACAACATATTTATGAACCTGTCCTGAATAATGTCCTTTTTTGAGTTGTATCACTTTAGATATATTTGGTCTCCAGGACAGCTTCTCGAATTCTTTGGAAGTGGAGGCGATGCTCCAGCTCTACAAATTGATCACCGAAGCCCACAACAAAGTCGACAGAGACAAACAAAACTCCTTACTAAAACCACCAAATGTCACCCAAAACACCCAACGTGAACAAACAAGTACCACCGACCCAACCAAAATTGGGACCACGGCTAATAGTGTTAATATACAAGGTATATATTATTATTATCCTTTTCTTTACACTTTTTCTTGATTGATGGTTGAGCTAGACATGGTTCTCTCTTAACAATCTTAACATCCTGAATTATAATGAGTAATATTGCATTTTATCAATTGAAGCGGTGATAGCTTAGTGGTTAAGACACCCTCTACGGGGGAAGCGGGTTCAATACTCGGGTACGCACCTCCAACTAATCGAAGTTATGTGCGTTTTAATATTGAATAACATTCGCGTTAAACGGTGAAAGAAAGCATAGCGAGGAAACCCGCATGCCATAGAGTTGTTCACAATATTCGCGGAGGTGTGTGAAGTCTTGCCAGTGTGGTGGATTGTGTTCGAAACCCTCTTATTCCGCGAGAAAACTTGTGCTCAGTAGAGAGCCGGCACTGGGTTTGTGGCGGTCTTCGCAGTCCGCGCATAATCCAATAGATGGCATTACCAGTACGATGCGCGCGACCACGAAAAGCCCAACTCACGATTACGAAGTGTTCTCCGAATTACGCTATACATATATACGACCTCCAAAGATGAACGGTTGGACCAGTGGTCCCCGAGCACAACACCCGCTCGGAAGACGATCGTCCTACTGTTACGGTGGAGCCATATCACCTGCTGCCGTACAGGTAGACATGATGATTACAAAATAAATTTAAATCCTTTGAAATTTACCAATTGGAAATAAAGTTCAGTTTACCGTGACACATTGACGGAGTATTCATTTATTTGGTTTAGAGCCCGTCCCCTCGTGTAGTCGTGGCGCGAGTGTGGAAACAGCTCAGAAGTACCCGCTGCTGCTGAGTCAGCTCCTACAGTCCCCTCCGGAGTGGGAGAGCGCTGAGATATGGACGATGGTGCATGCAGAATACAACAAGCGGTGAGTAGTAGTAGAAAATGGGCCTTTAAAGCGTAGCAGAGAGTCAGATAGACACTTTCGCATATATTACTAATATTCTATAAACTATAAAACATCGGTTAAACAGATGAGCCGTGAAAGCGTTGCAAACAGACAGACCGATACACTTTCGCATTTATAATATTAGCTTATTATCGAAGCTTGGATTCGTTTATTTTAATTAAATAGGTGTTTTAAAGAACAAAATGTTTGCAAGCGCGATCTAACCACACGTAGCGCCATCTAGTGCTATTTTAAAGAATAATATCCTTGCAAGCGCGATGTTACCACACATAGCGACATCTAGTGCTGCGATGTAATAACACATAGCGCCATCTAGTGCTATTTTAAAGAACAAAATCTTGCATGCACGATGTAAGCACACAGCCACACACACAGCGCTATCTAGCGACTACTTCATTAACGTCCGGTCCGCAGCGGGCGCGTGGCGTCGCTGGTGACGCTGCAGCGGCGCTGGTACGAGCTGCGGCTGCTGGCGCGCAGGGACCTGCTGCTGTCCTTCCGCGACCATAAGCAGAAGGTACACCCGCTGCTGCTGGCCATCGTCAAAAGGTAACTAATAATAAGGTCCTCCCGACCGAATTTCGGCCACGGCAGCAAAATCCCCACAGAGATTAGCCGTCTGCGAGAGATATTGCGGTGTGTGTGTGTGTGTGCGCACACACTAGCGCGCATACATACACATACGTGCACAGGTGCACTCTTTGTTCCTATACTCTCATAGTATAGCGAAATTGTAAACTGTCGAAAGATTATTTTTCGGTAGATTGTAATCTGTTAGGTATATTAACCCAATAGAACCTAATTATGATTATTTATGTCTAACCCTAACCTAACCTACAAGAAAGAGACAAGAAAACGTAAATACAGTGAATATTTCAAAAATTGACACTCAGAACATCAAACGGTTCACAAATCACAATCTGTCGACAGTTTACAATTTCGCTAGATAGATTACAATCTAACGGTTTACACAATCTTGGTGACATATATATTAGCGACGCTGTCACTGGGTCAGATAAGTTTGTTAAGTTACAGTCTACAGATAAGTGTGGCTATAGTCTATCTTTAACTTCAAGGGTTAATATTTATACACCATTAATAGGTAGACTGAATAGGGCTCTCAAATTGTATTTATGTCAACTTTATAATATCACCTACATTCTTAAGAATAAATTATTATTGAAGTGAAAACCTCTTTAGCTGCGTTGAGCACTTTTTGTTAGGGGGAAAAATGTGGATTGGCGTGACCGACACGCTCGCGAACACCGACATGTTCGCGTTGTTACGAAGACAAAAGGTCTTAAATATAAATATATTACATTCGAAATTAAACTTTAATGTCTATTACATTCGAAATTAAACTTTAATGTCTTAGCTTGAAGGTTTATTTAATATGGAATATTTTTGTAAGTACATAAATAAAAAATGACTTTTTATTTTGGATTGAAAGGTTATTCCTACATTTTCTCTGATGACAGAACATCTTAAAAATTAGTATTTTCCAATCGTAATGAAACTGTTGTGTAAAGTGTTAGTCCTAAGGTGTATAATAATTAACTGAAGTTGTTGCTAATATAATACCTTTTTCTACATTTCCCAGTCAGAAACTCAACTGTTTGTGAAGTAAAATTGAATGGATTTAGTTTTCACTTCTATCGGCAGTCCCTATGACTGGCAATTTATTTTATTTTTTATTTTGTATGTGTAACGGTGAGGCCCGTGCGCGCAGGTTTCCGCACGTGGTGACGTCACCGCTGGTGCTGTGGCAGCGCCTCGTGCACGCGCGCAGCGTGCACGCGCCCGACGCTGACGCGGCAAGCTGCGCGGACGTAAGCCTCAACCTCTCTATTGCCACTATCATTACTATCATTACCATCATTATCACTACCACCCTCATTATCATTATCACCACCGTCATCATCATCGCCATTGTAAATGAAAATGACATAATTTCATGTAGGACAACTTGTGTCACTTATGATCCGGTTCGGAAAGCAGTTCTACTGAGAAGAAACTCAGCAGTTGCTCTTTTTCTTCTCGAGATATTACCGCGTTCAAGGTATTACGCCATCTCTTCCTATTGAAGGCCGTGAAAGAGGTACTGCAAACCGGAGTGTCGATCGAACCTTTTATTTGGTCAGGCCAATGTCTCGGGCTTCGTCCGCGGAGTCTCTTTCTCTTTTTAAAAATAATCAAATCCATAACTAGGCCCACTACTGAGCACAGATCTTCTCACAATGAAAAGGACTTAACCAATAGTCCTCCACATTTGCCGAGTGTCGTTCAGCAGAATTTGCACATAAATTTTAAATCATCACCCATAAATAATTTGACAAGTAAATTATGAATGCTAATTATTTAAAACTAGCAGATTCCCGTGACTTCGTCCGCGTGAAATAAGTTTTTTAAACTCCCACGAGAACTCCCAAATTTTTCTGGTTAATATAATATAGCCTATGACACTCACAAATAATGTGGCTTTCTGTTGGTAACAGAATTTTCAATATCGGTTCGGTAGATCCAGTGATTACCCCCTACAACTTCACAAATTCAAAAAGTTTACCTCTTTATAATATTAGTATAGATTGCGGAGAACTGTCAGGCATGCAGGTTTCCTCGCGATGATAGTTTCGAAATTCAACCCTTAGTCCTCCGAACATTGGTGTATAACTGAAGCGTATCAACTGTTCACCCCGAGAGAATAATGATGGTAATGATATAATTATTTGAGGTATTCAAAGTACTCATGTTCAACTGTCTGCGCAGGCGCCGACCGAAGCGACGCCGACCGATGTACCGAGCACCGTGTGTAAGTAATTGAATTTTTTTCTTTTTAAATAATATCACACACTCAATACAGCCCATTAACGTCCCACTGCTGGGCAGAGGCCTCCACTCTCATAGGAGAGCGGGAATTAGAGCTTAGACCCACCACGCTGCTCCAATGCGGGTTGGCGAGCTTTAACGACTATTATCATGTTAGTTCTATCCCGGGACCGAATGCTTTACGTGCTCTCCGAGGTACGGGGGTAGAACACCGCCAACTTCCTAATTCCGGACTATATATAGTTGATAAAATATAGCTTGATACCTGTGACAGATGTCATCCAAATGACGCCTATGAAGTTCAGTATTATGTCAACGTAAAAATGTATGAAAAATGTATGCGAAAAATGTCATACTTTATTGGTTTCTGCACATTGTTAGTGACGTTCCTTTTTCATCGTAACCAAAGTCTATTTTATGGGCACTACAAATACGTTAAATCGGAATAAGTTGTTACTTTTTAAATTAAAAAATCTAGTTATTAACATTTTATTCATATTATTATTTGATTAGGATGGATTTTCAACATTGTCCCCTAGTCCTATCTATGTCACTCTGACAGCTGTCACAGGTATCAAGCTATATTTTACCAACTATAGTACTGAGAATTTCTATTCGGAAAAACCCAATACTTAATTATGGCCCGACCCGGGACTCGTACCCGGGACCTCGGTGGCCGCAGTCGAACACGTAAACTAATATTATAATTCTAGATGATGCCGAGAGATATAATAATCTTAGGAAACTCTTTGATATTCTGCCACTAAAAGTCTTCCTTATATGTAAAATACAATGTTTATTTGAGAGATTTAATACTCATTGTAGACTGTATCAATTGGTTCAATAAAATAGTGACTTGATTATTTTTAGTTGGTTCGATTCCCGGCTCAGGAAAGCTTTTAAAAAAAATTTTGAATGTTATTTTTAAAAGTAAAGGAGTGTTTCCTTCGAGACAAATTTCATAAAGTACTTTTCCTTCGTGGCCAATTCGTTTTGACAACCCGCTATAATATATTTTGTATTGAATTTCAGCAATGAGCGACGTGATGACTGATCTGTTGGATTGGAGTGACGACGAACCAGAAATTATTGAACCTTACAAGGAAGTCATCGAAATCGACTCAGACAATGAAGCAGACGCAAACACTGATAACACTAAAGAGAATGATCAACACCCTAGACTTAAGGCTATCAAAACTGAACCTAAAGATGTCGACAATCCAAACATACCACAAGGAGATACTACAACTACTGATGATATTGTTAAAACTGACAAAGAAACTGGCAATTCTAGTGATAAAACAGTGAATATAATGATATCTGACATTATAGATAAATGTATAGATACGTCACGAATAGAAGAAATTACTAAAAATATACAAACCCTACAGCAAAATATGTCTCTAACAGGTTTAAATACATCTGCAGTTGAAAGTAAAAAAAATAGTAGTAATTCTGTAAATCAAAGAAATGCAAATATTGCAGATAGTCTAGAAGCTACAGAAGAATCAAATTCGCAGGCAAGTAAAATTAGAATCATGTTTGAAGATGACGCCGATTTGAATGAAATAGAAAATTATTTCGCTAACCTGGACGATGATGCATTGAATGCTATAGATGACGAAAATAGTGATAGTGTAATAAAAAGTGAAAAACAATCATCCAGTGAAAACAAAAGTGAGAGTGACCCAAAAGTGAAAAGTGAACTGGATGAAATTGAAAATCATTCAGTTGCAAACGAGCATATGGACAAACAAAATAAATCAAGCAATAATAATGATAGGCTATCGAGGCTGTCATTGAAAAGAAAATTAGTAGATAATTACTATAAGAAGGTACCTCGCGATTGTTTTAAGGATGTCGTTTCAAAAGATACTAACTCGAAAGGTGCAGTGTCCGGCGACAGTGAAACGAGCGCGTCGACTGAAGTGGACAGCGACAGCAGCAGTAACAGTAACAAGTGCAGTGACAGTGACACGCACAGTGACAGTGACAAGCACAGTAACAGTGAAAAGTGCAGAGACGTCGGCAATGCACGCAATTCCATCGGTAAGTGTTTCACACTGTTTACACATAGACTTAATTCATTTTTGCTACCTGAAAACTGCGAAAAATATTCGTGCGAATTAACCACATTAATATATTAATTTACTTAATACTGGCTGATGCCCGCGACTTCGTCCGCGTGGATCAAAACTTTTTGATTCCCGCGAGAACTCTTTAAATTTCCGGGATAAAAAGTAGCCTATGTCCTTCCCCGAGATAGAATCTACTCCTGTACCTTTCATCAAAATCGGTTGAGCAGATGGGCCGTGAAAGCGTAGCGGACAGACAGACACTTTCGCATTTATAATATTAAGTATGAAGTATGGATTCAGAGAAAACGTCTTTATCGCGATGCAGGCAGATCCAGTTTTTTCACTCGACCGGTTGTTTGGTTACAGACGAGTAAATTATTCAAATAAAACTTTTTTTTGTCTTGTCTTTGGGAGAGCACAAATCAACCATCAGGTCGTACGTTGCGTCACCCACGCACGCGAGCAACGTAGGCATTTGTAGGTTAACCTTCTTCGTCATTTGCGAGAAAATATTGCTCCATCCGATCGATATAGGTGCTCCATGTCCCCGAACTGAGATTAAACTCTCCTAACTTTCCTACGGACATCTTGGACGACATTTATGATTCTGTATAGCACAATCTCTAAACTAAACTAAAATGGCAGCTTTAAGCTAGCTTTTAGCTTTTTAGCTTTCTAGTTCTGTCCCTTTCCGTAGGAAGTATTATGAAAGGGTTAGCAATATTTGTAATGCTCTAATTTTAGTTTGGTTTAGAGATTGTGCACTACAGAATCAGCCCCAATAACTTATGACTGCGCCACTGTAAATGACATAAACAGAACATAAATTATTAAAATACCCACCTTATATACTACAGACGAGAAGCTGCTGATGCTGTCTCGCGTGGTGCTGACGCCTGTGGAGCACATCCCCGACTGGGGCCGGCACAGCCGCGGCGGTGTCGTCCGCTGTCGCCAGTTCAGCGTTAAGCGCTTCGCGGCGCGCGTCCACGTCACCGCGCGGTGAGTGAGCTGCGCTGTAACTAGCGATGTTCCGGATATCCGTATCCGCGGATATCCGAGGGAGAAAAAAGATCCGTATCCGTTACTTTTTTGACGGTTCTTTTAACTTATTAATTTTCAATACATAGATGAAATTCTATATATAAGTATTTAGGTAGCAATTTGGCACCTTTATATTGCACACTAAACTATAAACAAAACAAAAGAAAGACCCGCGCAATGCAAGTCGAAACGTCTTGTCCTGTTACGCAAAGCGTCAAGTAGCGTCCACTTTTGACGATCCGGCACATCACTAGTTGTTACATCACGTGCACTATCATTATTTATTCACCACAATGTCAGGAATATATCAGGGATCACAAGGAGGTTCAATCTCATGCCTTTAAGATAATATGATGGTTACAAGTTTTATGGCCCAAATAAAACATAAAATTAAATTATTTACAAAAATTAAATTGGTAAATTAAATTCAAAATTCTAAATACACTCAATAATTAACAAATCACATATAATAAATCTTCATAGAAAAAATACTACAATAAAATACAATAGGTCACACGTTGCTCACTAGGTCACACGTCGCTCACTAAGTCACGCGGGGCTCACTAGGTCACGCGGGGCTCACTAAGTTCGGAAACGGAAAAAATGAAAAAGGTTGGAAAAAACGAGACTCTAACTGGGTTACACATTGCTCACTAGCGCGTCGCGTATTAGGTCGCGCGTTGCTCATTAGGTTCCTACCTATTATTAGTCCCTTCCTAGGTTCCGCATCGCTTACTAAACCATGCGTCCCTTAGGTCACGCGTCGCTCGCTAGGTCACGGTTTACTTATAAGACTACACGTCTGTCACATCTGTATGGCACGCGTCATGCTTCAAACATACTCGTATTCATTGGTTGTCGATGTGGCAGGGAACTGAACGCGTGCAGGCGCTACGTAGCGGTACGCACGGAGTTACAGCCTCCTGCGTGCCAGCCCGAAGCGCCGCCGCGTGCCAGCGCGAGCGGGCCGGGGATAGCGCCCCAGAAGATGGAGGAGATGCGCAATATACCGCGCGCGTACAAGGTGACTTAAACGATAGTTTTACTCATATCACAATAACTAATGACACTGATTTAGAGTTCAATTTTGTGTACGTATTCATATACTCGTACGATACGTTTCAGAAATTAAAATTGTTTGTACTGAATGTGTGACTTTAAATCAATGCTATTAAGGTTCATTTTCCTTTGACGCGAATGTTATCGAATTAATACGATCAATCGAATTAAAAATTAGGATAAATAAAGGAACACATTCTGTAATTTTTCCATTCAAATCCATTTTCAAAACGAACTATTTTTTGTAAATAAATACAAAACCAACACCCTGTGAATGCCTATCGGAGAAGACGTGTATTGCGACGAATTCGCCCGCTCGCTACCCGCGCAGCCCGCGCGCTGTCTGTGGTGGCGAACGACGGGCGCAGCTGTCACCCGCCACGCGCCCGACCCGCGCCCGCGTTTGATAGAGTTGCTGATTTGATTGAGTTGTCATCACCCCTATTGGAGTAATCCATTACTATGATCTGTGGTCGTCAGGTGATGAAGCGCAATCTGTCGCGCCGCCTGCGCCTGCCGCGCACGTACCTGTCGGGCGCGTTCTGGGCGAGCGCACTCAACGTGGCGCAACTGTGCGTGTGCAACCCCTTGACTGTGGCCGTGCGCAGACTCCAGCACAGACCCGTCAAGAAGGTACGCCGCACGCAACCGCCTCAATTTACACACACGTGCCCTGTCACACAAACAATGTCGAACTTCATTTATATATTAGGAGATAGCTTCACTTTTGTAACTATCGCTAGAAAGGCTGATTTCGTATTTGGTGGGTCCTAGGCTCTCCACTGGTTGGAAATCTGCCAGTCTGCTGTAGGATAGCAAATAATTTTACGCCTCTATAATATTTACTAGCAATCGACGTGACTAATAATTGCTAATAATTATTTTAAATTTGTAAGTTTTTTATGTCTTGGAGAGGTGAATGATATCTAGTGAATGGCCCGTGGAATAGCGTCACTTTTTATACTGTTTATATAGGTTCTGTGCATACTTTAATACTGTACAAGAATCAGCCTTTCTAGTTATGGTTAATTTTTGGTAAACACGTCTATCTCTTAGTCTATTAGTAACTATATAAATAGTTACTAATATTATATATTACCTATTGTCCGTTCCATCTATACTGTACTAATCTCGGTTGCTTATTTTATCGTACTGGGTTGGACTATTCTAATGCTGGAACCCAAAACTAGGTTAACTTTAAAAAAAAAAACTTAAGACAGGTGAGGAGCATTTCCTGATTACTGATTTGACTAAGTTGTCAAATACCCAATTTATGTTTGTTTAGTTCTAAATTCAATAAAAGATGGCGCTGATCGTAATTAAGACGAAACGCCACGGAGGTTTCTCCATACAAACATATTCATCTTTTTTCTCCACGGATAATTACAATAGAGAAAATATTCTTACCATAAAATCCATATGTATCCGTGCCATGGCCCAGTTTTCGCGCCATCATCAGACATCCCGCAGATAAATTTGACGAATATAATAAAAAAAACATACCACCAGGTGGAGCTGGCGGACATCGCGGAGGTGCGCATGCGCAACAGCACCATCCTCACCGCGCAGGTGGCGCCCATCAGCCTCGAGGTGGGTACTGACTCTAGCACTGGCTCGGCAATCGCTTCCTTATTTATACACAAGTAATAAAATTTAAAATTTAAAAAACCCACGACGAACTGCAGAGCCCCATTATGACCTTTATAACTTTGAAACAACTATTAGAACTTAGCAAAAGTATATATAAAATAATATCTAAAACACAAAACTGCATATTTGCCAGCTCAGTAGTTTTTTTGACCAGCGTGGTGGACTATGGCCAAACCCTTCTCATTCCGAGATAACACTTGTGCTTGGTATTAAGTAGAGGTGTCAAATAGTGTTAAATTTTAATATTCTGATAAAAAATGTTAAAAAAGAATGTGATCACTTTAAGAGTTCCTGTGCCCACTACCTGGCTCCATCACGAGACCCTGGACAGCATCTAGGTTTAAAGTACTTGTCAAGACAAATCAAAAGAATCCAAATACGACGGGTTTATGATGAGAACTTAAGGAGTTCTCATGACCACCTCCTAGCTCTATCATGAGACCCTGGGCAGCATCTAGGTACAAAGCGCTCGTCAAGACAAACCAAAAGAGTCCAAATACAACGGGTTTACGATAAAATTTGAGGAGTTCCCATGACCACCTCCTGGCTCCATCATGAGACCCATAGCAGCATCTTAGTACAAAGTGCTTGTCAAGACAAATCAAAAGAGTCCAAACACGACGGGTTTACGATGAAAATTTAAGGAGTTCTCATGATCGCCTCCTGTCTCCATCATGAGACCCTGGGTAGCATCTAGGTACAAAGCACTTGTCAAGACAAATCAAAAGAGTCCAAATACGACAGGTTTACAATGAGAACTTAAGGAGTTCCCATGACCACTTCCTGGCTTCATCATGATACCCTGGGCAGCATCTAGGTACAAAATGCTAGTCAAGACAAATCAAAAGAGTCTAAACACGACGGGTTTACGATGAGAACTTAAGGAGTTCCTATGACCACTTACCAAATCACGATTGCAGCTCAGCTTGATCAATGGTCCTAAAACCTGGAACCTTCTCACAAGCTATACATATCTAATGCAAAAATCCTCATCTCAATCGGCCCAGTACTTTAGAGAAAAATAGTAACATATTGAAAAATTAAAATCATATACTACAGCTCAGCTTGGTTGTCTATGGTCCTAAAATATATCTAAGGACCTTGCCAGAAGTTATGCTTATCTAATGCAAAAACGGTAACAAAAAAGTACACAAACAAACACACAAACAAACAAACAACCTCTTAGGGCAAACACATATACCGTCTCCGTTTCGTCGAGGGTAAAAACAATACGTGTACATTGGTTCTTTTCATGCCTCTGACATTCAAGTTTCTTTTTCGAAAATTAAAGAAAAGTACCGTACAAGTCTCGACCGAAATAGTAATTCACGGCCCCGTTTACATAAAAAGGCCTCGGCTAGCGCCTCTTCCTTTTAAAATCACTTCGCCTCTTCTTCCAATATAACTCAGCCGTGAATTGCTTTATTTCCGGCCTGTGCAGTAATGTAATATTTTTTAATACACAATTTTCTACAGCGTCAGGTTTCCGAGATATAAGCTAGCAATGCTGTGGTGGAGCCATTGTCGAGTAGACAACTTTACATACAAGTAATAAAATTAAAAATTTTAAAAAATCCACGACGAACTGCTGAGCTCCACCTAGGTACAAAGTGCTTGTTACGACAAATCAAAAGAGTCCAAACACGACGGGATTACGATGAGAATTTAAGGAGTTCCCATGATCGCCTCCTGACTCCATCATGAGACCCTGGACAGCATCTAGGTACAAAGCGCTTGTCAAGACAAATCAATAGAAATCAAATACGACGGGTTTACGATGAAAACTTAAGGAGTTTCCATGACCACCTCCTGGCTCCATCATGAGACCCTGGGCATCATCTAGGTACAAAGTGCTAGTCAATACAAATCAAAAGAGTCTAAAAAGGACGGGTTTACGATGAGAACTTAAGGAGTTCCTATGACCACCTCCTGGCTTCATCATGAGACCCTGGGCAGCATCTAGGTACAAGCTAAATATATCTAATGCAAAAAACCGCATCTCAATCAGCCCAGTACTTTTTGTGAAAAACGGTAACATATTAAAAAATTAAAATCATAGACTACAGCTCAGCTTGGTTGTCTATGGTCCTAAAATATATCTAAGAACCTTCTCACAAGCTATACACATCTAATGCAAAAAACCGCATCTCAATCGGCCCAGTACTTTTTGTGAAAAATGGTAACATATTGAAAAATTAAAATCATAGACTACAGCTCAGCTCGGTTGTCTATGGTCCTAAAATATATCTAAGAACCTTCTCACAAGCTATACGTTTCTAATGAAAAAAACCGCATCTCAATCAGCCCAGTACTTTTTGTGAAAAATGGTAACATATTGACAAATTAAAATCATAGACTACAGCTCAGCTAGGTTGTCTATGGTCCTATAATATATCTAAGAACCTTCTCACAAACTATACACATCTAATGCAAAAATCGCATCTCAATCGGCCCAGTACTTTTTGAGAAAAATGGTAACAAAAAAGTGCACAAACAAACACACAACCTCTTAGGGCAAACACATATACCGTCTCCGTTTCGTCGAGGGTAAAAACAAACACTAGATGGTTTACAAAAGTCAGGGTTTTTTTACCACTTTTTATCTTAAATTTGACTTAAAATCTTTATTATTATGGATGTAATACTGACTGGTGCCACTTGTGAACTTTAACGTTAACCATTACCAACGACAATAATCGGTGTAACTACTAATTTGATTGCCTCGTTGGTCTTTTGGTTAGTATGTTCGACTGCGGCCAACGAGGTCCCGGATTCGAGTCCCTATTTGGGCCATAACGAGTATTGGGATTTTCTTACAAGAAATTCTCAATAGTAGCCCGGAGTTAGAAAGTTGGCCGTGTTCCACCCCCGTGCCTCGGAGAGCACGTAAAGCCGTCGGTGTTGCGCCTGATCTATCTCTGGTCGTGTCGGATTTTCCGTCCCATCGGGCTATGAGAGTAAAGGAACAGAGCCGCTGCCGCGCAGATGGCTAATCTCTCTGGAGATTGGCCGCCGTGGCCGAAAATATATATTAGTAGCTGATGCCCGCTACTTTGAGCTATTTGGTTCCGGCGGGAACTCAAAGTAGCCTGGATGCGTTATTGCAGACTATAATCTACCTCTGTGCCATATTTCGCCCAGATCCGTTCAGTCGTTCCGGCGTGATTGAGTAACAAACGTCCGTCCATCCATACAAGCTATCGCATGTACGCTGTCAGTATAGAGTAGAGTATAGAGCAGGGATGGCGAACCATTGGCAACACAATATATTGACACAATATTTTGGGCACGTCACTGATCACAAAATTCATTATGCACTAATAAAAAAAACCCTAATAAGTTATTTGTCATCTAATCTGCAACAACAGAAGTCACACTAATTTTACTTTAATTTAAATTACGCGTATAATTGAGACATCGCAAAATGATTTTTTCTTGTAGTAAATAAAGAGTTTTGTCGCAAAGTCAAAATTATTTGTTCGCACGTCTAAGACCTCATTAAACATTTCTTTATAAAAAATGGCATGTTGATACATAAAGGTTCGCCCTGGTATAGAGTATCAGTTCTGTCCGCAGACACCGGCCGACGGCAGCGCACCGGAGCCGCCGCGGGGAGACGCCGGTGAGTGTTTTAATTTTGCTTTTTTGTGTTAAGCACACGAATTGGGTTATTGAATTAAAAAAAAATTGACAGTCATAGGGACGATAAAAGTGAAAACGATTTAAAAAAAAAATTAAAGTTATTAAAATATAAACCTTAATACTGAGTCATTAAAGTTTAATTTCGAATGTAGTATATTTACATGTTCGCGAGCATGTTCGTCACGCGAATCTACATTTTTACCCCCTACCAAAAAGTGCTCAACGCGGCTAAAGAAGTTTTCACTTCAATAAATAAATGTATTGTTTGTTCACTCGGCAGGTGGTGGGGGGCGCGGGGCGGAGGGATCGGAGGAGGCGGCGGAGGGGGAGGAGGCAGCGGCGGAGGGGGCGGAGGCGCTGCCCAGCCAAGAAGATCTCATGAAGATGATCAGGACTCTGGTGGTGAGGATTTGTTTTTTTTTTTTTTTCAATATATAGGCTAACACTCGGCGGCAAACAGACCTGCTTGTGTTAGCATTATTACTATTTATCATTTTAACTCATGAAACAGAAAGTATAATATCTGTCAATTTGACTCGTTTCATGTCATTCGATTTAATCTGCGGATACGGACGCCATATTGAAAATTGTTAGTATAAATGCGAGTGTTTTGACGATGGTAATTCAGTCTCCACGATTATTGAATACTTTTGTGTTTAGATCTCAATTTGGATTAGAGCTTAAAGGGCAAAACACACAGGGAGAGGGCGGGGGTCGGGTCGGGTGTCAGGCGGGTTGAATTCCTTGTATTTATATGGAAGACATCACACAGCTACACCCGCCACGCACCCGACCCGCGCCCGCCTTCCGTGTGATGTCTTCCATATAAATACAAGGAATTAAACCCGCCTGACACCCGACCCGACCCTCGCCCGCTTCCTGTGTGTATTGCCCTTAACGATAGCAATCGTGGCCGGATCAAATGAATATTGTCTTTAACTTTAGCCAGCTTTTATTTAATTACATTAAATCTCTTTTGGAACCTCTACACGTTTAACTATTTACTCGTGCAAGTTTCAAATGAGAGGACAATATTAAGTGTTTTATCAATACCTAGTTCTGGATTGTCGCTTACAATAATTGCAAGTTGTGATGCAGCCTAAGATGTAGCGCACTTGCCTAGAAGATGCCTATTCACTCTTGATTTGAAGGTTATATACCTTGTAACGTAGCAAGGAGGTTGAGGTTTGCAACGTCCTTACTACGTACATGAGATAGGGATTTCTACCTGAAATTATTATCAACTGACTGGGGGATCTCTAAAGTAAACACGGATTGCACACAAACAGGATGATCCTTTATTCACTCAGTTCTATACTACGAGTACATGACGTATTTACATGACTAAGCTTACAATCTACCATAACACTATGCGCGAGCGGCGGGACGTTTTATTAGACGCGGGTATGCGTACGCGGTTACCTACGGTAGGTATGTGACGCGGATAGCGTCGCGGACGGAGGAGGAGAGCGGGACGCTACGCTACGGTGCTCGAGGCTACCGGAGTCTTTCAGCCTCTTCACCCTGGTCGAGCAGCGAGATAATCACACCGACCGTAGTGGGCGAAGGCGCCGAGAGACTGTCTTGAACTCGTGGCTGCCGCCGTATTTATATTCGGGGGGGGGCGTGGCCTCTACGGTGGCGTGATCGCTCGGCTGATGTCGCGGTGCTCGCTGATTGGCCGGTCGGGCCGTCGAGCCGGTGTCGTGTTCGGCCGTGGAACATTCGAGAAGTTTCTGTACTGGCCGGGCTGGCTTGTGACTTGTTCGTCACAACCTATGTAAAAAGAGGAGGGGAAAACGGAAGGGCATTCCATATCCTAGCAGTTCGAATAAGAACGAGGAATTGAATAGAATAAATATATTTATGAAAAAGTCGAGCCGTTAAAGCGTAGCAGACAGACGGGCATACTTTCGCATTTATAACTATTTATAAAAGTATGGGAGTATGGATGCAATGAAATCATAGTGGTGTTATGCCCTGGCAGGCGGCAACCATGCCTCCCTGGCGCATTGCGAAGGTGCCGGGTTCGATCCCCGGCAGGGTCAATTTGGAAATTTATAATTTCTGATTTTTCCCTGGTCTGGCCTTGTGGGAGGCTTCGGCTGTGGCTAGTTACTACCCTACATGCAAAGACGTGTCGCCAAGCGGTTAAAGTGCAAAACACACAGGAAACCAGCACGGGTCGGGCGCGGGCCGAGTCGGGTGTCAGGCGGGTTGAATTCCTTGTATTTATATGGACGACATCACACAGCATCTCCCGCCACGCGCCCGACCCGCGTCCGTTCCCTGTGTGTTTTGCCCTTAAGTGTTCCGATACGGTGATGTGTGGAAACCGTTTAGGGGTATGAGTTTAATACCCCACCAGGTACCCTACCAGGTTAGCCCGCTACCATCTCAGACTGCATCATCACTTACCATCAGGTGAGATCGCAGTCAAGGGCTAACTTGTAGTGGATAACTAAAAGTGTGTGTGTGCAATTCACACACGGCAGAAGTGAAACTTCAGAAAAGTAGCCTGCTAGGAATAAATAATAATATAACTTGGAGAGATACAGGAGATAAATATAACTTGTATTCTATCTTATTCTCTCGCAAGCTCTCTTTTTTAGTGTCGCTTTTTCGCTTCATCGAATTTTTAAAATCACGATTCTGAAGAAGTTTCACTTCAAAAATTGGCAGTCGATGATGACTGCCGATAGAAGTAAAAACTAATATTTTTTTTTGTAATTAAAAAAAATATAATAATTAAAATATTTTAAATATAAACCTTAAAACTAAGGCATTAAAGTTTAAATTACGAATTTACTTACTATATTAATACTTAAGACCTTCTGTCTTAAGAAGAACGGTGTAGAACCATATTTTTACCCCCTACCAAAAAGTGCTCAACGCGCCTAAAGAAAGAAGTTTTCACTTCAAAAAACCATTGTCGCGACGTAGTATACAGCTAACTCCATCTAGTGGCCCCCGCAGCACCCCAGCCTCGCGGCGCTGCGCGAGGCGGACGCGAGCCGGCGCGACAGCGATGCGGAGGCGCGCGCCGCGCACGAGGAGGCGCAGCTGCGCAGTCAGCGCGACACGAGGCAACACCTGCACGACGACATCCAGAACCTCATGGACGCGTATCACGTGAGTGTCAACTGTCGCGTGTTCAGACCCCGCGGCTCTGCTTTTGCATGTATGTACATGTAGGGGCACAAGTCAACGACCTCAATTATAGACGGGCCCTGTCAAGCAAAGAATGTGGGCGTATGTCTAGTAACGCCATCTAATCTGAAAAGCGGGAACTTGCTTGCAACATATGCCCCATCTTGAATGAAAGCTTGAAAACGTATGACTGGTCATAGATAATATAGGTCACAGCCGTATTAAGCCAGTTATGTAAAAAAGAAAAAAACATACAGTTTGCCGCGGAAATTTAAATGATTGCGTAATGGATAAAAATATTAAATAGGAAGATTAAATAACGTTTTTTTGGAAATGTATAATTATGAATTGAAACACTTAACTTAAAATAAAAATTTCACAGTGCCAAACTAATAAGACTTTTGATGTTAACTTAATTATAACAAATTATCTAAACGACGAGCGATCGTGACAGCGCTACGACGGGGACAAAGGCAGATGAGGAACGTGTTCAGCAAGTCGGACGCCCGTCATTTTTCTATGAAAGGGCCCATCTAGTACCTACATATATATCGATGGCACAAGTACCTACATGACGTAAACATGACGCGGCCACGTTAGCCAATCACGTGCCGCCGCCTGAATCGCGATAACGAAGTTCTTTCGGAATTGTACTATATATAGAACTTTCAACCTACGACAGTTGTCCCAGCTGGGAGCCCCGAGCATGACACCGGCTCGGAGGAAGATCTTCCTATTGCCTCGGGAGCATATACCATACGCTCCCGACATACATTGTACGGTCGCGTCCAGAAACTGTTTGTCAATTTTCAAATGAGATTATTTAGAACACTACGAGATCTTAAACGCTTAAGCCTAGGTATTTACTAGTGGTTCGCCCCGAACTGAGACCTCGCGGTATCCATAAGATAGTGTTAACTAGTATTTACTAGTGGTTCGCCCCGAACTGAGACCTCGCGGTATCCATAAGATAGTGTTAACTATATAATGCGCGCTCATCTTTACGTTCATAGACATCAGTACTATCAGTAGACAATTTTTTAATTTTTTTTTTTTTTTTTTTAATTTAATTTAATTTTAGTACAAATGAATAAACTTTTTCTTTTTTAAACAGAGCGCCATCTATTGACGTCATTGTGAAGTTCTGTTAAAAATACTGAAGCTCATTTATCTAATTTTAGTATTTGTTGTTCAAGTACAGGATATAATTCAAATAATTGATCAAGTTTCAGGCTCAGCCTTTCCGAAAATTGAGAGTTCTGAGGTCAGCTTTGGATGTTAGAAAATCTCCACTTTGAAAGCCCATTTCGTTAATTTTAGGGGAAAAATTAAAAAAAAATTTTTGGACATTCCTAATTATCTTTAAAATGATATACCGCAACCCTATGTAACGGTACAAAAAATATTTTACTTTTCTATGAGAGATTTTTATAACTTGTTAAGCCATATTCGGCTGGACACCATTGGTTTACATATTATATTTAAATTTGAAGTAATTACGTTCAGTAATTCAGAAGTTATAAGGCTCTGACAGACGGACGGACGGACAAGTGCAAATTCACTCAAGTAGACTCAGAGCTATTCGCTTCGCTCGGTCAATTACGTTTCAAAGCTATGAAAAGATTTCAAACATTTAATTAAAAAAACAAATACAATAAATAAAAAAACGAGTGTGCTTTGGACCCACCCCTGAAGTAAAACTTCTTTAGCTCTATCTATATGTATGTCATATACATAAATGTTGGAACGCGCTTGCCTAGAAAATGCCTATTCACTCTTTAATAGGCCTCCACTGTGTCTTAGATATACGAAACGTAACTGGTCTCTATGAGAGAAAGAGAGAAAGAAAAAGTGTGCTCGCACTTCTCTCTCTTCCCTACAAAGTAATATACGAAACGTAACTCTGTCTCTTTCTATCTTCACTAACTTATATCTCCCTCTCAACTTGCGTTAGCCTCGCCCGATCGTTTTTTTTCGTAACGCTCTCGTCACGCATTTACAAGCTTACTCCTCAAGTCAAGCGTGCGTAAAAAAGTTTTACTTCAATAAAATTGAATTGATGTTTTGTAATTCCCGAGGAATTCTTCAATTTTCCGGGATAAAAGTTGTATGTATAGTGTTCTAACGAAAAATAAAAATTTACAGGTTCCTGAAAAGCCGAAAAAGTCGGCATCTTCAAGGATTAAAAAGGTTCAGCCAAAACATAAAGGAGTAATAAATGAGGATGATATACCTCTCCCTGACGCGTTCCAAGAGTGGCAGCGGCAAAAGACGCTCATCCACAAATACTTCAGCTTCAACAACCTGACTCGTGAACCCGACGCCAAAACACAAAGCAAAAAACCAGGTCCAAAGAATCGGACTTCTAAAGTAAGGACTTCTGTATCAAAAGTGAGCGATAGTTCAAAGAACAAAATCGATCTAATGGCCATCAGTGATGATGAAGATGTGTCAAAAAAGTGTAATAATTTGACAGGTGACAAATCAACTAATAATAAAAAAAGACCAGGAGAAGACTCACATAATACAAACAAACGTGCGAAATTCACTGAAGATCAACCAAATGATACAAGTGCCAAAAATAATGAAGATAACACTATCTCAGATTCTGATGACGATGGTGATAGGATGATCATTGATGAGGGAATTCGCGACATCGATGATCCTGTAGTTAGTACAGGATCATCGACAGATGACAGGGAATCTTTTAGAGATTCCGTGTCAACACCAAGTACTCAACAAGCACAACCAAATAATCCACGCCTGACCATCATGCCCGTCGATTCAGTGCCAGGGCTACATTCAGATCACGATATGTCCTCGAACATTGTATATGTCGTCAAAACGCATAAAAATGACAATGAGCCGAAGAAAGCTATGACTCCTACTTCCTCGACCTCCAATAGTATTAAGCTTCCCGGTGACGCTTCTCTAACGCTGAACACGCCTGTGACGACGTCTATAAGCACGAAGCTACCGACGTTCTATTTCATGGCGTCGGGGAAACAGGTTAAAGGAAATCCTGAGTTTAAAGTAATGTCCGGTCCTCCTCTGCGAAAGATTCTGCCTAAAACTACGCCAATGAATGTAATCAATACATCTGATAGCATAGAAACGCTTGCAGAGCAGAAATTTACGTATCCAACCAATATAATAAGAATGACTCGCCCTGGACCACTTTCAGCCAAACACGGATGTAGAAATCTAATTTTAAAAGCAACGTCAGACAAAATAAATAAATTGAATCCAGAAAGGTCCTCTGAACAAATACCTGAACCTCAAATTGTTGAAGAAATCGATTTAACTGATGACACAGAAGTAGATCTCGCAACTGGTCCTAAAATTGTCAGTATTTCTTCATTGAAAAATATTAAAGAAGAGAATGACGTCGCAAATCCATGGACAGATGGTGATGATAATAGTAATAAGGTTGTCAATATATGTGAGGATTTATTTGATCCCACAAAATTGCCTAACATAACATCTGTGAGTAAAGGCCAAATGCTAAGTCTTGAAGTCGGACCGATTACAACTTCTATAAATAAAAGGACGTACTCCAAAAAGAGTACAGTGACGCCGGAAAGTAATGCCAATAATGAACAAAGTTCGGTCAACCTCACCTTTATCTTGAATAAAAACTCGACGTCGAATAAGAGGAAAGAAGTAGCCGAAACTATATGTTTAGATTCTGAATCCAATGATGAGAATGAAACTCTAGATTGCACGTCGATAAAACAAGAGAAAGATGTCGATGTTGACACCTCATCCAATGACAGTGAGTCGCAAGACGTTGACGTGGAATCAGAAGCGCTGTCAGCTCCGAATGCCGACATACATGAAGTGAAATCTTCCATTAACGAAGTTTTATCAATAGTTAAAACAGAGAAAGAAAGTCCAATAAAATCTTCCCCATTTCAAACCACGAGTAGCGAAACCACCCCTCAAAATAAAAACACTAGTAAAAGCCTATTAAAGCCGATCGCCCAAAATGAAAACTCTAGCCGAAGTCTGTTAAAAACATCCTCTCAGAATCAAGGTATAGGCAAAAGTTTATTGAAAACAACGTTTCAAAATCCAGAAACAAGTAAAGGTCTACCAAAAACAACATCCCAAAATCTAGAAACAAGCAATAACGTACTAAAGTCAACCTCACAAAATCAGGAACCAACTGCAAGCTCCCAAACAAAAGACACAGACAATATACCGATAAAAATAACAAATACGACAACATCGAAAGACCTTTTGAAGTTGAGTCCTGAAGAACTCGCGCGTTTACTAGAGGACGATAACGACGAAGAGATCATTGAATATGCTCCACCACAGCCACAAAACAAAGTCGCAACGCAGAGTGTTGCGCCTGTACAGAAGAAAGCGCAGAATATAGCGCCTGTACAGAAGAAAGCGCAGAATATAGCGCCTATAAAGATTAAGAAAGAGCTTTCGAAGGAGACGCAGTTAACCACGCAGGGAGTGGTGGTGAAGCAGGAGGGGGGAAGTGGGAGCGGGAGCGGGAAGGGGAGTGAGCAGGAGCCGCCCACTAACCTGGAGTTGCTGCTGCAAGACGTGCCCAGTGTCAGCGAGCTGAGGACTGCCCTGCCTGACGTCATTTGTGGTGAGTACGACACAACTGATGCATACTATTATAAAGAAAACACTGTAACCATTTGATAATTTACTTTTCGTACCACTTGCTCAAAAAATTGACATTCTATGCCACAAAAAGCGAACATAACAATAGTCATTTTTAATCTGTTAAGAACAGGGAAAGAAAACTGTACTGAATTTCATTCATCCTCTAGGGGGAGAATGTGATTTAAATTTGGAATACTTACCGAAATGTATACTCAACTACATATGTATTTACACCATTGAGTTTGTATATAAAGCACTATACATTTTTTTGAAAAAGGAATACGCATTTATTATGCAGTTACGATTATTAAATAAAATTACGAAAACCGACGAGGCCGTATGAGCTTGATGCCTTTGCTTTTCCGACAAAAAAATATTAGTCTAGGAATTTGCCGCGTTTTTGTTTTCTTCAAATACATAAACGTTATGTTTATTTTAATTTGTTTTTATAAATAAGTTAATGTTCTAAAAATCTTTTAATTGTCATTATTTTTGATAAATGCTTATCTCATATTATTATTTTGTTAATTTTTTCGCAAATGGTACGAAAAGTAGAGTATTTTCCTCGGTGATAAAGCTCTCTTAGTCTTGGGTGAACTTAAAACCCTCGCTACACTCAGGACTCGTCTTAAATCCCACGCTTCGCTCGTGATTTAAGTTTTTAACCACGAGTCCTTCGTTACGCTCGCGATTTAAATCGCCACCCGCGACAAAAAACACTGCTTTATCCCCTTGGTTAATAATCTACTATTTATCTACTCCCATGCTATAAATCCTCTATAACAGGTTCTGAAACAGTTAGCTTATTGCCAACATTAAAACACCCAATGTCTTAATAACCATAACATCATCCAAACGGGTGATGTAATGTTGTACTGAATTTCATAACAACACTCCTTTGTTTTTTTTTCGATCTCCTCTGCGCAAAGGGTTTACTTAACAGGCAGCCACCACACACCCACATCTGCTCGATGCGTGGTATCTGTATGAATTACAAAAAATAACATCTATACGAATTTAAAAAAAAAACATTGTCATACACGCGCGTTTCACTACCAGAACGCCGCGCGCTGTAAAAAAAAGTAGGTTATTAGAATTTTCCCCGCCATTTTTCTTCGTTTTTTTTATTGTTTTGTTAACATATTAAAACGGCACGGCGGATGGAAGTCTACATCTTTTGCAGAGGGCTACATTAATGACTCTATAACCAACAAAATCCACGTGTCGAATGTAATTTCGAATTCCATAGAAAATGAAAATAGTGAAGTGGTAAATATAAATATTCCGCCTAGTACATCGGGATCAAGACCTTCCAACAGTAAAGAACATCAAGTGAATTTTAATAATTGCACTATACAAAATGTTAATTACTACTACAATAAATAATTATTTCATCAATACTTAGTTTATTTATTTGTATAAACTTAGTAATGGATGATATTAGGTTACTAGGACTGGATGTTTTAATGTTAGCAGTAAGCTAAATATTTCAGAATCTGTTATAGAGGATTCATATTATGAGTGTAGATAAAGTCTTGTATGCAACTGTTGATAATTAGGTATTAAAACACTCATATGATACTATTATAACCCAATAAATATTATAATATATAACCCACATCATTCGTGTTTTAATACCCCTTATTACACAACTGTTGCATAAATAACTAGTAGTTTACAAAAACACGGACGCCATTACACACCGATCTATCTAACCAGTGTGGCCAACCCGAGAACCATAGAAGAGTTCCTACGTTTCGAAGGTGAATCGATCGACGTCACTCAAATCAAAGACAGGCAGATCGACAGACGGATAGAGTGGACGAAACTATAATGGGGCCTTGTTTTACTACGGAAACTAAGGCTAGCCCGTGTCCATCTTAGTCTGCGTCGTCATTTGTCACTAGATTAAGGCCACGTTCGCACTGCGAAAAACATTCGCGTTAATTTTGTCCCGCGATTTATTATCCCGCGTACGGATTTCACCTAATGCGCACTGCGAATGCGGTGAGCGTCATACTACTGCGTACAGCACAAAATATTCGCGCGAATATTTTTCGCAGTGCGAATGTAGCCTTACGCCTTAACTTTGGTTTCTTTTACTTTGGTTTGGTTCTTGTTATTTAATAGTTTCTTTTTTTTTTCAGATGACATTGAACCGAGCGATGGAGGGGGTAAGTGTAAGTTTGAACCCCCGACGCAAACCGAGCGGTGTTATAAGTTGAACGTATTTAATGGTCGGGCAGCCGGCATGCGTGTATCTGAACTTACGGGTGCGGGGTTACCAGTTAAAAATAACTTTAAAGTTTAAATATAACCTTATTTAAATATAGCTATAAATATATCACCGGTTGTAACTCGCTAGTTTTGTCGGAAAGTGACCGACTATTTTCGAACTTGTCCGGAGCCCTTCAATTCTTCAATTGGTATATATTTGTGGGTATAATGGATATCACTCACGATAGTTTAAACGTTAAAACAATAAAAATTCGTTCTTTTTAACCGACTTCAAAAAAAGGAGGAGGTTCTCAATTCGTCGGGATCTTTTTTTTTTTTTTATGTATGTTCCCCGATTACTCGAAGACGCCTGGACCGATTTGGAAAAATCTTTTTTTTTTGAAAGGGTATACTTTCCAGGTGGTCCCATGGTCATTAGGTCTGATGATGGAATCCTGGGGAAAACGGGCGGGTATAACAAGGATAAGCAAAGTTGACGCAAGGCTCGCCCGACTTCTACATAGTGGGTAGAAATAATAATATGTAAATATATCCAATTATTTTTTGCTTTTTAGTTTTTGAAGGCGGTTTTTTTTTTAATTTAAAAACAAGTTTTTTAATGGTTCTTTTGAAGGCCGATGGCAAACCGATCTGTTGGCAAAACCATAAAAAAAAATTGGCAGTCATAGGGACTGCCGATAGAAGTAAAAACGACTTTTTTTAAATATAAACCCTATCACTAAGGCATTAAAGCTTAATTTCGATTTACCCCCTACCAAAAAGTGTTCAACGCGGTTAAAGAAGTTTTCACTTCAAGAAATGGTGTTGTATTCCAGAAACCCCATACTTCGAGTCCATAGCGGATCTGGGCAAGCGTAAAATCGACATAGCGGAGTACGTGTCCAAGGTGACTGATCCAGAGGAGGCGCTCCTCAAGCTGAACTTCTCTGAGCCGGTGTGGCTGCTGGCGGGGAAGTACCTGCTGCTCACTGATGAGAACGTCCCCTGCGCCGCGCCCGCGTACCTGAACAGCGCGGGGGGAAGGGGAGTGGCGCCCTACACCGAGATCCGCTTCCCGGACGTGAGGAACAAGCAAGTGCTCAACCTGGGCCTCAAGAAGGGTGAGTTTGTTTGTTTCATCCATAGGTCGCTCGCTGATTCAGATCCGGCTCGAGGGACCACAAATGTTCAAAGGACCAAAATCATAAACTCAAACTATATATTTATTCAAATTTAACTGGTTTTAGTCTTTTATTTTTGTTCCCGCGGGAACTTCTTGATAATATTAGTATGACTAGTGGGCCTGGCAGACGTTTTCCTACCCTGAATCTTGAACCCAATTGCAGTGCCACCTACTGGATCCAATTGTGAATATAAATCATCACGGGACCCACTCAAACAGACACAAAAAATTCCATCAGAATCGGTCCATCAGTTCTGAAGTGATGCACTTACAATATAAACTCAGCAATTGTTTTTTATTTACTTATATAGAAGATAGGTACACGTCACGTCACGTTTAGCAAGTATAAGACGTGATGGTGATGATTAACCACAGTATCTTAAAACTTAAGCTACGAGGGTTCCAAACTCGCCCTGGTCTGAGAAGAGCCCACAACAAACTCAGCCGGGGGGTTTTTTATCATCACAATCTCACAAATATCGCAAATGAATTAGATTTATAATTGTAACAATTACATAATCAGCCGCTGGAACAATTTATTCCCATGCTTTTTTATCATTCAAATAATCCTTTACACAGTAATAGGATTTTTCATCAGATATGACAACAAAAAAACGTACCGGAACGCTGAATCGCTTGGCGGCACGTCTTTGTCGGTAGGGTGGTAACTTGCCACGGCCAGAACGTCCCATCAGGCCAGATCAGGGAAAATTCAGAAATTATAAATTCCCAAATTGACCCCGCCGGGGGTTAAGATAACAGCGCTCAACACTGCGTCAGGGAAGTCTCGTAGTCGGGTTGAAGTGTTTACCTTTTAACCTGGTCTGCTACACACAGGTCGGGACGTGATGGTGTGCGGCTGCGCGGGCAAGGGCGGGTGCGTGCTGTGTGTGAGCATCACGGGCGTCGGCGGGCAAGAGCCCGAGTTCGAGATCTACAAGCCAAAGTTCACCAAGCTGTGTCGCAAGTGCGGCGTCGACCCCAAGCGCGAGCGCGCCAGGTGAGAAGCCACTAGCTTTTTACGACGCTTTATAACCTATTAATGTAATTTTTGTATGTAATATTCATGTAGTCTAAGCAAGATTAATGTTACGATAAAAATTAATAATTAATCAATTATTAATCTAAGCAAAATATTTGAAAAAATGATTCTCAACCAACTGCTCCGACATTTTAATTTAAATAAATTGCTTCACTCCGAGCAGTATGGTTTTACGAAAGGTCGATGCGGGCGCGGCGCTGTTAAAACATATATTTGACGCTTGGGAGGACTCACAAAAATGCTATTGGTATTATCTGTGATTTGTCCGAGGCATTCGACTGTGTTGAGCACGAGACACTGTTGACCAAATTGAGCCACTATGGAATCAAAGACACTGCGCTTAGCCTCATCGCATCATATCGTAGTGACCGTATTCAGACGGTATATGTAAACAATGTGAAATCATCCGGATCAGCCTCGTTAGTGGGTGTCCCTCAAGGCTCTATTCTGGGTCCCTTCATGTTCTTGGTATATATAAATGATTTACTATATTTTGTCCAGGATACTTGCGATATTGTGCTATTTTCTGATGATACGTCTTTAATTTTTAAAGTTGATAGAAATAAGGATGATTTTGACGATGCAAATAGTGCCATTTCTCAGGTCACTGGTTTACTGTAAATAACTTACTTACTAACTTACTAACTAAAACTAAGTGTGTTGAGTTCGCACTGCCCAATACCAAGAATACACGTAACATTAATCTAGTGGTAAATAATGATATATTAAGAATAGAAAAGGTCACCGTTTTCTTGGGTGTGACCTTAGATGCTAAGCTTCAATGGGGCACCCATATATTTCGCGCTTTCGCTCGCACTTTGCTGTATGCTGATATACCACGCTATTATACGTGGAACGCATCTTCGAAATCATTTTAGCGTCAGAAATAAGGAACACCAGTTAAAGAACAATCAATTATATTTGCCTCAGACGCACTAGGTTGCATCTACACAGTACAGCCAAATAACGATGAATGCTATTATCTTCGGTTGTTGTTGGTAAGTGTTCGTGGTCCGACATCGTTTCAACAAGCGAGAACAATTGATGGACATCTGTGGGCCACTTACCGTGAGGCATGTCAACTATTACAATTGCTCGAGAACGATTTGCATTGGGATAATACGCTCAAGGATTCCGTCATATCTTCATCGCCGCATGTAAATTAATTAGTGCTGCCCGCCAAAAATCTATGGTTCCCTTCCCTCAATTATTTTCTACTTTTTATTTCCAGACTAAGAGTATAATAACCTATGAAAATGGCAATGCCTGACATTACCGATAAAAAATTTCAGCCATTTTAGCGAAGGGAGAGTTTTAATGAATGTCGTTAGGATAGGTGATACGAAGTACACGGTCATCTAGAAAAAGCGCATGGATTTGACTCGCTCCAGCAATGCCTAGGACTGCTGTTACTTATGTAGATATCTTTGGATTAATGCAATTGTAAATATATTTTATTTATTTCAAAAGAGCAACCATCGAGTTTCTTGCTGGTTCTTCTCGGTAGGAACGGCATTCCGTACCAGTGGTAGATTCATTCGACTATTCATAAGCACTTCAGCACTTAAGCATAAAAAGTGTATTTGAATAAAAAACATTTGAATTTTGAATTTTTATGATCATAAGTTGTTGCACTATCCCGCTCCGTTTAAAGAACATCACTCACTTCACTCTTTGTGATAAGACCGCCCTTGCGTACTTTGTTTTCTATACTTGTTTACTTTATCTCTTTATGTTCGTGTGGCAATAAAAAAAAATATCTATATATTTCAGTGTGATTTCATTACCATCCCAGCCTAGTTCATTAAGTCTCTTAATCATCTAAGTCATTTTCAAAGCGCAAGCGCGCCAGATCAGACGCCTCCATCTTTATAGGCTCGAGCTCGGGCTCGATTTCATTACCATCGTATTCTATTTCAATACCATCCCAGCCAATAGTTTGATTGGCCTTTGGCCCAGGGGAAACCAGGGGTGGTCTTTTTGATTAGGGTTTTATTTTTATTTTTTGTTAGTAGGTATATAGGGATTTGATTTAAATTTATTGTATAGTTTGTATAATATTTAGATTTTAGATTTACTTCTATTGAAAACTATTTTTAACCGACTTCCAAAAAAGGAGGAGGTTCTCAATTCAGCGCGTATGTTTTTTTAAAATGTAATATATTTATCCCAGCCTAGTTCATTACAATCTAAGCCATTTTCATAAACATCTATTTGTAAAATTTCAATTGTGATTCTCTTGATATCTATGATTCTCACTGATTTTTTATTTTTTTTTATCCACTACAAGTTAGCCCTTGACTGCGATCTCACCTGATGGTAAGTGATGATGCAGTCTAAGATGGTAGCAGGCTAACCTGTTAGAGGCATGGCAGTTATATTAAACCCATACCCCTATTTGGTTTCTACGCGGCATCGTACCGGAACGCTAATTCGCTTGGCGGCACGTCTTTGCCGGTAGGGTGGTAACTAGCCACGGCCGATGCCTCCCACCAGGCAAATCGATTATTAAATCTAATCGTAACTAATATTATAAATGCAAAAGTGTGTCTGTCGAGTTTTTATTTTTTTTATTAATTATAGCTTGTTCTCATATTAATAATAGGGAGGATGACAATTCAATCAAAACAGCAATATTATAAGAGATAGCTGCACGTTTTGTAACTATCGCCTGAAAAGCTGATTCAGTATTAGGTGGGTGTAGGGCTCTCCATTGATGTCAAAAGTGAAAGTTTGCCCGCATATGGATGGGCCTTTCGCTAGATATAGTACGGGACTAATAAACATTGACCCTAAAATAAAAAATGTAAAGCTGATTTTTGGCACAAGTGTTCCTTGGGGTCTGAGAAGTACCTCTTAAAAATTCCCCCCCCCCCCCTAGGCCGCGGGCTTAACCCCCCACCCCCCCAAACGTCTCCCCAACCGCAGTTTTTTGTAATTTTCTCAAAAAATATTAGTGCAAGAAAAAAACTTTCTATGGTGAAAATAATTAACATTAAATAATCTACCATATGGCACTTAAATCATTATGATCGAATAAATAGTTTTGCAAATATGCTGGCTTATTTGACGCATTTGTTTTTTTTTTTTTTAAATCGTGTAAGTTTCTTGTGATTTGCGCAAAATGTATAAGAGCTAGGAAAAAAACGACAAGAACAAAATGAAAGTTCATAAAATCTTCTACAAAAAGCTACGAAGCTAAAGACGTTATGAACATACATACTGTAAAAATATATTAGCAATTATTGTCGTCACGTTGATTGCTATTAAAAATTATGAAGGCGTAAGAATTTATTTAATAATCGCTATTTTTAAGGAGTTCTGTACCCTGCAGCGTCAGGTTTGAGAAGTTGGGAATCATAGTTGAATCGTATATACGTGACTTGATACCTACTATATGAATTCACCGTCAAAATTACCTAACTCCCTAGTTTTGAGGATTTCATGTAGTATGGTACACCTACAGCATCAGGATTGAAAATTTGGAGTCAGATTTTTTTATGGGACCACCTCGGGAGCTTCTTCTAACCACTGAAAAGAAAATTTTTCAAATCGGTTCAGAAACCACGGAGATATGCACCGACATACATAAAAAATAAAAAAAAAACATGCGCCGAAGTATAACAAAGATAGGCAAAGTTGACGCGTCAGGCTCGCCCGACTTCAACATAGTGTGTAGAAATCAAAATTATTTTTTACTTTACAGTGGCTTTGGAAGTCGGTTTTTTGGAAAGAATTTTTTACATACTCTAGAAGCGGGCACTACAATTTTATTCTTATTTCTTGTATTAAAATTAGGACAGTTACTTTTTTCTTGAATTTATGCATGATGTTAATATTGTGTTTATATAATATTGTGTGCCAACTGCTTCTGCACTTTAACTCAAATAAACTACTACACTCAGAGCAGTATGGTTTTACTAAAGGCCGATCAACAACCGATGCGGGAGCTATGCTGTTAAAGCATATATTCGATGCGTGGGAGAAATCACAGAATGCTATTGGTATTTTCTGTGATTTGTCGATTGCGTTGAGCATGAGACGCTTTTAGTTAAGTTAAACCATTATGGAATCAAAGACACTGCACTTGGCCTCATTGCATCTTATCTCAGTGACCGCATTCAAACGGTATGTGTCAACGATGTGAAGTCATCCGGATCAGCCTCACTTATGGGTGTTCCTCAAGGCTCCATTCTGGGTCCCCTCATGTTCTTGGTGTATATAAATGATTTACCATACTACGTCCAAAATACTTGCGATATTGTGCTATTTGCTGACGACACGTCCTTGATTTTTAAAGTCGATAGAAACAAGGACAATTATGAAGACGTAAATAATGCAATTTCTCAAGTCACTAACTGGTTTACTGTAAACAATTTACTTTTAAACGCAAAGAAAACCAAGTGCATTGAATTCGCATTGCCGAATACCAAGTCCACAGGAAACATAAATTTAACTGTAAATAATGATATTTTAAAAATAGAAGATACCACTGTGTTCCTGGGGGTGACCTTAGATTCAAAGCTTCAATGGGGCACTCATATATCAACTCTGGCTGGCAAACTCAGCTCTGCTGCTTACGCTGTCAGAAAGATTCGACAGTTTACTGACGTTGAAACTGCAAAAATTGTATATTTTGCTTACTTTCATAGTATTATGTCTTACGGAATTTTACTATGGGGTAAAGCAGCAGATATTCAAAAAATTTTTGTATTACAAAAAAGGGCAATACGTGCAATTTATAATTTAAAACCGCGCGAATCCCTTAGAGAGAAATTTAAGGAAATAGGTATTCTTACAGTAGCCTCGCAATATATTTATAGTAATTTAATCTTCGTAAAACAGCACATTCATAATTACAAAAAAATATGCGATCTGCATGATAGGCAAACTAGAGGCCGCCATAAGCTCGTGACTCCATCGCTCCGCCTCAAGAAGGTACGACGGTCGTTTGTGGGAATGAGCATTCTATTTTATAACAAAATTCCACAACCTATCTTAAACTTTACACTTTAAACCTAACTTAAGCCTTTACACAAGTTTAAGAAGTCCATTAAAATTATGCTCCTGAAAAAGGCTTATTATACTGTTGAAGATTACGTAAATGACAAAGGAGCATGGATTTGACTCGCTCCAGCAATGCTAAGGACAGCTGTTACTTATGTATTTTACAAATTAATGAAATTGTAAATTATTATTTTTTTCAAAAGAGCAACCGCCGAGTTTCTTGCTGGTTCTTCTCGGTAGGAATGGCATTCCGAACCAGTGGTAGATTCACTTGACGATTCAAAAGTACTTGTAAAAGTTTATTTGAATAAAAATCATTTTGAATTTGAATTTGAATTTGTGTGATGTTCGGTGGTAATGTGTGAACACTTGTGTATCGCGCAGGATATACACGATCAAGCAGCGTCCGTACCGCAAGATCGGCGACGCGCCACTCAAGTACGTGGTGATAGACACGCGGCGGCGCTGCGCCGTGTGCAAGGACGATGTGCAGTTCGTGGCCCGACCGGACGCGCTCGTCATCAACGACAAGTACTACGAGAGAGTGCGTGACGAGCCACTGATGTACGCGCCCGTGAGTATATCGCCCTTATACCGCCCCCACTCGTAATGAAACCAGACAAAATTCATTAATTTAAAATTTTAAATTAACCCTGCCGGGGATCGAATCCGGAACCTACCACTTCAAGACTACAGCGCTCACTATTGCGCCAGGGAGGGCGTCAAAACTATATAATACTAGCGACGATTAAGGTTATTCAGTTCCTGCGGGAACTCCTATTTTCCGGGATAAAAAGTAGCTTATGTGTTATTCCAGATTATAATCTTTCTCTGTGCCAAATTTCATCCAGATCCGTTCAGCAATTCTGGAGTAACAAACATCCGTCCATCCATCCAAACTTTCGCATTTATAATATTAGTGTAGAATATAGATATGTGTGACTTCCACAACCCGCCCATCCAAGGTGCGTACGGCGGATTGAACGGTGCCGTGTGTCGGTGCGAGCGCATAGGTGCTGAGCGTGGTGCACACGGCAACCGGGTGCGCGCCGGTTCTGGAGCAACAAACATCTGTCCATCCATCCAAACTTTTGCATGTATAAATACTAGTATAGTTGTGTGTGACTCCCACGACCCGCCCGTACGGGGTGCGTACGGCGGATTGACCGGTGCGCGCGCGCAGGTGCTGAGCGTGGTGCAGACGCCGGCGCGCTGCGCGGCGCTGGCGCGGCGCGAGGCGGAGCTGTACGTGCACAATCTGCGCACGGCGCGGCGGCGGCGCGTGCTGTACCGCGCTGACGCGACGTTCACGGCGTTCAATGAGGCCGTGCGCGCCACCATACAGAAGATGGACCGCGACGAGATAGACGCGTGGTATCGCCGCCGGATCGACAACGACCATCGCTGATGCACGGGTGAGTGTGTGCGACCCCATATTGAAGTGAAACTTCTTTAGAATCGTTGTGATTTGAAAATTCTTTGAAACAAAAAAGCTACACCAAAAAGAAACAAACATTGAGATAGAATACAAGTTATATTTATCTCATTCTGCCATGTGAGAATTACACACACACACTTTTTTATTGGATTAGAAATTAGAATTGTACGTAGTATTAATGATTCTTTGTAGTTTTTTTTTGTAAGTGTATATCACTTTAATTTGCTATTAAACTATAGGTTTTAAGTTCCCTACTAGTTTACAGCTACGTAGTTTTTCCGTGAAAATCGGCTGGTAACTTTTTTTGGAATTTTGAAAAATGTTAAATACCTAGGGGTATTTATTTACTAAATTGTAAATATTTCGGGAAATACCGATTTAAGAAAAAATGAAAAAGGTATTATTACAAAGCTACAAAATGGCTAAAAATTTTTGAAAATTGGTTAATAATTGTGACCTGTAGATGGTCCCTTTAGATTTGGGTATTAAAAACGGGTATTTCCACATAGAAAAAGTGATGTAGCTTCTATGATTAATGACCGTTCGTCATGGTAATGGTGTTAAAAGATGCGGATGCAGGCGAGAAGTTCATTCGAGTTAGAATTTTGAAAATCTGTGATTTTTTTTTTCGTAAATTGTTATAATCATTTACAATGCTCCGATTCTTGCGGGGACTGCGAAATCTGTAATTTTTTAATGTATAACGTGGTATTTTCATTTCAGACGCGCCGCGCATCGCAGCCTAGTTTGTGTATAGTGTGTGACCAGTGAAGACTCATAACTTGACATTGTATGTGTCCAAACTAACATGGTATTGTGACTTTTTTTAATATGTTTTCGATAGTTTTTGTTTAATAATGTTGAAAAATCATTATATTGTACGTAGTGTTTCCGTTGCGAACTGACTTACAAATGAAAGTTGACAGACAGAGGTTTCCTAATCTTAATTTGGACGCATTATAATTTTTAAAAAGTATTATTCGCGTCGGGTTAGTGCACTTCCACTTACCATTAAGTGAAATCATGGTCAAGCGCTAACTTGACATCCAATTAAAAACAAATATTTTGGTGTAAGTAAATAAGGCAAAAATATTTTGCTAAAAATTTTAAAGTAACAAAAATTACACATTTCTTTTGATTATTGGAAATTAATTTGACTGATTTCTTGTAATTCTTTCCGTTTCCGGTATACAAGCTATCTGTTTGCCAAATACCATCAAAATCGGTTGCGGCGAGCCGGTGGGTTGCGAAAAGACTCACTTTCGCGTCTATAATATTAAGTACTAGCTGATGCCCGCGACTTCGTCCGCGTGGTTTAAGTTTTTTTTATTCCCGCGGGAACTCCTTAATTTTTCGGGAGAAAAAGTAGCCTGTCACACTCCAGGTCCTAACTATACCCATGCCAAAAATCACGTCGATCCGTTCCTCCGTTGCGGCATGATTGAAGGACAAACCAACAAACAAAATCACCTTCGCATTTATAATATTAGTATGATGGCACATATTTGATTAAAATGTTAATAAGCCATATGTGTAATTTTTTATTGATTAGTCTACCTTGACAGTTATAAATATAAGAGACAAATAAAATAATGTATTAAGTATTTTTGTTTAGTTCTAAAATCGTTACTTGAGAGTTGAAAAACTACACTCAACCAAATGAAAACCTATTATTATTACGTTTATTTTTAAACATTAGAGTCTCAGAGCCGGTAGAACATTTTGTGCAGGTGCTTTATAAAATCTGAATCGAGGGGTTCTGCCGTCGTCAGACTTTCTTTCGGCGGATAATTTCGCCCACTTATATCACCGATTTTGTGACCGACTCAACGCACACGTCCGTCATTTTGTCGGTGGCTGTTTTGGGAAGTGCACATCTTAAATTCACCTACAGCGCATACATTTCCGAACGTTTAATTTTCCACCGACAGTCGGATCGGCCGGGATGCACCGAATTTGTTTTTGATCGATTTGTAGGACAATATTGCAGTCTGTATGTTTCATTTTTTGCCGACAATAAATCGGTACAATATTTATGCTTACAATATTTTTGGTACTAAATTTAAAAAAATAATTTTTACTTTCTTAAAAACTCGACTCCGTCGGACTCCATTAGGTAAAAATTGTGTCCGGACCTGTTGTTGGAAATTGTGATATTTGCACACAAACGTAACCTTTATATTCCAGCTTAATTAGCACCTCCTCAATACTTCCACCGGCAGTCGGTCTATATGCTCCAATAGATTAAGAAAACCAATTTTCTTGGCATTCTGTCTTCGGTTATATTATAACTAATAATAATATTATTACTTTTATAACTATTGTACTTATAGTTTCAGTGAATAAAATCGACATTGTTTTTAATAAATAACTAATCATAATGTGAGTAGTTATTTTTAAAGAAATATTTGACTGGTAGATAATGAGTACAATTTTTAAACTAAACTAAAATGACAACTTTAAATTTAGTTCTGTCCCTTCCCGCTGGGAGTATTATGAAAGGGTTAGCAATATTTTAATGCTGTCATTTTATTTTAGTTAATAGATTGTGTGCAACAGAATCAGCTCTATTATGGGTTCCAAATAAAATAAATCCGTATGTTTTCTTATATGTAGGTAATTAGTAATAGTTGGTCGGGCGCGTGTCGGAACTCCGATAATAATTAGATAAACTTAATTGATTCGAGGTGGAAAGTGATATTAGTATCTGATTCCCGCTTGCAGAGACGTCGGGTTACGTTTAACCCAGAGAATTTGAATTTTTTACAGAAGTTTTATACGAATTCTGTCAAAGTAGCGGCTAACTTTGGGTTAAAAGGATAACCCGGCATTTCTGCAAGCGGGCTGAGTGGACTGCACTTATAAATGCGTTGTGACACTCACCTTTTCTTTTAACGACGGTTCAAGTTTAATGGTAACGGTAATTTAACTTTAACCGCCTGTTATGTAACCCAACCAGCCCTCCATTCTCTGACTCATTCATATTCTTTATCCATTAAGACCCACTTGCACAATGTTTCTTAAATTGATTTAGTTTAATATTTTAATGCTGTCCCTTTTTGGAAACTACAATATGCATTTGCCAAAAAGAGACATCATTATAAAATTTAACTAAATCAATTTAAATGTCCTTGTGCAAGCGACCCTAAATGTTCGCTATGAAATAAAAATGACATTCCACAGCAAACCTTCAATGGATATAAAAATATGTGATATGCTTTCATTTATTGATAGCCACTGAGTTAGAGAATAGGACTGCAGAGCGCTTCGTTGTCAGAATAAATGGGCTTAGGTCATATTCCACCACGCTGACCATTTTCCTGACGATGTTTCGTCCAATTACCGCTAAAGCAAGTGATATTGATAGTTATAGTGAGTGGTTCAAAAGTACTTAAAAGTATATTTAAATAAAAAACATTTGAACTGAACTACTTAAAACGCATATAACTCGGTAAAGTAAGAAATTGGGAAATTAACCGGGACGCTCTGATTAAGAGGCCGAATTCCTTAATACCCAACCGCTTACAGTTACCGTTACCGTAACTTAACTTTAACCGTCGGTTATGGAAGTGGACCTTAATTTAGCTGATAGCAAGTTAATAAAATAGTTTCTTTTTGTACTGAATCGCCTTTATTTTAATAGCCTTTACTTTTATTGCCTTAGAGTATTTCTCGAATTTAGTTGTAAATATAAGAACACTTAAATGTCTATTGATTTAAGAAGTCAACAAAAGTTGAAATATCAAAATATTGTTTGTGAAATTGTTGTTGTTTTTTTTCATCCTGCGACTAAATTTGGTGGGATTAAAGTTTTTTTTATCCACTACAAGCTAGCCCTTGACTGCGATCTCACCTGATGGTAAGTGATGATGCAGTCTAAGATGGTAGCGGGCTAACCTGTTAGGGGCATGGCAGTTATATTAAACCCATACCCTTTCGGTTTCAACACGGCATCGTACCGGAACGCTAAATCGCTTAGCGGCACGTCTGCCAGTAGGGTGGTAACTAGCCACGGCCGAAGCCTCCCACCAGGCCAGACCACACACACAGAAAAATTCAGAAATAAAAAATATGTATGTCGATACACCATTGTATCGATAGTTAATTTTTAAGAAAAAATGAATAATTCTAAAATGGATGTCAATCACTTTATTAGCACCCTTATTTTTGACTAGCCGATGCCCCGCGAATTCGTTCGCACGGAAGAAGTTTTTTTTTAAAATTCCCGAGGTAACTCCTTATTGGATATCACTCTCTAGATCCTCAACTATACAGTGCAAAATGATCACGTCGATTCGTTGCTTTGTCGCGTCGTGATTGAAGGACAAACGAACAAACAACCACGCTAGCATTTATAATATTAGTATGATTAAATAACTACAATGTAGTGTACTCTATAGCTAGGAGTATTTTATACTTCACGATTGCTTTATTTTATTTTATTCCACTACAAGTTAGCCCTTGCCCGCGATCTCACCTGATGGTGAGTGATGATGCAGTCAAAGATGTTAGCGGGCTCACATGTTAGGTTATATGTATTAAGCCCTGTATCGGTTTTTTCACGGCATCGTACCGGAACGCTAGATCGCTTGGCGGTACGTCTGTACGTCATTAGGTAATGGTGTTAAAAAATGCCGTTGCAGACGAGAAGTGCTTTTTCGTCATTTTCAATGCTCCGATTCTTGCGGGGACTGCGAAATCTGTGATTTTTAAATTGTTTTCCAAACAATGTGGCGGGTCCACGTGTAAACAGGAATTCCCCCTCAACCCACTGGTAGGGAGGAGTCGGTTGGTCCACGGGTCACGATTCTCCTTATGGTCTATTTGGTATCCTTATAGTTAGTGTGACTTATATGTTACTAAATGATGCCCGCGACTTCGTCCGCGTGGATTAAGTTTTTCTTATTCTCGCGTAAACTAATCCGCGTAATTTTCCGGGTTAAAAAGTAGCCTATGTCCTTCCCCGGGATAAAATCTACCCCTATACCAAATTTCATCAAAACTGGTTGAAAGGATGGACCGTGAAAGCGTAGCAGACAGACAGACACACTTTCGCATTATTATGGATAACATTACATTACACAGGCTGCTTCGCACGGCAATAAATAAAACAATGATTTAGTCAATAAATAATACAAGTTTATTGAACTAGTTGTACAGAGTTATGGCTGCGGCGGTTCACGCGATATCGCGTGTAATCCTCGTAATACCGTGCAATACTGGTAATTACACAGTTCTAAACTAACAAGTGATACAAATTATAGTCCCACAAACTTATCGGGCCCGGTGGCCAACATTGGAACTAATTTGTATTCCTGTTTAGATTTTGTTTTTATTTTATTTTTCATATACCTATACTAGCGATGCTGTCACCGGGTCAGAGAAGTTTGTGTGTTTGTTGGTCGCACAGTCTTGCTCTGGTGGGAACGAAACGAACAGTGCGCGGCCGATGCTTACCATACGCACACAAAAAAGTGTGTGTGTGTGCAATTCACACACGGCAGAAGTGAAACTTCCGAAAAGTAACCAAGAGAATGAGATAAATATAATTTGTATTCTATCTCATTCTCTCGCAGGCTAAATCCTATTTATGAATATGTTTGTCTCTTTTTGGTGTCGCTTTTTCGTTTAAATCACAACGATGCTAAAGAAGTTTCACTTCAAAACGGGAAATACTATGATTCTCGCGCCTACGATTTTCAGCCAATGGAGTAAGTGCTGTGTGTGCATTCGGTACTGCGATCTCATATAGGTAAGAAAATCATTATCAATTAAGTACGTTTGACCAACGGGTAAATAATAAAGTAGTTCACAGAGTGTATCGTGAAAGCTGAGGGTGCTAAATTGCGGGCAAAATATTCGGCCTGTTATGTATATATGTCACCGTAAGATTGTAAAAACCGTTAGATTATAATATAACGTTTTTTATCTCGATAGATTATAAACTGTCGACAGATTGTGAACCGTAACATACTGCTTACAATTTAACGCGTTATTTTTCGGTAAATTGTAATATATTAGGTATATTAACCCGATAGAACCTAAGTACACTACCTGAATATTCATGTCAAACCCTAACCTAACCTATAGTTCGCGCGCAAGTTGAATGCATAGTAAATGTATGGTGACACTTACATTTATTCTGCATTCAACTCGCGCGCGAACTGTACAAGAAAGAGACAAGAAAACGTAAAAACAATAAATATTTCATAAATTAATACTCAGAACTTTGAACGGTTCACAATCTTACGACAGTTTATAATCTCGCGGGATAAAAACCGTTAGATTATAATCTAACGGATTTTACAATCTTACGGTGACATATACAAGATAGTTTAAAGAATAGTTTTGGTCTGAGTCCTGTATGGTCCTAGGGTTGTCAGTTGAATTCTTTATAGCCCCAGGGTTTTGGTAAGCAATCGGCAGAAGAACACTATAATATGTAGTTTCTCAAAGTCAAAACATTAAAAACACAATAGATACAAAAAAATCAGTCTAAAATTTCATCTTAAGTAATAATAATAATACGATAGGTGAACGCCGCCATTTCACACATTTTAAGCATTAAATAGTGCCCTCGATCTCAAGCGTTTCCACTGAGGAGCTGAGGCTTCACAATGGGTCCATTCAGTAACTTAATATTATCATCCTAATTTGTGGTGATATGTAGAATATTTCTTAGCCTTTTTATTTTTCTGGGTAACGTAAAAAAAAGTAGAGCCATCTATCAAACTTTTATTAAAAGATCATACTTTTTTAAATTCATAGTTAATTTTTTTAAAGATAAGGACAAAAGACTGCTTGTAAAACTAAGTAGATAATATTAGGCCTCGTTTTGTGACTGATTTAGTATTAAATTAATACTGTTTTTGAAAAAAGTATAGCTGGCTATCAAACTTTTTAGAGAAATAAAAAACTTACTTAATTTTAATGAAAAATATTCAAAATCAAGTAAGTATTTCGTAGGGACAAAGGTCAAAGGAAAAGGTGCTTGTAAAACTAAGTAAGTCTTTCAAATTAGGCCTCGTTTTGTGACTAATTTAGTCTTAATTTAATTGTTTTCGAAAAATGCGACGATGCGAAACATAAAATGGCGGCGTTCATCATAGAAATTCCAATTAAATTAGCTACAAGTGTAAATCAGTCGATTGAGATACATACACGTTAATTTAACGAATACTCAATACAAATAATTGTTAAAACAAAGACTATTGGAAGTTTGAGATTGGGAAGAAGTGTCAATAATACGCGAATTACCTACCGAGAAATATCAAAATTGAGTACACCACAATATTATACACTACACACTGAAAAACATGCTTATTTAATTTTACACAAATCTACACTAATATTATAAAGAGGAAAGATTTGTATTTTTGTATGTAACGAATAAACTCAAAAAGTACTGGACCGAATTTAATAATTCTTTTTTCATTAGAAAGCTACATTATCACTGAGTAACATAGGCTATATTTTATTTTCAAAAAATTAGAGATCCTTACGAAAATTGCAATAATGTGAACTAAGTCGGATAAAATCCTATACTCTTAAGTGCATGGATTTCAAACATCAACTCTTTTCGGTTCGCATTGGTGTACTTAATTTCAATACATCATTTTGGTACAGATATTGTAATGTCCTACTCATAAACGCTTTTTATACAAATATTTGACAAATTACGAAAATTAAACAGTACCTGAGCGCGCAATTTTAACTTCAGAATAATATCTCTAAAACCCGAGTGTTCTGAATATATGAAACATTTTGCCGCCAAAACCAGTATGGCGTGCGGACTGCGGAGGCGACGCGCTTACGCTAAATATTTATATCTAATAATATGTAATAATTATAGAAAAATATTAAACGGGGGCTATTTACACGGACTACTTGTAAATTTAGAAAAAATGTTTTCTTCACACACACGATAACACTGAGAATGTAAAAAACAGCTGATTTTTACAAAAAAATACTTAATATAATATACTTAATGCGATATAAATTAGAATAGAACTGATTTACCGCCATCTTTGCTAGAATTATATAATATTGATTCAACTAATTTTTATAAAATTTATTTCCTCGCAAACATTAATGACCAAGTAAGGGTTGATGCATGAAGGTCATCGACTGTCCTATCTTTAACTTAAACGCATTGTAATTTTTAAAACCTTCTTAAAATTCATGTATAACAATTTTGAAGAAAATCTATCATCATCCCATTTACCGCATATGTGAAGGAAATCGTAGGTAAAGACGGGCAAAATATCTAGCGAGCGTCAGGCTGGCTTTCCACTGGGGATATGCGGGGGAATGTGTAAAACCTTACATTATAGTATTGCTTAACTTTCATAGCTCATTATCATAGGATAAGATTTTAAATCTTTCAAACGATGGTAAAGTTTAGCGAAAATTAAAAATTGTTTTTAAGTAAAAAAATCAATAAATACCACAGACTTCAATTTCGCTATCTTTTCTATGCACGCTGGCTGGCTGTTGATATAAGAACAAACATAAGCTTTAATGCAATTACGTTAAGGTTGATTTTACTATGGTGTAGTGTTTCGATTCTCAAAATTTATCAACATCCGTCATGCACCATTTTAGGCAGATAAGGCTAGGTATGCAAATAAGGCTATTCTAATGGTTAATTACATTCACTTGCTTAAAATTGTCCCCGGTGCAAAGGCGGCCTTATTCAGTCGCCCGTACAAAAATTACAAAATATTAAACAACAATACCTATATCAAAAAACGGTGTTCGATATTAGACCCTATCACAATGCATTACGGTACAATATTTACAGTGAGTGGAGACACCACGATACATATACAATTTGGGGCGATGTTTTGTCCCTTTCTAACGTGGATAACTAAAGAAACAACGATATTGAACGCCATAATTCATGTTGTTACCGCGATTGTTTATTTTTATGAACTTGATAATGCCTGCGACTTCGTCCGCGTGGATTAAATAGGTACCTACATACCTCTATACCAAATTGCATCAAAATCGATTTAGAAAATGGCAGGCACACTTTCGCATTTATAATATAAGTATTGGAATTCAGAAAACAGAAATATTTTTTATCAATTTAACGATATCGTGGTCTCGTTTTTTCACTTTCAATTAGAAAGGAACAAAACATAGCTCAGTCAATTTCGCGTATACAAAAAGACAATGATATCAATAGAGTCGACCCCGATCATAATCAAAAGTGATAGGCCGCTTGGAACGCGGCTCAAGGCACATTGCCGCAGGAACCAAACGAAGCGACGCGTCTTTGTTATAACGTTGCAAAGTACGTAATTTACAAATTTCTTTGAAGCAAAATTTATACGTCACGTTCGTTTGTTTGTTCCTCACAAATATTATGTACATACAAAGTTATATTTTGAAACATTTCGTCGTCGTCGTCACAAAAAGTCGTGTCGCATAGCTTTCGATTCCACGTAATGTGCCCTAAGCTTTATCTTAACTTTATCAAAACTAGCGAATATTTTTTCGATAAAGTTCGTTCGCTCAATAAAATGACAAAATGCATTTAAAAATGTACAAATACTGGAGAATACAAAAACTTTTATAATAATTTATACACATCACGTACTTACCTATACATATATAGAGGGCAGCGGCGCGGGGCTACAACCCCACACATATATTTCACTGGAGAATGCTTTCATAGCTTATGAGCTTAAGAAAAGTTCTTGTCGATAGGAACGACGATTCAAAAGCACTTGTCAAAGTGTATTTGAATAAAAACATTTGAGTTTGATAACTGTATTGTATGAGCATACTTGTATTTCACAAGCATTACACAGTTGTATCGAACAAGAATATATATCGAATATTGTAATCTGCGATCACAATATTCGTACATACTCGTATATCAGTATGTTACTGAACTAACTTATATTTTATAAGCATTACTCGATTTTTACACGCATTTTCGTACTTACAATATTAATTCAGCATTTCAGAGCACAACTAATCACAAAGTGATTTACGAAAAATTTACGAACATGACTGTAATTTACAAACATGACTGTAATTTATGAACATGACTGTAATTTACAAACATAACTGTAATTTACGAATATGACTGTAATTTACAAACATGAGTGTTAATTTACGAACATGACTGTAATTTACAAACATGACTGTAATTTACGAACATGACTGTAATTTACAAACACGACTGTAATTTAACATGACTGTAATTTACATGAGCATGACTATAGTTTAGGAGCTTACATGAACTATGAAAGCACCCCTGCGAGCCCCACTCGACCTATTGACTAGCTTTACACGGAAATATACAAAGCAACTTGTCCTTACAACTAAACTAAATACAGCACTTACTCGCGCGGGCAAGTGTCACATCACAATATATTCCAAATATCAATAAAATAATACAAAAAGTTACTATTGTAATATAAGTCTCATTCATAAAAGAAATTGCGCTTATTTTATACATCTCATAAATTCCAAATTAAATTCCGTGGTTGGAATTCAATTCCAAAATATATCAAAATGTCTTTTTTTATACATATTTTTTGGGAAATATGTCGATTCTTGTAATTTATTCAATAATGTCAGTTTCGTTTAGAGATTGTGAAAATCAGAGTTATAGGCACATTTCCATTGTTAAATTTGTAATGTGATTGTGTAAGAAAATCATAGTCAATTTAATTTTTCAAAAGTAAATTTTCATATGCGCTTCCCATTATTCTATTCGTTTATGAGTCCTAGGTAGACACAAACCTGAATCATCACATCTTATCAACCTGTCAATTCTATCTTAGTCCATCTTGTCAGGGGGAAATTTACTTCAACAAAATCACAACAACGTATTTGATAAGTTTAAACTGTCCTGAGGTTGACTCAAAAACGACAAGTATAGCTGGCGTCAAACATTTAGTCGCGTCTGAAGTTGACCGCAACACGAGTCGCAATAGCATATTCTCGCGCGTAGTATGAACTTTGACTTTGACAGTCTGTGCGAGCTGCGCCTCAGCTCAGAGACGACTATTTGTTTGGCGCTAACTATACTTTCTTTCGTTTCTAGTTAAGTCCAAATCAACTTTGACAATTAAGTATACTTTACATAATATAGTAGCTAACTTAAACGAGCCTAAAATGTCCATTTAGATCTTGAGATATAAATGTTACTTGAGTAACACCCCCCCCCCCTCCCCCTCGCAACCCTCGCAACGGGCACCATGTTTGGCTGCACGCAGTCAGTTTTTCGCCACCGCGTTGCGTGGCTTACTACAATTGCTTAAAACAGTATTATTTTGAAATTGACGTTGTATATGAATTACCTTGACGTCCCTAAAATAAGGATTATAATTCTCAATAAGACTAAAATAATAATGCTTTAAACGATGGTAGTAAGCCCCCTGGCTCATCAAAGGGCACCACGTTTGGCAGCACGCAGTCAGCGGCGGCGGGAACAAGCCCACCAATAAACACACGTGTCACTGTCAGTAGAGTCGTCGCGCACTCACACATCGATGTAGTAGTTAAAGTCCTGCCCCCGGCTGGGGCGCTGGTGCCCCCGGCTCGGGCGCTCGGGCTCGTGCTAGCAGTGGAATTGGCTCTGCGTTATAGCTGAGAGGTCCTTCATCAGCCCCTCAAGGTTCTGCATCTCGCGGTGGAGCCGCTCCGTGGAGCGCGAGGGGGTCAGAGGCTCCAGCTCTGATGAGCGGTGAGGGACCATGGCACCTGGAGAGAATTTAAAAATAAAAAGGCGATCACGAACCACCACAAAATAAAACTGGATTACATAGTGCTAAACTGGTAGCACTTGACAAACAATTCGACACGCTATGAGTACGGAACCCTAATTTGAGCGATTTTCGAATTTTTCCTATACTTGAGCTGTGAGCCTACCCTGCTTCTTGCCAAATTTCATGATTGTCGTGGACGGCTGGTGACAACTGGAAGTACTCTACTATAAGTTTTGATTTATTGGCGAGTGTCATAATATGCGGCATAAACGGCTGTATCTTGCGTTGATTTAGAAGCTTGATATTAATTTCAACTAAATACCTCCACGCGTTCCCGAGAAAAATTTGGTTGACAGACAGACAGACAGACATAAGGGTTATTTTTTCCTCTTGAGGTACGGAACGGATAAGGAAGTGTATTCCCCACTTACCCAGCTGCAGTCTGTTGGGGATGTGTCCGGGGGAGGAGCTCGCACTTTTCTTGTATGGGGACGTCTCCCGTATGCTACCCGCTGGAACACACAACATTAAATCAGCAGTTTCTTTCAAGAGCAGGTTAACACTCAAATAAATATAGAAATCGCAGGAGACTTGTGATACCTTCGCTCCGCCTCAAGAAACTGCAGAAGCTGTTCGTGAAAACGAGTTTTATCTTTTAAATGTTTAATTCAACATTATTAGTTCCTAGAGGCGGAGCGAACGAATCAGTGACCCACCCCGCTCGCGCTCTCCTTCCTCGCGACTTCTTATAACTCACCCTTGGAGTGGTCGGGCGTGGAGTGATCGGACGCGGCGTCCGGCAGCGCGAAGCTGTGCAGCCCCCCTCCCCCCACCACCCCCGCGCCACACACCCCCGCACCCATCCCCACCCCGCCCCCGCGCCGCGACAGCGACCCGCCTCCTACCCGCTCACCTTCCCCGCTCAGCGACTCGCGACTGGAAACAAGGACGGTTACTGTTTAGTCAAACTGTAACGGTTACCATAGTGTACACTAGATGGCGCCAATTGTATCCATATCACGGGATAGATAATCCACTGAAAACTTATAAGACACATACAAATCTAAATCGCGAAGTTTTCTGAGAATAGCGCTAAAAACCCTTCAAACTCACCACGGTTGGAGGAGCCCAACACCAGCCTGGAGGAAGATCTTCCTATTGGTGCGGACGAGTACATATCACGCACTCGTCCCACAATTTACTAATATTATAAATGCGAAAGCGTGTTTGTTAGTCCTTCTCCAATCACGCCGCAGTAGAACCAAACGGATCGACGTGATTTTTTGCATGGGTACAGTTGTGAACCTCGAGGCGATTTTATATCCCGGAAAATTAAGGAGTTCCTGTGGAAATTAAAAATAATCTTATTCCACGCGGGCGTCAGCTAGTAATTAATTTTTGTATGACGATTACAGTTCTGCTGCCTCGTTGGTCGAGTGGTTAGCATGTTCGACTACGGCTGACGCGGTCCCGGGTCGGTCATAATTAAGTATTGGACTTTGACTAGAAATTCTCAGTACTAGCCCGGAGTTAGGAAGTGTGTGTTTGTGTGAAGTGTTTCACCCCCGTGCCTCGGAGAGCACGTTAAATCTCGGTCCCGGTTATTATCACTTATGACGATGACTATTAAGCCCGCCAACCCGCATCGGAGCAGCGTGGTGGGTGTAAGCTCTAATTCCCTCTGTACTATGAGAGTGGAGGCCTGTGCCCAGCGCTGAGACCTCAATGGGCTGTAGTGGATTACAGTTCGCTACTCACTGCGTGTAGTGTCCGAGCGGCTCGTACGCGACGTAGTGCCCGCGCTCGCGCGCGGTGGACGCACTCGCATAGACGTCCGAGGCTGAGCTGCTGCTGGCCGCGGGTAAACCGGGCGCTGAACACGCCGCGCCCAGCGGACACTGGCCGGAGCCACCTGCGCAGCACACATACACTGCGTTAGCACAATGATCAAGTGATCTACTACAAGTTAGCTTTTGACTGCGATCTCACCTGATGGTAAGTGATGACGCAGCGGTAGTAGCGGGCTAACCTATTAGGGGTATGGCAGCGCTCAACACTGCGCCACGGAGGTCGTCAAAATCAAAATCATATAGTTATTTAAGTATCGAAACAAGGTTTGTCACTCACAGGGTGCGAGGGGCGGCGCGTGCAGCGACGCGAGCGACGACTGCGGCGACCCTAGCGGCGCCACGCCCGCCAGCAGCGGCGTGCTCTGTCGGGGACAGGACATATAGACTAAGAGATAGATGCACTTTTGGTAACTATCGCCAGGAAGGCTGATTCAGTATTAACTATGTGTAGGGCGCTCCACTGATGACGATAGTGAAGGTCTGCCCTCATGCTGATGGGCCTTTCACTAGATATGGCCGCTCAAAAACGTGTTATGGTTACCAAAAGTGAACCATAACTAGAAAGGTTGATTCTTGTACAGTATTAAAGTATGCGCAGCACCTATGTAAACTGTATAAAAACTGACGCTATTCATCGGGCCATTCACTAGTAATACATAGTTGACTAATAATTGCTAATAATTATTTTAAGTTTGTAAATTTTTTACGTCTTTGAGAGGTGATATCTAGTGGAGAGCCTAGGGCCCACCAAATACGAAATCAGCCTTTCTAGTGATAGTTAGCAAAAGTACAGCTTTCTCCAATAATAATACACCGTGTATTTAAAAATTGGCCTATCCTGCTATAATTGTTTTCTTTATATTATCATATAAAAATCAACAGATGACAATTACAAATTTTCTAGCTAGCTAGAAACAATGTAAAGTTATATCTCACCTGGTCAGGCATGTGTCTCCGCCGCTCGCACGTTCCCGTGCAGCCCACGCCCAGCCCCACGCCCACGCCCACGCCCGTCATCGCTGCAAATACAAACTGGTATACTCTCTTTGCCTCTGAATGGACATTTATATAAAAAACATCCCCTTGAGAAACTTGAATGTGAACTCTAATAATACTTTTTTTCTAATGAAACTTAGGAGTAAGGAACAATTTATGAGCGAAATGTACTGTTTCGTTCATTCATGGTTGATTTCTTAGGGGCTAATTCTTTTGGGCACAATTTCTATAAGCTAATCTTAAATGACACCTCTCAAATACAAGTATTGTTATCACTTTCATAATGAAATATGGTACAGAAAGGGATAGCAAAATATTTAGCCATGTCATTTTCAATTCTTTTCAAGTCTTTTGTTAAAGATTTTGCTTTCCAGTCCCACCCTAAACGTTCATTGAAAAGTTTCGCAACAGAAAAGTATATCAAACTAAAGAGAAAAGTGCACACAAACACACAGAGAAATAAGTAATAAACCGCAAACAAACGGAAAATAATAAATAAAATAATATATAAACCTAGGCACGGCAGTAGAGCGTCGCACCGATAGTCGCAACGTCGACACGCGTTTGCGGGCGACGCGCGCAGTATCGCCGTGTCGTCACTTCCGCTGCCGGCCACAGAGGGGGAGCGGGAGTCTACGGGGGGGAGGGGGGAGAATACGTAAACAAAGGGGTCAAATCAATATTTAAAGTTGGAGTGACCAAATTAAACATTACAAAACAAATTGAACCAACCAAATGACTAGGGAATAGTACATTACTGCCCAGGCCGGAAATAAAACAATTCACGGCTGTTTAATATTGGAAGGACGAGGCGCCAGCCGAGGTGTTTTTAAGTAAACGAGGCCGTGAATTGCTATTTCGGCCGAGACTTTTCTCTTATTAGCGAGGAAGAAGCTTTTTTACATTGCCGATAGATGGCGGTGACTTATCTTAACTTACGCTAAAATCTTCTGCTGTAGGACTAGGAGCAATGATGTGATTTCCTACTTGAATGTCAGAGGCATGAAAATACTCACTGTACGTATTGTTTATTTTAATCACACGCGCGATGACTGACGAGTCACTCACCGACATAGGTGGGCACGTATCTGCGGTCGAGGCTGGCGAGCGAGGGCGGCACATGCCTCGCGGGCTCGTAGTCTGCGGGCGCGGGAGGCGCGGCCGCGCGCGCCAGCGTGAGCGTGGACGACACCAGCGCGCTGCCTTCCACGCTGCCCGCCGACACTGGGGCGTGGTTAGTTAGTTAGTTAAACAGAATGAGATAGAGTCGTACTCTTACTGGCGGAGCTGTGGAGGCTCTTGTCCATGTGTGTGAGCGAGTAAGAGATACAGTGCGAGTGTAGAGAGAGTGAGACAGAGTCGTACTCTTACTGGCGGAGCTGTGGAGGCTCTTGTCCATGTGTGTGAGTGAGTAAGAGATACAGTGCGAGTGTAGAGAGAGTGAGACAGAGTCGTACTCTTACTGGCGGAGCTGTGGAGGCTCTTGTTCAAGTGTGTGAGTCTGTAAGAGATACAGTGCGAGTGTAGAGAGAGTGAGATAGTCGTACTCTTACTGGCGGAGCTGTGGAGGCTCTTGTCAATGTGTGTGAGCGAGTAAGAGATACAGTGCGAGTATAGAAAGAGTGAGACAGAGTCGTACTCTTACTGGCGGAGCTGTGGAGGCTCTTGTCCATGTGTTTGAGCTCCATCTGGTCGTGGTGGATCCAGAGGTCTGGCGGTTTGATGGCGGCCGACGCGGAGGCCTTCTGGTAAGTGCTGGAAATATATTATTTCTATTACATATTAATTTCTTAAAATTATAGCTTGTTGTATTATTTGAGGACACAGTATAATTAGTTCTAATAGTTGAAATAGTATTCTTAATCGAATCGTATGGATTATTATCCCAAGAAAAATCCTGCCATTATGTGATTAATGAAATGGGGCCAGGACCGTCAGGAATGAGGAATACGACGCAGATATCTCTCTCTGCGTCGTATTCCTCATTGATCATAGTAAATTCTTTATCATATCATCATCGGGTGAGATCGCTTAGTGGAATAATAATAGCTAAAACCAAGCCCAACCGGTGTGGTCCTTCGAGCCGGATATTCACCTGGTGTCGGGCGACATGGGCGGCGAGTTCCGGCGGCAGCACAGCGACAGCGCGAGAGCGGCCGCCAGCGCCAGCACCGCGCACGCGCCGCCTGCGCTCGCCCACAGCCACGCCGACGTGGCGCTCGCGAGCCCGCCGCCCTCCCCGCCTTCTGCGCCCACACGTGGGAACCCGTTAGTGGACTGCACTCCACGTATGTCATACGCGTCATAACAGTTATTAATTATATTGGGTTACAATGAGGTTACAGTCTCGATTAATTATACTGGGTACAGTGAGGGACAACAGTCTCTAGAAGCTTATTGTCGCGGGCAACACTGAGGGCAAAAGAGCGAGAGGCCGCTCACCAACTAGGTGGTTTGACCAACTGAGGAAGTCTAACACGTCTAAATTTCATACTATAGTGAGAACGGCTACCAACAGAAGCCAATGGAAACAATGTTCGAGGGTAGGATCTAACCAGGACCACGATCTTCAGCAATGAAGGAACGACCAGAGACAGACAGTGAGGTTTGTGTTTGCTAAGCTTTTGGCCTTGAATTCACGAGTTTCAAGTAAAGTGTGCGATGTAAAAAGAAACAGCGCCATCTGGTATGAATTTTTGGAACTAATTTTACTATAGCAACTGGCGCAGCGGTCTCTAATCAACTTCTGGTTGCTAACAATATCACCAGCTCGTGTAAAGTAAGATGTAGCACAAAGCCCCGCTCCGCTCACCCACGCCGGTGGTGTATGTGACGATAGCGCTGAAAGGGCCGAGCCCCTTGCTGTTGCGCGCCTGTATCTTGAAGTGGTAAGTGGTCCTCGCGCGCAGGCGATCCACGCGGCTGCGGGTGCGGTCCCCGACCACGGCCAGCGCCGTCCACTCCTCCGCCGCGCCCGATGCGCCCGACCCACCGCCGCGCGCCACCGCGTACATTATCACGTAGCCTGCCCAAAGATACGAGATCATTTCTCCTACTTGCTCAGAAATTGCTTCGTTATTCAACGTATAACTTAAATACCTTCAAGGCAAAACTGAATAGACTCCAATCTAGACCTAATCATTGCATTGTATTAAGCATGATTGTCGTCAAGCGCAAGCTTTTCTCGCAATACGTACGTTGGCTCTGTTCAGGCCTCTGATATTACACTAGGAAATCATATCATAGTCCCTACATCACAGGATTTTAGCGTGAGTTAATATAAGTAAACGTCATCTATCGGCAATGTAAAACGCTTCTTCCTCGCAAATTAGGGAGAAAAGCATATACAAGTCTCGGCCGAAATAGCAATTCACGGCCTCGTTTACTTAAAAAGGCTAGCGCCTCGTCCTTTTAAAATCAATCCACGAATTGCTTTATTTCCGGCCTGGGCAGTAATGTATTTATTATTCGAAAGGCATAACATTTATCGCGTGATGCAACATCGTACAGCGCCATCTATGATCGATCATTCACTTGTACACGATCGCAAACTATAAACGGCACTAACAAGTTCCACAGGCGTGGCCTGGTAATGTTTTTCTAAATAACATTGACCACCCCGGCACTAGGCATGGAAATTATAGCTATTTTTTAACGTTATAATGCGATACCATTTTTATTTTAGCAGTGATATTTAAGAGTGATATAATAAGGAACCAAATTAGAATCGATTATTTTAGTATGATCGCTAATTCGGCTGTACAGATTCACAAATACAAACGGTACGTTACCGGTGATTACGCCATTGGGCCTTTGCGGGGGGCTCCAGGACAAGTCGGCCGCCCTAGCGGGGGGCGCCGCGGGGGACACGCGCAGGTCCCGGGGCGCTCCGCCCGGCGCCGCCTCCAGAGACGTGTTGCTGGCCAGCATCGACCACGCTGACTCGCGACCACCTGCCGTCACAATCACTCGTACAATAATTGAAACAAACAAGCAATCATTTTTTACACCGAGTTAAAGACCAAAGCGAGTTGGGATGGTGGCAACTCAATCAAATCAACAACTCTTTATCAAACTTAAAAACGCGGTTCTATTGTGGAAGTTTGTACATGTAATACATAGTTGAGAGTGACGTCATCAGATTTCAACGCACTTTTTTCTTTAATCTATAATAGTTTGAAATGGTCATCATACTTAAAACTAACCAAGGATGTGAATTTTAGATCTAAACTTCTTTCTCTTCTTTCTTTTCTACCTAATAAGAGTAAGAGATATGAAGTTAACGCCTTCATAATTTTTGATAGCAATCAATGTGACAGAATAATAATTGCTAGTAATTATTTATAGCATGTAAGTTTATAACGTCTTTGAGAAAGGCTCGATGAATAGCGTCAGTTTTTATACTGTTTACATAGGTACTGCGTATACTTTAATACTGTACAAGAGTCAGCCTTTCCAGTTATGGTTCATTTTTGGTAACCATAAAACATCTTTGAACGGCCATATCTAGCGAAAGGCCCATCCGCATGCAGGCAGACTTTCACTATCGTCATCAGTGGAGAGCCCTACACCTACCTAATATTGAATCAGCCTTTCTGGCGATAGTTACCAAAAGTGCAGCTATCTTCTATAGTAAAATAATTTATTTTTACATAGGCATCGGGGCTGATTCTGTATAACACAATCTCTAAACTAAACTAAAATGGCAGCTTTAAATCTATTTCTGTCCCTTTCCGTAGGAAGTATTATGAAAGGGTTAGCAATATTTGTAATGCTCTAATTTTAGTTTAGTTTAGAGATTGTGCACTACAGAATCAGCCCCATTATCCCGATTGCGAATGTTATTCCATCGCCGTCCGTCGCCGATAGATATAGTGTGATGTGTGTGTAACGAGTGCACCGACCTTTGATTAGCTTGACGGCGAACTCGTACTTGGTGTGCGGGCGCAGATCATCCACCATGCAGTTGAGGTCGGACGCGTTGTACACGCGCGTGCGGCCGCCGCCCGCCGCGCGCACTGCGTAGCGCCGCCCGTCCGTCGCCGTCTGCCCCTTGCCCAGTGTGGGGTCCGTCCAGTACACCACCGCCGTCGTGCCGCTCAGCATTATCACCTGCGAGCGTTAACCGTCCATAGATGATGCTACTGGTTGCACGCGAAAAATACGAGTATCCTGAGTCGCGATCACGAAGTTTTCTCTTAATTACGCTATATACCTACAAGTTGTAAGGTAATTAGTATAACATACCCGCTGCTACCCATGTTAGATGGTGTATATATTGGAAAAATGACGTGAGACGTGTAGCTCATATCCTGGGGGAGTTATGAGGACTTCAAAATTTTTGCATAAATGTACAGGTGGCATAAAATCCAGTAGCGATACTAAAGTAATCATTATTCGGCATGAAATGAAATTCTCAAAATAAAAGCCCGGCTAGAATTTACGTATTTTCGTAAAAAAATGCCCGACTAGTTTCAGACTTCGTAAGTCGAAGTCAGTCCCTTATCCTTTCTCTGTGATTTCTGACTTCGAATTACTTCGTTGAAGTTTTGATCAATTATTATTATTCTGTGTAGTTTGTTTTTTCAATGATTTCTAAATTGTAATGAATTGCCAAATTGCATATCTGTAGTACAGTTCTGAGTTTAGATGAAGAAGGAACAAAAGACTCCATGTTAATCTTCACAAGATTGCCAAAATGCATTTTCCATAATTAACTAATTAATTTTGTATGGAAGTTTTTGACAATTAAGTAATTTTTACTTTTTAACTCTGCCGCAGAGTTTATAACGTCAAAATTGCATGGGCAGCCGCCGCTATGTTACACCATTTACCTTACACCTTGTATAGAACTTCCAAAGATCAATAGTCGGACCAGTGGTCCCCGAGCACAACACCCGCTCGACGGATGATCATCCTATTGTTACGGTCGAGCCATATCACCTGCTCCCGTACAGGTAAATTACAAGGTAATTGAAAAATAGTATAAAGAACCACTGTAAAAGAATCATCGATAAATCAAAAAAATATGAGAAACAGTCCAACTTCAATACAAAAAGCGAACATTAACTTTTTCTCTATCCAACCGCAGCAGTTTTCAGATTTAAAGATGCTAAGAAATATTAAAAAATAAAAAATTACAAAAAATTAAACAGTCATAAAAATTCGTTCCAATTTCGGCCAGATAAGTTTGTGGGACTGTATAAGTTTCCAGTCAGTCGATTATCTGATGATTAATTTTGTGATGTAGCACACAATCAGCGCCATCTAGATAACACAGCGACAACCGCTGCACTCACCTTGAGCCCGACGGGCGGTATGAGCGGCGGGGTGTCGTCCTCGTCCTCCCCGTCGTCCGGGTCGTCCAGGTCTGGTTCGTCCGGCTCATCCGGCTCGTCCCCGTCCGGCTCGCTGGGCTTGGTGCGCACGGTGGCGTACACCGCCGGACCGAGCCCGAGCGCGTTGCTCGCCCGGAGCGATATCACGTATTCCGAATTCGATTCTATGTGTGACATTGTTACTCAGCAAACAAGAAAAAAAGTGTGTGTGTGTGTGTGCAATTCACACACGGCAGAAGTGAAACTTCAGAAAATTAGCCTACGACTTACGAGAGAATGAAACGATAAATATATCTTGTATTCTATCTCATTCTCTCGCAGGCTAAATCCTATTATGAATATGTTTGTCTCTTTTTAGTGTAGCTTTTTTGTTTCATCGAAATTTCAAATCACAACGATTCTAAAGAAGTTTCACTTCAAAAAAAGGTTTGTACATAACTTAATCCATCGTTTCACATTTAAATAAAAATAACTAAAAATAAAAATCTATGGATGTACAGTTTACACTTATGAGCAATTTTAATCGTCTGTATTATTAGATTACTTTGTAAAGAAAACTAAAAGAAAAATGGCTGAGCAGCTAAGAAAAAAAGAGGATAGTGATTTAGAGATTAAGGTGGATGACAAGGGTCTGCCCGCGAAATTCAAATTTAATTTGGTTTTTCACAATTTGTAAACTAATACGACAAAGTAGGCTTATGGCATTCAAATTGCGAGCCTAGGAATATCATCTTCACAGGTTTATATAAAAATCTTTACTTGAAAGTGTCCAGTTTAAGAAATTAGTCAAAATAATGAGTTTGACGTGAGTTACTCACAAATTAGTCATTATTTTGATTAATTTCTTAAACTGGGCACTTTCAAGTAAAGATTTTTATATAAACCTGTGAAGATGATATTCCTAGGCTCGCAATTTGAATGCCATAAGCCTACTTTGTCGTATTAGTTTACAAATTGTGAAAAACCAAATTAAATTTGAATTTCGCGGGCAGACCCTTGTCATCACCCTTAATACATATTGCATGCTGCATGTTTTACTACAGAAAATTTTGTGTAATTTAGTGGATTTTAGTAGTTAATTCGCTATGAATTAAGCTTAAGCTCCTTGGTTATCAAGAACTTCCGCAAAGTAACGCCTGCTACTATAAAATATTGTTTTACTTTAAATCAAGGAGTTTAGGGTCTACAGCAAAGCTCGAATTTGCTCAAAGTCGGTGTTATTCAAGATCTTTAGTCTTACCTTACAGATTTCAAAACATGCGTAATACGGTGGCGTTAAACTAGAATTTTAGAGCTCAAGTTTGTCTATATATCCTCAATCAGTGCTCCAATCGGAATAAAAATTAGCGAAATTAAAATGGGTGCTACTGAATTTGTGACTTTAAAACAAAAGCATTGGGTCTATTTTACTCTGTACCATAAGCCTTTAATATAAAGTTTCAATAATTTGAATTTCACAGCGTTTTCGCTTGGAGCGTTGGCTGCACATGTATGAATGAACTGAGCTCTAAGACAAGGCTGTCAAGGTGTATTTTGCTATAACTTAAGGGTACGTATAGTCCATGTCATAAGTCCCATATAGGCGGCGCTAGTAGTCGTATGTTGATGAAATTAATGTATGTATAATGGATTAGTTCCACTAATTGACACTGACTGTAGAGGTACGGTATATATCTCACTAGAGGTATGTTCCGATATACACTGCGAGCACTGTATTAGGTGTGACGTCAATTTAGTTCCGTCCCTGTCACCCCGCAGTGTGTCTCTGTCTAGACGCCTCCGTCGAACGTATCTCCTTAGAATGTGCTGATATGTTGTGTGTCCCCACAGCAGACCAACTGTCCCCACTGGTGTACGTACCGAGTCCACGGATGACGTGCGAGTGCGCGTGCGCGGGCAGCTCGCGCGAGTGCTCGTCCGGCACGCCCAGCCCCCAACCCAGCCAGTGTCCCCGCACCAGCCCGCCCCCGCTGTCCCCGCCGCTCCCACTGTCCCCACTGTCCCCGCCGCCCCCGCCGTCCCCCGGCCCCCACCACACCGAGATCCAGTCGCGGCCGGCGCGCGCTGGTGGGGGGAGGGTACCATGCTTTATACCGCTGCTTTTATACCATTGCTTTTAGGGAGTATTGAATTCCATTTTTTCATTAGACTTCCAAAACCGGTGGCATGCCACCGGTTTTGGACTCTGCAGAGTCGAAACCAGACGTTAAATTAAAAAAAAAGTTATTAATTCAAAATTGGTACACAGTAAACTTTTGGAATGTAAATATATGTGTCACCATATCTCTGCATTCAACTCGCGCGCGAACTATAAAATATAATGTTCATAATGGGCATGCTAAAAGTAAAGGTCTGAGAAGAACAGTACATAAGAGACACCTATTTGTTCTATTATGAAATAAACAAATTGAGTATTGAGTCAAAAGGACCTGCGGTTCCCAATTTGGTGTATTTTTCATTCGATGATCGTTAGCCAATGACTGCGATTTCGACTAGTAGGTAGGTAGCTCACGATGTGAGCTATACTGCCCAACTATAGAGCCAAGATATTATACGTTTTTTCTCCAGGCGTTTCATTGGTTGGTATCTTAAGGAGGTATTTATGATGATATCATAAATGGAATTCAATACTTAAACAAATTAACACAACACTTAAAGCGGAAGAAAATATACACAAATCTATGAATTACAGTTAAATTTTGAATTTTTAGGTCGTTTCATTTAGTAATGTTTATTTCCAATTAGTTATCAGCTAAACACTACTTGACAATTCTATAGAACGGACAATATTAAAAGGTATAGTTTAACCAAAAATATTGAAGGGTTTTTGGAAAAGCACGATCAGATACTTAATTGCTTTTACTTCGAAATTGTGCTAATGTAGATAGCTAAATAGACAGCATTCAAAATCATAGTCTACTAGATAGAGCTTAGGTTTTTTGTTTAGGTTAGTTGATCGGTTAGTTGAATTTTAAAAAAGTGTGTGTGTGCAATTCACACACGGCAGAAGTGAAACTTCGGAAAAGTTGCCTGCAAGAGAGAGATAAATATAACCATCAATATATATGTAGGTACTATAATACATGGGCCCTTTCATAGAAAAAAGTCGGGCGTCCGACTTTGAGAGCGCGCTGCTAACCTGTCATAAGCCTGTCTTTGTCCCCATCGTAGCACTGTCACGGTCGCTCGTCGTGAAGATAATTTGTCATTATTAAGTTAACATCTAAAGTCTAATTAGTTTGGCACTGTATAATTTTTATTTTAAGGTAAGTGTTTTCACAATTATACATTTGATAGAAAACGTTATTTAATCTTGCTATTTAATATTTCTATCCATTACGCAATCATTTAATTTTCGCGGCAAACTATATATTTTTTTTTAACTAACTTGCCTTACGGCTTCTATGGCTATGCCCTATATTATTATCTATGACCGAGTCATACGTTTTCAAGCTGTCATTCAAGCTGGCGCATATATTGCAAGCAAGTTCCCGATTTTCAGACTAAATGGCGTTACTAAAAATACGCCCAAATTATTTGACTGAGAGGGCCCGTCTATGTAAACTGAGGTCGCTGAATATAACTTGTATTCCATCACATTCTATCGCAGGCTAAATCCTATTATGAAAATGTTTGTCTTTTTGTTTCGTTTCATCGAATTTTCAAATCACAACAATTCTAAAGAAGTTTCACTTCAAAAGGTTGTTTGGTTCCATGAAATAGATAAAAAGTAGCTTATTTTAGGTTTACATTAATGCATATTACTAGCTAGCTATATTGCTCTTGTTATTGTATTGTAACTTGTTGAATGTCTAAAATGAAAAATAAAAAAAACAGACTATAATGTATTTTGAATGCTGTCTATAAAAATAAATAGAGAGATATAGTAGTGCACGCTCGCGCGATTGCACAGTACGCTTACTCTGAGTTTTTCACATTACAAATACGATTGATCGACGTGAGAGCTCTGCACCACGACAAGTGTAAGCGAACGTTAAAGTAAAATGAACCTTAAATGCATTGGTTTAGAGCTCATTTTATCATTTCGTGTATTTATTCACAGGCAGCGCTCCAAACGCTGAATTTGTGACTTTAAAGCAAGAGCTTTTGGGTACATTTTACTTTGACGTTCGCTTACGCTTGGCGTGGTGAGCTCTCACGTCGATCAATCGTATTTGCAATGTAAAAACTCAGAGTAAGCGTACTGCACGCGGGTAGGGTTAAGGGCGGCGACTCACTGGTGAGCGGCGGCGGGGCGGGCGGCACGGCGGCGGGCGCGCGGCCGCGGCCCCGCGTGCTCGCCGACACCCATTCGCTGAACGGACCCGAGCCGTTTGCGTTGATGGCGCACACGCGGATCTGACACGGGGACACGTTCACTTACACTCAATAAATAATAGTCATTATTACCTACGAGTAGTTTATTTTCTCTTTTTTTTAATCCACTACAAGCTAGCCCTTGACTGCGATCTCACCTGATGATAAGTGATGATGCAGTCTAAGATGGTAGCGGGCTAACCTGTTAGGGGCAGGCATGGCAGTTATATACCCCTTCGGTTTCTACACGGCATCGTACCCGAACGCTAAATCGCTTAGCGGCACGTCTTTGCCGGTAGGGTGGTAACTAGCCACAGCCGAAGCCTCCCACCAGACCAGACCAGAGAAAATTCAGAAATTATAAATTCCCAAATTGACCCTGCCGGGGATCGAACCCAGGACCTCCGCACATTAAGGCAGTGCTACACACTGCGCCACGGAGGTCGTCAAAAGGTTTCTCTAGCTAGAAAAGGGCGCCTTTGCTTCTTAACAACAAGAGAGTAAACGTCGTTTTTGCTCACTCAGCGAGAAAAATATTCAAATCAAATCAAATATTCATTTATTCAATTCAAGTACACTGTACGACACATATTGACGACAGTTACTTACTTATAAAACATGTTTTTTTTCATCCACTACAAGCTAGCCCTTGACTGCGATCACACCTGATGGTAAGTGATGATGCAGTCTAAATGGCAGTTATATTAAACCCACACCCCTTCGGTTTCTACACGGCATCGTACCGGAACGCTAAATCGCTTGGCGGCACGTCTTTGCCGGTAGGGTAGTAACTAGTCACGGCCGAAGCCTCCCACCAGGCCAGACCAGGGAAAAATTCAGAAATTATAAATTCCCAAATTGACCCTGCCGGGGATCGAACCCAGGACCTCCGCACATTAAGGCAGTGCTACACACTGCGCCACGGAGGTTGTCAAGGTGATGGTGATAATTACTTACGGCATCTTAAAACTAAAGCTACGAGGGTTCCAAACGCGCTCTGGTCTGAGAAGAGAGTATTTTTTATTTAAAACCATTGCGTAAAAGTCGTATTTTCTTACTGAATGAGCAATAAATTAATAAATTCAACATCATTAAAGTAAAATGTAATACAGTATATTATTGTTCAATCAAGGTAGATATAATATTATTCTTACATCTTAATTTTCTCGCTAGTTAAGTGAAAAGTTAAATCCCTCACTACACTCAGAATTCGAACTTAGGCACACGCAACAAAAACGAAATGTCTGGAGGGGGGCATTCAATATCGCGATGCAGGATAGTATACAGTATCGTATACCTTTTCAGTGTTCAGCCGAATATCAATCTTGTGATGTGGATACAATTAGCGCCATCTAGTTGATACAGCAGTAACTGCTACAGTATGTCAGTGTCACCGGGTAGGTATGCCCAAAGAGCTCCTACGTCCCGCATTAATAGTGCCTCCCAACTTAAGCATTAGTGGCGACGAAGAGGTCGAACGCATCGGCAAGAACACCCGAAACACCGGATTTGACAACACAGACCTACCCAATTGCCCCAAAGCCGCCGCCGAGCAGGCGCGACCTCAGCCCAATACAAAAGGGTTGAAAGAAACATCCAGGTAGTGACAGCTACCTGTGAGGACACACCCGGGCGAGGAGGCTCAACCTCGAGGCCCGAACCCAGCAGACTTTGGCCTGTCGAGAAGACACCACAACAACAAATCACCTGGTAGGTCTGCGAGGGCTCCAGCCCAGTGAGCTCGGCGCGGCGCGTGTCCGCGGGCGTAGTGAGAGAGTCCGCGCGCCGGCGAGTGGTCGCCGACACGGCGCGGTATCGAACCTTGTACCCTGTCAGCGGCCCGCGGTGCGTGCGCGCAGGTGGCGCCTCCCAGCGGACAAGGATCGACTGCGGGCAAGGCGTACGCATGTTAGATATTCTATGTTTGAGGACATTTTAGGTAAGGAGTTCCCGAGGGAACCAAAAAATCTCAATCCACACGGACGTAGTCTTGGGCATCTTGGGCTAGTATCTCATAAATTTTATATGGAACTCCTACCAAACATCTATCTCGATCGAATCTGTATCTTTTATATGTTCACAAACTATAATGTAATAGACAATAGATTTACTTACCTTCTGTAAGAATATATTATAAATTGTAGTTTTCGTGGGCAAATAAATCTATCTATCTATGAACCAGACTAAATGTACGGGAACAGGTGATATGGCTCCACCATATCAATAGGACGATCATCCTCCGAGAGGGAGCGAGTTGTGCTCGGGGACCGACTAACCTGTTAGGGGCATGGCAGTTATATTAAACCCATACTCCTATTAGGTTTCTACACGGCATCGTACTCACGGTGTCTGAGGCGGGCGCGGCGGAGACGTTGGCGGGCGGCGCGGCGGGCGCGTCGGCGGGCGTGCGCGCACTGACGTCCGCGGACGCGGCGCCGCCCGCCGCACACACGCGCACGCGGTACTGCGCCGCCGCGCGCAGCCCGCCCACAGTGCTGGGGGGGCCCTCCGCCCACACGGACTGCTCGCGGCCGGACTCCACCTGGCACACGACACACGTTCCTAAATATTTAAAACACGTAACAATTTGACATCTGATTTAGTAGTATTATTTTGTGGAAAAAATGCGGTAATTCACGACTTCCTTTTTGATAACAGCAAGGATCATCTCAGAAATAGACACCAGATAATCTACCCTTAATAATTTTGTACTCGAATTCAAACCCACAGGAGTAATTTACTACAACCCGATAGACCTCGATCCAACCACCCATGGCCCCTCCAACCTCGCGGTTATATGGGCCGAATCGCGGGAGAGCGCCCGTTCCGTACTTGCTCTTGGCGTGTTCCCGGGGCGCTTTCTTGACTCCCTACAAATTATTTATTTTTATTTTTTCCTTGTCCCTTATGTGCACTCTCCACCCTTCGGGGCTCGACGTTACAGTCACAACTAAGAGAGTACAATACATAGAGAGTACATACTAGTCGAGCGTGATCCGACTGGGTTGTTGAATGAATTTTTTTAAATCATAAGTCGAAAGATCATATATAAGTTTTATATTAAAACTATTTTTAGTTTTTTATTTTTCGCTATACCTAATTTAAAAGTTATATTAATTTGAAAATAGATTTTTGAATTCAGTAACGAAAGCACGCCGAATAACTCCGAGCGAAAAATTGGGTATTTGACAACTAGTCATATCAGCTATCTATATAACTATCAGCAACTTTTTTTCAAACGTCAATACGCGTGCTTAGTATGTTTTTATTGAGACTGTATGATTGATGCAGGTTTTACACAATCGCCCTGCTGGTCAGATAAGTTTGACGGACTGTAATGGGGTGCATGCCTATCAAGGAACCGGTACCTCTGTATAGTAGATGGCGTATCTGGCGGGGGCGGGCGGGTCGGACGCGCGGGGATCGGGCCGGGGGTCGGGCAGGGGGTCGGGTGGCTCCCAGGACACGCGCAACGCGTGCGGTCCGGCCGCCTCCACCACCACGTTCCGCGGCGGACCGTACGTCAGCTCTTCTTCGGGGGTCGTCACTTCGATGATCTGTGACAAACATCCGTACTAAAGTAGGTATATCCGCCCCCCGATCAAGTAAAAAAAATTGACAGTCGTAGGGACTGCCGATAAAAGTGAAAACGAATATTTAATTACTTTTTTAACCTAAATACTAAGGCACTAAAGTTTAATTTCGAATATAGAATATTTAGACCTTTTGTCTTCGTAACAACGCGAGGTGTCGGTGACGCGTTTCCACATTTTTACCCCCTACCAAAAAGTGCTCAACGCACCTAAAGAAGTTTTTACTTCAAATATCACTAGTGGTTCTCTCCGAATTGAGACCTCGCGGCGCCATCTATTGACATAAATGTGAAGTTCTGTTAAAAATACTGAAGCTCATTAAAAATTAAATAATTCCGTTTCCTTACAATATTTATCTAATTTTAGTATTTGTTGCTCAAGTACAGGACATAATTCAAATAATTGATTAAGTTTCAGTCTCAGCCTTTCAGAAAATTTAGAGTTCTGAGGTCAACTTTGGACGTTAGAAAATCTCCACTTTCAAAGCCCTCATTTCGTCAATTTTGGGGGAAAAATTAAAAAAAAAAAATTTGGACTCTATTCCTAATTATCTTTAAAATGATATACCGCAACCCTATGTAATTTTATAAAAGATAAATTTTACTTCGCATTCGCTTCTATGAGAGCCCCCTGAAATAAAGATTTTTATAACTTTTTCAGCCATATTCGGCGGGAGGCCATTGGTTTACATATTATATTTAGAGCTGAAGTAATTACGTTCAGTAATCACGAATTATATTTCGTGTACGTTTCACCTGCTCCGCACTGCGAAGGCGGCAAGCGTCATGCAACTCCGTAGTCCGTACAGCACAAAATATACGCGCGATTATAATTCTTACAGCAGCGAAAGTGCGTACACCTCCATATGATTTCTAGTGTTACAGAATTGCGAAAAAAATTTGACCACCTTTGGGTTGAGGCGATGATGACGATATTGGTGATCATGATTATAATGATGATGAGAATAATGATGATATTGGTGATGATGATGATAATATTGGTGATGGTGATATAGGTGATGATGATTATAATGATGATATTGGTGATGATGATAATATTGGTGATATAGGTGAAGATGAGAATAATGATGATATTGGTGATGATGATGATTATAATGATGATATTGGTGATGATGATGATAATATTGGTGATATAGGTGATGATATCGGTGATGATGATGATGTGGGCTGACCTGCGTGGGCGGAGAGGCGGCGTGGCGCGTGAGGGCGACGGCCCGCAGCTGGTATGTGGTGTTGGGCTGGAGCGACGCCACGTTCATCTCGTGCCGCCCGCCCTCGCCCCGCGATATCCTCTCCCTGGGAAACAGAATAGGGATGATGCCTGTATCAAAAATAAATTATTTCTAACTGATTATTAAATAGAGGGTCTTCCAAAACACCTAATATTCACATCCTAGGTTGTTTTAAGTTTGATAACCATTTTAAAATATAGATAAAGAGAAAAAAAGCTAAATTCATACAAATTCCATACTAGAAGCGCGTTTTTAAATTTGATAAAGAGTCGCTGATTTGATTGAGTTGTCAGTTGAGTGTAGGGGATGAACCTATTGCATTTTAATGAAAAAAGTAGAACTTTATTAAATTACTTAATTAATCGAATTATAATTCATTTATTCTTTTGTGAATACAGTTTGAAGATGATAATGGTATAAGCTTTATCAAATAAAAATATTTAAATTGGCAGCCTTAAATTAGCATTAGTCTACGCGACGCGCGGCCGACTAAAAGGTTCGACTAGTTTTTTGAAAAGTTGAAGAACTAAAGTTCAGTACTATCTACAAAAATCACCGTTGAGAAATACCTGTATGAGTCATAATATGATATAGATATTAAATTTTTTATTAGTCATTACTCGCCAACAATCCCAAGGAAACTCTTTAGCATATTTTCAGGATAAAAACGAGCCTATGATCATCTCTACAGGCCACAGGGACCTGAGCAAGCTATAATCATTTGTCGAAAGGAAGCAGACAGACAGACACAGTTTCTCGATGAATATATACGTATGTATTTAAATGATTACTAACCGTTCACTTCCTTTCACCCTGTACAGAATGGCATATCCCGTGATCTCCTCCATTTTGTGGTCCGGCTCTTCCCAGCTCAATGTCACAAACCGATGCTTCACGATAACCGCCCGTAACTCCTTGGGCGCAGAGACTATAGTCGCGTTCCCCTTCCTAACGTCATCCGAGTCCAATTCTTGGGTAGCATGAAAGTCATTGTAATCACTGTTATACGAGTCTAAGGTGCTGTAATCGTCGTATACAGGCTCCGAAGTGTACGCAGATGAGGTCTCGCCTAAAAAATCTAGGTCCTCCGGAGTTGGATCTAAAGTTGGGTCTAGGTCGGAAACGAGGGAGTTGAAAATGTCCTGGGTGGAGTTTCTGGGGGATTTTTGGCTGTAAGGGAGATCTGTAAGAGATGCGGGAAAACGAAAAATAAATAAAATAAACGAAAGTTAATGCAAGAAAAAAGAAAAAATGTGCTTATTTGGTTGTAAATTATCTCTAGAACATTGAGACGTGTAAAAAAAACGAAAAGGGCATAAAAACACAAAAAATTAGAGCGAGACGTTCGGACTATTTCAACAATGTGCAAAACAATTTTTTTTGTCATTTACAGTCTCAGGCTTTGGAAGTCGGTTTCTTGGATAAAATTTATATCCAAGTACAGATATCCTTTGAGTTGAACTAATGAATATAGCAAAAGTCCCCGAACGAAGGCCGAAAGTGGGGGAGGGCTTTAAATGGCAACTTTATCCAAATTTGGGAAATATCGGCACGATCAAACATAAATAAACCTTCCCCACTTTTGATACTTTTGACCTCTTACTTTCGGGGACTTCGAGTAGGTTCATCACCTTTGTAGGTTTTGATTCATCACCTCAAAGAACTACCAATATTAGAAACTACACCAGTAATTGAGTACAGTGATGATGTAAGATTTACAAGCATACCTATGTACTGAAAATGAGTTTTGTAACCACAATTACACTTGCAAATATTTTAAAAATTAAAATTTCAAAGGCCCATTTGACGAAGCTGTGTGAAAACTGCCTCGTTGGTCGTATGTTGGTATGTTCGACGAGGTCCCGGGTTCGAGTCCCGAATCGGACCATAATTAAGTGTTTTTCTGACTAGAAATTCTAAGTACTTGTCCGGAGTTAGGAAGTTGGCGGTGTTTCACCCCCGCGCCTCGGAGAGCTATTATAAGCCGTCGGCCCCGGTTATTATCACTCACATGATAATAGTCGTTAAAGCCCGCCAACCCGCATTGGAGTAGCGCGGTGGGTTCTAATTCCCTCTCGGCTATGATAGTGAAGGTCGGTGCCCAGCAGTGGGACGTTAATGGGCTGTAGTGGTTTGAAGGTTGGTGGGTATAGTTACCGTGCGGCGTGACGACGAGGCGGAGCGCGGCCTGCGCGCTGCCGGCAAGCGACGCCGCCGTGCACTGGAATACTCCCGCGTCCACCGCCAGCACGCCGCGGATGCGCAGCGACGACCTGTGCAGTGCGGGCGACGCGCGTTAGCGAGAGCGCAGCGAGCGACAGATGCGGCTCGACAGACCACAATGTACTTGAAACGCACAATTTTACTATAGAAAAATATTTTTCTGTCATGCACGTTTTCGATCGACATATTTCCGAAAGTCTATTGAAATAAAAAGTATTTTGTAGATGATTTCATGAACTTTCATTTGATTCCTGTGGTTTTTTCTTATCTCTTATACTTTTCGTGTTAATCACAAGAAACATACCTACACGATTTTTCAAAAAAAAAAACACAAATACGCAAAATAAACCGGCTTATTTCCAAAACTATTTGTCCTATCATAATTTGACAGATTATTATTTTAATGTAAATTATTTTCGCCATAGATAGTTTTTTTTTCAAGCTGTAATAGTTTACCTTAGGGTTTGGGGGAGACATTTTATTGTAGGAAGGGGGAAGCCCGCATCCTAGGAGTTATGGTTTTTGAGAATACTTCTAAGACCGTAAAGAACACTTGTAAAGCTATCCAGATGCCAACATCTGAAAGATTGTTTATTTTAATTTATTTTAATTTAAGGTCAGAACTTGAAGTCCTCAATTAAAATTGATAGAAAATCCGTACCTCCTAGGGCAAAAAGTGAATAGCGCAACGCAACACGGCACAGCGCCATCTATGATCGTGTGTCACTCACCCGTCAACGAGCGCGATATCGTGTTCGTTCGGAGTGAGGGGCTCCCCGTCCTTCAGCCACGTGACGGCGGGCGCAGGGCGGCCGCGCGCCTCGCAGCGCAGCGTCACGTCGCCGCGCGTGCGCGCGCGCACCACGCTGCCCTCACGCAGCGTCACGCGCGGCGACGTCTGCAAAATGAATCACATCAAATCAACAACTCTATCAAACATAAAAGCGCGCTTCTAATGTGGAAGTTTGTATGAAATACATAGGCGTGACGTCATCAAATTTCAATGCACTTTTTATCTATATTTTAAAACTTAAAACTAACCGAGGATGTGAATTTTAGGTCTTTTGTAAGACTCTCTATTTAATAATGAGTTAGAAATAATTAATTTTTAATATAGGCATCATCCCTATTTACATAGACGGGCCCCGTCAAACAAAAGATGCGGGCTTATTTTACTAACGCCATCTAGTCTTAAAAGCGGGACAGCGCTATGTCGCGGACAAGGACAGGGTTATACAAATGAGGGGCACGCGCTACAGGTCGGACACCCAACTTTTTCCTATGAAAGGGCCCATCTAGTACCTACATATATATCGATGAATCAAATCAGCAACTGTATCAAACTTAAAAACGCGCTCCTAGTATGGAAGTTTGTATGAAATACATAGGCGTGACGTCATCAAGTTTCAATGCACTTTTTTTCTTTATTCGATAGCTTTAAAAGACTATCAAACTTAAAACTAACAGAAAATTTATATTATTAGTTAAAGTCTTTTGGAAGACTCGATTTAATAATTAGATAGATAGATAAATCATCTCTATCTCACGATAATCTTTTGAACTTGAGATGAATTGATTCGTCGAAGCTTCTGAGCCAAAAAATCCAAATTCGAAATCGGCGGCCATAATCATTCCCTCTCCCTCGTTCGCTATGTGTGCGAGCGAGTTGGGGCGAGTGGCGCGAGGGTTTGTCTAGTGTTTTTTGAACGAGATGTGTGGACAAACAAATCGATGCAGGCTAAATTACAAACCTCTCTTTTACTCCACTACAAGTTAGCCTTTGACTTAGATCTCACCTGTTGGTAAATGAAGATTCAGCTTAAGATGCTTGCGGGCTAACCTGTTAGGGGTGGTGTATATATGTATCCTCAAGAATAGTAAATGAACTTAGTCTTGTACAGTAACATGTAACATGGCTCGAGCTGGCCATCCTCCGAGCGGGTGGTGTGTTCGAGGACTATTGATCGTTGGAAGTCGTATATACAGCGTAATTCAGAGGAAACTTCGTTCCTCCTACGTTCCTCGTAAAATGAAATGGTTTGATTTATTTCACGTAGGTAAAACTTGTGCCATGGAAAACTGAAGCTTTTACTGAGAAGAACCGGCAAGAAACTCAGCAGTTGCTCTTTTCATAAACAGAAAAATAAAAATGAAAAAACAGAAAAAATATGCGCTACTAATGGTGCCATCTATTGGCGGACTGCGAAGACCGCCACAGTGTAAAGTCTACGGGGGTTCAACGGCCACTAACCATGACGTGCAGCTGTGTGGAATGGTCGGCGGAGTCGAGCGTGTTGGTCGCGCGACACGTGTACACGCCGGCGTCCAGCGCGCGCGCCGTTTGCACGCGAAGCGACCCCGAACCCACTAGGTAGAAGCGAGAGTCCAGGTCGCTGCAAGACAACATACAGTGATAAAGAGGAAAAAAAATATTGGCAGTCATACGGACCGCCGATAGAAGTGAAAACGAATATTTAACTTGTATAAAATACTTAACGAATATTTAACGAATATTAAATTTTGTTTTCACTTCAAAAAAGAAAATTAATTAAAATATAAACCTTAAAACTAAGGCATTAAAGTTTAATTACGAATGTTGTATATTTGTATTTAAGACCTTTTGTCTTCGTAACCACGCGAGCATGGGGCAGTGAGGTGTCGGTGACGCGAATACACAAGTTTACCCCCTACCAAAAAGTGCTCAACACGCCTAAAGAAGTTTTCACTTCAATAATCTTTCAATGTTTCGATAGCGATAGTGTCTATTCTGTACTCACTTGAGGTCTATGGCGACGCCGTTGTTCAGCCACACCATCTCAGGCTTGGGGTTGCCCACCGCTGCGCAGTCGAACGTCACCGACGCGCCTGCGAACATTGCGCTGTTTATTTATTTCGGTTTCACTTCTAGTCAAGGTCGAAATATGTTTATTCAAAATTGATACCTACACAGTACAATTTATGAACGTCAAGTATACAAAGACACCATGAAAACATTTGAATTTCGAAACACTGTAAAGATGGACGGCGCGCGCCGTACAACCATCTCACTGACCTTCCATGACGGTGACAGGTTGCGGCGTGGTGATGAACCGCGGCGCCGACTCCAGGCCGGCCAGTTCACTGTTCACGCGCAACTCGGTCTCTGGACCCAAGCTGTGAGATGGACAATTTATGTCACTTTTAGTAGCTCAGGAAAAGCACACAAGTAATCAATCTATTTTCTATTTTCTATAACAAAGTTCCACAACCTATTTTGGACTTGCCAATAAATAAATTTAAGAAATCCATTAAAAGTATGCTCCTGAAAAAAGCTTATTATACTGTTGAAGATTATGTAAATGATAGAGGAGCATGGATTTGATCGCTCCAGCAATGCTGGGGACAGCGGTTAGGTACTTATGTACACATTGATATAGTAATTGTAAATGAATTATTTAAAAAGAGCAACCACCGAGTTTCTTGCTGGTTCTTCTCGGTAGGAATGGCATTCCGAACCAGTGGTAGATTCACTTGACGATTCAAAAGTACTTGTAAAAGTTTATTTGAATAAAAAATATTTGATTTGATTTGATTTGATTTGAATCACATACATCTTCGAAAGCACTCTAAACGGATGTACGAGTCAACATCTCCGACATCCTCAGGAGATGTTGTCTTGATAGTGCACAATTGTAAAGACTTTATGTGCAAACTAGCTGATGTCTCGTGGGACCTTTTTAGTTTTGCGGGATACTCGCCGAAAACACAAAACCTATATATACCAAAACCACTTTGTCAAAAAGCAAGGTCTCACAGCACAAGTATGAGAAACAATCCGAAAATCGTTAATTAGATTCTCAACTATACCCATGCCAAAAATCACGTCGATCCGTTGCTCCGTTGCGGCGTGATTGAAGGACAAACCAACAAACCAATAAACCAACAAACAAACACACTTTCGCATTTATAATATTAGTATGATACCCGAAGAGATCTTATAGTTGCCCAATGCGTCTCTCCAGGCTACAGAATAAGAGTGACAATAAACAAAACTTAATTACAACTAATCAGCTTACAATTAACCAAAAATACAGAAAAGACATAATTTGGTACACAGATCACAAAAACAAACAACAAATTAACCAAAATAATAAATCATCATCATACTTCATACTAATATTATAAATGCGAAAGTGTGTTTGTTTGTTGGTTTATTGGTTTGTTGGTTTGTCCTTCAACCACGCCGCAACGGAACAACGGATCGACGAGATTTTTTGCATGGGTGTAGTTGAGGATCTGGAGTGACATAGACTTTTTATCCCGGAAAATTAAGGATTTCCCGCGGGAATAACAAAAACTTAAACCACGCGGACGTAGTCGCGGGCATCAGCTAGTAACAAATAATTAGGTGTACTGACCGCGTCTGCGCGCGCGCATGCGCCAGCGCCACGGCGCAGCGGTAGGCGGCGGCGTCGTGCGCGCGCAGTGGCTCCAGCTCCAGCGCGCCGCCTGGCGTGAGCGACACGCGCGCGGCCTCCATGCGCACTGGGGAGCCGTTCTTCAGCCACGTCACCTGGAACACCCAGATACAGTCCACTGAGCTCGTGAGTTCACATCCTAATGGAACTATGTTGCAGAAAAAAAATTTGGCAGTCATAGGGACTGCCGATAGGAGTGAAAGCTAATTCAATTTTATTTGTAAAGATATTATTATAAACCTTAAAACTAAGGCATTAAAGTTTAATTACGAATGTACTATGTCTTCGTATCAACGCGAGGTGTCGGTGACGGTGTCAGTCACGCGTTTCCACTGTTTTTACCCCCTACCAAAAACCTGTTAGGGGCATGGCAGTTATATTGAATTGAACCCATACCCCTAGTTGGTTTCTACACGACATCTTACCGGATCCATTACCTATTCTGTGCCGAAACGCTAGATCGCTTGACGGTACGTCTTTACCAATAGGGTGGTAACTATAGTCACGACCGAAACCTCCCACCAGGCCATACCAGGGAGAATTCAGAAGTTATAAATTCCCAAATTAACCCTGCCGGGAATCAATCCCAGGACCTCCCACGTTAACACGTTACAGCACTCAACACTGCCCCAGGGAGGTCGTCAAAATAATAATTCCTCAGGCGACGAAACATTACAATATGATAAAGTATCATGAGTTTAACGTAATTCATAAATATCCAAATAATAGTGAGCATATCGTCGCTTTTTTCCACCCTATCTTCTTCTGCGGATCGGTTGGCCAAGTTTCAACGACTGAAGAATTAATGCAGGGTTATCCATACAACAAACTGCCCCGTTTCCTAAACTATTAAACTACAATATTCAAGGGGTGGGAACCTCAGCATTGGCAGCATAAGAGCGAACTCACATTGAGCTTCAGCAGGGGCGGCGGCGCGTGTACCCTGGCGGCGCCGTACACCCGTCTCTCCGGCTGCGCGGGCGCAGAGGGGGGCGGCAACACTTTTACCGCCAGCCGCGCCGGCAGCCGGATGGGGCAGGGGAGCAGGGCTGGCGACCCCAGAACTCCCATGATGACGCGGGGAGCTTCGCCTAATGCTGGTACTTCTGGAAACAGAGAGGAAGAGCTTTTATAAAGGAGAACAGAAAGTGAATAAACTTAAAACATTACATGATGTTTTCTTCTCATTCGTTTACTATTGGCAGAGTGGTCGTGGCTATGATTGGGGCTTCACAGCAGCTGTAACGATCTCCTTCCATCGAATTCTGTTGGCGGCATCTCGGGAACACTCGGAGACGGACGAATTTGTGGCGGAACGGATCGAATCTGTCCATCCAGTAGGGGAACGACCACGTGGACGTCTGCCTTCCACTCGACCTTGTACAACGATGTGTTCTATCATCGTATCGTATCGTACCAGTCTTAATTGTGATATGCCCAAAGAACTTCAGGATCCGCAGTTGTATAAGCGACGAAAGCCTTTGAGTTATATTAAGCTCTTTGAGTATGGAGACGTTTGTTCGATGCGCTGTCCAGCTTATTCTTAATAGGCATCTCCAGCACCACAGTTCTAGATCGTCGATTTTTCGCCGAACAATTTGTCTTTTACATGATGTGTGTTGCCAATAAATAAATCTTCATTGACCCCACGTTATCTAAGTACACTTTAACAAATTAACTTAGTGGTATTTATGTAGTCTACTTAATTTTAAACTAAGTGTGGGCAATGGGCCACCTGCTGACTGTCCAGTCTGTACCACAGCATGATAGGCATGTAACTACCATACCTCAATGCTGATTTTCAGGAGAAGCCCGAGGGCCGGGACGTCACGTCATATAGATTTCGTGTGGCGGTCTCCGTCATGTTCAATAATTCGGTCGATCATTTTTGCGCAAAGAATCAGCCTGGCTGTACAGCGCTTAGATGCAGCCAGCATGATTTTTGTAATTATCAGTTAGGCTAGCGTAAATTCTATTGTATTGTTTTCAATAAATGAAAAAAGGGTAACTTTTTGGCATATTAAACATGCAGATCCGTCCTCAATTTACATAGATGGACCCTGTCAAACTACTTTTTCAATGGCGTTTTACTAACGCCATCTAGTCACGCGGGACAGCGCTATGGCGGGGACAAGGACGGGCTTATACAGGTGTGGGGCATGCCCTACAAGTTCGACGTCGAATTTTTTTCTATGAAAGGGCCCATCTCGTACCTACATATAATCGATGGTCCTCACCTGCTAAAAAGAGGCTGGCAACCCTCGACACTATGGTACCGACTCCGTCCACAGTGGCCACACACTGGTACTGCCCCGCCAGCGCTGCAGACATGCTCTCTATCACAAGCGACCCATTCGATAACTGCCTCCTGAAACAACAGAGAATTCACTCTATATCAATAACAAGCTTCAAGACAAAGAAAGACGACGACCTCCGTGGCCCAGTGTTGAGCGCTGTTGTCTTAAGTTAACAGCGCTCAACACTGCGCCACGGAGGTGGCGTCTTAACTCTTAACATGCGGAGGTCCCGGGTTCGATCCCCGGCAGGGTCAATTTGGGAATTCATAATTTCTGAATTTTCCCTGGTCTGAGATAGGTCAGGGCTAACTTGTAGTGGATAAAAAGAAAGAAAAAACATTTATTTCCAAATTGAGCCACACATAGACTAGCTTAACTATCTAAAAATACAATAATAAGCAGCAAGAAATAATTAATTTTTGTCGTAGGCATTATTATTTCACCGCAAGTTTACTCATGATTCCCAGTCATGCGGAACCGACTGGAGAGATAGATTTATTTTATTTATTATTATTTATTTTATTTTATAAATCTTACATATTATCAGTAGTTGTTTACATTTGATGTGGTGTTATCATAAATTCATACGAATTTTACCGAACACCACAGTGCCGCCGACAATAGGCTTGTTCTGAATACTCTTACTATAGAATTACAATTTATTTTACACAGCTATAAATAGTACACACTATACGATTATATAAACTTTAACGTCCTAATACTACAACTTTAACTAACAATTTTATTACACAAGTACATACATAGAATACATACATAACTACTTGGAACATTTATTCTAAAAGTTAAAAGTGGGTAGAAAAAAACTTGTGTACTAACGCAACATGTCAATTGTTCGCTCGTGATACAGGATGTGTAGTTGAAGTCTAAGGTAAATTGGTTTTAATTGTTTGGAAGCATTTTTATTTTGTGTATAATACACAAATAGTATATAGGTATAAGTTTAGGATAAGGATGACACTTGTCTAATTAGGTATTATTAAGAATATTTTAATAGTGTAGTTTGTAGATAGTAGTTTTTTAGCTTATGTTTAAGATTTTTAATAGTAATAACATCTTTCAGACACTTTGGTAACTGATTAATTAGGTTAGGTATAACGTAATTTAATCTTCTTTTTCCATAAAGGTTATTATACTTAGGTAATAGAAGTTTAGGGTGGTCATGCCTTCGAGCTGAATGTGGAATGTGTAATTTTTTAAAGTTTTCATTTTATTATTTATTTTATTTTATTTTATTTTATATTAGTATTTGTTTTAAAATACGCAATTGAAGTGTAAATATTTGATCAAGGTGACTTTTATATGTTCTACCGTAGCTAGACAACCCATATGATATAATTGATTCAGCCAAAGACATGTATAGCAATAAAAGTGTTTTATATGGTATTTTGTATTTTATTAGTGAAAATTTTGCCAAAATCCCTCTAAGCCTATCACACACATGGTTAACATGTGCTTTCCAATTCAGTCGATCGTCAATGACAAGCCCGAGGTAGGTGTGTTTGTCGACCTGGTCGATGGCGTCACATGTGCAAGGCATCAGTTTAGTGGAGTTATTTACGTGAAGGCAATTGTGATTATGTGCAATCAGTTTGGGTTTACACAAGCTTCTGTTCTGACTAGAGCTGATGTATAATAATTTTGTTTTGCTGGCATTGAGCACTAGTCCAACGTCGTGCGACCATTTTGCCAGTGTATTAAAATCAGTTTGAAGCTGCGTGAGAGCTTCTTCAATATTGCTACCCGCGGCAAGTAGGCAAGTATCATCTGCAAACTGATAAATTTCGCACTTCTTTATTATATTGGAAAGACTATTTACGTACGAGAGATAATGTAATGGTCCTAAAACAGAACCTTAAGCCGTGCCTTCCGTTACCTGCACTGGAAAACTTTCAGCATCGCCAACCCTTACCCTATACGATCTTTCTTGAAGGTAGTTTTCACACCAAGTGAGTAACTTTCCTCTAATTCCGCAGGTCTCAAGACTTTCTAATAATGTGCCATGTCTGAGCGTATCAAAGGCCTTACTGTAGTCAATGAAGACGACCAGAATGTGCTGTTTATTGTCTAAATGTGTATATACACTATCTGTAAATACTGAAAGCAGTTGAGTAGTGTTCTTGTTGGGTTGAAATCCGTATTGATTATTTGTTAAAATGTCGTTGTCCTTGTAAAATGTATGTATTTGATTACTTATGTATTTTTCAACTATTTTGTCCACCGTAGGTAAAATTGTTATTGTTCTGTAGTTATCACACTCTACCCGACTACCTTTTTTGTATATTGGTCTGACTATTCCGGTTTTTAGTGCGGGGGGGTATTTACCAGTAGTTACGCTCGCATTTATTAGTGTAGCTATTACCGTGTTAATTTTACCACATAACATTTTTATATCGATAGCTCTTATTCTATCTACTCCAGGAGCTTTGTTACAATTTAAGGATTGAATTAATTTTCCTACTGACTTGCAGTCTGCGGGTTTAAATCGTATGGTAACATTTGCATTAGATATATAAGTTTTTTTGTCAAGCAATGGTTCTGAGCATTTGGGGATTATACGTTTGACGCTATTATTGAACGTGTCAGCAAATTTGTTTGCGATATCTTTGCAATTGTAGCCATAACTTCCAAAAGAACTTTGTAGTACCTCATCTATTGAAAACTTAATTTTACCGGTGAGCCTATTTAGTATGTTCCAAAGATTTTTCAAGTTGTTTTTATTAGAGAATGTCCGATTTGGTGGATTTATTTTTAGTTTTTTGTATTAGCATATTAGCATAGTTGCGGGCTTTATTATATTTTTGTTTTGTGACCAAATCATTTGTGTTCTTTATCCATTTTAAGAACAAATCATCTCTGTACTCACATGCTCTAATAATTTTTTTATTGATCCAGTCATTTTGAGTTCGTGCGTTGTTAGGTTTAATTTTTAGCATAGATTCTGATTTTTTGTAACACTCAGTAAGTTTATTTTGCAAATTATTATATATAGTTAATGGACAAGTCATGTTGGTTGTAGGGCCCCATTCTATTTTTTCTAATGATGAGAATAACTTTTGATTATCTATACAAGTTTTATATTTCGGAACATCCTGTGTTCGAGCGCCGAGGCAAGCAATTAATACCGCTCTGTGATCGGCCAGTGTCGTACCGATGGCCGCAGTATATAAGTCTTGTGTGCGGGATCGAGCGTAAATATGATCAATGCATGATTTACTTAATTTACTGTTACGTAATTCAATCCTAGTGTGAGCAGTGATCCCACACACAAGCCCTAGGCTGTGTAGCATGTTGCTGTACTTATGTTTTATAGGATTGTCGATACTCAGATTTATATTTATGTCTCCTAGTAAGTAAAAATCAGTGGTTTTTGTGCATTTTTCGATAATATTTTGGAGTTCGTCGATAAAGAGCATTTTACTCGTACTAGGAGGCCGGTATACAGCACAAATGTTCGCAGTGTAGTTAGAAGAAGTGGTGATTGTTAGTGATATGCTTTCAAAGTGGTTGGTTATTAAGTTTTTTATGCTACACTTATGTTTGTTACTTACATAAATAATAACACCGCCACCTCTTCTTGTGTTTCTTAAAGCTGCGAACATTTGGTAACCATCTATATGATATAGGCAACTAATTTTATCGGAAATGTTAGCCTCGGTGAGAATAATTACGTCAATACATTTATTCGAAGTAAGTACGGACTGTTCGAGCGTGGCAAAGTTTTTTATAAGAGATCTTATGTTAATATGTATACACAACAGATTTACATGCAACTTAGGAATATTATTCAAAAAATCATTAATGTTTATACAGTCTGATAATTCAAAAATTTCGTCTAATAAACTATCCATATTAAAAGTAGGTAAGTATTATAAACTCAGTACTTGGATATACGTAAAAAAAACAGGTGCCCTATACTTTATTTATTAGAAATCGCGCTTATATCAGCTAAGGTTCTTAACGTATAGGTTTTTGAAGCGTCATCTTTGCGTGCCTTTACTAGTCCTTTTTTGAACCATACGTACTTGAATTTTTGATTTATTTTTAATTCTTGCTTAGCCTTCCACAGATAATCCATACTATGTATAATATTATAAATGCGAAAGTGAATCTGTCTATCTGTATGCTACGCTTTCACGGCCCATCTGTTCAACCGATTTTGATGAAATTTGGTATAAGGATAGTTTATATCCCAGGAAAGAACTTAGCTACTTTTTATCCCGGAAAATTAAAGAATTCTTGCGAGAATCAAAAAACCGTAATCCACGTGGGCAAGTCGCGGGCATCATCTAGTGGGATATATGCTCTGGGATGCAAGAGTGGGATAAGGCTCTGGGTGCAGCAGACATATCACGTAGGTACCTGTGTGAGTCTGCTGCGGGCAGCGCGTGGTCCCTGGTGGGCGGCGCGCTGGCGCTGTACCGCCACGAGAGCCGCGCTGGGGCGGGCGCGCCGCATGTCAGCACGGCGGCTTCGCCCTCCGCCACGGCCAGGTCGGCGGGCTCCGAAGACAGGGCGAACATCGCATCCACGGCATCCTCACCGCCTGGAATAAGAGGCACTGTTAGAAACCCTGATCCAACGTTGGATACAAGCAGGCGTTACTTTGCGGAACTTCATGAAATACTAAAATACCACATGCCAATATCAACGACCTCAATTTACATAGACGGGCCCTGTCGAACAAATAATGTGGACCTATTGTATTAACGCCATCTAGTCTGAAAAGCGGGACAGCGCTATGGCGGGGAAAAGAACAGGGCTATACAGGTTAGGAGCGTGCTCTAAAGGTTTGACGCCTAATTTTTTTCTATGAAAGGGCCCATCTAGTACCTACATATATAATATCGATTATTCGATTGCCAATATAGACTTCCCCCCTATGCTATCTCAGATAAATTTAAACACCAGACATAATAAATAAGTCGTAGAACAATAGTACATTACATCGCGAGACCAGAAATGCTCTCCCGGTCGAGGTATATACTGTATAGTGCTTTTCTAAAAAATGAAACAAGTGACTTTTTTTTAAATATATTATATTATGTAATTAAAAGAAAGTAAAACCTAACGTTAGATTGAATCAATGATTTGGTTATCATGCCTTAATAATTTCACCGCACAAAGAAGTTTGCATCTTTCCTAATAGCTTACAATTAGCGATGATTTTAATCTTTACAAAAATTAATTACACAATACCCTTCAAACCAGCTTCCCCTAATTAATGCCGAATTTTTGGATCAGATTTCTCTCACGACACATTTCACGAGGTACCCAGAGGGGGAGATCTTTTGAAAATAAGGAAAAACAAACTCGATTCAAAGGCCTCTTTGTTAGAACCGCCTCAGAGTCCAGGCCCTCAACGCTCCTCGAGTCCTTAACGACCAAGTGCGTAAACCATCCTTTATAATTAAACTTAAAAACCCTTCAAACCTCTCCCTTTGGCCAAAGTATCAATAGTCAAAAATTAAGAAAATATAGACCGTAAACCGTTCTACATAAAGACTACAGTAATGGAGAAAACGCAAACAATACTTGGTCGATTGGAAAGGGATAAGACTCCCTTTGAATGCTATTTGATTGGGACCCAACAATAGAGTATTGAACTCCCGTCCAAATGGCCAAATAAACCAGGCAATAAACCACCATATTTCATTGCATTTAGCTACCAAATTGCCGTGGCAGAATTTCGGGTAGAGAGATTTGGGTGGTTGTAAATGAGCAACGGTCGATCGCTTCGTCACAATCGCCGATTTCCAATAAAGTAACAATGCTGTGCAAGCAACGTTTATACCCATCGCAGACAGCCGATTGATGGCTCTGAATAAAGTACGCGAAAATTAAATACAACGCTAGTTTATAACGGGGAAACCTAACGTGGATAATTTTTAACACATCTTTAATACCTGGATTTATAATACGTGAAAAGGTCTACCGCGTGGTCATACACAAACTGTTATAGTCCCACAAACTTATCTGACCCGGTGGCCAAAATTGGAACTCATTTTTATGTCTGTTTAGTTTTTGTTTTTATTTTATTTTTCATAGATACTAGCGACGCTGTCACGGAGACAGATAAGTTTGTCGGTCTATAGTTCTTGACGATTCGACTTCAGATACAATAACAAAAGGTTAATATGTGATTTATTTTAATACTAGCGAATGCCCGCGACTTCGTCCGCGTGGATTGAGGCTTTTCGGTTCCCGCGGGAACTCTTTAATTTTCCGGGATAAAGTAGCCTATGTGGTATTCCAGACTATAATCTATCTCTGTGCCAAATTTCAGCCAGATCCGTTCAGCCGTTGGGGCGTGATTGAGTAACAAACATCCATCCATGCATCCATACATCCATACATCCAAACTTTCGCATTTATAATATTTATTATATTTGATTGATGTGCTAAAATTGTTATTAACTATGTGATAAAATTCAAGCTAAAGTTGAAAACCTTCGAGTGACCGAGACCCGAGTCAAGGTTTATTTCTCAAGTTTTCACTTGAAAGTCTGCCCGTAGATATTCTGTATGATCTTTTCGGCAAATAAGGCCCATTTTTCTATAAACTCAAAGGGTATCATGATTCACCTTGTGAATTCTATCAACATTGGTGACATGTAAAATATTATACTAACAAATAAAGATGATCTCAAAAAATCGTCTGTCTGCGTTACCAATCAGGCAACAATGGCGTATTGGGCAACGTGTATACTCTCTTTAATGTGAGCTCCGTGTAAAAGGATGCATATTACACGATATTACCACTTCAACGCGATACGATATTGTAGCATTGGACTGTTCGAGCCTTTTTTAACGCGCAATTTCCTTTTATTGTTCGAAAAATAGCTGATGACCCGCCCCGGGCTTACCTCTCAAGCTGATGCCCGCGACTTCGTCCGCGTGGATCAAGGTTTTTGGTTCCCGTGGGAACTCTTTAATTTTCCGGAAAGAAAATAAAAGTAGTCTATGTGTTGTTATGTAGTAGTTATTCCAGACACTAATCTATCTCTGTGCCAAATTTTATCCAGATCCGTTCAGCCGTTCCGGCGTGAACGAGTAACAAACATCCATACATCTATACATAAAAACTTTCGCGTTTATAATATTAGTAAGGATAGTGAGGATAAGGAAGTAAGGATGTAATCTAGAGTATCAGCTATGCGCCTGTTGCATCAAATTTGCGAGAACAGACAGTAAACAGATTTTTGTACCTGTGATAAAGCTTCCTCCAATTAGAACTATATGTACAGAAAACGTCCAGTTACGTCTTGCTTGAACAGCAGCTTACTATAACTGTTCCAAATACAAATTGGGTATTTGCCAGCTAGTCAAATCAGGTACTTTTTTTCAAATTTCAAAATGGGATTATGTAAGATATAACAATTGTGACGTGATACAAAAAGTTAACGGACTTTAGAACTTTAATCGATAGTTTAAAATGGTTGTCAAATAGGAGACATGGATATAACGTCTTTTTGCAGGTTCTCTATAATAGTAGATTATACACCAAGGGGATAAAGCACTGTTTTATGTCACGGGCGCTACATTGAATCCTGAACGTAACGAAGGACTCCAAATTTAACTCCCGAGCGCAGCGAGGGTGTTATAAGTTAATTCCCGACCAAAGGGAGGGAATTAAGATTGAGTCCTGAGTGCAGTGAGGGATTCAAGCGCCCAAGAAAAAAACTGCTTTATCCCGGTGGTGTATACTCTACTTTATACTTCTACCATAACAGTAAAACAAACTGTCGGTGCAAATCATAGTCACTAGACCTATGTATTCTACATAGGTCTAGTAAATAATAAAAAGAAAAGACAAATTAAAAGTGAATGTTCACGTTCGATAGAGTCACATTTGTCTATTTGTCATTTTGCTTTTCATGCTGCCAGTGTTTATGCAGGTACACATACTCCTTGGTTTAAAAACTTTTATGTCAAATAGTACGATCGTTTGGCTGGAGCCTAGACTCTGTTGTGCATATTTACAGTATGGGGTTGGTCAACTAGTTGGGCGATCGATCGACTAGATTACGGCCCTAGGGCATGAAGACTGACTTTAGACCCGCAAAAGTATGATTAAAACAGTAGTAAAGGTATGGTAGAAGTATAAAATAATTTATTGGAATAGTCATCAAATACCCAACTGTAGCAGAGGCCTCCTAATCACTGCTCTAGCCTCGATGCCCGCACCTGGCCGGTCCGAACCCCCATAACTTGGTAAGTTGGATCGTATAACGACTAACGACAACATCCGCGTACGTGGCGCCCTTTAGCCGCGATTCAAAACTCGAACAATCACAGCTATCGTAAATCACTTTAAAGTGACACACATCCGCGGCGGCCCGCATGCGCCGGCGCAACCAATAAACATACCAGATAAGGGCGGAGGGACAGACGGACGGACAAATACCACAACGATGCGCAAACGCCGAGCGCAGATAAACGTGTTCACATTAAAGAAATATAGATCCTACGGAGTAGGTAGTACAGTAAGGAACAATTTTAAAAGCAAGCCATATTGTGTAAACATGGTAAAGGGAGCAGATGCGTGTTCAGGTAGGCCGTTTTTTTTTACATTTGACACGTGTCACGATGACTACTTAAGTGTGTTTATCATTTATCACAGCGTTCCACCCTGAGAAAAGAGATCAGAGAAGATTATGCAGTGCATATGGCGTGGAGTGATCCAGATTCCAGACTCAGAGCAGCCAACTTAATATTCTTATTTTCTTTTTGTTATACCTCAGAATTTGAAAAAGTTGTACAATGGCCATACTCCCAACGCTTAAAGCAATACTCAAGCAATATTACTAATAATGACAGTTTGATGCCGCGTACCTTGACGTTCCTAAAATAAGGATTATAATTGTATAACACGAAAGTCAACAATAATGAAACAATATTGCTTTAAGCTTTGGTAATATGGCGCGCGCGGCGTATTAGCTGATTGTGACAACCCACTCGACAGCGCTACCAATCGACCTAATTACAACTACGACGAGTGTGGGGCTGCCTGATTGGCGCAGACGTAAGATAGAGGTTTTGACGACCTCCGTGGCGCAGTGTTGAGCGCTGTTGCCTTAACGTGTGGAGGTCCCGGGTTCGATCCCCGGCAGGGTCAATTTGGGAATTTATAATTTCTTTTCTGGTCTGGCCTGGTGGGAGGCTTCGGCCGTGGCTTGTTACCACCCTACAGGCAAAGACGTGCCGTGTAGAAACCGAATAGGGATATGGGTTTAATATAACTGCCATGTCCCTAACAGGTTAGCCCACTAAGCTGGTTAGACTGCATCGTCACTTACCATCAGGTGAGATCGCAGTCAAGGGCTAACTTGTAGTGGATTAAAAAAAAAGTTAAGCTCAACGTATTGATTTGCTACAATAAGCTAATTAGAAGTAAATTTGTTTTTTATTTGACCCGATAGCGTTAACCTACCAGAAACGTAAAAAAACGACTTTGCGATTGATTTGCTGTTACACCTTGAGGAGTTCTGCCTTCTATGTTCATTCTTTATGATAAAAGACTTACCTGCATTATAATTTTCCTAAAGAAAACAGAATCATCCGAACTGGTATAGATTTGACAGAGTTATCATGTAGTGAAATCGTCAAAAACTTTCATCCCCTATCCGGAAGGAACCCTTTAATTGTGCTAAGTTGCACTGAAATCCGTCCAGTAGTTTCAGCGTGATGCCGTAACAGACAGACGAACAGCCAAACATTAAAAAAATAATGTTTTGGACTTGATCGATCCCCGGATCGGGGTTTTAACTTTTAAGTTTTCACCATCGGCTATCACTGGAGCCAGAGGATTTAAGGAGTTGGGTTCTAAATTAATCCTACGAAGATGAACCCAAATAAAAACTTAGCCTAGTAAGGGTTGGATTAGGTGAATTCGACCAAGAGACCATTGAACTAAATTAGGTATTAGAGGGGCCATACCATTGCTTGGTACCACGTCAAGGTACGTGATATACCTAATACAATTTAAGCGATGGTAGTTACCCCCCAGAGGTCGTACTTTTAGAGACGTAACACAAGTTCGCAATACTTAGCAGGCGCGGCCCACTGATCCAATAACAGTGTGAAGTGTGTCTCGCATTAATTGGGTCGATTACTGGTACGAGTGGCTGCGGGAATCACTGATGAGTTGATGACCCAACCAAGAGCCACTACACAGATGTGTTCGCTATAACCACTAATAAAACTCCGCCATAAGACCTTGTGTCTATGAATTAGGACCTATTTTGAATTATCGTATCATACTATAAATCGTTTATTCCAAAACTAGCTGCAAGGCCCGCGATTTCGTCCTCTTGGAATAAGTTTTTTTTTATTCCCACGGGAACTCCTTAATTTTTCCTGGATAAAGCGTAAACAATGCCACTCTCCAGGCCCTCCCATGCAAAAAATCACGTTGATTCGTTGCTCAATCATTGCGATTTTAATTATTAATGCGATTGAAGGATAAACCAACAAACAAACAAAAACACTTTCGCATCAGTACCTACTTATCAAATATCAAATAAATATTATAAATGCGAAAGTTTGGATGGATGGATGGATGGATAGATGGATGTATGGATGTTTGTTACTCAATCACGCAGAACGGCTGAACTGATCTGCATGAAATTTGGCACTGAGATAGACCATAGTCTGGCATATCACATAGGCTTTTTATCCCGGAAAATTAAGGAGTTCTCGCGGGAACCAAAAAACCTTTATCCACGCGGACGAAGTCGCGGTCATCAGCTATTTATAATATAATAGTATGATTTCTTGTACTTACAAATACGAATGTGTGTTTGTTACGCTTTCATTTTCCCAACCGATATTGATTAAAGGTTGCTTTTTTATCCCCGAAAAAAAACTTAAACCACGCCGACGAAGTCGTGGGCATCAGTTATCTTCATAAATAAATAAATTATAGACTGTGACAGACGCCACGGATGGACGGACATACGGAGTATATATATGGACGGACGTAAATTCCCCAACTAGACTCGGTAACCATGCTTTGCTTGCTCAATAATAATTGAAAAGATCAGCTGAGAGTGGAGATAGACATAAGACATCTATAGATATATACTCGTACATTTAACTTCTAACTTAGATGGAGCGCATAATAAGTAAGTAAGTACTTGAAAAAAATTCCCCAGCATGTACTCGGAGACGCTGTTTAAAATATCCCTGAAAATAAGGTCCTGACTCCTGACTCGTGGAGATGACAACAAGTGTCGCGGAATCAGCAGACACAAGTAGATCAGTGTAAGTAAATGTGTCGAGTGTCAAAGCAAGCAAGTGTCGAGAGTAGGGTTGTCAGATGGAGAAGGAGAGCTGAAAGTGCTACTTGGCAAAGAGCTGGTTTCCAAAAATGTTTTTCAATATTATATCTTGTTTCGTTTGAAAGTGATAACATGTTTTCATTTAACCTGCATTGAAAGTGCGACTTTCAATGCCTGTTGACCCAACCGAAATTAGTAAATTTCAGACGAATACGTCATTCAGCGGGTAGAAAATCATGATGATTGATGACGATGATCACGAATATTTTCTACCCGCTGAATGACGTAGCAGCCCTCCTTTCCTGTCAGCAGTCAGAGTATCTTTTGTTTATTTCAAACCTTTATAATTGTTATTTTAACCTATATTCATATTTCTGCAACTAAAATAAGAAATACAATTTTAATAAAACTCGCACTTTTAATGCGGATTATATGAAAAATATAGTGTGTGACGCGGAATGAAACACGATTTCAATCAAAATCGTCTTTTTTCACCCCTAGGGCACACAATATACATAATATTATACTGTTTAAAGTTCTAATGGTCTGGGGGCTGATTGCTGAGTGCTGACTGAGGTAGGGTTTCGAGTAGTCATCTGTCCCAGATTAGCCCAGTCTATGAGTGGTATCGTTAATCGTTTTTAATCGATTTCCAAAAAAGGAGGAGGTTTTCAATATAATTATGAAGAAAATGGATTCACCTCGAAATGAGGGCGTGTCCTGTGTTTAGATACCATGTGGCAACCCTAGTCAGGAGCTCACTCCACTGCATTCGGTCCTCCGTCGCTTTGTTAGCCTCATTAGTTGGGACAAGCTCGCGCTGACTCCATACGTAGCCTTTTTGACCCCAAGGCCTCTTACCACAGACTTCATAGGAGAAACAGAAGTGGTAATCAAAAAAAAGGTTTGTGTGTGCAATTCACACACAGCAGAAGTTAAACTTCAGAAAAGAAAGCCTACGCGATACTGAGATAAATATAACTTGTATTCTATCGCATTCGCTCGCAGGCTCAATCCTATTAGGAATAGGTATGTTTATCTCTTTTTAGTGTCGCTTTTTCGTTTCATAGAATTTTCAAATCAAAACGATTCTAAAGAAGTTTCACTTAAAAAAAAGCAAAAAACGACTGCTTTGGATACTTAAAATATAAAATTTTCATCATTCATAATAATATAATACTTGGTAGCGATTTCGAGAGCTAATCGATACCGATAGTAATTAGGAAATTAAAAGCGTGCTAGGTCATTTGTCCTTCAGTATAACCGCAGTATACTTTTAATCTCGGATAATCGCGAGATTTTGGTAAAACCTTAAACCGCGCGAACGAAGACGCGATCATCAGCTAGTAAATAGTAAAGCACAACTTTGAGTACGCAGCTTTTTGATTGTATTTACGAACAAGTAGCTGATATCCGCGACTTAGTTTTTTTATTCCCGCGGGAAAGCTATATAATTTTGCGGGATATAAAGTAGCCTATGCCACTCTCCAGATCCTCAACTATACCCATGCCAAAAATCACTTCGATCCGTTGCTCTGTTGCGGCGTGATTGAAGGACAAACAAACAAACTCGCATTTACAATATTAGGTATGATAAGGTTAGTCTGATTGTACCTACGAGTAAGTATCTAAATTGAAAGCGGATCAAAAGGAAGCGGCTCAATATCGCATCCATGCCTTGTGAAGGCTGCGGCGCCGGAAGTGCGGTGTCGATGTCGACGACACCAGTGGGTCAACACGACAATCCGACAGAGGGCGTGCGGACAATTTCCGGTGACGATGTGACGCTTCCGGCCCGACAGGGCGCTATCAACCCCGATGTTTAGTTCAGCTGTAGGCTTCGATTGTTGCCTCAGTCCAGGTTCCTTTAGCACAAAATGAGTTCAACGCTGAGAAATTATAATATGCTGAATATATGCCGAACTACCTTGTTGGTGTATTGGTTAGTATGTTCGACTGCCGACGAGGTCCCGGGTTCGAGTCCCGGGTCGGGCAATAATTAAGTATTTAGTTTTTCTGACTAGAAATTCTCAGTACTAGCTCCGAGTTAGGAAGTTGGCAGCATTTCATCCCCGTGCGTCGGAGAGCACGTTGAGCCGTCAGTCCCGGTTATTATCACTAACATGATAATAGTTGTCAAAGTCCGCCAACCCGCATTGGAGCAGCTTGGTGAGTGTAAGCTTTAAATCCCTCTCTCCTATGAGAGTGGAGGCCTGTGCTCAGCAGTGGAACGTTAATGGGGTGTAGTGGTGGTGTGATGGTCTGGTCTGGTGGGAGGACTCACACTGTAGCCGTCATTTTATGATAATAGGTCCCCATCGAAAGTAAAATCGTCAAACATAATCCTGCTCTCCAGGCTCAGTCCACGCCGTCAGCCGTCAGTGTCTCGACAGGCCCTGTCACAGCGGCGTCGAGCTCGAGTGCTCTGATTGACGGACAATGGCCTTACGATGGACCGGTGTATCTATTACCCTTGTTGCGTAAAAAGTTACCACAACACAATACCTATCGCACTCTTTCATGGTTGGAACGCGTTTGCCTAGAAGATGCCTTTTCACTATTGATTTTTAACCGACTTTCAAAAAAGGAGGAGGTTCTCAATTCGGCGCGTTTTTTTTATGTATGTTACTCCTCATATTATCTCCGTGGTTTCTAAACCGACTTGAAAAACATTTTTTTTAGTGTTTAGAGGAAACTCGCGAGGTGGTCCCATAAAAAATTCTGACTCCAAATCCTCAATCCTGATGCTGTAGGTGTACCTAGGACTCAAAATTAGGGAGTTAGGAAACTTTGATGGTGAACTCATATAGTGGGTATCAAGTCACGTGTATACGATTCAACTCTGAGTCCCAACTCCTCAGTGCTGATGCTGCAGGATACAGGACTCACAGTTACAGACTCACCCATACCTACAGTTCATTCCTCTTCGTTGTTATTTAGATTCATTCTAGATCTTGTTTACCTCGTTGAGATACAGTGGTGATCTACGTCTTTAGGTAACTATGCTTGTTTATGTGTGGCACAATTTAGAAATAAATGGTCTTTCTTTCTTATATTTAAAGTGAAAATCAAATCACTTCGTCCGCGTCCGTGTAATTTCGACTAAGTACGAGTACGTATGGGTGCGGAGTGCAGACCTTGACGTAGTAATAGTTAGTATTCTCTGCCTTGAGTTGACGATAGCAAGATTGCTAGAAATAGTATAAAGGTGACGGAAGAACCACCACCACCACCACTACAGCCCATTACCGTCCCACAGGTTGGACACTCATAGGAGAGAGGGTACTGGGTATTACAGCTTAGACCCACCATGCTGCTCCAATGCGGGTTGGCGGTCTTTAACGACTATTATCATGTTGGTGATAATAACCGGGACCGACGGTTTAACGTGTTCTCCGAGGCACGGGGGTGAAACACCGCCAACTTCCTAACTCCGGCTTAGTACTGAGAATTTCTAGTTAGAAAAACCCAATACTTAGTTATGACCCGACCAGGGAATCGAACCCGGAACCTCGTCGGCCGCAGTCGAGCATGCTAACCACTAGACCAACGAGGCAGTTAGAGGCGACGGAGGAACCAGATCGACTGATTGTTTGGGTTGGAGTAACACTAACTATAGTACGGCCATTTTAAGCGCGGACAAAATGTAAACAAACTAACGAGAGGTCGTTCGCCTAATGAAGGGGTAAACAACACTTTGGTCTTCTGTAAAAAATAATATAATCTATCGGCTCCTTGTACGGAGCCTATCTTTTTATTCTTGTATTGTAATTGATTCATTTGTAATCAACTTTAAAAAAAGGAGGAGGTATAAGCAATTTGACCCAGATGTACCTATGTATGTATTGAGGTACCGTCAAGGGCTACGTTTACGTATTTATTAATATGTTTGAAGATAAAGCCCGGAATTTTTGATCTTAGAAACTAATCACTCGTAGCCGTTGTGGTTTAGTAAACACAAACAGTAGCTATTTTTCAGTCATTAGTAGCAGAATTCGGTTTAGTTTTGCTTCCAATCTGAGCAACTCTGTGATTTGGAAAGTCGATAGCTATATGATTATTATATTATGTTTAATTCAAAGGCAAAGAAAATAAACAAATGAAGTAATTATTCATGTTTTTTTTTTTTTTTTTTCACAAATTCTTAAGGTTCACGTAGCAATTGTGTAATTATTCGCAACATTAATTGATCGTTGATTACTGAACTACTAAGTACATTAGTAGTTTGTGATATAAGGGCGGTGAATAGGTTTTTACATACGAGTTGACTAATGTCAGCCCGATGACGCCAGTCGAGGGCTGACCATCGTCACGAGTATGTAGAAACCTTAACGCAAGTGTATCATACGATATTTTTCAATACATTTGTGAGAAAACTTGAAAATAAAAGTCGAGTAGGAAGGTACTAGGTACTCACTAGAAAATGACTTTTCACGCCCATACTTAGTCGAGATTTTTGGCGGCTATATTACAAGCGCGATTTTTTTCTCACAGCTAAATTACCTAATTGTTGAATGTTAATTTTATGATCCCACATCACTTAAACCACATAAATTATTCAATAATTTATAAGAAATACTCAATGAAACTTTTAAAAATAGCGCGCACAAATTAAAGATTCATACAAATCTTTCTATCTACGGCGCGTTGTTGTAATTGCTTTTTTTTTAAATTGGCTTCATGGCTCTAGGTTCTAGTTCTTAACTCAGTAACAGCCTGAACTATTCAGCCTTTACTTTTTTGATTTATAAAACCTAAAAAAAAATTATTTAATCATAATATTAAATACAATTTTTTATTTTATGAATTAATTTCATCAATTCACATCTAAATGTCATTATATTTTAGGTTTTCTACATACAAAGTCAATATCATTATGAACTTTCTTGCAAGAAAACTTTTTATTTACAAGTAACGTGGACTTACAAAAATTAAAAAAAACTGCATGAGGGCGGTAAATATTTACTGCACGAGGACAGTAAATTTAACTTAGCCTAAGCTTAAGCCCTGTTTACTGCCTCTGTAAGTGCATTTTTCGAGCAAGTGTATTGAAAAATATATTTACTTACGTTAGTACTACTATAGTACATTATGAATCATGATGCGTAAAATGTTACTTACACCTATGTTTCGGTGGTGAGACGTCAAGACTTTTATTATGAAATCCACTGTCGACCACGTAAGCGCGTCTATTCATATGCGCGAAAGAGACAGTTATAGTTTTGACGTAGTTAGTTAGTTTCGTGAGGGTTTCATAGTGAAGGTGCGTCAATGAACTTTTGTCCGCGCTTAAAATGGCCGTACTATAGTCCAGTCACACCCGACTAATGATCGAACAATGGCCGGTGTATCAATCAGTCGTTGCCACATCGAGCGGGACATAATGTCCGGAACAAATCGACACCGATCGGAACTCGGCCGCTGTTACTTTATTGTTGCACGACAATGATCTTTTGTAACTGGTCTGTGTTACACGATTGTTTGGGTGACAACTAGGATATATTTTTAGTTCCACAGATTTATCTGACCCGGTGACAGCGTCGCTAGTTTATATGAAAAATAAAATAAAAACAAAAACTGAACAGGCATAAAAATTAGTTCCAGTTTTAGCCACCAGGCCAGATAAGTTGGCGGGTCTATAATAGCCTATTTCCAACTGACATTTTTGCTGCATATATCTATTTGTATGTTCCGTTTGATTTTACTTGACTTTTGTAACTTCGACTAAGGTGTAACTTTTTTTATATCCACTACAAATTAGCCCTTGATTAAGGGCGATCTCACCTGATGGTAAGCGATGATGCAGTCTAAGATGGTAGCGGGATAACCTGTTAGGAGTATGTCAGGTTATGTTAAGCCCATACTTCTAATCAGTTTCTACACAGCATCGTACTGGAACGCTAAATCGTTTAGCGGCACGTCTTTTCCGGTAGAGTGGAAACTAGCCACGGCCGAAATCTCCCACCAGGTCAGATCAGAGAAAATGCAGAAATGATAAATTCCCAAATTGAACCTTCCGGGTACCGAACCCGGGACCTCCCACGTTAAGACAACAGCGCTCAACACTTCGCCAAGGAGGTCATCATTTGTAGATCTCCTGCTTCTAGTTCTAGACTCGCGCTATGTGGGGTCGTCACAACATGTATCTATTTCTTCCGACGAAAGACAATTCGTCAACTCATTAACCTGCACTTCTCTTAAGGTGCGTTTCCACCAGAGATGTGCTGCGTTTCCGCTGTGGATGTGTCAAACCCACCAATAGATGCGCTTGATTTTCATAGCTCAGATCGCGAGCCGTCAGATCAAGCGCTCCTAATTGGTTTGACACAATTCCGTAGCAATGTGGCACATCTCTGGTGGACAGGCAGCCTTACACACAATCTATACATCCATTTCATTGGTCAACATGCATGCGTGATATGTATATTCAACATTCTAATCACAAATCAAATCAATGATCTACATATATACCTACTGCGTACATCGCTAACAAAAGCTTGTTTCTACGTTATATTACCCAACTCAGATGCATGCCCACGTAACTTAGTAAAGCACCTACCGTAGTAGTAAATACAGCGGTAAACTTGTTACAAAGTCAGGCATTGTGAACACAGATATATCTCCGAGGCCGACAAATCAGGCCAGCGGTTGCGGCACCGCGAAGCGGGGACTTTCATTTTCAAAATGGCTTCCAATCTTCGGCTCTTCGCATTTCCCATCACGGGACACGGCGCTTTTCATCAAAGAAGAAATACGTCACTGTAAACTTTAGGCGCGGAACGTACTTTGCAACATTAATGAAACTTCACTCCGCAACAGAACAACGGATCGACGTGATTTTTTGCATGGATAGTTGAGGACCTGGAGAGTGACATAGGCTACTTCTTATCTGGGAAAAGTTAGAATTTCCCGCAGGAATTGGAAAAACTTAATCCACGCGGACGAATTCGCGCGGGCATGAACTAGTTTATAATATTAGCTATAACTATAGCAACTGAGATGGGTTTAATATTTGAGTGCCCTCTAGCTACATACTGTGTATCCGCGCTCGTATGCATGGAATACTAGATTTATATCTGAGTTTACAATGGAGGTAGTTTGGCAACTTTTGGAGTTACGATGTAAGTACTTATGAAGGACAAACACTATATGTGTTTATCTAGTTCCTGTATGGAAATACTATCTGATATCTGCGACTTCTTCCGCGTGGATTGAGGTTTTGTTGCTTTTAATTTTCCAGGATAAAAAGTAGCCTATTTGTTATTCCAGACTATAATGTACCTCTGTGCCAAATTTCATCCAGATCCGTTTAGCTGTTCGGGCGTGATTGAGTAACAAACATCCATACATACATCCATCAACCAATCTTTCGCACCATATTACTATATTACTAATATTATAAATGCGAAAGTGTGTTTGTTTGTTGGTTTATTGTTTTGTCCTTAATCACGTCTCAACGGAACAACGGATCGACGTGATTTTTAACATGGGTATGTACTATGTATAGTTGAGGACCTGGAGAGTGACATAGGCTACTTTTTATCCCGGAAAATTAAGGAGTTCCCGCGGGAATCAAAAAAACTTAAACAACGCGGACGAATTTGCGGTCATCAGCTAGTTTATAAAATTAGTATAGATCATATCATATGTGAATATTTTGCAGTCCCAATAATATTACATATTTACAATATACGTGTCGAATTGATAACCTCCTGTTTTTGGAAGTCGGTTAAAAAAGTCTTGCAATGCAGTGCATGCCTAACCGCAACCTAGAAATTCAGTCATCTTCGAGCGGATCCTTTAGCCTGAAGCAGCTCCTGTCGTGACTGCCTCACTGACCCAGATGTGCTCCTCACACTACACAGGTAACTCTGTGACGACCTCCGTGGCGCAGTGTTGAGCGCGAGTGTAAATTAGCATTTGGCTCAGTGACCCAGATGCAGCGCCGTCTTGTTATACAGCGTGCTATTGTTTCCTCGTCAATATTACGGGTGCTCCTATTGTGCCCTTTTGTTGTTGTCTCGCGCCAACTCGCGCTTTACAGTTGTTAGGGTTCCGTACTCAAAGGGGGCTAACGGGACCCTATTATACTAAGCCTCCGCTGTCCGTCCGTCAGCGGGCCGTATCTTGTGAACCGTTATTGGGTGGGAATTTTCACAGTGTGTATTTCTATTGTCGCTGTTACAACAAATATTAAAAATAAAATAAAAAATGATTTATTTATTTCACATAGGACAAGTTATGAAATGGCAAGAATCTATCACCCGTTCCAAAAGCAGATTCTATTGAATTAGTTACTATTCTATTCTATTTATTCTGAAGAACAGGCAAGAAACTCTGCAGTTTCTCTTTTATACAAAGAAAAAGAATGTTACAATATGTAGCTATTACACAGTACATACGTTATGTAACAAGATGCCGAATGCGAAGCCAATTTCTTTCATGTAACTTTGTCATTAAGAAATTGATCAATAGTATAATAGCTAACAAAATACAAATGCTGTTTGTTATACACAGTTTTAAAATAAAGGAATACAAGAAACCTTTTTTTATTGAGCGCCTCTCGTGTTTATTTCCGTTTTACACTTTTTAAAGCTTTTTAAAATATTTAAAAAGCTCATAGTGTCACGTTAGCTCGGAACTCTTTGTGTGCGAGTCCGACTCGCACTTTTCCCTATTTTTGTTTTGTTTGTAAACAGCTAAAGAGCTGATTGATTGATCTTCGCATAATGGAAACAAGGACGGGTGAAGGATGGATGGATGGCTGCTCTATGGGGATTGAAGAATTTTCTTTCCATCTTTTTATAGATTAACATTTTGAGCTGTTGATGTACAAAATCTAAATTAAATTAATGGATTACAGCGAGGCTATATCTTTAATTCCCTCCGGAAAACAATAATACCTAAGTTTTTTTTTTATACTACAAGTTAGCCCTTGACTGTGATCTCACTTGATGGTAAATGCAGCCTAAGTTTGTAGCGGGCTAACCTGTTAGGGGTATAGCAGTTATAATTAACCCGTACCCCTAATCGGTTTCTACACGGTATCGTACCGGAACGCTAAATCGCTTGGCGGCGCGTCTTCGCCGGTAGGGTGGTAATTCTAGCCACACATACCTAATTACCTATTAGGAAGTTTTGACTAGATCCATAGTCATTAGGAAACGAAGCATAACCGACGTTTTGTCGAAGTACAACGGAAAAACAGAAATAATAAAATAACAGATCGACCAAATAGCCAAATGCAGTCTGCATTTGCAGATTTGAGTCTTCACACACCTTTGGGTAAATTATTAAATAAATAAAATAAATAAATAATCCTTTATTTAGCCAACAAAAAAAATATTTACATCTATGTGAAACATACATGAAGTGCCACAGCTCTCATGGAACCAAGGCGACAACCAAGATTTAAGCCAACCTTGGTTCCTCGAGACTCTCTTAACTTATTAAGAACTCTCTGGCGTTTCGTAGGTCACCTTTTCGGAGTTTTGCCCGCGACTTTATCCGCGCGTATTATTTTTTCCTAATTTCCCGGGATACAACTAATCTCTAAGCCAAATTTCGTCACAATCGGTTGAAAAGATGGGCCGTTAAAGAGTAGATGCCAGATAGACAGACACACTTTCGCAAGTACTAGCTGACCCGGCGAACTTCGTACAGCCTTAGTATGCAAAATTAAATGTATATTTTTTAATATTTCTGAAAGATTTTCTTAATATTTTTTTCCGTAAGAACCTTCTCCTAATGATAACAAATACAACAAAAAAAGAATTAGTGAAATCGGTCCAGCCATTCACGCGTGATGCCGTGACCAAGGAAAACGGGTTTCATTTTTATATATATAGATGAGTGCGTGCTCGTGGTTTGAATTTTAAACCCCCGACCATCAAACAGGAGGTCGGGCGTACGGGCCACTGGGCTATCGCCGCTTTCACATCATCTAGTAGATAATATTAAATGCTACATACAAATAAACAGTATCATCGAATATAAATGGTAATTACATTATGTTTGCGTGCGAACGCGACCGCGCGCTGTTTACATTACATCTTCATTTAAACTCCACCATTACCGCACGAGTGCTGTAAATAATACTTCTGCATTATGTATGCGGCTGCCCTCGTAGTCATACACGTAATTTTTGATTATCACAGGTAAACTGGCGAATTGGTGGCCTATTGAATAGGAGGTACCAAAATCGATTCCTAACCGGTTCGCTTTTGGGCAGTTCTCTCAGTTAATACCTATTCCACAATCCATTTTAGACTTGCCTTTGTACAAGTTTAAAATGCCCATTAAAAGTATGTGCCTTTAAAAAGCTTATTTTACTGTTGAATTGAAGATTACGTAAACGATAAAAGAGCGTGGATTTGACTCGCTCCAGCAATGCATTACAGTTACTTTCTACACCGAGTCTTTCTGACTCCTCTTGGAAGGAATATAATTCCGAACCAGCGGTAGATTCAGTCGACGATTCAAAAGCACTTGTAAAAGATTATATTTGAATAAAAAACATATGAATTTGAAGTTTGTAAGTTGTTTGACGACGACAACGGTCAAATTCCCTCACTCTCATATATCGATGAAACGGCAATCAAACACGCCCGGAAAGAGATCAAGCGAAAGACCAACTAGTCACGGCGATGTAACACAGCAAACTTCGAGACAGGGTGTAAAACAGCTACTTCAAGCTACAACGAGTGTTTCTAATTTGTGACATAAACACCCAACAACTTTTCGGACCGACCCGGGAATCGAACCCAGGACCTCATCTGCAGTCGAATAATCTAGCCCCGAGAGACCAGCGAGTCTAAACTCTAAACTACAGTTAACCGCAAACTCTGAGCGGTCCTGAACTAAAGCCGCTTGTATATTCCATGCATATAGGAATCGGCGACCCACTCGTGGGGGGTATAATGACCCCCTGTACAGGCTAAGTACAGGGTTACTGAGTGATGAGTGGGGGGTGCGCGGGGGTTTCTATAATTCACTGTTGAACTTCGCTTTAGCGTCGCCAATTTGTATAGTAATTGTAGATACAACCATCTATATCGCGTTATACAATCTAAAGTAAAGTAAGTAAAAACACTTTATTACACACAAACAAATAAAATAATAAAAACAGAGGTAAAACGAATCGTGACAGAATTTACAACTTGTTACGGTGTAAAGGCGGCCTTATCACTATGAGTACAATCTAAGTACTAAATGAAAACTAAATAAGGTTTTAATGATGTCCTCCCGACTTTCCCTCTCTTTTCCCTTTACTCTCTTATGGTGAGATCTATAGAGTGTACTTTGAGTTGGCTCAGAGTTAAATTTGATGGATTAGATTATGTGAGTAGCATAAATCTGTCTCGTTTTAACCATGTCCTAAGTCTGAGCAAAGTCAAAGTTCGCCCTATAGATCTCACACTCAGACAGATGGGACGGGAAATTCGACAGGACCGGAGTGAGATCTCTCACCATCACGTCTTATACTTTGTATACTTGACGTTCATTAAGTGTAATGTGTAGGTACCAATTTTGGATAAACGTATTTTGACTTTGACTTTGAGACAGCAGCTGAGCGCTGCTGTCCTCTGCTGAGAACCTCGTCATCCACAGTCGAACATGTTAACCACTACAATCTAGTGTCAAATTGTCGTGTATATTCAAATGAAATCCTGTAATGTATTCTGTGAACTGTGAACTAGTGCCGGCAGCCGGCGCGCCTCGCATTAGGAATTAATGAGCTGACAAAGCGACGCCGCGTCTAATGATGCGAACAGCCGCGTTACATAATACATACAGACATACATTACTACCATTAGAGATGTATAGCCTAGTTGCAACAGCGCATATCAGTCGAGTACTGGTAATAAGCTTGTAAATTTAATTTGGTTCTGGTAATAAGTTTGTTAATTTGTAAGGAAAGTTTTGGTAGTTTATTATAATACTAGATGATGGAATAACTCCACCACTACCACTACAGCCCCGTAACATCCCACTGCTGGGTACAGGCCTCCACTCTCGTAGGAGAGAGGGAATTAGAGCTTAGACCAACCACGATATCCCAATGCGGTTTGATGGGCTTTAACGACTGTTGTCATGTTAGTGACAATAACCGGGAACGACGACTTAACTCCGGGCTGGCACTGAGAATTTTCAAACTGAAAAACCCAATACCTAAGAGTTTGTATGCCCGACCGGGAATCGAACCCAGGACCTCGTGATCCGCAGTCAAACATGCTAACCGCTAGAGGCAGATGGAATAACTCAGTCACACGATGTTTACACCACCGTCAAAGCAAAACATTTAAACGGTTCTCTTTTACTGGTAGGCTATAACCGCTTATTACACGGATGTGCATAAATAAAATAAATAATAAATAACTAAATAATAATTTATTCATGAGAATGCAGGTGATATAAAGTTGATATGATTACAGTTTGAGAGCCTTATACATTCTACCAATTTATGGTGTATGAATATTTGGTATAGTTAAATCATTAAAGTTGTATTACATAGAAAAGAAAATTAGTGGATTAAATTAATAAAAGGTCATACAAAATTACAATTAAAACCAAAGAAAATAATATAAAATAATCAATGATAATAATATGACAATAGTACTTAATTACAATTACAAATGTCAAGTTCCATAATATAAGAGGGGATACTCAATTATTGCACTATAAAACCATTTAGTATTTTACGTCATCATCATCTTTACATAATAAATTATTTAAGATATGTTACTTGAGATTATCACTAAGGAATTCAGAAAATTTGTAATAGCATTTATTCAGAAGCAGCTCATGAGCCTTCCTTTTGAAAGCATTATATTTCTAGATTTAACCAAGGCATTTGATACCGTGTCTATTCCTCTTTTGTTGCGTAAGCTGGATAACATAGGAGTCCGTGGCATACAGCATCAATTGTTTCAAGATTACCTCAGTGACAGATATCAAAGCATCAAAATAGGTAAATTCGTAAGTGATCCTCTATCTATATGTCACGGAGTTCCCCAGGGAAGTGTTCTTGGGCCAACCCTCTTCCTTATTTTTATCAACGACATATGCAATATGAACTTAACAAATGGTAAAGTCTTCTCATTTGCTGATGATACAGCATTGGTGTTTAGGGGAGAGAGTTGGGACCAGACCTTTTACTATGCACAGCAGGGATTAAATCTAATTTCACAAAGATTAGGCCAGAACCGTCTTAGCCTGAATGCGGGTAAAACAAAGTATGTCACTTTTTCGATGCTAAAAAATTCGCAACCCTTACATGATCTTTACAAAATTACTTCACATACTTACGACTGTTTGAACCTTGCCAAAACTGACAACTGCTCCTGCCCAGATCTTGACCGACCGACAGAAATTAAATACCTTGGGGTTGTAATAGATAACCGACTTTCTTTTGTATCACATATAAATCTAATAGCAAACCGTGTCAGAAAATTGATTGCTATTTTTAAAAATGTTCGTCACATAGCTAATCCCAAAATCTTGAAAGTCATGTATATGGCACTCTGTCAATCTATTGTGTTATACTGCATTGAAACATGGGGAGGAACTGCTAAGTCAAATCTACTGCCACTAGAAAGGGCCCAACGTGCCGTTTTGAAAGTCATGTTAAAACTACCTAAGAGATTTCCTACATCTGACTTGTATGCTCAAGCCCAAGTCCTATCGGTCAGACAACTTTATATCCTGCGTCTAATACTAAACCAACATGGCTCAACTGAACAACTAGTACCTGACCGAAGTAACAAGCGACGTAAATTTAAAATTTTTAATATTCCGCGTTTTCGCACTCGTTTTGCTCAACGATTCCAATGCTTTTTAGGGAAGACGTTATACAACAAATTAAATAAAACACTTTCAATATATGAAATGAACAGATTTAATTGCAAAAATACTGTCACTAAATATTTACAAAGTCTAAGTTATGATGAGACAGAAAACTTACTAAAACCATTGTTGTAAGGAACATTTTTTATATTTACAATTATCTTTTTTACATACACACACACACATACACACACACACCCACACACACACACACCTACTCTAATAGTTCACACACTTTTGCATATAATAAAACTATGTTAAACATTATGTTAATTAAATATTTATCTATATGTTGTAATTTTAGTAACTCTTTTTCTAGGAGGGAAAGTCACTGCAGCCTAAACCACAGGGTATCCTACATTAGGCTACAGAGACCAACCACACACTGTATTGTACTCCTAAGTCTTACTTTTGTAAATTTTGTGTGAAATAAATTTTTATTTTATTTTATTTTTATTATTTTATTAAAAGTACTGCTTTTGTAGCTATCAGGAAGTTTATTGTACATAGTTATTGCCATGTAGTGTGTACTATTTCCAAACATCTGCAGTCTTTTAGGAGGTACAATTAGTTTGTTCCTTCTCTGAGCTCTGCGAGATCTCACCTCAACCAGTTCATTGTAACTTTTAAAATAACTTGGATTTTTTTTGACTAGCAATAACAATTCATAGATATATTGACAAGGTATGGGAAGAACATGATGCTACATAAACAAAGGTTTACATGTTTACATCTAATGGCTGTAATCCACAACACAAATAAAAGAGTGCCTATGTCAAAAATAAATTATTTCTTACTAATTATTAAGTAGAGGGTCTTCCGAAAGACCTAAAATTCACAACCTCGGTTAGTTTAAAGTTTGATAACTATTTTAAAGAAAAAAGTGCTTTGAAATTTGATGACGTCACAACTATGTATTTTATGCAAACTTTCACGCTAGAAGCGCGTTTTAAAGTTTGATAAAGAGTTGCTGATTTGATTGAGTTGTCATCATCCGTATTCCCATTAACCTCTGTTGATGTCCTCCCCATGAGTCATCGCTCTCGAGCGCCACGCCCGATGCTGCGTGCCGGTGGACAAAAACCGCCCGTATGTTGTTTTTGCGCAGTTTTTCCCCGCGCCCCTGATTGGCCGCCATTACGAGGGTCTTCCGCTAATGATGACCATATCCACTGACGTACACAATTACATGACTAGAACCTAGGGCTGCCTCCGACTAGACAACTAACGTAGATTGACTACTCTCAAACTCCAATCTTTTTTATTCAAACTAAATTTTGACAAGTGCTTTTGAATCGTTGAGTGAATCTACCACTGGTTCGGAATGACATTCCTACCGAGAAGAAGAAGATATCCTCCAACCAAGCGCGTCGCCGAAAGGGATAGCGAATAAAGTACCTTCAATATTTAAATTATTAAAAAAAATGCTGCCATGATAAAAAGTATCCTCCAATATCATACACGTTTCAATCCGATAAATAACAGTAAAATGTATGTAATTGTAAACATTTTGGAAAACTTAAATCCACGAGATCTATCCAGTACATCGTCTAGTACATGCACTACTACTACAGCCCATTAACGTCCCACTGCTGGACACATCTCATATGAGAGAAGGAATTTGAGCTTAGACCCACCACGCTGCTCCAATGCGGGTTGGCGGGCTTTAACGACCATCAGCATATCCGAGAATTCTTCATCATTAATATTTATTTTAAAAATTCAGGTAACTAAACAAAAAACTACTAACATAACAGAATATCATAATTATCATGTGCCACCCCTACTCTGTCGATGTTGAGTATAACTTGAATAGCATCAGTTAATTATTGTAACTCGGTAGAAGATCCACCACGCGGACTCGTTATGATGTAGTTACGGACAGACGGGAAATATGTTGTATTTATATCTGCGACCGGTTTCTAGATCACATCACCCGCATTAATTGACTTCATAACGCTAGGGACTGATGTAGCGAGATTTCGCGCAGTCCTGCTTATTAATTATTATACTTTATTGACCGAGCGAAGCGAAGGTCTCTGAGTCTACTTGGGTGAATTGGCACTTGTCCGTCGACCGTCCGTCTGTCCGTCCGTCCGTCTGTCAGAGCATTATAACTTCTGAATTACTGAACGCAATTACTTCAGCTTTAAATATAATATGTAAACCAATGGCCTCCCGCCGAATATGGCTTAAAAATAATAAAAATCTTTATTTCAGGGGGGCTCTCATAGAAGCGAATGCGAAGTAAAATATTTTTTACAAAGTTACATAGGGTTGCGGTATATCATTTTAAAGATAATTAGGAATAGAGTCCAAAAATATTTTTTTTTTAATTTTTCCTCCAAAATTGACGAAACGGGGGGGCTTTCAAAGTGGTGATTTTCTAACGTCCAAAGATGACCTCAGAACTCTAAATTTTCTGAAAGGATGAGCCTGAAACTTGATCAATTATTTCAATTAGGTATATCCTGTACTTGAACAACAAATACTAAAATTAGATAAAATATTGTAAGGAAACGGAATTATTTAATTTTAATGAGCTTCAGTATTTTTAACTGAACTTCACATTTCGGGGCGAACCACTAGTCTAATCTAAACAAATATTACTAGTGGTTCGCCCCGAACTGAGACCTCGCGGCGCCATCTATTGACATAATTGTGAAGTTCTGTTGTAAATACTGAAGCTCATTAAAAATGAAATAATTTTGTTTCCTTATAATATTTATCTAATTTTAGAATTTGTTGTTCCAGTACAGGATATAATTCAAATAATTGATCAAGTTTCAGGCTCAGCATTTGAGAAAATTTAGAGTTCTGAGGTCATCTTTGGACGTTAGAAAATCTCCACTTTGAATGCCCCCCCCATTTCGTCTGTTTTAGGGGAAAAATTTAAAAAAATATATTTTTAGACTCTATTCCTCATTATCTTTAAAATGATATACCACAACTCTATGTAACGCTATAAAAAATCTTTTACTTCGCATTCGCTTCTATGAGAGCCCCCCTGAAATAAAGATTTTTATAACTTTTAAAGCCATATTCGGCTGGAGGCCATCGGTTTGTATGTATAATATTTAAATTTAAAGTAATTTATACGTTCAGTAATTCAGAAGTTATAAGGCTCTGACAGACAGACGGACGGACGGATGGACGGACAAAAGTGCAAATTCACTCAAGTAGACTCGTAGTAGACTTCGCTTCGCTCGGGCAATAAAGAGAAAAGATTTGTTTGATTGTTTGATAGTTTGTTTGTTGTTGAAAAACTACTAAACTCAAAGATTGAAAGTTAAACCGACTTCACCGCACACTTAACAGTCAATATCTTGAAAACTACTGAACCGATTTTGATAAAGCTTGCACTGTTTCCTAAGTTGAAGTAAATGAAAGTCAATAAAAAAAGAATAGTCACAATCCGATTAATAGTTTCGGAGAAATCCACGGACAAATGAAACGAACACATATTTCCCTCGAAGCCCACGTTGGTTATCATATTATGTACATATTTTGCAGTTCCAATAATAATATGTCATAATATACGTGTCGCAGTCTCGAACACGCGTCGCACAGCTCTCTCTCCTTTCTACCTTTTTATATCTTTTATGATATGTTTCCTTGCTGCCTTGTTGTAATTCGCGTCGAGGACACGCGGATGCACTTTAATGCACTTTGTAGTGTTAAATTGCAGCGGTTTTGATATGGAGATGTGATATTTAATTGTGCAAGCATCTTTTATGTAGGTATCTTACGTCACTGTATCGTTGCTTGGTCGACTGACGAGGTCCTGGGATCGATTCCAGGGTTAGACCATAAACAATTGAGATTTTCTGATGAGAAATTCTCAGTGTAGCCAATTCAACCTCTAAACTAAACTAAAAGGACAGCTTCAAATCTAATTCTGTCCCTTTCCGCAGGGAGTATTATGAAAGGGTTAGTAATATTTTTAATGCTGTCATTTTAGTTTATAGTTTAGAGATTATTCACTACAGAATCAGCCCCGTTAAGTACTTAGGTATTTAGAAAGTTTGTGTTGTTTCACGGTTCACCCCGGTGCCACGAAGAGCATGTAAAACCGTTTTACGCCAGCGCGGTAGGCTGAGGCTACGCCTACGATGGACTCTCGTATGAATTAGACATAAAGGTAAAATAGGGAGGGAGAATGTGGAAAACTCGGAGGGAGGCCTTTGCCCAGCCGTGGGACAGTACAGGCTAGGTTACATTAAATTAGATATTCCACACAAATGCAGCCAGAGCTGCGAATAAAAACGAGATATTTTTTTCTTTGGCTGTAATCGCACGAACACTCCAGCAGGTCTAGTATGCGCACAACGAGCAAAATTATGTCTATCCATTTTTTCGCGTTATCTCTATTTGTCTAGCAAAGCTAACATTGTTACACGTATGCCTTGTGTCGTTACGTCAAAAGTGGATATAAAAGCAATATTTCTTATCTGTGGTAGTTTTCTCTACGAACCCTTACATGACGACAATTTTTTTCTCTTAATATAGCGGATTTTGTGCATGTTGGGGTATACACGAGAAATTAGGTTAGAACGACAACATCTCTCTCGTCGCGAGATATCCCTTTGTGCGCATGCTAAGCCTGCAGGAAAAGCGTTTTCCTTTAGCTTTCCTAACACTCCAGGGCAGTTAGTGTTCCGTGCACGTACTCGTATCTACAGAGAGTGTAGTCGAAGAGGCAATTGTGCCGCCCATTCGTCACAGCCCGACCCGAGCCGGCGACGGCTCTGAGACTTTACTAGTGGTTAGTCGTTACATGCTTCTTGGAACAATGTAAAAAAGTCACTTTTTTTAAACACACGTTTTAGTAATTGTGCAAACATAAAAATTATGTGCATAAATATATAACTTATTGACAAAGACAAAATTGTATGGAAGCCATATAAATTGGACGAATAAACGACAGCTACACTAAACTGTACTTAATATTATAAATTCGAAAGCTTGGATGGATGGATGGATGGATGGATGTTTGTTACTCATCTCGCCAAAACGGCTGAACGAATCTGGATGAAATTTGGCATAGAGATAGATTACAGTCTGGAATAACACATAGGTAACTTTTTATCTCGGAAAAATAAAGAATTTCATTAACACAATAGGGCGGAAACTTACAAAGGAAATTAGCTTTCCATTGTTAGTTTCCGCCCTACAACACTTAACTGTGTGAGCTCCATTATTAGAAACTTATCTTAAGCTGCTTACGTCAATGCATCATAAGATAACAAGATTCAACTCCAAGTCCCGGTGAATTAACATTATTATACCCCTAACTATATACCTACTTAGTGTGTTGTAATTTCCATTAGTAGTTGCTTATGTAACGTGGAAACTTCTATAGGTATGTATTACTAGCTGATGCCCGCGACTTTTTCCGCGTGGATTGAGATTTTTGGTTCCCACGGGAACTTTTTAAGATAAAAATTCTTTCCAAAAAACCGACTTCCAAAGCCACTGTAAAGTAAAAAATAATTTTAATTTCTACACACTATGTTGAAGTCGGGCGAGCCTGATGCGTCAACTATGCCTATCTTTGTTATACCTGTTTTAACTTTTTAGTGTACTCTAAATCCCCACGGCTTAGGAGTGCAGCATCAGAGTTGAGGAGTTGGGACTTGGGTTTAAGTATGAAGTCGTTGCTTGACACCTACAATATGAATTCATCATAAAAAAATCCTAAATCGTTATTTTTAAGGAGTTCTGTACCCTGCAGCATCAGGGTTGAGGTGTTGGGACTTGGGTTTAAGTATAAAGTCATTGCTTGACATCTAAAATATGAATTCATCATTAAAAAATCCTAAATTGCTATTTTTAAGGAATTCTGTACCCTACAGCATCAGGGTTGAGGAGTTGGGACTTGGGTTGAAGTATGAAGTCGTTGCTTGACACCTACAATATGAATTCATCCTTAAAAAATCCTAAATCGCTATTTTTAAGGAGTTCTGTACCCTACAGCATCAGGGTTGAGGAGTTGGGACTCAGAGTAACGTAACTTGATACCTATTATAAGAATTCACCATCAAAATTTCCTAACTCCCTAGTTTTGAGGATTTCATGAAGTATACCTACAGCATCAGGTTTGAGGATTTGGAGTCCGAATTTTTTATGGGACCACCTCGCGAGCTTCCTCTAACCAGTGAAAAAAATTATTTTCAAATCGGTTTTGAAACCACGGAGATATGCACCGACATACATTAAAAAAAAAACATACGCGCCGATTTGAGCACGTCCTCCTTTTTTGGAAATCGGTTAAAAAGTAGCCTATGTATTATTCCAGACTATTATCTCTGTGCTAAATTTCATCCAGATCCGTTAAGCCGTTCTGTCGTGATTGAGTAACAAACATCCATCCATCCATCCATTCAAACTTTCGCATTTATAATATTAGTAAGTATAGTATAGACTATAGAAGTATCCTAAGTAACTTCCGAGAAATTTTCTCGGAAGATTACTTAGAATCTTTTCCGTCTGTGAAGAAAGTATAGCAGTAAGTTTATCTATAATATGTCTGTGTGTTGGTAAATTTCCAAGGTTTTGGCAGCACGGTCCCCTCGGGTCGCGTTAACCTGCTTGAGAGTTATGCTACCGCCGCGCCGCCCGGCGCCGCGCGGGATACAAATAAAGCTAATAAAAACATCTTCACTGTGTACGCCTGGGAACGGAGCTAAAAAGTTGGTGAGGTAAAGGGAGAGATACCTTAGTGAGTAGAATGATGTTATGTACCTATTGGCATTTATTTCGTGTGCGTTGCAAAATATAACAACACTTGGGCTGTTGTAATAAACTGATTACTTCACTACATATATATATTGATAGATATCAGCCATATTATCATTCGCGTGAATTCAGGTTTTTGAAGAATACAGCGGGAGCTCTTTGGTTTCCCGGTATAAAAAGCCCGTCCTTCCCCGGGATGCATTTCCTATCTCTGTACCTATTCTGTAGTCAAAAGCGATTGAACTGCATCATAATGCTAACAGACAGACAGACACTTTTGCATTTATAGTATTAGTATGGATTCTTTATTGAAATAATTGCAATAAATCTTCAAGCTAGCTAACCTAACAATAGAACCTACTTGTAACTTGTATATGTCACCGCAAGATTGTAAAAACCGTTAGATTATAATATAACGTTTTTTATCTCGATAGATTATAAACTGTCGACAGATTGTGAACCGTAACATACTGCTTACAATTTAACGCGTTATTTTTCGGTAAATTGTAATATATTAGGTATACCCGATAGAACCTAAGTGAATATTCCTCTACCTGAATATTCATGTCAAACCCTAACCTAACCTATAGTTCGCGCGCGAGTTGAATGCAGAGTAAATGTATGGTGACACTTACATTTATTCTGCATTCAACTCGCTCGCGAACTGTACAAGAAAGAGACAAGAAAACGTAAAAACAATAAATATTTCATAAATTAATACTCAGAACATTGAACGGTTCACAATCTTACGACAGTTTATAATCTCGCGGGATAGAAACCGTTAGATTATAATCTAACGGATTTTACAAACTTACGGTGACATATACAAATTATTTGAACCCATACCTACGTCGCGCGGCGGCTACACATCAAATTGGGTCGGATTAAGTTAGCTCTAGGTGATACGGCCTCGCGTTGAAACACTAATGACCTAGGCTTATGCCCTTTGATCATTAGCACTAAGTGGGGACCTAATTTGCATCATATTTGAGTGGACCATTCATTTGAATTTGATTATAATTATTTCAATATCTGATTCGATTCTCGTCAATTTTTTAAAGATTTTATTTATTTAATAGCCTGTCTCTTTATCTTTGCGTCGTATTGTTTATTACTGAGGGTCGCGTATAAATTACTGTTCCTTTACTCTCATAGCCCGATGGGACGGAAAATTCGACACGACCGGAGAGAGATCAGGCGCAGGACCGACGGCTTTACGTGCTCTCCGAGGCACGAGGGTGACATACCGCCAAGTTCCTAACTCCGGGCTAGTTCGTACTGCTCTGTTCCTCGCAAAAGCCAAAGTTTCAAAATTGAAGAATTCCAAATTAGTTAAAATATAAAAACAGTACAAGAATCATAAAAAGGCACGCAATAAACGGCTAAAAAGGACCCTTTTTATGAAAGGGGACCCCTGGAAAATAATTAAAAAAAAAAAAACTCCGGGCTAGTACTGAGACTTTCTTGTTAGAAAAACCCAATACTTGTTATGGTCCGACCCGGGACTCGAACCCGGGACCTCTTCAGCCACAGTCGAACATGCTAACCACTAGACCAACGAGGCAGTTTATGGTTAGTTTTTATTTTTTATTTTTAGTTTTACCTACTTCTTCTATGAATGGAAAGGGTCAAGGGTCAGGGGTCGTAGCTTTAGTTTTAAGATACCGTTACTGATTTACCATTATATTTTATAAATAACTGGACGTCAATATGTGTAGTGTACCTACCTAAATTGAATAAACATTATTGACTATTGACTATTGACAATGAGAAATGAGACACAGAGTAAAAGAGAGAATATAATAGCTTAATGTAATAGCTCGTGACACGTCGATCGTATACAAAGGAATTTAATACAGGAAAGCCAATTATACGGAATTGCCCCTCGGCCGGGACACGTGTTGATGTAACGAGGAATCGAACCCGCGACCCGTCCTCACGCCGCGCCCGAGGCGGAGCCAATTTCTTTTTAAGGTTCAGCAAGCAATTTTGTTGGGTTTCAAAAGCTTTTTCGATTGCAAAAACGTTAGCTTTCCTATTTGAATTGGCTGTGTATATTTTCTTATTTTTATTTTCGCTCTAAAAACTTTTCATTTTCCCGCATATTTTCCACTTTTCCCATTTTCTGACGCGATGTCGAAGCTCGGAAAATGAACAAAATGTATTTATTTCAGGGATTTTAAGGCAAAAGTACCTACTAGAAATTAATACTGTATTCTAATTAGTCTTTTGATGAATTCAATAGGTGTATTTAGTTCAGGGATTTTAAGTCAAAAGTTCTAGAAATCAATACTGTATTCTAATTAGTTTTTTGATGAAGTCTAAACATGTTTTCAGTGAAAACCCTTCAAGCCTTTCAACCCACTACTTAAAGCAAGCGTCTCCTCTCAGAATGCGAACGGCTTAGGCAGTAGACCACCCCGCTAGCCGACTGAGTGCGAATTGAGACTACACACGCCTTTGATAACTATACGTATTCTGCTGATGAAGCAAGTGATATTTAAATTGCTTAAATGTTAACACGAACATATAAGGGGTTCATACCCATCATGCCCGAAATAGAAGGCCGAAGCACATATTAAAATAAATAGTTAGGTACTTCCGCCGAAGTCGGATATCATCGTTCTTCTGATAATGACTGATTTAGGTACATAATATTTCAATAGCATGGTGTGGAAAATCTCTCACAAACATTTTTGTTCTTCAAAAACAAAACAAAAAATTTAGATCTTTTGTATGAAAATTGTATGCTGAACTCTTGATTTTAGCGATTGCGATCACACTTGACCGCTTTTCTTTGTCAAGGGCCAAAAGAATAGGGCGTTAGTATGCCAGTGTGTTACTAGGGTCGCACAAGTGATTAGGAGCACTGTTCAAATTCTGACTATTACAAACATAACCTTATCACTTCACATATAGAGTTTTAAATCCAACGGACTTACATGAAGTCTCATGTCATATTTTGATTAGTTTGTTAAGGGATAGCTAACATTTTGAATCGTGTCACATTGGAATAGGGTATAAAATTTACTGTGCGTTTTTATTATTTTTTGATTTTCAACTCTAGTTCACACAGAAATAGAGTTACAAATAAGTTGTTAGTATTAGAAGGGTAGGTCGGGGTTTCCCGACGAGTGCATTTATTTCTTTAGTAATTGATTATTATTTGGAGTTAGAATGTAGTACATTATCATATAAACTAGTTTTAGCCCGCGGGGTAACGTCGGGTAATCGAATCGTGTGATTGAATTACATTTTTGTTTCTTTTGACTTCACCTACTGATAATATCAAGGGGAGACCATTTCAACGATCTAGTTATGCAGCGTTTGTTTCAGTATAAAATTGGATGGGTGGTCAAGCTATGCTATTTAAACATTTTTACGATTGTAATTTGCAATCGTGCATTGCTAGTCAACAATCTAAAGATGCTCCGGTGTCGGAGTGAAACGTACGTTGAGAATAATTTGTATGGTGTGGTGTTGTGTCGGTGCGAATTGCTGGCTTTCTGGGCGGTGAATATTACAAGCTGCACGCTGTACCACATACATTTGTCTGCTTTGACGGATTATAGCGAATTAAACTTCTAGTTCCTTCTTCATCATGGACTTCCGCAAAGTAACGCCTGCTTCTATCCAATTTTTTTTTTATCCACTACAGGCTAGCCCTTGACTGCGATCTCACCTGATGGTGAGTGATGATGCAGTCTACGATGGTAGCGGGCTAACCTGTTAGGGGCATGGCAGTTATATTAAACACATACCCCTTCGGTTTCTACATGGCATCGTACCGGAACGCTAAATCGCTTGGCGGCACGTCTTTGCCGGTAGGGTGGTAACTAGCCACGGCCGAAGCCTCCCACCAGACCAGACCAGGGAAAATTCAGAAATTATAAATTCCCAAATTGACCCTGCCGGGGATCGAACCCGGGACCTCCGCACGTTAAGGCAACAGCGCTACACACTGCGCCACGGAGGTCATCAAACGGTATGTTTTCCGGACAATGTGAATTTTTTATCGAATAAGTATACTCTTGAAACATATCGAAGAGTTGCCTGTACTCTTTCCGGGTAGAAATCAAAGTTTATATATATGCTTTATCATTTTCATGCACAATTTTGAATTGTTTCAGTACGAAGTTTCCGAACCGGTGGTAGAGTCAATCAATCAATGGGGCTGATTCTGTATAACAGAATCTCTGAACTAAACTAAAATGGCAGTTTAAAATCTAGTTCTGTCCCTTTCCGTAGGAAGTATTATGAAAGGGTTAGCAATATTTGTAATGCTCTAATTTTAGTTTAGTTTAGATAGTGTGCACTACAGAATCAGCCCCAATATTTATTTATTCAAATTAGGTACACTCATTGACTAGTTGGTAAATCGATGGGTACACTGTACGCTCATTGAAGTCCAATAGCTTACAAAACATGCTGGTGCGAACTACAGTAAGAACAGGTACGGTGATGTTACGGTATCTTAAAACTAAAGCTACGATGGTTCCAAACGCGCTCAGGTCTGAGAAGAGCCCACAACAAAGCCGGGTTCAGTCAAAACATGACGTAACACTCACGAGTCACGAGACACTTTTATGACCAACATGGAATAATTAATTTAAGTATTCAGTATTAGTAGTATCTTCCTTCGGGCTAGTGTCGTGCCCGGGACCTGCTGCACTGGTACTAACATTGAACCATGGAAGTTCCCAGGGTTTTGTGGTGAGCACTTCGATACCGCGAATCACGATACAGACCTTCACTCGGTTCGAATTTCTTTCCTGTTCAACGAATGCCCTCATTCCTGAGAGTCTTGCCACCTGTTATAACGGTCGGGCCATAATTATGAGTTGGGTTTTTCTGACTAGAAATTCTCTGTAGTAGGAAGTTGGCGGTGTATCGCCCCCGTGCCTCGGAGAGCACGATAAGCCGTCGGTGCCGGTTATTATCACTAACATGATAGTTGTCGTTAAAACCCCAACCCGCATTGGAGCAGCGTGGTGGGTCTAAGCTCTAATACCCTCTCTGCTATGAGAGTGGAGGCCTGTGCCCAGCAGTGGGACGTCAATGGGTTGTAGTGGTGGTGATGGGGACTTTATCAAACAATATTAACATGCAACACATCAAAGATAAAAGTGCTCAAGTTAAATTTACACAGTTTTTCAAATCGTAAATAAGACGTCAAAAGTACTTGCCACAGGCTGTTTGCCTGTTTACCTCGCCGAGGGTGTCCACCCCACGGCAATAACGCCCTTGCTAATGAGGAGTTACGGGCGATATTCCCGCGATGGAACATTTAATGAGTACACTGTAGCCCCTGGCGTGCGTCGTTATTGATGTGAAGCTACTGTTTATGGTGGCCCGGCATGATATTGTTTGTTTTTGGGGTTTTTTGGGTTCCGTAGTAAGAGCAAGGATCGCTGAAAGTTCGTTCTGTTCGTCTGTAGGTACACTATGTACCTACCTATATAATAGCTATTTTATTCTGTAGGTAACGAATTATAATAATTAATTATGATTCAATATACTTAAGTAGTTCTTGCTTAAAAATTTAAGGTGACAGACCGACCAGTATGCATTGTATTCAGTAATAATTATTTATTTGGACTATAGAGCTTATACCTAATAAGGTAGAGTGCGTCTCCTTGAAGCCAATTCTCGCTTCTTTTGAAAGTACCAAGCTTAAAGCTAGAAATGAATTATTAAAGCTGTAAAGACGAAACCAAATCGACAAGCCACAGCGAACAAACAGACAGGCAGACGACGTGATTTCCCAAATTAACCAACAACTTCCTAACGGCGGGTCAATATTGAGAATTTCTTAACAGAAAATCCACTGTCTTACATTTTTTGGCCCGACCCGGAATCGACCCCAGGACCTCGTCATCAGTGGAACGTGCTAATCACTAGACCATCGGGGCAGTACTTAGCTCAGTCAATTAAACTCAAATGAATAAATCAAAACGACACAAGTCTGAGAGTTACACCTTTGTAGAGTCGTTACAGTCGCGCCGCCATATTGAATATGTAAACCGTATTATTGAATCCGCCGGCGCTACGCCATGCCGGGCAGGCATTGATTTCCCCACGATCGCACATTATAGAGCACCGTACGCGCCGCACGCGAAGAATTCAAACCTGACAAATTGCAACGAATTATGTTCGCATACAAGAGCATTTAGAGCGAGCGTAATTTTTCATAGCAAATTGCGAAGAAAATACGCAGCTATTGCAACCATCATCGAAATAACAAAAAGTATTTATAAATTAGATCAATATTCTTATACTCGTACATTAGCGCTTGGCTGATACAGCCTGAGGTCCGCTGACCTCACCTAGTAGATTTCTAACTGTTCAAGAGTACTAGTACTATCCTGTATTTGTACGTGACTAGTGCACAGTAACTCAACAGACATGATATATAGAGTATTCAAAAGCAATTGTAAAAGTTTATTTGAATAAAAAATCTTTTGAATTTGAATATTTAAATTTGTAATTTATTACTTTTTCCAAAAAAGCAACCAGTAACCACCGAGGTTCTTGCTCGCCCTTCTGGTTAGTAACGCCATTCCGAACCAGTGGTAGATTCACTCGACTATTCAAAATTGCTCGTAAAAGATTATTTAAATAAAAAAATTAAATTTGAATTTGACAATTTAAATTCACACGTTTTATGGGAGTTTTGTGCGGGGCTTGCGGAGCGATTGTAATACTCGTATATATACGCCCACGTTTCAGCCTCACACAGTAACACGTAACCTGCTCGATCGGGTTTGCATACGTTTAACGTGTTTCACGTTAAAGCCGGCAAATTGTGATTTTATTTCAATGTGTTTTAAACTCCGCGCCAATCCGATTCGAATTGTGAGTGGAAATACAGATTCTTTACCCGATTTAACTGTCGCGCGGGAAGGTTATGACTTTAGCAGTAGGTTGTTTTTTTAATTTTTTTTATGCAAGTAGACTTTTAAAGTTTTAACAAGTACTTTTGAGTAGTCGAGTGAATCTACCACTGGTTCGGAATGCCGCTCCTACCGAGTCAACTAGCAAAAAACTCAGTGGTTGCTCTTTTGAAAAAAAAAATTCAATTACATCAATTGTGTAGATACATAAGTAACCGCATGTCCTAAGCATTGCTCAAGCGAGTCAAATCAGGTGAGATCGCAGCCAAGGACTAACTTGTAGTGGATTAAAAAAAACTAGCTTGAAGAAAACAATAAAGCTTTTATTTATTTATTTACTAAATGATGCCCGATAATTTTCTAGCTGATGCCCGCGACTTCATCCGCGCGGCTTGAGGTTTCTTGGTCCCCGCGGGAACTCTTTAATTTTCCGGGATAAAATAGCCTATGTGTTATTCCAGACTATAATCTATCCCTGTGCCAAATTTCATCCAGATCCGTTCAGCCATTTCTGGCGTGATTGAGTAACAAACATCCATCCTTACATCCACCCATCCAAACTTTCGCATTTATAATATTAGATAGAATAGATTATGTCACATGTAGATGTGGTTCATAACAAAGGCATATTCCACTAGCATATAAAGCAAGCCTGTGGGAATCCCCTCCAGCACATCGTGTATTCCCCCAACTCCGCTCGCTTGTCGCTGAATAAGCAAAACTTGGGAACGCGATTTGCAAACACAAATACCTACCTACCTGTCTCATTTCAGAGTTCGCGTCGTATTTGAAGTTAGGTTGTCTATGCACCAGGGACTTATGAGGATTTTTTTTTTTTTTTTATCCAGTACAAGCTAGCCCTTGACTGCGATCACACCTGATGGTAAGTGATGATGCAGTCTAAGATGGTAGCGGGCTAACCTGTTAGGGGCATGGCAGTTATATTAAACCCACACCCCTTCGGTTTCTACACGGCATCGTACCGGAACGCTAAATCGCTTGGCGGCACGTCTTTGCCGGTAGGGTGGTAACTAGCCACGGCCGAAGCCTCCCACCAGGCCAGACCAGGGAAAATTCAGAAATTATAAATTCCTAAATTGACTCTGCCGGGGATCGAACCCGGGACCTCCGCACGTTAAGGCAACAGCGCTACACACTGCGCCACGGAGGTCGTCAAACGTCGTTATGGTAGATAACCAACCACCTTTCAATCGAACAATATATTTGACTTATACAAATTAGGTACACTGGTACACTGTACACTTATTGACGTAAAAACTAGCTCCTAATTCGAACCGCCAGGATATGGAATGCCTTTCCTTCCGTTTCCGTTTTAATATATGAATTTTCTGTTTTAATATGTCTTCAAATCAAGAGTGAATAATCATCTTCTAGGCAAGCGCGCTCCACCTTAGGCTGCATCACCACTTGCAAGCAAGTCTGATTGCAACCAAGCGCTAGCCTTCTTCTTCTTCTTCTTCTTCTCTGGACTTTTCCGCACTTAAGCAAGTGTGCCCGTTGTGCGTGAAGCGCTAGCCTAAAATTCATTAAAAAAAATAACATGATGGTGATAATCCGTTACGCTATCTTATAACTGAATCTACGAGCTTTAATTTTTAATCTTCCCTATATCATTTTGGTATCTTCAAATCCATAGGGATCTTCTAGACAAGCGCTCTCTACTAACTTAGGGACTAAAAGGTAATGAAAAAAAACACATAAATATAGGGTGTTTCTGGGGTTAGTAAAAATAATGCTGTGGGTTCCCTGATTCTCCTGCTTAAAAATCGGCTAATGAGTACTCAACTCTTAGGTTTTTAACTGTAAATAATGACATTTTAAAAATAGAAGGGACCACTGACCACCAGACTGTTCCTGCACTCATATATCAACTCTGGCTGGCAAACTCAGCTCTGCTGATTACGCTGTCATAAAGGTTCAACAGTTTACTGACGTTGAAACTGCAAAAATTATACATTTTGCTTACTTTCATAGTATTATGTTTTACGGAATCTTACTGTGGGGTAAAAATTTTGTATTACAAAAAAAAGGGCAGTACGTGCAATTTATAATTTAAAACCGCGCGAATCCCTTACAGAGAAATTTAAGGAAATAGGTATTTTCACAGTAGCCTCGCAATATATTTATAGTAATTTAGAACACTTCGTAAAACAGCACATTCACAATTACAAAAAATATGCGATCTGCACGATAGGCCAACTAGAAACCGCCATAGGCTCGTGACTCCATCGCTCCGCCTCAAGAAGGTCCGAAGGTCGTTCGTGGGAATGAGCATTCTATTTTATAATAAAATTCCACAACCTATCTTAAGCTTGCCTTTACACAAGTTTAAGAAGATTACGTAAATGACAAAGGAGCATTGATTTGACTCACTCCAGTAATGCTAAGGACAGCTGTTCTACAAATTAATGAAATTGTAAATTATTTTTTTCGAAAGAGTAACCGCCGAGTTTCTTGCTGGTTCTTCTCGGTAGGAATGGCATTTTGAACCAGTGGTAGATTCACTCGACGCGACGATTCAACAGTTTATTTGAATAAAAAAACATTTGAATTTGAATTTAACGTTTATTATCAACCTAGCTTTTGCCCGCAGCTTCGCTCACGCTTAAGATCGATTTTCATAAAAAATTCAAACCTTTTCTCACTTTTTACTTTTTTATATTATGAAGATGTGTGTAGAACAATGACCGGGACCGCTTTTCACCACAATATTCCTCATCGCCTGAAGCCCACAAAAAACCCCAGCATACACAAAATCTCCACAAGTCGATGCAAAATCTCGCAAATCCGGCTGAGCTCACAAGAAACGTAAACTCATATGAAATTCCACTTTTGCGAAATTCACCGGATATTCCGCGCAATGTGCGGAAACTAATATTTGCGGAACGTTTTCCCCAAATCATACTGTTACTGTTGTCTTCGAGTTAGTGAGTTACATAGGCCATGGAGGAGCAAACCTATCGTCAGAAGAACGCTCTCTTTGAAAACCGAATTTTCTGACGACATCCGTGGCGCAGTGTGTAGCGCTGTTGCCCTAACGTGCGGAGGTCCTGGGTTCGATCCCCGGCAGGGTCAATTTGGGAATTTATAATTTCTGAATTTTCTCTGGTCTGGCCTGGTGGGAGGCTTCGACCGTGGCTAGTTACCACCCTACCGGCAAAGACGTGCCACCAAGCGATTTAGCGTTCCGGTACGATGCCGTGTAGAAACTGAAGGGGTATGGGTTGTTTAATATAACTGTCATGCCCCTGACAGGTTAGCCCGCTACCATCTTAGACTGCATCATCACTTACCATCAGGTGAGATCGCAGTCAAGGGCTAGCTTGTAATGGATAAAAAAAATCGTGATAAAGATGTCACCTGAAATTGAGTGTATATAATATACAAGTATATATTATCACTCTAGGACTAGAGCTAACCTATACAAATATTATTATGATTTGAAAGTGTGTCTGTCTGTCTGTTACCTTTTCATGGCCTTTAATTTAGAATAGAGATAAGGTGCGTCTCGGGGAAGTACATAGATACTTTTCCGAAAAATTAAGACGTCCCACAGGACTTTTAATTTTTTAAAATGTTTAAGCAAATATGCGTCTTTCTCTTTTCCTCTTGTTACAGAAAACGTAGAGTCATATCCGAGAGCGATAATAAAAAGAATTGCATGAAAGTTGCACGAAAATTGCATTGCAATTATTGTGGTTGGTTGAAGTTTCGATATTCTTACTGAACCTGCCTGCTCTAGTTATATAAAACCTCTCTGCCTCCTATCCTCGTATCATGTATTGCATTTATTCACGTTGTTTATTTGTTTCTGTTTTCCGTATCTCTTTGTGGTGGTTTCCTTTTGTGAGGAAGTTTGTATTTCATACAATTTAATAAAGCCAATCTTATAAAATTTACTTATTACCTACTTACAAGTTACGACATACACTTTATATAACGAAAATCTGCGTGTTTAATCTCTCAGTCTGTAAATGAGATTTTTTAATCTTTACAATTCCCAATGTTTTTCTTTTCTTTAAATTAGACTCCGTGTAGACAAAATTCCCATATCTCTAGACAAGAAAGGCTTTGTTTAACAGGCTAGCTTTCGTTTTTTTTCAGATAGATTTTTTTTTACTCAGATTTGTCATTACAATAATATGTTAACATGGAACCAGCTTCCATCTTCTGTGTTTTCTCATCATTATAACAAGGGGCTCTTTAAATGGTGGATAAACAAACTCAAAAGCTGGCAACGCATTGGCGGTTCCTCTGATGCTGCAAATGTAACATGGGCGGCGGTAATCACTAAACATCAGGTGACTCGCCTGCTCGTTTGCTCGCTATAAACATTAAAATTTTACTAGAAAGCTGTAACGAAGGTGGCGTATAAAATGAAATGGAATGAAGCATAATATTCATTAAGTCAAGGACTAATGTATGAACGTGGCGGAAACTTCGAGGGTATTTGGTGAATTAATAAAACGCCCAGGGAGACGAGCCAGGTTTACATTTCATCTGCTGTAATGGCGCCCGACGTGGGGCACATGTAATATGAATTTCACTTATGAAAAATTTAGATTAGTTTTCGCTACGGATGTCAGCAGCTCGCTTCGCTTGCCACCTCCCCCCTGCGTTCCGCCTGTGGTTCCGCTCGGCATCGTAAACACGAAAACAACCAAGTGACAAAACAAGCCGTGTGCAGGTGTCGTCGAACATCCCGTAAGAAAATGGTTACTTGAAACTATTTAAACAACAGATGAAAAATGCAAAGTGAATTTCGTGACTTGGATTGGAATCTGCGGCATCCTACTAACGACTCGGCTCTTTTCTCGCTGACCCATTCCGGGTTAGCTAAAATCATACTCATACCAATATTATAAATGCGAAAATGTGTGTTGTTTGTTTGTCCTTCAATCACGCCGCAACGGAACAACGGATCGACGTGCTTTTTGGTAACTATACAGTTGAGGACCTGGAGAGTGACATAGGCTTTTTATCCCAGAGGATTAAGGAGTTCCGCGGGAATCAAAAAAAATCTCAAACGCGGACGAAGTCGCGGGCATCAGCAAGTAATTACATACAGATCTATCCTCCATCTATACTAGAGAGAGAGACAGAGTTTAACACTTTTGTGTCACGTACGATTTTTCCAGCCAGGTCGCCGGCTTTTCAAAAAGAACTATATTCTAATACTACGGATAGAAGTTAGACGAAATCTACACAGCTTTCATAATTAAACTGAAATTCACCTCTGTGCGTCGCGTCTCTTATCTCGAGTCAAGTTCAGTTGACTTTAGTTAAGTTGTTACTAGATTGTTCGTCGCCGTTTAACGGCCAATCTCGACAAGTTTCGCCGAGTTCTTATTTGTCCGAAGTTCGCCCGCTTCAAGCCGCGTCGGCACTCGGGAGTTGGAATCATCTCATTTATTTTTACTGAACGTTTGCTCTCAAAGGCGGTGTAACTTTTAACCTCTTTTAAACTTGATGAGTTACATGATAGACATTTTATATAGGGAGTTATAATGAGTTCATAATGTTCTCAATTGTGTGTGAAGTCTGCTGATCCGCACTCGGCAAGCGTGGTGGAGTATAGTCTGATAAGAGCCGTGATCAATAGTTTGATTCACAGTCAACGACTTCAATTTTCATAGACGCACCCCGTCAAACAAAGAATGTGGACTTATTTCGCTCAGGCCATCTAGTCTGAAAAGCGGGACAGCGCTATGGCGGGGACAAGGACAGGCTTATACACGTGTGGAGCGCGCTCTACAGCTCGGACACACAATTTTTTTCTATGAAAGGGCCCATCTAGTACCTACATATATATCGATGTTCCTCGGTGATGTTCTCAGTCTTCTTGGTGATCAGTATCTTAGATTAGCTATTACATAAATTTGAAGACTGTGTAAAACGGCATTTGTTAAGCTTAATATACTATTGATGAATTTCTTAATGACAGTTGCATGGAAGAAATTGGCTTCGCATTCGGAAGCCCACAAGTCAGTGTAATTCTTATTAAATTACGTATGTATTACTAGCTAATGCCCGCGACTTATATAAACTTACTATATAAAACTTAATACTTACTTATATAAAATATGGAAGCAGGCTAACTTGGTAGGTTGAAACTCTAAACCGTTCAGTGGCACATCTATGCCGATCCCAAGCCTTAATCTTAAACCACCCCTGCCGGAAATAGAACTACTAAGTACTACCCTCCCACTTACCGAATACCAAAGTGTTCAGTACTCACTAATCCGCCAGGGTCTGTAGTACTGCCAACACTTAAAGCCATATTGCTTCATTACTGTTGACTTTCATGTATCAGAATTATAATCCTTATTTTAGAAACGTCAAGGTACGTGACATTAAACTGTAATTTTGAGTAATATTGCTCAAGTATTGCTTTAAGCGTTGGCAGTAAGGCCCCAGGGAGGTCGTATTGAAGTACAGTGTTGTTAACTTTATAGGCACCTTAGATGTTATCGCTGCGAGGCAATTACAGGTAAGAGTGCTATTAGGGAAATAGCACGAAATGCCCATGCAATATAAACTGGGCTATAGTTTGCTTGTTTGAAGTAACAGCTCATTATGTCCCACCGCTGGACTGTGTTCTTTTCTCATAGGCGATGGTGGGATATAGTACTTTTAGTGCCAATTTCACCAACTCCGCGTTACGTTTAACCTAGGATTAAAATTGATGTTTTGACAGATGTTATGTAGTAATTCTGTCAATTTTTCAAATTTAATCCTAGGTTAGACGTTATTCGGAGTTGGTGAAATCGACACTTAGTATAGTGGGTATGAGTACTACAGTAATCATTAGTAAGTACTTTCTGAGATTTCGTGGTTACAAGTACCATATTAATTAGCTGACATCAGCTAAGAACACGTTCTCAAATAGGTCCATCTATATGCTTAAAAAGAGTATTTCTTGGTAATTTCGGTTTCTTAATACTCCCGTGGGAACCCTCTGATTATCCAGGATAAAAACTAGGATTATGTCTGTCCCCAGAATGTGTCTGTCTGTTACCGTTTCACGACTCATCTGATTAACCGATTGTGACGAAATTTGGTCTACTGATAGCTTGCAGTCTGTTTAGCGAAAGAATCGGAATTTTAGGTGCTAGCAACACTGTGATACAAAACACAAGTTTAAATAAATAGGTCTAATAAATTTGGGGATACCCAATCTAATCTTTTAAACTTTGCCGCCATTTTGCACTCCCAGCTTTCACTAACCAGTGTTCAGAGATGAACATTTAAAGCTTTTTTTTGCGTAAAATCAAAGATTTCCCACGGGATTCTTAAAAACTTAATGGATCAAAGTCGCGGGCGTCGACCAGATTATGGCAAAAGTATGCATATTCCACTTGGCCTCAGATTGTGTTAGAAAATCGTTATCAACCTGTTACGTTTGTCAAACGGATGATTCCGACTGCGGTTCACGGAGGTCATTGATGCCTTTCTTTTCTAGGTCCATGGTCCCTGCATGTCGAATAGCTTGTATGAACTAATTAAACAGCTCGAGAAATACGTTTCGGGCTCACAAATGATCTTCTAAAGACAATTGAGTATTTAACAACTAGTCAAATAAACTATTATTTTTAGTGATTATTATTGACGGCAAAATTCAGTATTTCAAACAAAATCCTATACCAGAGTTTTACGCTAAGGTTGAAAAAGAGTACCTACCCGATTTGACTAGTTGTCAAATAACCAATTGGGCCTGAGTTTATCCATACTTTTTGTATATTTGGGATGTCCATACATCGAGTTTCTTGCCGGATTTTCTCGGTAGATATTTTTGAAAGAGACGGTAGACATTTTGAACGAAAAACACATTACAGTAAAGTTCATTGCGGGGTTTTGTGTGCGGGCGTACGTATGAACGAGGATTGAATTGCGTGAATGGCGCCCGTCACCCTCCGTACCCTCGCGGGTTCCCTCACGACTCCCGAGGGCACGGGGAGAGACGGGATACGTCGCCGTTGTGTTAAGCGTTACGGGTGTCTAGCGCTGCTTTTACGATATTGCACGTTTGTGGGAACCTTGGCAAAACCATATTTTAATTTGGTAAGAGAACTGGTTCTTTTAAGATTGGAACTATCGCGAGAAATAAGTACATACCTACAATAGAACTCAATTTTTCTTGCAAAAATCTGAATTGATATTTTTTTATTCTTTAAAAAGTTAGCCCTTGACTATGGTAGCGGTAAGCACCTGATCAGTTGTAAAAGGTAATATTTGCAATGAATGAGGGTAGGACTATAACGTCCATCAGTGGCGCCCGATGTGGGCCCACATGTCCAGTAAGAACCGATAGGACGTTGAGGTCCCGTTCGAAGTGAACGAGGAAGGTTCTGGAATGTCGATCTCGCATTGGATAAACCCTTAACTGCGTGAACGGATGCGAAACGCTTTTGTCATATGGAAAGTTATGTTTTGTCGTGTCGCGATAGTCTCTGTAGCTCTAAATAGGGTTCGGCCATAGTTAGTTGCCTGTAGCATCCTACCGTGTCGCCAAGCGATATATCGTTCCGGCAAGATACGTGGAAAAACCGATTAGGGGTACGTGTGTAATATAACTACTGAATATTTAATACCATACCTTTCAGGATATAACTGCCGTTTAATACATAAAACTGGCCTTAATATATATTTCTTTTGCTCGTAAGTAATTTAAAACACTTTATTACACAAACAGAAATGACACACACTTCGTGACACAATATACAATAACCATATTAATGGTGTAAAGGAGGCCTTATCACTGCGAGATATCTCTTCCAGGCAGCCTCGTATTGTTTTATGTCAGGGCAACTTCACCGATAAACGGGAAGACGGGACAAGATCCAATAACAACAATTCAGACCATCGGCCATTGGTCGCCAGTGGCCCCAGCCCGGCTGGTGGCCACTACACTCGACGAGGGGTAACAAAATGGCCCGGTAACGACGCCCGGGGGACGCGAGCTGAATGTAAGACATTACGACGGACTTGTATGCGCTACTAGACGATGCCCGCGACTTTGACCACGTCGATCTAGTTTGTTTAAATCCCATCAACACAGATTTTGTGGGATATATTATGTTATTATGAACAAATAAGAGTTACGCGTATAAGGTATACGGGATGCAACGTATCTCTGTACCAAATTACGCCATTACGGTTTATTAGATTAGATGTGAAGAGATGAAATACTTTTCACAGCCCACTTTGGTACAAAATTTAGCTTTTACCCCGGAGACCAACTCAGGTTACATCCTATTCCTAAGAGTTTTCACAGGATTTTAAAAAGGATCCGCCCAATCGAAGTCGCGGGTGTCATCTAGTTAAGTAAATAGTTTTTGGGAGCGTATGGTATATGCTCCCGACTCGAGGCAATTAGGAAGATCTTCCGAGCCGGTGTCAATATAATAGTTATACATCTAGGCATAGGCAACTTTATATTCCAGTACTTAACAGATTTATATGTCCATATAAATAGGTATTAAATTAACAGAAATAAGTCAGACCAAGTATATAAGCATCTCATCCTAATTCTGTGACGTCTGCTTGCGTGTCAGTATTGAAGTAGCGAGCAAATGGTGCACTCTAAAGCCAATCTTTCAAGTATTCCGCACATTGAAGCTGAAAGCGGTGTAAATAATCTACAAGTTCCCAGCATCCGCAGTAACATGTTCCGGTTTACGGACAACAAAGTCAATTTTACGACTTTCAAACAGAGCACTGGACATGGTGCTGTTCATCCTGCAGGGTTAGTATTAGATTTCAGATCACGCCAACGTTGATAGAATTCGAGCGTCGAAACAAAATAACGTCAGAGTATAATGGACCTAAGCAATTAGTTTGCTTTAGTGGTAAAGGCAAATAATAATTAAGCCAGCAAGATCGTAGAGACCTAATACATCATAAGTGGCACAAGTTGTCCTACATGAAAATTAAAATAAACATTTCACTTCATTTCATGGCTGTGAGTTTTCGTCAGCGTGTTTAGCTATAGCCTAAGCATTACATATTCTGTTAGGAGACACGGGCTGCAACCAGCAGTGGCTTGTGATAAAGAAAGAAAGAATGAAATCTTTATAAAGATGATGATCACCATCAAATAGTTCTTGATTTAATCCGACCACAGATTTTATCGCGCAAGGGTGAATACTGCTTGAAGCGCTGAGTTTGTGGTTTAGATTTCTTATTTCAATTCTAATTCTATCATCGATGGCGAGGAGTATTTCACACTAACCCTACTGGCTGAATTCTTTATAAAACATCTTGCTTTGACCCAGTTGTTGGAAATTTTACTGGACTAAGGAGGGAATGCAGAACAACACATATCTGTATGTTTGCCTTTGTACATTCATCGAATAACACATAGGCTTAATGGAGAATTAAAGAGTTCCCGCAGAACCTGGAAAACCTCAATCCACGCGGACGAATTCGCGGGCAACAGCTAGTACTAAATAGAATAGTTATTTTTTCCCAATGGTTGGATTTTTTCCTTCCAAAGGAGTTTTTCTTCCAAAACGAAAAACATTTATTTTACCTATTACTTACCGAATCGGAAAACTTGACTATCAAAATATGGAAAGGTACAATAATTCACCCATTGAAAAAAAAAACACTTTTGCACAGAGATGTTCAGAAGGCACACACGAAAAATTCACTCAGTGTATAGAGCCACATGACTGGTTACCTAAAAACAAATCAACAGTTCACCTTTTTCTTTGGAAATCAATAAAATAATAGGTAAGTAAGTAATTACTAAGTACCTATTATTTTATTGATTTTGAAAAAGGTACTTTCATCTTATAATTGCCAGATCGAATAAAAAAAACACCATAAGTACATGATACAACCAACTTGGTGACGTGGAATAAGCTTTTCGATTCCAATTTCCGGGATAAAAAGTAGCCTTCACTCTCCAATTTCTCAACTATACATATTGATATAATCACATTGATCCGCTGCTGTGTTGCGGCGTGATTAAAGGACAAACCAATAATCCAAAAAACCAACAAATAAGCACACTTTCGCATTTACAAATATATTATATTAGTATGACTTTCCTCATACCTTTTCCTCGACAAAAACCACAAAACCCGCAAAAAGCCACGAAGATACAAAACGCGTAACTCGACAAGTGTTAATGAGTTGTATTCTCATGACTACGCGAGCAGATGTGCCCGTATTAGGTATTAATTAGCGACTGACAAGAACTGCGGTCGCTATGACCAGTTACCGAGAAACCCTAGATGTTACTAGTTCTACAAATAAATTATCTAGATTCAAATAAAATCGGGATTTATTTGTACAAGACGTTTTTTGCTTTTAAAATAAATTATGTGACACTAGATGATGCTCGCGAATTCTTCCGCGTTGATTCAGTTTTTTGATTCCTGTGGGAACTCCTTAATTATAGGTACCTTCAAATCAAGAGTGAATAGGCATCTTCTAGGCAAGCGCGCTCCACCTTAGGCTGCATCACCTCTTGCATGCAAGTCTGATTGCAGCCAAGCGCTAGCCTATATATTTAAAAAAAAAAAACTATGTCCTTGTCCGGCATGCAACCTATCTCTATACCAAATTTCATCAAAATCGCTTGAAAAGATGAGCCGTTTAAGCGTAGCAGATAGACATATACACTTTTGCATTTATAATATTAGTACTTATGGAATCTCTCCACCACTCCCACTGGGAGTGGTCCCGCGAGGCCAAACCGGAGAAAATTCTGAGATTATAAATCCCCGAATTGACCCTGCCGGAGATTAAACCGGCCGGGACCTTCCATCAGAAAGAAAGAAAAAACATTTATTTCCAAATTGTCCCATACATAACAAACATACCTAAAAAGGTAGATCACCCCTGCACCTCAACGATCTAAATAAGATCTAGAATCTAAACAACACCGATGAGGCGCAGGGATGAACTATATCACGTATGGCACAACCCAAAAAAATGGCCCAGGCTCAGCATATGCAGCATGCTCAGCAGCATGGTTAGTGCTTGCACTGAACATACAGCATGTATGTTTAGTGCAAGCACTAACCATACAGCGCTAATTTTCAGCCTGAACCCTGACTCGGGTGACACCACGGAAAACTACGTAACTGCAACATTAATATAGTCTATGCTTCCATTCATAAGACCAAAGCGCTCACCGCTGCGAAAGGGAGGTCGTCAGTCTTGGTTACCTCCCTTTTAAGGTAAGTGACCCAAAAAATCGCTAACTAGTGGTTCGCCCCGAAATGAGACCTCGCGGCGCCATCTATTGACATCATTGTGAAGTTCTGAATAATTTCGTTTCCTTATAATCCCTAGCCCTATCACCCTCTTGCCGCACATCGCCAAGCTGTTTGAGTGTCTGTTGCTGCGAAGGCTCGCTCCGCACCTTCGTCCGCGTGCCGAGCAGTTCGGCTTTCGCAGTAACCACTCAACGACGCTCCAGCTGGCGAGAGGACTTCACTACATCGCCAGTGAGAGGAATCGTGGCCACTTCATCGTCGGGGTCTTTCTCGATATCGAGAAGGCCTTCGACCGCGTGTGGCACGATGGACTCCTGGCGAAACTCCTCTCGACCACCCTACCACCCGCGATCGTGCGGCTGGTAGCTTCATTCCTGGAGGGCAGGTCCTTCAGAGCGACCGTAGAGGGCGCGGAGTCCCAGCCGCGCCCAATACGGGCCGGAGTGCCTCAGGGTAGCTGCTTGTCCCCGTGTCTATACGCGGTGTACACGGATGACATCCCTACCCTCGCCGACCATCTACGCGAGGGGGAGGAAGACGTGCTGTTGTCACTCTACGCTGACGACAGCGCGTACTTCGCGTCGTCGTACCATCAAATCGTCGCTACGAATCGCATGCAACGTCTGCTGAACTTACTTCCGGAGTGGCTGGACAAGTGGAGAATGGCCGTCAACGTGGGGAAGACGGCCGCCATCCTGTTCGGAGCCCGGAAGCACATGCGTCAGCTCCAATTGCGAGGCCAGGACATAGAGTGGCAGACTTCGGTGCGCTACTTGGGGTGCCACATCGACGCCGGCCTGGCCATGATTCCCATGATTAATCATGTCGTGAACCACGCCGCGGCTGCCGCGTCGATGCTGCACCAGGTCCTCACCTCAAGCCTCTCACCGAAGACCAAGCTCCGGATCTACGGAGCCTATGTCCGCTCACGGCTGACGTACGCGGCTCCCGCCTGGTATGCGCTCTGTTCTGCATACCAGAAGAGCCGCCTACAAGTCCGGCAGAACAAATGCCTGCGATTAATCGTGGAAGCTCCGAGGTACGTGAGGAACGACGTAATCCATCGCGACCTCAAGACGCCCACCGTGGAGGAGTACGTCCATACGCTCGCGCGGCGCATGTTTGCGCGCGCGGACAACGGGCCGTACGAACACCTCCACGGGATAGCACCGCCGACCACCCGACCTCCGACCGGGCGTCCACTACCTCGTGAGCTCCTACGATCGCCTTCGCCCACGCGGCATGAAGACGATCGTAGCGACGACGACGACGCGACACACACCGGACTTGACACCGACTCCACGCGCGACGGCGACCATATCGCCCGCAGCGTGGAGTCCACCGGCTCTGACACCATCTCGGCGCACGAGAGCGACCCCACTGCCCGCAGCGCCGAGACACCTGGACATGACACGGGTCCTGCACGCGGCGGCGACGACGTCACCCGCAGTGCGGAACCAACACCGGAGATGACACCAGGCCTAGGGGCCCGTAGCCTTCAAGGCAGGCCCTAGCCGACTCACGGCTTAAAGACAACCACCGGGGTACAATGTTACCCCGCGCCCCGCCCGGGTAATGAGGCCAGCCCTCGAAGCCCGTACCCCCGATTGGCCCTCATGGACCAACCGGAGAAGACCCCTGCTGCCTTATAATATTTATCTAATTTTAGTATTTGTTGTTCAAGTACAGGATATAATTCAAATATTTGATCAAGTTTTAGGCCTTTCAGAAAATTGAGAGTTCTGAGGTCAACTTTGGAGGTTAGAAAATCTCCACTTTGAAAGCCCCCCATTTCGTTAATTTTAGGGGAAAATTTAAAAAAAATATATTTTGGACTATTCCTAATTATCTTTAAAATGATATACCGCAACCCTATGTAACGCTATAAAAATATTTTACTTCGCAGTCGCTTCTATGAGAGCCCCCCTGAATTAAAAATTTTTATAACTTTTTAAGCCATATTCGGCTGGAGGCCATCGGTTTACATATTATTTTAAATTTGAAGTAACTACGTTCAGTAATTCAGAAGTTATAAGGCTCTGACAGACGGACAGACGGACGGACGGACGGACAAGTGCAAATTCGCTCAAGTAGACTCAGAGACCTTCGCTTTGCTCAGTCAAATATTCACAAATTCGGGGCTAATAAAGTACGGGCAGGGGGAGGGGGGGATAGGTCGTTAAGTCTTCGGCCATTTCAACTATCAAGTTTTTACGGGCCGCCGTAAAAACCGCTGCACTAGATAGTGGGCTTAAATATTTGATATTCACCACGACTTGATAAACGGAGAACATCTAAGCTTACGAATTATTTATATTGTGATTAATTCAAACTTCGAGCGAATATTCTAAAGCTTGTATCTGTGCTAATTCATTTATTATTTGTATAACTGATGCGATCCAGTTTACCTAAAATTTTTGATCTGTATTCCGTGAGTGGGAATCGAACCTGAGGCTCTTTGCCGCCCAAACTACCGAGCATAGTTTAGACGCAAAAAGAGGGGTGTTTCAAGTCTATTTGTGTGTGTGTGTGTGTGTGTTCTGAAGCGTACATTCGGAAAGTTTATTCTACTGAGAAGAGCTGGCAAGGAACTCAGCAGTTGCTCTTTTCTTAAAAAAGAAATATGTTACAATAAGTAAACAATACACAACACATACGTTACGTTACAAGTATTACACTGACTTGTGGGCTGCTGGATGCGAGGCCGGTTGCTTCCATGCAACTTTGTCAACACACATCCGTAGCTCAGCAACGTAGTACGTACTCGTGTCTCTAGTGCAAACGCACCCTAACTGAAGCGCGGTAGCATAAAGCATTGTTTATTTATCTGGTCGGACGCGGGTTTACTGCACACGTCGCGTTGTTACGGCTCTCGGATGGGATACATCTGCTGTTTTAAAAGTAAAACAACGAGAATTTACCTTCAATTGACCGAGGAAATGGCAGTACAGGGCACAGGCGGAACTTATATCCGAAGTTCGATCGTGGGAATGAGCATTCTATTCTATAACAAAATTCCACAACCTATTTTAAACTTGCCTTTACACAAGTTTAAGAAATCCAATTAAAAGTATGCTCCTGCATAAAACTTATTATACCTACTGTTGAAGATTATGTAAATGATAAAATAGCATGGATTTGACTCGCTTCAACAATACTATGGACTGCGGTTACATATTATGTATCTACCCACTGATGTAATTGCAAATTCATTCTTTCAAAAGAGCACCGAGTTTCTTGCTGGTTCTTCTCGGTAGGAATGGCATTCCGAACCAGTGGTAGATTCACTCGACTATTCAAAAACATTTGTCAAAGTCTACTTGAATAAAAAAGGTTTGTATTGTATATTCTCGTTTGTACTTCAATCACGCGGCAATCGACTGATTGAATTGTTAACCTCCGCTCGCGAAAAAGGTGTATCTGTGTCTGTCTGTGGCATCGTAGCTTCCAAACGGATGAAACAATTTTAATTTAATTTTCTGTAAGGTGACTTTATCGACAGTGTTCTTAGCTATTAGGTATTATTCAGGTAATTTAATTTGTTGCCGTAGACTTACGTACAAAAGAGACGTCTGAAAAGTTTACTTTCGCAAAACACGTAGTTTCGTATTAAAGTATCTTTTGTGCGAGAACCCAATCATGGTTCTATTATGTTCAAAACCTAGTACCTACTACCTATCAAATAAAAAGCTAACAATACTGAAGCTAGGCACGTTCCGATGCCTAAAGCTGAACGCACATTGGAGCACTCCGCACGTACGCGCGCAGTTTATCAGTTAAGACCTGTAAACCCAATCATGCCTTTATTATGTACAAAATCCAGTATCAAATAAAAGCTAACAATACCGGAGCTAGGCACGCCCCATAACCTAAAGCTGAATGCACATTGGATCGCTCCGCACGTACGCGCGCAACTTATCAGCTAAGACTTATAAACTCAATCATGTCTTCATAATAAAGCCAGCCTTCATGCCAGCTATAATAGTAATAAAATAAAGCTAACAAAAGCAAGACACGTTCCACTGCCTGAAGATGAACGCACATTAGACGCTCCAATTCCCATATTAACTTGATTAATGCTAAGATATATTTGTGGATAACTTTCAAACTTTAATGCATATATTTGCACAATATTCGTATGCTTCTTCGCAGTCTCCGTTCAGATAGGCTGCCATGGCCAGAATTTGGTCATGAGAAAAATTACTATTTTAGTATTGCAAGCTCAGAGGGATATTTATCATCATATAAGTGGTCCAAAGACGGGCGCAGATGCATAGAATCGGAACGAGGCCTTTGCACAGTTGTGGGATAGTACGAGCTCAGGTTAGAATTCGACTACCAACAAAATTTTGTTAAATGTCATAACGCATACAAGAGTGTGATGTTTAATGTAATTAAATTCAAAATTCGATTGATTTTTCGAATCTAACACGTAGACATGCGGCGCGTACGGCGCACGCTCACAGGTGTGTGTCAATCTTAACCTAACCATACAGCTCGTGGCACGGATTGGAGGCCATCTTTTTTCCAATAACGTTTATGGCGCGAAAATGCTGAGTCGTAATTTTCGGCGGCTGCCTCACGAGCCATTGCTCCCCGGACAGAGATAGGGGTCTCCGATCTATCGCTCATAGGAAGAGAATTCGCGTACACCGCTGTCGCCTCTCACACACACACGTGAATAGCATCATTTATCATCGACAAGAGGACAAGCGTCCGTCCGTGGAAAGTGACTATTCTGTTGACTTTACAAATTTAACACTGCGTGGATTTACCTTTTTTTTATTATTAGCCCTTGATTGCAATCTCACCTGATGGTAAGTAATGATGATTGATGCAGTCTAAGATGGTAGCGGGCAGACCTGTTACGGGTACGGTAGTTTATACACCCATACCCCAAATCGGTTTCTATACGGCATCGTACCGGACCGATATTTAATAGATTGGCCGTTAGCGTTTACGTTACGTATGTGCGTACGTACGTTTGTTGGTAGGGGTAGACCAACGAGGCAGTCAAGCTACCTGTGTTACTACACAGGTAGCTTGACTGCCTCGTTGGTCTAGTGGTTAGCATGTTCGACTGCGGCCGACGAGGTCTCGGGTTCGAGTCCCGGGTCGGGCCTTATCAAGTGTTGGGTTTTTCTGACAAGAAATTCTCAGTACTAGCCCGAAGTTAGGAAGTTGGCGGTGTATCACCCCCGGTGTATCATCCTGCGCCTGATCTCTCTCCGGTTGTGTCGGATCTTCCGTCCCATCGGGCTATGAGAGTAAAGGAACAGAGAGTGCACCTGTGTATGCGCACACACTTGTGCACTATAATATCTCCCGCGCAGATGGCTAATCTCTGTGGAGATTGACCGCCGTGGTCGAAATTCGATCGGGAGGACATCAACACTGGTACCTAGCCACGGTTGAAGCCTTCCACCACACCAGAGAAGAGAAATTTTGGAAATTAAAAATTCCCAAATTGACCCTGCCGGGAATGGAACCCAGTAACCTCCTACAATAAGACCACAGCGTCAGGGAGTTTGTCATCTAGGTATGTAAATTAAAGGGAAAATTCATATTTGTTTATCAGAATATGCTTTTCGCTCAATAAGTTTTACTCGCTCGCAGCAATCACCCGTCGCGTCGGTTCACAAGCCACTGGTTCTCAAAGCGAGGCGCGCGGCAGATGGAGTGCGATAGCTTTACGGGGCGTTTGATGCTGCGGTAGAAATGTTTATCATATTATACGGATGCTGAATTTTATAACCAAAACATTTTCACGTTAAAGCCGATGGCAGAGATCGCTAGGTCGCAATAAAACTTTATATATACATCATATCCATACTAATATTATAAATGCGAAAGTGTGTCTGTCTGTCTGCCACGCTTTTACGGCTCACCGCCGAGTGAATCTACCACTGGTTCGGAATAACATTCATACCGGGAAGAACCAGCAAGAAGCTCGGTGGTAGGTCTTTTGAAAAATTTACAATTACATACATCAATGTGTAGATACATAACCGTAATCCTAAGCATTGCTGGAGCGAGTCAAATCCATGCTATTTTGTCATTGACATAATCTTCAATGGTATAATAAGCATACTTTCAGGAGCATACTTTTTATGGATTTCTTAAACATAAGTAAAGGCAAGCTTACCTATAGGTTTTTGAATTTTTTCATAGAATAGAATGATTAAGCTTAAAGTTTATGTTCCATGTATTGTGTTATGTAGTTTAAGTATAGTTCGCGCACGATGCAGAGCAAATGCATGTTGACACATTCAACTCGTGCGCGAACTGTATGTGTGTAGGTACCTACACACAAAACGAGAAAAAAGAGAGCCTATACCCAAGCCACCACTAGTCACTACCTTTTCCAAGTTATGTGCGTTTTAAGCACAATATCACTAACTAGATGATGCTGACGACTTCGTCTTATTAGGTCTTTTATTCCCGTGAAAACTAGCTACTCTAGTCTAGCCTTTGTCCTTCTCCAGGAAATAACCTAATCATTCATCAAAATCGTTAAAAAGACAGGCCGTGAAAGCGTAGTAGAAAGACATACACACTTTCGCATTTGTAATATTAAATCTGAAATTATATAGATTCATGATGATAAAATCACGTAGGTAGGTACCTAAATTCAACTTTTGCCCAACATCGCCTCTAAAATTCCGAAAGCATCATCAGTAATTCCGTAAAAGGTTGTACGAAAACAAGTGACACACTTGACGTGTTAATATATCGAGTAAATAATAAACCGACACAGACGAGCGCAAACAAAGAACTTTGCGCACGGTCGCAAAGAGCGGGCTTTTTGCATTAATGGCAGGCTTTCGTTTGTCCGTCGGTCCATCAGCCGGTGAGTCAGATGTCGCGACACTGTACCTGCAACAAAAGAGAGTATTTTATTAACATTGAGGATCAAAACTGACAGGAAAAAGGTTTGTTTTCGCAAGCAATTCACGCGTCCCACTTCGCCCGCAATGACGAAATATAATCCATATCCATACTTCCATACTTAATATTACAAATGCGAAAGTGTGTCTGTCTGTCTGTCTGCTACGCTTTCACGGCCCATCTGTTCAACCGATTTGGATGAAATTTGGATACAGGGATAGTTTGTATACCCGGGAACGACATAGGCTACTTTTTATCCCGAAAAATTAAGGAGTTCCCGCGGGAATTGAAAAAATTTAATTCACGCGGATGAAGTCGCGGGCATCATCAAGTTTAAGAATATTGGGATACCGAAACGGTGATAGCCTAGTGGTTTAGACACCCTTACGGGGTCGCAGGTTCCATCCCCGACAACCTCCAACTTTTCGAAGTTCGTTTAAGAAATTAAACATCACTTTCTTCAAACGGTGAAGAAAAACATGATCGTGAGGAAATCTATACACGCCCGAGAATCATACTAATATTATAAAAGCGAAGTGTGTTTGTTCGATGGTTTGTCCTTCAATCACGCCGCAACAGAGCAACGGATCGACGTGATTTTTGGCATGGGTATAGTTGGAGCGTGACATAGGCTACTTTTTATCCCGGAAAATTAAGGACTTCCCGCGGGAATTAAAAAAAAACTTAAACCATGCGGACGGAGTCGCGGGCATCAGCTAGTTTTTCATGTCCTCGAAGATCTGTGTAGTCTGCCAATCCGCACTAGGCCAGTGTGGTGGAATATGGCCGCACCCTTCTCACTCTGAGAAGAGACTCATGCTCAATCGGGAGCTCAATAGTCAATGGGTGCTTGAAATGATAAAGAGAAACTTCAGAAAAGTAGCCTACGAGAGAATGAGACAAATATAACTTGTATTCTATCTCATTCTTTCGCATCCTATAAATGAATACAATATGTTTGTCCCTTTTTGGTGTCCTATTTCGTTTCCTTGAATTTTCAAAACAACGGTTCTAAAGAAGTATCACTTAAAAAAGCCTCGGATACTTATTCGGTTATGTGAAACAGCTGTAGCCCATTTACTTCGAACTGTCAAATGGCGTATTATTTATTGCCTGTTAGCAGTTCAGCAGTGGTAAATCCGAGTTTAAGTTCAGAAATATAACTCCAAACTGGAGTGAGGTGGAACCACAGACAGTTTCCCGCGGCCATAGATCACGGCGCTGATATATCGCCATCTGGCGGATTAACGCGGATCGATGGGTTTGCTGCGAGCTTATTTATTATGCATTGGGTCTTTAGGCTAAGTATAGGCAAAAATATAAAATAAAAGTGATTTTCCCATCGACGAATTTTCCCAAAAGTTCAATAATCCGATCAAAATCCATATCGTGGTTAAACTATAGGAACATTTTCATCGACGAAAAATATTATATTATAGATTAGTACTTAAATTTAAAGAATTTTAAGTACTAATCTATGTACTCATTTAAAGGTACTAAAATAATATGTGTGGTGGTACGGAACCCTTTGTATGCGAGTCAGACTCGCACTTGACCAGTTTTTTTATTTAATGAAACCGCCTACGTCATGGGTTGAATCTGCCCTGGCTGAATGGATGGATGGACTCAATCGCCAGAACGGATTAACGGATCTGGTTGAAATTTGGCACAGGTATTGATTATAGTCTGGAATAACACATAGGCTACTTTTTAACCCGGAAAATTAGAGTTCCCGCGGGAACCAAATAACCTCAATCAACGCGGTGACAGCGGCGCGGGGTGTCTGTGACGTTACGCGGTAAGGCTGACCCACATTTGTCACCGGATTACCGGCTTACCACCGCGGAGAGCTCCACTCCTTCGGGATAACATTACGAAATGTTTAATACATTTCTGTTCTATTATTATCGTGAGTACTGCTTTACTGACGATGAAGGAATAGTACATTACATCGCGAGACCGGCAAGTACGCGTTTTCTGGTCGAGTGTTAGGCTATGAGACCAGAAATGCTCTCCCGGTCGAAGGTGTGTATAGTGCTTTTCTAAAAAATGAAACAAGTGACTTTTTTAAAAATATATTATATTATGTAATTAAAAGAAAGTAAATAAAAAAGCAACCTACTTAAGCAATATTAAAAGTTAAATTAGTTATATTTATACTTTTTTTTTTTGCGCTGTAAGTGCTGAGCGCGTAATACGGAAGAGTTCCAAATTTAAACTATTTAGGCCAAAGAACATTATAACAAGTTACAAGATATTCAGGAAGAAAGATTCCAAATTCAAACTTATGATATGTAATGAAAATACATACATTCTTTACTGGCCTAGGCCGGGAAGATTAACTTTCGAACTCATTTACACGGTATGAAATGTGCACATTTCATATCATTTTTTAGAAAAACACTTCTTACTGACGGTGAAGGATAACATCGTGAGAAGACCTGCGCACGCCTAAAGTGCTCTTCAAAATGTTCTCAAAGATGTGTGCAGTCGACTATTCCGCACTTGGCCAGCGCGGTGAATTACGGAGATAATGGACTAAAGAGGCTGACAGCCTCTTGCAAAAAAATATCAAAATATTTAAAAAAAACGGTCGTTATTCGTTATGACTAATTAAGACAAGTGTCAGATTTTACACTTTTGAAACCGACCGCATCATATTACGAGTATGTGTATAGTTACATTATTTTTGAAACGGCTCTGGCAGTTTTTCCTAATAACAGTTAGACACAAACCTCGTAAAGACTTTTCAACGTAGACACTAGAGAGGGTACACCAATTTTTTAAAAATTGTAAAGATATTCGTCTGTGGAGCGGTAAGCTTTAGTAAAGCTACGGGTTCCAAACACGCCGTCTGAGAGTACCTTAGTACGGGCGACTTAGGGTAGGTATGGGTTTAATTTAACTGCCGTACCTAACAGGCTAGCCTGCTACCATCTTAGACTGCATCATCGCTTAACATCAGGTGAGATCGCAGTCAAGGGGTATCTTGTAGTGGATAAAAAATACGGCGGTTTTGGCCCTAAAACTGCACAGCCTTGCTCACACTAGCGGCTATAAAATAATGTCCTCCCGACCGAATTTCGGCCACGGCGGCCTATCTTCAGAGAGATTAGCCATCTGCGCGGGAGATATCATAGTGCACAAGTGTGAGCGCAAACACTCTCTGTTCCTTAACTATCATAGCCCGATGGGACGGAAAGTCCGACACGACCGGAAAGAGACAAGGCGCAGCACCGACGGCTCTACGTGCTCTCCGAGGCGTAGGAGTGAAGCACCCGTCCACTTCCTAATTCCGGGCTAGTATTGAGAATTTCTTGCCAAAAAGAACCCCTAATATTTTCTTTTATGTTTGGGGCAAATATACTTAAATGTTTATTTTTGTTTGAACAACTTCTAAGATTAGAATATATGAAGCAGAATATACTTGTTATGGCCCGACCCGGGAGTCGAACCACTAACGAGGCAGCAGGCAACTAGCAGCTATAGTATAGCGCTCAGACAGCTGTTACGCCGCTACATTCGGTCCAGCTCCTCTATCGATTGTGGCGCTCTCGGCTCGCAGCCAATTTCCCTGTTTGGGTGTCTGACTGCGAATACTATTGCCTTTTGTTATTATACCGTGGTTACATCATACATTCGATACTACGAGTAAAACATATTATGTGGTCTTCAAGTCGATAGCCATTTTGTTAAAAAACTTAGCACACTATTAGTTGAAAATTAAAATAAAATAAATAATCCTTTATTCAGCCAAAAAATTATTACAACTAAATGACACATACATAAGGTACCACAGCTCTCATGGAACCAAGATTTAAGCCAACCTTGGTTCCTCGAGACCCGGGCTCTCGCTCCTTGAAACAAGCTTTAAATCTTTATTTATTGGCTAAACAAGGCGCTGCCTCAGCTGGTTTTCACAAGTAAAGCATTGGTTTAGACCAAATTTGAAAATTATAAAAATGGTTATTGTGAGTCAACTTTAAAAGATAGATATATAATATGCTATTGCGGACTTTTTTTTAGAACTTTTTAAGAGGAACTATTCCACGATACATTATTTTCGTGTAACTTTAACTATTTACGCAGCGCACGCCACATAAGCTCTCAGAAGAGACGATTTATTTCCGACTTGGTTCAATTATTGCAATTTTCGTAAGGATCTCTAATTTTTTTAAAAACAAAATATAGCCCATTTTACTCGCTGATAAGTGATAATGCTTTATATTGGAGAAAGAATTTTTAAAATCGGTTGAGTAGTTTTTGAGTTTATTCATTACAAAAAAACAAACAAACAAATCTTTCCTCATTATAATATTAGTTTGGATATAACTACGCAACATCTCAATTGTCAGCTGTTAGCTCCTATCATCAGCCAGTCAGTAGGTGGCACGTCCTCGCAAGTGTTTACAGAACATAACGGCAGCAGTTAACAGCGCATTGTATTTTAACTACCACACCCATGACTCAGGCATTGTAGTATCGCACATTAGTGTAACAATCACACAGTTTGATTCACAGACTTTGATTTCAGAACCAGCTGTAAAAAATTTTCACGTACTCATATTATAAAATCCAAACTTCGATACTATTATATATTATCTTAAAATCAAAATTTGGATACTATTAAGTATAAAAACGCGCGGGCTGTCTTTTTTTAATTTATAGTTTAATTTTTATATAATATATATTTTTTTAATTTATAGGAATCAGACTTGCTTGCAAATGGTGATGCAGCCTGAGGTGGAGCGCGCTCGCCCAGAAATTCAACCGATTTTAACGAAAGGCAGATCCCGGGAAAAGACATGGCTAGGCTACTCGTGGAAAGCATGGTAACTCAATTTTCGGGATTAAAAGTCTATGTTCGTGGGATACAAGCTATCTCCGTACCAAGAATTTCGTTAAAATCGGTTTAACGTGTGGATCGTGAACAGGTAGGCAAACAAACAAATACACTTGTAATATTAGTATGGTGCGTGAGTTAGGACCTAACGACACAGGTCTCCTAGTGTGAGGTCCACAGTCAAACATTAAAGGGATATTTATGAAGCAAATGGGAAACCGCAAAACCAACAAAATGAAAAAGTTTAAGATTACAGTTTTTACTTCATCATCTTATATGTATCAAAAATCTTGTAACCTTTTCGTAAACGATATGGAAAATAAAGCATTTGTATTTGTATTTATAAGTTTATTGTCCAACTGCATTTTGTGTAGTAAGAAAGCCTTAGCTCGCCAACTGTACTGCTTGTTAAACGGTGTTATTCCTGGGTGCATAGCGCAAATCGGCCCAGGTGCTTGGTGTCAAAACAACCGTCGCCCGTCCGTCTGTCACACCATTGTTACGAAACTGTTTACTGCATAGAGGTGCGAACACGTGGCCAACAGCTATTGAATCTACGCTCCGATATAACTCATAATGACTATTATTATAGTTGATGGTTATATTTATAGCAGTGGAAACATTGAAACACAATTCTTTTTTTACTACACGCTAGCTACTGGTGGATTTTGGCTTTATGGTTCCCGCGGCATCTCCCTAATTAAAAGTCCGATAAAACCTACCTCCATACCAAATTTCATCAAAATCGGTAGAAGAGATGAGCCGTGAAAGCGTAGCAGACAGACGAGACGACAGAAAGACGGTCAGACAGACACACTTTCGCATTTATAATATTAGTATGGATGTACAGAAATTGTCCTGTCACAGTTTCATTAAAAGTATAGAAGATTTATCTCAAGATCCTTACCTACAATCACGTGTGTATCATCTCCGAGACGGACGATCGCGCCCGTGCGACATACTGGCAAAGATCGCACAAAGCATATATTTATTGTGTTTTACTTACACACTTTCGCATCCATCTATCCTAGTTTTTTTTTAAATAGGTATATAGGCTAGCGCTTGGCTGCAATCAGACTTGCATGCAAGAGGTGATGCAGTCTAAGGTGGAGCACGCTTGCCTAGAAGATGCCTATTCACTCTTGATTTGAAGGTACCTATATATTGTATAAATAAATTAAAATTATTATTAGTATAGTATTGTAAATTCGAAAGTGTCGTCTGTCTGTCGGCTATTAGCTGCTTTCACGGGCCATATATTCAAACGATTTTGATGAAATTTGGTACAGGGATAGATTGCATCCCGGGGAAGGACATAGGTTTCTTTTTATCCCGGAAAATTGAAAAATTCCCGCGGGTATCAAAAACCTTAATCCAAACAAATTCGCCGGCATCATCCAGTTTATACCTAACATTAGTATAGATTTAGAAGTATGGTATTAGTATAATTTTGTGTAACGCTGGATGTTTCCATCTTCTCCCGAGCTAGTTCTATCATCGTATTCGCAACTCAATTCAATTCGCTATAAAAGCTCTCACCGGGACACAGCTGCGTCGCTTTATCGATATCGATACAATGTCGGCGCTTAATATATCGCAACTACGCCACCCATCGACTCGACAAAACATAGAGGATATTTACCCAGCTAACGTGCTTGTTACCTAACTTAGTATCTATAATCCACAGGGACTGAAAAACAGATTCATAAAGGTTACAGAAATATAAGTGTTACAGTATGAAAGTGTAACAGAATCGAATCTGTAACTCTTTTGAATGAGTTTTTAAATCTGTTAACCCGAAACACTTATATTTCTGTAACAGAAACGAATCTGTAACGGAAATGAAAGTGTTTTACTCGTAATGTGTAACCGAAATAGCGACGTTGCCAAATTTACTGTTGACGCGTATTTAAATTTGAACCTGTAAGGTCTAGCACCGTTGGTTGCAATTGTTTTAAGAAAAACATGGCCATGATGTGTCAGTATGTGTCAAGTCCGATGAAGTGAGAAGAACGCGTGGCCCACCGTGCAGTTTGTTTGGGCATGTACCAATTAGGGTTACAGATAAAAACACTTATTAACAGAATTAAACTGTTACAGATTGATTGGGTTACAGTATCGTTTCTGTTTCCGTTATAAGTGTTTCTGTTTTATAACAGTTTCAAAAAACAGTGTTTAAACCCCTTATTTCGGTTACTGTTTCAGTCCTTAATAATCCATGTGCTAATATTACTAGTGGTTCGCACATCGCGGTATCCATAAGATAGTTTGAAATATATAATGCGCGCTCAGCTTTACGTTCATAGACATCAGTACTATCAGTAGACTATTTTTTTATTCCACGTAAGATGGTGCTAACGTCTATTATTTGTAAGCACAAACGAATAAAATTTTACAGAGCGCCATCTATTGACGTCATTGTGAAGTTCTGTTAAAAATACTGAAGCTCATTAAAAATTAAATAATTTCGTTTCCTTATAATATTTATCTAATTTTAGTATTTTTTGTTCAAGTACAGGATATAATTCAAATAATTGATCAAGTTTCAAGCTCAGCCTTTCAGAAAATTGAGAGTTCTGAAGTCAATTTTGGACGTTAGAAAATCTCCACTTTTGAAAGTAAAGTTTCGTTAAATTTTAGGGGAAAAATTAAAAAAAATATATTTTTGGACTCTATTCCTAATTATCTTTAAAATGATATACCGCAACCCTATGTAACGCTATAAAAAATATTTTACTTCGCATTCGCTTCTATGAGAGCCCCCCTGAAATAAAGATTTTTATAAAACTTTTTAAGCCATATTCGGCTGGGTGCCATCGGTTTACATATTATTTTAAATTTGAAGGAATTACGTTCAGTAATTTAGAAGTTAAAGGGCTCTGACAGACGGACGGACGGACGGACGGACAAGTGCAAATTCACTCAAGTAGACTCAGATACCTTCGCTTCGCTCGGTCAATGCGAAAGTGTGTCTGTCTGTCTGTCTGTCTTTTTTTTTAATCCACTAGGTACAAGTTAGCCGTTGACTGCGATCTCACCTGATGGTATGTGATGATGCAGTCTAAGATGGTAGCGGGCTAACCTGCTATGCTTTCACGGCTCATCAGTTCAACCGATGAAATTTGTTACAGTGATAGGTTGCATCCCGGGGAAAGAAATAGCCTTTTTTTATTCCAGAAAGTTAAGAAGACCCCGCGGGAACAAACAAAAAACGTAAATCCGCGAAGACAGGGAGGATCGCGTTAGATTAATAAAGGAGCAAATGTTCCTCTCAAATAGATCTAGGTAAATTAATTGATAAGGATTCCCAATGTCATCCATCTCCAAGCAATAAACACACGTTACCCAATAATATATTTAAAGAATCACAAAACAGAGTGATACTGTGGCTATACACGTGCGAAGCTGGAACGGGTCGCTAGTCAGTCCTAATTAATCTGTTGAGTCGGCGCGTACATTTGGGGCAATATTGAATTAATGTTGATTGCGCTAATTTGTGTCGTTCGTCCGTTTTCTGTTAACCCGTAAAATTATAAAGGCGCTCTGCTTAACCCAGATGGAATCGCTAAACACTGTGGCTATCCGTGCGAAGCCGGGTCGGGTCGCTGGTCAAGCCTAATTCACAGTACGTGTCGAGTCAGCGCGTGACGTAGCATCCCTCTAATGAACGCGAGTACACGAAGGCCGAAGGGGACAGTGTTGAATTAATATTCTGTTAATTGGGCTAATTTGTTTCGTTCGCCCGGTTTCTATTAACCCATAGTTGTAGACACGTCAAAGCACTGCTTACCCCAGAGAAAATAGTTCAATTTTCGTTTTCATTATATGACCTGCGTTTAAATAGGTACCTTATTACTAATGCTTACACCCTGGCATCAACTGCTATGCAGTATGCACGCCACTGCTAAATTTATGGATAGTGTTCGAGCTCAGAGGTCAGCGTATAGCCACAAAACTAATTACTACTTACTACTTCGATCTTAGAAAAAATAATGCCCTTCCGACCGAATTTCGGGAATTAGATTAGGTACACTCTACATTCCTTTACCCTCATAGCCCGATGGAACGGATATTCCAACACGATCGGAGAGAGATCAGGCGCAGAACCAACGGCTTTACGTGCTCTCCAAGGCACTCGGGCGGTAAGCTTCCTAACTCCAAGCTAGTACAGAGAATTATTGTCAGAAAAGCTAGATTATGGACCAACTCGGGAATCGAACCCAGGACCTCATCCGCAGTCGAACATGTCAACCACCGGACCAACGATAGTTTTATTGAGCACTTTTCAGAAGTTCCATCCGGGCAAAGCATGTGCTGAGCTAGTTAAGAATATCAACCGAAAAATAACTTTGAAAACTTTTCCCGATTACAATCTTTGGACTTCACGCTTGTCTATCTCCTGTCAACATCAAAGCGAAAGAAACTCGCGAAAAACTTAAAAAGTACCGCAAAGTTCCCGAAGTATAATATTTTGGGAAGTGATTACAGCATTTCAAAGAAACTGTCAACTCATCGAGTGACAGGACGGTTCTGAAATTGACATCATGACATGGCGGCGGCGTGCTCAATTTAATTATTAATATTCTCTAATTGGGTCGAGTTTATTCATTAAATTATAGGGACAATCACCATGACAGATATCTTTTATTGTGGCGTGGTTATGAGTGACAATTTTTTTAAACACATCAGGCCAACGTGGACTATGGGCTAACTTCTTCACATTCTGAGAGGAGACCTAGTGCTCAGTGGTGGATCGGCGATGAGTTGAGATGATTATAATTAGGAGATTCTTCAAAAGAAACGGCTAATAACAATTGTTCCTCTTCCTTATACCTGCTTTTATGAATAAGGCTTTATTAACTATAGTTACTAATATTGTAAATGCGACAGATTGGATGGATTACTCAATCACTGTTACTCAATCACACCAGAACTGCTGGACGGATCTAGATGGAAGGCACAGAGTTAAATTATAGTCTGGACTAACTAATACACAGGCGACTTTTTATCCCAGAAAATGAAAGAGTTACCACGAAACCGAAAAACCTCAATCCGTAGAAGTAGGTATCTATTAGGAGGTTTTAGAGTGGTTAGTTAATAGGTATTATGAGAATTAATCCCCTGTTCATCTTGCAAAATTAAGAATAAGAGACAGTTCATTGTGCGAGTGTGGTCTTGATGAAGGAAAGGTCACTCGCATCCTTTTCTCCTGCGCGAAACTCCTTCATAAATTTAATGACGCTCTCCCTCCCGACATTCCCCGTCCCATAAATGTTGAGTGCTTCCTTATGTTAGTCTTTGGCCGTTACATTAAATTTGTTAGTAAATATATTAATACTAACAAAATAAAAGTGTAAATACTTGTACTATGTGTTCTTTATGTTTCTGTAGATAATTAATGTGACTAATAAAATCCTTTTATTGCATACTTTTCATAATTATAGCTTAATTTTTTTACATAGTCTCCTTTGTGGATCTTCCACTAAACTATTTTGAACAGTGGTAATGAGTGGTACCTAATGAGTTGTAAAAGACACCCCTAAATAATCGCTAAGTAAGTATTTCGATCGCGGACACACTGTATTCATTCTAGCAGTAAAATATTAATATTAATAAAGTAATGTTTGAGAACTTAATAATCACGTTAAAATGAAAACAGTGATAATTCGGAAAGGGTAAATTATTGAAGGTCTAACGTTGTTTGAGCGCGCTAGTTCGGAGCGGCCTGCCTTTGTTACTGTTAATTGAAAACGGCTGTGTTTACTCTACGTTACGCGAATCGCTCGCTAATGAGAGTGTAACCTTTGTACAAAAAATACAAGTGCACATACCTAATTTAAAAATTAAAAAACTGCCTTGTCATGTTGTTTTTTTTAAAATTATAGCCAGTGTGACGCGGAATTATGTAAGTATTCTAAAGATACCCCATGCATCCAAATCTGTTCAGTAAAGAAACTCACATATTATATGCATACCTACTTACATACATACACACATACATCCATGAACCCTGAAAACATTACACTCCTTTTTTAGGTCAGTCGTGTATAAATATATTTAAAATCGATTCCAATTTGAGTGAGTTATAGCGTAAAATCTACCAAAACTTTAATCGTATTTCGGGTTAAAAAATAGTTTATTTGTTAACCCAGAATCTTAGCTATAAGTTTGCCAAGTTGCATTCAGATCCGTCTAGTAGTTTTGGCGTGATGCCCGAACAGACAGACAAAAAATTGGCAGTCGTAGGGGATTGCCGATAGAAGTGAAAACGAATACCTATTTAAATTATTTAAAATACTTAAAATATAAACCTTAAAACTAAGGCAATAAAGTTTAATTGCGAATGTACCTACTATATTTATATTAAGACCTTTTGTCTTCGTAACAACACGAGGTGTCGATCACACGTTTCCACATTTTTACCCCTACCAAAAAGTGCTCAACGCGGCTAAATAAGTTTTCACTTCAAAAATTCCGAAATGAAATTGTTTTGAGCTCTGTATCATAATGAATTCTTCCTCCAATTAAAATTTTCAATCAATATTCAATTTATATCGTCCAGATACGGTTTTGCTGTATATACTAACGCCCGCGACTTAGTCCGCGTGGATTAAGATTTTTTGATACCCGCGTGAACTCTTGCCGTCCGCCTATGTCCGTCCCCAGGATATAACATATCTCTGTAAATCTGTTGAAAAGTTAGGTCGTTAAAGCGTTGTAGACAGACAGACAGTCGCAATTTCGCATTTATAATATTAGTATGGATATTAAAGTAACATTTGAGAACTGAATAATCACGTTAAAATGAAAACAGCGGTAATTCGCCAAGGGTAGGTATTATTGAAGGTCTATAGAAGAACGTTTAGTTTGGTACGTCAGTGATTTAGTTGCAGCTAATTGAATGGGAAGCAATTAACGACGCGGCGCCCGCTGGAGCCCCGTGTTTATTCTACGTTCCGGGAACCGCTCGTTTAATACGTATCGAGAAACGATGTTTATTCAACCCGACGAGGTAATACGTGAAATAGAATAATTAATTATTTTAGGACAAAAAATCTTTACTTTAAGATCTTTAACTAGGTATGTAACAATCAAACGATCTTTAACTTTTGAACACGACGTGTCAATCGCGAACGTTGAACACAGTGGAGGGTTCTGCATAGTCGGGTTCGATGCCCGGCAGGATTAATTTAGTAATTTATAATTTCTGAGTTTTCTCTGATCTGGTTTGGGAGGCTTCGACCGTGGCTTGTCACCACCCTGCCGGCACAGACGTGCCGCCAAGCGTTTTAACGTTCCGGTACGATGTTGGTAAGAAACTGATTAAGGATTTAATATTTAACTGGTAATTAACTACGGCCGAAGGTTCCCACCAGACGAGACAAGAGAAAATGCAAAAATTATAACTCCCCAAATTGACCCCGCCGGGGATCAAACCTGGGACCTCCCGCCTACAAAACAACAGTGCTCATCACTGCGCCTTGGTAAACGTTTATCAACAACTAAGTTTTTTCGATTCCCGTGGGAACTTCTCAATTTTCCGACATAAGTAACCTATGTCCTTCTCCAGGATACAACCTATCCCTGTACCAAATTTCATCAAAATCGGTTGAACAGGTGGGCCGTGAATGCATAGCAGGCAGACAGACACACTTTCGCATTTATAATATTAGTATGGATATGGATACCTATCCGGGATAGTTTTAAAGCAGTTTTTCCCGCCACGGAACCCCAGGGCCCCTGAAACAATAGCACTCCAGTCTGCTCACACCCGAGCGCGGTATAACCGGTAGCTATTGTTGTATTCGGCTGTAACAAAAGGGATGGTGTTTTCGCGCACTTGACAACTTAAGCTTTGCTGTAGTGTTGACATCGCCTCATTGTCTTTACCTACAATGGGGGTAGTTTTAGAGGGGCGATGGAGCGCTTTATTTAGCGTTTATGCTATTATTTGGTAAACATATTACAACTGAAACTTACAAGTGTTTTTAAAGCTCGGATCAAAAAATAACGCAGACCTTGTAACGTAACATTTGTGACCTTGAACTTGCGCAGCGGGTGATTTTTGAGGTGAAACTTGTTTAGAATCGTGATTTGAAAATTTGATGAAACGAAAAAGCGACACCAAAAAGAGATTTGAACATATTTATAATAGGATTTAGCCTGCGAGATAATGAAATATGTAGAAGACAAGTTATATTTATCTCATTCTCTCGTAGGCTAATTTTCTGGAGTTTCACTTCTGCCGTGTGTGAATTACATGAATACACTTATTTATTTTTTAATCCAGTAGGTCGAACCTGAGTGAAGGTGCCTGATTTGATTTACTGGTCGGCGAGGACGACTCGACAAAGACTTTTATTGGTTGATGCTGACAAAAAAAAATCAAATGGCATAAAACATTTTATTTCCATGACTTCTACATTTAAATTACCGACGCAATGTCACCTGCTTATCGGTTTTTTATCGGATGTACCATGGAGAGTGTGCTCAGGAACTTGACAACCTTGTTCCTAATTCTCCGTTCAGACACACGCTTCGCTGTGGAGTTGCCTATCCACAGCGAAGCGTGGATAGGCAACTTCTAGGCAAGCGCGTTCCAACCTAGACTTCATCATTGCTTTGCACTAAGCATGATGGTTGTCAAGCGCAAGACTATCTCACACTAAAAAAAAACAGTTAAGAGACTCGAGTCAGGAAACTTGATGTTAAACAAATTAACTTGTAGTAAAAATTCTTGTCAAAAAAACCGATTTCCAACGCCACATAAAGTCGAGCGAGCCTGATGCGTCAACTATTTGCTTATCATTGTTATACCCGCCCGACTTCAACATAGTGGGTAGAAATCAAAATTATTTATTACTTTACAGTGGCGTTGGAAATCGGGTTTTTATACTATGAAATGAAATTTACTTTTTTCTATGAAAGGGCTTATCTAGTACCTACATATATAAATATATCGACGTGTATACCTGCCCCTTAAAAAGATGCAGAAATGCGAAATAGTTGTACTTAAAGCACGTTTTACAATCTCACAAAATAGTATGTAACAGCAACATTAGCGGGGCGTCACCTCGTAGCCACGTAGCCGTACGTGACTACGCCGTAGCGCTACGGCGTAGAGGCGCCGACTTTACAACTATCTCGCTTAATAATATTATGTGCACATGCAGTGCTTTCAGACGGCAAGCAAGCTTTTTAACCGACTTCCAAAAAAGGAGGAGGTTCTCAATTCGGCGCGTAATTTTTTTTAATGTATGTTACCGCATATCTCCGTGGTTTCTAAGCCGATTTGAAAAATTATTTCTTCAGTCGTTAGAGGAAGCTCTCGAGGTGGTCCTATAAAAAAGTCTGACTCCAAATACTCAACCCTGACACTAAAAAGTTAAAATTAAATATTATTTCCAAAAAACCGACGTCCAACGCCACTGTAAAGTAAAAAAAAAAATTATTTCTACCCACTATGTTGAAGTTGGGCGGGTATAACAAGTGAGAACCTCCTCCTTTTTTGGAAGTCGGTTAAAAATGTTTTCGGAGATTAAATCCGTACAAAACCGGTATATTATGGCTGTACGATGGGATCGAAAAAAATACTTTAATATAAATCTATCTGTACTATTATAAATGCGAAAGTTTGGATGGATGAATGGATGTTTGTTACTCAATCACGCCAGAACGACTGAACGGATTTGGATGAAATTTGACACAGAGATAGATTAGTCTGGAGTAATACAATTTGTTTATAAAAAATAATTTTTTATAAAGAACAACTGGTGTTACCCACAATTTGGCAAAATAAATTATCATTATCATTATAAAGAAATAAAATCTGATTGTAAATTAAACCAACACCAATCCATTTGATACGATATTTTGGCGTTGCTTTCAACCTTTCAGCTCTATGACCTATAAACAAAATTAACCCCCTTTCCACAATAACCACAATAACCCGGTTACCGGTTCTTTACCGGTTTAAATAGTTTTACGCATCTTCAAACTAAGTGTCACAAAAAAAAAATTAAAAACACTAATTCTACGACTGCTACCTACTTGAACCTACATGACACTAAATGATGCAAATAAATCCGCAATCACTCCTTCATTTCAGTGAGCTGATGTTGCACATGTGTTAACACGCTATCCGTATATCAAGCTATTTCAAACGATTGACTCGGCAAATAAATCCGTCTGCTCGGGGCTTAGTAAAAAAGTTTAAATAACTTAAAAGTTACAAGTTAGAAACGACTTCTTGGTAATAAGTTATCTTTTGCACGCGAGTTATAAATTGATGATTAAATTAACGGTTCAGTAGCTTTAAAAGTCAAGTTTATATTTTATTTTGTTGAAGAAGCTTTCATAATTTATTATTCATCAAAAGGAGATATATTAAGTATGTTGGTGCTAAAGATCCTCATTCAATTCTCAAAAGATCTGTACTAATATTATAAATGCAAGTGTGTTTGTTTGTTAACTTATACTATCAATAGAATTCAAAACTGAGACTAACCGTACATACTCATAGGTACTACAGGGCACTATCGTGTGTAGTTGTATATATTTAAGTATAGGCATTAGCATACACAGCGGTCGTAGCCCGTAACGCCTAACCGCAGACGTTGGGGAGACGAGGCCTATCTAGATATTATATTATGTACACTAGTTACATATAGCAGACTTTGTACAAGATAAACACACTTCAGCCTTTCAAACTCAAACTCAAATGGAAGAGCTTCAAGTTTAATCCATACTAAGTAATACATATTATGTACCATTTAAGTTAATTTGTTAAAATGTGGGCAGTTATTGTGTGGGTCAATAAAGATTATTTTTAGAAAAACCCAACAAGTATTATGGCCCGACCCGGGACTCGAACCCGGGGCCTCGTCGGCCGCAGTCGAACATGTCAACCATTAGACCAACGAGGCACAACACCACACCACACAAATCTTCGAAATTACTCTCAACGTTCGGTTCACTCCGACACCGGAGCATCTTCAGGAGATGTTGACTCGACAACGCACGATTTTAAAGACACAATCAAGTTGTTAATTATATAAAGCGTGACTGCAGCGACATTATCGGCCGTAGGTATACTTACGGTCGATAATGTCGCTGCAGTCACGCTTTTAGTGTGACCAGACCTTTTCCTAATACAAATACAGTGACCTTTCTATAACGATGCTCTATTTACTCTATGGCTCTAACGAGATTTGCCGACGCAGATTCGATATTTTATGGAATAGTTATAGCCTAGTGTGCGCGTCACACGCACAAGTAACTCAGACTAGCAACTTTCCATCATATTTATTCATGGAATACATTTAGTTCAGTAGGCTTTTAATGTAATTCAGGGCTGCAACATATCACATTTGACCGCAAGGCATCCACAAGGTCTGCACCACAGTTCATTGATTTTGTTATCTGTGGTCTGCACCCTTACGCAGTTGTTGTTCCGCGGACTTGTACGAAGCGATTTGCATTCATTCTCGTTCCTAATTCGAACCGCTATGCGGCTTCCGTTTCCCCCTCCTCTTTTAATATAGGCATTAGGTACCATCAAATTAAAAGACTTAGTAATATCTTCTAGGCAAGCGCGCTCCACCTTAGGCTGCATCACTCAGGATTGCAGGCAAGTGCTAGCCTTACATTAAAAAAAAAGTGTTTTTTTTTTAAATTCACGTCGCTGAAGTGACGCTTTCAGTGTTTTCAGACCTTTACCTAATACAATTACCTTTCTATAACGATCTTTACTGTATGTCTAACGCAATTTGCCGACGCAGAATCAAAGTTGTATGGAATAATTAGGTAGGCCAGTTGTCCGTGCGAGTCACTCGTACAAGTAGGTATAACATGTAAGTTAGATCGCCAGAACTTTCCAGCATATTTATTCATGGAATACATTTAGTTCAGTAGGCTTACTTGATGTAGTTTCAGGGTTGACACATGTGAGATTTAGATTCTTGCTATTGGAAGTTATTTCTGCCTAACTACAGTTTTATATTGTATTTACCTACTTATACTATTTTAAGATTGTACTTTATTTTGTATTGTTTTTATATTTAAAGTATTATTGTATTTTATAATATGAGCCTTGTTGCCTGAAGTAGGTAAATTAATAAATCTGGTCTCTGGAATACACTGACTGATAGATCCTTATCCTTAAGGGTATTTCACCCTTTAATCAACCAGTCAGCAATATACAAAAGCTTTATTGTGACCAAAAGATTTTAATTTTCTTGAAATTGGTTAAGTTGACTACTAACATGTTGACTATTACTATGGAAAAATAAATAAGTTAGAAGTTAGAACCTAATTTTGTAGCTTAAATCTTTTATATTATACTTAAGTAACACCTTAGATTAGATAATATAATAATAAATACGTTTTACACCTACATATTTAGTTAATAAGCATGGAGGATGTGTGTACATGTGTAGTGCTCAGACAAGCCGTCAAGCGCTTACGAGCACGAAGAAACCATCAAATATTATATTATGTCCTTTTTACTAATGAAATAAAAAAATAAAAAAATTCATGTGTTACACATGCACACAATATAAAAATGAAATAAAATGCTTATTTTTCAGGATCAAAATAAAAATACAAAACTTTCAAAAATGTTGGTCAAACCACCGAGTTCCTTGCTAGATTCACTCGACGATTCAAAAGCACTTTTATTAAGTTTATTTGAATAAAAAAATATGAGTTTGAGTTCGAGTTGGTAGCCCTATTTCCACCCACAGCCCTACTCTATGATGCTCCACAACATATGACGCTAAAATATTGACGACGGCAATCAGATGGCTCAGACGCAGACGATCTATCAGATGCCTCCTCGTTCTGGTAACAGCCCTGACATTCAAGTATCATTTTCGGCGATCGTCACACTTTTCTAACAAATTCCATTATGTTTCATGTATTCCGATTTCGGTGGCTTATCGGCAGCTGGCGTCTATTTGAACGCAGGAGATATTATACATAAGCACAGAATATTATTACCACAACGTAGTATATATCCTACAGTGGGTCGATGGCCATACGAATGAGAGACCCGGCTGCGTATTTCCCTTTTGCGTGTTCAATAGAAGGCAGAAACGCACGGGTTTGTTGCGCTAACTTCCTTTCTAAACTCGTGCTCAATTCGAGGCACGAGTCCTCCAATCGCGTACGGGTTGTGCGGTGTGCCCTGATAGGCGTATTTATTTTCCGTGTTCAATAGAAGGTAGTACTTGCCTTGACGCACAGAATCCGTGTTTGTTTGATGAATAAGCAAGAAAACTCAAGAATTATTATTTTTTATGGATTATAAACTGAAAACAATTTATAAATGTGTTGTAGATGTAAAATGGATGGACCACGCCAGAAGACTCGTTTCGTCGCCCCTTCATTCAGCTTCACCTACTGGACCATCGTCTCGCTACGGAGGTTGAAATAACTTTTCTTCTTAGACTGTGGTTGAACAGTTAACGTAAACGCTAATGTGTGTAATTAGCATAAACTAGCCCATAATACTCTCAAAGCTCGAGCCCCCACGATCCGGCATTTTGTATTTACAAACAACTCCACGGTACTCGTAAAATATTATATCATTGCTTTATTATTGATACAGCGCGCTTGATGAAAAGTAAACTCTATTTTGAATTTCACGGAGTTCAAAGTTAAATGTTTCGCAATTATTAGTATTCGGCGCCTATTGGTTTTAATTTTGATCCTTTGCATTTAGAACTTGAATTGTGTATTTTGATGTATTTTCTTATGATTGAAGCCAAAATAAAATGATAATTTTACAAGCCAAGCTAAAGTTCTTAGAGCTCACAACTACGTGTTGTGTTGACAACAGTGTAAATACCACAAAACAGCATTATTATCTTATCATAGACAATCTTATTACTAGTGACAGTCTTATCACACTGTGACCTTCAATTGATCATCAAAATTTCTAACGGACATCAGACAAAAATCTGATGAATCAAGTATTTTTACTTGATTCCAAAATATCTTCGCGAAGAACGAAATACAACCAGCGCCTAGAGGTAGCTAAGTCTTAACACTATACCATAGTTTTTTTTTTTTTAATCCACTACAAGCTAGCCCTTGACTGCGATCTCACCTGATGGTAAGTGATGATGCAATCTAAGATGGTAGCGGGCTAGCCTGTCAGGGGCATGGCAGTTATATTAAACCCATACCCCTTCGGTTTATTAGAAGGGGTATGGGTTTAATATAACTGCCATGCCTCCCCTTTAGATTCGGAGAGAAGGTTCTGCTCAGAGGTATTTCAGCTATTTCCCTACCTTTTTATCTTCAAAACGGCGTTCAAATCCGGCCGGCTAAGCGTCAAAAAGCGTATCGAGTGTATAACGGGCTTATCCCGCGTTTAAACGCTTAACTGCTTTGAAGTCTCGAGTGGCCCTCGACGGCGAGTGCCTGCAGACGGGGAATATTTTATAATCTGTGCTAGCTCTGGCTTAGTACAAGAAAACACGTTGATGGAATTCTAGCGACGAATCACTATAAAGTTCATCCAAATCCTGGATAGGATCAGGCGTTACTTTGCGGAAGTCCACGATAACGAAGGATCGTGCATTGTCGAGTCGACATCTCCTGAGGATGCTCCGGTCTCGGAGTGAAACGTACGTTGAGAGTAGTTGAGAAGATTTCTGTGGTGTGGTGAATATCGCAGGCAATAAGTGCGGGATACACTCTGTATCACATAGATTTACCAACTGTCGAGGATTATAACGAATTAAACTTCAAGTTCCTTCATCATCCAAATCCGTTCAGCCGTTCTGGCGTGACTGATTAATAAACATCCATTCATCCATCTATCCACCCATCCATCCAAACTTTCGCATTTATAATATTAGTATAGTATAGAAGTATAGATATAAGTAATAATTTAAACGAAGCAAAGAACGGACGTTTGTGACAGTGTCCTCAATTGCAATATGAGAAACAAACGAAGTTTCTACACTACCGATTTTAATTATTAAACTTACATAAAGAGATAGAGAAAAGTTAGTAATTATTATACATTTAAACAAAAGCAAACCACCAACAAACATTTTTCAAATCCGTTAATTATAGTTGTTTTAATAAAAAGAGTCCGTAAACCGCCATTATGTTTGTCCGTACAATAACTGTAGAACTTTTATAACAACAAAAGTTTTTTGTTCAGGGCAAAAGACCGCATTTGACTCAGCGGTTCTGTTAGCCAAAGTAGCTCACTTTGCGATGATAAATCACTTTCATTGTGCTAAAAGATGTTTCTTTTGTACGAAAGACTTTCATTTGTCCACAATTAGGTGTAATGAGAGGTGATTAAGGTTGAAAGATGTCATTTATATTGAAACATTTGGGACTTGAGAAGATTCTTTTGAATAAAGACGGCCGAATAACTTGCTGTTTTTATGAACCGACTTTAAAAAAGAGGTTATGTTACGTATGTATGTAATATTATAGGAACTGCAATATATTCAAATATAATGATCATACTAATATTATAAATGTTGTTCGTTTGTTGGTTTGTCCTTCAATCACGTCGCAACGGAGCCACGCATCGACGTGATTTTTGACATATACTTGAGGATCTAGAGAGTGACATAGGCTTTTATACCGGAAAATTAAGGAGTTCCCGCGGGAACTCAAAAAAACTGTACTACATAGTTTTGCATATCTGTTTGCAAGCCCTTATAGCTTACTAGCTGATGCCCGCGACTTCGACCTTCCTCTATACCTAATTTAAGCAAAATCGGTGGAAAAGGTGACCCGGGAAATCCGCGGACAAACATACCTACATACATTCATACTATGAATGTATGTAGGTATGTTTGTCCGCGGATTTCTCCGCAACTATAAATCGGATTGCGACCATGCCTTTTTTATTGGCTTACATTTACTTCAATTTAGGGAATTTGTTGAAAAATTTATTTTTAATAATTAGGTATACCTAATAGCTAGCTGTAATTGTGAAGCAAACCAAATGCATTACAATACCTATGTATTTTGTCACACCATTTGGTTTGGTTCCCACACTTTTTGGTTACGAACCGCATCCTCTCTGATCTCTTGACACCTCATATCATTCCGACACGCTTCCTCGACAAAGTCTTGGGTTACATCTCCTAAGTTATGATTTTTTTTCACAGTTTTTATTGAAAATAATACAATAGAATTAAAAGCTAGCTAGCCTATCCTAATTACTAAGAAAATCATGCCCGAGTGGGAATGGTGGCAAGAATGCTGGCTGCATTTCCGCGCTGGACAGCCAGGCGCAAAAATTGCCAACCCTCTGTCACCAGATGATAGAAAAGAAAGAAAGAAAGAAGAATATAAATGCGAAATGTCTCTTTTCATGAAAAATCTGCTTAAGCGATTTTGACGGCTAATAACTACAGCTTGCATAGATATAAATTATAAGTATATGCCGAATGCAAATCAAAGAGTCCCCACGAGAGTTTAAGAAACGTAAAACCGCGCGGATGAAGTCACAGGCATAATAATTTAGTAGTTATACTTAGTATATAATTATATCAAACATCCAAAGGAAGTGCAGCGTAGGCTAGGGCGGAAGGGCGGTAGGTTTAACTAGTAACAAATAATCAGCTTATCCGTCTGTAGCAGGTGCGCGCTCGTGGCTACGCGTAAATATATCCACTGTAATTACTACTCTGTGATCGTATGTGCTTGCGCACAATAGCGACAAGTCGCACGAGAAAATGTCGCTCGCAACTTCTAGGATCCATTAGACAAATAGTAGTCGCGATGGTTCTTGGCAATTTAGATTTTGTCGGTGAAAGAGTCAAGCCCCGGTAAGAAATCCAGTGGTCAAGGTAAGGCTGACTTGGCATACATAGTTTTAAGATATCTCTATATAATACTCTAACTATTAATCTTTGGTATCCTTTATTAAAAAAGAATCAAGTATTTTCTATCTATTAAATTGTACCCTTTTGTAGTCTTCTCGTTAACTACTATAAACTGACAACTGTTTTGAAAATATATTTACTGTTATGGAAATGTTATTATTTTTAAATTGAGTGCTTTTAAAAATAATACGGCTGGTTATTTCTGATAGGAATGGCATTCCGAAGTCCGAACTACTTACTTGGTAGATTCTCTTGACGATTCGAAAGCATTAAGTTCTTTTGACTTGATAAATTAAGACGACAAGACAAAAAGTCGCCAGTGTGACCTCACATTAAATATTGAAAGTAATTAATAGCCAGTCTATGCTTCAAAGACTCGTGTAATTAATTGTGGGATTGATAAGAAAATGATTAAACGTATTTATTTGCATTTCTCTTTCTGTAGGATAAGTTATGCTTTTGATTTGTAGGATGAAATATAATATAATATGATGTAAGTAATAATATGCTTCAGAAGTACGAGGAACGAAAGGAACACACATAAAAGGTAAATTGAGGTAATTTAAGGTGAAAGATAAAAAATAAATTATAGTAGGTTAAAAAAATATCATTTTCTAAATACAAAAAATCTGTTTATCCAAAATCTCTAAATCTTCTATAATTATTTTGAAATAGGATTGGGAATTAACTTAAATTTACACAAATAATTGGATTTTTAAAAAAATCATGGGGATACTCTTTGATTTTTCGACATAGAGTACAGTCCCTAAAGGGAGAGATTCACTCTCCCTTTAGAGGATGTTTACATCACGTTTCCCCGTTGCGGCTTGATTGAAGGACAAACAAACACACTTTGACATACTCGTAATTATAATAGTTAATATTTAACGTCCTCCCGACCGAATTTCGACGGCTTTACGTGCTCTCCGAGGCAGGGGGGTGAAACACGGCCAACTTCATTTTATTCAAATCGAACGTGCACAAAGGTATTGAAGGTGTGCTGCTTTAAACCCCGTTTGTATCCTACAATTATGCTTTACGAGTATTGTCAGGTATTAACTGTACGCCAATTATTTATTCTGGCTACTGCTCTCAAGCAACATTCCCTGACGTACTTCAGCCGTGATTGCCCCCGTCGTAGACCTCAGCTTGCTTGCTATAGTAAACTAAAGACAGCTTTTAGTCGTAGGTTTTTTGTCTTCCTTGGACCTCACCTCTATAATAAGTTGCATAGAATTATTTCTCTGCATTCTTTAAATCACCATAATTACAAAGACGCACTTAGGAATTGGCTTCTTAAGCAAACATACTCGACTACTGAAGGACTTTTGGAGATTCTAGTTTAATCCCTTCTTACTTAAATTATCACACACATACACACACACTATACTCATTCACACACAACACCCACTCACTCACAACACACATACTCACATTCACACACAACACCCATAGGTACTCATGCATTGTTGTATTTTTCTTGTGTCTCGAGTTGGAAGCCCTGTTTTCCGAGACACAGTTTTAACTAGTTCGGAGAACAGGTGCACAATAATATTTAGAATGTAAGTATATCAACTATATTAGTTTTATCCTAGGTGTAAGGCTATAAGTGTTATTTAGTTGTCCCACACTATATTTATGAAATAAACTTATCTTTATCTTTAACTTCCTAACTCCGGGCTAGTACTGAGACGAGACCCGGGACCTCATCGGCCTACAAGACCAACGAAGCAGTTTATACTATGTAAGTACTATAGTACTGTGTTGTTGTCCTTATGAAAAACCATTTGCAGAATTTAAAACCTGTGACCTGTAAACTTTAACGATACTTTTAATAACTTTACACCGGCGCATGTCGCCGAGTTTCAACGTAGATGTAAAACATTAATTTAATGATGTGAAATTTGCGCATTCTCGTTAGGGCGCTCTTACACTAATTATATCTCGCGTCATACGTGCGGGACCGACATTATACCTACACTGAGTGAAGAGGTAACCCTTTTTGAGAGGGATTTTAATACTTTGCGATTACGACACGATAATCTACGCTAATTACTCTTTTGTTTCTGCGTCGTTCCATCTTGGTTCAATGTCAAATTAAAATCATAAAGTCAAGCACTAACTACATATTTACACTTTTCGCACGTCCACAATATAATAATGTAAATTATTATACCCATTCAATTAAATCACTTAATTTGTTTTGACAACTTATGGGTCTTTTTCATGTGCTTGAAGAAGACACAATTTGTGAAAATAAACTGAATTCAATATTTATTTATAAAATTAATCCGCATCCCCGTGAGTTCTTCATAATATTCTCGAAGGTGTTTGAAGTCTGCCGATCCGCACTTGGCCAGCGTGATGGAATGGGCAAACCCTTCTCATTCCGAGAAAAGACTCGTGTTCAGTATTGAGCCGGCAATGGGTTGAAATGTACACGATGATGGTAAAATTAGTCACAATTTACTGCCAGTGACAGAAAGAAAAGTTTAGTTTCCCAATTTGAACCTGCTGGGGATCGAACATGAGACTTATACGATCAATACTCATACGACCACAGCACTTGCCACTGCACCAGAGAGTCCGCCAAATATTAATATGTCAGTTAGTTTCTCCATTTATTTTATTTAATATCATCATTAGTAAGAAATCGTATCGTCGAGTTTAAAACCTTCCAAGTCCATAAAAAGTATCATAAACATAAAACATTTTTTAATTAAAATATTCCATTTTGTATAAAAGTATAAAATGTGTCGTGATTTTATAATTTTGCTCATTTTGGGCTCCGACATCAGAGAGTTATACATCCATAGAGGAGCAATGTGATGATTTGTGTGTAAGATCACCTGTCGTGATAGTTTTGGGGGCAGAATAGTAGGCGACTATAGTCACCGTCAGCCGTATATTTCAATTTGCAGGCGTCAGTTATATCACCCCATAACACAGACATCAAGTCTATTTCATCATTTAAAATCGATTCCTTAAAATATTTTTGTACGTAGCTATCGTGCGTAGGAGAATATGCAAAAAACGAGTGAAATGTATTGATGTACTGAAAGATTAGATAAGTTTTATGCATCTCTTAATTTAGATCAGTCTTTCGCGAAGCCTTTATGTATTGGACCGTAGTCCCCGCACAAGCCAGGCTAGTTTTTGTTCTGTGACAAGTACACAGCACATACAGTGCTAATATCATAATATCAGATTTTGAAAATGTCTGTCAACTGTCAAAACGTCATTTTTAGAACTAGTTTTAATATCGTTATATTTTTGTGGTAGTTAAGCCGTTAAATGTTTACCTACAACTTTCAATTAGGCCGGGCGCTTTTTTGTCAACCGATGTTTTCAGGTCTGTTACTCTAGGTCTAATTCTTGTGCAACTCAACGCCCGTAACCCACATCTGGCGCTCTTCCAGCTCGCAGCTAAAAGCTCAGCTAATTAAGCCGCCTTTAATATTGAGTCAGCCGGTTTAATTACCGAATTTTAGCTTGTGTCACTGGAATTAACTTTAGCCTAAACTCGAAGTTGGCGCTATTTCGGGAATCTACCTAACTTAAAATATCAAGAAGAAACTTATTGACTGACATACGGTTCTAACCAATTCAAAGCTTTTTATTCAAAACCAGATGATGCCCACGACTTCGTCTGCGTGGTTTAAGTTATTTGATTCGCGGGAACTCTTTCATTTACCGGGATAAAAAGACGCCTATGTCCTTCCCCGGGATACAACCCAGTACCAAATTTTATCAAAATCGGTTGAACGGTTGGGTCGTGAAAGCGTAGCAGACAAACGGACAGACATACAGACAGACAGACACACTTTTGCATTTATAATATTAATATGGATTGGTACACTGTACACTTATTGAACGTCAATCATAGTATTATTATAAATGAGAGAGTGCGTTTGTTTGTTGGTATGTCATTCAATCACGTCGCAAAAAACCTTTGTAGACTGCAAATTACTTACTTTCCGAAAAACTCATGATTGCGGAACCAATCACGCGGCATCACATACATTACCATCCCAATCTCGTACCACCAAATAGATCGATAAATCCAGCGCAGGCTCAAAGTTAATTTTACTCTGTTAATGTAATCCTTCAATCACACAGAACACCTGGCTTGGAGTCGAGACGACGCCATGTTGGATTTATTTCGTCAAACTTTCATTAGAGCAAATGTACGGCGCACGTGTTCGGTGTGGGGCGCCACTGCGAGCTGCGGTGAAGGATATTTAATTAGCTTCTAAAAGGATATTTTAGTATCTAGCGAAAGAGAGTGGAATATAGTCGTAATAAGCTGGCTAGCTCATCCCGGCTTTGCTCGAGTGGAATTTTCAAAAAGGCAGAAATAGTCGTAATGAGCTGGCTAGCTCATCCCGGCTTTGCTCGAGTGGAATTTTCAAAAAGGCAGAAGTGTTGGAATTTCCAAAAACTGAAACTCGTGTTCCTTCATCTTTAGACGAAAGCTCAAATCCCAATTTACATGAAAATAACTTGACAAAAAACTAATTGTCACATAACAAATCTATATTTTTTGTATTCCACTACATTAAGAGCCCTTGACCTGAAATCTCACCTGATGGTAAGTGATAATGCAGTTTAAGATGGCAGCGGGCTAGCCTGTTAAAACCCATACCGCTAATCTGTCTTTTATTCTATTTAATTTAGTTTGATCTCAATTATTTTATTTAGGTATTTATCTTATAGAGCTTTTGATTTTTAATGTAAATTTAATATGGACGACTGTCTGAAATAAAATATTATTATTTATTTAGTCGGTTTTTATACGGCATTGTACCGGAACTCTCAATCGCTTGGCGGCGCGTCTTTGTTTGTAGGGTGGTAACTAGCTCCGGTCGCACCAGACCAGACCAGAGAAAATTCAGAAATTGTGAATTCCCAAACTGACTGCCGGGGATCGAACTCAGGACCACCCACTAAAAAGACAACAGCGAACACCACCACTGAACCAGGGAAGTCGTCAATAAGTGTGATAAGGGAGGTTGTCAAAACTGGAATAAATTATCATAATTATTGTCATTTATAAGAACTAGGGCTTCCATTTTTTACAGGTGCTTTTGTAATGCCATGAAGTAATAATAACGAAGTATTATAATCTTAAATTCTACATTTGTGATATTATTGTTGACAACATTCGTATTTATACAGAAACTAGCTGATGCCCGCGACTTCGTCCGCGTGGATTGAGGTATTTTTGTTCCCGCGGGAACGCTTTAATTTTCCGGGATAAAAAGTAGCCTATGTCAATCTCCGGGTCCTCAACTAACCTAACATAAATCTATCGTTGAGGCGTGATTGAATAACAAATATCAAATCAAATTAAATCAAAACAAATAATGTTTATTCAATATAGGTAGGTAAACTACACTTATTGACGTCTAGTTATTTATAAAATATAATAAAACTAAAACTACGAGGGTTCCGAACGCGCCCTGATCTGAGAAGAGCCCACAACAAACTCAGCCGGGTTTTTTTTATCAATCCATCCATCCACGCATCCATCCATCCAAATTTTCGCATTTATAGTATTAGTATAGTTAATGAATCTTCCACAAGAGTGAAATATGAATTTTATTTTCAAAACCACGCCCGCACTATTGCCCTACCTCCGCTCAGCTATATTTGTTCCTGCAACATCTGCCTGGCTCGAGAAAGCCGCCTAATTTAACCCCAGACATGTCTTATCCTTCACCATTATGTTTTCTTTATATTATCTCAACAGACCATGCTATTATGTCTTTTATATCATAGAAGATAATGGCTTATATCGCCTGAATGGATTCTTTAAGTAAAAACATTACATTACATAAATACATCATGGTATTTTGTCCCTTATTTGAAGGGACGTAATGGTGTCAATAGCCTGAATATGAATGAGGTGTGTACTGTGCTTAATTCTTTGATGGTACAATAAACTTCATATTATTATGATGAGTACCTTTGTACCGTATTTATCCTCTTTTTGACGACCTCCCTGGCGCAGTGGTGAGCGCTGTGGTCTTATTTTGGAAGTCCCAGGTTCGATTCTAAGCAGGGTCGATTTGGGAATTTATAATTTCTGCACTTTCTCTGGTCTGGTCTGGTGGGAGGCTTCGGCTGTGGCTAGTTATTACCCTGCCGGCAAAGACGTATCACCAAGCAATTTAGCGTTCCGGTACGATGCCGTGTAGAAACCCGTTGGTTTAATATAACTGCCGTAACCCCTGACAAGTTAGCCCTCTACCATCTTAGGCTGCATCATCATTCATCACTTACTATCACATGACATTGCAGTTAATAGCTATTTTGCAGTGGAAAAAAAAATCGCCGCTCCTCTTAGTATGGTGTAAACCTAATAACAATGTCTAGAATCTAGACAAAGTTCAAAGGACTCTATCCAATTTAAATTTTCAAGTTTACTCAAGAAACTGCAGTGTCTAGGGCAGTGTCATCTTAGCTCCATCCGCCATTTTGAATTTTTAATTACGTCATAGCATAAATTAGAGATTAGAGTGCACTAGAGTGCGCAATGGTGTACTATCTTTGTGTACCAAAATAGGAACTAATTTTTATGCCTGTTAACTTTTTTTTTAATAGATAGTATAGAAACTAGCGACGCTGTCACCGGATCAGTTATGTGACGACTTTGACAGCTGCTAGATATAGAACTTTTTAGAGATTAAAGTTCTCTGCGCAACGTAGACTCGCACTAAAAAAGGATTCAGTGAAATTACAACGGATTACGGAAGTTCTAAAGTCCAACGAAGTCGCGGGAATTAGCTAGTTGTATTATAAGTGCTTGTTTGTAGCATTATTAATTCTAACTACTATTACGAAAATATTTATTTGCTACGTTATTCTTTCTCGTTATTCTATCTTACCTGGTGATATGTAGGTAAAGATGCTGGATGAAAACGGGCATACCTGGAAAAGTAAAATGGATTTTTGAAATAAACTATTACAAATTAATTTATGGATCGTCTAGTGAATCAACTGGCTCGGAATATGCGTACTGCCGACTTACACCGAGAAAAACCAGCAAATAGTTTATTTTTTAACTTAAATGATTTGTTTTTTAATGAAAGAAGTAGAACTTCGATTCGCTATAACCCGCCACATATGTGCTACAATAGGTATGTATCTTCTACTTCTTTCATTATCATGGACTTCCGCAAAGTAACGCCTGCTCTATCCGAGATTTGTTTTTTTTTAATGTTTCATTACTCATTTAAGTTCTTGCACTTACGATAAAAAATAAAAAAATAAGATTCCGACGATTTGAGAACCTCCTCCTTTTTTTGAAGTCGGTTAAAAAAAGGTCTAATTCTCAACCCACACAAGTCACTCGGAATGAGAATGATTTAGGCCGTAATACACCCACGCTGGCCAACTACGGATTGGCGGAATTCACACACCTTTGAGAATTTGAGAACCGGTGGCCATATTGCCAACGCTTAAAACCATATTGTTTCATTATTGTTGACTTTCGTAATTTTAAGTATAATCCTTATTTTAGGAACGTCAAGTGCGTACGTGACATCCAACTAGCGTTTTGCTTCCTCGTTTTTAATCCGAACCGCTAGGATATGGAATAGCCTTCCGGCTTCCGTTTTCCCTTCCTCTTTTAATATAGGTACCTTCAAATCAAGAGTGAATAGGCATCTTCTAGGCAAGCGCGCTCCACCTTAGGCTGCATCACCTCTTGCATGCAAGTCTGATTGCAGCCAAGCGCTAGCCTATATATTTAAAAAAAAAACTGTCGTTTTGAGTAATATTGCTTAAGTATTGCTTTAGGCGTTGGCAGTTTTTCCCCAGCAATTCTTATTTTATAGGTGCGTGCCTGCATGCATCTCAAGCAGGCAATAAGGCAGGTTTCCTCGCAATATTCACATTCATAATCACCTTAAGTAGGTGATGTTTCATCGTTATTTAAACGTCGTTTCACTCGTTGTACAAGTGTGAAACTGCCTCGTTGGTCTAGCGGTTAGTATGTTCGAATGCAGCTGACGAGGTCCCGGGTTTAAATCCCGGCTAGGTCCATAATTAAGCATTGGGTTTAAGTACTAGCCCGGAGTTATGAATTTGGCGGTGTTTCACCCCGTGCCTCGGAGAGCACGTAAAGCCATCGTTCCTGCGCCTAATCTCTCTCCAGTCGTGTCGGACTTTCCATACCATCGGGCTATGAGAGTAAAGGAACAGAGAGTGCACCTGTGTTAGCCCACCAACTTGTGCACTATAATATCTCCCGCGCAGAAGGCTAATCTTATCTTTAGTTACTGGCCGCCGTGGCCGAAATTCGGTCGAGAGGAGGGCATTAGTTTAGTACAAGTGTAGTAGGTACATAGTGAGTAATGTCACATTAGCATATCACTCCATTGCATCGATTCGTCATCAATATTTGAAGCAGCGCTTTCCGGTCAATCGAGTTTATCGATTTCATTTCGGCCCTACGTGACAATTATACGTAGGGTTGTCACATTATAATAAAAATCCACACTAACTAAATATTATAAATTACCTGTTGGCCCGCAACTTCATCCGCGTGGATTGAGGTTTTTTATTTCCCGCTCTTAATTTTCCACGATAAAAAGTAGCCTATATGTTATTTCAGACTATAATCTATCTCTGTGCCATATTTCATCCAGATCCGTTCAGCCGTTCTGGCGTGATTGAGTTACAAACATCCATCAAAATCCTAGTTATTACCTCTGAATTAAAACACATTAATTAATTAGACCGTATTTCAAACACATAAATAAAATTATGTAAGTAATTTAATGGTCCGAAGTCTAGCAAACTCTGACCATTCTAGAGTGATTGATGTAGAATTTTAGTAGATGACTAAAGTAGATATAGATAGATTCACGTCACCGAAATTGAAATTAATGTAATTATGATGTACTTAACCTTTTTAACAAGGTACAAAACCGATGGCCCGACTCGAAGGACGTGAAATCTTAAGGACAGAGGCGCGACGCGTATTCTTTACATGAGGTTGTATGGTATGAAGCTGGATCCACTTTAGGCGACGCTGCCCCGTTCAAACTCATACAAATAATAATTATTGCTGCTTCGTTCCGCGCCGTTTCGTGCATCTCTAGATCTTAGTTAGTATCACGTCAGCAAAGGTTGCCAACCCTACAGCTAATGGTAGGCAGCATGAATATTCAACGAGCAGCAATGTATAATAGAGCTATGCGTAGCTCGTGTTAATCGCGCGTCCTTGTCGACGATAACAACCTTAAAAAATAGTTAAGTTAGCCCTTGATTGCGATCTCACTTGATGGTAAGTGATGATGCAGTCTGAGATGATAGCGGGCTAACCTGTTAGGGGTATGACAAATTATACATATCAAACCCCTAGTCGGTTTCTACAAGGCATCGTGCCGGAACGCTAAATCGCTTGGTGGTACGTGTTTGCCGGTAGGGTGGTAGCCACGGCCGAAGCCTCCCACCAGACCAGACCAGAGAAAATTCAGAAATTATAAATTCTCTAATTGAACCTGCCGGAAATCGAACCCAGGACCTCTGCACGTTAAGACAACAGCGCTCATCACTGCGCCAGGGAGGTTGTCGACACTATCACGGACTTTTTAAAACTTTTTGAGAGTAACATACATTGTTTTCATGTAACTTTAACTATTTACTCAGCGCACGCCACGGAAGCTCTCAGATGAGACGTTGTTTCCGATTAAATTCACATTATTGCAATTTTCGTAGGGCTCTCATATTTTTTTCAAAATAAAATATAGCCTATGTTACTCGCTGATAAAGTAGCTTTCTGTAGGTGAAAGAATTTTTAAAATCGGTTGTCTAGTTTTTGAGTTTTACCATTACAAACAAACAAATCTTTTCTCTTTATTAATAATAAAGTATATATTTTAGAAGTTTATACAGAAGTTTAGATTAGTTTTATTAGAAATGGGCACCAGAAAACTAGAGCACTATAAGGAATATGGTCAGGTTTCCACTTTTCAACATAGTAAGATATAGCAGGATGTATGTTTGTGTATCTGTTACCACCAATCACCATAAACACCGTGGAACAGATAGCACAGTAGAGTTAGTATGAGGTTTTACATCTCACTAACGTTGATCGAATGCGAGCGTCGAAAAACTTAACGTAACAGTAAAATGGATCTTAGCAGCCTGCTTTTAAATCCCAAGTTCATCCATAAAACAGATCTCCAAGAACTTTACGAAATTAAAATCGGTGGTACTGAATTTATGACTTAAAATCAAGGACCCCTAGGTCCATTTTATTCTAGACGTTTTTGTGTTTAAGAGACGCTCGAATTCAGTTGTTGAGCATTGCGATATTATAGTTACTGTACCTAAGCGCCGAAAACATACTAGAGAAAGAAAAATTGGATCCACAGCCCGCACACACAAGCGCGACAGTACAAAACGGGCGTGACATACTTTCTCTGCCGCGAAGGTTTCGAACACACAAGGGACGAAAGTCTAGCGAAAAAAAGACCGCGTAGTTCCCTTTTTTTAAAAATATATATGTATATAGACCACAGTCCGCACACACAAGTGCGACATAACAAAGCGTTAATCCCTCCGATGCGAATGTTATTGGTTTCAGGTCCCTAGTATTTTTTCAGCTGCCGTGTTTTTCGGAAAGTCGAAACGCTCTATAATCCCATACTAACCATATTCAGATGCAAGCTCCGCGCGCGTTAGAAAGTGCTCCGTGGGCGCGATCGCGCAAAGATACACAGGTATACAGGTTCGATACCGGTTTGATGCATGGCTCTAGGTTCGAGCAGGACTTGTTGTGGCAGATTTATTTTATTGCATGTTTACGGTATTTATCACGGCTTTAAAGACAGATCTTGATGGAATTTGGGCACGGCGATAGCTTGTATCTCTAAGACGATTGTCATGCTCATTGTTAGTGTTGAGCGCTGTGGACTGTGGTCTTGCAAATTGGAGGTCTCGGCTTCGATCCGCGGCAGGATTTTGGGAACATAAAATTTCAGAATTTTCACTGGTCTGGTCTGGTGGGATGCTTCGGCTGTGGCTAGTTACTACTTACCTCCGTACCGGCAACGACGTTCCACCAAGCGATATACCGTTCCGGTACGATACCGCGTTAGAAACCGATTAGGGATTTAATATAACTGCCAATTGCCATACCCCTAACTGCCATCTCTTACCACCAGGTAAGATCGCAGTCAAGAGCTACTTGAAATGACTACTTTTTTACTTAATTAATTAATTAATATCTTATACTTATACTATATATACTTACCTACTATACTACTATACTATTACTATTACTATAATCTTATCTTATCTTACTTCTTACTAATCTTACTAATATTATAATGCGAAAGTTTGGATGGATGGATGGATATATGGATGGATGGATGTTTGTTACTCAATCACGCCTGAACGATTTTACGGATCGGGATGAAATTTGGCACAGGGATAGATTATAGTCTGGAATAGCACATAGGCTTTTTATGCCGGAAAATTAAAGAGTTCCCGCGGGAACCAAAAAAACTTCAATCCACGCAGACGAAAACGCGAGTATCAGCTAGTAAAATATAAGGCAAGTATGAATGGACCTTGTTTGTATGTTTCCGTTATAGTACTGGGGCAAATGACACTTGATCTGTATGAAAAAGTTTCATCTACCCCGCAAAGCGACCACGCCAAGGCTACGCGGAGTCGATGGCACTTTTTTCCCAACTGCCCTGGTAGCGGGGCAGGGGCACCGGGGCAGATGGGAGCGAATCGTTATAAATGGATTCAGTTCCAAAGCGATTGACATGTGGGCCTATACTGCCAAGTGCCAACGCTTAAAGCAATATTGTTTCATTATTGTTGACTTTCGTGTTTTAGAATTATAATCCTTATTTTATGAACGTCAAGGTACGCGCAACATCAAACTGTCATTTTGAGTAATATTACTTAAGTATTGCTTTAAGCGTTTGCAGTATGGCCTCAGGCATTTATATGTTGTTATCGATTAACAGCAATCACTAGTCACCCACACGTTTCAGTACCTAGAACTGTATATTTAATTACACAGTACAAGGGAACACGTCAGAAACAAATAAACCCCATTTCCTCCCCAGCGCGAGACACCCGACCCGTAACAGATTAAAATCCTATTATAATCCTTTGTTTTTGAGATAACATATATCGCAGTCTAAAATCAATCTTATCACTATAGGATTACAGTTCAATTTGTGATACAGCCCCAAATCTCCAAGACGCCGGGTCTAAAACAAAAGTGATACTGGATATCTTGAAACGATGGTCCAATTTCAGATGATAGCGGCTTATGCTGATCGAAATAGATTCATAAAAGTGATCGCACATTTATCACGATTAGAACGCACCGTAGAACCGCACACAACGCATATTTTACCTGGCCTAGCACCAAAATTGTGATAGCTAAATAAAATAAATAAATAATATTTTATTTTGATATAGGTCGTGATTTGCCTTACATATTCTACCTTAAATTGATGTGGTACATAGATAGATAGATAGGCTAGAAAGAAAGATTGTGATTGTGTGAGTATGTGGCAAGATGCCGCGTTAAAATCGCCCAAAAGAATGGACGATAAAAATTGCTTTTCCAGGTTTTCCTGCTTCCATTTCAGTTTTCGTCATCAATGATTAACTGATAAAAGTCCTGCTAGAACTGTGAATATTAACCAAATAGCGACCTTATTACAAAAAAAAATATTATTGTGAATGTTACCCAAATAGCGACCTTATATATAAATAAATCATTATACTGAGAACCTCTGTGCAAAATATCAGCCTTCTAGCTTTCTACGATTTGGGCTGAGCGTAGATGATTCAGTTAAAGTGAGTCAAGACTCCTCTTTCATTGTATGAGATAGCAGAATAACTAGTATCAGCCAATCGCAAGCGATAGTCACACTGTATCTATCAAACTTTTTACTAAGGCAAGGGGCCATACTGCCAACGCTTAAAGCATCACCTAAGCAAATATTACTCAAAATGACAGTTTGATGTCACGTACTTTTACTAAAATATTCTAAAATACAAAAGTTGGCAGTATGGCCCAAAAAATGCGGCATAGATTACGGCACGTTTGTATATAAATGTGCGATCGGCTTTTTACTGATCGGAATGGATTTTAATTCAATCACATCGAGTGACAGTATATACTGATCCCAGTTTATCTACTGGCGAATTGCGAGAGAGATTGAATTAAACAATAGTAAGCCTCCGTTTTAAATCGATGGTATTTTTCAGAATTGGATGTCTTTCAATCTCATCAGAAAAAGGAAATCATGCGGAAATTTAAAGGTTTGTGAAGAATTTTAAGAAGGACATGGAAATGAAATAAAATTATTTAGTTATTTCACTTAGGACAACTTGTGCCACTTGTGAAATGTAATGACTTTACCACCCACTCGGAAAACAGTTTCTACTGAGAAGAACCGAAAAGAAAATCAGTTCTTTTTTTTAAAGAAAAAGAATGTTACAATGTGTAGCTAAAACATAATGTAACAATTATTACACGACTTGTGGGATGCCAAATGCAAAGCCAATTTTTTCCAGTATTGTTTCATAATTTCACTTGTCTTTCTTTTTTCCACTATAAGTTAGCCCTTGACTGCGATCTCAGCTGATGGTAAGTGATGATGCAGTCTAAGATGGCAGCGGGCTAACCTGTTAGGGGCATGGCAGTTATATAAACCCATACCCCTATTCAGTTTCTACACGGCATCGTACCGGAACGCTAAATCGCTTGGCGGCACGTCTTTGCCTGTAGGGCGGTAACTAGCCACGGCCGAAGCCTCCCACCAGGCAAGGCACCTCTTCATCACTGAGCATGAGTCTCCTCTCCGAATGAGAACGTTTTGGTCACGGTCCACCACGCTGGCCACACACCTTTGTGAACACAAGGAAAGCAGTTTTCTACACGATGTTTTCTTTTACCATTAAAGCAAGTGATATTTAATATCTTAAAACGCACATAGCTCCGAAAAGTTAGGGGTCCTGGAATCGAACCCGCGATCACCCGGACGAGCGTCTCAACCACAAGGCTATCACCGCTTCGCTCATTCGTTTACTGTATAATCAAAGTATACCCGCTGCACGCCTATAACTTGCGGAGCACACTAAGATGGCCGGAGCACGGGACAGATGTTCGAGAATAACTATATCTGTTCATAGTCATCGGAACTCCATTGTAGAAGCGATTTATTGACTACTAGCTAATGTCCGCGACTTCGTTTGCGTGGATCAAGGGTTTTTGGTTCCCGCGGGAACTCTTTAATTTTCTTTAATAGCAATGGATGCTTAGCTAATGTCCGGCATGCGTTGCAAATTGCAATACCTCTTTGCTATCCGAACGATTTGTCGCCACTCGCCAGTCGCCATATCAGCACATTCCCGCAAGTTTCAACACCAACCGTACAAAATTTCATCGCAATCGCACAAGATGACTTCGAAAGGAAAAGATAGCCCTCTGTAAACGAGATAAACTCAACGATCCATCCCCGGTACATTTATCACCTCGAGAGGCTCCGGGACGGGTTCCGGTGAAATAGAAATGTCAAATTAAAACGACCTGATACCGGAACATTTGTCTTTTTAGGGTTCCATATCTACGAAGGAATATCGGGACCGTTATAACCTCTGAGGTTATAACTCACGCGTATGTCTGCCTGTGACAGCAGATTTTGTTAGAAACTGTGTCCTAACTATGTCAACTATGTATCTATACTATAATATTATAAAGAGGTAAAGTTTGTGAGTTTGTGACGTTGTAGGGGGTAATCTCTGGATCTACTGAACCGATTTTGAAAATTCTGGTACCAATAGAAAGCTACATTATTTGTGAGTGTCATAGGCTATATAGGTATTAACCCGAATAATTAGGAAAAAACTTATTTCACGCGGACGAAGTCACGGGCATCTCTGCTAGTGTGTAAATATTGTAAGCATAATTCCAGAAGTGGGCGAATAATTAAATTGCTTTTTAAATATGTTTGTACTCTCTTTAAAACGTGCACGAGCGAATGGTCACAAAGTGTAGCGGTTTTTACGAGAGATGTAATGTAAACAGTTAATTATAAAAACTTGGCCAAAGCATCACAACAACAATAAATTAATCATTTGATCAGGCTGCAGTTGCTACTGCTAAGCTCTAAAACAAATTGCGATCTAAACACAAAAGTATTCAATAATCGCTGAGTCTACCGGCAGGAGACTAACTAACTTTCCAATGTCAAAATTCTCGTATTTATGTCTTAATTATTCCAATATGACCGAGTGAAATACATCGTCAAATTAAACCTTCGTCAGTAAATAAATTAACAATCTTTTATCATTGTTAAAATTGCAATTCAATTTTAAACACAAAGCTGACACTATGTTATGTTGTTTTATCCCCAGGACGGAAAGACGGTATACCTAATAGGTATAGTAACTCACGTTTCTAATTCTATCTGTCTATCGCAGCGGGAAAATTGGCAGAATTTTAGTCAGGACAACCTCTAGGCCCTAGAGTCTAGGGAATTGTTGTATAGTTCTATACCTGTAAATCAAGGATCCTACGGAACCCTACAGTTACGAGTCGGATTCACACTTTACCTACATTTTCCGTATCTCAGTAAACATCGTTCCTAAAACGACTTGATACCGGACCGTTTATCTTTTTAGGGTTCCCTATTGTGACGTTGTAAATTTCGAACCATTAAATAGGTTCCCGTATTTATTGAAAATCTTTATTTCGTTCAAAGTATGTTAGCGCCACCTAGCATCAAGGTGTAGAACTACGCGTGGGTCGATGTTCAGAAACATCAGAGTTCATTCGAGTTCCCAAGAGATGGATAAAAAGAAAATACGATAATATCATTTTACTTATTAACAATTTATTAATAAAAATTGTTCTTATTATATATCTTAGAGTTCCGTAATTATGGGACATAATTTGGTTTATGGTTGGAGCTAATAGAACGCGGCCACACTCGTGGTTGCTTTCTGGCAACACCGATTTTCAGAAGTCAGATATTCCTGTGGTGTCAAGATGTGAACATTGTTCCAGGAAATCTCAGATCACGATTTTCTTTTTCTCCATGGCTTCGCCTGGAAAAATACAGATGCTGTTGTTTTGGTCATCTTAACAAATAAATATATTTTCATCAAATATGGTAAGTAAAGTCGAGTGAAGCCAGGTTGCATTTGACAAAATGGCGCTGGCAGCTGAGAAAATTCTAATAAATATGATTTTGTTTCAGTTCTTGAATTTTCTTTCCAAATGAAGAATTTATTGGGTTTGGTGGGTGGATTCCTGAAACAATTAATGTCAAGGAGATCCTGTAGGTAAGTTGCATATTGGTTGGGAAAATTCGGAACACGTGGAATTTCCACGTAGCTTTTGGTTATAACCTTTTTTCTTTTGTTTCAGGGTTTTATGAAAATTTATGAAGTTGTTAGGAAACATACTATGAAAACTTATTGAAAATCTATTGTATTCCTTTTATGAAACATTTCGGTATTATATAAAGGAAATAATCAAGTTTAATTTCATTTTGGATTTTGGTCTATGCTGTCCGTGCTGCGCTTCATGATTGAGGACGGGTGATAGAAGTCGATGACCGAAGAACCCATAGCTGTTTCGTTCGCTGGTGACGACGGATCCCAACATACCAATTCGCTCCTCCAAGTAAGCTATAATTTTCCGGGATAAAAAGTAACCTATGTCTTTCCCCGGGAAACTATCCCCATACCAAATTTCATCGAAATAAAAATATAATCTAAATCGGTTGAACAGATGGGCCGTGAAAGCGTAGCAGACAGACAGACACACTTTCGCATTTAAAATATTAGTATGGATAATATTAGTAAGGATTGATTGATTTTATAGCTCCGGAACCCTGGGGCAACGAGTATATATCGCGCTTTTCCAGTGTTTTCCGTATCTCAGTAAACATCTCGTTACTCTGCGGACGCGACAGCGGCCTCGAAATGAAAGGAGCGCGGTTCAATTAAGTGGAATTTAATTCATTCATTCATTAATTCAATTACTTAACTGAATTCACAGTGATCGCGCGATGCAATCTGATAAGATGTTTTAATTCAATTACTTAACTGAATTCACAGTGATCGCGCGATGCAATCTGATAAGATGTTTTAATTGAAATGTTCACAGGATTTTAGATCATGCTAATATTATAAATGCGAAAGTGTGTTTGTTTCTTTGTTATGTCTATAATTCGTCTCCATGATGCAAGTTATCTCTGCACCAAAAAGGTCGAAATGTTTTAAACAGAAGTTAAAAGTATATCAGTTACATCGAAAATAATTGGACCTGCTACCTACCAGCGGCTTACCACGTCAAAGAAAGGATTATCTCAATGGAGAGCACCCCTCCAGCCGCCTACCCCTTTGAACTACCCCTTTTATAATTCATGGCCAATTAGATACACGCGCGCTTTAACTACGGTGATGAGTTACTATAGTAACTAGAAATATACTTCTAAATTATAAATATATCATCCGTACTAATGAATGTTATAACTTATAAGTAAATGCTAAAGCATGCACGTCTGTCTGGAAATAAGCTATAACTATATTATTCATCTGTAAATATATAAGAGGAGAAGGTGACTGACTGACTGATCTATCAACGTGCAGCTCAAACCACTAGAATGTAGCTTTTATGACGTAGGCATCCGCTAAGAAAGGGTAGGGGAAAAGTTACTAACAATACTATTATAGTCTTAAGCCTAACTTTTTTAGAGTACTAACAAAAGTAAGGCTTAAGTGTAAGTAAAATAACTTAATTTTAAATTATTCAGAAATAAATGATTATTTATTTACTTATCAGGTAAAAATATACATTATAACAACGCGCCGGTATGAAACTCGATATTTTTAAGTTTTATTTGGAACTGGAGAGGTTTCCCATTCATTAAAACTCGATGTTAAAAACTTAAAACCACAGGATGTACTCGTATTATAACAAGTATAACTTTTGCGACTTCGTGGATATTCTGCAGTGTTTGTGTACTCACCACATAATAAAGCCATGCGTGAGAATCATTTCATTACTGGTTTCGATGAGACGGGAGTAAAAAATACCTAATTGATAATAACAGCTCTTTGCGTGTGATGCATCATGCTGCATGCAACTCACCGCGGTCGGGTGAAAATAACGGTGAAACTATATTTTTGTTTATAGTCCCACAAACTGATCTGATCCGGTGACAGCGTCGCTAGTAGATATAAAAAATTAAATAAATGCATGATAATAAAATGTCCTCCCGACCGAATTTCGGCCACGGCGACCAATCTCCAGAGAGATTAGCCATCTGCGCGGGAGATATTATAGAGCAGCACAAGTGTGTACGCAAACACAGGTGCACTCTCTGTTCCTTTACCCTCATAGCTCGATGGGACGGAAAATCCGACGCGACCGGTGCAGGACCGACGGCTTTGCTATCCGAACTCCGAGGCACGGTGTTGAAACACCACCAATTTCCTAACTTCGGGCTATTACTGAGAACTTCTTGTGACCTACACAATACTTGTTACGGCTCGACGAACATCGGCCGCAGTCGACCATGCTAACCACTGGACCAACGGGGCAGTTTAAAGTAGCTGTATTATCAAACAACCCGCCACAGCGTTTGATAAGGCACCGCGGCGCGCGTCGCAACGCCCCTCGCTACGTGGCGGTAATCCCAAGTAGCTGTTGACGCGATGCTGACGTTTACTGTTCCAGCAAATCCCATCTTTTATTTTTTGTATGGTCTAGTCACACTTGAGATGCTCGGAGCGGCGCGGCACGTAGCGGCAAATATTATTTGTATGATAAATATATCAAAAATTGCGGAACCGGCAGGATTTGAACCTGCGTCTCTCTGGGAATCGCGCCCGGAACGCCTTTGACCGCTAGGCCACTCTACATTTACCCGTTGTGGGAGATTTGTAGTGGACTGTAGTATTGGGTGCTCGATGAGGTAAAAGCACAACTCGTGGTACATTAATTTAATTTATAGATACTTAGTAAGCGAAAATACGTCTTTGCCCTGAGGCAGTTTTTGAGGTAAGAGGAGTAGGTACTAGGTATACAGTCGTTCTATAGTACATAATATGTGACAGGGTGAATGAACCGTGAACGTACTTACATAGACTATAAACATAGTATTTAATGTTGTGTTTCTAACATCCATCAGTGCCGAAATTTGAGATAAGCATCTTTAATCCAGTCCACGCGACTGTTAATGCCACCTAGTAGCGATATATGGCAGTATCGAAACTACTACTACTAGGCCCATATCCGATGGAACTCTTTGAAATCCTGATTATGATTGATGATTGATGTATTTAAGTAAGTTTAGAAACTTTCCTAGTGTGAGAAGCACTATAATAAAATTGCAAAAATTATTTGTATGAGTTTGTACTGGGCCACGTCGCGCAGTGCGTCTTCGTGCCGCGTAAGTGGGCCTAGCTCTATACCTCATACAAAGAATAATGCTGCGCCTCTGTAGTGGGGCCAGACCTTCAGACATCGCCGCTAACTGTGGGCCTGATAACGAAGCTCAGAGTTAAGGCAACATGGAGAGAGCTTATATACGCGGGGCACTTATCTCTAGATGAAATCTAATATCCGTTGATCTCCGAAAACTTTTAGCACAGAGACAGATTATAGTCGGGAATAACACAAAGGCTACATTTTATCCCGAAAAATTAAAGAGTTCCCGCTTAAACAAAAAAACCTCAATCTACGCGGACGAAGTCGCGGGCATCAACTAGTTTGGAAATAAATGTTTTGCTTTCTTCTTCTTTCTTGTATAGACTGTGCTAAGAGTCTACTAGCCTAACAAGCTCACTTGCCTTAAACTTGCCAAAATTCAACGCTTCAATACATAGATCTACCGAATAGTGTGTTTTACACATATTAATGAAATGCTTGTTATAAATAATTATAGCACTTATAACTCGTCTGCTAAATAGTCTTGCGGACTTGCCAGATAAGCAAGCAGTAAGTGAGAAAACCACTTTTCAACATTTGATATACGGCGTGATAAAGAATGTAATTTTAAGAGACATCTTCCCGTTTTCATAATAGGTATGTATTTATAATTAGTTCGAACTTTATCTATTACAATCCAACAATAATTTCCTTTTTCAAATCAACCCGTACATAGTGCAATGTAAATTGAACCCAGGGCCACGTCGTCCACAGTCAAACATGCTGGACCAACGAGGCAGTTAAAGTCCCGGCCATATAGGAATTTCAAAGTAAAAGGCATTGCTTACTTCTACACAGAAAGTAGAACAGGAAAAGTGTAATTAAAATAATAACTAATTCAGTATCAAAACTCGTAATATCTCTGCCTTATGCGCGTTCAAATACCAGTAAGGCGCAACCATCGACCATATAATGTTTGGTCGATGGGCGCAACGCATACCCGCAAAGAGGAGTGGAGTCGAGGCGCAGCGTCTTTTTTCATAACTACTCAGAAGTAGGCTTTATTTACTGCGACATAAGGGCTGAGAACGTCGTCCATTATGTAGTAGCTTCCTTTACGTTTTCTTCGTGTTTAGCTATAATGATAGCTACCAATTTCAAAGGAATGGAGAGAGCCATACTCGGAATTTACGTGATCAAATCAGAATTTTGGAGCTCCGTTGAACTATGCCGGTTACCTACTAGAGTAACCAACTTAGCTAAGTTGCGTAGCTAACATCATTTGGCGGGGCTCAAGAACCAAAAGCAGTTAGTCAATGGCGATTTCGAAAATAAACTCGACCCGTGGAGTCTAGTAGAACTACACTCTACGGGTAAGCGTCGGCCCTAATAGAACGCCCCTATTATAACTGGCCTCACTCAAACACAGGATGCTGGTATAAGAGGCTGCGATTATCACAATTTATAGAATTATTTATCTACCCATAACCTTTTTTTTTAAATCGTTATACTAGCCTTGGTCTAACAGACCGGCGAATATTTTTAAAAACAGATGATCTTCGACATTTACTGAAAACAAAACACGGAGGAGACTCCTAAGAGAATGATTTCAACTCTTAGGTTTCAAACGATTATCATAAGAATTTAGTGATAATAAAGCGGACCGACGCGACGGCTTGATCGCCGAGGCACGGAGGAAACGAAAAGGCCAAATTCGGATTTCCAAATTCAGTCGCCCATCCAGTTACCGACTTGCGACTGATATGCGTTGTCACAACTAGGTCACTCGTCCCTCAACTCCCTCGTACCGTGTAATAACTTACTCATATATAATATTATGTCATAGCAATGCTATCCAGCCAATTCAAGCGTTATTTTCAATTTCGCTGTTATTACTACAAATAGCTAGGCGAGGAGCGCCGCGGGACGGGGTAGTACGTGAGGGGAAAGCGTACGACACGGGAATAACTTACGTTTGTGACATACCGAATAAAGTTATTTTGATATGAGTTACTATGTGAGGAAGATAATATCTCATACGCCATATAGCATACGAATATTTCGGACCTCATAAGATCTTTGATTTCATGACGTCTTCTTCCAAGGGATTTCGAAAAATCCAGTCCTATTCTTTGTAACCAACATTATTTCAGCTCTCTGTGTCCCTTTGGGCTGGGCCCTTGATTGATGAGTCAGTCATTGAGTGCGTGATAAAATATGATTTAAGAATATTAAAAAAAAAAACGGAGGCGGATTGCGTTTTTATCGCGACAAAAGGTGACAAAAGAGTCACACGACACTCTGTGACTCGGTCGACGCTGAAATATTGACAAGTCAAGACAGATTCCACACACTTTCGTATGCTTTAATAAGGACTTGGAGCAACGACCATACAAGGTTGTTATGTTCATAAAATTGAAAATTTCAATTCCGTCCACATCGGCGTCAATTACGTCAATCACTTGAAATGCTGTGGCGATGCGGATGTCACTGCGTTCTGTAATAAACCCCTAGGCTGCCTTTACACCAGAGATGTGCAACGTTGTTTGAGCTACGGACGTGTGTCCACCACCACTACAGCTAGGGTTGCCATCTTTTTTTTCGCAATTAAAGTACATAGGATAATAAACGTAAGAAAATAAAAGTACATAGTGTCAAAATAAAGTAATTTTTTTTTCTTTGTTATTATGTTATTTTTTTTTATTGCTTTTCGTTTACTTTTGTTTCGTCGTATCATTTTTTTGACGCATTTTTACGGTGTAACATATTATTCACTATCTATTGTATCCGTTTCACTATCAAAATTACGTTTTGTAGGTGTAAACAAAGTACTTTAAAAAAACAGTAAACAATAAACAGTAAACATGTTTACTGAAGTTGTCCTTGTCCATTATTTACTGTAACGTAAATCTATAAAATCGATCAATCGTATTCTTTGCACTCCAACCGCTTTACACAACACAAACAAACAATATTAAAAACCCCAAATACAGAGATAAAAAAAAGAAGTTTTGACAATGACATTGATAATGTTGACATTTGAGAGTAGGTTGCGTTCAAAAATTATCAACAACGAGCGTTCAAGTGGCGCTGACGACCTATAGATTCGGCACCAAACGATAACGTTCCGTTTTACGCAAAAATGCTTACGACCAAACTTTTTTCATCCCAGAGAAATCAAATCATGCGAAATAAAGTATTTTCGCGTACTTTATTGTTCTCATCAAGTATAGAGTATAATTATGAGTTTATATCTTCGAATGAAGCGACTCATATAATTACGATAGAACTTCACTTACAGGTAAGTTCGTTTAATCATTAAAAATAACGTACAATACTTTATTATAAAGCACGGGTGGCAACCCTAACTACAGCCCATTACCGTGGGTACAGGCCTCCACCCTCATAGGAGGGAGGGAAATAGAGCTTAGACCCACCACGCTGCTCCAATGCGGGTTAGACGTGTCAAATTCACCAACAGTAGCACTTGATTTTTATAGCTTTGACACAATTATTTGTCTGGTGGGAGGCTTCGGCCGTGGCTAGTTACCGTCCAGTAGGACGGTAACTAGCCACGGCCGAAGCCTCCCACCAGACAAATAATTGTGGAAAGCCAGGAAAGACGTACCGCCAAGCGATTTAAGGTTCTGGTACGATGCCGTGTAGAAACCGATAAGGGGTATGTATGGGTTTATATAACTACCGTACCCCTAACAAGTTAGTCCGCTACCATCTTAGACTGCACCGTCCAAGATGGTAGGTACGTCTACCATTAGGTGAGATCGCAGTCAAGGGCTAACTGGTAGTGGAATAAAAAAAATATTGGCAGTCATAGGGACTGTCGATACTAAGTGAAAACGAATTCTTTTTTTATTTTTTTATTTAATTAAAATTATTAAATATTTATATGTTCTCGAGCATGTTGGTCACGGTCACACGATTCTACATTTTTACCCCCTACCAAAAAGTGTTCAACGCACCTAAAGAAGTTTTACACTTCAATATAAATTACCAAAAGTATTCAACGCGCCTAAAGAAGTTTTCACTTCAAAAAACGTATATCTATAAAGTTTATCAACGTAGCACATCCTTGGTAGAAAAGCAAACTAAAAATCACGTAAAATTATAATTTATTCTCATTTTCTGTCCACATAACCACCAAAGGGAGCCTGTGTGTGTGCATTCGTTCCAGTGTATGTGTTTTATTTTATTTTTGTCTTTATAAACAGCAAAACAAAGCTGCCACGGAGGCGGATTGCGTTTTTATCGCGACACAAAAGGTGACAAAAGAGGCACATGACACTCTTTGACTCGGCCGACGCTGAAATATTGTGGCGTTGTTCGAGGCAGGGCAAAGGGAAAAACAAATTAAAATAATTAGCCGGAACTGTGAGGTTCATACAGTGACTTCTGAGAGTAGTTTTCCGGTACAAGACTAACAATCTGAAAATAAACCTATAGTTACTTAGTATGTTAAAAATTATTACTTATCTCTTTGTTATCATTAGTAACGACATATTATTTTATTGTTTTCTTTCTTATACTTATTTATGTATTTATTGGTATGTCTATTTAGTTTATGTATGTCGATTATTATTATTTTGTATATATTAGTTTATCATAATATATATGGTATTGGTTAGTTTATTTAGCTATTAGTATTTACGTTTATTATTATTTTTGCACCACCTCCCTTTATCTTCTTATTCATTTTCTCCTTAACGTTAAGGTTGTCTGCAAGAGATCGCTGCTTAGCGATAAGACCGCCTTATTGTACCTACTTATTGTTGTTTTCTTGTTTGTAACATGTTGTTTTTGTATATTCGTGGTGTACAATAAAGTATATACATACATACATACATATGTTTTCTCGCCGCCACCCGACAACTCAAACTCAAGGGTGGCAGTTTCATAGATATATAGATAAATTCTTTATTGCACACATAACATAGTACTAAATTATAAACAAAATACAGAAAACAACGCGTGCGCAAGGGCGGTCTTACTATCAATCAAAAGTGATCTCCTTCCAGACAGCCCGTTTCTAAAGGACCAGAAAAGTTCATTACTTTACTACACTAATGCCCGTTTTCACCAACAATGCCTAATAGGAAACACCTAAGACCCCTAAGAAAGGCCAATAGGTTACAGTTTTCACGTACAGTAGTTAGCTGTCATTGACTCCGGTGTTCCTTAAACTTTAGGCATTGTAGTGAAAACGGGCATTAGAAAGTAGCTACATGTAAAATATAACATTCTTACACTAAAACAACTACTAATTTTATTTGATTTCCTTACATTAACCACAGATTTTATAACAGATTTTTGCTCTCTCTTTCACCTAAGAGGTGAGATTTAATTCCCTGCTAAAGTGGCACAATACGTCAGCCACTCAGCGGTGCGGAATTCTTTCTTGCGTGCCTCCGCTCGTGTCTTCATGCCTGTCTGACCAGGAAAGGAATAAATCCTTTTAGTGCTATGGCTCACTTACTCTCAGTAGCTGTCAGAAGGTAACAGGGTGAATTGGGCTCGTCTAGATTTCCTAAATCGCGTAGTGAATACTAATTGATACTTATACTAGCTGATGCCCTCGACTACGTCCGCGTTTTTGAAGTGGCGCGTTGAGCACTTTTTGGTTATTTATATTGATAAAATATGATAAATGATTTATTTATTTCATGTAGGACAACGTATCATAGGTGCCACTTATGATACGTTAAGACTCTCTACCACCGGTTCGGAAAGCTGCTTCTACTGAGAAGAGCCGGCAAGAAACTTAGCAGTTGCTCTTTTCTCAAAAAAGAAAAGGTTAAAACAATAAGAAAACAATACAACACAAAGGTACATTATGTTACAAGTATTATGTATTGTAAAGGTACCGTAAGAACACCAATCTCTTTAAATTTTTCACGAAGTCAAAGGTCATTGCACGAAGTGATATACGCGTGATCCGAGTTTGTAAATAGAACGAATGGCTCTTTTCTGCTATGATAACTTCTGTAGGCGCGTTAAGCACTTTTTGGTAGGGGGTAAAAATGTAGATTCGCGTGACCGTGACAGACATGCTCGCGAATATTATAATTATATACTACATTCGAAATTAAACTTTAATGCCTCAGTGTTAAGGTTTATACTCTAATAGTTTTAAGTAAAAAAATTTAAAAATTAAATATTCGTTGTCACTTATATCGGCTGTCCCTATGACTGGCAATTTTTTTAAAAATAAGCTACGATTGTTATACCTATACTTATACATCAAATAAATATTATAAATGCGAAAGTTTGGATGGATGGATGTATGGATGGATGGATGTTTGTTAATCAATCACGCCGGAACGGCTAAGCGGATCTGGATGAAATTTGGCACAGAGATAGATTATAGTCTGGGATAACACATAGGCTACTTTTTATCCCAGAAAATTAAGGAGTTCCCACGGGAACCAAAAACCTCAATCCACGTGGACGTAGTTGCAGGCATCAGCTAGTATATTATAAGGTAGAAAGTAACCTCTTTCCGTCCTTGGGCTATAAAATATTCAATCGGGCAATCTCGCGAGTGCCCCAAACAACTAAGCGGGCACAGCATAAAAATGTTGCATTAACGGCTACCAAGAATAAGGTACTGTTTACACAGAGCCGACCAAAGCCAGGGACGTGGTCACAACTCACAAGGTCGGTTATCTAAATATAGACTGACTGACTGACTGACTGATCTATCAACGCAGAGCTCAAACCACTGGACAGATCTGGCTGAAATTTGGCTAACAGATGGCTTTTATGACGTAGGAAAGTATTTTTGAAAATTCAACCCCGAAGGGTTTAATAGCCGCAAGCGAAGACGCGGGCAAAAGCTAGTAATATACAAATATACCTACTTACTAAGGCCCGTACTAATAAAACCGATATCAGCCTAGGTACACGTTCTCAAGCATCGTATTTTAAGTGCCCTCTCACATTCATAATAATAATATGGTGTTATCAAAAGATCAAACGTATTTGATTTAAGTTTTTTACTTTTGCAGGGTTATCGTTCGTATATGTTAATAAGTCCTTGTGTTAATGTTTCTGAATAAACGGTTTATTATTATTTAAAGCAGTGTCACTCGACCTATCACTGCTAAGTTCGCTAAGTCTAAATCGAAGGTCCGATAAAAAACAAAAAACACCGACTACGTCCCTGGCACTGGGTTCTGTGTAAACGTTTCCTTAGCGGGTATACCATAAAAATGTAGGTTTAATAGCGCGGCGACGAATAATTCGCTTCAAAATATCCGGAGTTCGGTTCTTTATGGGTTTTCAACGGTAATTAAAAAGACTCGCTTCCCGGCCGATGGTGTGACCTAAAATTGTATTTTAAGAATGCCCTGGTCGTGTGGAAATGTGTACATATTTTCTTTTTTTTAATTTCACTTTCACTATGAAGGAAAAACGTCGTGAGGAAACTTGCACGCCCGAGAGTTCTTCATAGTAGGTATGTTTTCAAAGGTTCACCTTTGTGGTAGTAGGTAAGTTCACCTCAGTAAGTAGTTCAATATTATATTAAATGCTAGTCTAGTTGATGCCCGCGACTTCGTCCGAGTGAAATAAGTTTTTTTACATAATACCCACGGGAAGTAACTCCTAAAGTAACCTATGTCACTATATCAAATTACATCGAAACCGATTTAAAACATGGGCCGTTATAGCGCAAAAAGACAGACACACTTTCGCATTTACAATATCAGTATGGATATAAAGTAAGTACTCAGTTATATTTTTTTCCTGAAGTGATATACCTATTAACTCTATGAATATAAAACAGATTCGGGAGCTTTTGATATATGTAGCGTCTAGCCTAGAGCTCCCATGAGCGGCGACCTTTAGCTCGTTGTATATCATGATCTACATGTATATATATTACCTCCCGAATCCGAGTTTTACGGCCCCGCTCCAACCATAAATATTATCAAGATTTTATTTTATATACGAACCTGGAGCTCTGTACAAATATGTTTGAAAATGTGAGAGAAACTAGCTGAAACAATGCGTTGGGTTCGATTGAATGGTATTTTGAAAATCTGTAAGGAGGTGAAATTTCCGAAAACACTTTCTTGTCAAATGCCAAATTACAGCCCCATCCGTCCAGTGGTTTGCGCTGTGCATTGATGACAAGTCAGTAACCTGTTATAATTTAAACACCGAAACTTGTGGCCGAAGTAATTTTATCAAAACATTTATCCTATATGACACGTTAGCAAAATATAATAATTGTTATACCCAAAGAGTATTTTTACAGAGTCTTAAGGTCACAGACACAATCTAAATACATAGGTAAAAATACCACAGACAATATACTACATCACCTTTTCCTTTTATATATTTGGACCAACTTTTGCCCAAGGCTTCGCACACGTTAAGTTCAATACTCATAAAAAAATTCAACTTTTTACAACAACAATTTTACCCTTTTTAGAGGTCATTTCCAAAAATCCTTTGTTAGCGGATGCCTACGTTATACTTACTCAATAGCTAGATACATAATAATATCTGTATGCCAAATTTTAGCCCAATCCGTCCAGTGGAGTGGGGCTGTACAATGTGCGTTGATGGATGTCTGATCCATCTGACTGACTTTGACTTGAGTCTTTGACTGACTGTCTGAGTCAGTCAAAATCAAAGTCAAAATATATTACTTAAGTATTCAAAGTTGGTACTTACTACTTACACAGTACACTTAATGAACGTCAAGTATACAAAGTAGTAGACTTGATGGTGATAATTAACGACGGTATATTAAAACTGAAGCTACGACTGTTCCATGCGCGCCCTGGTCTGAGAAGAGCCCACCACAAACTCAGCAGGGTATTTTGAAGATATCATATATAGGTATATAGAATTACTTACTTAGATTTAAAATTTAAAAGTGTTTCAAATACCACAGATACATAATAGCTGTTATTGTTTGCAGTAAAACGCACTGAGCGCATGTGAAAGCGGCCCCTGTCCCCACTCCCCAATCCCCGCTAAATCGCCCCCGATCCGGCCCTGTATTCATCAGGTCACGACTTTACCGTGATCGCCCAACTCGGCAAACTCTATCACCCTTAATATATTTTTATAGTCAATAAAATTCGGATTTAAACAATGAATATTTTATTTTTATTTTATTTAAGTACCTACTTAACTAGGTATTTGTATTCCACTATTAGAATCTAGACTCCAGACAGATGAATGATGATGTTCGTCTTTGGAACTCTCTCCCTCTTAATATTAGGCAGGCAAAATCTTTGCCTATTTTTAAGAGTCTCTTAAAAAAGCACTTTTTGCCTCCTTAATTTTGTAAATCTAATTCCTTACATTCTATTCCTTAGATAGAAAGCTTATATCTAAATATACCTATACCTATTATTTGTTATATATTTAACTTGTATGTATTTATGTATGTATATGTATGTATGTATTTATGTATGTATATGTATGTATGTATTTATGTATGTATGTATATGTATGTATGTATACTATTTATGTATGTTTTTATGAATTATATGTATTTTATATGAACAGATTTGTGTATTTTATATTATAATAGTCTTTAATTACCTACTTTGTGTGCACCCTCATTAATTTTTTTTTGTTATTAGTTCCTTTTCTGGTTGCCTGGAAGAGATCGCTTCTCAGCGATAAGGCCGCCTCTTGTACAGTTTTCCATAATTTCTTGTTTTTTAAATGTGTTTTATGTATGGTGTACAATAAAGTATATTTTCATTTCATTTCATTTCATGAACTGCTTTAGTGCTGCGCGACACCTTTTCATTATAGGTGTCACCGACAGTCCTCCGTACGGGCCATACTGCCAACGCTTAAAGCCATATTGTTTCATCCTTATTTTAGAACCGTCAAAGTACGTGACTTCAAACTGTCATTTTGAGTAGGTAATATTGCTTTAGTATTGCATGGAGGCAGACACCACACCGACGCACGTGCTGCTGGGATGCACGGGCGTCTCAGACCAACGCGAACGCTACCTCGGATCCCCAACCTCGCTACGAGAACACCTCGACAACCTGGGCGGCTTCTACAGCGAGCTCGGATGGCTGGAGTGACAACTGCGACGAGGTAGGGCAATTCACGTACAACAGACCTCCATGGAAGTTTAAGTGTGAAAAACTGCCCAGTAGGAGAAAGAAGGGCTGCCACGCTGATTGCATTGCAGTTTCGAAGCAGTATCTGCAGTTGGCATAACCGCAATTGAACTGTATTTGAACTGCAATAGAACTTCACAGCGGCTTGTGCATTTCCATTTTGAAGTCAGCGTGTAGTAATGCAGTCCGTCTGTCTTACACTAAGTAGCGTGCATGACATAGAGGCATAAAAGCACGGCTTACCCTAGTTTAAAAAGCTCAATGCTTATTTTTCATCATGACCTGCCTGAAAATAGGTATCTAATCTACCTAACCAATGCCTACCCTAGCTCCGAATACTGTGCACGACACTGACACTAGGTAATACACAAAAAAGACTCTAACAAATACAAGCTATGTATTGTGATTACCCACAGCCCGTACTTGTAAACAGGCATAATATGAAACTTTTAAAATTATTGTTTACCTGGTATTCGAACCTGGAACTTTAAGCTAGCCGCTAGTTTAAAGTCTAAAGTCTAAACCAACGAGGCACTGTACCAAGCCTGTAGGTATATAATGTATCCAGGACCGTGAGTCCACATTGAAACGTGCGATGAAAGTTGAAACGGATTGGTTTTCGGGAGCATAAAAAAAGGAATGAAATTGGAATGAGACGATTTTATTGTGTTCGCATAAAACAGGCTTAAATCCTCACTTTATTCACTGTAAAATCTGAACTCATAAAATCGAGTAGCTTCGGAGTTCACGCCGAGAATGTAGAACTCTATTTTAAACTTAATTCAAAAGTTAACGATGTAAAATCAAAGAATGGTTCGTTTTACGTAATGGTTTAGTACCTACCTGCCATTTATTAGTTAGTCAGCACTAACTAGTAGGTACTAATACAGTGTTTTTGGAGCAGCCAGTAAGGCGAAAATTATGACTATGAGAGATACGTCCCACAGGAGTCAGGAATATGCTGTGGGGAACCCATTGATAACTCCAGATAGTGGGGAAACCTCATCGTCGAGACATGGTCGAGACCATAGATAATATACCATATATACGGGTTGTCGAGACAGCAAAAACTGCATTCAAAAAATCTCCATTGGTCAGGAATTTAGAGCCCCGCGCTTTCTTCGAAGAGCCCCCCTACTCGCGTCGGATTGCTGTCACATCGGATTATGAGAGTGAGGGTACATAGTATTACACTGGTGTTTACGCACACAGACCATATAATCTCCGTTGATGACAGGTCGAGTAGTCGGTAGTCTCGTAGATTTAAATTCGGTCAGGACAATAATATTTTGTAGGCTTATAATTTAGTTATTATTTGAGTGAGTCAGAGGTATTTCGCTATAATAACTTTATACAGCACCGAGTTAGATAAGTATTTGGTTATGACCGACTGGTCGTTTATTTACTGGTATTTCGAATAGCATTTAACAAATAACTGTAGGTGATTCGCATTTCGACCGCATTTAGAGTACCCACGCAATACCCAGGCACTGCTAAAGGTGTGGACAAATGCAAAGCGGCGGTACAATACAGCCCTATTCTGTGAAAGCTGGATATGTTCTCTGACGTCACAAGGTATTCTAATACCTTAAGCTTGCGCGAGGACATAATATAGGTCTAATATATAGAGGCTTTATAGTTGGAGCCAATCAAATAGTCATCTCTGAGTTGAGGTGAGACTGCTTGTTTGCACAGCTTTCACACAGACTGTCGAAGTCAACGTACATACTACGCGTGAAAATATGCTATTGCGACGCGTCTTGCGGTCAACTTCAGACGCGACTAAATGATTGGCGCCAGCTATTACAAGTTGCGAAATGTGAAAATTGATACAAGTTTCATTTAACGATAATTTCCGGTGGATGCAGAACTATTGCTAAAAATTAACATTAATCTCCTTAAATGGAGCTATACGAAATCATTATTAAAATCTTAATAATTGGAGATTGGTTAAATTCAGCTTGGTCTTCTTGCTGCCCAGCCCATGGTGGTATGGTTTGTAGAACCGTTATACATTGGGGTCCCAAGGTGTTGGAATGGCAACCCTCACTGGAAAGCGCAGCGTTGGCAGACCCCCACTAGTTAACTGGACAGACTACATCCATCGAGACAAAGCAAACCGATGGATTAAGGCGACACAAAACTGCGGCGTGCCTGCAAGATACTTTTTGTCCAGCATAGTGGATGAGCGGACGTCTATCCGTTGACCACGACGTGCATGCAGTCCTAATGTAGTCTACCTGGAGTTAGACACTTACACAATACGCAAAAAAAAAAAATTACTCTAACTGTTAAAAATACAAGCTAAGTATTGTATTGTGAATTTGTGATTACTTACTTACTGATAAGTAAACTGAATAGTTATAGAAAATAAATGATTGTTTACCTGGAATACGAACATGGATCTTTAAGCTAGGCCCTACAGAAGACTTTTTGTCCAACATAGTGGATGAGTGGACGTCTAGTTGACCACAACGATGTTCTTGCTGCGACAATGGTCTTTGTCCAATAGAAAGAAAGAAAGAAAGAAAACACATTTATTCACAAACGGTGTTACAGACAAACATCTGTCATACATAGCTGTACACACAAAATTATGTTTGTCTGTGACACCACCCGGAATGGGTGTACAGCTCAGCCGTATGCCCAGCATCATACATATAAATGCATGCATGAAGCTGGACGCTGATTTTCAGCTGTGACCCGGGTGACGTCACAGCCAACGGATACCTCTATAAACTATACAAACAATTAACACATACTTAATTCACTACAAACCTAAGTCAAAGCATATACATAAGGGTTATTCATATTAAAGGCCAAAGCAAGATAATCAACAAACAACATAATATTATGTAAGTAAATATTAAATAAATATATTATACAAATATTAAAACGATCTTAAATATATAATTATAAATAATATATTATACAATAGAAGATAACATGCAAATAAATTAAATCAATTATACGCCGTATGTGCTACAAATTAAATATATCTACTTTCAAAATATTTATTAAATACCTAACTATATAATTGATATATCAACAGCGACATTTTCATGTTCCATTTGTTTTATCAAAATATACTGTTTTAATTTACGCCTAAAAGTATACTTACTGCGGCATTCCCGAATGGGTGGAGGGATATTGTTCCAACATCGGGTCGCCGCATATTTAAAACTGCCCCTAAACGCAGCTGAGCAATGTTGCGGAACACTTAAAGGCTTACGTGCACCTCTGAAATGATCTCGGCCCTCGTACATTCTTCCCAGCTTATCATAAATGTAGGATGGTCTACCACTTCTAAAAACTCCGAAAAGTAAGCTCGCAAGGTGTAACTTCCTCCGAGATCTCATTTTTAGAAGCTTATGTTTATTTAAATAAGGTGTAACATGAGTATAACAATAGCGGAGGAGTGTTAACCAATCAGAAGTGATTACGAGCGTTACTCTATTATTATAATTGATTTTCTGAATGACAAAGTTGCATGGAAGCAACCGGCCGCGCATCCAGTGACCCACAAGTCAGTGTAGTACTTGTAACGTAACGTATGTGTTGTATTGTTTAATTATTGTAACATTTTCATTTTTAAGAAAAGAGCAACTGCTGAAATTCTTGCCGGCTCTTATCAGTAGAATCATTTTCCGAACCGGCGGTAGGGTCATAACGCATCATAATTGACTAAGTTGTCTTACGATAAATAAATAAATAATTTATCATTTTACACTGTAGCAAACATTTTCGTAATAAGGCCCCTTTATTAAAACGTATTGACGCGTTGGAATTGCAGCCAGTTGCAGCCGCGCGACTTGTCTGCTTATGCCTTTAGTGCAATTTGCAATTTGCTGCAATAGGTGCTAAAATTATGATTGCTTAAGTAAACTTTTAGGTATAAGATACGAGTAGGTTTTGAAGTAATTTGGATTTTGGAGTAACTAGACGTCCAACCTACTTAACTATTTTAAACGACTAGGTTGTTAGTCAACTAGTAATAGTGGTAGTTAGGTAGTTTTTGTATACACTACAAGTTAGCCCTTGACTGCGATCTCATCAGATGGTAAGCGATGATGCAGTCTAAGATGATAGCGGCCAGCGGGCTAATCTGTTAGGGGCATGGCAGTTATAATTAACCCATACCCCTAATCGATTTCTACACGACATCGTACCGGAACGCTTAATATCACGTCTTTGCCGGTAGGGTGGTAACTGGTAATTAGCCACGGCCACAGCCTCCCACCAGGAACTTACTTAACTGAGAATAAAATAGACCTAAGTAACAGGTAGCTACCTATACAATATAAGAAAATGTGGATTTATGTCCAACTACCCTGCAGGTGGACACTAATACAGCAGTCTGATGTATTTCACAAACAGCAGAAAATAATAGCGAAGTTTTTGACTGCAACCTTATCTATACTAAACATTTATTGAAAATAATACAATAGAACTTAATGCTAGCTAGCCTAACCTAATTTCTATATAAATCATGCCCGCGTGGAATGGTGGCAAGAATGCTGACTGCATTTCCGCGCTGGACAGCCAGGCTGATCCTTTGCGCAAAAAATGAGCCAGCCCTTCTGTCACCAGCAATTAACCGCGGTGAAATATCTCGTAAAATTTTTTTGCCACTAAGACTCCATGGCCCCAGGGTCTCCACGGCAAACGGAACAAATATGTAACTCTCTATGAGAGAGGCATACTTCCGCCGCTTGCCGGTTTCAGCCTTTTCTGCTGCGGCTCCCGGCCTTGCTATCTCCCTGATATGACACGGGGCCAATGTGTCTACGCATGTTGCGTCCCACATTAGCGCCCGTCCCCGTTCCCAGGGAACCAGCGTCAATCCATCAGGTCTCTTGCCATCATCCCTACTAATCCCTGCCGGCTCAATGAGCGCAGGAATATAGCTATGGAATATATATTTCCCGGCTGAGTTTGTTGTGGGCTCTTCTGGTCTGAACCAGGGCGCGTTTGGAACCCAATCATGCTTTTTAAGTAAATTTTTTAGACGAAAATAAGTGTACCTACAGTGTACCGATATTTAATAAATAAATGACTATGACTATGACTATGGTGGCAAGAGCCCCAAAAGCCCCAAGAGTCCAACTTGGTAGGTAGATATTGAACATTAGTGATTATAGGTAGAACCTTTTTATATTTTTATAAGTCGAGGTATACAATTTATTGATGTTAGCAATAACATGGGTAGGGTCTGGCGATCTGGTCTGGTTACGACTTTTTAGTATGCTGGTTTGCATTAAGTAGGTAAGTTTTTTTTTACGCCACTACAAGTTAGCTCTTGACTGCAATCTCACCTGATGATAAGTGATAGACTGCATCTAAGATGGAAGCGGGCTAACCTAGGTTAGGGGTATGGCAGGTATATTAAACCCATACCCGTAGTCGGTTTCTACTTTCTACACGGCATCGTACCGGAACGCTAAGTCCCTTGGCGGTACGTCTTTGGCGGTAGGGTGGTAACTAGCCACGGCTCAAGTCTCCCACCAGATCACACCAGAGAAAATTCAGATATTATAAATTCCCAAATGGACCCTGCCGGGAATCGAACCCGGGACTTCCCACGTTAAGAAAACAGTGTGCAACACTACGCCGGCAGGCAGGTAAGTCGTCAAAGTAAGTAGGTATGTCACAGTAAGATTGTAAAAACCGTTAGTTTATAATATAACGTTTTTTATCTCGATAGATTATAAACTGTCGACAGATTGTGAACCGAAACATACTGCTTACAATTTAACGCGTTATTTTTCGGTAAATTGTAATATATTAGGTATATTAACCCGATAGAACCTAAGTGCACTACCTGAATATTCATGTCAAACCCTAACCTAACCTATAGTTCGCGCGCGAGTTGAATGCAGAGTAAATGTATGGTGACACTTACATTTACTCTGCATTCAACTCGCGCGCAAACTGTACAAGAAAGAGACAAGAAAACGTAAAAACAATAAATATTTCATAAATTAATACTCAGAACATTGAACGGTTCACAATCTTTAGACAGTTTATAATCTAGCGGGATAGAAACCGTTAGATTATAATCTAACGGATTTTACAATCTTACGGTGACAGGTACATACGAATCAGATAACAGATTATGGAGAGATTAATACAATTTTAGCGTCAACTACCTACCTAGTTACTTAAAAACTTATCCGTTTCGTTCCACTCCGCTATAGTGGAAGGGCACCATAAGAGAGATCCAGAAAGATTCTAATCCACTTGTTTATAGTTAAACATCGAAGGAAATATCGCTTTTAATTAGTCGAAAGCACTCAATAAAAATACATTAACAGCCGCGGCATCCTCACATCTCGTAGTGTCATTAGGAGACTCCTCTGGAGCCCTAAAACCAATAAATAGCGCTCCCTTGCGGCGCTCGTAGATCAAGACGACTTTTATGTGTAACCATAATTAAATAGCCCCATAAAACACCGTACAAACGTAAATAAATGTCTTACGCCCGCCTCGAAAGTAAGCAAACATTGAGATAAGTTAACATTGTTGTACAAAATTTCTAATACGAGTAATTTAAAGAAATCTAAGCAGAAATTACAAATTCGAAGTCAAGTTTACGACTATGTGACAGTAACTGTACTTTATAACTACGAGTTTTAGCTCACCGATCGATAATAAAAGCGTATTATTTATGAAGAAAAGGAGCTCACCTTGGGTGCACGTAAACAAATGAACGCAAGCCAGCAAGAAAATCCAGTTTCCAACGCCGTAACGACACATTTCTGTCCGACACATATTGTAAAACACTGAAACAACACTACACTGCAAGTTTTAATTCATCGTATTCACATTTTCACATAAAAATCGTAAAAAATTCGTGCGATACTTTAAGCGACGCAGAGCCCAAACGAAGGCGAGAGAGCCGCCATTTTCGGCCGACTGAGACTGCTGCGTTCAGAAATCCAACTCGAACCGAACTCAATAACCAAAGGTCATTGTCCCGAACAATCATGTTAGAGACTGGTACGAAGTTAGCCAACAAAGTGAGTTTTAAGTACAAACTGAAGCTAGCTACAAGTGAAACTGAGCATAGACAATTTTGTTTCTTTTTAAAGTGTAGGGTGACTATACACGATCCGACAGTCACTTTTATCGAAACTTAAAAACAATTTTCAGAATTTTTATGAAATTTTAGTGTTTGGATCTTTTATTTGCTTTAATAGTCAAAGAAAATTAACAATCAAAAGAATTGAGCGTTTTTTTAAAAACCGGTAACTATATAAAGTAACGTCATCGTCAATGTCATTTTCAGCTTGCTCATCACTAGTGTCGTTTCAAATTCAAGATTCAAGAATCGAAGAAGCTCATCTGCGACTGCGTTCTTAAAATTATCGCGAAATTCCTATCAATTTAGCAAAATTGTAATCCTAGTGTTAATATTACATTAGTAAATTCGTTAGACTTGTTATTATGGCAGACAAGAAAGGTATTTATGCGATTTAATTACTGCTTTTCTTTGTTCGTTTCTCTACTTATGGCTGACATATGTAACGTCATTTTGTTTCGTCATTGATTCGCAGTTTTTGCAATATTATCCACTAATTCTATCGTTGAAACACTTCAACGTTACAAAATCCTCATAAGATTAATAGTAAATTGCTTTTGAAAATCTAAGCTTCACTCGTAACTGCGATCAATATTCTGTATTCAAGATGGAGGTTCATCTCCGATCGAAGAAGGCGGGATCATTGGATGCGAATTTCATCTCATCTCATTGCTTATCACTCGAATAGTTTTAATTATAGTAGTTTACACTACAACTTAAAGATTTTTTGTCTTATCTATGTAAAATATACCTCCTTACACGTAGTCAGCCAAGCTGAGTGGCCCAATTTACTCGTAGTCACGGCTATTATGCTATTTATGTACTCAAATCTACGTTGACTCGTTACTGTAATACCATCCAGGAAGTTACTAAGGTGTTAAATGTAAGTTTTCTCCAGTAATTGTACCTAAGTAATTATTGATCCTTAGAAAAACCATGAAATATGCTATCTGGATCCTTATCTACTCAGATTCTAAATAGTTCACTTGTTCTTAATAATAATCTTGAAATCTGGATTCAGACATGCGGGCCTGTAGAACATACTTTTCACAAAACCAAACTAGTTATTTTATTTTTTAAATTTTCTTAAAATAAATTAATAAAATTACAAAAAGTCCCACAAACACTGACAATATAAGCTATAGTACGGCTTCTTAGCTTGAAATACAGTCCCATCCGGAAGAAAGCATGAAACTTGGCATGCATGTAGCTTTGACATATATAACTCAATATAGAAGTAGAAACACCTCTAGAAATGATTTTTTTCCCCCCTCCCCCCCTATTTTGTATGCCAAATCGTGTTTTTTTAATTTTTTCAGGAAAACGGTTATAGCTATGAAAAAACTGTCAATAGCCGAAATGTTCTTCATTAAATTCCCTACAATACATTCTTTGGATGTATGTTGATACAACTTATAGTTCTCAAAATAATCTAACATTCATTGGGTTAAACACAGGGATTCAAGCAATTTATTAAAACTACCAGTCAAGTTCAGTGAAAAGTATGTTTATTTTAATTCATATCGCAGGAATCTCCCCCGCACTTACAGAGACCAGTACAGGGAAGCCCTGACTTCCTACATAGGCATCGACCAGTTATGCAGCTGCGGCAGGAGCACTTAGTTAACTCCTTTACGGATGCCGAGGTTTCTTTTTTCGTGCTCCATAATGGAGTCCAAACACCACCTTCTTTCTTCCATCCCCAATCCTCGAAATCAGGATATTCAGGGTTTGCTATCAAGCACCAAATGTTGGTGGCAGCCTATCCATAGCCCGCCCCCTGATAAATAACGTCTTTCTTGCTTGGTCGATATCTTCCACGTTGCTTGTGTTATCGTAAGTAAGGATAACATATCTTGCCAAACGTCCAAATGATGAGTTTCAATTTTGTGTACGGGCTGTGATAATTGTTGGAACACTTTTGTGACTTCAGGGAAGGACTTCCACGTTTTCCAAAACGACTTCTTTCCTTTCCCACAGAATCATGATACAGTATCACAGCCTGTAAATGCATGAAATAACAAAATACAACTGCATCTGTCTGGACCGAGGGTAGCCACGAGTTGGTGGAATGCAATACCTAATACGTGAAGGTTTTCCAACACTGAAGGATAGCTTAAAAAAATTATTTGAATAAATTGTGGATATCCTTCAGTGTTGGAAAACCTTCACGTATTAGGTATTGCATTCCACCAACTCGTGGCTACACTCGGTCCAGACAGATGCAGTTGTATTTTGTTATTTCATGCATTTACAGGCTGTGATACTGTATCATGATTCTGTGGGAAAGGAAAGAAGTCGTTTTGGAAAACGTGGAAGTCCTTCCCTGATGTCACAAAAGTGTTCCAACAATTATCACAGCCCGTACACAAAATTGAAACTCATCATTTGGACGTTTGGCAAGATATGTTATCCTTACTTACGATAACACAAGCGACTTGGAAGATATCGACCAAGCAAGAAAGACGTTATTTATCAGGGGGCGGGCTATGGATAGGCTGCCACCAACATTTGGTGCTTGATAGCAAACCCTGAATATCCTGATTTCGAGGATTGGGGATGGAAGAAAGAAGGTGGTGTTTGGACTCCATTATGGAGCACGAAAAAAGAAACCTCGGCATCCGTAAAGGAGTTAACAAAGTGCTCCTGCCGCAGCTGCATAACTGGTCGATGCCTATGTAGGAAGTCAGGGCTTCCCTGTACTGGTCTCTGTAAGTGCGGGGGAGATTCCTGCGATATGAATTAAAATAAACATACTTTTCACTGAACTTGACTGGTAGTTTTAATAAATTGCTTGAATCCCTGTGTTTACACCAATGAATGTTAGATTATTTTGAGAAGTATAAGTTGTATCAACATACATCCAAAGAATGTATTGTAGGGAATTTAATGAAGAACATTTCGGCTATTGACAGTTTTTTCATAGCTATAACCGTTTTCCTGAAAAAATTAAAAAACCACGATTTGGCATACAAAATAGGGGGGGAGGGGGGGAAAAAATCATTTCTAGAGGTGTTTCTACTTCTATATTGAGTTATATATGTCAAAGCTACATGCATGCCAAATTTCATGCTTTCTTCCGGATGGGACCGTATTTTCTATTTTCTTGAGCTAACGAGCCGTACTACTAGTTAAAACAAAGTCCTATCTTATTATTCATAAAAACACTTCCATAGATAGATGCAAATTATTTAACATTAACATTAAAATTACATAAAAAACCAGCCTTGATGTTACATGTGTCAGCCATTGCTAAATGCAATATCTTAAGCTCTTTTATATTTAGGTCGCTCAAAACTTCAAATATGTCCTGTTCAAATCATGAGCAGTTCTTGTCGCATATTATAATATTTATTGATCTATTTGATTCTACTTACTTGTATTATTGATCTTTTGGGATGCCTAGCTGCAACAAATTGGTATGCCAGTCAATACATATGTACTCTTGTGTAGATATATACTCTGTACATGAGGAACAGTATTAGAAGTTTTGTGCGATTTAACTCTTATCAGAAGTTAACTATAAAAAAATTGACAGGTTTTCATTGTGCTTAGGGTTTGACTAAGCACATTTTGAGTAAAATGTGATTATAATGATGCGTTACCCGCCCTCCCCCCTTCCCTTCACCCCCTAATTCTACAGGAGCCGCGGAGGTGACTCGGCCGTTCCTCGGAGCTCCAATAAGAATCACTATCATGTAATGACAATACATAGAATTTTCTTTCTTTTACAACTTTTTTTTGAAACATAGTACAGAGAGAAACGGTATTTATGATCTGTGCGTAACAGCGTGTGGACGAACGTATGTGTATTTGATTATAATGTAACCCGTATTTTTATGGTTTGAATGCTATATTAATAAAAAAAACAACATTCAATAATAATGAAATATTTAATTTTGGATATGTACTCCTAACCTCATAATATGTTAATTTAACTTCAACAAACTTCGTTTAAAATTATCGCAAAGTTAATAATCTTTATTTGTATATTTTAAGAAAAATTGTGTTTTTATGAAACAAATTATTTAGTTAGGTTTTCATTAGGTAATAGCAGTATGATGTGTTATAAATATACCTACTGAATAAAAGAAAATATTCCATTATTCTAAATATTTTACATTGACACAATGCAAGATATGCATAACTGTGTGTAAATAATATAATATAAACTACATAAGTCTGTGACCTCAAAAGTGTGCATAAGAGACCTCCAATATAACAGGTTATTTTAACAATAGAATGCACGGGCCTTCATTCATTTACATTTTATAACTCCGCTCAAGAGACCAGCAAAACCTGTTTTGAGAATTGAATCATAACTTCCATTCTCAACAAATTCTTACTTGTTTATCTTTTTTTTTGGCTTAAAAACTGCATTTTAAGAACAAAACACAGTTCGAATAGTTTATAATTTTTTAGTAAAGGGCTTACTTTACACAATATAGGTAAAACTCATCATAACTCATATTCAGTTTGGAGTGACGCCACCATTGGCGTAAAACATTTTTCCTTTTTTCAAAAAATAAAATAAAAAAACAATTTATTCTAGAATTTAGAATAGCAATCAAATCATAGAAAGTTATTAAGTGCTTTCAAGTAATTATACTTTTTTTTATTTAAAAATATAAGAATTTATTTGTATTACAAAAAAAACTTAGAATTTTGTATCTAGAAGGACTGAAAATCAAGTTAAAGCTAAATGGTTGGCTGTACAGTAGATGTTTTTGGCTTGAATATATTTGTATAGACATGATTACCAGCCTTTCTAGAAATGAGAAATTACAAAAAAGTATAATCACTTAGTAACACCCCTTAGTTAACACTATACTATAAATATGGTAAAAAAATTTGTCTTAAGCTCACATTAAAAAAAACAAGGTTTTGTCTCTTTAATAATTCTTTTGTACTTAATTTAAAAAAGAGACGGAATTTTTTCCAGTTTAAATTTTTATTGATGTTCCTATTTCTCCTTATTCTGAAGTCATTTAGTTGATTCAGCTTATTTTTTTACCTGAGTTTTATTTTTATCACTAATTCTTTAAAAATAATAGCAACTGGTTGTAACAAATCTAATTAGAAACAAATTCTAAAGTAGTAGTAAAGCAATTCAAATAATAACATCGGTTTGCTATTATTATATTTATTTTGTTTGCCAGATTTTTTGCACATTATTTTAAAACATTGAGGTATTTTAATCTTATTCTATTATTTAATTATGAACCGACAAATTATCACAAAAAATATACCTCATTGTTTTTAAGACTTTCCCTTTGGCATTTTTTCGTGTCATTGGGTTGTCTTATAATTTAATTTTTTGGTTTTTAGACTTCCAAAAGCTAACACGTTAGATTTATGTCTAGTAAAATTGAAATGATGGCAAAAAAATCTACATGAGTATAGCTTGCATTTTTTTAGTAGATTTATTATTATTTATATACTTAAATCATCATTTTAATTTTACAACTTGGAACTTTAAAATTATTAACTTTAATTTTAAGATTCCATCTTTGTTTATAAATAGATGCAACTTTTTTAAGAATTAAAAGTCACATCTATTGTTAAGATTGAGTGTTTACACTAACAAAATTAATAATAAATAAACCAGTTTTCTTTATTTCAATTATTAATTATTATATGACATATGTATTTTAAAAATAAAACTGATTTATTACATTATATTATCCACACAAAAAAAACATTCTTTTAATTTCTTTTTGTGGATATGAGTAAGGTGATGGCAAAAATGGCCCAAATATTGTTGAATTTCTTGGGCCCTTTTTGATTTTGTATGTTTACACAGTAAGTTAGGTTAATTGATAATATCAGTGTTGTAAATCATTTTGCTCCCTTTCACAAAATGGTCTGCAGTGCTTTAATCGTCTATATTGCCTTTTTAATTTACTTCTTCAATTGTGGACTTAGACCGAATAAATATTTTAGCACTAAATTCTGATCTGAAAAATTCCTAACACATGTTAGAATTAAAAATATAATTGCTTCATTTTACCGCCTTTTTTTTTTTTTTTTTTTTTTTTTTTTTTTTTTTTTTTTTTTTTTTTTTTTTAACGCTGGGAAATGCGTTTAGGCATCCCTCCCAGACGTAGGCAGATGAACTGCCGTGCCTCCGAGAGGGTATGTGGGACTCACTGGCACTCCAGAATACCCACTAAAACCCAGCGGCGCTTCTGCGCATCGCCTTAAGGCTGGGTTACGGGAGCGCCAAGGGCATTCGTCCGCAACCCAGCCAGCGACATCCACCGGAGCGGACCCACCTTCGGGGACAAGGTGAGGTGCACCTCCCGACCCGGGTTCCAACCCCGCTCGACGGGCGACAGACAGGTCTAGTCAGTCGCCCGGAGCTCTCCTTATTCCATTGGAACCCCTTGTTGGGCGGAGGGAGGGGGCTTATCCCCATTCCCTCCCCTCCTCTTTCCCTTGGGTGGGAGCTCACACGCCTTGCCGCCCACTCGGTGTTCCGACGGCCGCCCGGCCGCCGCACACACGACGCAGCGCAGCTCCGCGGTGCAGCCTCGGGCCTTGTGGCCTGGTTGACCACAGCGGTAGCACAGTCCGCTGCGGTCAACCCCCTCCGTGCATTGGGCGCCCACGTGCCCAGGTGCTAGGCACCTGTAGCACATCATGGGGCGGGCGTCCAGCAACTCTACCCGGGCGGACACCCACCCCACCGTCAGGCGACCCCCTGCCGCAATCTTTTTGGCGGCAGTGACGGGGCAGCGCACCAGTGCCGCGCCCAGCCCGTCACGCCTGGCCCCCACTTCGCCGGCTCTCACCTGCTCCGCGGGGCACTCTCCGGCCCTGGCGATCGCCGCCGCCACCTCCGCACTGGTGACGGAGTCGTCCAAGCCCGACACCCGCAAGTCGACCGACTTTACAGGTCGGGTGACTCGGACGATCTCGTCACCCAAGACCTCCCGGAGCCTAGTGGCCAGGGAGTCCGCCCTCTCCGCGCTGATAGCTTCGGCCCCGGGGAACTCGAAAATCCGGCCCCCCGTTATCGCCTTCCGGAATCGGACGCCCTGGGCACCCAACTCCGCCCCGTCGATTTTGGCCTTCGCGGCGGCGATCACCCTCTCGTATGTGGCGCCCCTCTCCACTGCCGCCGGCAGCAGCGTCAGTACCACCGCCGACGACTGGGGAGTGCGGAGTTTGCGGGGCTTGCGGGCGCGACCCTTCGCCGCTGGACGCCCCCCAGGACCGACCTTCGTCCACCCCGAAGACGGCTGCTGCGACCCCTGCTGCCGCCGTTCTTGAGGGCCAGGCGTCTGACCGCCCTGCCCTCCCTTCCCTTTGTTGTTTTTCCTCTTCTTCTTCTTTTTCCCTTTCGCCCTCCCCGCCTCCCTCGCATCGGAGGGTAGGGAAGAGGAGGAAGGGAGCGGGTCCTCCGTCTCCGGCCGAGTCCTGTGCGGTCTCGGCGTCGTCCCCGCTGGGCCCTGAGGCGTGCCAGGTCCTGCGGGTCCGCTAGGCGGGCCACGGGCCGGCGCCGTTCTCGGCGGGGGCGCCCTCGCTCCCGTCGCCCCGGAGGGTCCCGGAGCCGGCGCCGACGCCGCGCCCGCGTACGTGGGCCCGCCCTTCCGCCTATCGGAGGCCAGAGGCGGCCTCACGGACCGTTCCGGGAGGAGTCTGTCCTCGATGGAGGCCAGGCGGGCATTTAACATCCCGCCGACCTGCAACATCACTGCCCGGCAGATCTCCTCCACGGAGGTCGCAGCGGCGGCAGCAGCAGCAGGGGGGGTGGCCCCTGGACGTCCACCCCTGACCCCGTCCTTGCGGGGAGGAGGCCGCGACCCAGAGGGCGCCTCCTCGGTCCTGCCCGGGGGAGTAGGGGCGGAAGCCTGCCTCCGCGCCCTCTCCATCTCGTCTCTCATTGACGCCAACTCCTTACGGAGACTGGCCATTTCGGCCTACAGGCGGGCATTGTCCGCCTGCAGCTGCCGTGTCTCGTCCGAGATTGTGCGCGACGCCAGAACAGCAACGGCCACCTTAATAGAGGCCGCCGCGTCCTTGAGGTCGCGCACAAACGTCCCTTTCAAGTTGGAGGACTTGGTGGCTACCTTCGTTATGAGGTCCAAGTCCTCCAACACGTTCTCCTGAAGGCGGGCGGCGGTCTGGTCGTCCACCCGCTTCACCGGCTCGCGCGCGTCACGCTTGAAGCGCGCCACGGCGGCCTCCTTCAGGAGAACCATCTCCTCCTTCTCTTTGGCCTGGGCTCTCGCCTCGGCCCTCTCCTCCTGGGCACGAGTCTCCCGAGCTTTGCCCAGGCCAACGTAGCGCCCATGAATGGGCGGGCGCCCTCGTCCACGTCTGACGGCCGGCGTCCCCGGCCTCTCCTCATCGGAGGAAACGTCGTCTCCCTCGCTGAGGCGAGGCCGTTTCACCCCTGGCAGACATCGTAACGACGTCGAGGACGCAGACCCCGACCTGGATCTGCTGTCCACGGACACGAGGCTGTAGTCGTCCGAATCCATCGACGTGTCTACAACCCCCGCATCCCCTCTCCTCTCTCTCCGGGACCTCTCTGAGGCTCCCTTTCCCTCCTCTCTATTCTCCTCCTCCACCAAGTTTGGGTTTATGTTTTCCATACTGTTCCCACGAGTATGGGGGATATAAGTAGTCCGCCCGGGTGGTGCCCCCTGCACCCGAGTAAGCCTAAATAAGCCAGGGTTTCGGCCGGTTCCCTGGCTGGGGTGCGCTAACGACTGATGCCCTGTGAGGTCAGGGCGAATCCTTCAGCCATTCATCCTCTCGCCGCGCACAGAGCTTAGGATTAGGATCATTTTTTATAGAGGTTTGTTCCTCGCGGTCCGGGCGACCAAGCCAAGACCCTCGGTCCCAGTGTCAGTCGTGAGACATGACCACGTCCGACACTCCTAAGGGGATTCCGAGTTGGTGGCGTGGACTGCGTGAGACTAATTCCCAAACAGTCCGCTCGGAGGCAGGGTGAGTGCACACCGAGCTTGCTCGCCTGAGGACACCCTCCCCTCCAGAGGATCCTCCCTCCTCCGCGTGACCTCTGAAAACAGAGGCACGCTGGGCGTTCCCGCCCCCCTTCGGTTATTTTTTAACGAGGTTTTCTTCCTCGCGTTGGGCCTCCTCGCCCTTCCTCCCCCCTAGGTTCCTCCACTGTGCCCTCTGCTGATCAGAGGGACACGCGGAGAACCTTACCCCCCCGCCAGGTTATTAGCCATGGCTAGCAATATCCCATAAAGGGAAATTGCTAACCATGTTTACCGGGGTGCACCGGCCCAAACACTGCTCTTCCCTCCGGACGTATCCAGAGGGACCAGCAGTGCCCGGGCACACTTGGAGGTTACCTGGCCCGCCACCCCTTCATTTTACCGCCTACGTCAACTGATATCAATTTTTCGATACCTAAATTTTTATGACAATTATTAATTTAAAAAATATTGTAGATGAAACTACGCGTTAATATTTTTTAATAAATTAAACAGGCAATTTTCGATAACCGTATTTATAATTTAACTAAAAAAAATGTTAACATGAATGACACTTGTTAGTGCGTGTGACTAGTACAAGAACGATTGAAGATAATTTCAGAGCTAAAAATTCTACATCTATTATCTTCTTTCGTTGTCTTTGGTAAAGTTACCATGAGAAAGGTGCATGCGATTATAAGCTTTATTTGAAGGACAGGGAAGGATGCGTACTGCGTGTACTGATTTTTGTATTTTAAAAAATATGACCCACATTTTTAGGACCCCAATTATTGACCTATCCACTTTTTAAACTTTATCCAGCTGGCTAGCGGTTTTTACAGGGCTCCAGATATTAATCTTTTTCCCTTTTAGCAAAAACATAATTTAAAAGAGCTGGTGTTATAATATTATGATCCAATAATGTAACAGCAGATCTTTTGACGTTATTAAACCAGTAATCTGACCAATATTTAATGGTTTTAATAATTTCTACAGGAGGGTATTTAGAGATAATCTAATAACAACATGTTGTAGTGGACTAAGTATTTATGTAAATGGAAACGGTGGTAACCAGGATTTTTTGTGATTATTTACATTTTTTCATACATTTTTTGCTGTTTACCAGCAGCCGAGTTTATTCTCGATTACGCCACTGATTTCTTTGCTTGAAAATTCGTGTTTTTTTTCTTTCGTATTTTTTTTAAAACCTTTAAATTAGTAAAGTAGTTTTATGTTTAGTTTGTAGTACGTGCATGTGTTTACCAGGGAATGCTATTTTAGAGAGGTTTTTTGTTTTGTCATTTCGCATGTTTCTGTGTCCTTCAACGCACTCATCATAGAATTTGTTTTCTAAAACCAGAACTACGCTTTTTTGCAAACGCTTCTTTAGATGAAACAGCAAAATATATATGAAGATGTCACCTTTTGTAACGAAAAATGTTTGCTAATGTTTGCAAAAACATTAAATCTTGGTACACAGTGTTTTAGTTTAGATAACTCAAATAGATATAATTTTCTTTTTGTTTTTTCGAGAATGTTCACGACGTTCACGTTTTGAGCCGCCATTTTGTGGCAGCCATGTTTCGAAGTTCGTGCAGCGAATAGCAATACCCAAAAACTAAATTTAATATTATGTTCTTAATGGTACAAAAGTGCTTGAACATTTATCTCGATATTTTTTAAATACCTACTATTAATATTGACGTTGCGCGAACTATATTTCGTATGCAAGCTCCATTATAAAATACTGCGTTTCGATTGGCTATTTTATTATCATTCAAAAATATATATATTCTAGTATTTCTTCGAGCTTGAATGCTAATATTTTAATCTTGAGTTCCATCTATAGACTCATTAAATTATCATCAACCTTTTACAATTGATTTGAAATTTTTTTAATGAGTGGGTATCCAAAATGAAATTCCACACCTTTTTGTTTATAGTTGGAGCGCAATGATCACTAGCTATGTTATAAATAAATAAAAAACTAATGTCTTTTATAAGGTTCCTTATTGTTTGATGATTGTTTTGTTATTTAAGATGTTTTCGAAATGTGGTCACACTGGCTAAAAACATAGTCATCGACATATATTTTTTAACCCCCGACTTCCAGACATCGTCCTTGATGCGTTCTTCTTACGTGGTATCGTAGATCCTAAAAGTTAGAACCGATTTCAGTGTGATTTCCTGGTGGTGTAGCAAGGATCTTTGAAAATTGGAAGCTATTTTTTGCTAGATTTTGATGATGGCATAAGATTCTTCTCATTGGTTGCGCTCTACAATCATTGGTAACAGCGTTCACACTAGGAATAGGAGTGACTTACTATATTGTGACGTCATAGCTGAAAAAATATTTTGCTTCAATAGATCTTGTAGTGCTAGAATTTAGTCAAATAATGGTAGCAAAACATCGTTATAAGCTTTACTTTGCAAACCGAAATTTTCAACTGATAGTTGACAACTTGACACGTCTTTGACTTTCCTATTCTTACTCTGAACGCACACCTAATGTATTTGGGCCCTATTTGAATCGTCTTATTTCTGACAATAATGATACCGCCTTATTATTTGGGGTCTACGAGGCCATGTCGGGGATTATTTAAATTTTCTTTTTAATATGAGTCCGTCCAAAAAGTTAATCTAGTGAGTGTGACCACTTGTCAAGGAATGCAATGTAAATAACATTTGGTAGGTATTTCAGCACTCGCACACCGTGTTGAATCGTGTATAACCTACCAAATAAGACAATTACTTCAATTAAACACTTAATTGGAGGGATTGTTAACCACTTTTCATAATATTTTCCAGAATAATAAAATTTTGGCAATACCGAAATGTGGTTATATATTGCGTTGTATGGGCAAAGCTTGTCGTTTAACACTGGCGCTAGTGTGCATAGATAATACGAATTAGTGTTTTTTCTTACAAAAAAAGTGTATTTTCTATGCTTGCAACACTATTAAAGTTGCTGTAGCCAATTGTAAAAAAAATATTTTCTACCAAAAACTTAAGTATATTTTGCTATGCCAACATTGGCAACTTATAAAAGTGTTGCCACACTGCGTCACGCGTGAATGCTCGGGCTTGGGTTGAGGCGCGCACATGCGCGAATGGCTTGACCGACGAATAAGCACACAAGAAAAGGTTTTTCTATTCATTTTTGAGTCTTTCATGGATGCAACTTATTCTAAATAATAATTAAAAACTATTTTTCGTAATTAAAAAATAATCAACATTTTTTCAATGTAATTCGCGAAATTCATAAGTTATGAGAAAAAAAAATTATTATTTGGTCATTTAATTCGCACTTTATAGGCAACACTATTTATGTAAAACATTCCAACCTGCAATTTTAATAAGTGTTGCTATACTGAACGAAACCACCAGAAATATTCTAAGTATTTAAAATTGTAGTAGTAGATAGTAGTATTCTAGTAGCATCATAATATTATTATCATTTACCCTGATTAAACATTAAAAAATAAGTTTCATTTGTATTCTGAAGTGAAGGGAACATTGTGTTTTTTTTTTTCACAAATTCAATTAATACAAAATTCATTTTTTACTCTCCTCTGCTACATATTTTCGATGATTTCATTTATTCAATAAATAAATGTAATATTATGTTACATACTATTCTAAAACAATATGACAGGCACAGAGGTTTTAGTAATTTTCGGAAATCCCAGGAGTAGGTACTATCCCATCCCAGCGCTACTCGCTAGTATTTCAATTCAATTCGAACCTATCACTGCACTGGCTCGAAACATATGTAAGACATAAAAAGTGTCGATATATAAGTCACTGCAGTCCCAAGTACAGAGCGTTCAGGTCCCAATTTTATATAATATCATCGATCATATCTTGCAATAGTACAGTCAATTGAAGTTGGTACAATTTTTCACATCAGTCGCAATACTTCTGGTGGTTTGGTCATGTGCATCCATTAAAGCAACTCGGTTCGATGCTTATGTCGGTCTCGCCGGTATGTGCGGCCGCTAACGGCGCGAGTTGTTGCAGTGACGCCGCCGCTCGGCGCGTACCCTCAGCCGCAGCCGCCGCAGGGACCGTTCCTGCCGGCGCCGCCGCACCAGGCCGCACCGCAGTATGGAGGTTAGTGCCGAGTCGCCGACTGCCTTGAGCACCCGAACATAAGAGCGGCAATTGCTCAGCACACCACCACGCGGCGTTTGCAGGACAGTCTTTGTGAGTTCTATCGACTCTATAACGGCGAGTATTCTGCTGTGTTATTAAATGTATTACCTTCGATGTTCTTTAGATCACATAGGTATACTCCGAGCATAGCTGTCTATATCACCGGTCGAGTGACCCTGAAGGCTCACTTCATATCACCGCCATTGGCGATCACGTATCCGTAGTTCCGTATGAAATCACCATTTTCGCCAAAAAATGGCTTACTTTTCATACGTCAAATTTTCGGTTTATATCGCGATTTAAAAAATGAGTTTTGGTTTCGGCTGAAATCCAAAACTACATTCGGGGTGTTTTGCGGTGCAATCGGATATGTTTTATACCGAGCTGCGAGCGACTGGGCGTCATTATGTAGCGTCCGCGCTTACAGTAATTGTAAGTCGTAAGTACGAACATGATGAATGATGCCTCCAGTATGGTCATTGAGCACTATTTGCATACATCTTTTTTGAAAATCGGGGTAGCGAGCTAAACGAGGATATACAGGAAAATGCTAAAGATCACCTGGAACAGGTTTACACCTATCACTAAGGTACTGGAACTAGGTCCACCATCATGCGGAGAAAACTGTCTTTCTTCTGACATCTGCAAAGAGGAGCCCAATTCTCACTTCCAAGACTAGTTTTGTAAGGAAGGATTGCAGGCAAGAGAGCTCCAGGTCGCCAAAGGCGCAAGTAGTTGGACGATATAAGGCGGATGGATAGGGCTTAGCTAACCAAGGCTAAAAGATACGGCTTAAGATAGAGAAGATTTTCGCATACTAAATTTCGGTTTGAAGAAGGCACGCGGTTACGATGATGATGAGCTAAACCCAGACCTATTCGGCATGTTTATTGTTTTACCCAAAAGACTAGGTGTTCGACTCTTTTGATGAATGTTTTGCGTGTGTATCGTAGTGGCGGGCGGTTCGCCGTACGGCGTCGCGTTCGGCGGCGCGGGCGCGGGAGCGGGCGGAGTGTACGCGCCGCCGCCGTATGACCAGCTGCAGCACCACCAGGCCATCCCGGCGCTTAGCCAGCAGCTGCCCGTGAGTACACCCTACTACAGCCCATTGCTCTCCCACGGCTCCACTCCCATAGGAGAGAGGGAGCTTACACCCACCACGCTGCTCCAATGCGGGTTGGCGGGCTTTACCACTACAGCCCATTAACGTTCCACTGTTGGCCACACGCCTCCACTGTCATAGGCGAGGGAATTAGAGTGTACACTCACCACGATTACAATGCTTGGGAAAGTTGATTTCATCAATTTGTTAATAATAAGCCAGTTTATCATTCGTTTTTCTTAATTTTCCTTCCGTTGTTACACATTGTAATATGCTATATGTAATGAATAACTGTTGGAATATGTAGCCTATCACCGCCAATGCAAAACTAGTAATCAGCCACGGTAATTAGCAATTTGTAAATAATAAGATAGTTTATCATTCGTTATTATTCATTTACCTACCACTAGCTGATGCTTCAGCTCCAGGACTTCGTCCGCGTGGATTGAGATTTTTTGGCTCCCACGGGAACTCTTTCATTTTCCGGATTAAAAAGTAGCCTATATGTTATTCCAAACTATAATCTATCTTTGTGGCATATATCATCCAGATCCGTTCAGCTGTTCTGGCGCAATTGAGTAACAAACATCCATCCATCCATCCAAAGCATTTATAATATTAGTATAGATTATTTTATTGATATGGGAATCCTCAAAGTTTGCAAAATCGCGAGTAGCAGAAAAATGATAATTATAAGCTTTATATTCATATTTTTAACTCCCGACGCATAAAGAGAGGGGTGTTATATGTTTAACGTGTCTGTTTGTGTATCTGTCTGTGGTATCGTAGCGCCCAAACGGATGAACCGATTTTCGTTTAGTTTTTTTTGTGTCATAGATAATTTTATCCCGAGTGTTCTTAGACATGTTTCATGAAAATCTGTTCATTCGTCTGAAGGTCATCAGATTTTTTCTGTCTTCATAATATTTTTGATGTGAAACTTCTTTAGAATCGTTGTGATTTGAAAATTCGATGAAACGAAAAAGCGAAACTAAAAAGAGACAAACATATTCATAAAAGGATTTACGAGTAGCCTGCGAGAGAATGAGACAGAATACAAGTTATATTTGTAGTTATGTTTGCCTACGATAGAACCAGACAATACAAGTTATATTTATCCCATTCTCTCGCCGCAGGCCACTTTTCTGAAGTCTCACTTCTGCCGTGTGTGAATAGGGATGATGCCTATTTCAAAAATCTTACTGATTATTAAATAGAGGGTCTTCCAAAAGACCTGAAATTCACATCCTAGGTTAGTTTTAAGTTTGATAACCATTTTAAACGATTTAGATTAAAGAAAAAAAGTATTTTGAAATTTTAAGACGTCACAACTATGTATTTTATACAACTTCCACACTAGAAGTGCGTTTTTAAGTTTGATGATTTGACTGTGTTGTCATCATCCCTATTCTCAAAGTTTGAAAAAACGCGTGTAGCAGAAGCTCCATTTTCATATTTTCTTCATAATATTTGTTTACCATTATCACATATAATTGACCCATGATGTTTGTCCGTTTGTGGTATATGTTTGTGGCTTGTGAAGTACCCACAAAATGTATCGCAGATGTACAGCCCGGCGGCGGCCATGTACGCTGCGGCGGCCGGCTACCCCGGATACATCGGCTACCCCGTGCAGTACTACCCCTACTACCCCACGGCCGTGCAGCCCTCCATACAGCCTCTGCGCCCCACCATCATGATACCCGTGAGTACTGGAGATTATACTCAATTTATTGAAGTGAAAACTTCTTTAGGCGCGTTGAGCACTTTTTGGTAGGGCGTAAAAATGTAAATTCGCGTGACCGACATGCTCGCGAACATATAAATATACTTCATTCGACATAAAACTTTAATGCCTTAGTGTTATGGTTAATATTTTAATAATTTTAATTTCAAAAAAAAATGTGAAAATATCTTTTTCACTTCTATCGGCAGCCGCTCTGACTGCCAATTTTTTATAACATGTAGGACAAACAGATTACAGGTGTCTCTTATGTTACGTCATGTTTTGGCTCTACCATCGGACATGACTTTACTACTCTACGTCTCTCTGGGATTCGCGCCCTGAGCGCCTCTGACCACTCGGCCACGTTTCACTTACATGCCAGTGCCGAAATTTGAGATATGCATCTTTAATCCAGTCTTCTAACGCGACTGTTTATGCAAATAAAATAAAAATTAGGTTAATTTAAACATTGTAATTAGAAATAACATAGTTGAATTAAAGATTGTATTGCACTAACAACCATTCGCCTCTGTTGTCTTAATGAAGTAAATATGTTGTCTTATTTATTACAGAACGGGTTCGAGGCGGGCGGTCGGTTCGAAGGACTCACGCAGACTCTGCTGCCGCCCGCGCCGCCCGGTGTGCCGCCGTCGCCCGCGCACCTCGCCGCGCTACAGCCGCACCAAGTGCTGTGAGTATGCACACACCTTTATATCACACCAACACCGCATTCGACTACCGCTGCACTTTGAATCAGCATTACGGCGCGTTTTTTTAAAAGTAAAACTGTGAACAACTATAATTGAGCATTGTCGAGTATTTAGTAATTGTAAAGACAATCTATACAATCGAGCACTGTCGAGTATTTAGTAATTGTGAAAACAATCTATACAATGGAGCATTGTCGAGTATTTAGTAACTGTCAAGACAATCTTTACAATCGAGAATTGTCGAATATTTAGTAATTGTAAAGACAATCTATACAATCGAGCATTGTCGAGTATTTAGTAATTGTAAAGACAATCTATACAATCGAGCATTTTCGAGTATTTAGTAATTGTAAAGACAATCTATACAATCGAGCACTGTCGAGTATTTAGTAATTGTAAAAACAATCTATACAATGGAGCATTGTCGAGTATTTAGTAATTGTCAAGACAATCTTTACAATCGAGAATTGTCGAATATTTAGTCATTGTAAAGACAATCTATACAATCGAGCATTTTCGAGTATTAAGTAATTTTAAAGACAATCTATACAATCGAGCACTGTCGAGTATTTAGTAATTGTAAAAACAATCTATACAATGGAGCATTGTCGAGTATTTAGTAATTGTCAAGACAATCTTTACAATCGAGAATTGTCGAATATTTAGTCATTGTAAAGACAATCTATACAATCGAGCATTGTCGAGTATTTAGTAATTGTAAAGACAATCTTTACAATCCTGCTTTCTCGAGTAAACATCTCCTGAAGATGTTCCGGTGTCGGAATGAAACGTACGTTGAGAGTAGTTTGGAAGATTTATGTGGTGTGGTGAATATCGCTGGCGAGTGCGAGATACACACTGTACCACATCGATTATATTAGCCAATGCCCGCGACTTTGTCCGCGTGGATTAACTTTTATTGATTTTTTGGTTTCCGCGGGAACTCTTTAATTTTCCGGGATAAAAAGTAGAATATGCGTTATTCCAGACTATAATCTATTTCTGTGCCAAATTTCGTCTAGATCCGTTCAGCCGTTCGAACTTTCGCATTTATAATATTATTAGTATAGCAAACTAAACTTCTAGTTCCTTCGTTATAAATAGGCACCTTTTAGGCAAGTGCGCTCCAACCTAGACTTCATCATTGCTTTGTATTAAGCATAATAATTGTCGTCGAGCGCAAGCCTTGCATTCAATGATTAAAATAATTAATAAATAGATTTTTTAAATTGAATATATAAGTTTAATTGACAGCCTCCAACTGCCTCGTTGGTCTAGCGGTTAGCATAGTCGACTGCGGATCACGAGGTCCTGGGTTCGATTCCCGGTCGGGCAAAAATAGGAATTGGGTTTTTCAATTCAGAAATTCTCAGTGCCAGCCCGGAGTTGGAAGTTGGCGGTGTTTCACCCCCGTGCCTCGGAGAGCACGTTAAGCCGTCGGTCCCGGTTATTATCACTAACATGATAATAGTCGTTAAAGCCCGCCAACCCGCATTGGAGCAGCGTGGTGGGTCTAAGCTCTAATTCCCTCTCTCATATGAGAGTGGAGGCCTGTGCCCAGCAGTGGGACGTTATTAGGCTGTAGTGGTGGTTAATTGACAGTTCATTCCAATTGACTGACTAAATCAGTTTAATCGGTTTTGTGCAAGACGTTATCAGTGAACCGAATGAAAATGTTACTTTCCGTTAATGTTCATTAGATATTTTGAAAACACGAATTCCAGATGGCGTTAAACGCGCGAGCGGTCGCGACCGCATCATAAGCGACCTTTGACCGGCGGACGGCACTGCAATCTCGTCTATACAACACCATACAACATCATACAACAACGTACAACACAATACAACACGGATCACTATGGGGTAGCTCTCACTTCTGTCGTAACATTGACTTAGTTTACAAGTGAGAATGCCAATCGCTGGGTCCACAGGAATATAAAAAATAAGGTAATAGATGTCTTTTGTGTAACATACTTTGTAAGTTCAATTATTTACTTTGCTTCGACAAGAAAGAAAGCAACGTAAACTAAACTCTAATGCTATGCGAATAAGTCTTTGCAATAATCACTTTTCTGGATTGGATTTTGATTTCTGTGGCCTATACTTGGTTTGGATTTAGAAACTACAGTCCTTAAAATATATCTTGATTCGTTTGACAGCTTTCATTCTAATCGTTCTATGTTTTAAGGACTGTAAGCAACTAAAGATCGTCTGTGCAGTCGTGTGCAGTTTTATCTAACTGTCAGTCAGTCAGTGGCAGATGCAATGCAGGACTAAACTGTATCCAAAATCCTTATGAGTTCAGTCCAAATGCAGACTAAGAAAATTCAGAACGAATGTTGTGATGTAGCAATAACAAATTCACTTTATAGACTTTATCTCGTTATAGTAAGGTGCAATTTCAATTGTAATTTCTTTCCGGCGATTCTTGCTGGTAAAGTAAGTCAGTGTCAAAACTATCCTATCCAGTGTAACTAAAAACTAAGTAATAATGATTTAAGAATTACAAAAATTACTATAATAAGTATTATAAGAAATTATTGTGCATACTCGTGTTTCTAATTGAGAGGAATTAATGTTGACAAATGTTTGTTATTTTCATTGCAATAGACTTTTAAATTATTTATTTACTGACCGACATATCATTTTGAAGTTTAAAACGGATCTTCTATCTATTATGTAGACTCACTTAGACAGGATTTTTGAAAATTTCACAGTCAAGAGCCAATTAAAATAAATAATATCTTCTGTTTTGCTTACAATAAATTCTTCTCAATTTGTTTGCATCGAGTTTGTCTTAAAAGAATATCTGTACGTTATAACATGTAAAATAGCTTTAAGTCTACATATTATAAGATTTGTATGAAATTCATATCGCATACGTATTTTGTGCGTAAAATGTAGTGGATTGCCAACATTTTGTTTAGAAAAATATCTTGAAAAAATACTGACAAATTTACTATTTTAATAAGAAAAGAGGTTACAAGTAATTTTCTCTCTTTTTTTCTTTATGTGTAATTTTGTCATTAGAAAAAAATGAATTTTAATTTATGTAAGCCAGAATCTACTATAATTTTTATGGGAATATTTTTCAGTAATTTTCAAATAATTCGACATTTAAATGAAAGTTTTTTCAATTAAATGTAACCTAAAATTAAAATGTACATCATGTTCATTTAATCGTTGTACACAAGTACAACGATTAAATGAAATATTCTGAAACTAAATGAAACTCTAAATTAGCATAAATACGTTGTGCGTATCATTAATCATTAATATTTTATAGACTATTAATAGAATTGCCTCAATTTACCGCCCTATTTAAAGAGACCTCAAAATATAAACGTTTCAATCGCGAATGTATAGAAGACGATGTAAAATGTGTTCCGTCGGTGACTACCAAACTTAGCCGGTTTATATTGACTGTGATGTGTTTAATAATGTTCGCCACTTGACCTATTTTTTTAAAAAACACGGTCTTTATTGCTCTCTATTATGATCGTGCCTTGAGAAAAAAAAAATGGCATCAAAATTTCTTGCCTTGAATAGAAAAACTACTCATTTCTCGAATAAATTCTTTTGATTATGCTTTTAAATATCTTGTCCAGTGATAGCAACATTCCAAAGAATAAGAAATGTCTATTTCTTCATGAAATATATAGTTCATTTATATTTTAAATGAAATCACATATTTTTCATTTATTTTTTCATTTGCCTTTTTTTTGATTGAAACAGTACACCAGGACCGTTTTGAGTAATAATATACAAAACAACGATGAAATATATTTTTACAGACTGATATTTAGTTATTTCATTTTGAACGACGATTATTTTTATTCAAAATTAATATTAAATGAATTCATTTAAAGTCAAGACTGGTTCATTTCAAACAAAAATGACTTCATGCTTTACAAGAATAAATACATTTAAAGCAAGCGTGACTTCATTTAAACCAAAAATGAGGTCAAATAAACAAGTGGCTAACATTAGGAAGGCCGAGAAAAGTCTCAGCATAGTATTATAGCGATTTCGCTCTACGACTAGTATATGATAATTATATTGTTTTGTGCTGTTTGTGCGTTGGTCGGTAAGGGCATGGGCAGATACGACGAGTGACGGAAACATGCCCAACTAGAAGTTGAAACACCCGGAATGCTGTTGCATTCAATTGCATTTTATACAGGAATTTGACCGCATGCCTGGCGCAATGATGGGGTGCTTCGATTCTCGGCAGGGGCAATTTGGAAATTAAATATCTAAATTGTTTCTAGTCTGGTCTGGTGGGAGTCTACGGCTGTAGCTAGTCAAATAGTTATTAGTCACCGCTTGGTATAATGTGCTGCCAAGTGATTTAGCGTTCCGGTACGATGCCGCGTTGAAACAGATGAGGTATGGGTTTTTAAAATTGCCATACTCCATACCAAGTTAGTCGCTAGAATGCATCATCACTTAACATTAGGTGAGATCGCAGTCAAGGACTGCTCATCGAATAAATTATAAAAGCATTCACACTGCTGGAATTGCTTAGGAGCCGCTCTGATGTCGCGTTTTGTCTGTCAAAGCCGTAATAGTATGTTATGCTGTGTATGCTTGTGAAAGCATATTTGAATATCATTTGAATAAACTTTTACAAGTGCTTTTGAATGTATGAAATTTGAATGGTCACTTTTGAAGGTAGACATTTTTTTATCAAAATTACATTTTCTTACTAGGTGTAATTAATTTACCTCGAATAAAAATGTGGCTAATACAATATATTCAAATCATAATTATAAATGTTTCATTTTAATCCAAACTAACTGATCCGTAAAGACTAAAATTGCTAGAAATCTAGATGAAATCTAGAATCTAGGTTTTTTAAATTATAGTCAGCAACTTAGCAGCTACACGAAAAAGTTACAAAAATCTAGCCCTTTTTAGCTTAATTTATTTAATTTTATAAAAAAGAAACTGTCATCGCAAGTCACAAAATCAAAACGCACAGACAGCACAAAATGCTCTAAACGTTAGTTATATAATTATTGAGTAAAAGATAAAAGCGTTGATGTGTGGTTGTGTTGTGCGTGACGGAGTGTGTGTGTGAGTGAAGATGATATCTCAGTTATATTATTATCATTATATTATTGTCTATGGCATATTATCGTGTATTTGTAGTTAATTTTTGGACCCATTGGACATTTAGATTAAAAAAACATTTTTTACACCTAATATTTCGTCTATTAAAGAATAATAAAGTGATATATAGTTACATATTGTATCGGTATTGAATTAAAGGCGCGGAATGCAGATGCATTCAATTGTATTTTAAACAATGAATGGCTTTCAAATTCAATTGCGATTGGAATGCTTTTCCTTATTGTATTGAATTCAATTAGTGTTGGATTGCAATTGCATTGAACTGCATTCCGGGACAGATTTATTACTGAATCATTTATTTTTAAACCTAAATGTACTGTGGGTTCTATGATTTATTATCATAAGTGAACGGATTTCACTCAATATATTCATGTATATTTTATTATTCCCGATTTTCTATAGAAAGAGGACATAATATCGACATAACAATATAGTCTAATCAATTTTGACGTCTGGTCTATGCTTTACTTATCCATTATATAAACTAATATACTGAAATGTTTAATTTCTATCTTACAAAGGGTTTTGTCTCTCAAAAACAAACTCATCCTATCCAAACTCTAAAAGGTCCGGTTCCACGAAGAATTTCCATAAATAAATAAAATTGCGTCATAATTTGACTAAAATCTTCATCTTCTAAATAAATAAAAGGAGAAGATGACTGACTGATCTATCATCGCACAGCTGAAACCACTGTATTGGGCTAAAATTTAGCATTCAGGTAGCTATTATGACGTAGGCATCCGCTAAGAAAGTATTCAAACAATTCAACCCCTAAGGGGATAAAATAGAGGTTTAAAAACCAATCGAAAGCGAACTTAACGTGAACGAATCGGCCTGCAATAGTCTAAATAAATAACAAATATTGAATGAAGTTCGTGCGCTTATATTATGATCCGTGAAGGATTCGTTTCGACAGAGGTGTTCGGTCGGTGGATATTAGAATCTCATTGCGCGTCGAGTGCAAGTAGTTGTGTACTCTAATTGTTTTGATTATACTAGTTTTATTGGACATTTTAATGAATAATTCTAAAAGGGCCAGTGCATGAAAAATCCATCTTTCAGAATACTGTAGTAGACGTTATAGGTACGAAATATAAAGTGGCCATTTAGTTGTCATTAATTGCCGTTGAATTCAAATGCGTTTTGTGTTGCGAATTGCTGTTGAATTTAATTGCAATTTTCATCCCGAATTGCCGCTGAATTCAATTGCATTTCACGTTACGAATTATTTGCTTTTGAATTCAATTGAATTTTGTATTACGAATGGAGAAGTTTCATAATGTTTATATCATTTTTAATGCAATGGAGTTAAAAATATATAGATCGAAAATCTTTGAATAATGTTTGCAATCCAGCAATGAATGAATCCATTCATGAATTCCATTACATTTACGTTACGATTTGCTGGTTAATGCTATTGCGTTTTGCATTCCGAATTGCTATTGAATTTAATTGCATTTTACGTAAGGACTTGTTAATGATTTCAATTATTGCAATTGCTATTTTTTTTTTTTCGGATTAGACGAAAAACTTTTTGAAATATTCATTAAAATAGTCAATACCTATGATATTATTAAGAGACGAGATATGATTTTAAGTTGGCTGATTAAGTGAAAGCGTCTCAAAAATGAATCGTATAACTACTAATTAATTAGTAGTATATAATTTTTTGCGATTTTCATCCCTATTACATGCATTATTTTAAATATTTATGAAACCGAGAAGAGCCAGCAAAAAGCTGGGGTCAACAATAAATAATTAAAATAATGCAATGACATTCAATTTCATCGTGAAATAGGGATGAAAGTCGTGTCGTATGAAAGTATATCCCAATATACAAGAATATTTTTCACTATTTTGTGGGAAATTGTTATACTTTATATTCAACCTGTGAATATTCTTTATACATGGTGTATCTGACATTAAATACGGATGATGCCAACTCAATCAAATCAGCAACTCTTTATCAAACTTAAAAACGCACTTCTAGTAGGAAAGTTGTATGAATTTACAGTTGTGACTTGTGACGCCATCAAATTTCAACGCATTTTTTTCTTTAATTTATATTTTAAAACAGCAATATGTTATCAACATTAAAACTAACCGAGGATGTGAATTTTAGGTCTTTTGGAAGACCCTCTATTTAATAATTTATTTTTGATATAGGCATCATCCCTATTTCATTATGAAGCCGCCCTTAAGGGTCTCACCACATCTATCGATGCGGAACTAATTTGACCCGGTAAAAGAAAGCTTTATCTATATGGTACGACGCGCCCCGGCCGACGCGTAAACGATGTTTTATAAAATATAAAATAAGTAAATAGTCATTTATTTCAGGCATTATTGTCACCCATTACAAATTTAAATTACAAGTACATTTTAATAAAATAGCTAAAATAAGATATATAATTTTATATATTTTTTTAACCTCATCTTTATTATTTTAAATACTTATTTTAATTTTAATCTTATTTTGATTTTATCTATCATTAGATAAATAAAATGTTTCGTCGTGTGTTCACTCTTAATGCCGCATACATAAAGCTATTCTGACCGGCTCAAGCCGGTTCCATGTTGATAGGTATGGTGAGACCCTAAGGTTCCCTGACCACAGAATCGGTTTAAAGGTGACTTAGCGAAGCAATCAGATTTTATATTTTGTCAGTGTGGCCAATTATGTGGTGCACAACCTCTAAAACTAAAATGACAGCATTAAAATATTGCTTACCCTTTCATAATACTCCCTGCGGAAAGGGACAGAACTAGATTTAAAGTTGTAATTTTAGTTTAGTTAGAAATTGTGTTATACAGAATGGGCCACAATATCCAATTGGTTTGCTTAACATAACGCCAATCCCACTCTGCTTTAGTGGACAGGTGCCTACACACATCTGTAAACTAAACTGATAGGACTAAATCACGCATGACTATCTTATACGCAGCGAGCAATATGACAGAGATAGCAATGCAATTAGTTCCGTCATTTTAGTCTGGATTGCAAATTAGCTTTCATTATTAATAATTTATTAGAAAATTGTAATTCGTACACGGACGATATTTATCGTGCGTTCGAAAAGTTCGCGTGCGAATCCTGTCTCAAACTCTAAATAAATATCTATTTCATGTAAAAATAAGTAAAGTCAGATATGCTATGTAAAAATATTAATATCTTTTATATTATCGTTTATCTTTTTGATTATTATTATATACATATATGTATATTATTTTTTTGTTAATGAAATCATGTTTACTTCGGGTTATAAATAAATGTTAACTCAAGTTTTGAGCTACGTTTGAAAAAAAAGTTGTTTCCTATTCGGTAGCTTACCACAGCGAAATACATCCTATTTAGATCCCGAAAAATAAAAATTTGGAAAATAATAATAACGTTCATGGAAATGTGAAATTACGATGTGAAAGGTTAACACTGAGCTAACGTTAACCTGAAAAGGTATAAAAATAACCTGACACTTTAACTCTTAAAGCGACGGTATAACTAATAAAGATCAATGCATATTTTTGTTTCGTGCTATCCCATAATATGGTATTAGGGACCATAGGTTTATTTCTCATATCTGCATTTAAAATACTAATAATCTCAAAGAGCAGCTTCTGTATGTAATACTGAGCAAGTTTTGTTCTACGATTTTGAAAATCATTTTTTTTTTTTCATAAAAAATAAATGAAAACGTTGGCTGCTCTAAGACAGCATTATATAGAGAAGTTGCCCTGAAGAGGTTATTACAAACTTTACTAAAAAGCCTAAGTATAGCTGGTGAATAATTACAAACTAATGCGCTCTCTTTCTGTCATCATTATTTTGCCATACAAAAGCAGAGGACAGCATTATTTAACTACGTTTATTAGTAAAGGGAATAGACTGTAATAAAAACAATAACCATTTATTTTTCATAGGTTACATGATTTTACACATTACGTTAACCTACTACATACATACATTATTTTATTATTTTGAACTATCTTTTACAATTCAGTGGTAACGTTTTTATTAATGAATCCAAAATACATTCAAATAAAGTAGTCGTAAAATATCGAGCCATCTATATTGTAAACAAAAGTAAAATTAAGTGATATCAACATTTGAAATCTGACAAGTTGTTACAGTACCCGGCAATAAATATTGCACATCGACCTTTGGAAAGAGACAATCGGTTATTTCGGCTTCGTATAGCGTTATCTCTGTCGCACACTACCTATCGGTACCTATCGGTAGTGTGCGACAGAGATAACGCTATACGAAGCCGAAATAACCGATTGTCTCTTTCCAAAGGTCGATGTGCAATATTTATTGCCGGGTACTGTAGTTTTGTGTAAAATATTATCATTGAGCCAATACTTATAATGTAAACAAGAGTAAATTAATAAAGAATTGTGTAATTCAAATGGATAGGTACCTACTTTATGTTATTGTAAACCTTAATTTTACAGAAATTATTGTGTGTAATTCAAAGTGACTCGTGCCAATTCGTTCTCAATCTCAAATAAACTTTTGCAGGTATAAAGAAAGTGATAGGTCTCTAGCAAAATTTGAACTGTAAAATGATTCCGCAAGAGGTTTTACTCATGTCATGCTTAGTTAGTAAGAAAAAAATATCAAATTAGGTTCTTCTTGACCCGTGAGTTCTATTAAAGTAGACCAATATAACTCCAATTGTACCTACTCGTTTACATCAGGATAGTTCTTAACTTTACAATAATTGGTGATTTCTGTAAAATCAAGGTTTATGTTCAATTGTGGACCTTCTGCCTTGTGTAATAAAGTGTAAATCAGTCTGAACTGTGTCCGTTGCGAGTAAGCGTAAGTGGTATTGCTCAAGCGTGCGGATGTGGGCGCAGTCACGTGCAATATATAGCATAATTATTATTTTGTTTCCAATAAAATCATTAAAATCCAAACGTTGGGAGTTTTTTTTTCATTTAACCTATTTCCTCACGTTTACCCGCGATACCGCGTTCACGGTCCCATGATCTGTAATGAATGAAGATCATAAATAGGAAGAAATAAGAAAATCAGAAACACACAAATAGGAGTGCTTGATCTAATATCTAACGATGATAATATAATTATTATAAGCTATGAAAATTGAAAATCAAGCGTTTCTATCGGTGGGTTTGCGGGTTTTTGACACACATCCATAGCCTAAATCGCATCTTGACTATGGTACCGGACAATAAGGACCTGTTGAGTGACAGGTTTCTTTTAATCCCGGATATCAAAGTTTTTCCGGGATTTTAACGCCAAATATCTGCTGCGCGTCACTCCAGTTACGATGAGGAACTGTGGAATACGTATTCACAATAGTTTATTAAAGGATTAGCTACAGATTTAATAATAATAGTTTGTTCGAAAGACGTTGGGGTCCTAAGGTGTTAGAATGGAGACCCCGCAGTGGAAAGCGCAGCTTCAGCAGACCCCCACTAATCCTAGGGTGCGGCGTGTGGAAGGCCCTATAAGCATAAGAGACCTATGTCCATCCATGATCCATCCATCCATCCATCAATGATGGGCAATGTAAAACAGCTTTCTCGGAAATTAGAGAAAAGCGCTTTACAAGTGTCGGCCTAATTACTTGGAAAGTCCTCAGCTTCGCCTCGTCCTTCCAATACCTATTACTCAGCCATGAATTGCTTTATTTGCTGCCTGGGCAGCAGGTAAGAAGTTAACAACCTTCTTATAGCCCGACCGTTTAACTCGCGTATCGCCTGCGCGGTAAGAAGGGAGCGGGGGCGGGTAACGCTACACACGGAGTCAATAATCCAAAGATTTATCTCGAGATAGACATTGTTGGTAAAGAATAAAATTATAAGTAAGTATCTTTTTTTTAATCCGCTAACATCTCCCCCCGGTTGTTCCTCCTTCATCGATCACAGTGGTACAACAGAACAGCGAGAAACCGACTGTTATGGCATCCTTTCGTGACCAATATACGTTTGATGAAGAGTAAGTAAGTAGGTACCATCGCTAAAATCAGTATTTTTGCAACGAAATTTCCATAAGGGACGATGCGGAGAGCCGAGGGGTACCTACGAGTACCTAGCCGGCAAAAGACGTCCGTAAGGAAAATGAGTAAGATTTTTTTTATGAAGACAAATAGTCTTAAATATAAATATACTACATTCGAAATTAAATTTTAATACTTTAGTTTTAAGGTTTATATTTTTTTTTAATAAAAATAGAACTTGAAATTAATATTTATGTAATAAGGAACTTCGTTCCTATCTGGTCCCACGACACCACACTTTTATTTAAAAATATTGTTGATGTCATGACTCATGGTAGCAGCTGCACTTAGCTATTCTGTGATGGTAGGTACCACTATAGCCCATTAGCGTCCCACAGCTGGGTGCAGGCGTCCACTCTTTATCGAATATTATCATGTTAGTGATAAGTAATAACCGGGACCGACGGCTTAACGTGCTCTCCGAGGCACGGGGGTGAAACACCGCCAACTTCCTAACTCTGGGCTAAGTAAAACCCAATAGGTACTTAATTATCGACCCGGGACCCGGGACTCGAACCCGGGACCCCGTCGGCCGCAGTCGAACATACCTACTACTAACCACTATAGACCAACGAGGCCATAGAAAAAAAAAATCGAGGCAGTCTCTTTGTATACTTAGGTATTTATAGATGACTAGCTGATCCCGCCATAGATAATACACTGATCCCGCGACTTCGTCCACGTGGATCAAGGCTTTTTGGTTCCCGCGGGAGCTCTTTAATTTTCCAAGACAAAAAGTATTTCATCCAGATCCGTTCTGCCATTCTAGCGAGATGGAGTAACAAACATCCATTACAAATACATCCATCCATCCAAACTTTCGCATTTATAATCTAAGTATAGATAGGTAGATACTCAAATTAAAGTATAATAATAATAAAACAGCCAAAACTAACAACATTACCATTTATTGTGGTTATACAGGTCTTTACACTCAACAATATTGGAACGAGATAATTTGCTAACACGATATAAGTGATCGAAAACGCTCATACATACCTATCGCGTCTAAAATCTAAACACAACATCCATGCAAATATATCCCTCACTTCATACATTATGGAATTGAATGTAAATGAACACTCTTAAAAGTAAAGCTTGAAACATACTATTAAAACGCGTTCCGACCGTAATCGAGTTTTTTTTAAATTCCATTTACAATGCATACAGAGTATTGAAGTATTATTGTACACAATTATACGCGCAGACAAAGCGTGTTTCACAAATGCACAGTATCCGCGCGTTTTCAATTCAAAGAAGTGATAGACTGCTTCTGACGAGCCTTTGTATCGCGTTGATACGTCGTGTACACAGGCTCCTTCTAGGCTCCTAATATTTTTAATTATTATCCAAGTTTTTTTTAAATATTACTTATTTCAATTAATTACTGCAATAAAAAAATCTTTTTTAAATTAATATTGAACTTTTTTGTAGATAGAAAAAATTTAAAGGCCAAATTGGCGTCCGCAATAACTATGAAATAAGGGATATTTTGTCGAATATTTACATATTTTTTTTATAAACTTGGAAGACATCTGGCACTGAGAAGATTCATATCATTCATTCCGACTTGATCTTATTATATTGACATTGAAAATAAATATTTATTATGTCACTATTTCTTAAATCTACGAATTTTTATAACTACATATTGTGTTTAATTCTATTTTTCTAAATTAAAATCTGAAGTTAAATTAACAACATTTAATATTATATTTTGTTGGATTTGCAGACCCGGCAATGAAATTAAAAATACGTTTTAGCCTAAGCACATTGGGTAGGTAGCAGGTACCTTTCTCGCAACTAATTTTTGTTTAATTTTCTATTAAATGTGTAAATTCTACTTATTTACATGTTAATCTTTAATTTGACAGACAGTTTTCATTCAGATTCTTACAAACAAACTTATTGCTTATTAACTCTAGGTACAATTACCTACTTATTATTTAAAATGAATGTTTAAAATTGTCTAAACACCATATTTCGTTGAAAACTAATAAAATAACACTATTCTACGTTTTACTATTGTCATCGTCACGAGTTTTTCTTATATTTACAAATATTTTTACACTACCTATTTTATTATTATTTATCTCTATTTACTAACAAAAATATAAATATTCAAAAAATACCAATTATTAATAATTCCAACATAATAAAAATAAGCAATAGCTATATTATTTTATTGAAACATTGAAATGAAAAATGCTGGAATATTTTATCGCGTTATTACACTAATACAGAATTAAACATTAGTTTAACATTTTTATGACTTGGTAATACCCAAAAACAGCTGTAAACTGAAAAACTACACATATTACAGAATAAGCAGAAAATAATTGATTTTTAAAAATAACAGACGTTTTACGTGGCCCAAACAATTAAAAAAATATATAGTTAATTGGCAAAACGGGAGATATGTTCGTATATAATCGAATCAGATTCTCGATATCTACTTAAGTATATTTCTACCTTATTTTTTAATATATTAATAGCAGTTATAATTTACTTATTCTATATTATTTGAAAACTAACGGTTTGCTAGTTATATAAATAGTTGTATAAATAACTGAAATAAAAATCAATAAAAAAAATCATATAAACATGGGAGTTAAAATATGTCCTCGCTTTTAAAAAGCATGGTCAACGTAGTTTAAGTAATTTAATTTATTTTAAAATAGTTTTTTAATTTATATTTCAATATAATTTATATTCGAGCGTTAACAAATTTTTCGATAAGATAGATATAGCAATTATCAAATAAACCTACGGTCTATTCGTATATTTTCAGATACCTAGTCTATGTTAAATATGCGCAATAAATAACAACATCTATTATTTACGTTTAATATAATATATAGGTAGCCACGTGAAATAAATACTAATTAAGTTTTTATGAAACTTGTTACGTACTCTTTAGAAATATGGTCTAGGAACTAGACACGTATATATATAGAGATATATATTATTCTCACACATGCATGAAGTTAGACACACAAACACGATTCCAATAAAGTGGTTTTCCATTTTCAATCAGATATACCCAGTCATTCTATAGTAAACTATTTGTTTAAAATAATCAACTCTAAAACTTAGGTACATAAATAGATATAATATTTCCATTGTCAATACAACAAGTTTTGGAATACTTAGATTTATAAAGATAACAGACAAACAGTTACGTTTTTTCAGTAAATAGACGGCTAGGTAATTCAATTTAAGCTAAGTACATAGATGTGATAAACTTTCATATAAGTATTTTTAAATATTTTTTTTGTTGTTTTTAACAACCAACTTAAAATTGTTAAGTAATAAATTTCTTTAAATTATGTGAAGTGATTTATAAGTATTTTTAACATGCTAAATATAGACATAGACCAGTTAAAAACAGTCACATTTATTTATTTCTGTAAACTATGGTAGTAACTACAAATTACAATAGTTTACAATATACACACATTTAATAACTTGGCACTCCTGAAATCACACGAAAATATAGTTTAGACGAAAATATACACCCATATTGAGTTCGATATAATTTATTAACATTAAGTTTTTAGTTCTACGATACGCTATTGGAAGACCAATCAATGTTTAGTAAAATTAATCAATAAATAAACAAAACATTTCCGAACATATTTTAGTTTAGGATTCTAATAAATAGGAACCTAAATTAAAATAACCTCACTCAACCTCTTTAAATGTATTCATCAATTATTAACAATTAGGTTAACGTTCATTTTAAAGATTATAAAGTAGCAACTAGACGTTTGAGCGAATTGCAGCTAGAAAATGTTAATGTTAATTTCACTGACAATTAACACTACGCTAATATTAACTAAATCTTATGTGGTGTTAAAAATACTTAATCGATGATAATGTCGTGTCCCAAGCGGTCCATTTCAGCGAGTAGGAAGTCCACGTCCCTTTCAGTGACGGCGGCGGACGAGATGATGTTGCGGAAGAAGTTGGGTCGGCGGTCATCGGGTTGGTAGCCAACCATGATGGTGCCGGCTTGCATCATGCGGCCCTTCAGTTTGGCGCACACCTATGGAATTATATGGTTGCTTAATCAATAGCGTTTAAATGAGTAGGAAGGAAATCAAGATGTAGACAGAAAGAGTTATAGTCACCTTGCCCAGCTTGATCTCTTTATTCTTGTCATGCGGCAGACCCCTCAGCTGCTGAGGCAGGTACCAGAAGCTGACGTTCACCATCTCGGGCTCCAGGATGAGGTAGAACTTGTCGCTTTGCTCCCGGATGCGGCGCACCATGTACTCTGATAGCTCCATCAGCCGGTCCATGAGACGCTCGAAGCCTGATGTACCCTGATAAAGAGATATAGATGAAGAGAGAGCAAACGATCCAGTGGATCTCCTGAGGTCCAATTGTCTAAGCAAATATTAATCATTTGACAGCTTAAAACGAACTCGAACTGTTTAGGGAGTTCATACAAATGCTTTTTGACGTGAAGGCATCTATGACACATCGACACATCTATGACTACATGAACAGGTCGAATCATCCGTTTTTTTTTTTTTTTAATCCACTATAAGCTAGCTCTTGACTGCGATCTCACCTGATGGTAAGTGATGATGCAGTCTAAGATGGTAGCGGGCTAACCTGTTAGGGGCATGGCAGTTATATTAAACCCATACCCCTTCGGTTTCTACACGGCATCGTACCGGAACGCTAAATCGCTTGGAGGCACGTCTTTGCCTGTAGGGTGGTAACTAGCCACGGCCGAAGCCTCCCACCAGGCAAAAACAAACGTTTGACAAACGATTACGATTTCCTTACACAAGGGGGTCTGATATGAAATGTTCAATACCGTGCATGAACATCGAAAATCATTCACCCCTTTTATACGCATATCCTCTTTCACACAATCCATCCATCTTTTCTTTGGTCTCCCTCTACTCTTTTTTTACTTCCACATGCATATCTATCATTCTTCTCGTAATATGCCTTTCTTTCCTCCGCATTACATGCCTATACCGTGCTAGCCTATTACTCCTCATCTTTTCTATCACTGGCGCTACTTTCAAGCTTCCCCTTATATATTCATTCCTTATCTTATCCATTCTAGTCACACCACACATCCATCTCAACATTCGCATTTCAGTCGCATGTACTTTTCTTTCATCCGTCCCTTTCACAGCCCAACATTCTGAACCATACAATGCTACAGGTCTAACGACTGTCTTATAGATTTTCCCTTTTAGTTTAAGGGGCATTCGTGGGTCGCATATCACACCCGAGACCTGTCGCCAGACTAGGATTTTATAAAGAAGCTCAAAACTGAACGAGAGATAAATGCGGATTGGCGGACTTCACATATTATATTCAAGAAGGTTTTTGAAAAAATCGGGTGGGCGGGCGGTCGTGCAGGATTCTTCATGATGTCTTTACTTTTATACCCAACAGAATATTTCCATTGAGTAATTCAGTATTATTATTAAATGAATATTACCTTGCCCCTCCACTGCAGCCACAGCTTGAAGATATCATTGTGGCGTCCGCACTGGATCACTTTGTCGCCGGTGTCGAAGCGAGGGTCGTAGATCTTGTCAGTCATGAACAGGTATTCAGCTGACATGGCGTTGCAGCTGAGGAGGATGCCCTGAAAGAGACAATAACGATGCTTAAAGTATTGGGGAATTAACTACAGAGGCACGAGTGGCCTAGTTGTGACATCGCATAACAGTCGATTACGATTGATAAGCAACATTGACCCAAGTCGGTAACCGAATTTGGAGGTTCAAATTTGGCCCTTTCGTTCCCTCCGTGCCTCGGAGAACACGTAAGGCGGTCGATCCAGGTTATTATCTCTAACATATGATAATAATCGTTACAGAAACCATAAGAGTTTAATACTCTTAGTCGAGTCGTATGCGGAAAGACGTGGGAACCCACCGCATTATTATCCCAAGAAAACTCCTACCATTATGTGATTAATGGAAAGGGGTCACAACCCTCAGTAATGAGGAATACGACGCAAAGAGTACAAAATTGGGTTAAAAATTGACAAGCTATCCAGGGAGAGTGAAGAATTACAACTTGGAGAAATTGAAACTGATTACAATTTTCCGCGTAAAATACGACGATTTTAACGACCTCCCTAGCGGATTGTTGATTGCGGAGGTCCCAGGTTCGATCCCCGGCAGGGTCAATTTGGGAATTTTTAATTTTCAGAATTTTCCTTGGTCTGGCCTGGTGAAAGGCTTCGACTGTGGCTAGTTACCATCCTACCGGCAAAGACATGCCGCCAACCGATTTAGCGTTCCAGTACGATGCCGTGTAGAAACCGATTAGGGGTTTAATATAACTGCCATGCCCCTGACAGGTAATACCACTACCATCCTAAACTGTAATATCATTTATCATCAGGTGAGATCGCAGTCAAGGGATAATTTTTGTATTTTTTTCTTTTGTATATGTCACCGTAAGATTGTACCTAAAATCCGTTAGATTATAATCTAACGGTTTCTATCCCGCGAGATTATAAACTGTCGAAAGATTGTGAACCGTTCAATGTTCTGAGTATTAATTTATGAAATATTTATTGTTTTTTCGTTTTCTTGTCTCTTTCTTGTACAGTTCGCGCGCGAGTTGAATGCAGAATAAATGTAAGTGTCACCATACATTTACTCTGCATTCAACTCGCGCGCGAACTATAGGTTAGGTTAGGGTTTGACATGAATATTCAGGTAGTACCCGGCCGCAGGCCGGGCACTACCGGGTCAATATACCTAATATATTACAATTTACCGAAAAATAAGTAAGTTACGGTTCACAATCTGTCGACAGTTTATATACTCTATCGAGATAAAAAACGTTTATTATAATCTAACGGTTTTTACAATCTTACGGTGACATATATATACATATTTTTTTATTAACTCTTTTATTAAATATAATATTTTTTGTTTTTTTTTCATATTTCCATATTTTATATATTTTTTTATATTGAGAGGTCATCCCAAAAGAGGGCAAAGGCCTTTGTGCCCAAAAGTGGGCAAAACGGTAGACATGGCCTTTGCCCATGTTTACCACATTGTCTGTATAATATTATTTGTCCACGCTATGTAGACCCACCCGCATCCTCTACTTGACAAATAAAGCCTGTACACTCAAAATCCCCTAATCCCCTTATATCTACAATCATACACAACATAAACTTCGAATTATTCGCCATGAAAACACCATCAAACGCAGACGTGCTCCGGAATCTGTAACTAATATCTCTACCCCTAACTTTTACGCAAAAAGCAACCTTATTACCTTGTCATAAACACTATTTTATCCAATTTATAAGATGCTACAGTCAACCGAAAATATACCTTATTTCATTTCTAATAAAATTCATTATACATTGAGGATAACACATAAATTACTGCTCAAGAAATTTCTACCGTATTACAGTGGTTTATGATTGCTTTTACTATAATAATAGGAAGGGTAAAAAGGGGCCAAATTGGCAACATATGTTAGAAAGTGTCGGCACAGGAATTTAATTAAAAGTGCCGCGTGCCGTTGTCAGGTCCATAAAGGAATGTGAAAGTATCATCATATCGATAAAATTTATTTTCGTAGGCGAAAAATATTTATCCGTTGATATAAAAATACATTACTGAGTAGGTATATCTAGTAAAATCTCTGTAACATAAATCATCCACAATGACCACACAATTAACCCGGTTCAAAATTTTGTTTGCGACGTTTTCGTTTCCATATCCTGAAAACTCAATAATAAGTAAGTATTGGTAAATTAAAGACTACATCCTTTGTTATTTTCTTTTATTCAAAAATTCGTATCAATCATACACACACAAATTTTATATTACAAGATTCATCGATATAAATCGTATTTTTCGACATAGAGTATAATAATAATATTATTCGTAGAATATTTTTTCCCAGAATCTGTTATGAAACCTGTATTATACATAGTTGAAGCCTAATTACGCAAATTAACGTATTTAAATTTAAAAAAATGTTTTTTCTATGTCCTCTACCTACATCAATAAAAGCAAAAACTATTTTCGTCGATATAATTACTACCCCATCCCTATTAACGAAGTATACCGCGGGGGCGGAGCTAGTCAGGATTTATTGTTCAGCATATTGAGTTGACGTGAACGGCATATCTATGAAACTTTGCTTTTCTTGCTGAAACTGACCTTTGGGTATTCGATATAGTTTATTTTCGAAATACAGCTCAAAAGAGTAAGTCAAGTTAGAGTAATTTCAGTTCAGCTCGGTTGACTCAAATTTGACTAAGTTTTGGATTATTGGTGTTTTTATTATTTATTCCACTACAAGTTAGCTAGTTAGTTTAGTATGTGACGATGCAATATAGGATGGTAGCGGACTAACCTGTTAGAGGTATGGCAGTTATATTGAACCCATACCCCTAGTCGGTTTTTATACGGACTCGTACCGGAACGCTAAATCGCTTGGCGGTAACTAGCCACGGCCGAAGCCAGACCGGAGAAAATTCAGAAATTATAAATTCCCAAACTGACCCAGCCAAATCTCTGCCAAAACTAACGTCTAAATACACAAATGAGGAATCAATAGGTAAATAAAATAGGCTTTAAGTAATTATTATGGTAATTGTTAGTTGTATAGAAGGGACAGTGCCTACAACTGGATGCGGCAGATAGAATATGTCAACAAATTGATATGCAAAGTGAGGAAGGGGTGCCATATCTCCTGAACCAGATGTTTGCTCAACCGGCTGTCTGTCGTAACAGGATATTCGTCAGATTATGTTAAATAGACTTAAATAATTTTATTGTTTGCTTTTTAGTGCTGTAAATATATAAAAAAGAAAAAGAAAAATAGGTTCTCGAAAGGTAGACAGACCTGTACCTAATAACTATCTGGGTTCGTGTCCTTATAAAATTTAAGTTCCTTTGATTTCCCCAGGATTCCATCATCAGACCTAATGACCATGGGACCACCTGGAAAGTATACCCTTTCAAAAAAAAAGAATTTTCAAAATCGGTCCAGGCGTCTTCGAGTAATCGAGGCACATACATAAAATAAAAATAAAATAAAAAAAAGATTCCGACGAATTGAGAATCTCCTCCTTTTTTTGAAGTCGGTTAAAAATTATCAATGCTTAGAATATTGACGTCAAATGATTTTTAGACAACGACAAGGACTCTATCAAAAATAAAAACATTTGAATAAAATGCAACGAAGTAAAAAGTAAGTTTAGTGAAATAATTTAAATTACGTACTTAGTTAATTAGTATCATCAATATTAGTTAGTCATCTTTAAAAACTTTGTAACACATTTACGATCAGGGAAATTTAACATACTTACTTCCTATTATTATTATTTAAGAATTCTTAACATTAAACTTAGTCATTTACGAAATTAAGTTTAACATAACTTAAGACTTTTTAACAATAAAAATTAACATTTAACATCTCACCTCGTATTTGAAGTGCACAGTGGAGCACTGAAGCAAGGTTCCCATCAGCTTGTGAGGATTCCATGTGACGGAGTCAGCCCTAGGACAACACACACAAAATTAAAACAACCAGCTTTTTAGCCAGTAGTAGATTTTTTTATTAATCGGTAACGAGAACTTGGGTTCACTAATGTTTCGCAAAAAACATTTAACAAATGATCATTTCACAAAAAACGTTTCAAAAACTTATCATTTCACAAACGTCGTATTCCGCAAACATATAATTTATTAAAAGATCATTTGACAAATACTCAATTCACAAATACTTTACTTTGCAAACGTGCTGAATGTAAAATTGTCATTTACTAATTTATTATTTCATTAAATTATTCATTCTTCAAATTCATAATTTTACAAAATATTAAAATATAAATTGTTATTTGAAAAATAAAACTAACTATAGGTCGCCCGCAACGTCGTCCGCGTACAATCTCTGATTTCTTATGAGATTGAGATTTTTTATATTATGAATTCAATATATGTATATAATATGTTACGGGTAAGGCTAGAAGATGTTGTAAACCTAGGTTTACACGGGTTTACTTAGTTTTGGGTAAAGTTCGAATAATAAGTAAAATAAATTCAATTCGGAATTTTCCGATACCTACTCACCTAGGTCTACCCAACTCTGGCTGGATAATGTTAGGGATATGGGTTCTCTCCCTCTCCCTCTCACCCCCTCCAAGGCCCGGTCAACGGAGCCCCGCTTCGCGGGGCTCCTTCTTTCTGGGTGGTATAAAAAGGAAATAACCACGAAGAGGATGGCGGGGTCTTTCAGACCCCGCCATCCTCTTCGTCACCTAAACCATCCGAGTCGGAGTGCCCCCAGTCCCGAGCTCGCTTCGCTCGCTCTTGCATGAGTAGGAGTGGTGCCTAAAAAGGAAGTGGAGACGCTAGGAAAACCACTCGACCTTTGTTTCGCTACCGAGGTCGCCGGTTCGCTTCGCTCGCCCGCTCCTCCCTTCGTTCCACTCGGCCACGTAGGCTCGCTTCATTCAGGACCTCCTTCGCGAGCTTCTGCCTACGCGCTTTACAAAAACACTCTAGGGGTAGCCATACCTACTCACCTAGGTCTACCCAACTCTGGCTGGAATATGTTAGGGATATGGGTTCTCTCCCTCTCCCTCTCACCCCCTCCAAGGCCCGGTCGACGGAGCCCCGCTTCGCGGGGCTCCTTCTTTCTGGGTGGTATAAAAAGGAAATAACCACGAAGAGGATGGCGGGGTCTTTCAGACCCCCGCCATCCTCTTCGTCACCTAAACCATCCGAGTCGGAGTGCCCCCAGTCCCGAGCTCGCTTCGCTCGCTCTTGCATGAGTAGGAGTGGTGCCTAAAAAGGCAGTGGAGAAGCTGGGAAAACCACTCGACCTTCGTTTCGCTACGGAGGTCGCCGGTTCGCTTCGCTTGCCAGCTCCTCCCTTCGCTCCACTCGGCCTCGTAGGCTCGCATCATTCAGGACCTCCTTCGCGAGCTTCTGCCTACGCGCTTTACAAAAACACTCTAGGGGTAGGACAGACAAGACTGCGTGGAGTCTGAGTTGACAAAAGTTGACATTCTTGGGTCGAAATCTGAGCAGATTTCGACCCAAGAATGTCAACTTTTTTCGCCAGAAGACTCTTACAGTATTTATCAAACAATTCATTTTATCAAAAAAGAAATACGCTTTACGTTGTTTTATTAAATAACACGATTAATAAATCAGTTGTTTGTCAAATTATATTTTATGAAATTATAATTTATCTGTTAATTGTTTTATCAATTGAATTATTTATAGGACCAAAAATTTTATAACGATTAATATATGATTCATTATTTTGCGAAACGTTGTTTGTGAAATGAAAATTTGTAATTTGTTTTTTATGAAATGATCGGTCACCGAGAACTTGACTGCTATCTTACCTACTGATAAGTCATGATGCAGTTCAAGATTGAAGCGGGCTAACTCAGCAGGGACGAGTGGCTTAGCTACGACAATGCATATAGGTCGATTGCGATTGTTAAGCAACGTTGACCCAAGTCGATAACTGGATGGGTGACCGATTTTGGAGGTTCACATCAGGCCTTTTTGTTTCCTCCGTGCCTCGGAGAGCACGTTAAGCCGTCGGTCCCGGTTATTATCAGTTATCACACATTTGATAATAATCGTTACAAAAACCTAAGAGTTTCAATACTCAAAGAATTTCTGGATTTGCCATTACATAAAAGACTGTTAAACAACATATTTTGTTAAGTCGAGGTTATTACACTATCGATGATTTTCTATTAATGACAAAGTTGCATGGAAGCAACCGGCCTCGCAACCAGTAGCCCACAAGTCAATGTAATACTTGTAACGTAACGTACTTGTATGTATTGTAATTTTTACTTATTGTAACCTTTTTATTTTTTAAGAAAAGAGCAACTGCTGAGTTTCTTGCCGACTCTTGGTCGAACTGGTGGTAGAGTCTTAATCTTAACGTATCATAATATAATATAAGTGACACAAGTTGTCCTACGTGAAATAAATAAATCATTTATCATTTACTCTTAGTCGAGTCGTATGCGGAAGGACGTGGGAACCCACCGCATTATTATTCCAGGAAAACTCCTACCATTATGCGATTAATGGAAAGGAGTAATGACGAGTGCGACGCAGAGAGAACTCAGCAAGACTACAACCATATCTCTGTATCAGTTTATATTCTACATGCATTTATTATTTATAGTCCTTCCCATTTTTGAGGCAATGCAATAGATAAAGAAATATTTTAAAATCTTTAGGACAGTCTAGAGAGACTTTAGAGCGAAAACCCTCAAAGTTTTAGCTGGCAGGGAACAAGCATTAAAACTAAGTTTTTTACCCTCAGTTCAGTGTAGTGAGGGAGCACAATCAATTAAAACTCCCCGAGGGTAAAAAACAATGCGACATAGCTGCACTGCTCGTTTATCACACGGAAAGGGTGCCAGTTACACTGTTACACGCGAAAACGTAACAGAAACGTAAACTATAATATTTTTCCAGTAAAAAGAGAAACTGTTGAATTTCTTGCCGGCTCTTTTCAGTAAAATCTGCTCTCCGAACCGGCGGTAGCTTATCAGCTATCACTGTTTTCCTATGGATGTGACGTCACCCGGGACACAGCTGAAAATCAGCGCCCTGCACAAAACGTGCAAATGCAAGTTTGTTGCAAGTACAAGTTTTGATGTGGGGCAAAAAGCTGAGCTGTACATCCATACTGTTTCTTTCTTTCTTTCTATGATAAGTTTGACAACACAACTTGTGCTACATTAAATATAAGTAAGTGCAGTATTAAGGAACATCATTAGACAGAGATAATATGTGATTGTATATGTGTGGTAGTGACGCCAGCGTGAGTTTTATTTACACCAGACGATGGCCACGTGGATTCAAGTGTTTCTAAATAAAAATCTCGAAGGGACTCATGAATTTATAGGATAAAAAGTAACTAGGTACCTATGTCCGTCAGCGGGACTCAAGCTATCAAACGTTTCCTCAAAATTGTATTTTACAGGGGATCTATATCCCCACCCATCCCCATCCCACCCATCCCCTATGGGATGGGTCGTGAAAATATACAGACAGAGAGAGAACAGAAACAATAAACATAGAAAGACATACCTACTATTTATCTGTAAGGAAGAAGGCTGCCTGTTTTGCCACATCCATTACATAAATTATTGTTTTTGTTCGCTCTGTTATATTTCCTATTTTATTTTTACTTTCACATATAAATAATAATATGTAATAGATAATGCCCGCGATTTCGTCCACGTGGATTAATGTTTTTGGATTCCCGCAGGAACTCTTCAATTGCCCGGGATAAAAAGTGGCCTATGTATAATCCTTCTTCCCCGGGATACAATCTAACCCTGTACAAAATTTTAACAAAATTGGCTAGACAGACGGGCCGTGAACACGAAGAAGAAAGACAAGAAAGTTTGTATTATATATATATTTTTTTAATCCACTACAAGCTAGCCCTTGACTGTGATCTCACCTGATGGTAAGTGATGATGTCTGTCTAAGGTGGTAGCGGGTTAACCTGTTAGGGGCATGGCAGTTATATTAAACCCATACCCCTTCGGTTTCTACACGGCATCGTACCGGAACGCTAAATCGCTTGGCGGCACGTCGTTGCCGGTAGGGTGGTAACTAGCCACGGCCGAAGCCTCCCACCAGGCCAGACCAGGGAAAATTCAGAAATTATAAATTCCCAAATTGACCCTGCCGGGGATCGAACCCAGGACCTCCGCACGACAAGGCAACAGCGCTACACACTGCGCCACGGAGGTCGTCAAATATCAGTGTCAATATTTCGCGGTCGTCGGTGTGACAGGGCGCCACCCGCCCTCCGGATTGCAGGGATTAGCGTTAGGCGGGCGGGAGAACGCAACTGTGTCAATACTAGATACACGCCGCACTCCAATACAAGAGTATTCACTTTACATTTACATTCGATGACGAAGGAACTTAATTTTTACACTTCCTAAAATACTCATTAGATTAGCAGAGACTTTCAAGTCTTGCTATCTAATGAGTATTATATCATTTACAAGCTTGCATTACAACTACTTATTTAAGTATTGGGTTTTTCTGACTAGAAATTTTCAGTACTAGCTCGGAGTTAGGAAGATGGCGGTGTTTTACCCCCGTGCCTAGGAGAGCACGTTAAGCCGTCGGTCCTGGTTATTATTATCACTAACATGATAATAGTCATCAAAGCCCGGCAGCCCGCTTTGGAGCAGCGTGGTGGGTGTAAGGTCTAATTCCCTCTCTCCTATGAGAGTGGAGGCCTGTGCCCAGCAGTGGGACGTTAATGGGCTGTAGTGGTGGTGGTGGTGGTAATAGATAAGTTTATATTGATGTTGCAAATCATTAAAGATCGCAAATCCAGTATAAATGCAGGATCGGGGAGGTGTCAGAGTTCGCACGCTCGCGCCGGAGTGATGTGCAAACTCGCAGATCCCGGGAACGTGTAATCCCGGAACTAGGGCTGCCACTAAACGGGAATTTTTATATTTTGTAAGACCCTTATCTAAATAATTCTAGCGACTTCGTCCACGTAGATTTAGGTTTTCTAAGATCTCGTGGAAACTCTTTCATTTTCCGGAGTAAACGGTAGCCCATGTCCTTCCTCGGTATGAAATCTTTTGCTGTACCTTTCATCGGCAAAATCGGTTGACCAGATGGGCCGAGAAAACGCAACAAAATTACATTCGCATTAATCTATACTAATATTATAAATGGGAGAGTGTGTCTGTCTGTCTGCTCCGCTTTAAGGGTCCATCTTTTCAACCAGTTTAGATGAAATTTAACATAGAGGTGGGCTAGGTATATCCCAGCGAAGGACATAGGCTACTTTTTATCCATGAAAATTAAAGAGTTCCCGTGGGAACCAAAAAGTCTCAATCCACGCGGAAGAAGTCGCGGTTAGATATAATATTAGTTACGATGAAGTGTGGATTTCCTGCAACTGCCAACCCTATTCTCTTGTCACTCGGTCCACTACACACGCCTGCAGCATTTGCCGCCCCCGCCCCCGCCCCGCACCGCCCGCCCGCCTCCGCGCCGCTCGCTGTTTAACAGCAATGATTGATGGCGGCTAATGGCGGGAAGATGGGATTAGTACGCCTCGCGCACCCGAAACCAAAGGAGGGATTAGCGGTGGTGGGAAACTGGGAAAATAGCTCGCTATACAAACCAAAATAACGGTGAGATGTGCTGGGTGATAGCTGGTGGTTTGGTCGAAGGTTTAAGTTCAAACTTTTCGTAAAACGTAAACTAATTGAAAAATCCTATTAGATACTTAAAATGTAAAGCATTATTTAAATGATAAAAAAGCATGTAAGTAAATGAATTGTTCCAGCGGCTAATTAATCAAATTCTATGTTTGTGAGTTTATTTTTATTTTTATTTAATTTAGATTTAGATGTTGTTTCACAGCTGGTGTAGGGATCTCAGTCAATACATTTGACAGTTTAATTTTAGAGAACTTACACATTACAAAAAATAAAATCATTTCATTTCAACTCACCTCTCGATCCCAGTGAGGCGCGGATGGCGGTACTTCTTGGAGAACAGCAAGCCCCCACCCCACGCAGCCTGCAAACAGATTGAATTTAATTTAATTTAACCTTTAACCGACCTCGTTGAATAGATTGTATTTTAAACACTTAACATTAATAACCGTCCAAATTTTTGGACTATCTGACGGAGCCTTTGGCCGTGGCTAATTACCGTCCTACCGGCAAAGACGTACCGCCAAGCGATTTAGCGTTCCGATACGATGCCGTGTAGAAACCTATTAGGGGTACCATACTCCTATGGTAGCTATATTAAACCCATTACCAGTCTAAGATGTTAGCGGGCTAACCTGTTAGGAGTAGGTAACAGGTTAGCCCGCTAACATCTTAGACTGCAAAAATTGGATAGTAGCAGGCGGTATTTTGCGAAAGTCCATGATAATGAAGAAATCCGCCAAAGCAAACAAATCTATATGGTACAGCGTGTAGCTTGCGATATTCACCGCCCAGTAAACCAGCAATATGCACCGGCACAACACCACACCACACAAATCTTCCAAATTACATCGTACGTTTCACTCCGACACCGGATCATCTTCAGGAGATGTTGACACGACAATGCACGATTGTAAAGTGTCACAAATCTTTCAAATTATTCTCAACGTACGTTTCATTGTAAAGAAACGTACGTTGAGAATAATTTGAAAGATTTGTGTGGTGTGGTGTATATCGCAAGATACATACGAGTACAAGATTGTCGAGTCAACAATTGCTGGGAATTAAACTTCTAGTTCCTTCGTTATCTTAGACTGCATCATCACGTACTATCAGGTGAGATCGCAGTCAATGGTTAACTTGTGTTGGAATATAACTAAATTCTTACATCAACGTGCATCCACATGTCGTATTTCTGGCAGATGTCAGCGATCTCCATGAGGGGGTCGAATGCGCCCAGCACCGTGGTTCCTGAAGTGGCGTTCACGAAGAACGGAACCTGCCCCAAACACAGAATCTATATATCTAAAAGCGCAATACCACTCAAGAAACTTCTTCTCTAGTGTAGACATCAGCCAAGAAACGGTTTTGAGAAAATTCACACCTAAGGGGGTGAAATGGGTGTTGGAAGTTTGTATAATATGTAAGTAGGCATTTGTTTTTTTAACTCTCTATTTCTTAGCAGATGATGTCCTCTTCACCCTTGTAGATTAAGTTTTCGAAAATTCCGTGGGAACTATTGGAACTCCTATGAACATGAACATTTGCAGCGCCAGAGGAACCGCCAATGCGTTACCAGCTTTTGAGATATTTGTTTATCCGCCCTTTGAAGAGCCTCATATTAAAATCATTAGGAAACACAGAAGATGGAAGCTGGTTCCATAATTTGCAGGTACGTAACTAGGTAGATAACTACGCGAATGTCATCAAAAATAATATTATTATAAAGGAGCTTACATTCCCCCTATCCTTGTGGTATCGCACAAGTCGCTCGAGCTCGTTGGGCAACATCCGACCGCGCTCGTCCGACGGCACGCACACACAGTAGTCCGTGCCCAGGCCGCACACAGACGCACAGGACTTCACAGAGTAGTGGCACTGCACAGAACACCGAATACAATAACAATACAACAGGGATGATGTAGACTGTCTTGAGTCTTGATATGTCTCAAGGTCCATAAGTTGGCCTACATACAAGTGATAATCAAGATTGGAAGTTAAACTGACTTCACCACACACCTAACATTCCATATCTTGAAACGTACTGATCTGATTTTGAAAACACTGCACAGTTCTCTAAGTTGAAGCAAATGTAAGGCAATAAGAAAATAATGGTTACAATACGACTAATAAATCAGGAGAAATCCGCAGACTAACCGCAAATATACGTACACATAATACACGTATGAAATTTTGTATATTTGTTTGGAAGCTCTTATAGATTATTATTATCATATGTGAATATTGTGTAGTTCCAATAATATTACATACATACGTGTCGAATAGATAACCTCCTCCTTGGTTTTATTATTTTAGTGAATAAAAATTACTATGTCAATAAGGACTACCTAGCGGATAAGGACATATCAAATTATCAAATTATATGGTAGAATATGTAAGGGAAATTACCACTTTAAGACCTAATCTGTACACATGTTCCTACAAATAAATATTATTTATTTGTATTTCGGTGTCATTACCTGGTCAGAAGTGAACATGACGAGATGTCCAGGGATGCTGGTGAGCCCCTTCTCCTTGTACTGCGGGAACTTGTGGTGGCGAGCCGCCAGGAACGCGTACAGATTGGACACCGAGCCGCCTGGACAGACAAACGTAACTGATAGTTACAGTCAAGGATTTTTGCGGGTAAGAAATTAATTCCATAGTTTTTAAATAAATAAATGTTAATTGCCCAACACAAGCTTAATAAACACATAGATGACTATAAAAACGTACCTATACTCGTATGTTCTGTGTGGCTTAAACTATGTACGGTCAATGGGCCCCCTCCCCAGCCCGTGCCACAGCATGAGAGGTAGGCATGTACCTACCTAACATACTGCAACGCTGATTTTCAGGAGGGGCCCAAGGACCAAGACGTCACGGACCATCACTTAAACCCAATAAAATATTTAAAATTTAAAACAAAACTAAAATGTACGTAATTAACTAATAATACAACAATGGGGCTGATTCTGTAGTGTAGGTACAATCTCACTGAACTAAAATGACAGATTTAAATCTAGTTCTGTCCCTTTCCGCAGGGAATATTATGAAAGGGCAATCAATCTGATGAGTGATGACGTCTAGCCCGCAAGAGATCTGCTTGAGGTCTGAGGAACTGGAAAAGTCTTTAGAGAAATTGGAGCTGACTCCTTACGTGTAAGTCACTCCAACGACTTGAGATGGTAAAGAACATATTTGTTCTCGCTTCCACAGACTAAAATTGAATCTCAAGATTGACCTTTAGCTGCTATAAAATGTATCGTTCGATTTAAAACCATGTCTCAAGATCTTTATAGACCTGGAAATTTACTCCTTTAAGCCTAGAAGTCATTTCTGGTTTACAATGGCTTTTCTGTTAACTTCTTTGCCAAAAGTGGGCATATATTATCCAAGATAGATTTCACACATTTTTTGTGTCAACATGGAGCATTAGCGTGCTGTTACAGAAGAAATCAGAGCTTTAACTAGAGGATGATGGTTACCTGGGGCCAAGATGGAGTCGCCAGTGTTCCAGCCGATCATCTGGCGCATCTTCACGAGCACCACGTTCTCCATGAGGATGAAGACGGGCGCGATCTCGTACGTGAACATGTTGGTGTTGGCCGCTGCCGTTAGCCACTCGCCCGCCAGCGAGATGATGTCCAGACCGCAGGAGAGCTGGTTGAAGAAGTGCGGGTGACCTGGAAGAGGAACAGGGGTTAGGGTTTCTTGAAAAAACTAGTTTTATAATATAATTGACCGAGCGAAGAATATAATTGACCGAGCGAAGCGAAGGTCTCTGAGTCTACTTGAGTGAATTTGCACTTGTCCGTCCGTCCGTCCGTCCGTCTGTCAGAGCATTATAACTTCTGAATTACTGAACGTAGTTACTCCAGCTTTAAATATAATGTGTAAACCAATGGCGTCCAGCCGAATATGGCTTAAAAAGTTATAGAAATCTTTATATCAGGGGGGCTCTCATTGTAGCGAATGCGAAGTAAAATATTTTTATAGTGTTACATAGGGTTGCGGTATATCATTTTAAAGATAATTAGGAATAGAGTCCAAAAATATATTTTTTTTAATTTTGTCACTAAAATTGACGAAATGGGGGGCTTTCAAAGTGGAGATTTTCTAACGTCCAAAGTTGACCTCAGAACTCGAAATTTTCTGAAAGGCTGAGCCTGAAACTTGATCAATTATTTGAATTATATCCTGTAATTGGACAACAAATACTAAAATTAGATAAATATTGTAAAGAAACGAAATTATTTAATTTTTAATGAGCTTCAGTATTTTTAACAGAACTTCACATTGATGTCAATGAATGGCGCCGCGACGTCTCAGTTCGGGGCGAACCACTAGTAAGTCTTGTTTTGACTCTCCGTGCATCTCAAATGAGGCTAGATCTTTAGAGATTGTGTAACTGAATTAGCCAAAATGACGTACTACTTATAAGGCAAAGAAGAAGATATAGTGCTACAAACTTATAAACAACAATAAAAACAAAAACTAAACAGGCATAGAAATTAGTTCCAACTAGATGATTCCCGCGGGAACTCTTTAATTTTCCGGGATAGGCATAGGTAGCATATGTCCTTCCCCGGGATACCATCTACCCCTGTACCTTTCAGCAAAATCGGTTGAAAAGATGGGCCGGGAAAGCGTAGCAGACAGACAGACACACTTTCGCATTTATATAATATTAGTATGGAAGTATAGATTTTGGCCACCGGGTCAGATAAGTTTGCGGGACTATATATATATCTTGAAATGTCTTCAAATAACATCCATAATTTTAACCCGATTACGCCACAAATCGCAATACAATACAAAAATCAAAACCACCGCGCAACCGAAAACCACCCAAAAATAACTTAATCTAAACACAACTCAATGCAACTAATTCATATTCCCATTCGGGTTGATTTAATATTGTTTACTCTCGACCTAGGGTTGACAAATTTGTTTCAGCAAAATATAGTATTTTTCAAAATGAGCTCGTAAAAAATTTTGTGCACCTCTAAAACTTAATATCTTACTTGTATATTATGAAAAAATTAAAAACATCTTATTTTACCCTCTTACTAATTTAATACATATTTTGAACTTCTAATACACATTGTCTCAGAATTACGAAACCTCTTGTTTTTAATTTAATTTTTGGAATTTGGATAGCTAATTAATTACTGTAATCAAAATTAAACTATTTATGAAGATATTCCAGACATCTATCAACAACTAGCAGTAAATATTAACAAAACGGTAACCCGACTACGAAAAAATTACAGAGAGCCGGAATTTTTTGAACATAACATCCATCCGTTCCTCCGTTTTTAATTTCCGACTTCCAAAAAAGGAAGAGGTTCTCAATTCTGCGAGTATTTTTTACAGATTGCGATGTTTGTGCAAGAAGATCTTTTTTAAGTGAAATGTAGTATTCGTACTATATATTTATTCAACAGTATAACAGAACCGAACTATATAAGTACTATACTGTACTATACAAGCGTTTGCCCACGACTTCAAAAGGAAAATTAAAAAAAACTGTGAAATCCTTCATTTTTCACCGAAAGCACAAATAACAAGTTTCATGGATATAACTTGAACCTCGTATTTAACGTCCTTGGGGGTGGAAATTCGAAATTTCCTTCCTTAGGGTGTGTAAGCGACGCAACTATTGTTGTAATTATATTTTAAGTTTTATTTATAATAAAGAAGAATTTTCGAGAATGCGCGCAGCGCCTGGACGTTAGCCACTAAACAATAGGCCTATTGCATTGACACACAGTATTTCAGTCTCCGCACGAACGCGGCCGCGGCAACTACCTATAGTGCGCACATCCTCGAGTCTTTCTTAAAGTACCTATTCCGTGTTTTATTTTATATCGCCTACAACCGTTTTCGTGGTCAATCGAGCCAAATCTATAATCAGCGATGTTTAATACGCCACCTTTTATATCGGTTAAAAACCGGGAACGATTAAATCAGAGACTTGAACGCGCTTCGGAGCGCGTGCTCGCGCAAGAACATAGTGGGAATTTTTCACCGCGTCGCGTTAAAAGTAACATTACGCCACGTAGCGAATTAGGCGACAATATGTCATGTTCGTCTACGAAAAAGTCTTCAACAGCCCGCCGGAAACAGCTGGAATTAGAAGCTGCTCGGGCCAAGGCTCAAATTGAGATCGAGCTAATTAATAAAAAATTAGAAGCGGACATAGCCGCCATTGATGACGAGGCGGAGGCGAAATTTCAGGGCCACTCCTACCAGAGTGGTCGGTCGAACGTTGAAGAGTGGTTGGAGCGCAGCCACAGCCAGGCACAGCCGTCACAGGTTCCGCAGGCGGAACCGGCGGCAGCAGCGACGGCAGCAGCGACGGCGACGGAGGCGGCACAGCTGGCACCAGCAAGTCAGTTACTCACCTCATCACTGCCGGTCGATAGCCTCCTACAAGTGGCCCAGGCACTGAAGGATATTATGGTTGCCTCACCCTCTACAAAAGAAGACCGGTTGCTTACCAGACTGGCGACCCCCAGGGACCTACCCACATTCAGCGGTGATTGCGTGGAGTGGCTACATTTTAAGAGTGCCTATGAAGAATCCACTCGTGTGTGCCAGTTCACAACGTCTGAAAACCTTTGGAGATTACGACGGGCGTTAAAAGGTGACGCCAAGGAGGCGGTAACTGACTTACTCATCGGCAACACATCTCCAGAACACATCATCAAGACGCTGGAACTCAGGTTTGGCCAATCTGATTTAATAATAGAAAATTTAACAAATAGAATTAAAAAGCTAGCACCTTTATCGGCCAATTATCAACAAGATTTAATTACCTTTTCTACTAAAGTAAATAATTGTGTATCCATTCTACGAGCTCTGAACAAAGAAGATTATTTGAGAAGTCCAGAGTTGGCCACTGCAATAGTTTCTAAACTTCCTAGTGTCATATTTTCAAGGTGGACTGATTACGCCTTTCCTAGGATCAATAAGGGCGTATCTAAATTAGAATTATTAGCAAAATTTTTACAAACAGAGGCTGAGATGATATCCGTCGTGGGTGTCGTACATAAGAAACTCGAACTTACAACCGACAAAAAGCATGAAGGTAAACCTCGCGCAGTACTATTAACTGTTAACTCAGATAGCAAATGTAAATTTTGCAAGAAAGGAATACATTTACTGCCAGACTGTAGGATGTTCAAAAGAGCCTTGCGGAAAGAACGATGGCGATTTGTAAAAGCAAACAACTATTGCTTCGGTTGCTTATTAGCTGAGAAGCACGACCGAAGCGCATGCTCTGCTCCACTTTGTAGTATAGACAGTTGTGGACTTCCGCACAGTGAACTGCTACACTTTAAAAAGCCAAAAATCCCAGCGCCAACTGCCGAAGAGCCCCGGCAGGCGCTCGAGGCCCAGGAGGAGTCATCGACCTCGAGCGCCGCCGTGGCCCTCGTCGCCGAGCCGCGAGGAGACCCCGAGCTGCAGCGTGAAACCGTGAGCGTGGCAAAGTGTGATGTGATGCTAAAGGTAGTCAAAGTCAATTTGTGCAGTGCTAGTGGTAAAAGTGTGAGCGCTTATGCGTTACTCGATGACGGTGCGGCAGTGTCAATGATGGACTCAGAGCTGGCGAAAGAACTAGGTGTTAGTAGTTGTAAGTCCGAACCGATAAAGATAGTAGATGCTTTCGGCCTAGAAGTATACCAAGAGAATTGTCCTAAAATCAATGTTAAAATCTCTAACTATGATAATAGCAATTATTATAATGTCATTTTTAGACAAGTTAATCAACTTAAGTTACCAATGCAAAATTTATCTATTGTTAACGAACTTAAGTGTAAACATTTGTTAGATATAAAACCATTTGTATGTTCGGAATGTGTTGTACCTAAACTATTAATAGGGGAGGACAATTATTTTCTTTTAGCCCCACTAGAAGTATTACATGGTGGTAAAAATGAGCCCTACGCCACCAAATGTCGCCTAGGTTGGTCTATTCACGGCTGCTACGGTCGCACTCACTCGCCGGTAAGTGGTCATGCCTTCTTTCTCGACAGCGCCGATAAAAAAGTGAACAGCGACGTCGATCAATTAAACGATTTAATAAAGCAATCGTTCGAGTTGGACTCCATAGGAATTTCAACCTTACGCCGAGAGAATAAGGCACATTTAAGAGCCGTTGAAATATTAGATTCAACGGCCCGCTATTTAGGTCAACGATGGGAGGTAGGATTGCCCTTTTGCAAGGACACATTCACTATGCCTGACAGCTATGAGTACGCACGCTCTCGCTTGCGTGGCATATTAAAAAAATGCCAAGCGGACAGCGCGTACGCCGATAGGTATCGGCAAGAGATGGAGAAGCTATTCGCTAGCGGCTATGCTCGAGAACTAGATGATGAAGAAATCTCGACTAGTCACGTATGGTATCTCTCGCATTTTGGGGTTCAAAACCCCAATAAACCAGGCAAACTCAGGTTAGTGTTCGATTGCGCCGGAAAGGTGAAAGGTCAATGCCTAAATGATCTTCTATTAACGGGCCCCGACCTTTATAATTCGTTGCTCGGCATAATGCTAAGATTTCGCGAACATGCATTTGTTTTGATAGGAGACATAAAAGAAATGTTTCTTCAAATAAAAATACGTCGCGAAGATCAAAATTTTTTAAGATTTCTATGGCAAACTAGTTTAGATGCTCCTCTAAAAATATGTGCCATGGAAAGTTTAATATTTGGCGCCACCTGTTCACCTTTTATAGCGCAATATATAAAAAATAAAAATGCGTTAAAATATCAGGACTTGTATCCCGATGCAGTCGACGTAATAGTGAACGATCACTATATGGACGATTGTTTACACTCGTGTGCGAGCGAAAGTAAGGCTATAGAATTAGTGCGGGACATCACGATGATTCATAAGCAAGGTGGGTTTGAAATAACACGCTGGTCAAGTAATAGCAAACGAGTGCTGGAAACTATTCCGCCAGAGGCGCTCGCGCCGACTGCGATCGAGTTCAAACACGGATCTAATAATACCATGGAGCGCACTCTCGGTTTGATGTGGTATCCGAGCGATGATTCGTTTGGATTTAAAATTTGTTTAGACCGAGTTCAAAATATTTTAGACGGAGTCGAACCGCCTACTAAAGCAAAAATGCTCAGTATTATTATGTCTGTGTATGATTTGCATGGTTTTTTATCGCCCTTCATAATAAAAGGTAAAATTCTTTTTCAAAATGTACACCGCAGTGGCGTCGATTGGAATTGCCGCATCCAACCTAGCGATCATACAGCATGGGTGAACTGGCTGCAAGAACTGAAGCGCCTCGCTGCACTACGCATACCGCGCTACTATGCCGGCGCGGGCGCATGGACGGAATGTTATGCATCGAATGAGTCATCCGGTAAGCATTGTAAGATTTTAGAGCGACAAATGCATATTTTTTGCGATGCTTCACTTAAATCGTACGCGGCTGTAATATACTGGCGATTTAAACGCTCGGACGGGCACGTACTGGTATGTTTCGTCGCTAGTAAAAGTAGGGTTAGTCCGCTGCGGCCTGTATCTATACCTAGACTTGAACTTCAAGGAGCGCTCTTAGGGGCGCGCTTAGCGAAAACTATAGAAGGCGAGCACAGGGATACGACGACACTTACTAAACGTTACTTCTGGTCTGACTCGAGCACAGTACTGCAATGGATCCGCAGTGATCCACGCAATTATAAACCTTACGTCGCTCATCGTTTGGGCGAAATCGACGATTTAACTAAATCGTGCGAGTGGCGGTACGTGCCGACTAAGATCAACCCGGCTGACATAGCTACGAGAGAAGACTCTCCACCGCTTGCTTATTCCGATGCTTGGTTTCAAGGTCCTTCCTTCTTACGTCGTCCTGAAGAGGACTGGCCGAAGGATCGCAAGTTTACCAACCTGGCAGAGGAGGTTAAGTGTGAAGAGAGGTCTGTACACACGGTAAGTAGTGACTGCTCAGTGTTGTTTTTACCTAATGAAAATAACATCTCGAGTTGGATCACTCTCGTACGCGCCACTGCAAGGGTTTTGCTTTTCATAAGAAAATGTCAACGCAAAGACGTTCAACTTAACGTTTTCCTGATGAAGGAAGCGGAAGACCTGCTCATAAAAAAGTGTCAGTCTGACTCATTTGGATACGAACTGTCGTGTTTAAAACAAGGTAAGTCCCTAGCGAGTACCAGCCGATTGCTACAAATTTCACCATATTTGGACGACGACGGTATCTTACGTGTTGGCGGACGAATCGATAAGGTAAGCGGGGTGGAACGAGCTACTATGAGACCAGCCATTCTGGACGGCCAGCACCGAATCTCTCAACTGCTAGTTGAATACCACCACAAGAAGGCACTGCATGGCGCTAACGAGCTTGTCGTAAATCAGTTGCGTCAACAATACTGGATTTTGAGGCTTCGACCGACTGTTCGCAAGATAAGCTCGCGCTGCTTGTTCTGTCGCTACAGACGGGCGGCGCCTCAGCCACAGCGCATGGCAGACTTACCAGCTGCGAGGCTGCAGCACAATAGACGGCCCTTCAGTTATTCGGGAGTCGACTTTTTTGGGCCACTCGAAGTCACTGTAGGTCGTAGGAGACTTAAGCGATACGGTATGATTTTTACTTGTCTTACCATACGCGCGATTCATATTGAATTAACAGAGGATCTTACAGCTGACTCAACGATCCTCGGACTTAGGAGAATGGCCGCTCGGCGAGGTTTGCCGATGGTGATTTACTCCGATAACGGGACGAACCTGAGAGCAGCGGATGCTGAACTTAAGCGCAGTCTGGAAGAGCTGAACACCAGCGCTCTGCAAGAAGATGGTGCGATCCGAGGTCTAGAGTGGAGGTTCATACCTCCTGGCGCTCCAGAAATGGGAGGGGCCTGGGAGCGTATGATTCGCACAGTAAAAACGGCACTGAAGGTAATTTTAAAACATCGTGCACCTCACCCTGACACGCTCGTGACGCTGTTAGCAGAAGTTGAAGCGCTGGTGAACAGTCGGCCTATCACGCACGTATCCACAGACCCTAATTATCCCGAAGCTTTGACGCCAAATCATTTTTTAATAGGTACATCGTCTAACGGACCTACGTTTGGTAAGTATGACGACAACGATCTGTGCCTCAGAAAGCGATGGCGCGTAGCACAACGTCTCGCCGACATGTTTTGGAATCGCTGGGTCCGCGAGTATCTGCCGACCCTCCTACCTCGTCAGAAATGGACTCAGGAGACTAGATCACTACAGGTGGGTGATTACGTAATTTTGGTGGAGCCTAGCCTCGACCGTAGCGTCTGGCGGCATGGTGTGGTGAGTGCGACCCACGCAGGCGCAGACGGGCGAGTTAGGATTGTAGATGTGCGCACGCGCACCGGCACGCTGCGTCGGCCGGTGACGCGCGTCGCTTTACTGTCCCCCCATGGTGATGCATAATATAGTACTAACAAGTTAGCACTAAGGGGGCAGATATTGTAAGCGACGCAACTATTGTTGTAATTATATTTTAAGTTTTATTTATAATAAAGAAGAATTTTCGAGAATGCGCGCAGCGCCTGGACGTTAGCCACTAAACAATAGGCCTATTGCATTGACACACAGTATTTCAGTCTCCGCACGAACGCGGCCGCGGCAACTACCTATAGTGCGCACATCCTCGAGTCTTTCTTAAAGTACCTATTCCGTGTTTTATTTTATATCGCCTACAGGGTGCCCAAGGAATATTCTCTCAAAATTTCAAATTTCTACGTTCAGCCGTTTGGGCTGTAGCTTGTCTGTCAGTCACTGAGGACAAAGCCTTTTATAGTTATTTGGTTATAAGCACAGTTGACAGCCCTATTCTCACCCCTTGTTAGTTGTTGGCATCTGTGGCTCGCGATAAACCGTCCCCGGGGGCCTCGGGGACCCAGGGGCCCGGGGTAAGAGGCCTAGAAGACCCCATTTGACACTTTTTGAACAAACATGCAGGAAATAGAGGATATAATATAGGTGTCGGTTGACGCGTGCTATCTTTGGCCTTTATGTTTTTTAATATGCATTCTGATATAACTTTAGATATCTTGGTATCTTTTACCTCGTTATATTTCTCAAAGCTTTTATCATACTACTATTATAAATTGCAAAAGGGTGTTTGTTAGTTTGTTTATTGGTATGTCCTTCAATCACGCCGCAACAAAGCAACGCTAAACGTAATTTTTTGTATCGGTGTACTTAGTTGAGAACCTGGAGAATGACATCCCGGAAAATTAAGGAGTTTCCGTGGAAAAAAAACTTATTTCACTCGGACGAAGTTGCGGGCATCAGCTAGTAATATATAGTATTGTACTATAGGTACTTCTGGTTCTGCGTACTAATATACGAGTATGTACGTAAGAAATATTTATCATGTATACTATATTTCAGTTTAAAAGATATTCTTGTACAAATATCGCAATCTGTATAAAAGAAGGGTGTATTTAAGAAGGGAGTATAGTTTTCTGTTATTTTCCTGGCAAAATTTTGTATCCCGGAAAATCAAAGCGTTCCCCCGGGATTTTTAAAAATAAATCTACGCTGACGAAGTCGCGCGCATCGTCTAGTCAAAGTGTAAAGTATCCGTAATGTACGATTTTCCTGGATATCGATGCCACAAACAGGCTATATCCGGGTAGTAATGGACGGTGCAACCGCGCGTGGTATTACATCCGGGGGAACGGATGACCGGATGTTGTCCTTGTTTCCCTACAATTCTATTTGTATTGTTTTTTTTTATTCCAAGATAGGCTTGCGCTTGACGACAATCATGCTTATCCTATATTTTAAAAAGGCAACAATTTTACTGCTGCGCTTTATAAGAACAAATGGTATACCGGGTTCGATCCCCGGTAGGATCAATTTGCGCATTTATAAATTCAGAATTTTCTCTAGTCTGGTCTGGTGGAGGAGGCTTTGGCTGTACCTATAGGTACCACTAACATAACCGACTAAGTTATCCCACCGGCTAAGACGTGCTGCCAAGCAATTTAGCGTTCCGCGTTCCGGTACGATGCTTACGATGTCTTGTAGGAACCGATTAGATGTATGCCTCTTTTTTATACAAAATCATTAGGGGTATCGGTCAAATATAACTGCCAAATTGCTCACAGGTTAGCCCGCTTCCATCTTAGACTACATCATCACATGAGGTCGCAGTCAAAGGCTTTCTTTTAGTTGTATAGATAAATTATAAAATATTTAGATATTTACTAGCTAATGCCGGCGACTTTGTCTGCGTGGATTGAGGTTTTGTTGCTTTTAATTTTCCGAAATAAAAAAATGTGTTATTCCAGACTATAATCTATCTCTGTGCCAAATTTCATCCAGATCCGTTCATCCGTTCCGGCGTGATTGAGTAACAAACATCCATCCATACATCCAAACTTTCGCATTTATAATATTTATTAGATATATACTAGCTGACCCGGCAAACTTCGTACCGCCTTAGTATGCAAAATTAAATGTATATTTTTCAATATTTCTGAGAGATTTTCTTAATATTTTTTTCCGTAAGAACCTTCTCCTAATAATAACAAATACAACAAAAAAAGAATTAGTGAAATCGGTCCAGCCATTCACGCGTTATGCCGTGACCAAGGAAAACGGGTTTCATTTTTATATATTATATAGATATAGATATAGATATAGATATAGATATAGATTTTTATATATTATATAGATATAGAAGATTATTATTATTATTTGATTTCACGTATCAACTTGTGCCGATTATAAAATGTCACGACTCGTAAAACAAAAAACTTAACCGACCCGGTGGCCAAAATTTCAACTAATTTTTATGCCTGTTTAGTTTAAATGTTTTTATCTCAGGTTTCTGATACGAACCGCTAGGGTGTGGAACACCCTCCCAGCGCACGTGTTTCCTGCCACTTATAACTTAAGTACCTTCAAGGCAAGAGTGAATAGGCATCTTCTAGGCAAGCGCGTTCCAACCTAGACCTCATCATTGCTTTGCACTAAGCATGATTGTCGTCAAGCGCAAGCCTATCACGCAATAAAAAAAAAAAAAAAGGTTTTTATTTTATTTTTTATAGATACTAGGCGACGCTGTCACCGAGTCAGATAAGTTTGTGACACCTATATCTTTTAAGCTTGGAAAATGAAAAATCACTACCAAAAAATTAACTTTAAAATATCCTGACCCTAAAATGCATCATACGAAGCCAGTGCACAAAAAATAATATTAATTCTCAGGAATTTAATATAAACCCCTCACAGCCAGATGGGGCCGGCATTAATTCGCCTCGCCAAGTCAGGTGGAGTAATTCCGAATTAATCTACATTTTAGATGGGGCTGTGGGCTCGGTACAGCTTGAATGATTGTTTATTTGGTATGACTGACTCGAATAGAGGGGTCGGTTGAGGAATTTGTGTATTTTTTTTTTTTTTTTTTGTATGCGTTAGCTTTTTGGCAACATTGAAAAATATAAAATGTATTTTGGCTCTTTTTGTGACTTGATCTACGTGAATTTAGATTTGTGGGATCTCTTAATTTTATAGAGTAAATAAGCTTTACTTAATTTTAAAAAACAAAACTGCTTTGCCAAAAAGTTTTTTTTTCTTCAAATAAAGTCTTAAGTAGCATGGCAGTCATGCTTTTGTTTTTTATAGCTTGTTTAAAAAAGAAATAAAAAAATTGCTTAGTGCTTTGTAAATTAAAAAGAAAAACAGTACTAACTAATTCTAAAGAATAACAAAAAAAACTATTAACCATTTAAGCCACACGACATTTTATCAGATAACAATCATAAAACGACCACACATTGTCGATATCTATGACAAAAACAGGAAAAAGCCGCCCCCAAAAGTCAATTCAACATCTTTTCAAGCCCACTTATCTTTCGCCACGAGACTCTCTAGGGACTTCCCCGCGTAAATAGCTGTCAAAAACATTATTATACCGACTCTATTGATGTACACTTTGAAATAATTTTCGACTCTATTTAGGTGAATTTAAGTTGATTTTGTAGAGCCATTGTAAACGCATCCGAAATAGATAATTTCATGTCTTTAAAATATATGTAGTTTTATATCGAGTGATAAGCAAAATAAATTAAGTTTTGAATTTTTTCTAAGTGTACGATAATAAGATAGACACTTTTCACGCCGTTTTAAACTATTATCTAGTCAGTCAATCTCAATTAATCCTTTTATTCCTTGTGGGATAAATGTGGCCAATAAATACCCTGCAGGTCCTTAACTTTGACTATGCAAAAAATCACGTCGATACGTTACTCTTTTTTAGCGTAATTAAAGGACAAACAAACAAACGTAATAAAGTTACTTAAATTATTTTCCTACATTTGTTAAAAGGAGTCAAAAGGGATCAGCATGAGTAGTTTAGGGTTGGATCGAATTTTCCCGCCACGCGTCTGCCTGAGTGACATCTGACAGCAATCAAGCGCCATTGTGGTTTCCGGAATTTGTTTTCCTTCATCTATACGTGTTGAATAAGCGAGCATAGTTTGTAGGCATCTGCTAGTGTAGAGAAATCTTTAAAAATGCTCTTATCTCGCAGCACAATGGGAGTGCCCATCGCAACCCACAATGGATGGAGTCTATAAAATCAATCCATAACCTGCGCTCGAAGGGCTGATTTATCAAACTATGGTAATTCAAGCCCTATAACCCGGGGGAGGCTTAGTGTAGGGTGCGTATGAGTTGGGCCATAGATGGATATAGTGAGACTTATATACCCGTATTAATCTCTATATGTACATATAAAAATCATTTGCTGTTCGTTTGTCTCGCTAAAACTCGAGAATGGCTGGGCTGATTTAGCTGATTTTGGTTTTGAAATGTTTGTCGTAATCCAGGGAAGGTTTAAACGGTGAGAAAATATGGAAAAAAATGTTAGTTACGACGCGCGGATGAAGTCGCGGGCATCAGCTTGTTTAAAATAAAATTAATCGGTTTTGCAACATTAGAATTTCGGTTTCTCCACACGACAAGGCCAAATCTTCCAGGATAATTTCGTTACGCGTAGGGTGCATCTCTCGTTGCGAGAGTATTTCGTTGTGCGCAAGCTAAGCCTGACGGAAGGACCTCTGAACCCACCATAATATTATCCCAAGAAAACTCCTGCCAGTATGTGATTAATGGAAAGGGGACACGGCCCTCAGCAATGACCAACACGATGCAGAGAAAGAGAGGTACCCATAATAATACATTTAAGTAATAGACCCAAATTAAGCTAAGTTCACGTTATCAAGAATTGGTCAATCTATGGTTAATACTTATAAGATCAATTTCTTTGTATGACTTTTAAACGTTGATAGTCGTTGGATGACAAAATCATTGAGTGCCAACCTTTCTTAAAAACCCCCTTTTAATTACCTGGGATCCAAAATAGGCCTATTAATTATTAAATCAAAAATAGCATTAAAATAATGTCAACCGTTGCCCTATTGCGTCGTGATTGGAAGGCAAACTAACAAACATACTTTCACATTCATGATATTAGCAGGAGTCCTAGATTATTGTATTATTGGATCATATCTAGCTACTTTTATAAGACCATTGGGAGTGTATAATTTGGATTTACGCTTGACATTCCATTATTTTTATGGTTTAATGCAATTTGTTGTACCTTTTTTTTATATAAAAACTTTCAATTAGTTCAAAATCATTTTGTACTGTAGGTACTGCCATCATGTGATCGCACAAATTTTGCATGCCCATCGTATGGCGGATTGTAGATGGTAAAAAGTTGTAATTAATACCTATAATGTATCTACCTGCAATCAAGCAAATAAACTATTATGATTATTATGATTATAATTATGATTATGATTAGAGTGTCCCAGTATAAACAAACCCCATGTACACCTTCACGCGGTGCAGTAATCCAATGATTTGCGTGATATTAGGCCGCGCACTCCGCCTGTGTGAATCAGGGCTTTATAATGTACGTTTTATAGCACGGATTACGGTTTTATTGTATATATTTTGGGCCCCGGGGGCGAGACTGCGGTAATCTTAAAAAACAACTTTAGATTAATTACTTTTAGGGAAATCTTGAGCTAGTAGACATCTATTTAGGGTTCCGTACCTTAAGAGGCAAAGAGGAACCCTTATATAGGACTGTCCGTCTGTCAACCACCTTTTCTCGGCATCGCGTGGAAGTTTGAAGCTGAATTTAATGTTAAATTATTTGTCAGACTCAGGCGCTACCAGTTTACGCTACATAATGTAAGCCAGTTATTTCACAGCTGATTACATGTTATTGTGTAAATTGTTGTTTAAAATGAAAACTTTCTTGTTATTTATTAAAAGAGTTTATATTGTGTGGCGGTACGGAACCCTTTGTGCGCGAGTTTGACTCGCACTTGACCGTTTTTTTAAAGCAGGATTTGTTTTTCATAGATACGTGCACTTTTATACACAAATTTAAAATACCTTTTAAGTCAAGAGGGACCTGGAGAAGACAGGTTTGTTTAAATGTAGGTAAGTATCTACTTAGGCATTTCATCATAGCGGCGTAAGTATACCTGCATGCCAAAATTGGAACGCGCTTGCCTAGAAGATGCCTATATTCACTCTTGCCTTGAAGGTACTTAAGTTATAAGTGGCAGGAAACACGTGCGCTGGGAGAGTGTTCCACACCCTAGCGGTTCGTACCAGAAACGTCGACCAAAAACGCTTCAAAAAAAAAAATAGGTAGGTATACCTACATTCATACAGAGGGTCGAATGTCAGTTGCATCACCTAGAAGGTTTGGAACTCTCTCGTATGCTTGAGAGAGGAAGGAAACTGCATACTTGAAAGGCAGATATTATTGATTGATCAGAGTGACATAATTTTGTATTGAATATTCTGCCTGCAGTTTCCACAATCCACCGTCACGTCCCTGTCACCCCGCAGCGTTGCTCTGTCCATAGTCCCACAAATTTATCTGAACCGGTGACAGCGTGGCTAGTAAATATTAAAAATAAAATTTAAAAAAAAACTAAACAGGCATAAAAATTAGTTCCAATTTTGGCCACCGGGCCAGATAAGTTGGTGGTACTACCTATGGACTTCTTTCGAACAACTGGCAGGAAATAACGTATCTCTCGTACTGTCACTGCATTCAAGATGTCGTCAAAATCGGGATTAAAAGTTCCAACAAACATTCAAAGAGACAATGCAGATGAAATGCTTTCCGTCTGACAATAGGAAATCACGGGCCCGTATAGCTGCGAGCGATTAGAGCGTGCTCCGTTGAGCACGTAATGCCACAATGGGGCCCATTTACTGGGGACCCTATGGGTAGACGCTGCAATTTTCCATTTTTAATCTGTGAACTCTAAAAAAATATTCAAGCTAACAACCCTACAAATTTTAAATGCTGGCTAAATGCAAATGTAATATTGCTAGGTTAGGTTAGACACTGATTTTTAATCTGTAAACTCTATAATTATATAATTATACTTTCCTAGCAGATCTCCGCGTGGACTGAGGTTGTTTGGTTCCCGCGGGATCTGTTTAATTTTGTATATAATATGTCCGTGTGCCAAATTTCATCCAGATCCGTTCAGCCGTTTTGGCATGATTGAGTAACATCCATCCATCCAAACTTTCGCATTTATAACATTGTTATATAATTTGATAACAAAAAAACAACAACAACTGATTAAACAAAAAATCGAGAGAGCTTAGAGTTTAAGAGCAATGGAATAAATAAAATATGTTTTTTATTTCAAATAAACTTTTAAAGAGCTTTTCGCATCAAGTGAATCTACCACTTAATAATTTATGAAATTATGTAGGTACTAGAATGAATAAAATATTATGAATTTTTACTCAGACTTTGAAACTGACCTCAATGGAATTGAAACTGACTTCAAATGGCTGAACCCAAAAGAAACAAAGTTCTTCCGCGACATTAAAGCCAAGACAGCATACTCGGATACTGAGCTGCGTGTTTGGAGGACTACCCTCCTCAAACAATTCAATTATGTGTTCAAATGTGCTGGAATGATTGCTGCTATTATTTACACTTTACTGGCTGCGTTCCCGAGCGGGGCTCTATTGCGTGTAGTAATTGCTATCAAGATGATTGCGATTGGTCATTTTGGGACTTTTGTAAATTATTTATCCCTCGTAGATAATATAGCTCCTACTAGCTGATGTGACTTCGTCAGCTAGTAGGAAGAAGTCGCGTGGTTTAAGTTTTTTTATTCCCGCGGGAACTCCTTAATATTCCGGGATAAAAAGTAGCCTATGTTACTCTCCTGGTATAACCATGATAAAAATTACGAGATTACACCCATCCGCTGCTCCGTTGCGGCGTGATTGAAGGACAAACAAACAAGCATTTATAATATTAGTATGATTCTGTCGCATATTACGAGTAACAAGTTTGTCTGATTGAAACTTCGGCCATGGCTAATTACCACCCTACTGGCACATACGTACTGTCAAACGATTTAGCGTTCCGGTACGATGTCGTGTAGTAACCGATACGGGTTAACTGCCGTGTCCGAAACTTAACTTGGAATATTTGTCAAATATTCCAAGAATAACGAAAGACAAGTTACAGGTCTAATAGGCATTTAAAATCAACGACCTCGGTTTACATAGACAGGCCCTGTCAAACTAAGAATGTGAACTTATTTTACTAACGCCATCCAGTCTGAAAAGCGGGACAGCGCTATGGCGGGGACAAGGACAGGCTTATACAGGTGAGGGGCACGCCCTACAAGTCGGACGCCCAACTTTTTTTCTATGAAAGGGCCCATCTAGTACCTACATAGGTATATATCGATGCAAGTCCCAATAGATATAAGCGGTACTCACCAGTTTTGACCTGATGCTTGAGGGTGATCTTGCAGTCTTCGAGCAGCTGCTTCAGCGGCAGGGGGTCTTCAGGCAGCGCTAGGTCCAGCTGCTTCTGCATCTCTTCCGGCATTTTGAACTCCAGGATCTGGAGACAACGGGTCGTATATAGACACATTGTGCAAGTGGGCCTTGAGGCGGCGGGGTATCCAGACTTCTTTTTTTTAATTTTTAGACTAGCGCTTGGCTGCAATCAGACTTGCTTGCAAGTGGTGATGCAGCTTAAGGTGGAGCGCGCTTGCCTAGAAGACGCCTATTCACTCTTGTTTTGAAGATAGAATAGAAAATTAGTTCTTTCCGAACTTTATATAGAGTCAAAATAAGATAATATAATTATCAGTAAGAGACGGCTGTATGTCCATATGTGCAATACATTATGTAGGTACCTATTGTATAAGATCTGAATGGTCCAAGTTCTTAAAAAAAGATGGTCATACTCTCAGTCAGTCTTACATTTTATTGGCTTACACAGGCACCATACAAGAAGGAACGAGTATGCCTAAAGTATTTTTCTAATTGGAAACATGGGTAATTTACAATCATTGTATCCTACTGGTTTATGTTCTGGTAAATAATTGCCCGCGCCAACCGGCATTGGAGCAGCGTGGTGGGTCTCAGCTCTAATTCCCTCTCTCCTATGAGAGTGGAGGCTTGTGCCCAGTGTGTGGTTTATGTTCGCAATGATTTAATTTAAATTGGATTGCCATTTTCAACGTAAAATATTTTTAAAAATAGCTAACTATTTTAGCGCTTGACAACCTAGCGTATTTAGCTTTCGGACGGTGATATACCATTGATGTAGGAGTATAATAAAGGTTAGGTACACCAACCTTCTCGTTTCTGTCGTTGACCTTCTGCACGTAGTCCAACAGAACGTCGACCACCCTCGCGAGGAATTCGCGCGTCTGAGGGCTCGCCTCCTCGCGGTATGGGAGGATGGCTGCAACAAACTGGAGTTTAGCTAGGGCGAACATACACTACGAACCTGACAGTATCAAAAAAAACCTTGTTAATCTTATGTTGAGATCTATAATATGTAGCGTACTTTGACTTGGCTCAGACTTGGACTTATGTGAGTAACATAAATCTTTCTCGTTTTAACCATGTCTTAAGTCTGAACCAAGTCAAAGTACACTCTTTAGATCTCAGCATTAATCTTCTCTCATAGAGAGTTACATAATATTTGTTCCGTTTGCCGTGGAGACCCTGGGGGGCGGTGGAGTCTTAGTGCCAAAATTTTTTTGCGAGATATTTCACTGAAATAAAACACGCCAGAACGGCCGAACGGATCTGGATGAAATTTGGCATAGAGATAGATTATAGTCTATAATAATACATAGGCTACTTTTTATCCCGGAAAATTAAAGAGTTACCGCGGGAACCAAAAAAATCAATCCACGCAGAAGTCGCAGGCATCAGTTCAAAATAAAAATAACAAGACACCTAATTTATATCGAAATCCACTAATAAATCGCAACATAATATGAAACAATTACTCGTATTCGCCCCCAACCCCTCGACTGCCCGCGCGGGGTCATAAATACCCATAGACGGGACAACTTGATCCCCGCCTCTCTCGCGGTAATGACTCGGGTTTTAGCTAAATCCCTTATTTGTGAGGACGCTAGACAACCCGGGGTGCATTTTCTTGATAGAAAAGCAAAAACGTGATATTGGTTGTGCAATTAATCATCATCAAAATAAGTAACTGGTTTTAAATGTGTGTGTCAGACGGATGGACAGCACTAAACTGTAAGGTTTTCTTGTCTATGGAATTCTAAAAAAGTATAACTAATGTCTGTTCAGACACTAAGGCTGTCCACTGAAACGGAGCGAAGCGGATCTGTGTTCAATAGACCATTCAGGTTATTGTTACATTTCGTGATAATTTCATGATAAAATCACGTAATTTTTATTTGTCTAATTGATTGAAGTGAAAACGTCTGTGCTCCACTCCGCTCTTATCCGCTTCAGTCAAAACGCCACAAAGAGACTGAAGCTTAGGGGTTTTTACGTAAACCGTCTTGCACAAATCTGCTTTTAAAAAAAACTAAATGTGTCGAGTTCGCATTGCCGAATGCCAGATCCACAAGTGATATTAAACTAATGGTAAATAACGACATGTTGAAAATAGAAGATACTACTGTGTTCCTGGGGGTGACCATGGACGCAAAGCTTCAATGGGGCACCCATATATCAACACTTGCTGGCAAGCTTAGTTCTGCTGCTTACGCTGTCAGAAAGATTCGACAGTTAACTGACATCGAAACTGCCAGGATCGTATATTTTGCTTATTTCCATAGCATTATGTCTTACGGAATCTTACTGTGGGGTAAAGCGGCAGATATTCAAAAAATTTTTGTACTACAAAAAAGGGCAATACGAGCAATTTATAATTTAAAACCGCGTGATTCACTTAGAGAGAAATTTAAAGAAATTGGTATTCTAACAGTAGCCTCGCAATATATTTACAGTAATATAATTTTTGTAAAACAGCACATCCATAATTATTAAAAAAAATGCGATCTGCACGATAGGCCAACTAGAGGCCGTAATAAGCTCGTGACTCCATCGCTCCGCCTCAAAAAAGTCAGAAAGTCATTCGTGGGAATGGGCATTATTTTCTATAACAAAGTTACACAACCTATTTTGGACTTGCCAATAAATAAATTTAAGAAATCCATTAAAAGTATGCTCCTGAAAAAAGCTTATTATACTGTTGAAGATTATGTAAATGATAGAGGAGCATGGATTTGATCGCTCCAGCAATGCTGGGGACAGCGGTTACTGATTATAAATTAGTGTTTGAATATTAGTATTCAATTCGATGCTTTGATACGGGTAGACTGAGTATGTCACGCTCTCTTTAAACATTTCTGTGGTGGTGTCGTGTGGTGCGGGTTGTTACGTTCCCTCAAATATGGTCGAGCGAAGCAATGGCTGGATCATGCGTCATGCTCGTGAACGGGTGCCACCGGCGGGAATGGGGCTACTTTCTGTCTGCCCGTCTTTGACATGAATTGAATAAACAAATTTAAGAAATCCATTAAAAGTATGCTCCTGAAAAAAGCTTATTATACTGTTGAAGATTATGTAAATGATAGAGGAGCATGGATTTGATCGCTCCAGCAATGCTGGGGACAGCGGTTACTTATGTACACATTGATATAGTAATTGTAAATGAATTATTTAAAAAGAGCAACCACCGAGTTTCTTGCTGGTTCTTCTCGGTAGGAATGGCATTCCGAACCAGTGGTAGATTCACTTGACGATTCAAAAGTACTTGTAAAAGTTTATTTGAATAAAAAATATTTGATTTGATTTAAACTGTAGGTATTGTTAATGTCTCTCTCTCTGCATCGTATTACTCAAGGGCCGTGACCCCTTTCCATTAATCACATAATGGTAGGAGTTTTCTTGGGATAATAATAATCGGTGGATTAATCCCACGTCCTTCCGCATACGACTCGAGTAAGAGTATTAAAACTCTTAGGTTTTTGTAACGATTATTATCAGATGTTAGTGATAATAACCGGGACCGACGGCTTAACGGGATCTGCGAGGCATGGAGGACACGAAAAGGCCAAAGTTGAACCTCCAAATCCGAACCTCCAAATTCGGTTCGGTCGGTCAGTTACTGACATTGGTCAAATTTGCTTAAGAATCACAATCAACTGTGTTGTCACAGGCCACTCGTCCCTCACAAGGGACATGGGACAAGTAGGTCCAATTGTTAAATGTATGACGCCGTCAATTTTTGGCCAATTTATATCCAGGTTGACATGAAAAGGACATGATTATATTGGCATCTGTGCATCAAAATAGCAATAGGAAAGTTATAGAAGTAAATAGATTATTTTGACCATGACGCCTCCAAATAGATTTCGTAACATTCCTGTTAGTTAAATACCTCCTGTACATGGTCGCGGGTTTGATACCCGGGAACGCACCTCTAACTTGTCGGAGGTATGTGAGTTTTTTTTAATGAAATATCACTTGCTTTGGCGGTGAAAAAAATATAGCGAGGAATCCTGCACGCCCGAGTTTTTCATAATGTTCTCAAACGTGGTTAAAGTGCGCTAATCCACAGTTGACCAGCGTGGGGGATTATGGCTAAATCCTTCTCAATCAGAGATGAGAACCAGTTATATTTCTCCCTTGCATTTTACTCTATATTTTATATTTTTTTACCTTTCATACAACTTTATTATTTATTAGACTCGAAAATTTAACTTAAACACATTTAAAGACTGTATAAGTGGACAGTAATATCCTTAAAAGTGTCAAAAAGCTTCACTGCTTCAGTAAAACCAACCCTCCAAAAGCATCCGGGGCCTGAGTGACCCCAGCCGTTATAATCCGCACTTAATACTATCACTTGGCTGTCACATGCACACTCGCGATGTCTCTACACTGATGTATGTTGTCAGATATTAAAAAGATTACTGCGTATATTATATTACTAGATGAAGACCGCGACTTCGTCTGCGTGGATTGGTGTTTTTTTATTCCTGCGGGAACTCTTTCTCTGGGATAAAAGTAGCCTACGTCCTTCCTTGGCATGGACCCTGTCTCTGTACCATATTTCATCTCAAGCGAGTAAGATCTCCGAACGCATCACAGCCTGAAAAGAATCCTTTCGTAATCACCATCTCAATTAAATTATTAAATAAATATTATTTAAACCTATTCCTACTTTGTGTAAAATATAATTCATTTAAAATATAATTCATCTATAAATTCATCTATAAATTATTAATAGACAAAATTGCAAGCTATTTATGCACAAGAAGCAACTGGAGGAGGCCTTACATCTTCAGGATGTACTGAACTATTAAACATACTATATAGGTATCTAGCAGTAAGAAATTTGTATTAAATTATCTCTGTTTTTTTTATGTTTAGCTGTTGTTTCGAAGGTTAAATTCTGTACTCGTAAAATACTTAAATCTCAACTAATAATTATTATTTTTGTATAATTCTATTCAGAGTAAACCATAAATTACATGTGTATCAATAATTAACCAGAGTGATATGGTAATCTATAATATACCTACTCAGTAAATATTATCTAACAATGTATAATAGTAATTATAACATTAACAGTGTTCATACTAAATATATATGAACAGTTTAAACAAGTTAAAAAACAAAACAAGTTTAAACATTAAATAATGTAGATAGATATTATGCATAATAATCTAAACAGTTTTTTTTCGAATAGTTTGCTATTTGTAAGAGTTAGATATATTCTGCAATGAAAAAATTAAGTAGTTAAAATGGAAACAAACTGTTTGCTTTCCTTTTCTCAAAGTACTTACCAAGTCAAATTGTAATATTACACCATAGGTATGCAATATTGAATTTTATTATAATGTATAATGGTAAATAACAACGGCTTATTACAACCCATACTTAATCAAGACCTGCAAGACCTAAGTTTAAAAGAAATAAATATTTAAAATAATTTTCTATATCTAGTAAACATAAAAAACTACAAATACCTGCATAGTTATTCAATAATTCGTAAACATAATGTATAAATTTCTCAGGCATTACCTATAATATAGAAAAGAAAATAATATTTAGAAAAAAAAAAAGAAATAGAAAGAAAGAACTATAGTAGAAATATAAATAAGATGGAATTTATTTTATTACATATCTACAACACTTAGATATACTAAAAATATCATAATCAACTTTGCTAAGAAAATGTCTTAAAACAAACATACCTACTGTAAGAACTTAGTACTAAGCAATATATTGTCGTATTAGAAACCTATGTATTTGTTATTGTAATAGTATCTAAATTGTATTGTACCTATACTTGTTATATTTGTAACACTCATTTGTTGTATACTTAGTTCAGTAAATAAAGGCTTATTTATTTATTTATTTTATTTTATTCCTACTTAGTATGGCAATGATTTACTTTTTTATCACCTACCTAATCCTTTACAATGTGATGATAAAAACTTATTTTAAATACACGATTCTTTGATAAAAAACCAATAAAAAACAGATAATAGGTATTTTAAACCATAGTTAAAATTTGCATCCTTTTTAACCAAAAAGTGTCACTTCCATTACAATTTATCATCATAAATGACATACAAAAGATTTACAACTTTATCATCCAGTAAATAAAATAAACTTTTGCTTAGCAAAATTCAATCAAAGACTGACTATCCCCTGTTTGGGAAAATTTATTTGTCAAGCATTACATCACTTTCCAGATGTTACTACCCCAATAGATTCATTACAATGAAATATCGACTCTAGTACAAAGTTATAAAGTTAATTTTAGACTAATCTGTGTAAATGGTAAGACAGTAAAGATGAGATTTAGCGTGAACTTATGTTTTGGACGTCATAAGCCGATTGCGACTGAGTTGTACATTTCGAAAGCTCTTCACTGCAAATGGTTTTTATATTTACTCTTTTTTTACTGAAGAAGGGCATTCTTAACCAGTGGTAGATTAACTTGACAATTTGTATTAAAGACACCTGTGAAAATATATTTGAATAAATAAAATTAGGACATGTAGCAATACACAACCATTTTTTTTAATCTCTCGCCATTTTGCAGTCTCAGCTATAGACTCTAGCTTCTATCCCGGAGAGGTACATATTTCATAAGCTTTTTTATCCCGGGAAATTAAACCCACGAAATTTTAATAATAAAAATCATGGATCTACATTCTTTACCCCTTTTAAAAAAAACATTTAATTATGAAAGTGAAAATGAAATTATTTATTTCACGTGCCACTTGTGCCACTTATGATGATATGTCGCAAGAATCTTCCACTGGTTCAGAAAAATGTTCTACTGAGAAGTAAAAATAAAACTCAACGACAAACTTTAAACACTCCAACCCATATTTTTCATCAGAAATAATTACAGCATACTGACGCACCGAGGGTCTTATCGACCCCTCACTCAGGAATTTCACTTAGGACCCCCGCGATTAGCCACACTCGCGCACAGCTGACGAGGGGCCGCCCGCGCCGGTTCGATTCTGTGCCGGAATTTAGATTACTTTCATACACTTTTTCCAACGTGATGGGCTGTTTTTATTAAAAACATACGTAGGTTAGATTTTTTTTACTTGTACCTAAATAAATCTCTGCCTGGTGGTATGTTAGATTTAAAATCTGTATGCACGTCGATTTAGCTTTTTGAAAAATGTCGTGAGAATTCTTTGCTTTTCCGGAGTAAAAAGTAGCTCATGTCACTCTCCTCAATCATACATCATGATTGAAGGACATGGTCGAAAAACTCATTTTCACATTTATAACAGGAAACGAAAAGAACGGATTTAGGTATTTTAGCAACTGTTAGTCGTCGAATATTGTTTTTTTTTTTTAATTTAATTCTGAAATCAAATCAAATCCAATATTTTTTATTCAAGTATACTTTTAACAAGTGTGTTTTAATAGTCGAGTGAATCTACCAACTCTTAAAACTCGGTTTAACTAAAGTCATATAGTTGGTTCTGCTATATGGATGAGTCGAGAATCGAACTCACGAACCCCTTAGTAAGTGCACATCAATTGTTTTTAATACATCACCTTTCAACACAAAATGGCAAACAATACTTCAGCAAAAGTATAAAAGATCACAAATTCAATTACTGGATTAATTCTACATGTAGGACTCTACAATAAAGTTAATAAAGTCGAAAATAGATCTACCTTTAATATTTAGCTGCATACAAAAATTTGCGTCTCCTATATTGAAAATCAAAAGGTATTGTTATGATCTCCCATACAAAAAGTATCAAAGAATATTTTGACCGTTATAGCTCAAAGAATAGAGCAGATTTTTCCATGTGATGTTTTTGTGTGGAAACGCAGTGATTTTCTTTAGTAATAAAAATAAACGAACATAGCGTAGGACAAATGAAAAACATCTGTGAGTTGAATTCTCTGAACAAATATGAAAGGGCAATGGGAGCATTTTATGCATTTTCTTTGTCAAAATATGAGACTATACTAGATGATACCGCGGCTTCAAAGGCGTTTCAGAAAAACACAATGGGAACTCTTCCGTTCCCTTTTCCCAGCCACCTGCTTAACCAATTTTGAAGAAATGTAATTCAGATAAATTTTGCATCCCGAAGACAGATATAGACTACCTTACCTAGATTATCTATTAAAAATGTGAGAGTTTAATTTTTAGTTTGTCTTTTAATCACGCTGGTACGGTGAAACTAATTGACGCTTTTCTTGCATGTGTATAATCAAAGGAAAGTCGCATATTTTTTAGATCACTAGAAAGCCTTATTTTTGTCCTGGAAAATAAAATAGATCCGTATGATTTTTAAAAACCTAAATCCATCCGAATGAAGTACCTAGCGGACATTATTTTATTCTCAATAAACAGTTTATCAAAACCCCAATGCACGATAAGATGACACAGGAAACGTAAAAAAATCCATTTTCCCTCCAAAATCCACATGAGCCCACAGTCTATCAATCCCCGCTAACGGATCCCGATGGATGGCCGTTTAATACCGGGATAAAGATGAGATGGGGTCGATGTGATCACTGCGAGCATTCACGGGGTTAGGATGTTTTTTTTTCGAATGAAAATTAATTATTATTTTTGTAAAAAATACCTTTTTGAATAATACAGAAATAAGTGGACAAAGGTAAATGATAAATCCACCACCACTACAGCCCATTAACGTCCCACTGCTGGGCCCAGGCCTCCACTCTCATAGGAGAGAGGGAATTAGAGCTTACACCCACCACGCTGCTCCAATGCGGGTTGGCGGGCTTTGATGAAGCTATTATCATGTTTGTGATAATATCCGGGACCGACGGCTTAACGTGCTCACCGAGGCACGGGGGTGAAGCACCGCCAAATTCCTAACTCCAGGCTAGTACTGAGAATTCCAAGTCAGAAAAACCCATAATACTTAATTATGGCCCGACCCGGGACTCGAACCCGGGACCTCGTCGGCCGCAGTCGAACATGTTAACCACTAGACCAAGGCAGTTAAGGTAAAGCTTATCTCTCAAATAGAAACTTCCAGCTTTCCTCGGAGGTGAATTTAAGGTCTAGCCCCACTACACAGCGCGGCGCGGCACGTACATAGCGGCAAGTATTTCGTCGGCCTCGCATCCAGTGATCCACAAGTCAGTGTCATACTTGTAACGACGTAGGTATGTAAGTATTGTGTTGCTAAAATATTGTAAACTCTTTCTTTTTTTGAGAAAAGAGCAACTGCTGAGTTTCTTGCCGGCTCTTCTCAGTAGAATATCTTTCCGAACCGGTGGAAGAGTCTGGACGTATCATAAGTGACACAAGTTGTCATATGTGAAATAAATATCATTTCATTTCATAAATCATTTCTTTTCATATTCTTTTTTTAAATAATGATGAGGTTGTACGGAGCTATGCCCAATTATCCATGTCTCCTGTTAATTTTATGTTCGAAAACCATTCTTAACTATAGATTGAGGTAAAAAGTGCCGTTTTGATAATGTCACTGTTCAGTATTTCATACAACATGCCACCACACCAGTCACCAAGCGCGCGTTTTGACGTTTGAAAAAAGTAGTTAATTTGACTAGTTGTCTAGTTGACCCGATTTAGCATAAACTTATAAGTATGGGAAACGTGGTTTAGGGAATGGTTCAAAGGCTAACCGGAGTGTAACACAACAACCCATTCAGGGTTGTGATTAATTGTGGTTACAACACAACCCGGGCAGAGACTTTTAAACTGTCACCCCGTAATTAATTAAACCGTGGTTGGTTATTAATTATTTTGTGATGGTCTTGACATTATTCGAAAGTCATGTTTTCTTCTTTGCCAAATTAATCAAGTTATTATAGCAACTTTAATTTCAATGAAATCAAAATGCCATTTTATGATTGTACTATGTATGAAATACTGAATAGTGACGTCATCAACATTCGACTATAGTTTTTGTCTGAAATCGATACTGAAAAGTGAATTAAGTGCTAGTTAAAACTAGCAGAGGACGTAGATTTTACGTCTTCTGGAAATGTTTTTCGTTTTTTTTGCCTATTTAAAATGTTTTAGACCCAGATAATAGCTCCATTATGGTTAGAAATTATTATTAGGATACTAATAGTCTCCTTCAAACGCTTAAAAGCTCTCCCCATACAAAGGAAGTCTAAAAATTACACTCTTTCTTATCCTTTTCTTTGTCTGTTAGGTACAAATTTTGCAATAGGCAATTTTTAAAGTAATATTTAGAGCAACGCCTACTTGATTTGAGAACGAATAGAAACAACGGACTAGACAATACACGACGGATAAAACATCCACAATCAAGGCGAATGCTGTTTTGTCTTGTCGCGTAGTGTGCGAGCTCCATTTATAAGCGAATGACGCGGTCTTTCATCCGCCAGACATTTTCATGTTTGTGTAGTTTTTTCGCCCTTACCTACGTGCAAACCAAAATATCGAATTACATCATAACCGCGACAGCTTATCGCAACTTCCTAAAGGGCGGGCGCGGAAATTGTGTACACGTGCACTGAGGGTAGATAGATGCTTTTTATGAGCTATATTATTGATACTTGTATCTCAAAATATTGTTATCATCTGTGTAAAGGAGTTAGGACCATATAAACAAAATTCGCATTCAAAAAACCAATCTTTTCTTTTTATTTCAATATAACTACAAGTTAGTACTTGACTGCGATCTCATCTGTTGGTAAGTGATGATGCAGTCTAAAATGGTAGCGGACTAACCTGTTAGGGGTGCGACAGTTATATTAAACCCACCAGTTTCTAATTTTCTGCGCGGCATCGAACCGGAACGCTAAATCGCTTGGCGGCACGTCTTTGCCGGTAGAGTGGTATTTAGCCACGGCCGTAAGCCTACCACTAGACAAAATTACCACCAGACTGATTTACAAAATTACTCGTAGATTATTCAATAGTCGGGGGCATCCTAAAACATTTGGGTTATGTTTTCGAATGAAGAGACTCATATAATTATTATAGAACTACACTTTGTGAGTTCGTTTAATCACTTATTATATGTTCTTCGTTGATATTATGCAAGCTCTTAGTTCTTTGGATAAACATACAAATAGAATAACTTTTTATTAGGGATGGACTTTTTCAAAATCCCGGCGCATTTTCTAGTATGGCAACTAGGTATTTCCTTATACATCGATGTTTAGTTTAATAGACGATATAATGAACTCGAACGAATTGCCTCTGTCAGATATCAAACCTGGGACTTATCAGACCGAAGCGCTCGCCACTGCTTCGTTGGAGCTACGTCCGCGTAGCTAAATCGTAGAGCTTCGTAGCACTCGTCGTCAACCGATCTAGCTGTCCACTGCTGTACCCTTATTCTAAGTTTCAATTCGATTTATCGTATAAGCATTCGATGAGATTAGCGTCAAAGTAAAATTAACCTTAATAACATTGATTTAGTCACAAATTCAATACAACCGATTTTGATTTGGTATCACTAACATCTAATAATAATCGTTAGTATAAGAGTTGAAATAGTACTCTTAGTCGAGTCGTATGTGGAAGGACATGGGAACTCACCGCATTATTATTCCAAGAAAACACCTGCCATTATGTGATTAATGGAAATGGGTCACGACCCTCAGTAATGAGGAATACGACGCAGAGAGAGAGAGAGAGAGAATGGTTTTCTATAAAAAGTATATACTCACAGTCATAGTAAAGGTTGCCGACACCTGACGTCAGTTTTGGAGTTCCCTGTCCTGACAGCGACGCCATCCTTTCGCCCTGCCACAAAAAACAGTGAAAATTTCAATAAAACGGTGCAATTAAACTTTTCAAATCAGATATAACGGGAGAAACTGGCTTAATAGGTATCAATAGCTCAAAACCCTAGATCTATAAAGTTTTGCAGTTTCTCTAAGACACTGACAAATAAATGGTTTATCTAGAAATTTCACGTGACTGAAGCCATGGTGCGCCCGTTAGTTAGGTAGGTAGGTAATTTACTACCTGATTATATTTCACTTACTCGAGAAAAGGAGGGTATTTAATAGATCAGTAGTAGGTACCTAATGGTTACATGTAAGATATAGCTCGGCTACATCTCTCGCCCGCATGACCCGAGATAATATTTTTTTTCGTTTATTTTATATCAAAATAAAAAATTGATACAGTTTTCGTTGGTAGCACTGCGCAAAGCCACGTAGGTTTAAATTGCGAAAGTTATTCGATAGTTATTCGTAACTCTATAAAAACCTAGACTTACTTAGTTTTTCAAGGAATTAGAATAAGACTTGTGCGAGTATGTAGTTAGTTAAAAATCTTAGCTCTTTGGAATCATTCGAATACCTACTACTCAGTTCCTTCCAATTTAGTTTTTTTTAATATTGATTAAAATTTAAATCATCATTTAAAGTACCTACTGCATAAGCAATTCCTATTCATTTTTATTTTGATACGGTCTTTATACATTTTATTTTAACATGCCATATACCTACAGTTAAGCATTGACCAAAAAATTTTAAACCAAAAAAGTTGAAGCATTAATCAAAATAATAAAAATCGAAAAATAAGCAAGCATTCACATTGCAAGCAAAAAGCGTAGACTCCGTAAGTAAAAAGAGCCTTCGAGAACAAAGAACATACTAAAATCAAAATGGCGGAAGCGAAAATCAATATGGCGGCGCAAGATGGCGGCTATAAAATGAACGAACCAATTGGATGTGCTCAGCTATTTGCTTGCAGTAGGAAAAAAAGCCGTCCAGAGTTATCTTTGACATATCGATAACTTCTATTTCTCTATTTTAATTCTGTAAAAAGAAAAAAAGTCATGTTAATTTTGTCTATTTTTTTTCTTGTCTGTAGGTACCTCTTTTTAATCTTAATGGTTGCCAATCACAGTTTTTCACTATACGTAAAAAAAGGTCTTGATAAGTATAAAAAGCGTTATTACTCTTATATAAAAAATAGAAAAGGTTAAAACCCTCAAAAATGGACTATTACGACGTAAAAAGCTCTCTCTCTTTTGAAAAATAGAAAGAGAGAGAAGTAAATTTAACTTCTTTACAGCGCAAGCCACATACTGCGCATGTGCAATAAAAATCGATATTACAAGGGTCGAAAGGTTTTCTAACGAACTTTGTTTTCAAATAAGGTATCTCTATGGCTTTTCTTAGTCTCACGTTTTCAATATAAATGAGGAAATGGTTACAAAACGAAATGAAAACTACACAATCATCTAATTAATAAATTTCTACATAAATTATAATTTATTAAACATTAAACACTTGTAAAAATAATATTTTACTAACCTTTCTTAACTGGTGCGCTTGGATTCAACTATAATATTTTACTAATTATTTTAACGGTTTATTTTAACAATTATGAATTTATTTAACAAATACAATTAAATTGATTGATTTAACACTACATATAGGAAATGTTTTTTGTCGAAAAACAGATAACTATGTGGAGATAGGGATCGTTTATGAACTTGAAAATAATTTGAGAGTTTTCGCGTAATCTTGGTATTAGGTCTTTCATATATGAAGAAAATCTAGATTTTATGAAGGGAATACAACTAGGCTTGTGCCTGATCTCCTAGGATGAAAGGCGAAGACTGGATCTGAAAATTTCAGGGGGAACTAAGGTCGTGAAACGCGCATGCGCTTTAAAAAGGTCGTAGACGCTAGGGATGAGATTTAGGGGTGAGGTCAATATTGAACCAGGTCACCCCCTTTCCCCCCTTTTAGGTCCAATGAAGCGATGTACGTTATGGTTCGGGAAACATCAAATTTAATGATAAGACTAGATGATGCCCGCGATTTAGTTCGCGTGGATTTTGGTTCTAAAACCCCATTGGGAACTTTATTTATTTAGATATCTTTATTGCAGACACAAAATATACAGTATATAGATAAAAAGGTCTTAAGACTACATAGAAACGTGCAAAGGCGATCTCATTGCTAAAGCAATCTTTTAAAGGCAACCTTTGGTGAAAGGATTATTATAATTACCGGAGCGCGGGCTAGTGCTGTTTTTAAAAAACCCTCTCTATTACTATTTTACTCTCTTTTCGTCTATCTTTGAACTCTATGTTAAGTACCTACTTAATGGGCAAAAGTTAGATTTTCTATGATTTTAAACGTTACTGCCTATATAGATCCTATTGCCTAAAAACTTAAATCCGCAGGTTCCTTTGAGAGCTCTGTAAGACAAAAATTCCCACTAGTTCGGTGCTAGGGCGTTCCGTTCCTCAAAAGGCAAGACAGACGGACAACGAAGGATTGCACTCCGTTGTCCGTCGGTCTATCTGTCTGTAGATGCGCTTTTTCTCTTGAACGCGGGAGGTTAAAATTAATATCAAATACTTGTCTAGAGTCCCTTGGAGCTGTAAAAAAATCAAGCTTCTAAGTCAACGTAATCAAAAGATAAGGCCGTTTATGCTGCATATTTTGACACTCGGCAATAAATCAAAACCTATAGGGTACTTCCCGTTGATCTAGCATCATGAAATTTGGCACGAAGTAAGGTCTCACAGCACAAGTATAGGAAAAAAACCGAAAATCGTTAATTAGAGTTCCGTTCTCATGGGGTGTCGAATTGGTTTGTTAGGCGCTACCAGTTTAGCGCCATATGTAGGTACCTATACCTAGTTATTTCGCCAACTGATATTATAATGATATCTTTCTTGTTATTTACTAAAAAAAATATTACATGCGGCGGTACGGAACCCTTTGTGACTCACAGTTGACCGGTTTTTCTTGGTAAAGGCTGAAAAATAAATTTAATATGCTTTGTAATTGTAATAGGAAGCAAGTAAAAGTATGCATAACTACGTAGGCAGGACAGTAACTGAAATAATTAACCTTTAGCATTTCCGCATGGAAAGGTCAAAAGTGAGTCACACGTACGCATTTCCAGAAAAGGTCACGCCCACCCACTCGTGGGTATGAACAATTAACTAAATATTAAAAACGGTCAAGTGCAAGAAGGACTCGCTCCCTGAGAGGGTCCCGTACGTGAAAATTTCGCTAGATTTTAAATTGCGGTATCCGAAATCCACATAATATAGTCTTGTGAGTTTCAGGACGTGAAGCTGCAATAATATTATGTACCTAAACGATATTTTGTAAAAGAAAAATAAGTAAAGAATTTATTTTACTTTTGGCGGGTCGATTCGATAATGTTCTAATGCGTTACTGATTCGATTTTTGATAACAATCGATTTTCTTTATGAATAAGTTTTAATCGATTTGACACATTGATATTTATCTTTGCCCAACATTTTTTTATTGTTTTATAAACATAACCAAGCGTTTAAATGACGTATATTAATGTATGTATTGAAATCTAATCTATCTAATCTAGTCTATCTTCTTCTATTATATATGTATATATTAAATCGTTAAGGGATCAACGCACAGCCTAAACCACTGGGGTTAGAAACTGGAAATTTTGACAGTAGGTTCCTTCTGTGACGCAGGCGCTCACTAAGGAAGGATTTTTCAAAATTCCACCCCTAAGGGGGTGAAATAGGGGGTGCAAGTTTGTATGAAAGCCCGTCGTTTCTCAAGTTATATCCACGAAACTTGGCATACAAGCTAATGGTTAAAGGTGAAGAAATACGTGGTTTACAGTTTTTAAAAATTCTACCCCCGAAGGGTTGAAATAGGGGATGAGAGTTTTCATGAAAGTCCTTCATTTCTCAAGTTATATAAAAGAAACTTGTTACGAATTTGGGCTTTCGTTCACAATTAAAGAATTACGTGTGTCACCGCTTTTCAGAATTCAACCCCTAAAGTGGTTAAATAGGGGTTGAAAATTCGTATGAAAGCTATAGCCATATTTATAGAGCTGCGAGTTGAAAATTAAGAAATATGTATTTCACAGTTTTTGAAAATTCGACCCCAAAGGTACTTCGACTTCGTTCGCGTGGTTTAAGTTTTCTTTCCCGCGGGAACTCCTTAAATTTCCGGGATAAAAAGTAGCCTATGTCACTCTCCAAGCGCAACTATGCCCATCCCAAAAATCACGTCGATCGTTGCTACGTGATTAAAGGACAAACCAACAAACAAAGACACTTTCGCAATTATAATATTAGTATGATTAATAGTACCTACCTATAGGTAAGAATAAAATCATAGCATGAAGACTTCAAATCAGAACCATTAACAATTCTCTCACTCAATATTATAATATCACACTAAAGCACACTCGACCTCCATTACCCCTCCCATTGCCTCACCCGTGTTGCAACCCCCTACCCGGGGGCGTATGACGTCAGTGGGCGGGACCACGCCCTGTGGGGGGGGTCTGTACTCTATAACGCTCTATGGTTATATAAGATTTGTGGTTAGTTGACAGTTACCTTTTAGTTGGAGATACGGTTGAGTAGGTATCATTTAATTAGATCTGCCATGGTTGGTTCGAAAAATGCGATGATATCGACTTCGGCTTTCTATTTAACTGTTTTCCGAACCGATGGTAGAGTCAAAAAGTGACGTTACATAAGAGACACAATATGTATGTCCATATAGGACAGTAGGTAATAAATAAATTAAGTACTTATTCGTTTTTTTTTTCTGTAAACCGTAAATATTTACGAAAATCTTCAAATCCAAACTCAAACTCATATTTTTTTATTTAAATAAACTTCTTTATTACAAGTGCTTTTGAATCGTCGAGTGAATCTACCACTGGTTCGGAATAACATTCCCACCGAGAAGAACCAGAAAGAAACTCGGTCCTTCCATGTAAGGTTCCATTCTTAGGTGTAAGGTTCCTTAGTAGAGGACGAAGTCGCCGGCATTGTCTAGTAAATAACATTTTGAATGCTATTTCGGTTACAAGGTCGTCGGACATAATATAACTACCTATAAATCTCCGATAGCGAATGTTATCGCGAAAGCTACAAAAAGCTTGGTCAATAATGTTTAATCAGTATTAAGTAACGATACAGAGTGGCTCAAACATAGAAGGTTTTTTGATTGATATCCTACTACCAGTGCGTAAAGCCATTTAACATTTTGTCTACACGGACTATAGAACTCCACAAACTTATCTGACCCGGTGACAGCGTCGCTAGTAGGTATATGCAAAATAAAATTTAAAAAAACCTAACAGGCATAAAAATTATTTCCAATTTTCGCCATCGGGTCAGATAAGTTTGACGAACTGTAAAATACCATGGCACTAATAGGTACTTCTATAGTACTTACTGTAGGTAGGTACTTCCATGTGTTACTGTTTAAAACGGATAAGTCTCTAATTTAAACTATTTTTGGCTTTTTACTTATAACTTGTAAGCTATTGGTCCTACAGAAGAAAACCTCCTAAGCAAAATGTTTTTTTTTTTTATCCACTACAAGCTAGCCCTTTACTGCGATCACACCTGATGGTAAGTGATGATGCAGTCTAAGATGGTAGCGGGCTAACCTGTTAGGGGCATGGCAGTTATATTAAACCCACACCCCTTCGGTTTCTACACGGCATCGTACCGGAACGCTAAATCGCTTGGCGGCACGTCTGTTTCTGTGATGTTTCTGTTTGCGAGTAGTCGTCAGTCTACGGAAAACGCTGATATCAAGATGTATCGAGTGTACCTACCCAGCTTTAGATTGAATTTTTGTTTAGAAGACAAACATACTCGTAGATACTAGTAAATACTCTTGGAACTAGGAGAAGGCCCCGAAAGTCCCAAATTTTGGCTTTACAACAGCAAAAATATTCTTACCTTTTTAAAAGCTTGTGACTAGGTATTCACGACTCGCGTCACAGCTAAAAAGCATACTGTATCTACTCTGTACCCTTCCACTCAACATTATAGGCATGTAATCAATTATATTGTCAAAGATTGGCACAATCGACAAAACCTTTCATTCCGTATCAGTGTTGCGTTCAGAAACCACAGCTTGAATGTAAGTTTTTTTTCAATTAACTACTAGATGATACTTGTGATTATTTGTTTTTTTTTTAACACCTTGAGAACTCTTTGATTTTACGGCATAAAGAATTACCAAATAATATTGTCCTCCCGACCGAATTTTGGCTACGGCGGCCTATCTCCAGAGAAAGCCGGCAGTTTTTTTTTTATTTTTATCCACTACAAGCTAGCCCTTGACTGCGATCTCACCTGATGGTAAGTGATGATGCAGTCTAAGATGGTAGCGGGCTAACCTGTTAGGGGCATGGCAGTTATATTAAACTCCGGCTCCTTCGGTTTCTACACGGCATCGTACCGGAACGCTAAATCGCTTGGCGGCACGTCTTTGCCGGTAGGATGGTTACTAGCCACGGCTGAAGCCTCCCACCAGACCAGATAATATTATAGTGCACAATTGTGTCAGCAAACGCAAGTACAATCTCTGTTCCTTTACTCTCATGCTGAGATCTATAGAGCGTACCTACTTTGACTTGGCTCAGACTTTACTTAAAGTTAAAACGAGATGGACTTATGTGAATAACATAATTCTGTCCCGTTTTAACCATGTCTGAAGTCTAAGGAAAGTCAAAATTCGCTCTATAAATCTCACATTCATTGAAAATCCGACACGACCGGAGAGAGATCAGCCGCAGGACCGAAGGCTTAACGTGCTCTCCGAGGCACGGGGGTGACACACCTCCAAATTCCAAGCTCCGAGCCGGCCAGACCCAATACTTAATTAGGGCCCGACAAGGGATATAGCATAGTGTAGTATAGTATAGAGTCTATACTATACTACACTATGCTATATCCCTTGTATACTATAGACTATAGAGTAACAATGTTCAATACTGGTATACATAACCACTACGTACGCTAGACATAAATCAAATATGAAGCAGCCTATAGATCTTTCGTGCTTCTTAGATTTTGACCGGAGTATTTTTTTGTACAATAAGTAGGTACATACTTTTACGATAAGTACCATAATTAATTACCATCACATCACGTATGTATATTGGAGTAATTTTATGTTTAACTATTAAAAATTGACGTTTCGAAAGTGTAGATAGTTACTAAATTTGTCTTAAGCAAGCCTAAAAACCCATAATCCCCTAAAATTAAGTAGATAATTTTCTTGTTTTGCTGACAACTATAGCCCTTAACTGCGATCTCAATGGTAGCGGGCTAACCTGTTAAGGGCATGGCAGTCACATGGCTGTCATATTAAACCCATACCCCTGATCGGTTTCTACACGGCATCATACCGGAACGCTAAATCGCTTGGCAACACGTCTTTGCACCAGCAAAGATGTCCAAGCGATTGCCAAGCGAGGGTGGTAACTACTAACTAGCCACAGCCGAGGCCAGACCAGGGAAAATTCAGATATTATAAATTCCCAAATTGACCCTGCCGGGGATCGAACCTAGAACACTGCGCCAGGGAAGTCGTCAATTAAATATATACTTAACAAAACACTAATGTACCGTAACCTCAATACACCACTCAACCCACACAATCAAATATACACAAGTACATAAGCTCTTATATACTACATAGAACACCCCGGATCAATACCGGATCCCGCCTCTCTCTTCGACGTATAGGCCCGTCTCTGTCTATAGAACCTTCGAAGGCTTCGAGTGGGACAACAAAGAACAAAGGCTCCAATTGACGTACTTAGGTCATATACGAGTATATATCCGTACTTAGGTCTCTACTGTAAGTATAATATTACCTATATAGTTTTTTAGGGTTCCTAAGTATGATAAGGAATCCTTATAGTTTTTCAGTACCAAAACTACTGGCAAAAAAATTGTTTGGCGGACCAATTGTAAGGTAGAAATTATTTTGGTTTCGGGATACTTCCGCAAAATCACGCAACGCATCTTCCCGCACTTCAACAGAAAAACAAATTATTTTGATTCAAATTGTATTTATCTAGGTCCCTGAAATCAAAATACTTTTCTAAAAGGATAAGTTTCATAATGTTGTCATATTTGACGCAACGGAATTAAAATATAGATCAACAGTAATAAATCAGTGCTTTTTTTTAATTCATCAATAAATTAGGTACTGAGAAAATAATAAATAAGTTTAACACACCGATTGCTGCCTCTTACTCGAGTGAGACAAACTTTCATCAAAATGATCTTCACACACATATTTAGTGTTTTTTATCCAATTAAGTCACGCCTAATTGAAATGGTGTAATAGTAGATTATACACCAAGGGGATAAAGCACTGTTTTATGTCACGGGCGCTACATTGAATCCTGAACGTAATGAAGGACTCCAAATTTAACTCCCGAGCGCAGCGAGGGTGTTATAAGTTAATTCCCGAGCAAAGCGAGGGAATTAAGATTGAGTCCTGAGTGGAGTGAGGGATTCAAGCGCCCAAGAAAAAAACAGTTTTATCCCGGTGGTGTATACTCTACTTTTCTCACTTTATGCGAGACAATAAAAAACCAGGCTTAGTAGATAGTGTTTATTACAGCAAATTAAAAGTGCAAATTGATATTGGAGACATTAGTCCAATTATGGAAAGATAATGTTATATTTTTATTTGGTACGTTTATCGAGGTTGAGCTAGAGTTTATTTAAGTTGTGATAGAATCTTCTGAAGGTACTACTAGCTACGGCTATAGCAATTTCTTCCAGCTGGCGTGGCCTACTCGATTTGACAAACAAACGAAGTTCTTCTCAGTGCGAATCTAGTGGGCCTCGGCCTATACATATAGCCACTTCTTTCAGCTGGCGTGGCCTACTCGATTTGACAAACAAATGAAGTTCGTCTCAGTGCGAATCAAGTGGGCCAAGGCTTCGGTTTTAGAAAATCGAGTTGGCCGCGCCCGCTGAGAACACATTCTGTTTAGCGAAATTAGACTTTATGGCCATTGCAATAAGAATTATGAGTGAAAATCACATTATTGACCAGCGGGTTATAATGAAATTCAATACAACATTATAACCCGGCTAAAGCCAAGAGATATAATGTCTTGCTTTCGGTAAGGTTTACATGACATATAATTCGGCATTGTCGAGCATGTGGTGTGAAAAAGTACATTATTTCTTTCTTTCCTCGGCTTTATAAAGTCGGGTGTTACGGTCGTATGACGTCACACGACCGTAATGAGATTATTCTTGCCAGCGCAACTTTAAAGTTCCATAACTTTTCATTTGTTGAGATACTTTAATGATTCTTACATAATATTTTTGGTTTATTTTGTCTCAATTTTCATAATATTTTTTTAAAATATGGAACCTTCTCGTGATTTTTTCTGGTCTATCTTTATTTTGACAAGACTTGGTACAGGGATAGGTTGCATCCTGCAATTATTATTTATTTACTAGTAGTTGTCCACGACTATTTCCGCATACAATTTCTAATTTCCTATGAGATTAAGAAGTTTTCACGCTGCAAGTGACCTTTTAACAAAAGTTATTTATCTAAATGCCGATTTTCAGGTCTCTATACTTCATAAACAAAGGATTTTCATGTAATCTTTCAACCCCGCGGGCATCATCTTGTATTTAACTGATAATAATTCAAGGTTTTCATTTGTCAAAAGAGGGGCTGCAATGCTTAGAATTGACCGCTGTCCGTATGTTTGTATAAAAACACTTATAAAAGTGTCTATTTGTATAAAAAAATCTTTTGATTTGATTTGATTTGTGTGTTTTGCAGAGCTTAAAACGAATAGGCCTACTTAAAGGAATGCGGGATAATACTACGGCGGGCTTACTAATATTGGGGAAAATCAGTTCAGTGGATTAAGGATTATCAGCTCTTTGTCTTTCTATCTTGCTGAGATAGCAGCCTCTTTAGAAAGAAAGAAAGAAAGAAAGAAAGAAAGAAAGAAAGAAAGAAAGAAGAAAGAATATATGTATTCAATGATGGTGTCACAAACAATCATTATCATACCTACCATAGTACCTATGTACCGTACACGCCTATACCTTTAGCTGGCACACGGAGCCTTTTATTTTTGTAGTAATATCTTGTATTTTGTAATTAGTGTTATTATAAGTTTAGTTGGTAATTTTTAGTTAGAATTTCTCATCATTGTGTTTTTTTCTGAATGATCTGTGTGAAGCTTAATAAAACATTTTCGTTTTTCTTTTTTTGTACTGCATCTTGTAGGGATCATGGTAATTAATTACATTTTGATTATTAATATTATTTAAAGCGTTTTTTTCTTAACGTGGGAGGTCCGGGGTCCGATCAATCAGGGTCAATTTAGGAATTTATGATTTCGAATTTTCTCTGGTCTGGCCTGATGGGAGGCTTCGGCTGTGGTTTACCCACCCTACGAGTACTAGTAAAGACGGTAAGTACGATTACCGATTAGCGATTAGGTTGTTATATAACTGTCATACCGTTGAATCATCACACATCATCTTAGAATCATCATCAGGTGAGATCGCAGTCAAGTGTTAATGTACTCGTATATTGGATTAGAGAAATAGGTAGGAGGTATGCTAAATTTTTAATTATGGAGTTGTAAATCCATTTATTCAGCGATTAAATAATCAGCTCTGCCCATTACCACTATTACCGACAACCATAGATAATGTTACGTCACGTCGGTCGTCCAGAAAAAGATGTTATTCAAGAATTTTTTAAGAAAATATAAATTTTTCCTTCTTTAACAAATCGTTCATAAAAGGTTTATTCTAGAAGAAAGTAACAATCCCTTAACATCGCTCTATAAAACCCGAAAAGAAAATATAAGTACCTAATATTATGAATTAAAGTGTGTCATCTAGAAATATAACATTTTTTGAATATGGTTCAAGATTTTTGCAAGATTCACAATTTTCCTTTTCTTCAAACATCATAAAAGGGTAATTCAAAAAGAAACTAACATTATCTGGAGACAACGTCACAAGTCAAAGAAAAAAGAAACAAAAAAAAAGAACGTCACAACTAAAAGAAAAAAAAAGACATTTTAATCATTCCTAATTCAAAAACCCTTTGTTTTAGATGAGGACAAAATCTATTCTTACCCTCTTGGGCGTGGTAGCTATTATGCAAGCACCCTGTGTTGCGAAAACCTACCAATCAGAGACCGATGTGGCGAAAAATTCACGAATGGACGACTCGGCTGCTGGAGTGAGACAAAGGGATACCCCAGAGGTTGTACTACAGTTGAAATACAGTGACGGGGAACTGAATAAGATATATTTGACTCAGTTCAGGAAGGAAGCCAAGGGTTGGGAACCACCAGTGCTCGCTCGGAGGTCGCTGTGCGCGGACCTGTGTTATTCAGGTTTTTTTTTGTTTTGTTTTGTGTCTGTTTTGTTTGTGTTGAGTGCTGTGTTATTTTGTTCCCTTTTGTGGTTATTATGGCTGTTTTTCTTTAAAGGTAAGATTCTATTTAAGATTTCCTTAAAGACTGTAACATTTTAAAGTTTGTGGGTTAACGCAGTTTTGATTAAAGACGGAAAGATAATGGGTGACTGAACCAAACTTGGAAATCAGTTTTGAAGTTTATGACCTTAATAAAAAACTCACTCTTACATTTTTTAAGGTCAAGTTAATCCCACACTCTTGGTTATTTACGTCATGTTAAGTTCTACACCCAAATTAAAAAAAATATATGTGTAGAACCGAATTTGATTACTTCGTCAAAATCAATTACACCGTAAAAAGTTGTGAGATAATTTGTAAGCTCGACTTGGCGAGCGCACTACCATGCCGCTCTCCATTTCCATCCATTTCTAAAAAGTATGAAAAGCTTTAAAATACCAGCCTATTCTTATCCACAGTTCCACACCAATATTATAAGTGCAAAAGTATGTCTGTTTGTTCATCTTTGACAAAATAAGAGATAGGTTGCATCCTGGGGATGGATGGATATAGACATTTTAGCCCGGAAAAACAGAGAACTCCCAGTTCTAAAACCACGTGGACGTATTTCCATAAATATGTCGCCGCCAAATCGTAAAATCCGCCGAATTACAAAACAGCTAGCCGTAGAGAGTAGTAGATATAACCACAGGAATAACAAAACGGCGTAACAAAATAAGTAGGCTACGCCAAAAACACTCTAGGGGTGGGCACTCTAGTTTGTTCCCGCGGGAACTCTTTAATTTTCCGGGACAAAAAGTAGCCTATGTGCTATTCCAGACTATAATCTATCTCTGTGCCAAATTTCAGCCAGATCCGTTCAGCCGTTGGTGCGTGATTGAGTAACAAACATCCATACATCCATATGCATCCATCGAAACTTTCGCGTTTATAATATTAGTAAGACTAGCTGATGCCCGCGACTTCGTACGCGTGGATCGAGGTTTTGTGGTTCCCGCGGGAACTCTTTAATTTTCCGGGATAAAAAGTAGCCTATGTGCTATTCCAGACTAATTTTTTTTTTTTTTTTTTATCCACTACAAGCTAGCCCTTGACTGCGATCTCACCTGATGGTAAGTGATGATGCAGTCTAAGATGGTAGCGGGCTAACCTGTTAGGGGCATGGCAGTTATATTAAACCCATACCCCTTCGGTTTCTACACGGCATCGTACCGGAACGCTAAATCGCTTGGCGGCACGTCTTTGCCGGTAGGGTGGTAACTAGCCACGGCCGAAGCCTCCCACCAGGCAAATCTATCTCTGTGCCAAATTTCATCCAGATCCGTTCAGCCGTTGGGGGGTGATTGAAAAAAATCATTTAATTCGATCATAAAATTTTGTTAGTAAGAAACACACACAATAACCTAATGTTAGTAAATCTAAAAACTACCTAATCCTAAAAACTTATCTAAGACAGCCTTGATTTGTCAGCACGTGAACCATATGACAATGGTTCAGGTACTGACAATCAAACCTGTCAGCAAATGCCCTCAGGATGCCATTGGAGCTAGCCCGAACCCTGCGAACCAGGGATGTGTACCGTTTGCGCATGGTAGTGTAGAAACAATCCACACGCGCATCGGCAAACATCCCCGACGCACTGCAGTATCTAGGCAGACCCATTAGCATCCTGAATGCATTATTATACTGTACACGCAGGGCACTATACTGTTTTTGCGTGTAGTCGATCCACAGGCTGCTCGTGTAGAAAGAGGTGCAGTATAGAAGTAAGTATGGATAAGATGATTAGGCAAGCTAGGTTTTAGTTCTATTTTATTGTTCGTAGATGCTAATTTGTTAAGGTCATTCGTAGGTCTAGGAGGCGACTCGTGCGGGTCCAGCTGTGGGGAAATGATGCCGATCGGGCTCAAAACAGCCCTCAGCAGCGCCAACACTACTGACGTGGTATATGGCGAGCCCAGGGTGGAAGTCTGTCCAGTGCTGTGCAAGAATGGACTCGGTAAGTCGGGATGTAACTTGGCTTGCTTGACACGCTACCCTGTCCCTAGACTATGTTAGTTTCAACTGATGGTTAGTACCTACGTACCTATAATTTATTTATTTATAACTTAGTTACAATATGAATTAGTTACTTAACCCTTTGACGACCAAGGAACGTATTTGTCCCCAAGCCTAATTTCACTCGTACAAAAAACCAAGAACTATAGATTATTATTTTAATGAATAATATATATATTTGAAGGTCATTTTTATAATTATGCTATCGAATTTGCCTCCTAATTTTCATATTTTATAGTAAATTTAGTACCGCAATTAGCAGTTCGTGAAGTCGCAAGTTCATCATTTTCAAAAAATCAAAACTATAACGTAAAGTGTTTATAAAGTTGTAACTTTGTAAATATATTATCGTCTAGTAAAAAAATAATTATTTTGTACTTGTATCAAACGGTTACATAACTACTTTGTTTGTTAGCTCGTGAAAACAAAAAAGGACACCGGCGTCTCTATGGGCGATAACGGTAACAATCTGTCTAAAAAGTCTCCTATTTGATTTTATATTATTATCAAATCTACCTACATTTTGAATATAATTTTGGCAGATAATTATGCGCAAGGTAGCTATATGTATGTATGTATATGAAATTTTCGTACTCAGCGAAAATGAGATCCATAAATTTTTTTTGAGTGAAAATAGTGATGACCAACCATTATTACTTGACGAAGATGACGTAAAGTTTTTGACGCAGTATGATGATGAAGGTATCCAAAATGTTGGGATTGAGTTTTCATCGTTTCCGGAATCTTCTAAATCGCTAACAGCTAAACCTTCTACATCAAAACTTTCAACATCAACAGCTGCAGATCTCATAATACAGACCCATCGTCACCAACTAGCAGTTTTTAAGTAGAATCCTAGAAATTATGTTCCATATATCGCCACCATGTCGGCAAAGTGCAAATCTGTCAAAAAAGTGTTTGACTTAATTGAAATGGCGATATTCAATGCTTCATACACCGACTCAAGGAACTTTGTTGTCTGTGCTGACAGAGATCAGTAACTTTTGTGTAAGACAACGAGCTCCTTCTTATCCTCGACGGTAACTACTGCAGCAGGAAGGTCTTAGAAACAGTCAACGTCTTTTTTACATGACATGGATAAATCTTATAGAAAAAGATGCGTAAATTGTGCCGAAAAATGTAATGCCCTCTAAGATTATAATAAGTTCAAAATGTTGTTATAGATAAAAAAAAATATTGTAATCTGTTTTGGTTGCCAAATGAATAAAAAAAAATTTAAAATAGCACAACATAATTAGTGGGCCACAGGCCATGTGCGACATTCATTTGAGTTACACAGCTCACAGAAATAACTTCACTGATTATACTAATAAGTATATGTTATATAAACTAGAGATTTATAACAATAAATATTTACATTGTTTATCCAAAATGCCAAAAAAGTCATAAAAAATAACGCAAACTAATAAAAATACGATGATTTCTGAATCATTGTTTTTGGGTAAATCGCCCATAACGCACATGTGTCCCAAAGAATTCAAAAAAAACTATTACATTTTAATTTATTTTTGCTGTAGAATATGTTTACTAGACCATAAATAAACCATAATTTATAACCCAAAACTTAAAATCACTTCTGGAAACCTTATGGTCCTGAAAGGGTTAAAGTTAAACATGTAGCTTTACAGATGTTCATAAAAGATACGTGTAATTGCGGCCTTATAATCAAAATCAAAAGATATACGTAATTTAAATACACTAGTACACTTCAACGTCAATATTATCAATTATCGTCAATATTTTGCTTACTTTCATAGTATTATGTCTTACGGAATTTTACTATGGGGTAAAGCAGCAGATATTCAAAAAATTTTTGTATTACAAAAAAGGGCAATACGTGCAATTTATAATTTAAAACCGCGCGAATCCCTTAGAGAGAAATTTAAGGAAATAGGTATTCTCACAGTAGCCTCGCAATATATTTATAGTAATTTAATCTTCGTAAAACAGCACATTCATAATTACAAAAAAATATGCGATCTGCATGATAGGCAAACTAGAGGCCGCCATAAGCTCGTGACTCCATCGCTCCGCCTCAAGAAGGTCCGAAGGTCGTTTGTGGGAATGAGCATTCTATTTTATAACAAAATTCCACAACCTATATTAAACTTGCCTTTACACAAGTTTAAGAAGTCCATTAAAATTACGCTACTGAAAAAGGCTTATTATACTGTTGAAGATTATGTAAATGATAGAGGAGCATGGATTTGATCGCTCCAGCAATGCTGGGGACAGCGGTTACTTATTATAAATTAGTGTTTGAATATTAGTATTCAATTCGATGCTTTGATACGGGTAGACTGGGTATGTCACGCTCTCTTTAAACATTTCTGTGGTGGTGTCGTGTGGTGCGGGTTGTTACGTTCCCTCAAATATGGTCGAGCGAAGCAATGGCTGGATCATGCGTCATGCTCGTGAACGGGTGCCACCGGCGGGAATGGGGCTACTTTCTGTCTGCACGTCTTTGACATGAATTGAATAAACAAATTGAAGAAATCCATTAAAAGTAATAATAATAATAATAATAATAAGCCTTTTTATTTCTAATCTCATGATATTTACAATTGTATATAACTACTTTTTAGATGAAATAAGTGTTAGTTGTGTTAGTGTTTGTCTTATTCTAGTTAGTATTGTTATTTGTTGCAGTATTTGTTGGTTTAAAAGTATGCTCCTGAAAAAAGCTTATTATACTGTTGAAGATTATGTAAATGATAGAGGAGCATGGATTTGATCGCTCCAGCAATGCTGGGGACAGCGGTTACTTATGTACACATTGATATAATAATTGTAAATGAATTATTTAAAAAAAGCAACCACCGAGTTTCTTGCTGGTTCTTCTCGGTAGGAATGGCATTCCGAACCAGTGGTAGATTCACTTGACGATTCAAAAGTACTTGTAAAAGTTTATTTGAATAAAGAATATTTTGATTTGATTTGATTTGATTTGAATAAAATAAGTTTGTTGTTGGTAATTAATTCATCATGACCAAGTAGTCATAGTGAAATGGTCAAGTGACCAGCCTACTATATTGAGCCCGAGTCTCCTCTCAAAATGAGAATGGTTTGGCCATAGTGCACCAGAGCTGGCCAAGTGCGGATTGGCATCATCTCATTACAGAGAACACGCAGTCTAGCTGATCCATTGTGTTTTCTTTCATCGACAAAACAAGACGTATTATTCACTAATCAAATGCATTAGTATAAAAACGCATATATAGATCACAGGCGAAATAGGGATGATGACAACTCAATCAAATCAGCAACTCTTTATAAACTTAAAAACGCGCTTCTTGTATGGAAGTTGTATGAAATTCACAATAGTGACGTCATCAAATTTCATCGCACTGTTTTTCTTTAGTCCGTATTTTAAACTCCAACTTTTCGAAGTTATGTGTATTTCAAGAAATTAAATATCACCTGCTTCAAACGGTGAAGGAATCGTGAGGAAACCTGCACGACCGAGAGTTCTTCATAATGTTCTTGAAGGTGCGTGGTGGACTATGGCCAAACCCATCTCATTCTGAGAGGATACTCGTGCTCAGTAGTGAGCCGGTAATGCGTTGATAAGAGAGAGAGAGGGCCCGAAATTAAAGGCCAAACTCTTAACAGATTGAATTAAGTCCCTATTCCACCACCAGGTCAACCGCTGTGCAATTGTGGTGAAAACGAGCCGGAACCAGTTGACTGGAGTGCCGTGTGCGGCACCTTCTGCAGTGCGGACAACTATGTATTGCGCGGTAAGCTTTATTTAAAAATTAAGTGTGAGATTTTTGAAGTGAAACTTCATTAGAATAGTTGTGATTTGAAAATTCGATGAAACGAAAAGGTGAAAAGAAAAAGTGACACCAAAAAGAGAAACATATTCACAAATAAATAGGATTTAGTCTGTGAGCGAATGAGATAGAATACAAGTTATATATGTTCACGACCAATAGATGGCGCTACACGATATTGAGTCGCGCTACGCCTCAATTGTGCTCAAAAGGGAATATTTACTTCACTCTCACGTAGTCTACTTTTCTGAAGATTCACTTCTGCCGTGTGTGAATTGCACACAAACACTTTTTTGTTTATTAGCAACTAGTTTTTGCCAGCGGCTTCGCTCACACTAAATTCGATTTTCAAACATTACATACCCCGATTTTACCCCCTTAGGGGTTGAATTTTCGAAAATTTTTTTTTTAGCGGATGTCAGATTTTTTATTCCCGCGGGAACTCCTTAATTATCCCAGATTAACAATATATAGCCTATGTCCTTCCCCGTACCATGCAACCTATCTCGGTACCAAATTTCATCAAAATCAGTTGAACAGATGTGCCGTGAAAGCGTAGCAGACAGACAGACCGACACACTTTCGCATTTATAATATTAGTATGTATTACACTTCCACTTTTATTGCTAAAATTTTTCTAATCAACTAAAAAAACTATATTTTTCAAAGTTGGTTCGAAAAATTACGCTGCAGGTGAAAGTGCTACAATAATGCTACGAAGGTCTACGAAAGTGCTACGTATATCGCTGTGCTAAACTATATTATTGGCAATGAGCAAAAAACTTTTATCTTTTGAAAATCTTTTAAAAAACCTGGCATGACTAAGGCATGTAAAACGTAAAGGCAGTAATAAATAATATTGGATAGAAGTCCAAGATAATGAAAGAATTTGAAGTTAATTCGCTATAATCCGACAAAGTAGACAAATCTATGTACAGCGTGTAGCTTGCGATATTCACCGCCCAGTGAGCCAGCAATTCGCACCGCCACAACACCACACCATACAATTAATCTTCTTAATTATTCTCAACGTACGTTTCACTCCGACACCGGAGCATCTTCAGGAGACAGGTTAGCCCGCTACCATCTTAGACTGCATCATCACTTACCATCAGGTGTGATCGCAGTCAAGGGCTAGCTTGTAGTTGATAAAAAAAAAAAAGATGTTGACTCGACAATGCACGATTGTAAAGACCTTATATATTGTAGATGCTTTAATTATTAATAAAGTAAAGTTGCTAGAAAATAGGTAGTAAAACAACTTTTGTACACAGGATGCCCAGCCTGCAGTCAGCCAAGTAACGAAGCAACACCATCAGCGGTCAAACCGTTTCAGTCCAACCGATCCCTGAACACCGTGGAGGGCTGGAGGTCCTGGTGCAACGTGCAGTGTCGCCAGGGGCAGGGAGGCGCCGCCTGCAACTGTGACAGCGCCCCGTTTTAGAGGAGCAGAAGACCCGAGCGATCGATGACACCGAAAAAGCCGTAAAAATCCGACGTAAAATCACCGAAAAATCAAACGATAAAACTGTAGAAATCCGTAATGAAAACACCAAAATGTCACCCGAAAAACCCGTAAAAGTCCGTAATGAGAACACCGAAATGTTACCCGAAAAAACCGTAAAAATTCGTGAGGAAAATACCGATAAATCACCCAAAAAATCGTAAAAATTCGTAATGAAAACACCAAAAAATCAAACGATAACACTGTAAAAATACGAAAAGGGAACACCGAAAAAACATAAGAGTCCGAAATGAGAACACTGTAAAAATGGTAAATACCGTAAATATTCAAAATAAACATGTTGGGAAATCCGAAATGCCCCAAAACTGGACTAACTTTGATGTGAACGGAGAATCTAGAATGATACAACTTGTCAGAAAATCTGAAACGTATCAACGCATCGCAATATCACAGAAAATGATAAATAGAAAGCTTGATTATATTATTGAAGTTAACTTTTTTTTAAACTATGTTTCTGTCACCGTAAGATTTTAAAAACCGTTAGATTGTAATTAATCAGGTATGCGGCCGGGCACTACCTGATTAATTATATCGAACCCTAACTTAACCTACAAGAAAGAGACAAGAAAACGTAAATACAATGAATATTTCGAAAATTGACCCTCAGAACATTGAACGGTTCACAATCTGTCGACAGTTTACAATATTGCTAGTTATATTACAATCTAACGGTTTTTACAATCTTACGGTGACATTTCCGTAACGCTTGGAAAGCCGAAATTGTATGAAAAGAAAAGTAAATAAGTCAAAAAAAAATTATTTATTAACATTAAATTCTATAATTTATTATTGCTACAGTAATGTAATATTTATGTTACTAATCAAGAACTTAATTGACTTAATTAAACTGGAATAATATTTAATATTAATATTTAACTTTACATAAATATTTAATTTAAATAATATAATTATTTTTACCTCCGCTCTCCAAATGAAATTATTTGTTTTTATTTATTTTATTAACCACAAATGGCTATGCATTCTACTACCTACTTGTAAGTATCGTTTAATATATAAATAATCAATAAACATTAAGTCTATGTAGCATAACTTATAACGCTTGATGTTAAATATAAGAATTTGTTATAAAATACATGATCAGTGTTCGTTGACGTTGGACTAGACAAGTTTATTTCCCTTTTTTATAAGTAAACAAATTTAAAACATAACACTTAATAATTACAGTAAAATTATAGTATATAGGTACATGGCTTAGTAATATCTAATAATATAATGATTAATCCTAAATAATAATCAATATTGTAATACTATAAACCCAAAATGTTTAGAATAGACTATACTGAACTGTCTACTTGTTTGTCTTACGAAATAATACATAAAAGTTGTTGTTACATTGCCAAAGAAGATAAATGTGAATTGGTAACTTTTATAATAAGTAATTCAATGTGTTATTTGAATTTTTTATTCGAAAATGCATGGCATGTATTTTAAGCATGGCCATGCGATCTTTATGCATATATTTGTATAAATATATATATGTTTTTATGCTTAATTTATTTAGGTATGAATGTGTAATAATTTAATTTCATAAAAAAATTGCAAATTGTAAGATAGAAAGAAATGTTCATTCTAAACTTTTTGCATATTTTACTACATATTTCATATAATTATTAAGGGTAAGCATTTGAAATCTGTATATAAATAAAAAAATGGAACTGTGCAAAAGACAATATAAAAATTAGAGCATAATATGGTTGGTCCCAAAAAAATAATATATATTTGCATTTGGGATGAACGAAAATTATTCTTAAGTATATGAAACACCTATAAGTAGTAGTAATTATTATAAAATTATTAATGTTTTGTTCAAATTATACGCATTAAATTATTTTCATTTACTTTTTATTTTTTACTTTCCTTTTTTTCAACCTACCAGTCAATTGAGGAATTATTTTCATTTCTTTTTGATTTAATGTTTTCTGCCTACCAGTCAATTACTGTCGAAAACCAAAAAAGGGGAACAATTAAAAAAAACACCTTTTTTTGGTCGCAGACAAAAATTATGTTGACTCCCTAAATTTTTCAATTTAAAATATTTGTGACGGTAGTTGTTGTGTAGAAAAAAAACAAGAAAAGATTTCAAAAAAATAGTTTGTCGTTTTCGTATTTTGTAAATAATGTCATGTAGAAAAATTTCAAAAACTTGTTATTGTACAAAATTATTTGTAAATTCTCTGGTTCAGCTGAAGCTGGTTATCAAGCTACTGGCAAAAACTAGGCCAAACTATTTAGCGTTCCGGTACGATGCCGCATTGAAACCGATTAGGGGTACATTAGGGTTTAATAAAAAATACTTCAAAATCCCTTTCAGCTCAGCTTAAATAGCTGCTTAACACCAAAAAAACCACATTCAAACTTTCACTAAATGAAAAAAAATAACCTTTTTCTGTATAATACTAGATTATACCCGCGAATTAGTCCGCGTGGACTACACAAATTTCAAAATCTATAAAATTCTAATTCTTATAAATCTTAAAATTTTTATAATATCAATATTTAAAAAGTAAATTAAGTACCCTGTTGTTATAAAACATTTTTGAAATAATTCCACTTTTTTTTTTGGAATATTATCATGGTAATGGAAGAAAAAATAAAAAAGCAACTTACAAAGAATCAGAGCACTTCCGAGGAGCAAAAGAGAGACTGAACTAAATCTTTGATTTTACTGCGGTCATTAGAACAATTGTAGAGTTAACAAGCTATGTAGTCGGCATTAAAATTAAACAAGATGTTGTCTAAAATGAAATTAAATGACTTATTTCACGTAGGACAACTTGTGCCATTTATGAAGTGTAATGACTTCCTCCTCCTTTCCTTTCCGGACCGGTGGTAGAGTACCACCGGTCCGGAAAGGAGATTCTACTGAGAAGAACCGGTAAAAAACTCAGCAGTTGCTCTTATTTTAAAAAGAAAAAATAATGTATCGAATACACAATACATACATAATGTAACAAGAATTACATTGACTTGTGAGCTGCCGAATGTGAAGCGAATTCCTTCCATGAAACTTTGTCATTTAGAAATTCATCAATAGCTTAGGCTGACACAGTGAGCAAATTTGGCACAGAGATAGATTATAGTCTGGAATAGCACATAAGCTACTTTTTATCCCGGAAAATAGAAAGAGTTCCCGCGGGAATCAAAAATCCTCAAACCACGCAGATAAAGTCGCGGGCATTCGCTAGTTTAATTATACTATCGATTGAAAATAATTAAAGTTTTGACACTATTGTAGAGTGAAAATAAAAATATTCAAAATATCATTCTTATGAGATTACTTGGCAGCTCTAAATGTTCCTAACACTCCGCAAACTCAATCGTAATAGCTAGCGGTGTTTCCACTTTTCGCCTTTATTACATAAGAGATAAAGTCAAAAATTCAATGACAATCTTATTTAAAATTGACAAGGTCCTTCAATAATTGTATAAATAACAATAATTGGCGTCTTTTTAATTAATAATACCAAAGATGATACCCTTGACCGACTAACTGACTGACATATCAAAGGACCTACAAATGAATCGCTGCTTCTAGATGCCTATTTGAGATTTTCCAAGTTTTCTAACTTTCTAAGATTTTTTTTTAAATTACACCTGTGGGAAATGACGAATTTTATGTAAATACGAAAGTGTGTCTGTCTGTCTGCTACGCTTTCACGGCCCATCTTTTCAACAACGATTTTAATGAAATTTGGCATAGAGACAAGCTGTCCTTCCTTATCCTTATCCCGAAAATTAAGGTGTTCCTGCGGGAATTAAAAAAAAAATCTCATCTACACGGACGAATTCGCAGGCATCATCTAGTTAAGTATAATTTTTAAATTCCTCGAGCTCATCGGAGCGTTTTTTGAGATAGCATCCCAAACACGGACCTATTTTTAAAATGTTACTTTTTACCTCGAAATATTCATACACGCGGGTGAAGTCACGGCATTGTATTGTATTTTATTTTATTTTATACTGAGGTCGCAGGAAATCTATTTCAATACCTATGTACTATTTATAATTATTGTACGTAACGTAATAAAATCAAGGCTATGTTTTATTTTTATCAAACTCAATAAATTATGTAAATAAATTAACGAATTGAATGTGTCAAAAATCAAAATGTAAATATATGGGTATTGGGTAGGAACTGACGGAAGGATTTAAGATACCTACCCAGGTTCGATTAATTAGCAGTAGGGCCGATTTGGAAACTTATAATGGTATACTTATCAAGTCTAGTCTGCGTGCCTTTGGACGTGGCTAGTTACCACTCTACCAGCAGATATGCTGCCAAGTGATTTAGCGTTCCGGTACGACGCCGCGTACAAATTAAGGGTTTAGGGGTTCCATTAAACCAGTATAGCCCCTCCGAGTGCCAGGTTAGCCTGCTACCATATCGGCATTAAAAATAATATCGATGGATGCGTAGGTTTAATGTACAGGTATAATATTATATACATGTATTTTTGTTGCTTTTTGTATTATATTATAATGCATAGTTTCAAAATATATTTTTAATGAATTAACTTATAATCATAATAATTATATTATTTAGTAAATAAGTCGTATTTATATAAAACAACCAAGAATAATCGCAACAAACAATATCACGTATGTCTTCCAATAGAATAAGTAGAATAAGTCAATAGATGTACATAATGTGCGTTAGAATATTATCAAAATAATAAATAATATAAATATATAACAGATAATATTAATTAATTAATGATATATAAATTAATGCATATTAATTAACTGTTATTGTTTTGGTTTAAATGTTTTTGTAACGTTTATTAAAAAAATGTTTAAAAACGGTCAAAAATTAGGCAGGTGTAAAAATTCTGGCAGCCAATTTTTTTTTAAACTTTTATTTATCACCATAGATTTATTCTTGGGTTCAAGCGCGCGAACCCAAGAATAAATCTATGTTTATCACATTTAGCACACATACTTATTATGCACATTTTTGCATAAATGTGACTAAAAATTTACAAAAGGAGAAAAAGGTAAAGCTTTTTTTTTATTCGATGTCAAAAAGGCTTAAAACGAAATCTACCTAGTAGCGATTAGATTTGCATAATATGAACCATCTATGTACCCGACACTCCTTGGTGAAATAAGCACCTACTTAACTATAGACTATGGAGTGTAGAGGTAAGGAGTGTTATCTCTGTATTTATAAAGTGTCCGTCGAAATGCATTAAATTGGGGGCGCCACATTAGCATCAGGGTAAATTTAAAAGGAAACGCCAAATATTATTAGAGTAGGTTTGAGAAATAAACAAGGAAAGAAAACATTCATCATTATTTTGTACTACGTAAGTTGTTGAAATTTTTAATAAATAACTACTATAGTAGACAATTACAATAAAACTCGGCATACTTCACTTCATCAACAATTGCTACATTCTACATTCATACCATACCCTATGTCTACACTATTGCGTCAAATATGATATTCACAACCTCATGAAACTTCTCCAATTGTGGCAAAGGGTGCGCCTGTACGCGCTTCCACGCGTTTCCTGAAACAATCTTTAAAAATGCGCTGAAAAAAACGCTAATCTGTAACCGCCATAAGGTAATAAATACCTACTCATGCGTACTCATACTCATATATTTTTTATTCAAATAAACTTATCAAAAGTGCTTTTGAGTCGTCGAGTGAATCTACCGTCATCGTCTTCGTCATCCGATATAGACGTCCACACTCCACAGCTGGACTTAGTCTCTTGTAGGGACTCCCACACTCCTGCAGACTAGCTTGATGTCGTCCATCCACCTACTTGGGGAATAATAGGGATGATGCCTACGTCAAAAAAATTATTTCTTAACGATTATTAAATAGAGGGTTTTCCTATAAAAGACCTAAAATTCACATCTTCTGTTAGTTTTAAGTTTGATAGTCATTTTAAACTGTCGATTTTATAGAAAAAAAGTGCGTTGAAATTTTATGACGTCACAAATATGTATTTCATACTTATACCATATTAAATCCGTTTTTAAGTTTGATAAAGAGTTAGGCACAGGATAAAGGCACAAAATAGTAAGTAATCAGGTAAGGAAGTTGTTCCTTAGAGCGTTAAGCAAGAAAAAAGTTATATGCTTCTGTAGAATACTAATAATTATAATTAATTAATTGATGTCTTTCAATTATTATTGGTAAATCTTGAGGTACCTAGGGCCAAAAAAATATTATTAAATATAAATAATATTAATTAAAAAAATCATATTAATAAATATTATAATTCAAAATTAGGGATACGAAATGAAATGATTTATTTTGCGTAGGACAAATAATGTGTCGCTTATAATATGTCAAAATTCTACCACCGCCGGTTCGGAAAACTGTTCTACCGAGAAGAACCGGCAAAAATTAGCTAAAAAATGCTAGAAAGTAAGGCTTGCGTGCCAAATTAACGCAAAATGTCTCGTTTTATACGTACTTATGATACTTAGATACTTATGTGCATACAGATAGAATTATTAATTATAGTGTGTCAATAAAGTCGCAGCTAAAGCACGCGACCGACGCCAGCGTAAAGTATCTATCTATAGGTTATTTTTAGAAGTCTCAAAATCATAGTCTAATGTTATTCGCAGAAGAAAAAAACCGGCCAAGTGCGAGTCGGACTCGCGCACCGAGGGTTCCGTACTCAAGAAGTACTAAAACTGTAACGACCAAAGATGTAAAACGGTAATAATTACCTTTGTTAATGAACCGCAAAACTAACTTTGTTTGTAGAGGTTTACTGTTAATATCAAAAAAACTATGCTAGTTAGAGCATTGGCTATAGTTTTCCTGTAAAATATATATAAATTCCTATTGACCATAATTATTTCAGATTTTTCGATTGGTAAACTCCGGAGATAAGGGGGGGAACGGTATTTTTTTAGACTTTTTCCCCTATAAATCAAAAACTATCATGACTAAAAATAATTAAAAATCTGTTTTAGAATGTACAAAGTAAACCCTTTCATATGATACCCCACACAGTACAGTTATCTCACTTTTAAATTTCAACCCTCCGATTTTCCCCCCTTTTTAAATAACAACAAAAATAATTTCCAATTTTTTTTAATTCCAGTGTCTTTGGGCCACTAATATACACAACTATTCCAAATTTCATGTCGATAGCTTCGGTAGTTACTGAAATAATCGAGTGTGACGGACGGACAGACGGACAGACGGACAGACAGACGGAGAAAGTCGCACCATAAGGGTTCCATTTTACCATTTTGGTACGGAACCCTAAAAAGAAATAGTTACGCTCAAAATCACAAAGCGAAAAACCTGTTTCGTTATACTTAGTCGAAAAAGTTCTTAAAATGGCCCAAAAAAAAGTGTAAAAGTTTTGCCAGTATTTTACTCTATGATTTTCACTTCCATTTATCCAACCATATTGCACGAGGTGTTTTTATTGAACGCTTCTAATACAAATTGCTAAGGTATGGAACGCGTTTCCTGCCTCGCATACACGTGTAACCTTCAAGGCAAGCACGTCTTCAGCATTGCTTTACATAACACTTGATTACAAAGATCATTAACTAAGTATACCTACCAACAGGTGAGGGTGTGAGACCTTTATAAATGTCACCGTAAAATTGTAAAAAGCGTAAGATTATAATCTAACTCGCTAGATTGTAAACTGTCGAAAGATTACAATTTAACGCATTATTTTTCATTATATTGTAATCTGTTAGGTATATTTACCTATTATTTAGATTATTTATGTCGAACCCTAACCTAACCTACGAAAAAGAGACAAGAAAACGTAAATACAATGAATATTTCAAAAATTGACACTCAGAACATTGAACGGTTCACAATCTTTCGACAATTTACAATCTATCGGGAAGAAAAGCGTTAGATTACAATCTAACGGTTTTTACAATTTTACGGTGACATACATACGGTCTACATATTACATACATACATATATATATATATATATATATATATGTAAAAATTAAGCAGGTACGTTAAAAATGCGTTGAAAAGCGTTAGATTACAATCTAACGGTTTTTACAATTTTACGGTGACATACATACGGTCTACATATTACATACATACATATATATATATATATATATATATATATATATATATATATATGTAAAAATTAAGCAGGTACGTTAAAAATTTGAATTTAGTCAACAGCTGTATAATAAGTAAGCACCTAACTGTATTTACTTTGTTTTTTATTTAAAAAAGTTGTTATAAATTACTTTAGTAGGTAATTACGTATTATAATTATTATATAATATCTACTCACTCATTAATGATGTTTAGGTATGTATGTAAATTGACTCACGAGCATGTAAGTACACGAGATAATAGTAGATTGTTCATCAAGGGACTAAACTGAGCCATTTCATACGATGTGTTTAGCTTCCCGAGCGTAGCGAGAGATGCTATAGAAACGAGTAGAATGGCTTAACTAGTCCCGTGGTAAACACTCTACTTTTCACTTCAATTGCGAGAAAATAAAATAAATAACGATTTTTAATTATTTCTATGCCTTTCTGTTATATTTTCATATTAGCAGTAAGATCTTTATTTTCACTTGATGATATTAACAAATAAATAGTCACATTCACTTTACCTGCCTACACCTTGTATTAGATACGCATCGAAGTTTGAAATGGATTAATTATCATCCATAAAACATCCATTTAAATAAATGTAATAATTACAACAAATAAAATCTATGATTTCGCGGCAAACCGCAATACCAACTTTATTTTTCTCCGTATCGTTATCAAGAAGATATTTAAAAAAATAAAGTAGTACCATAGACATAGATCTGTAGGATAATGATAGGATACGATGGGTAACATTAGCATTCAACTAATAAGTGAAATACATGTTTTGGCTGTTAATAGTAACTATAGACTAGAAATTTTGGATAACCGAATGAGGATATCACGCATCACGCATATTAAAACAATCACCCAAACCGCTGCAATGAAGCAACTGAAGCCTGAGGCAAAAGAAGGTGAATTTATGACTTATTGGTCCCAACTCCCAGCATTACGTAGTGTCATCCTTTGATATCATAGGTAGGTATGTACCGGCCGTTCTCAAACTCACCTTCGCTGGCTGCGTAACCCCTCTATTATATGTATAAGTATATAATTATATATTCACCATATTATACTTAAATAAGTACATGTTTTAATTCGTTAGTGTTATTATAGTTTAATAGCTGACGCTTAATTATTAATAGGCAAATAGTAATCCTTACTAAGCTATGATATTAACTAAGTAAGTAGGTAATTCAGTCATTTTCCAATATTTCGAGATACGACAAAATCGCTTTCCAGCGTCGAATTATAAACCTTAAGCTAAATTAAAAAATAAAAGTTAAGATTACGTAGTAGATTACCTAAAACCTATTCTACACGATCGGTTCCAACCACCGACAGAGGGCACCTTGGTTGGGTCAACCAAGTTGGATTTCAATCTACACGATAGAATGCTTGAAACAACTCGTCAATCAATACTAGACTGCAAAGTAGTGAACACGAGCTTTTAATCATGGGACCTCTTTCGAAACCTCAAGAAGTAGGGCTAGCGCTAGCTTGTATAGCATTATGTGATGAAAAAAAACGTAGGAAAAAAAGACTGTGGATGAAGCAATGGTTAGAAGAAAGAAAAGCTTTGAGCCACATGAACATTTTAAAAATATTGGACTCCGACGACTTTCGTAACTATCTCAGAATGGATGAAAACTCTTTTAATGAATTATTAGAAATGGTGCGACCATTAATTACCAAGCAAAACACAGTAACAGCGTAATAAGGGGACCAATAAGCGTCCACACGGTTGTACTTCAACTCAATGCCCTCTATTTGACTTTGGTAGTGAGAGCTCACGACCAAGGTGGTTGAAAGGTCATTTGGTTGGTCAACCAAATATTGACATCAACCAACTTCTACACGGTTGATTTTTACTCCAACTCAACCAAGGTGCCCTCTGTCGGTGGTTGGAACCGATCGTGTAGAATAGGTTTAAGTATGAAAGTATTTTGGCAATTTTTGTTTTCGTCTGTGATATATTAATTTCTTGTTTATATTCGAATTACCTATTGCTGTTGTAGATTTAGTAAATGGGAAATAAAGTATTTAAAAAATCCATACATACTGTTTCAATCATACTATTATTATTATTATTACAAAGTAAAAGTAAAAAAAGCCTATAGTTATTTCTACTTTAGGTACCTACCATATTTTTGTCATATTTCTTGTATCATATTATATAAGTCATCAAATTATATACCATTATTTTGTTATACCTAATTAAATTATATTTTTGACGACCTCCGTGCCGCAGTGTGTAGCGCTGTTGCCTTAACGTGCGGAGGTCCCGGGGTCGGATCCCAGGCAGGGTCAATTTGAGAATTTATAATTTCTGAATTTTCCAGGTCTGGTTCGGCCGTGACTAGTTACCACCCTACCGGCAAAGACGTGCCGCCAAGCGATTTAGCGTTCCGGTACGATGCCATGTAAAAACCGAAGGGGTATGGGTTTAATATAACTGCCATGCCCCTAACAGGTTAGCCCGCTACCATCTTAGACTGCATCATTACTAACCATCAGGTGAGATCGCAGTCAAGGGCTAACTTGTAGTGAATAAAAAACCCCCGAGGCTTGGAGATGAACCTGCATCTGATCTGATCGTATCCCATCCGATCATGAGAGTAAGGGAATAAAGAGAGCCCCTATTAACTACGCACACATTGATGCACTATGATAATAATATAATAATAAGTCCCGAATAGCTGCACTTTCCTTCAATAATTCAGCTATTTAAGACATAGTTCAATATTGTACTAAAATATTTTAGTTTATTTTCTTTGCATCACTGTAATACATGTACATATTTTGAAAATCAATTTCGGCTTCGCCCCATCCTTTAAGGTGCATGACAAGGGTCTGCCCGCGAAATTCAAATTTAATTTGGTTTTTCACAATTTGTAAACTAATACGACAAAGTAGGCTTATGGCATTCAAATTGCGAGCCTAGGAATATCATCTTCACAGGTTTATATAAAAATCTTTACTTGAAAGTGTCCAGTTTAAGAAATTAGTCAAAATAATGAGTTTGACGTGAGTTACTCACAAATTAGTTATTAATTTGACTAATTTCTTAAACTGGACACTTTCAAGTAAAGATTTTTATATAAACCTGTGAAGATGATATTCCTAGGCTCGCAATTTGAATGCCATAAGCCTACTTTGTCGTATTAGTTTACAAATTGTGAAAAACCAAATTAAATTTGAATTTCGCGGGCAGACCCTTGTCATGCACCTTAAATATTATTCCTGGGTGAATTACTTTATTTCCGGCTGAGTTTCTCGCCTTGGCGGTAATGTACTCTGTGTGAAATGTACCTTTCGTTATGGGTCGTAAAGTTACGAGAACGGGAATCGTGCTAAAGCAATGAATAATGTTAAAGTATCCGAATGCCGATATATTTATTCTGTGAAAAGAGAATTGACTATGTATTCCTATCTATTGTCAAAGTTGTCTATGGTTATATAAATCTCAAAATCTGCGACAAAGGACGACAAAGTAAAAAGTAAAATTAATCATCTGAAACTAAAATGTTTATAGATAATTTAGCTAATTAATCTGAGATGAGATTAAATCGGTGAATCGAAATAATAGTCTAATAAATTTAAAATCCCCGACCACTGTCGTGAAAAGAGGTTACAAGTCTGATTGTGAAATGTTTTGTTTTTAGTGTTTGTATACAAAAAGTATTAAAAAGCCATGGAGAAATCGAGTGCTGTGCACTGCAGGTTCTGCGCCGAACCCAAAAGCCCTGATAAAATGCTCGACATATTAAAAGACGAGGTATTTTACTTGGAAGTTTCCAAAAAACTGGATTTTCTAAACGCTATCTATGTTAATGTAAACAAGGAGAATATTCTACCAAAAACGGTATGTTTCGTTTGCTACGAGTCTTTGAATAAAGCTTACGACTTTCTCGATAAAGTGAAAAGAGCGCAGACCATTTTATACAACATATATCCTTTGGACGACGAAAATAATTCTGACGGTGAGAGAGTCGATTTCGACGAAAGTGCTACCACGGATAATCCAGATTCGATAAAACAGGAGGTATCTATAGAAAAAAATGAGTTAAGAAAGGATTTAGTAGTAAAAGACGAACCTAAAGATGAGATTGATCAAGAGAGTCAAAATGAAATTGATGATCAAACCTTAAATGTACAAGATATATTAGAATCTGCAATAGATAACTCATATCCTGAAGTAACATATGTTAGGGAAGTTGATGGCGAGAAAAAGTCTATATATCTATGGAAAGAGTATCCATGGATATGTTCACATTGTGACATGGAGTTTCTAGATATAGTAACTTTGAGACTACATTCAAAGTTGGTTCATGGTAAATGCAATGCATTCTATTGTATTGATTGTGACAATCTTGGAAATGATGATTTTGAACACTTTATCAAACATGTTAAGATTCATAGGAAAAAGCTAAGGTATTTTATATTTATTGTGTTAAAAAAGATTCTCTCTTGGCTACTTTTTCACGTGATAATAATTATTGTGATAAATCTGTCTAAGAAGCCCTAACCAATATCCATTTGTTTCTATACTAGAACAGTGAGATTGTCTGTGTGTATTCTATTTCTCCCAGATTAAAGTGTAATGTTCTAAAGCCTATGTTCTCTAGATTGCAAACTATCTCAGTACTAAATTTTGTCAAAATTGGGTGAACAGATGGGCAGTGAATGTGTAAAAATGTAAAGCTGATTTTTGGCACCAGTGTTCTTTAGGGTCTTAGAAGTATTTCCACAAAAATCCCCACTCCTAGGATGCGGGCTTTCTCCCCTTCCCCCTAAAATATCCCCTGATTGTGTATTTTTGTCATTTTCTCATAAACTATAATAACTAAATAGAGAATATCTGTCAAAAGCAAAAATGATCTTCATTAAATTATCTACAAAACAATGTGTTGTTCATTGAGATAAGACTTAGTTTCAGAAACATTTATAAGATACAGTTTTTCACAAAAAGGAATATTTTGCGAAAATTGTTATGTATTTTGAAATTTTCACAAATACTGTTAGTGCTTCAAAAAAAACCGTAAGAAGCGAAAATAAACTTTATTCAATTATCTTCTAAATAGTTTTTAGTTCATTTCAATAGCACAAAATTAGAAAATATGCATATATAGGTTAGAATATATTGTGCATGAAAGAATAATATGTCTCAAAAATTATACCTTTTACTGATTTTATACGAAAACCTTCAAACCCCTATTTTACCCCTTTAGGGGTTGAATTTTCAAAAATCCTTTCTTAACAAATACCTAAATTTTCAAAGCTATCTGCATGCAAAATTTCAGCCAGATCTGTCCAGTTATATTTGAGCTCTGCATTGATAGATCAGTCAGTCAAAAGGTGACTGACTTCAACTTTTCCTTTTATGTATTTAGATTCTTGAATTAACAAATAATATTCTTATAGGAAGAGATGCCACTACTGCGATGAAAACATAGACGGTGATTCCCTACCCTTGCACATTGAACAACATTTCCAAAAAAGCCAAGTTCCCTGCACAAGATGCGGAGAGATCCTCAAAAACAATGAATCCCTCCAAAAACACCTCGGAGAATACAACTCAACCAAGCCAAAGAGGAAACCACGAAGAAAAAGAGGTACACCATTGACTATAGAAGAATTGACTTGCGGTTTATGTAAAAAGGTATACAAGAACCCGAATAGCCTGCGAGATCACATGAAGATACACACCAATGATAGAAAGAGGAATTATACCTGTGATAGGTAAATATGCAACCAACATTACTTTTTTTTATTTCACTACTAGTTAGCCCTTGACTGCGATCAATCAAATCAAATCAATATTCATTTATTCAAATTAGATACACTGTACACTTATTGACGTCCAATTAAATTACTTATAAAACATGATGGTGATAACATGATCTCACCTAATGTTTAGTGACGATGCAGTTTAAGATTGTAGCGGGCTAACCTGTTAGGCGTCAAACACTAAACTAGCGACGGTCGAGCGACGGCGACAGCGGGGCGATGTGGTACGAGAGCTACCGACTAATCGCATCGCCCCGCTGCCGCCGACGCCCCGCCGCCGCTCATTTCGTACCCGTAGACTTAAACCCATGATACCCCTATTCGGTTACTACACGACATCGTACCGGAACGCTAAATCGCTCGGCCGCACGTCTTTGCTGGTAGGGTGGTAACTTGCCACGGCTGAAGCCTACCCAGGCCAGACTAAGGAAAATTCAGAAATTATAAATTCCCAAATTGACCCTGCTGGGGATAGAACCCAGAACCTCATACGGTTAGACTAAGGGAAGGGTATTTAAACTCTTTAAGTTTTTGTAAAGAGTATTATCAGATGTTAATGACAATAACCGGGACATACTGCTTAACATGTTCTCCGAGGCACGGGGGAAAGGAAAAGGCCAAATTTGAACCTCAAAATTCGGTCTCCCATCCAGTTATCGACCTAGCTCAACGTTGCTTTACAATCGCAATCGACTGATATACACTGTCACAATTAGGCTCTTCTGATTCTGATTATTTTTAAATATAATAATTATTATTCCTAATGAGACTTACATTAAATATTTGCATGCTAAATCTGTGTCGATACTTAATATTATAAACTAGCTGACCCGGCGAACTTCGTACCGCCTTAGTATGCAAAATTAAATGTATATTTTTCAATATTTCTGAGAGATTTTCTTAATATTTTTTTCCGTAAGAACCTTCTCCTAATAATAACAAATACAACAAAAAAAGAATTAGTGAAATCGGTCCAGCCATTCACGCGTGATGCCGTGACCAAGGAAAACGGGTTTCATTTTTTTTATATATATATAGATGCGAAACTGTGTCTGTCTGTCTGCTACGCTTCACGGCCTCTTCTTCTTCTTCTTCATGTCCTGGGATTATTTTCCGCACTTGAAACGTAGGCGTCCGCTGTGCGTGAAAACGTGTGTTTTCACGCACTATCTGTTCAACCGATTTTGATGAAATTTAGTATAGGGATAATTTGTATCCCGGTAAAAGATATAGGCTACTTTTTATCCCGGAAAATTAAAGAGTTCTGCGGAAACCAAAAACCTCAATCAACGCGGTCGAAGTCGCGGCCATCAGATAGTAGTAGAATTGGAAGAAAGGTCTATTGAAAATGTAAGTAGGTTAGACTAGGAAATATTATAACAATAGCAAGTAAGGTTTTGTTGTTAATTTAGTTAGAGAGTAGATACTAAGACGTCTTCACACATTACTTCAATTATTGTAAATATCTTCATTCATTGCAGATGCGGTAAAATGTTCTACAACAAAGGCACCCTAACCTCTCACATAATGGCGCACGACAAAGTCCGCCCCCACAAATGCAGGATATGCAACAAATCCTTCCTATTCCCAAACATGCTAAGACGCCATGTGGAAATGCACTCCGGAATAAAGCCCTTCTCCTGTGAACAGTGTGGGAGGTGCTTTAGACTTCAGTACCAGCTGAACGCGCATAAGATCATTCACACTGACTCCATGCCGCATGTATGTCAGTATTGCAGCAAGGCATTTCGGTTCAAGCAAATTCTGAAGAACCATGAAAGGCAACACACAGGTATTAAAGTCTCTCTATTTTATAACATATTATATTATTAGTTGTTACACCACTACAGCCTATTAACGTCCCACTGATGGGCACAGGCCTCCACTCTCATAGGAGAGAGGGAATTAGAGCTTAGACCCACCATGCTGCTCCAATGTGGGTTGGCGGGCTATTAGTGTGGCGGGATTAGTTATTACACCACCACCACCACCACCACTTTATTCTAAATCTGTGCCAAATTTCATCCAGATCCATTCAGCCATTCTGGTGTGATTGAGTAACAAACATCCATCCATCCAGCATTAGCTACATGTACACTTCATGTTAAATACCTAATGTTAATGTTCCTTTTAGTTAATGAAGGCCCAAATATAAGCGCATTCTAGTCTTCTGGTCTCCATTGGGATGCTGAGTGACGAAGCTAGTTTGTTGTTCTCGATATTTATTCGCTCTTTATAGCTCTTAGCTCATTCTGATGATAATGAATGAACTAGAACTTGAATTCATTATAATCCTCGAGTCAACATCTAAAGATGCTCCGGTGTTGGAGTGAAACGTACATTATATGATAAATGATTTATTTATTTCACATAGGACAACTTGTGTCACTTCTACCACTGGTTTGGAAAGCTACTGAGAAGAGCCGGCAAAAAAGTCAGCAGTTGTTGCTCTTTTCTTAAACCAGAAAAAGGTTACAATAAGTAGACAATACAATACATATGTTACAAGTATTACACTTGATAATAATTTGAAAGATTTGTATGGTGTGGTGATGTACCGGTGCGAATTGCTGGCTTACTGGGCGGTGAATATCGCAAGCCTCACGTGCAAGATACACACTGTACCACATAGATTTACCTACTGTGGTGGATTACAGCGAATGAAATTTCTAGTTCCTTTATTATCATGGAGTTTGGCAAAGTAAAGACTGCTTCTATCCAACATTCTATTGATAATTTTTATTAATCCGCAGGAGCCAAGCCGTATGCCTGTCAAACTTGCGGCATGGAGTTCACGAATTGGTCGAATTATAACAAGCACATGAAGAGGAGGCACAACTTGGACACATCCAAGAAAAAGATCACCCCGGAAGGAGTGTTCCCGATCAACCCACAAACCGGAGAACTGGTCCAGTTCAACGATGCTGGTACTGAGGAGTGGAAGACCAGGATTATGATACCGGGAAAACGGGGCAAGAAGAAAGTTATCAAGAAGGAAGATACTGTATAGCGTTAGTAGTAATTTTTAGTAGATTTTGCTACTTTAGATCATCATTTCAACCAATAGCTGGCTCACTACTGAACATGGGTATCCTCATGGAATGATTAAGGTTTGGCCATAGTCCACCACGCTGGTCAAGTATGCATTTGTAGACTTCAAACGCCTTTGAGAACATCATTAAAAACTCTCAGTCAGTCAGTCTAACTAAAAAAAAACTCAAAACTCCAAATCTTTTTTATTTCTTCAGTATTATTTAAGTACAAACATTTTATTTTTCACATATAAATTATAATTTTATATCATTAAGTAATTTTGTAGAATAAACTAACACAAACACGCACAAACTATCCAAGTAGTGAAATTATTTTAGCAACAATTAATTCATGAATAAGGGTATGGTTAAGTTTTACTTTGCAAATAAACTTTTATTGAAAATTATTGCAAAGTAATCAATATACTTACTTAATCTATGAAAAATACAATTGAATGGAACCTATCATTAAAATATATGAGAAGTCTGTACTTCATAACTGCAACATAATATCTTAATTAATAATTTAATTTTATGATAAAGTAGGTAATGAAATAACTTAATATACATACCTAACAATTTGCACACCATTATATGGTAGAATATGCAAGGGAAATACTATTTTAAGACAGATACAGATATACTGTACCCATATTCCTGCAAATAAAATATTATTTATTTATTTTTAACTGAGAACTGCAAAGTTAACTTTGCAACTAAACTTTAATTTCTAAAAAACTTATATACAAGTACAATTAAGCGCAAAACACACAGAGAGAGGACGCGGGACGGGTCGGGTGTCAGGCGGGTTGAATTCTTTGTATTTATATGGACGACATCACACAGCGACACCCGCCACACACCAGACCCGCACCCGCGTTCTGTGTAATGTCGTCCATATAAATACAAGGAATTCAACCCACCGCGCACCCGACCCGACCCGCGCCTAATATTATTATAAATGCGAAAGTGTTTCCGTCTGTCTCTCTCCTACGCTTGAATGGGGCCAATCTTTTCAACCGATTTTGATAAAATTTGGTATGGAAATAGTTTCATCTCGGGGCTTCTTTTTATCCCGGAAAATATCACCTTCACCAGGATACAACCTGCCCCTGTAGCAAATTTCAAAAAATCCGTTGAACAGATGGTCAGTGAAAGCGTAGCACGGACACACTTTCGCATTAATTATTATGTTATATATATATATATATAATAAAATATATATATATATATATAGCTGACGCCAATCATTTAGTCGCGTCTGAGGTTGGCTGCAAGACGCGTCGCAATAGCATATTCTCGCGCGTAGTGTGCACGTTGACTTTGACAGTTTGTGTGAGAGCTGCACCTCAGCTCAGAGAAGACTATTTGATTGGCGCTAACTATAATAACATGGATGATTAATTACTTATTTAGAAACCTAGATTAATCCCTAGAAAATGCAGCCATATTATTTATTAAGTACTAGCTGATGCCCGCGACTTCGTCCGCGTGGTTCAAGTTTTTTTGATTCCCGCGGTAACTCCTTAATTTTCCGGTATAAAAAGTAGCTTATGTCACTCTCCAGGTCATCAACTATACCCATGCCAAAAATCACGTCGATCCGTTGCTCCGTTGCGGCGTGATTGAAGGACAAACCAATAAACCAACAATCAAACACACTTTCGCATTTATAATATTAGTATGATATTATTATTTTAATTCTATGATATAGTATTATTTTCATGATTTATTATAGATGTGTTAAGAAGTTATGATTTATTTAGCGTAGCCCACTTTTAATTTCTTTATTTATTATTGCAAATATGCCATATTTATTTAATACCTGTATAGTTTTAATATATTTAGAATATTTTAAGTTATAAAACATGACCTGAACGTGTCTAATAAAATAATATACAGTATTAAAAAGTCGTATTATATTACCAACTTCTTCAAACCTTAAAATTATTTAAGGACCTTGTTTGGGCCTATGACTTCTCTACAGTAGTAAAGAACCCTAGGTCTTTGCATTCTAACTACCTACTTCTAGGCAATAAAGCTAGTGGATCCCAGTAATAATTCCTCAGGCGACGAAAGTTTACAGTATGATAAAGTATCATGAGTTAATCGTATTTTATAAATATCCAATAAAAAATCAGAAAGGAAGTAAGGTTTTTATGCTCTACCCAATAATTGTTAAAGCAGGAAAGTACATTATCGCGTAAACGCAGTTAAGGTTTGATAATAAAATCGGTTTAAATATCGATGTTCTGCATGATTATTTCGGTTTTGAGTGTAAATACTCTACCTACTATTATTTTAAAAAGAAATCGAGAAAATGTTCAGTCATAAATGTTTTAGGTATATTTGTATATGTTTTGGTTCATGCCATACTACAACTCAGCCAAGTTTCAACGACTGAGGATTTAATGCGGGGGTCTCCATACAACGAACCGCCCTGTTGCCTAGGACTATTTGCCAGAGAACTTGACTCAAGATTTGAAATAATTTTATTCCCACCACTACAACCCATTAACGTCCCACTGTTGGGCACAGGCCACTCTCGTAGGAGAGGGAATTAGAACTTAGACCCACAACGCTGCTCCAATGCGGGTTGGCGGGCTATTTTATTCCTATTTACAGTATTTTAATTACAGTGTAATTTAAACTATTCGATCCATCGATATATATTATGTATGTACTAGATGGGCCCTTTCATAGAAAAAAGTTGGGCGTCCGACTTGTAGGGCATGCCCCTCACCTGTATAACCCTGTCCTTGTCCCCGCCATAGCGCTGTCCCGCTTTCCAGACTAGATTTCGTTAGTAAAAAAGTCTACATTCTTTGTTTGACAGGGCCCGTCTATGTAAATTGAGGTCGTTGATTCGATCAATTTCTTCACATTCTTAGTTCGTGTCATTACGTCAGACTACGGAAAAACACGAGAAAAATTAGATTGACGACAACTACACCTTGGAGATTCCATGCTAATATTATAAATGCGAAAGTGTGTCTGTCTGCTACGCTTCAACGGCCCATCTTTTCAACCGATTTTGTTGTTTTGTATGGAGGTAGGTTTCATCCCGGGGAAGTAACGGGAATAAAAAACCTAAAGGCGGGCATCATTTAGTTTACAAAATTAAGCACAGAAATCATAGATGAGTATTTAAACCTGATTAAAGAAATTCTAGTGATGTTGATGAAAAGTTACGAGTCGGAAAGTTTAAAATACATAGACAAAAATATTTCATAGAGGAAAGTTTACTTGGACTATTGGAGGTAATTAGTCTATGTTTGACATTGATTGGGGATCAAAAGAAGGGTCTTGTTTTTGGCGGGAAACAAGAAGCGCGTATTTTAAATTGAAATTTTAAAATACTTATTTTGTTTTCGACTTGTGCAGGAAAATTAACTAATTTTCATTAAAAAATAAAGAAAAATGCCGTCCGATAGTGACGGTTTGAACACAGGCATGGATAACGACGCGGGCGGGAAAAGGAAACCGCCGAGGCGTAGTCAAGACCAGCAGCAGGAAAATGTCGATTTTTACAAGCCATACCACAAGTTAAATTATAAAAGAGTTTTCCCTGAATCAGTAGGAATGGCTGAATACACGGTTTTTATTGAGAGTCGTAAAGAAGGAGTCAAACTAGGCAATACCAATCCCTTAATGTTGGCGGGAGTTTTTAAAAATGAAATTAAAGGAGTAATTAATATAAGACGAATAAACGCATCTAAAGTTGGGGTGGTGTTTGCGCGAGCAATCAACGCCAATGATTTTTTAAAAAATGAAAATTTCCTGGATAAATACGAATATAAGGCATTCATACTAGCAAGTGCGGTGGAAACGATTGGGGTACTCAGATATGTTCCCATAAGTATAAGTAACGAGGAATTATTCAAAAAACTATCATCAAAATATGAGGTTGTCGCTGTGCGTCGCTTCACCAAGAAAGTTAATGGACAAATTAAACCGTTTAGTTCAGTAAGTATAACTTTCCTATCAACCAACTTACCTGAATATGTACATCTGGACTTGTTCCAATATAGGGTGCATCAGTATGTTGCCCCGCTCTTACAATGTTATAAATGCTTCAAATTTAATCACGGAGCAAGAATCTGTAAATCCGTGCAGCGGTGTTCTATATGTGCAGAGGAGCATCGCTACACTGAATGTGAGGAAAATGCGGTAATTAAATGCATAAATTGTGGTGGCTCTCACGTTGCAATATCTAAGGACTGTCCAATAAAAAAACAAAAAATGGAGGAAAAGTATAATAAATCTTCTTATTCAAAAGTTTTACAAACAAAACAAATACAAAATTTATTTAATAACTATAATGAAAACTTCCCCGTAATGAATAAACAAACAAAAATAGATGCAGTTACAGTAGATAAATCACAAGTTAAACCTAATAACACTCCTAAAGTACAGAAATCAAAGACAGAAACTGCCCAAACTAATACCACAACTAATAATAATGAAACTCTTATTGAACAAATTATAACAAATGATACTATCTTGAAAGCACTTATTGGAGCATTGGTGGCCATGGGTAACTCAGGCCGTAAACTTACTACATCAGTTGTAAAAGAAATGCTTATTAATAATCTTAAAAACAATGGATAAACAATTTATTAGAATTTCACAATTTAATATACAATCTATTAATAATAAAAAACCTTTGCTTATTAATTACCTAGTTAAGAACGATATAGATATTTGCTTGTTAAATGAAACATGGCTGCGAGAAAATAGAGCTATCAACATTCCTAACTACAATTTCATTAATCAGAATGGAAAAAATGGACGTGGTGGAGTAGCAATTTTAATTAAAAATAGTTTCAAATATTTTGTTGTCCCTACACCGTTCTATGATTATATGCAGTCAGTAGCTATAACCCTTACTACAAGCCTAGGCAATATGTCCATTTTATGTGTTTATGCTCCACCCAGTGGGGGTCGCTTTAAGGTCCGAAGATTAAAACAAATTATAAACAGTTTACCTAAGCCACTTCTTCTTTCGGGTGACTTAAATGCTCATCATATTGCTTTTGGATGTCTCACAACAAAAACTAGAGGCACTGATATTTATAACATGTTGGATGAATGCGATCTTTGTATATTAAATAACGGATCTCCAACTACAGTAGGAAGTATTAATTTTAATCAATCTTCTATTGATGTTTCATGTGTTAGTCCTTCTTTAGTTCCTTTATGTGATTGGCATGTATATGATGATCCTATGGGTAGTTATCACTACCCAACCATAGTCGACTTATATACTTGTGTTGAAAAGTATGATGTAGGAGAACCGTGTGAACATTTTAATTATAAAAAAGCAGACTGGTCAAAGTTCCAGACTGAAACAAAAAAAACGTTTGAAAACTTCACAATTGATACATCTAATCTGTTGGCTACTTATGAAAACTTTTGCACTTTACTTCTAGAAATAAGGAGAGATTGTGTACCTTTAATTACCAAACCTAATATGTTTGTTATGAGAAAACCAGTTCCTTGGTGGGACACAGACTGTTTGGAAGCTGTAAAGAAAAGTAAAAATGCTTTAAGATTTTATAAATTAAACCCGACAATAGAAAGTTACATAGAATATAAAAAAATTGATGCCTTTAAAAAGAGATTAATCAGTGAAAAAAAGAAAGCAAGTTGGAGACGAATTTGTGATTCATTTAATAGATATACTCCAATAAGTTATATCTGGAATTATATTAGGAGATTTAAGAGGATACCTGTACATAAGCCATCAAAAAATGATGATTGGATTCCTTCTTTCTTAGATAAATATGCACCCACAGTAGTACCATCTGAAAAAGAAAGCAATATTATAAATTTAAATTCAATATTTAATCATATAGGTAGTGACAGTAGTTCTTTTCTATTAAAAGCATTTACTTGGCATGAATTTACTGCAGCCATCCAATCAAGGAGAGATTCCACTCCGGGGTTAGATGATATTCCATACAAACTTATTAGCAACATGCATGTTAATGGACAAAAAACTCTCTTAAAAATCTTCAATTTGCTTTGGGACAATCAATGTATTCCAAAGTCTTGGAAAACGCAATGTGTGATACCTATTTTGAAACCTGATAAATCAGAACATGACTTTAACTCCTACAGACCAATTTCACTTTCTTCTTGTGTAGGGAAATTATTTGAATACATGTTAAAAAACAGATTAGACTATTACATAGAAGCAAATAATATTTTACCTGAACAGCAATTTGGTTTCCGGAAAGGAAAAAGTGCAGCAGACAGTTTTGCCTCTTTGATTTCAGATATAAATCATTCATTTACCAGTCATGCAACCACAGTTTGTGCATTTCTTGATATACAAGGTGCATTTGATAATGTAGATCCTTCCATACTGGTCAATATTCTGTGTGAGATTGGTATTCCTGGAAAAGTATGTAAATGGATTTTTAATTTTCTATATGACCGAACTATGTATGTTAAATTTAATAACATTATACATGGTCCTAGAAATGTATACAAAGGCACTATGCAGGGTGCTACTATATCTCCCTTGCTATATAATATATATACATGTTTAATAAGTAAATACATTACAGATAGAAATATAAACTTTCTGCAATTCGCTGATGATCTCCTTGTATATACTGTAAATAAAGATGTAAATATAGCTGTAAATAATTTAAATTTAGCATTGGAACAAGTCCATGATTATTATTCAAATAAGTTAAAATTAAACATCAGTCCTAGTAAAAGTGGAGCTCTAATTTTCTCCAAAAAAAATAATTCATGTGATAACTTTGTAAAATATAATAACACAAGATTACCTTGGTTATTGGAAAAAAAATTTTTAGGAATATTGCTTGATCAGAAGTTAACTTTCCAAGAACATGTAAATAATCTATGTAAAAATGCCTTTAGGGGTCTCAATGTTTTGAAATCGTTAGCAGGTGTGCATTGGGGAGCTGACCCAAAGTTGTTATCAATGCTTTATAAAAGTATAGTTAGAAGTCATTTTGATTACAGCACATTAGCATATTTAAATGCTAATAAATTGGTTTTAAAGAAATTAGACATAATTCAGAATAAAGCATTGCATATAATAACTGGGGCTATGTGCTCTACACCAATTCATGTAATGGAAGTAGAAAGTTGTATTCCTCCACTTTTAATAAGAAGACTTGAAATTGCTGAACGATTTTGTGTTAAATTAATAAGTTCAAAAAATAGTTTAGTTTTAGGAAAAATACTTCCCTATGAAGTTGCTAACTTTGATGATAGCTACATTGATGTAAATATGCTTTTATCTGGTCGATTACCAGACATTCTAAGGATTGTTTTATACTCACAGACCCAAACCAAAAATATGTATAAAAGCAAACCATGGCCTTTATATAAATTAGAATATGATGCTTTAATGAATGTCAATGTTACTATATGTCAAGAAAAAGTGAATTCTCAAGTGGAAATGTTAAGTTATTTAGCTGATAATCACTTTTATACAATTTATACAGATGGTTCAAAATCTGAAGAGCATACTTCTTCAGCTTTTTATGACTCACAAAAGAAAATATCTAAAACTTTTAAAATTCATAATTTATGTTCTATTTTTACAGCAGAATGTTATGCAATATACTTATCTCTCTTGTACATTAATAATATTGTGAATTCACAGTTTCTCATTGTAACTGATTCGAAAAGTGTTATACTAGCTATTGAATCTAATAAAATAGATTACAAAAAAAATTACATTATATATAATATAAGAAATATGCTATACAATCTTAATAAAAGAAAGAAGATTGTTACCTTTATGTGGGTCCCTTCACACTCTGGGATAACTGGGAATGAGGTAGCAGATGTTGCTACTAGAGATGTACACTCATCAACATGTTCAGATCACTCCTCAATGCTGGAAATACCATTCACAGATATATATGCCTTGTTAATTAAGCAATGATTTGAAATCTTTATGGAAGTCATATTGGGAAGAAATAAGCAAGTCCAAAGGAATTTGGTACTATGAAATACAAAAAAGCCCGCCAGCCACTCCTTGGTATAATAAAAAAGGGATTAATAATAGAAAATTCATTACGACTATAAACCGAATGAGATTTGGACATAGCAGAGTGGCCACCCACCTACATCGCTTGGGAATGAAAGAAAATGCCGATTGTGAATATTGTGGCGAAACGAATGGCGACTTAAATCATCTTGTTTTTCAATGTCGTCAATTTGGTCTAAATAGATTACTACTCATTAGCTCCATTCAAGATATTAACGATGGCAAAGTTCCTGATACTCTTCAAAGTTTATTAGCTGATAAAAAGTTCTTCCGGCCATTATATTCCTTTATTTCTGGTGCTCAAGATATATAAAAACAATGAAAACAACAAACAGTGAACCGATGTAAACTTTTCAAACTTATTTTCTTAATTTGTAATTTTTGACTTTTTGTGACCAAAGCTAAAAGATAGAGTGATAGTGAGACTTTGTTATTGTAACTTCAGCCCGCCTAGGGTAATATTGTTCTGTGAACTTTAGGCTCAGAAGGACTGGAATCCAGAGCCGTTAAACCAGTTAAATAAAAAAAAAAAAAAAAGGGATCAAAAGAATTAGAATAATTAATATATTATTAATAATAAATTATATAATTAAAAATAAATTATCTTCTTACTAATTACTAATAATCTCATGATCTCATTTATGTTACTTGTCTCTGATCTCAAATCTTTGGCATTTGAAACGTAGTGGTTACCTATAGTCTCTTTGGGCATTTGTCAACTTTGGCAAAATACGAGCAAGTTGACAAAAATTGTGCAACAAAATCTGAACAAAAGAAATAAATTAATATGAGTTGCCCGATTTTAAATTGATCGCAAATATATATTAATATGAGTGAATTAGAGAACTCGTATTGCAGATTGTGCGCTGACCTGAAGTCTTCAACGAAACTCGTCCATTTACTCAGTGAAGTTGCGTTAAGGGACGATATAGTCGCAAAATTGAAAAGAATTAACATAAATATTGAATTTACTGAAGATTCCTTGCCTAATACAGTCTGTTATCAATGTACAGCGTCTCTCGATAAGGTATTTGAGTTTATATTGGAAATAGAAAAGGCGCAAGAGGTGTTGGAAGACATTATTTTAGTCAAAAACATTAAAAAAGAGGAATTAATATCATCAGATTACGATAACGACCACGAGCCATGTATGCCCTACGATGTTGATGTAAAATTCGAAGATAGTCAAGCACGAGATTCAAAAAAACCAAACAGATGTCACGAGAAAAAAAATAAGAAAACTATAGCTAATGATTTAGATGGCATACCTTTATCTCAGTTAAAATTAACATGGCAGGAATATAGCTGGCAGTGCGCGTATTGTGAGACATTATTTCCAACAATAGATGAGTTAAAAAGCCACGCAGTTCAATACCACAAATGCTGCAACCCTTACAGATGTACTGACTGCAATATTCGTAAGTTAAATCTAGACAGTTTTATAGCACATGTGAAAAGGCACAGAAAATACTTGAAACTTTCATGTTACAAGTGCCATAAGAAGTTTTCAAAGTTAACGGATGCAAAATTACATCATATTCATCATGTGAACTCAAGTTTTTCTTGCACTGGATGTAATCAAACTTTTAACACACCAGATGATTTGAAAAATCACAGTAACGCATACAATAGAGATTTAAAAGTGAGACAATTACCACCAATAGCTAAAGAAAGGTTAGAAAGTCTAAACTGTCCAATATGTCAGAAGTTATTCAAATATAAAGGAACACTAACAAATCATTTACTAACACATACAGAGAGAAAAAGAGAACACACTTGTGAGAAATGCGGAAAACGATTCTTGAGTAAACAGAATTTAGCTGGGCATATGATGTTGCATGATGATGTCAGGCCTTATCCATGCGAAATATGCAAGTTCAGATTTAGAACACCAACACAATTACGTATGCATGTTGGCATTCACGATGGGATTAAACCATTTGAATGTGATCAGTGCGGCCGTTGTTTTCGTCTGAGAAAACAACTTGTTAATCACAGCATAGTACATACAGATGCCTTGCCGTATGTATGTAGTTACTGCAGCAAAGCTTTTCGTTTCAAAAGCATTTTAAATCAACACATTCTCCAACACACCGGTATTAAACCGTATTCATGCCACTATTGTGATAGAAACTTCACAAATTGGCCAAATTATAATAAACATATGAAACGAAGACATGGAGTGAACATGGCAAAGAAAAAACGTACCCCCAAAGGTGTATACCCATTAGATCCAGTGACTGGTGAATTGGTTATGTATGAAGAGTCAAATAAAACTCACGAATGGAAGAGTAAGCTGATGGAAGGCTCACGGAAACCAGGTCGCCCGAAAGTGCTTAACCATGAAAAGGCAAATGTAACTTTAGACCAAAATAAACTATTAAATAATATTAAAACAGACTAAAAATAATTTTTAATACTACATACAAATTATGAAAAATGTATTAACTATGCTGTATTTTTTTTTTGCATTCTGGTCCAACCATTTTAAGTTGATTAATTCTATAAATAGTGAGAGAATACTTCAGAATTGTCTTGAATTGAGTGTATAATGTTCTCAAAGGCATGTGAAGTCTGCCAGTTCACAATTGGCTAGGGTGGACTATGGACTAAATCTTTTCATTCTTTTTTTTCCCTCTATCCTCACTACTGACATGGATGTCACTACTGACATGCCCAACTTCACTGGGACTTCAGTCAGTGTTTGGTTATCAACGAAAATTATCTAACTATATCCAATCAGAACTCTATGGATACAAGCCAGAATACTGCCGCCAAGGTAAGCTCACCCCAACCTACCGAATGTCAGACAGATGAGGAGGAGCTAGCCAGAGAGACAGAGTGGATCAGAGCTAAAAGTAGGAAGAAAAGAAAATCGAACACCTCACCTGCGCAGTCCACATCGACCAGTCAGCAAGACGACTCCGCAACATATATATTATATTGATAAAGAAAGGACTAAGAAAGTCCCGCCACCCCCGCCAGTAATTGAAGACGGCGTAACAAATTATCAGTCATTCTATGACTTATTGACAAAGGGTCAACCAGGGGATTTCTTTCCGAATTAAAATGTCAAAATAAATGCCAATAATGAAAATTCATATTGATCTGTCACTAAAATATTGAACGCAGGGAATTTCTTGTGGCATTCTTTTGAAAACAAGCAAGAGAGGCCAGTCAGAGTCATGACCAAAAAGCTGCATTACACCTGCAAGCCAGAACGAATAATTGAAGGCCTTCAAAGTAAGGGGTTTCAAGTTGGTTGTAACCAAAACCATCCAAAAATACGCAGAAGCTCACCAACATCGACTTCGTCATGTCAATCTGGACATAAAAAGAAGAGAAAGAACGAAACCATTCGAATTATTATAAAAAATGTAGGAATAAGTGCTGTGTCAGTGAATTAGTGCTTGTGCTACATAAGTAGGTCACAAAAACGTAGTAAACATTAAGTATATTAGAATAAACTAAGAACAGTTATTGAACTGTAAATTAGATGTAGAATAGAAGATAATTACTTATTAGCCCATAGGCTAGATGGTAGTAGACAATAAAGTTGCCGTTATATTGTAATGGAAATTTTTGGTAAGAGGGAAAAAAATCTGGGCTGCTCCCGGCGACCTACGGACTAAAAACTCCTGCCTTCTCTGGCCGGTCTTCCTGGTACTGTGATATGCATAACTTCGGGAAGGGGCTGTCTATCTGCTCAGGCTTCATTTGCTTGTCTGGCCCATTCGTCTTTCACTCTCTTCCCCATAATAGTCTGCAACATTTTAGCACCCTTGTCCCAAGCCTCGACACTGCTTAGCATCAAATATTTTCATTCTGAGAAGACACTTGTGTTCAGTAGCGAGCCAGTGATAAGTTGAAATGAAGATGATGAAGTATAAAAGACATTTCAGCTAGGTACACTCTGCTCTGTGGGAGTGCATTGTTCCTCAGTATTATTTTTTGTCAAGTGATAGGCTGTATTTGTCAGTTGTGTTCAAGTATTAATTGTTTTTTAAATATTTATTGAAAATAATACAATAGAACTTAATGCTAGCTAGCCTAACCTAATTACTATATAAATCATGTCCGCGTGAAATGGTGGCAAGAATGCTGGCTGCATATTGTAAGTAACTGTAAATAACTAGTGGTTCGCCCCGAACTGAGACCTCGCGGCGCCATCTATTGACATAAATGTGAAGTTCTGTTAAAAATACTGAAGCTCATTAAAAATTAAATAATTCCGTTTCCTTACAATATTTATCTAATTTTAGTATTTGTTGTTCAAGTACAGGATACAATTGAAATAATTGATCAAGTTTCAGGCTCATCCTTTCAGAAAATTTAGAGTTCTGAGGTCATCTTTGGACGTTAGAAAATCTCCACTTTGAAAGCCCCCCATTTCGTCAATTTTGGGGGAAAAATTAAAAAAAAAAATAGTTTTGGACTCTTTTCCTAATTATCTTTAAAATGATATACCGCAACCCTATGTAACTTTATAAAAAATATTTTACTTCGCATTCGCTTCTATGAGAGCCCCCCTGAAATAAAGATTTTTATTATTTTTTAAGCCATATTCGGCGGGAGGCCATTGGTTTACATATTATATTTAAAGCTGAAGTAATTGCGTTCAGTAATTCAGAAGTTATAATGCTCTGACAGACGGACGGACGGACGGACGGACGGACAAGTGCCAATTCACCCAAGTAGACTCAGAGACCTTCGCTTCGCTCGGTCAATAATTTATTACTATTTAATTTGTGTACAACTACATTGTTTCAAAATCATATTACATTCGACTTTAGTGAAACATACCTATCATAATCTGTACCTGTCTTTACTCTGTACTTAATAGTGTCTAGTGAAAGCTAAAGGGTGCAAGCAAAATAGTGGGAAATTAAAAAAAAGTTGGTCCAGTATCCCCCATATCAGGATTTTTTTAATGCTTTTATGGCAATACTGGGACCATATGCTTTTTATGGTCCCAGTGTTGTCAGTTAAGTATCTAAAAACGTTATATACTACACTCAGCTTTCACTACCTGTTGATTTTTGTGCTAATAAAGCAAGACACCTTGGTGATATTTTTTCGTTTACAATTTTCTTAAATCTACAATTTTCCAACCCATTTTCTTGTAAATAGACCAAACGGTCATACAAAACAAAATTTTCAAATACTGGTTGCATACAATTTTGAAGCAAAACAAAGATGGCCGCCTTTTTAAACTTCACTTGAGTTTGGCGCCAAATTGAAAAAAGTTCTTCTGTATCGATTTTCTCAGCTTCTCTTGTTTGCTCATTTTCGTTAGGTAATAGCTTGAAACCTTTTACAGCGTCGGCTGCGTAAGCTGCGAAATCATTTTCCAAAGATTTTAAAAGCACCGCTTTGCGCTTATTTCTTTTTAATTTGCAGTTACCTGTAAAAATAAAAAAGTAATATTCTACAGACTTCTTAAAACTTATCTCATTTTTTTTAATAAAAAATAAAGACAAAAATTACTTACGTTTACTAGCATATACTTGTAAAACTGCTCTAGCTAGTAAATTAAAGACTAGATCTTCCAACTTTTCATTATTAATGCTAGAAGGCTGTGTAGCTAATCTCAAAAAGGGTATGGTTAAATATTTAAATCCACAATTTTTCTCAGATACTTCCTTCAAAGTTTCACTTAATGGGAAATTTTTGAATCTACAACTTCTACCATTTTCTGCCATTATTCTGTGATAGCAACACGGCATTATGACAAGAGCGCGCGCCTGTTCCATTTTGAAAAAAATATTCATGGCGTCGATTGTCAAATCCGCGCAAGCGTGCAAACCTGCTATGCAAAACGATTTACAATTTGGGAAGTTATCATCCAAATATTCTTGTATATTTCTATAAGAGTCTGCATTTATCGTATGTTTCACATATTTTAGACGTTGTATAGATTCAATGGGGAGTTTTCTCTGCCTTTTTTTGGCGCCAACATAATTCATTTCATTACATTCCAATCCAAGAACGTTAAATTCTGTAGTTTGGAACAATTGTTCGTCTAGAAAACCCTGGAAATCATAAAAATAATCCAGATGTAGATTTCGATTCATGAAAAACCAGTGTTGAAAATAAAACCGGTTCAGGCCAGATAAGTTTGTGGGACTGTACTGTTGTTGAAAAACATAATATTATATTTACACTAACACAGACACACAGACATGTTTTTTTATTCCAGCAGGAAATCCTCAATTTTAATGGATAAAAAGTAAGTAGGTAGCCTATATACCTATATCACTCTCCAGGTCCTCGAGCCTCAACTAACTAACTATACCCATGCCTAAAATTACGTCGATCCGTTGCTCTGTTGCGGCGTGATCCGCGTGATTAAAGGACAAACCAACAAACAAACACGCTTTCGCATTTATGATACTAGTAGGTAAGTATGATATTTACCAATCCAGACCCAAAATCCACAATAGTATCACATCCAACAGTTTTACAAATATTTTCAATTTCTTTGGCTAAATATGCGATTTCATGTTTCTTCTTTGCACGTAAATAAACATCTATCATGAACTCTAAATTCGCATTTTCTATAAACACCTCATATTTTACTGTTAATTTATCCAAGTCGTGAAAAAAAACTGTTAGATATTCATAATTTGTTTTACGAATATCAAATTTATCACAGAAAATATCTATTTCTTCGGAATCTAGTTCAATTTTGTCTAGAGCTTTGTTAAGTAACACATCAGTGTTGGGAAAATTGAATAAATATTCATATTTGTGTAAGAAATCGAAGAACCCTTGGAAATATTCGTTTGCTCTTTCGAATCCAGATGGTAGCGCCATCTGAAAAATTGGAATAATAAACGTGAGCCTCATTTAATACAACTGCTATTATAAATAGTTACTACTATCGTAATCTACAATCATAATCGAGCGTTGGATCTCATTAGCGTCAAATTAAAATGAACCTTAACAAAATCGATTTAAAGCTAATTTTCGTGTATGTGTAATCTCACTAGCGATATTGTAAACTGTCGACAGATTGTGAACCGTTCAATGATCTGAGTGTCAATTTTTGAAATATTTATTGTATTTACGTTTTCTTGTCTCTTTCTTTTAGGGTTCGACATAAATAATGCGGCCGGGCACTTAGGTTTCATCGGGTTAATATACATAACAGATTACAATCTACCGAAAAATAATGCGTTATCTAAATTGTAATCTGTCGGCAGTTTACAATATCGGTGACATATGCATTCACAACCAGTGCTCCATGTAAGACAACTTGTGCCACTTATAATACGTTAAGACTCTCTGCCACCTGTTCGGAAAGATGCTTCTACTGAGAAGAGCCGGTAAGAAACTCAGCAGTTGCTCTTTTCTCAAAAAAGAAAAAGGTAACAATAAGAAACAATACAACACATAGGTACATTATGTTACAAGTAAAAGTATTACACTTTACTACGGTACTATACCTACACGGTCACTGGATGCCAGGCCCGTTGCTTCCATGCAACTTTGTCATTCAGAAAATCATCGATAGTGTGAAAACCTCGACTTAACACATTCTGTTCCTTTTAACATATTCTTTAAATTTAAGTAATGGCAAATCTAGAAACTCTTTGGGAACCATGTTATAAAAGCGTACACTCGGCCCCACAAAGGATTTCTGCGCCTTGCGCACACGATACGACGCTGTTACTAGCTTATGGCGGTTTCTAGTATATCGATTGTGAGTATCACCTATTTGGTTATAAAGATTAATGTTCTGCCTAACAAAGACTAATCGTCACCGAGGCACCGTAAGAACAATAATCTCTTTAAATTTTTCACGAAGTGATACGCGTGATCCGAGTTTTGATACGCATGATCCGAGTTTTCTCATAACTGAAAAACGCAATACCTAACAATTTATGTGCCCGACCGGGAATCTAACCCAGGACCTCGTGATACGCAGTTGATCATGCTAACTGCTAGATCAACGAGGCAGTTAAACTTAGACTAAACTGACCCGTAGGTAGCGATGCAAGCGACACGACTACATAAAAAAGGACAAACTTATTTAAGCCACGTGACAAGGTCAGTTACCGTTTGATACTGTTGCTTCGCGTCGTATCGAGTCGCGTTTGTCGCGTAGAAAAGTCATTTTCTGACCCATTGTCTTAGCCTCTTAGGTGACTGACAGAAGCGACGCGACGCGATGCGACGCCATAGAAAACATACGTACGAGTATCTACGCGACATGTCATTTTCTATGGGGTCGTATCGCGTCGCGTCGCTTCTGTCGCTATTATGATAGCGGGTAATGGGGTCGTATCGTGTCGCATTGCGTCCCATCGCTCACCTAGCAGAACGAATGTTGGATGTAGCAAGTGTGTCGGAATGGTAATTTTTAATTTCGAAAGTACTAAAAGGATTTTGTTCATGTTTTCATCGACACACTGGAAAGTTTTCATGAAGCCTTGGGTGTGAAAGATTTTGAGCATTCCACTCAAATAGACATAAAATAAGACAAAATATAATCACTAAACAATATTTATTAACAGTCTCAAAATTATTACACTCTGGAATAAATAATACATTTATTATGAAACAATTTCATCACAATATTATGTACTATGTACCTACTGTAATATCTTAAAACTCAAACAAACATAGGTACCTAAGTTTACAAGATAACAGTTAAACATTTGGAAACTACCGTCATTTAAACGGTAACATTTTTAGTAATCCTTAGAAGTGTAGAGATGGATAAAGTCTTTCGTCATTCGACACGTAAAAAGACCGCTGCGGGTAGAGATTGTCTTTAAATGAAAATGTCTCACTAAAAGTTCGTGATATTAACCCACTAGTTGGCCTATCGGTTGATCTCTAAAATGCCGACTAAGGACGACGTCCGATTAAGCGTAAAGTATTCGTGGCGCATTAATTTTTAGATTTGACGAATTCTATCATGATTTTAATTTTATTACTTACTAGGTGATGCCTGCGATTTCGTCCCCGTGGAATAAATTTTTTAATCCCCACAGAAATCCGGGATAAAAAGTAGCCTATATGTCACTCCAGGTCCTCAACTGTGCCCATGCAAAAAATCACGTCGATCCGCTGCTCTGTTGCGGCGTGATTGAACGACAAAACAAACACTTTCGCATTTATATTATTAGTATGATATAAATGTGAGTCCGCAAAGCAAAAGTTTGACGAAAAGAACCAATGATCAAACAAAAATTACCTACCACGATAGACTCAGCGATCTTTTTATGTGAATAAAACTGTATTAGAATTCCCATACAATAATTATAACTACCTACCTAAAAGCTATTAGAATCTCTAAAGCTTCCTTACGTAAGCAATTAATAAGTACACTGTTAGAAATCTATGTAAAAGCATTGACCAGCGCCACAGATCACTCCTGAGGTCCACTAATTGTTTCCCAAGATTCGTTTTCCTTTATGACCTGCTGGGACGCCCCGTCCCCTATAACGCATTTGCCTGACCAACTATCCCTCTTCAAATATTTGTCGCAAACTTCAATCAAATCCTCCTTTTTGACCCCTAATACACGCTCCCGTTGCGTTTGCCAAATATCGTAAGATAATCCATACAAAAACATATCCACTCCTTTCATATGTTCTGCTATGGGTTGATCCATTTGTTGTAAGATGGACAGTTTGGCTTCAAAGAGGTTTTGGTCGTCAACTAAATCTTTATTTTTGGACATCCAATCTGTGGTTTCATCGAATACGTCCATAGTTATGCGGGTATTTGGGTCTCTGTATGAATAATAGTTGAAAATACCATCAATTGTTAGCATAGCACCACCACCGTATGCCCCGTTCTGCTCCCTAACAACTGGATGCAAGTATTTGGATGTTATAAATCGGGATAGGACACGTAATTTGGGATAATCCGGATCCGTATATGGCACAGTTGGGATAACTTTCGCGCAGAAATTCACGGGAATATTCATAGATATGTGTAAGCCCTTATTATCTTTTTTCGGACTTTTACTATCGACCCAATTTATTCTATTGACGTCTTGTCCATCGATTTCGCACAAATTCAAACAAAATTTATCAACAGTTTCATGTACGCTTTGATTTGTGCTCGAGTAGTGGAAAGCTGCTCGTAAATTATTGCCTTTCAGAATATGTTTGCCAATATTATCGACTATTGATTGTATGTCCTCTATTTTGTATTTATTTTGGATTTCCTGCATGTTCATTATATGTTTGATGCCTAATAAGTTCTCTTTACATTCATCCACTGATGAGACAAGGGATCTTGCAGCTTGCATTGCGTATGTATGCCCACTATCTATTATCCCACTGGTCAAAGAACAACAATAGTTATTGAAAAGCATTGTCATTCTTCCGCTATTTGAAAAGTCCGGTCTATTAAATATTTCAGTCCAGATATCGAGCATTTTTGGTAAATTCTCATCCAAACAATGACTGTTCACTAAAATCCCTTGTTCAAATTGTTCTTTCTGACCGATATGTTCAGTAATGTGCGATATAACGGAAATTCCCGATGTCGATTTGCTGATGTATTTGTCAAAGTCCCTGTAATTGTAGGTTTTCGTATCGAATTTGTCCAGTATGTAGTTAAAGAATGGCAGCAGTTGTCTGTGTTTCTCGATTAAGCAATCTGTACCTAAAACTCCTTTGAAATATGTTACGCCATTGGTATTTGCTTCACATAGCTGTAAAGGTATTGTGCCAGAAATTGTATGTGTTAAAGGAGGCGCCGTTTTATTTAATGCGATCTCTTCAATCTTCAAACAAGGTAGCACATCAAGATTTTGTACTTCTTTTTGGACTTTAGAAAGTTGAAGTCCCTCAGTAAATATATCCTCTTTTTGTTTAAGAGTTAACTCTTTGACCTTCGATTTGAGTAATTTAGCTTCTGCATCATTGAATATATCATCGAATTTCGGATCAGGCACCATGGTCATTACTAATTTATGGTTATTTAAAATAAAATATTTTTCTATTACATCCTTCACATACTGTGGTTTGAGTAGATTTGTCTTCAACTTATCTAATAATTGGTTTACTTTTAAAGAATTTAATATCGGCCCATTATGATTCCACAAAGGCATCAAACTGAAAAGCAAATTTAAGCCAAATTTCGGATTCTGATGTTTAATGGAGAGTTCAAATCCATGTAAGACACTTTCAATGTGATCTTTTTCAAAACCTTTCGAAAATATATCTTCAATTGTCTGATTGGCTAACTTTTCAATAGTTTCGAATTTAGATTTTTCAACATCTCTGAGTCCAACAACAAAAAGAGTATCTCTTATTTGATTATCATAACCGGTCAGAGAATTATATCCACCGGATATATTCTTTTCAATTAGACTTTTATAAAATGCTGAGTTGGGACCAATTATCATTAGTTCTGCTAAAGCTGTTAGCATAAATGTTTCGTATATATTTGTTATATCAGATAAAACATAGCCGATTGCTATTTGATTCTGTTTTTCAACAGAACCACCATATTGGTCAACTCTGCAAGGTATTGTAGCCTTTTTCACTAACTTCCACCTTTCTTGGGGTGCAACAACTGTATTTTTTGGGTCCAAAAACTCATATTTACTTAAATATGTTTCATTTAGGAACTTGAGGTTCTGCTCAAGGGGAAAGTTACCATATGAATAAATTCTAGCATTACTTGGGTGGTAGTATGTTGCATGAAAGTTTTTTAAATGCTCATGTGTCAGCTCTGGAATGCATAAAGGGTCACCACCTGAGACGTAACCATATGTGCCTTTAGGTAGAATTGTATTTATGAACTTTTGACCGAATAATGAACTTGTTTCTGAGAAAGCCCCTTTCATTTCATTATATACCACACCTTTGAAAACTAAATCTGATGTTTTATCCTCCAATTTTGAATGTTCTAACCTCCAGCCTTCTTGTAAGAAATCTAGTCTAGACAAATTAGGTTTGAACACTGCATCTAAGTAAACCTTTTGAAGATTTCTATAATCAACTTCATTTTGAGACGAAAATGGGTAAAATGTATAATCGGGACCAGTTAAAGCGTTCATGAAAGTTGCAAGAGATCTATTCAACATTTTGAAGAATGGATCCCTAACTGGATACTTCTCTGAACCGCATAAAACTGTGTGTTCTAAAATGTGCGGTGTTCCCATGGAATCCTGTGGCGTTGTTCGGAATCCAACAGAAAATACGTTGTTTGAATCATCTCTTTCTAAATGTAAGTACTCAGTCTTAGTTTTTTCATGCGTCAGGAGATACGCAGTCATATTGTACTCCTTGATAGGCTCAACTTCAGAGCACATGAAACCATGGTAAACTTTACCAGGATACAAACATTTTGGCACATTTTCTTTCTTTTTGAGAATCCCAGTGGTGTAAGTTCTTTGACTAGAAGTTAACAAATGTTTTTGTAAATTTGTCCACTGGCAACTCTGAATTCTTGAATACATATTCTTTTCTTCTATAACTCTTCACTCCTGCAACACAACATTCACTCACTTTTCTTCCAAAATACTGATTGGAAATGCTCATTTTATGAAATAAAGCACTGCTTGGTTCCACAGAAATCTTGGAAGGGACGATTCACATTAGACAACTGTACGAAACATGCTGTCTTGTCTGAGACACAAACAAAATACATATTGGTGTTTAAATTGAAGTAAAATGGCTAAGAAGACCCAAACGGGGCTTGTCACCATAGTTTAATGTGAATCATCCCTTATTAAAATAATTCAATCTGTGGTTCAAGTTGACATTGTGTAACTGTATTTATGACCAATTTTGTTACTGCGTAGGCAGTACTTTGACGGCCATTTTTTACTTTAATTGAGCAACAATTTGGCTTCTTTAGAACTTTGTTTTAGAAATCTTTCTTTATTTCTCAATTAGGATTGGAATAAAGAATTTTTTTTGCGCGCCGTGAAATTTAAAATGGGGCCCCAGGATAGCTTCACCTCCCTCCCTTTATCTTCATTTAAATGAAATTAATTAAGGCTCACGAATTCTATAGCAACCCTGGTGTAACGAATGAAAAATCTGCCCTAAATCTTGTATTTTGCTAATACCTAGGGTTTAAAGAGACGAATACTGAGCTAATAGGTACGAACATCAATGGTAAACCGCACCGCAGCCGCAAAGGTACCGGTAGTCAATCGATAATTTTAGGGGCTTCTTTGACTTTTAAACACATTTCTAAAATCTCGTTCTTAACACGATTAAAACATTAAAATTAAGCATAAATAATTGCGCAAGATGCTGACACTAGAGTAAAAACAAATGAAAAATGACGCAATGAATAAACTCACTTGAGATAACTTTTATAGCCAATTTTCGACACAGTTAAGAGGTTTTCATATAATTCAAGTATTTCCCTTTCTTAAATTATTTATTTTCCTAATAACAAAATAACCTCACGAAAGCCGGAGACATTAACGAGAAATGTCAAATTAATATTATCAAAATTGCAGTGTTGCCAGCACGGTCATGTCAAAAGTTACCTGAAATAATTAATAAATAAAAAAGCTCAGATTAAAAATGAGTAAAAAGTAAACTTAAAGTGTAAAAGTAACCTTTCATTTTTTTCTAGTAGAAATGTATTAAAAATTCGAAAACTCGAGATTCAAACTTACTATACTATGTACCTAATTGTAGTAGTACCTTGGTAGGTAGGTAACTAGGTAATTAATCAATTTTTTTGAAAGTAATTAGTCTGCAAAGTAGGTACAACTTTCTAGAAATTTAGTTAGGATTAACCATTGAAACGGAGTAGCAGACGGCAGGCGGCAACTTGGCAAGCGAGAACGTCAAATGAAATAAGTAGTTACAGAGTTTAGCAGTTATCCTCGAGTACCTACAATACATACTAATTTCTACACTTACCAAGTTTCCACTCTTTTTATAATCAAAACCTGTTACTTGTCTCTGATCAAAACACTATCACAGAATACAAACAAAACAAAACTTCACAAGATGAAAGATCACAAAAAAATTACGAGAGTCGGTCGCGGGTCGAGTCGAAACGAGTGTGAAAGAGAAAGACGTGATGAATGAACCACAGATGACAGTCACAGAGTACTTAAGTTTTGCGCTGTTTGAATTTGGTTTTATACAGAAAATTAAGAATTAATTCTACAAGATCCGAAAAATCACCAAAAAGGTTACAAAAGTAACCTTTAGCAAGCAACCTTGATGCATGCTTGATGCAGCAAGAATTTAGAATACCATAAATTCAGCCAATCAGAGGTGAGATCAGAGATGAGATCGCAAGATGCATAGAATGGCAAGATGTATCAATGATTGATGCAAAAGCATGGAACTAATCAGTACTACGTACAACGTAGTACTTATTAGTTCCATGTGCAAAAGATACGCGGTCGCCCTGCTGTTGGCAATCAATCAGACATTTGGATGAATTACTACCATAAAAAAATTACTTCTAACTTTATTATTTCATTATTATCGTAAACTATGTATGTATGCGTGGAATTAATAAGTAGATGTTGTGTGAGAGTTTTTTTTAATATATCCTCAGCAGTTTTCCGATTTAATAAAATTTTGGTAGGTTTTCAATAACTTAAAATGGCAATACAAATATATATTACGTTCCATTTTGTGATAGATAATATTTTAGTGAAGTAGATTAAATTAAGTTGTTATAATTTTTAATTTTGTTTTTGTGCATAAATTATATTTTATAATTACATCTTTGATTCTTATTTTATGTTACATAAATTTTTTGAGTACGTTTAAAAAATCATTAAAACCAAATGCAGTCCCTGGTCAAGAATGTATAACGAAACGTTTTTGACAGAAAAATAATTTCTTTTTTTGGAACCATACACGTGTTTACGTGTGGTGTCCAAATATAATTTAATTTTTGTATTCTAAATGACTATAAAATAACACAAAATGAGTTTATACAACTTCAAAAAGATCGCCGTGGTCCCCACGGCCAAGGTAAATACCGATAATTTTTTGTAATAATTTATTGGTAAATATTCCAAGTGCCTAACCTATACCAATGTAATTTTCTATTATTTTCAGGATTTTATCGATATAATACTATCAAAAACACAAAGAAAAACACCGACAGTTGTACATAAACACTATAAGATAACGCGGATACGTGCGTTTTATATGAGAAAAGTGAAATTTACGCAACAGAATTTTCACGACAGATTATCCCGGATTATACAGGTAATTTCGTGTTATTCATTCAAAATTTACATAATTTAAAGAATTAAATCAAGTTCATAATATAAGCAAAGGATGTAAATGAAATTACCCAGTTGCATAATATTAAATTTAACCATCATAACTTTGGGGTGTTGGACCTGTTCAAATATGACTTCAACTAGACGCCTCACGCTATCACTTGAAAACGTTACAACTACGCTTTTCTAAACCTGTAAGCACTAGTACTAGCATCTATGTGTAAAGCCATTGACTGATCAAAAACACCTACTTTGCATGTGAGAGTAAATACATTGCAGATGCGTTCAAGAATTTTGTGATACAAGTCGTACGGCATTTGCTTATAACCTGACTAGCTATTACCTGCAACTTTGTCCACACAGATAGAGGTTTTTTGGTTCCCGAAAAAAAAATATCCAAGATAATAAGTAGCCTATGTGTTATTCCAGATATAATCTATCTCTTTGCCAAAAATCATCCAGATCCATTCAGCCGTTCTGACGTGATTGAGTAAAAAACATCCATCCATCCAAACTTTCGCATTTATAATATTAGTATAGATGAATAACTAACATAATTGTGATAACATGTCACAAGAACACATTAAAGAAGAAACTTGATGCCTTGTCCTTTGTATTCTACTTTTGTCTGTATTTTCATATCTTTTTTTCAGCTACAAATTAAAGATTATTTTACTTCTTACAGGAGTTTCCAAAACTAGACGACGTCCATCCATTCTATGCAGATCTAATGAATGTGCTATATGACAAAGACCACTACAAGCTGGGTCTTGGACAACTCAACACAGCTAGACATCTTATAGACAAGTATGTTTTATTACTACACAAATGATAAATCATTTATTTATTTCACGTAGGACAACTTGTGTCACTTATGATACGTCAAGACTCTACCACTGGTTCGGAAAGATGATTCTACTTAATTTCTGACTGACTGTTGCTAAGTGATGATTCAGTCTTAAGTTGGTAGCAGGCTAACCTGTTAGGGGTTTGGCAGTTATATTAAACCCCTAATTGGTTCCTACACAACATAGTAATGGGACTTCTTAGCTGGTAGGGTGGTAACTAACCAAATGTGAAGCCTCCCACAAGACCAGATGCCCAATTGTCTGAGCAAGTCATTATCATTTGACAGCTTAAAACATATTACTGGAACTGATTAAAAAAAAAAACTGTTTAAGGAATACATGTTTTTTGATGTGCAGGCAGCTATGAACTCCTTAAACAGGTTGAATTATCCATTTGATATACCCAAATTGACCCTGCTGGGAACCGAAACTGGGACTACCCACTATAAAATAACGCTCATCAATTCACCAGTGAGATTGTTGTTTAATTAAGTACTTAAGATTTTAATTAAGTACTTAAATCATACTTCATAATACTATCATACTAATATTATAAATGCGAAAGTGTTTGTTTGTTGGTTTATTGGTTTGTTGTTTTTTAGTTGAATGTGTTAGAACAAAATAGTTTTTGAGACCTAAGAAATATTTGTACCACTATTTTGAGAAATAAAAAATTCTTGTTCTTATTCTCAGGCTAAGAGGTCTCCAATGTTTTACTTTGTTCCTAGACGTTTAGGTAATTGTAGTTTGTCAAATTTAGGATGATAATTTTCACTGATGAGAGATGTATATGTCACCGTAACATTGTAAATTCTGTTAGATTATAATCTAACGGTTTCTATCCCGCGAGATTGTAAACTGTCGAAAGATTGTGAACCGTTCAATGTTCTGAGTATTAATTTACGAAATATTTATAGTATTTACGTTTTCTTGTCTCTTTCTTGTACAGTTCGCGCGCGAGTTGAATGCAGAGTAAATGTAAGTGTCACCATACATTTACTCTGCATTTAACAGGTAGTACCAGGCACTTAGGTTCTATCAGGTTAATATACCTAATAGATTACAGTTTACCGAAAAATAATGAGTTAAATTGTACGCAGTATGTTACAGTTCACAATCTGTCGACAAAAGGCAAAAGAAAGACTAAAGTGAGACAGACTGATGCAAACAGTATCTGCCAAAATTATCATCCTTTTGACAAACCATAGCTCCTTTTTAACAAAAACAATCATATTTATATAATAATTGAATTTGTTCTTATTTCTAGTGTGGCAAAGGACTACGTACGCTTGCTCAAGTTCGGTGACTCGTTGTACCGATGCAAACAGCTGAAGAGGGCAGCACTAGGTCGCATGGCCACTATTATGAAGAGGCAGGCTGCCAATTTGACGTATCTTGAACAGGTATGAGTTATTTTAACTCTTGAAATTCCCTCTTTGCGTCATATTCCTCATTGCTGAGGGTCGTGACCCCTTTCCAATAATCAAATAATGGTAGGAGTTTTCTTGGGATATTAATGCGGTGGGTTCCGACGTCCTTCCGCATACGACTCGACTAAGACTATTGAAACTCTTAGGTTTTTGTAACGATTATTATCAGATGTTAGTGATAACCGGGACCGACGGCTTAACGTGCTCGCCGAGGCACGGAGGAAACGGAGAAGACCATATTTGTACCTTTAAATTCTGTCACCAATCCAGTTACCGACTTGGGTCAACATTGCTTAACAATCGCAATCGACTTAAATGCATTGTCACAACTCGGCCACACGTCCCTCTTGAAACATAGAATCATAAAACATGTTAAAATTTTATTATAAATAATATTGTTATTATTACGGCAGATAGTCTTTGCCTACCCAAGTTTTAATGATTTGCAACAGGTTGTTGACCCATGTTTATAACTGTGGTGAATTAACATCTGTATTTTAGTGTTGTCATTTAACACCCATCTTCTTCTTCTTGTTGATGCGGCTTTGCAGGGCTCTGTAGCGAGACCCAGTATCACTTTGACCGTCGCCGATCTATTGTGATCGCCACTATCTAAAGTTCCTGACCAATGTTGCTTGCCGCTAGAAACAGCAGCAACTTTTTGGCCGGGATGTTCTTTGCCTCTTCAGGGTCTACAAGGTGTTTCCCTAGGAGGAGGCTGCGTTTGTGCATTAACGCGGGGCAGTAACAGACAAGGTGCAGAGGCGTTTCCTCAGCCTCACAGCAAAGCCTGCACTTGTCTGTTTCTCGGAGCTTTAGGTTGAACATATGTCTGTTCAGCCCGCAATGCCCCGTCACTGCCCGCGCTAGTATGCACAAATTTTTCCTTCAACACCCATACTTTAAACTCTTGTAAATCAACACTTATAATTTAATGTTATCAATCAACATCCATGATTTTCTGCCGTGAATTAAAACCTGAGTTAAGAAGTTTATCTGTTGTAAATTCACACCCATATTTAAATGTTGTGAATCAACACCCATATTTTAGGTATTCATTCAGTTTCCCACATTTATAAAGAACTACACATTTCTTGTCAGGTGCATTAATATATGTCCCGCCTGACTGATATCTCTTGCACAATCGTTATCATTCTTGTACCATATGAATAAAATATGATCGTAAATCTCAGGAATATTTCAATGTTGTGAAGCCACACTTATATTTTACCATTGTAATTTAACACCCATATTTTACTGATATGAAACATGCATATTTAACTATTTATAGTGTGACTTCGTTCGCGTCGTTTAAGTTGTTTTTTATTCCTGCGGGAACTCCTTCATTTTTCGAGCCTATGTCGCTCTCCAGGTCCTAAACTATTTATTTATTTATAAGCCTGTATCAGACAATATAAAATATTTTTGGACAGTAATTGTTATTATTCTATTCTCTGGTTCTATGTGCTAGTCCTTTGGCAAAAGACATAGGCTACCTTTTTATCCAGAAAAAATTAAGGAGTTCCTGGAATAGAAAAATCTAAATAGAAAGAATCTATACATAGTTTCACTGATTTGTAAAGAAATTACACGTGTTTTTGTCCCCAGGTGCGTCAACATTTGTCGCGTCTGCCGTCCATAGACCCGTATACGCGCACCATCATCATCTGTGGCTTCCCAAACGTGGGCAAATCCAGTTTCATTAACAAGGTCAGTTGGACAAATATTCAACTTTAATTTTATACAAAAAGAGATTTTATTATTTTGTTTTTAAAACATTCTTTGATTTTTATATCTTCACTGTAGTTTCTTATGTTTGACAAGAAAAAAAACACCTTGTCAGGGGTTACTAAAAATAACGAAAATAAAATATATTACTGACATATTATTTTAATCGTTATTTGTACAATGTGGCCAATTCTGATCAGATCTAATGCTGCCCCTTTACGCGGGGAGTATTATGAAAGGGATAGCAATAAAAATAGAGCTGTCATTTGAGTTTAGAGATGATGTATAACATAATTGGCCTCAATTTGACAGACCCAAATTGAATGTTCGAAATTTATTTTTCAAATAGGTAACAAATTAAAGACGTACCTAAAAAGTATAAATCAAAAAATGTTATTTTATCAGTAAATTCTAAATTCCAAAAAATTAAAATTAAAATTTAATTGTAAATTCCGTAACAAGTTGTAAATTCTGTCACGATTCGTTTTACCTCTGTTTTTATTATTTTATTTGTTTGTGTGTAATAAAGTGTTTTTACTTACTTACTTACTTACTAAATTTCACAAAACAGAATAAATTTATTAAGCATTTTTTACATGTTTGGATACACATAAAAATTAAAATGATCCAAAATTTTCAGATCACCAGAGCAGATGTAGAAGTGCAACCCTACGCGTTCACAACAAAAAGTCTATACGTCGGACACACAGACTACAAATACTTGAGATGGCAAGTGATCGACACCCCTGGCATCCTGGACCACCCATTGGAGGAGAGGAACGTGATAGAAATGCAGGCGGTGACAGCCCTGGCGCATCTCAGGGCTGCCGTGCTCTACTTCATAGACCCGTCTGAGCAGTGCGGCCACAGTATCGAAGAGCAGGTAATATTACGCGAGCGAAGCGAGTGCATTTCTTTTGATTTGTCTGTATACATATATTGTCTACGGAAGGTGCAGAAATTTTTTGGGGGTAGAGTTTATTTTTTATTCCACTACAAGTTAGCCCTTACTACAATCGCGCTTGATGGTAAGTGATAATGCAGTCTAAGATGGTAACTGTCTAGCCTGTTAGGGGCATGGCAGTTTTATTGAAACCCATACCCCTGTTCGGTTTCTACACAACTTTGTACCGGAACGCTAATTCGCTTGGCCTTTGCCGGTAGGGTGGTATCTATCCACGGCCGAAGCCTCCCACCAGGCCAGACCAGGGAAAATTCAGAAATTATAAATTCCCAAATTGAGGGCCGGGGATCGAACCCGGGACCTCCGCACGTTAAGACAACAGCAGATTTTTTTTTCTAAAATTGAAATTGAAGTCCTACCGAACAATTGTTTTACAGATTTCCCTCTTCGAGAGCATCAGGCCACTATTCTCCAACAAACCGCTGATAGTAGTCCTCAACAAAATAGACGTGGTGAAGCCCGAAGAGCTGGCTCCGAACAAGCGCGCTCTCATCGAGGAGTTGGAAGCCACCTGCGCTAAGGGGAATCTGGTCAAGTGAGTGTTTAAAAAATTACGTCTTTTTAGGCATGAAAATGGCAATATTTTAGGGTGATAGATAACGTTTTTTTTTGGTTGAAAAATAGCTGTCTTTTAGGGTGTTAGATAGCTGTCTTTTAGGGTTTTTAGGGAGGTCTCTTTTAGGCTGCAAGATGTGAAAAGTGTGTTTTTGGCCAGGAATATGACTGTCTTTAAGGGTGTAAGATGGCAGAATTTTAAGCAAGAAAATGGCTGCCTTTGTAGGCTTAAAAATAGCGTAGTATTAGTGTAGCTTTAGATATAAGTAGAGAGGTCATAAAAGGTCTAGAAACTTTATAAGAATGGTAAGCCGCTATTAGTAGTCCTAAACAAGATAGACGTGGTGAAGCCCGAAGAGCTGGCTCCGAACAAGCGCGCTCTCATCGAGGAGTTGGAAGCCACCTGCGCCAAGGGGAATCTGGTCAAGTGAGTGTTTAGAAAATTACGTCTTTTTAGGCATGAAAATGGCAATATTTTAGGGTGCTAGATAACAGTTTTTTTGGGTTGAAAAATAGCTGTCTTTTAGGGTTTGAAATGTCTCTTTTAGGCTGAAAGATGTGAAACGTGTGTTTTTGGCCAGGAATATGACTGTATTTAAGGGTGTAAGATGGCAGAATTTTAAGCAAGAAAATGGCTGCCTTTGTAGGCTGAAAAATAGCGTAGTGTTAGTTTAGCTTTAGACTATATAAGTAGAGAGGTCATAAAAGGTCTACAAACATTATAAGAATGGTAAGCCGCTATTAGTAGTCCTAAACAAGATAGATGTGGTGGAGCCCGAGGAGCTGGCTCCGAACAAGCGCGCGCTCATCGAGGAGTTAGGAGCCACTTGCGCCAAGGGGAATCTGGTCTAGTGAGTTTCAGGCTAGAAAATCATGTTTTTATAGACATGAAAATGGCAATATTTTAGGATGAAAGATAGCTGTCCTTTAGGGTATCAGATGGCTGTCTTTTAGGCTTAGGCCAAGGGGAACCTGGTTAAGTGAGTTATCATCATCATTGTTGTTTAGACGGGAAAATTATGCCTTTTAAGGCATGAAAAGGGCAATATTTTTGGGGTGAAAGATAGCGGTCTTTTTGGGTTGAAATACAATACAATATTTCATCAATTCATTCATTAATATCCAGTGCGGACACAAACTCCGAGCTCCGCACAGTGCCGGTGATGCGCATGTCTACAGTAACGGAGGAGGGAGTCCAGGAGGTGAAGATAGAGGCCTGTGAGAGGCTGCTGGGCCATCGGGTCACAGAGAAGATGAGGACCAAGAAGGTGACGAGTTTACCCCCAGTTTTTTTTCTTTTGCTTTTTTATCCACTACAAGTTAACCCTTGACTGCGATCTCTGATGATGCTGCAGTCTAAGATGGTAGGCGGTAGCGGGCTAACCTGTTAGGATTGTGGCAGTTATATTTATTTATTCAATTAAGTACACTGTAGGTACACTTATTGACGTCAATTTCTTATAAAATACTAGCTAACTAATAAAGCATAGCATAGCATAATGCTGATGCCCTCCACTTCGTTCGTACGGATTAAGGTTTTTTGATTCCCGCGGGAACTTTCCGGGATAAAAAGTATGTCCTTCCCCGGGATATAACCTACCTCTATACCAAATTTCAGCATAATCGGTTGAAAAGATGGGCCGAGAAAGCGTAGCAGACATAAAGACAGACTGACACACTGTCGCATTTATAATATTAGTATGGATTTTATTATTATTTCAGCCCATTAACGTTCCTCTGCTGGGCACAAGCCTTCACTCTCATAGAGGGAATCAGAGCTAATAGCCCTATTACACTGCACTTTTCACAGGGACCCTTAACCCTCAATTAGTGTAGTGTAATAAGATGTAGGGAGAAAGGGTCCCTAATCTGCTTTGTAATAAGTGACGCCAAAACTTGCGTCCACGCCCACCCTTTCCACAGTGCCCTGTGAAAAGTGCAGTGTAATAGGCCTATTAGAGCCACCACGCTGCTCAAATGCGGGTTGGCGGGCTTTGAGGACTGTTTGTTTGAAGTGAAAACTTCTTTACGCGCGTTGAGCACTGTTTGGTAGGGGGTAAAAATGTGGAATTTCCGAGAGAGACCGACACCGTGCTTCTTAAGACAAAAGGTCTTAAGTATAATAATATAGTACATTCGTAATTAAACTTTAATGACTTTGTTTTAAGGTTTATATTTGAAATATTGTTATTATTACTATTATTATTTTTTATTAGAAAAAAAAAAAAATTATTAAAAAATAATTTAATATTCGTTTTTACTTCTATCGGCAGTCCCTATGACTGCCAATTTTTTTTTTTAATAGCCTTGTTACAAAATATGCTTTTGAATCGTCGAGTGAATCTACCACTGATTCGGCATGCCACTCAAGATTCAAAAAAACTCGTTGCTTGCTCTTTTTAAAAAAATCATTTCATAACACTTAGGACTGAACTTTTGGGAAATATTACTCAAAATGACAGTTTGATGTCACGTTCCTAAAATAAGGATTATAATAATTGTAAAACACGAAAGTCAACAATATGGCTTTAAACATTGGCAGTATAGCCCCTCCTTAGTAAAAATTATATTTTTAAATAAAATTCTGTTTTCCCTTAGGTCGACGGAATCCTCAACCGTCTTCACGTGGCAGTTCCCTCACCCCGGGACAACAAGGTCCGACCCCCCGTCTTACCCCCGGGGGTCCTGGAGAAACAGCAGAAGAAAGCGGAGAGAGAAGCCAGGAAGCGCAAACTGGAGAGAGAGATTGAGCTGGAACAGGGAGATGACTATGTGCTGGGTAAGTGGAGATCAGAACTAGTGCATGGATTGCTAGAGACTTTTAATAGCATATTGGTGGTGGCATATTGTTCCAGCACGTACAGGATTCTACACTAAATTCAAAGTCAAAAGTTTTTTATTCAAATAAACTTGTACCAGTACTTTTGAATCGTCAAGTGAATCTACCATATATCATACTAGCGAATGCCCGCGAATTCGTCTGCGTGGTTTGAGGTTTTCTTAATTCCCGCGGGAACTCTTTGATTCTCCGGGATAAAAAGTAGCCTATGTGCTATTCCAGACTATAATCTATCTCTGTGCCAAATTTCAGCCAGATCCCTTCAGCCGTTCTGGCGTGAAAGAGTAACAAACATCCATACATACAAACTTTCGCATTTATAATGTTAGTATAGATGGTGCACAATGTATTATATTTTAATTTCATTTCATTTTCATCATTATTATTCGCATATGAATGAAGGAATGAATTGTTTCATTGCAGATCTCCAGAAGAACTACTCAGAAATTGCGGAAGAGGAGCGCCATGACCCCATTCCTGAGTTCTGGGAGGGACACAACATCGCTGACTACATCGACCCGGAGATATTCGACGTGAGAACCATTTTCTTTACTAAACTAAACCGGGTGGTTTAGTTTTCGTTCCCGGGGAACCCCTTACTTTTCCAGGATAAAAAGTCCTTGTCCTATACCAAATTTCATCAAAATCGTTTGAAAAGATGAGCCGTTAAAGCGTAGAAAACTAACAGACACACTTTCGCATTTATAATATGAGTATGGATTCAAAGAACCTATACTATAGAATTCATTTATCCCGTAGAGAACTTATAAGAGATTAATAGTAGCCTATGTCACTCTCCAGGTCTCGGTCTCTCTGCGTCGTATTCCTCATTACTGAGGCTCGTGATCCCTTTCCATTAATCAAATAATGGTAGGAGTTTTCTTGGGATAATAATGCGGTGGGCTCCCACGTCCTTCTGCATACGACTCTACTAAGAGTATATTTTAAACTCCTAGGTTTTTGTAACGATTATTATCAGTGTGATAAAAAGATAAAAAGTGGCCTATGTCACTCTCAAGGTCCTCAACTATACCCATGCAAAAAAATCACGGATCGACCGGTGCTCTGTTGCGGCGTGATTGAAGGACAAACCAACAAACAAACACACTTTCGCATTTATAATATTAGTATGATGCGTTTTGTAAGTTTCCTAAAATGATTGTGTCCTATTCGTTGCAGAAACTGGCCGAGCTCGAGAAAGAGGAGGAACTCCGTATGGCGGGCGGCTTGTATGCTGTGCCTAAGATAGAGCTCGACGAGACCATGAAGGAGATTCGAGAGCTAGCAAGACAGATACGGTATTTAAGGCTATTTTATGCATAGCTGGTGAAAACTTCTTTGGAAGCGTTGAACACTTTTTGGTAGGGGGTTAACTTGTGGATTCACGTCACCGACATGCTCGCGTTGTTGCGAAGACAAAAGGTCTTAAATATATATATATACTACATTCGTAATTAAACTTTAATGCTTTCGTTTTTAGGTTTATATTTTAATTATTTTTTTAGTTATTTTTTCAAAAGAAAAAAAAATTAAAATATTCGTTATCACTTCTATTGGTACTTGAACCAAATTTTTTCATATTATTTTTCTTGTTTAAATTTATTTCTCCTATATTTTAGTGTACAATAAAGAATATTTCATTCATGCATTGTATGTTCCTCGTGTGTCCAGCAACAAGAAGGCGGTCCTCAAGGACGAGTCTCGTCTGGTGAAGCAGTCGACCAAGCCCGTAATGCCGCGGACGAGCCGCGCCAAGGAGCGGGGAAGATCCACCTCCAAGCTGCGCAACGAGATGGAGAAACTCGGTGAGATTCACATCCAGATACCTTTTACACCATCCGCTACTTTTATTCACCCTATAAGACCAAAGAAAATTCGGAAATTATACATTTCCCAAATGGAAAAATTATTATAAATGCGAAAATATGTCTGTCTGTCTGCTACGTTTTCACGACCACCATCTGTCCGATTTCGACGAATCTGGATTTTTAAAGTGAAAACTTCTTTAGGCGCGTTGAGCACTTTTTGGTAGGGGGTAAAAATGTAGATTCGCGTGACCGACATGCTCGTGAACATATAAATATACTCCATTCGAAATTAAACTTTAATGCCTTTGTGTTACGGTTTATATTTTAAATAAGAAAAAAAAAATATTAAATGTTCGTTTTCACTTCTATCGGCAGTCCCTATGACTACCAATTTTTAGGGTTCCGTACCAAAATGGTAAAATGGAACCCTTATGGTGCGACTTTCTCCGTCTGTCTGTCCGTCCGTCACACTCGATTATTTCAGTAACTACCGAAGCTATCGACATGAAATTTGGAATAGTTGTGTATATTAGTGGCCCAAAGACACTGGAATTAAAAAAAATTGGAAATTATTTATGTTCTTATTTAAAAAGGGGGCAAAAACGGAGGGTTGAAATTTAAAAGTGAGATAACTGTACTGTGTGGGGTATCATATGAAAGGGTTTACTTTGTACATTCTAAAACAGATTTTTAATTATTTTTAGTTATGAATGGTTATGATAGTTTTTGATTTATCGGGGAAAATGTCTAAAAAAATACTGTTCCCCCCCCCCCCCCCCCCTTATCTCCGGAGTTTACCAATCGAAAAATTTGAAATAATTATGGTCAATAGGAATTTACGTATATTTTACAGGAAAACTATAGCCAATGCTCTAACTAGCATAGTTTTTTTGACATTAACAATAAACCTCTACAAACAAAGTTAGTCTTGCGGTTCATTAACAAAGGTAATTATTTATTAATAATGGTACGGAACCCTTCGTGCGCGAGTCCGACTCGCACTTGCCCGGTTTTTTTTTTATAAAATCGCAGAGATGTATTGACGTGACATTTCCGTACTCAGGCGTAGACATGTCGGATACGAAACAAGCCAACTTCACAAAGACGCGTTCCCGATCGCGTTCGCAATCCGCGACTGTCGCGAAACGCGCGCGACTCGAGTCGCGCGGTCGCTCCGTCAGCAGACCAGCCAGGGACGAGCAAGGGGTCAAGGACGTCGCTGTGAGTATTTGAACTATATTCCCTCACTCTCATACCCCAGCGGACTTCTTCGCAGAAGTCGAGCAAATCGTTAGTACATCAACTGCACAGGGAATAGGGGGTCAAGGACGTCGCTGTGCGTATATGTACTATATTCCCTCACTCTCATACCCCAGCGAACGTCTTCGTGGGAGTCGAGCAAGTCGTTAGTACATCAACTGCACAGGAAACAGGGGGGTCAGGGACGACGCTGTGAGTATATGTACTATATTCCCACACTTTCATACCCCAGCGGACTTCTTCGCAGGAGTCGAGCAAGTCGTTAGTACATCAACTGCACAGGAAAAAGGGGGTCAGGGACGACGCTGTGAGTATATGTGCTATATTCCCTTACTCTCACATCCCAGCGGACTTCTTCGCAGGAGTCAAGTCGCTGTTAGCACGGCAACTACACAAGGAGCATTGGGTCAAGGACGTCGTTGTGATTATATTATGTACTATATTCCCTCACTATTATATATAGTGAGGGAATATAGTACATATATATTACAGTGGAGATTAGCCAACTTCGCAGTTATTACAACTAACACTTCGCTACTTTGCACGATAGATGGCGTTACTGGTAACATACAAAGGAATGTTGTACCCAAGTGACAGGGTCTGTATCGCGATTACGAAGTTTTCTGTGAATTGCTAACTATATGTCACCGTAAAATCGATAGATTGTCGCCAGATTGTGAACCGGCCAGAGGTGCAATCATGTAAGGATAGCCGATCAAATCGTTAAAGTTCGGCTTCAAAGTAAAATAAACCATAACAGAATTGAATTAGAGCTCAATTTCGTGTATCCATTCTCATACGTTTAGGGTATCGTACATTTAACTATTTGATGGGCAATCCTTACATGATTGCACCTCAGATTGTGAACCATTCAATGTTCTGAGTGTCAATTTTTGAAATATTCATTGTATTTACGCTTTCTTGTCTTTTTCTTGTAGGTTAGGTTAGGGTTCGACATAAATAATCAGGTTCTATCGGGTTAATATACCAGCTAACAGATTACAATCTACCGAAAAATAATGCGTCACATTGTAATCTTTGTACAGTTTACAATCCCGCTAGATACATTACAATCTAACGGTTTTCACAATGTTACAGTGACATATATACAACTTCCTAAGATCAATTATTGGACCAGCGGTCCCCGGGCACGATATAATGGTTTATTCCCTCACTCTCATGGTCTAGCAGAGAACATAACCTTCTTTTCCTTTACCGTTTGAAGCAAGTAATATTTTATTTCTTAAGACGCACATAACTCCGAAAGGATAGAGGTGCGTGCCCGGGATCGAACCCGCGACCCTGTATGGTCGGATGTCTAAACCGCTAGGTCAGCGCTCCACCTTTGCTAATACTTCGCCATTATTCTCCCACAGATGCAAAAGCGCGCGAAGAATCTCGCGCACGTGGCCATTGCGAAGAAGACGAAGAAGATGGGTCTCAAGGGAGAAGCGGACCGCTTCATCGGAACCAAGAAGCCCAAGCATTTGTTCTCGGGCAAGCGAGGTGTTGGAAAGACCGATCGGCGGTAGTGTGCGCTCAACTTTATATTGTGCAGTGTGCATTTCTATTGTGTACGATATCTGTGTACCAATTTGTTCAAAATAAAGCATATTTTATGATTAAACATGTGTTTTTAATTAAGTATACCCCTGCATTGTTTTTATTCACACAATATCCATACTAATATTATAAATGCGAAAGTGTGTGTCTATCTGCTACGCATTCACGACCCACCTGTTCGGTCGGATCCTAGCACCAGGTGCTGGTTTCATGCGGGTAGTTCGAAACAAAATAAAACACAAAATATAGCAAAATGAATGGCACATTTATATTTAATTAATATTATTCATTTTTATAATTAGAACTTTCTTGTAATCATATTTATTTTTAAACTATGCATTTGAACTGAACAATTGCTCCGCAACCGTCCGACAGTTGCGCGACCGTCGGCGATGGTCGCGCGACCGGGGACGGCTGACAAAAACAAGAATTGCAAACAAAAGCCTCATTAGACAGTCGCAATCTCCAGGATTGCCTCGGAATAGAGCAGAACATCTCCAGTGCCTTAATAAATTAAAACTGATGGTGCTTGTTGCATATGAATACAAAAACAACAATACACAATGTATACCCATACATAGAGTATCTTCTCCAAAAAATTACGCCCTGATTGGCTATGACATTCAAATCTTATTTTAATGACAAATTTGACAGTTTTTTTTGGACAAAATGTGTCAAATCTGGCAGCTTTAATATGCATGTGCCAAGTTTGAGAATATGTGCTATGTTTTTGCCCATTCCAGTAATAAAATGGTGTCACATTTGACGTAATTGCGATTTGTGACATCAAAATTGACAGTTCATATGTCAAATTTGATATCACAATATCGTTTCGTGTTTAGTTACGATTTCAATATCATAGAGAATTAGGGCTCAGGCTCACGGTATAAACACACTTTTAACATTCAATGAAAGTAAAAACAAATACTAGCTATGCTACTTTTGTGGTCATAGACCGCAATCACACTCAAAAAAGTATTTTTAGTATGATTCTAGTTTAAAATTGTATTGAATTTACATACCGCGTCGCAAGTTCAAAGTGTGTTTCAACTATTTATCTTACATATTATCCCCGACACATTACAGTAACAATACATTATGTATTGTTATATTTCATTCGTATATTAATAAACCTGCCATATTACATACGCTCTGTATGTACGGACAACAAAAAAAATCATAATATTAGACAATAATAATAATTAATTAATTAAAATAAAAAAGAACTTATACAATAAACGCTAAATGGAAGAGAAGACAACTAAAGCCTAAGACGCGATGTTAAAGTAAGTGAATCACTTAACAACTAAGTAAAATACAATGCTTACTATAAAAAAATATTTTGAACTTTTACTTTTTATACTTGTCAATCAACTTTCGACCCTACGTCTCGATTATATAGAGGCGGATTTTATGTCTTGGGAAAGTATTCGAATCACTCGAATAAAAAAAAATCAGTTTTTCTGTTTTTTGAAATATTACAGCCAAAGAAAAATCATTTTAATGGATTTTAATTTTTTTTTAATTTATTCAGTTATAATCCTTTGCTTTTATAATGGGTATTCTAAGACAGTTTTTCAAAACCCACTTTGGTTTATAACTCCATACTGTACCAAAAAATAAAAGTTTTTTTTAACCGAGTCAACTCGGCATCCATATATTGAGTTGTCATATCATATCCGCCATATTGTCAACCAAACTTGTCAATCGAAAATGAACCTTAAACCTATATAATACAGAGTTTAGAACTAAACAACTGCTCCAAACTGTACTTTACGTAATCCAAAGACTACTTTGAGTACAATCCGCAATTGATCCAATCAAGAGAATAGGTGGAAGCATACTAATAACACAGGACTGGACTCGATATAACGTGGCGCTTTTTGAAAAGTCTACTAGAATTGCTCTTTTTTAATTTAATTCAATTACAATAATTTAGTTTTTGACTACGATCACATCTAATGGTAAATGACGATACTGCCAAAGATTTCGGATCGGCATGTTTAATTAAAACTATCCTATCAGTTTCTACGTATAGATATCGTACCGTAACACTAAAAAGATTAGTGGCACGTGCGTCTTTGTTCCTAGGTAAACAGAAAAAGTAAATAAGAAATTAAATTATACCCGGAATCGAACCTGGGAGCCACTTACAATACTAAAGCGCTCACCAATGCGCCAGAGAGATTTATCAGTCTAGCCATAGAAATTAATACAATTTGATATTATAACGCAAAAAAACGTCGCGTTTTGTATTATTAGTATGGTTCTACCCGTATTATTATCCTAGACTCCTAAAACGCTGTCATGTATTAAAGCGATCGTTGATTTATAAAATCATAATCATACAAATCGATTTGCTTTTAAAAGAAACTCCAATATGCAACTACAAAATACATAATCATATTAATATTATATTATCGTCGAAATATTGAGCTTCAAAATTAAATATCATTTATTTTTTTAATATATATACAAATTATTTGAGTCGAAAATTTTTAATTTTATTATGTTTTGAAACGTTATTATGCAGAATTTAAACTATAAATTATAAAAATAATTAAATAATATGGCATATTCGTATAAATAGGACTTTTTAGCTAACATTATTATTAGATGCCGACAAAAGGTATTCCATTCCATTCATAAAATTGCTAAAAACTCAAAAAAAGTCCGCTATGTCAGAATTTAGATAAATCAAAGTTTACTATACAAAATAAATAGTTTATCGTGCCATACAATATGTACAGTAAATTAAAATTCATGCAAGAACTTATTTACACAATTTTTTTCCAATTCAATAAATTAAAAATCAGCAGAAAATCGATAAATTTTTAAATCACCTATTAATTTTACAATTTTTTTTTTTGTATGGTAAACTTTGAATTTGTAACTCGACAAAAAATATAATTATGTATAAGTACAAAATCAAAATACTAATAAGAGCTACGTTCAATAAAAAACTTGTGTAAAATAAAAAATAATAAAAATATACGCAAAAGCGTAAATTAACCGGTTTCAAAAAAAATCATTTTTCACTGGAGTTTAGAGATTTGTAGAATATTAAAATTCTTAAGTACATATACATAAGTTAGCAGCCAGTTTTGTCTAATGATCAATAATTATGCAAAATATTACCACGCGAAGCCAAAAAAATCTAATTTTTTAAGGATACGTATAGAAAATCGTTGCTTTCGGTGAAAAAATTACACTTGGTTTTTTATTTGAAAAATTGCTACTGTAAATTGTTATACCAACTCAAAAACTTGTCAAAATGTATGTAAAAAAGTACCTAAGTAAATGTTTTTAAAACAAAAAAATGATTTAATTCCACAAAAAAAAATATTTTTGGCATTAATTTTTTTTTGGCTTAGCGTGACAATATGACTTAGTCCTTACTCCGTTCTATTATATTTTCACAATTCATCATTCATTTACAAAAAAAAAATATCGATCATCACATTCTATACAGCCGAGCGATTTTCGCATCTATCGACAAAAGCATTCGATTTAAAATTGATTCCGTAAAAAATCAATATAGGAAATGCAATTATAAATCAAAAAACCAAAAAAAAAGATAATTTAGTCAAAAATGCGAAAACCGTTCGATTTTTTTGTTACATTCGCTTGAAATCATATCTAAATATAACTTGATATATCCGAAGTCCACTTTCGGATTTATTGTCAAGCGTTAAAACAGCTGAGCACATTTTGAAAAAACTCCACGTGAAAAAAAAAACAACCAAAATGGTAGGACGAGCGATGTTGCCATGTTTGTTTCTTTTTTCTAAGAAAAAAATGGACTCCGGAACCTTATAAGTTAAATAACCTACGCTTATGGCAGCGAAAAAAGTTAATATTTAAAATCGGTACGTAATTAAAAATATCTTTTTTTCCGTATATACTATTTCATCATTATTACACTAGGGGGCTACCTATACATAAATCTAGGCTATTTTATTTTACAATTGTGGATAACCCAATGTCTTTGGGCTCTGAGTTCTGACGTTCTGACGTCACTCCACTGCTATGACGTCATCCTTTTATATTATAAAACTATTATAATATACACACTTAACTATTCAAGTCCGGTTATTCACTACGCACTGCTTTTTGAAACACTCTTTGGAAATAGAACTCTATTTTTTTAATAATTACCACAGAATAAAAAAACTAGAACGCGTCTACAGACGCGGTCAGGTGTACCTCAGTAACACTTTGAACTACAGAGTACAGACGTCAATATTATAAAATAAAATCACTGGGATTGCTTTTCTTTAGTCTATTTTTTTAAATTAAAGTAACGCCTTTCAAGATTTATGGTGTGTGTGTTAATTGGTTAGAATATGTTTTAATATCACTATAAATGTTAAAAAACTAAAACAATGAAGAAATTGAGTTGCAATAACGGTTAATAGCTATAAATTAAATGTTTAAATAAATGTATCAAGTCCAGGAAAACGGAAAAATAAAGATAGCCAAGAAATACTGCAATGGTAAAAAAAATTGGAATTGAAATTGAAAAAGATTTTTTTACATTCGAAATGACAACAAGAATATCACAAAAAATTTTAAAAAACAAAACAAAATAACGATAAAGGTCCAGGAAAACAGAAAAAATATAGATAAAGCAATGTTGAACTGATAAAAAAAATTGCAGCCAGTATTCTTGCTACCATTCCACGTGGGCATGATACATATAATAATTAGTTACCTTTCAGTTTATAAAAAAATGCAATTTTAAAATGAACATTTTTTTTTTCATTTAAAAGCAATAAAAAACGTATTCCACAGATATATAGATTGTTTTCTATAAAAGTAAAGTTAAAAAAAAATGCTATTTAAAAATGTTTCTTGTGCATTAAAAGTAATACTAAAACATATTCCACAGATGTATACACACACGATCGCTTAACACCCTCTAGTACCGGCTAGGGGTCGCTGTGGGGTACACGTGGGGGGTGGGGGGGTTGTTCACGGCAGCGCGCAGGGCCGCGGGGGGCGTCGCTATTGCTGCGGGGGCCCGCTGGGGGGCTGCCCTGACACCTGGCCCATGCCCTGTTGGGAGACAATACCCAAAATAAGTAAAACCTTCTTTCACCTTTCTCCTCTCACCAATGGTTGTCTGTGAGAGTTTGCTTTATAGTCCGTCAATCTTATCTGGCCCGGTGGCAAAAATTGGAACTAATTATTGTGCCTGTTTAGTTTTGTTGACGCTGTCACCGGGTCAAATAAATTTGTGGGACTATAAGTGAAGGGGTAGAATTTTCAAAAATGGCGAAACACGTATTTCTTCATTCTAAACCGGTAGGCCAAATACCAAGTTTCATGGCTATAACTTGAAAAATGACGGACTTGCATAAAAACTTTCAACATATTATATTTTACCCGTTTGGGGGTTTCCCCTTTCTAAGTGGATCTAATCTTCACAAAGAACACACCCTCCAAATTTCATGTTTCTAGGACCAGTAGTTTGGCTGTGCGTTGACAGATCAGTCAGTCAGTCCCTGTTCCTTTTATATATGTACTAGCGATCCGCCCCGGCTTCGCACGGGTAGCACTTATAATGCTAATAGTCTATACCCAATATAGCCAGTGGACAGTGGGCAGGTTTTACATTTTAATATTACATTGTTTAGTACGCCCCACCCTCACTACACCGGCCACTGCCACCAGCCCTCAGATTATTAGGTATGTAATCTGAGCGCGCCGGCCGCAGTCGCTCTATTTTCCCTTGCACGTTACATTATTTCTATGATATCTCGTAAGATATTCATCTAAAATGAATGGTGTAAAGGTAAATTTTTATCTTATTTAAATACTTGAGATGACAAACATATTTATTTTGACAAGGATAGATACTATGTCGGTAAAAACACTTTCGCAAGTAAAGCATTGGTTTAGACCAAATTTGAAAATCATAAAAATGGTGGTGGAGTCAACCTTAAAAGATAGATATAGGTATGCTCGGACTTTTCTTTAGAACTTTTTGAGAGGATCAATTCCACCATACATTAATTTCGTGTAACTGTAACTATTTTCGCAGCGCACGCAACGTAAGCTCTCAGAAGAGGTGATTTTTTCCGACTTAGTCCACATAATTGCAATTTTCATAAGGATCTCTAATTTTTTTGAAAATAAAATATAGCCTATGTTACTCGCTGATAATGTAGCTTTCTATAGGTAAAAGAATTTTTAAAATCGGTTCAGTAGTTTTTGAGTTTATCCATTACAAACAAACAAATCTTTTCTCTATAAAATATTAGTTTAGATAATCCATACTTATATTATAAATGCGAAAGTCAGTTTGTTTGTTGGTTTGTTGGTTTGTTGGTTTGTTGGTTTGTTGGTTTGTTGGTTTGTCCTTCAATCACGCTTCAAGGGCGCAACGGATCGACGTGATTTTTTGCATGGGTATATTTGAGGACTTGGAGAGTGACATAGGCTACTTTTTATCCCGTAAAAACAAATAGTTCCTGTGGGATAGGATGCTCTTTTTCTCACATTTTTCTTCAATTAGGCGGCAACGGCACACCGGATCGACGTGATGTTTTGCATGGGTATAATTGAGGAAGTGGAGAGTGACATAGGCTACTTTTATCCCGGAAAAACAAATAGTTCCTGTGGGATAGGATGCTCTTTTTCTCACATTTTTCTTCAATTAGGCGGCAACGGCACACCGGATCGACGTGATGTTTTGCATGGGTATAATTGAGAAACTAGAGAGTGACATAGGCCACTTTTTATCCTGGAAAAACTTACAGCTCCTGTGGGATAGCACGCTCTTTTTCTCTCATTTTTCTTCAATTAGGCGGCAACGGCACACCGGATCGACGTGATGTTTTGCATGGGTATAATTGAGGAACTGGAGAGTGACATAGGCTACTTTTTATCCCGGAAAAACAAATAGTTCCTGTGGGATAGGATGCTCTTTTTCTCACATTTCTCTTCAATTAGGCGGCAACGGCACACCGGATAGAAGTGATTTTTTACATGGGTATAATTGAAGAACTGGAGAGTGACATAGGCTACTTTTTATCGCGGAAAAACAAACAGTTCCTGTGGAATAGGATGCTCTTTTTCTCGCATTTTTCTTCAATTAGGCGGCAACGGCACACCGGATCGACCTGATTTTTTACATGGATATAATTGAGGAACTGGAGTGACATAGGCTACTTTTTATCCCGGAAAAACTAACAGCTCCTGTGGGATAGTATGCTCTTATTCTCGCATTTGTTCATCAATTAGGCGGCAACGGCACACCGGATCGACGTGATTTTTTACATGGGTATAATTGAGGAACTCGAGAGTGAAACTGGCTACTTTTTATCCCGGAAAAACTAACAGCTCCTGTGGGATAGTATGCTCTTTTTCTCGCATTTTTTCTTCAATTAGGCGGCGACGGCACACCGGATCGACGTGATTTTTTACATGGGTATAATTGAGGAACTGGAGACTGACATCCATACTTCCATACTTATATTATAAATGCGAAAGTCAGTTTGTTTGTTGGTTTGTTGGTTTGTTGGTTTGTTGATTTGTCCTTCAATCACGCTTCAAGGGCGCAACGGATCGACGTGATTTTTTGCATGGGTATATTTGAGGACTTGGAGAGTGACATAGGCTACTTTTTATCCCGGAAAAACAAATAGTTCCTGTGGGATAGGATGCTCTTTTTCTCACATTTTTCTTCAATTAGGCGGCAACGGCACACCGGATCGACGTGATGTTTTGCATGGGTATAATTGAGGAAGTGGAGAGTGACATAGGCTACTTTTTATCCCGGAAAAACAAATAGTTCCTGTGGGATAGGATGCTCTTTTTCTCACATTTTTCTTCAATTAGGCGGCAACGGCACACCGGATCGACGTGATGTATTGCATGGGTATAATTGAGAAACTGGAGAGTGACATAGGCCACTTTTTATCCTGGAAAAACTTACAGCTCCTGTGGGATAGCACGCTCTTTTTCTCTCATTTTTCTTCAATTAGGCGGCAACGGCACACCGGATCGACGTGATTATTTACATGGGTATGATTGAGGAACTGTAGAGTGACATCGGCTACTTTTTATCCCGGAAAAACTAACAGCTCCTGTGGGATAGTATGCTCTCTTTCTCGCATTTGTTCTTCAATTAGGCGGCGCCGCACACCGGATCAACGTGATTTTTTACATCCATATCCATACTAATATTATAAATGCGAAAGTCAGTTTGTTTGTTGGTTTGTTGGTTTGTTGGTTTATTGGTTTGTTGGTTTGTTGGTTTGTTGGTTTGTCCTTCAATCAAGTTTCAACGGCGCAACGGATCGACGTGATTTTTTGCATGGGTATATTTGAGGACTTGGAGAGTGACATAGGCTACTTTTTATCCCGGAGGACTTGGAGAGTGACATAGGCTACTTTTTATCCCGGAAAAACAAATAGTTCCTGTGGGATAGGACGCTCTTTTTCTCACATTTTTCTTCAATTAGGCGGCAACGGCACACCGGATCGACGTGATGTTTTGCATGGGTATAATTGAGGAAGTGGAGAGTGACATAGGCTACTTTTTATCCCGGAAAAACAAATAGTTCCTGTGGGATAGTATGCTCTTTTTCTCGCATTTGTTCTTCAATAAGGCGGCAACGGCACACCGGATCGATATGATTTTTTACATGGGTATAATTGAAGAACTGGAGAGAGACATAGGCTACTTTTTATCCCGGAAAAATAACAGCTCCTGTGGGATAGTATGCTCTATTTCTCGCATTTCTTCTTCAATTAGGCGGCAACGGCGAAACGGATCGACGTCATTTTTTGCATGGGTATATCTGAAGACCTGGAAAGTGACATAGGCCACTTTTTATCCCGGAAAAACAAACAGTTATACACGTATATCTTAGGTACCTTCAAGACAAGAGTGAATAGGCATCTTCTAGGCAAGCGCGTTCCAACCTAGACCTCATCATTGCTTTGCACTAAGCATGATTGTCGTCAAGCGCAAGCCTATCTCACAATAAAAAAATAAAAAAAAGTTCCTGTGGGATAGTATGCTATTTTTCTCACGTTTGTTCTTCAATAAGGCGGCAATAGCGCAACGGATCGACGTGATTTTCGCATGGGTATATTTGAGGACCTGGAGAGTGACATAGGCTACTATTTACTTCGGGAAAACAAACAGTTTCCCGGAGACTTTCACACAGTCTGATAGTATAGTCTAGATCTTGGAAAGTAACATAGGCTACTTTATGTCCCGGAAAATCTAATAGATCCCACAGGATAGCATGTTGTTTACAGTAGCGTGTTAAAATAATGCTCTGCCCTGTGTCCATAACTGTCCACTGACTAAATATACTCCTCCCTTCTCCTTTGCGGCGTAATGTAATTGTTCCAGTAGTGTCCGATGGACTAATCGGTTACATGCTGCTGCAACTATGCGACATCGTTTGTATAATCAGGAATCTGTATAACGGGTAACCTATAGCATTGTGTTTTCTTTCGTAGATATCCATACTTAATATTATAAATGCGAAAGTCAGTTTGTTTGTTGGTTTGTTGGTTTGTTGGTTTGTCCTTCAATCACGCTTCAACGGCGCAACGGATCGACGTGATTTTTTGCATGGGTATATTTGAGGACCTGGAGAGTGACATAGGCTACTTTTTATCCCGGAAAAACAAACAGTTCCTGTGGAATAGGATGCTCTTTTTCTCGCATTTTTCTTCAATTAGGCGGCAACGGCACACCGGATAGAAGTGATTTTTTACATGGGTATAATTGAAGAACTGGAGAGTGACATAGGTTACTTTTTATCCCGGAAAAACAAACAGTTCCTGTGGAATAGGATGCTCTTTTTCTCGCATTTTTCTTCAATTAGGCGGCAACGGCACACCGGATAGAAGTGATTTTTTACATGGGTATAATTGAGGAACTCGAGAGTGAAACTGGCTACTTTTTATCCCGGAAAAACTAACAGCTCCTGTGGGATAGTATGCTCTTTTTCTCGCATTTTTTCTTCAATTAGGCGGCGACGGCACACCGGATCGACGTGATTTTTTGCATGGGTATAATTGAGGAACTGGAGACTGACATCCATACTTCCATACTTATATTATAAATGCGAAAGTCAGTTTGTTTGTTGGTTTGTTGGTTTGTTGGTTTGTTGGTTTGTCCTTCAATCACGCTTCAAGGGCGCAACGGATCGACGTGATTTTTTGCATGGGTATATTTGAGGACTTGGAGAGTGACATAGGCTACTTTTTATCCCGGAAAAACAAATAGTTCCTGTGGGATAGGATGCTCTTTTTCTCACATTTTTCTTCAATTAGGCGGCAACGGCACACCGGATCGACGTGATGTTTTGCATGGGTATAATTGAGGAAGTGGAGAGTGACATAGGCTACTTTTCATCCCGGAAAAACAAATAGTTCCTGTGGGATAGGATGCTCTTTTTCTCACATTTTTCTTCAATTAGGCCGCAACGGCACACCGGATCGACGTGATGTTTTGCATGGGTATAATTGAGAAACTGGAGAGTGACATAGGCCACTTTTTATCCTGGAAAAACTTACAGCTCCTGTGGGATAGCACACTCTTTTTCTCTCATTTTTCTTCAATTAGGCGGCAACGGCACACCGGATCGACGTGATTATTTACATGGGTATGATTGAGGAACTGTAATGTGACATCGGCTACTTTTTATCCCGGAAAAACTAACAGCTCCTGTGGGATAGTATGCTCTCTTTCTCGCATTTGTTCTTCAATTAGGCGGCGCCGCACACCGGATCGACGTGATTTTTTACATCCATATCCATACTAATATTATAAATGCGAAAGTCAGTTTGTTTGTTGGTTTGTTGGTTTGTTGGTTTATTGGTTTGTTGGTTTGTTGGTTTGTCCTTCAATCAAGCTTCAACGGCGCAACGGATCGACGTGATTTTTTGCATGGGTATATTTGAGGACCTGGAGAGTGACATAGGCCACTTTTTATCCCGGAAAAACAAATAGCTCCTGTGGGATAGGATGCTCTTTTTCTCACATTTTTCTTCAATTAGGCGGCAACGGCACACCGGATCGACGTGATGTTTTGCATGGGTATAATTGAGGAACTGGAGAGTGACAAAGGCTTCTTTTTATCCCGGAAAAACAAATAGTTCCTGTGGGATAGGATGCTCTTTTTCTCACATTTCTCTTCAATTAGGCGGCAACGGCACACCGGATCGACGTGATGTTTTGCATGGGTATAATTGAGGAACTGGAGAGAGACATAGGCTACTTTTTATCCCGGAAAAATAACAGCTCCTGTGGGATAGTATGCTCTATTTCTCGCATTTCTTCTTCAATTAGGCGGCAACGGCACACCGGATCGACGTGATGTTTTGCATGGGTATAATTGAGGAACTGGAGAGAGACATAGGCTACTTTTTATCCCGGAAAAATAACAGCTCCTGTGGGATAGCACGCTCTTTTTCTCGCATTTTTCTTCAATTAGGCGGCAACGGCACACCGGATCGACCTGATTATTTACATGGGTATGATTGAGGAACTGTAGAGTGACATCGGCTACTTTTTATCCCGGAAAAACTAACAGCTCCTGTGGGATACTATGCTCTTTTTCTCGCATTTGTTCTTCAATAAGGCGGCAACGGCACACCGGATCGATATGATTTTTTACATGGGTATAATTGAGGAACTGGAGAGAGACATAGGCTACTTTTTATCCCGGAAAAATAACAGCTCCTGTGGGATAGTATGCTCTATTTCTCGCATTTCTTCTTCAATTAGGCGGCAACGGCGCAACGGATCGACGTCATTTTTTGCATGGGTATATTTGAAGACCTGGAAAGTGACATAGGCCACTTTTTATCCCGGAAAAACAAACAGTTATACACGTATATCTTAGGTACCTTCAAGGCAAGAGTGAATAGGCATCTTCTAGGCAAGCGCGTTCCAACCTAGACCTCATCATTGCTTTGCACTAAGCATGATTGTCGTCAAGCGCAAGCCTATCTCACAATAAAAAAATAAAAAAAAAGTTCCTGTGGGATAGTATGCTATTTATCTCACGTTTGTTCTTCAATAAGGCGGCAATAGCGCAACGGATCGACGTGATTTTCGCATGGGTATATTTGAGGACCTGGAGAGTGACATAGGCTACTATTTACTTCGGGAAAACAAACAGTTTCCCGGAGACTTTCACACAGTCTGATAGTATAGTCTAGATCTTGGAAAGTAACATAGGCTACTTTATGTCCCGGAAAATCTAATAGATCCCACAGGATAGCATGTTGTTTACAATAGCGTGTTAAAATAATGCTCTGCCCTGTGTCCATAACTGTCCACTGACTAAATATACTCCTCCCTTCTCCTTTGCGGCGTAATGTAATTGTTCCAGTAGTGTCCGATGGACTAATCGGTTACATGCTGCTGCAACTATGCGACATCGTTTGTATAATCAGGAATCTGTATAACGGGTAACCTATAGCATTGTGTTTTCTTTCGTAGATATCGTGAATATTTTTTCGAATATTTTTCATTTTTCGTTCATGAAAAACCTAGCTCTTGCCTTTCGATGAAATACGTCGATACTGAACGTCTCAGTATTCTTCTCCATGGCATCCTCTTGCATACTTAATTTAAATACAGTTTTCTAACAAAAACTCATTTATTGGACCCTTGAGCCACGCGAGCGATGCCGCGGGTAATAGCTATCGTGAATATTTTTTCGAATATTTTTCATTTTTCGTGCATGAAAAACCTAGCAAGACGTATTTCATCGAAAGGCAAGACCTTTCGATGAAATACGTCGATACTGAACGTCTCAGTATTCTTCTCCGTGGCATCCTCTTGCATTCTTAATTTAAATACAGTTTTCTAACAAAAACTCATTGATTGTTCCCTTGAGCCACGCGAGCGAAGCCGCGGGTAATAGCTAGTATTATATAAGATCACTTACAGGCATGGGCTGGTAGTGGTGGAGGGGCGCGGCGAGCAGTTTGGGCGCGTCTTCCGCTTTTTCCTCCTCGCGTCGCTTTAGACACGCCGCTTTAGGGTTCAGGTTACGCTCTGGAAATTAACAAACACATGTCATCAGTATGTATATCTGTGTATATGACCTCGGTGGCGACTAATACAGAGCCAAGAGTCTGTCACGGCGAAAAGGAGATAAATGAGTAACTACCGGTTTGTGGGTACCGGCCGACAGGGGGTGAATGCGTCAGCGCGCCGCTGGACGGCAGACGCCCTCTCGCGTCGGAATCTCGCGAAACGCGTCACCAACAATAGGTGATGATAAGGATAGCCATATGGGCTTCCTATCTGGAGTGAGCGAGACAGCGCGACTTCGCATTTATCGCTGTTGACCAATGCTAAAATCGCACTTCTTATACGAAAACTATGTGTTCGGTAATATTGAAACTTGACTAAAAAGTAAATTTAATCTATAATACTACAAGTCGCAAGTATTAAATTATAGAAAATAATTTCATTTTTGTGCCTTTTGGTGTTGAAAGCCTGGGGTCGTGGGGCGAAGCTGTTAGATCCTTAAAAAAGGATTTCCTTCTAGACGAGACGAGAAGATACATCCTTTTTTAAGGATCTATCTTCTCCTCTCACAGAGTCCACAGGTGACCGGAGGGCTGGCAGCTACCTCGGTCAACATATAAGTTTGGCTATTCAGCGGGGTGACGCAGCCAGCGTTCTCGGCACATTGCCTTATTTCAGCGGTTTGGATAATTTTTTGACAGAACTGAAAATATGTATTGCAGGCAATGTATGTATTGCTTAACTAGATCATGCCTGTGACTTCTTCTGCTTGGAATAAGTTTTTTTTTATTTCCGCTACCATCTTATGCTGCATCATCACTTACCATCAGGTGAGATCGCAGTCAAGGGCCAACTTGTAATGGAATAAAAAAAATAAACTCCTTAACGGCCACGGCCGAAGCCTCCCACCAGGCCAGACCAGGGAAAATTTAGAAATTATAAATTCCTAAATTGACCCTGCCGGGAATCGAACCCAGGTCCCCGTTACTTACGCCGTACATTAAGACAGTGCTCAAAACTGCGTCAGGGAGGTTGTCAATAAATTCAAAAGCAAACAAATAAGTTGAAGTGAAGTTCAGAGGAATATATCCTGATTTCAGTTTTGGTTACATCATTTAGCACGAATAATGCAGAAGTTTCATGATGTTGTGAATATCATATTTAACGCAACGGAAGTAAAATTATAGATTAAAACGAATATTCAAAGTTGACGCGTGAGGCTCGCTCGATTATCTATCTTCACACACTAATTAAGTGCTTTTAATTCAATTAAATCACGTTAAGTCCATTTCTTTCTTTTAATCAGCTTTATAGTCGGTTGTTAAGGTCGTGTGACGTCACACGACCGTAATGAAATTCTTGCAAGCGTAACTTTTTAATTTGTTGAGATATTTCAATAATTCTTTCATATTTTTGTTTTATTTTGTTAGCGCCGCTCGGTGACTACAGATGGCGCTGTATCTGTGAGGCGGCAAAGCAGTCGTTACGCGTGTTTTCCGCCAATGAGAAAAGTTTTCGCTCATGTGCCAGCTATGTTTAATGACGTGACGTCACAATACTGCTTTAGAATATTACATTATAGCAATATGCAACTTCAGTCATAACTGTCACCGTAAGATTGTAAAGACCGTTAGATTATAATATAACGTTTTTTATCTCGATAGATTATAAACTGTCGACAGATTGTGAACCGTAACATACTGCTTACAATTTAACGCGTTATTTTTCGGTAAATTGTAATATATTAGGTATATTAACCCGATAGAACCTAAGTGCCCGTCCTGCGGCCGGGCACTACCTGAATATTCATGTCAAACCCTAACCTAACCTATAGTTCGCGCGCGAGTTGAATGCAGAGTAAATGTATGGTGACACTTACATTTACTCTGCATTCAACTCGCGCGCGAACTGTACAAGAAAGAGACAAGAAAACGTAAAAACAATAAATATTTCATAAATTAATACTCAGAACATTGAACGGTTCACAATCTTTCGACAGTTTATAATCTAGCGGGATAGAAACCGTTAGATTACAATCTAACGGATTTTACAATCTTACGGTGACATAACCATTCGATGCTCAGATTTGACTCGAGTAGCAAGTGTTCTAGAAAGTAGAACTATCCATACCTTGATTGCGAGTGGTTATGGATCTACTTGTTGTTATATTGTTACATTGCAATTAACTTAGTATATTTAATATTTTCTTATGTTTCTTCCTAAATAAATGACCGAGTCTGTGTATATATTGTGAGTTTGCATCTTAAAAACCTTATCCAATACGCAAGTAGGTCTATAACAATTTTGTCTTAATTTTCATGATAAATAAATAAAAAATGGAAACGTGTCCATTGTGCTGACTCCACTAGCTGGTATAGACTGTGATGTAGTTACCTCTGACTTGTTGTTCCAGCGTCATGATGACTTCGACGGCCATATTGAGGATGCCCAGCTTCGTCTGCGGCTTGTCGCTCTTAAGGTGTGTCATACACATGCGCCCCAGCTCCTTTAGCGCTTCGTTTATGTCCCTTATCCTTATCCTGGGCATAAGAGATACTTTGTGAGTGTTTAATGGTCCCATAAGTGTTTTTGTTTCTAACTTTAAAATTAGATTACATGTGGTTTTGTGGGGTCGAGTGTATGCTTTTATAACATTGTACCAAGAGTTTCTGGATTTGCCATTGCATAAATTTAGAGACTGTATGCATAGTATATTATTTGTAACATATTTCTGTTTATGAAAAGAACAACTGCTGAGTTTCTTGCCGGTTCTTCTCAGTAGAAACATTTTTCCGAACCGGTGGTAGATTCTTACGACTTATCATAAGTGGCACAAGTTGTGAAGTGTGTAAATGTGAAAAAAAACTGTTCATTTTCATTTTGTGTTTTTACTGGTCTGCCCCCGTTATGGTATCGTACATACCTAAACGTATGAGAATGAATACACGAAATTGAGCTCTAATTCAATGATGTTATGGTTTATTTTACTTTGACGCCGAACTTTGACGATTTGATCGGCAATTCTTACGCAATCGCACCTCAGATATGCCTAAAATAAAGATTATTTTACTATTTTGTTTAACTTTTATGTTCTCTTCATTAAATTAAGGAAATTAAGGTGAAAAGAATAATAATGCACGGACCGGAGTCAAGTGCATTACTTACTCCTGTGTTAAAGAAAACACACTGGACACGTTATCAAGACGACCTCTATCTCCGAAGGAAAACACCGTGAGGGATGCTGCATATCTCTGATTTCTGATAATTTATGTATAAGTATTGCGGGGCAAATCCAGAATAGTCGAAATGCATTCTGATATTAATGCAGAGATATACAAATAACACCACAAATAATTTTGCTTAATATTTTCAACACTAAGGTTAGCTAAGCACACGGTAGGGTCACAGTATTAAATATTACACATACACAAAAATATTCACTTATATTATACCCCGAAAATCAATTAAACCAGATTTAGTTCCATTTTATTGAGTCCTATTCTTTCTCGTATTTGTGTAAATAACCTTTAAAGAAAATGCATGCTTACAATTCAATTGTGATGGAAAATTAAAACTTAAGTTTAAATTTCATACAAATCGTTAGTTACTCAATACAACATGTGAAGCCTCGATCAATATACTAATTACTACTTATAATAATTTGACCGAATTCAAACTTTCTATCCTTTTCTTACTGAATTGATTAGAAAGAGAAGCATTATGTATATTAGTCAAATGTATAGAATAATTTAGGCGTAGATCTTTATGTACTTTGACGGAGTTAAAGCGAGACAGAATTATGCCTGAGATGTAAACCTGTCTCGTTTTAAGGCAATGTAAAATTAAGCTGTTTAGAACTGTCGTTACGTCACTATTATTTTCTTTCAAGAATACCATGCAAACATTCAAGCGAAAATGCATCGTATTTCCAACGCCACAAAACTCACCTTTCCCTGGCATTGTTGGCTTGCCGCCTCTCTTTCTCGCGCAGCGCTTTGGCTTGAGGGTCCATCTCATCGTCACCTTCGTCGGCGGAGGAGCAACTAGCATGCAAATATCAGCCTTGAGGACATTGGTTTTAATATACTTATTTGTAAATTTCGTTTAACCCTTAGTTAAGTGCTTATAATAACAAGGTGTCAATATACCTATCTATACTATTTTAATCCTGAACCGATTTTGTAGAGTTGGCATACGTTAAGCGATGACGTAATCTAAGGAAAAAAACTCCTTAAGCGGTTAAGGTAAGTTTAATAGATAATAGTGGAAAATAAACAACGAGTCAATTTTAATATTTCAACTTATAAGCATTGCTTCATGGAGTTTCATGTTCTAGACCACACTAGAACATGAAACTCCTTTGGACTAATCTGTGTGGAGATTGGCCGCCGTGGCCTGACCGAATATCCCACTCTCCCACAAAGAGTGAATTTCCCCGGTCCCAGTCAAAAGTCCCATTCGATCTAAACCCGAACAAATGTGAATGATTTTTTTGTCAAATTTTCCATTTTGGTGTGGAACCCTAAAATTGGCTAAAAGAAGCTTACCTCCGAAGCAAAGGCAGCGCGCGAGAGAGCTCGGCCGACCGTCTGTTCCAAAAAAAACAACTTACTGACTAAATGCACAGCACAGCACACACAAAGCATGATGCATCCAGCGCTTGGACGAATTAACCCCGGGACGCGTGATATCGCCCATATTCGCCTTACCCCTCTAGCCGCGAACTGTGGCAGTTTCGCCATTAATTATGATATTGTGTTCTCATAGTGATCGACTTTTTCATGCACTAGTATCAATAATTGAGCGAAAAAATTACAAGATACTCTCCGCTCGCCCCGCAAAAGTTAGTCGAAATTTTTTCTTACGTTTCCAATCCCGTGTTTATTTCATCCAAGATTCAGCGGTAGCACGCGTCACCAAAGTTGAAAACACCCAAATAACTATACGTGACGTAGTACTGAGATAGGGAATAATTAATTCCAATATAGTCCCACAAACTTATGAGTATCTGACTGATAGCGATAGATCTGATCGGTGACAGCGTCGCTAGTAGATATGAAAAATAAAATAAAAAAACTAAAACTTAACAGGCATAAAAATTAGCCACCGGGTCAGATAAGTTTACTCTAAGCAAGGAAGCTGACGGGACGTAGTGTTGGTAAAAAAAAACATTTTCTATATAATGTAAAGTTGCCTTTTCAACTTTTGTGACGTGAAAAGATTAATTTTCTTTAAAAGCAAAGGTGTACGGTGTTAAATATGCAAATAGTAAAAATTTTATTACTTGAAAAATTGATCGACTTAGAAAGACGATAGTAAAAAATTTGGTTAATATTATTTATAAAATGAGCATTTGGTTGCGAACTCGTCAAGTGATAGAAAAGAGAGTGGAGAGAGAGAAAAGAAGTGCGCTAACTTGGAACGGCTGTGATAGTTTAAAATTAAATCTTAATGTTACTACTACCTTACACCAGACAAATTATAAATTCAAAATTAAAATTTATCAAGTCACTTATTGTACGTTGCGTCAGCGTTGCGTTTTACATACTAAAAATCATGGTGCGCTGCGTCGACGCAACGCACTCACGAAGGAACGCAGTCCCCGAGACGAAGCGGGCGGGGAAGTACTCATTGCGACGCCGGTGTAGTAACGCTGCGATGACGCAGCGCCCGTGTGGCCGGCTATGCGTCAAAATATATGCGACTCTCTCTAAACGAAAACTATAATCACAAAAATTACAATCTAGCCTAAAAGATTTTCTACTGAGTATTTTAAACTTATCCTAAACTTAAAAATTAAATATTTGCACAATTACATATAATTTTTATTTTACCTCCAATTTTGAAACAAGTACCTACAATCTAAACACCGAAAAAACACACAGATAAACGAAAAGACAATAGTTAATTTTAGAGTAATAGGTATAATATTTAATACTGTGACCCAGGATTGTTAGAATGACAGAAGCTCTGAAATTATAAATAAATGGTATGTTAGTATGTGTATTACATGATGAGTTGATACAAGATTTGTGCAGTATGCAATAGGAATGATGACAACTCAATCAAATCAGCAACTCTCTACCAAACTTAAAAACGCGCTTCTAGTATGGAAGTTTGTATGAAATACATAGTGGTGACGTCATCAAATTTCAACACAATCTTTAATCTATAGTTCCGTTCGTCTTTCGACTGGATTTCAGGATTAAGCCCCCGAAGTATGGGATAAGTGGTCGTGAGTGTATCGCATAAAATGTATGCAGGATGTGATATCTTATCAAGATATGATATTTTGTGAGGATGATTTTTTGTGTCAGGAAGGTGATCTTTTTGGTGTAGTTAGGTATGGTGCAAGATACAAGAGCCGCCAGGCCTTACTTATTTTATGAGTAACAAAATGTGTGTTATATAATAAAACCTTTTATTGCAGGTCGGAGACCTATATAAAAAGTATATACGATATACTTTTAGTTTTTACGTACCTTTAGCATCTGATACGTAAAAATTGGCCGTAGCCCCAAATTAGCGAGTATGCATACGTTAAATCTACGTAATAAAACTACTATATTAATTGTCACATTTTGTTACTCAGAAAATCTGGCGGCTCTGGGATCGCATTGCCGCGTAGAGTTGTATCGGATAACGGGAGAGAGTTTGGTGTTGTGACGTGGTGTATAGCTACCTCTCTCGCACGTTGTTGGCCTGGCGTCGCTCTCTCTCGCGCGCTGCCTTCGCGTCGGGGTCGAGGTCATCCTCGTCGGCCGAGGAACAGCTGTACCCACCGCAAACGCATCACACGCACGTTAGTATATCACAAGTACCATACGGACCGCTATTTGGTCCATCGTACCAGTGACGTACTGGTACGATGGACCATATAGCGGTATATATAAAATAGTTATTTTTATTCGATGACAAGTTAACAAGACGTTGATGGTGCAAGTCTAACGGCCGGAAATAATAATCAATCTTAAAAAATAGCACTTATGGTATTTTTGCCAATAGCAAAATTTCTAATAACTTTTTAAAGATAGCTTCTCTTGTCATATACTCATTTAAATTACATTATTTTTACAAATGTCAACAAAACACAAATTAAAGAGATATATTATTTCTGTCGTAAAATAGAAACGCACTATGAACTATCCCTAAGAAGGCGCCTTAGAGCCAAGGCCATAGTCTCCCACCAGACCTCACCAGGGGTCATACTGCTAACGCTTAAGGCGCTGTGTGTGGTGAGGGGGGGGTTTCCAAAGCAGTGTATCCATTAAATGGTGGCATATGGAAGATTGAAAAAAATATATGATGTTTTCAAGACCTTAACTCAGATATTGTTTTATCCCAAAACACGATTTAAACAACTTCGCTGCATAAAAAATAAATTCAAACATACCTCTTATTTCTGTTTTCAAGTCAACACATCTCCAAATTGAAAACCTCAATTTACTTGAAAAATATATCATTAAATTCCAAATTCTAAATGACATCCATTGATTTATTAATATTTATTAAAATGTACACATATTTTCTGTTTTCCATTTTTGTCCGGTTTTTCGAGAAGCGCTAGCTCATTTTCACCTCCGCCAGTGTTCGAAAGAACTTCACAGACGATGGATCTGTGCTCCTTTGCTCCAGCGTTTAAATCGATATTTTAAAATGGTTTTCAAACATAACATGAATAAGACTAATGTTTATTCAACATGAATTGACAGAAGACGTGGATATTACAACTTTCGTGAGCTAATCTTCTTTTATATAACTAAAAATACATAATCAAATAAATTATGAAATGTGTTCTCTGACCAAACTTTTGACAGCTCGAAATTATGATGCCGTAATGCGCTATCCATTCGATTTTTGACAACAATCGACTTCATTTACGAAGAAGTTTTAATCGATTTGACACATTGATATTACAACTTTTTGTATTGTTTTATAAACATACCCAGGCGTCTAAATGTCTTTTTTATGTATTAAAATAAATATTTTTGGTGAAGCAATGCTGTAAATGTATATTTTATTATTTGGCAACATCAATAAGGCAGGTCATAGAAACCATCCAACGCCAAAGATGACGCTACTTAAATGACAATCAAGTGAGCTTGTGTTGCAGCTTCGTAATTATTTTGAAAACTATTTTCAAAATTAAAATCGTACTGGTAATTACTAGATTGACATACGAGTTGCGCAATATCGCATAAAAAGGCACGTCGCTTCACTATTAAAAAAAAAAACTCCTGCTGGTTGTAACAATGACGTCTTTTAATATTTCCAAGAAGTAGGTATTATAGTTGTCAAACATCCAATTACTGTCAGAGGGTTCACTGCCATCGCTTAAAGCAGTATTACTTAAAAATGTCGGTTTTATGTCACGTACCTTGAAGGTCCTAAAATAAGGATTATAATTCTAAAAACACGAACGTCAACAATATTAAAACAATACGGATTTAAGCGATAGTAGTTAGTATGCCTCCAGTGCAATTTTTGATATGAATGGAAAATAACAAAACAGTGGTAAGACAGAAAGGAAAACTGAAAATCAAGCATTGCCACTTCAGCTTGCTACTGCCTACTCGTCCGCTCTCATTGGACCAGACCGACCAGATAATATTATTATATCGAAAGCTTGCTGAGTAAGAACCTAGTAGTGTCTCAAATACTTCAAATAAGTGCCTATTGCAAGTTTTATTACTAATTGATTGGATATTAGATACCCTTAGGGTTTCGTTTCTGGGACCCGGGAGTTAGAAATTTCCGGGAAATACGTCGTTGGTTTTTTTTGTGATTTCCCGTTTTTGTGTACTTATAATTCTCCCTGACTACTAGGGCATGCATTCGGTGCTGTGTTTGAGTACCGGGAAATTTTGGACCGATATTGGCAAGGAACCGGGAATTCCCGGGACTTTCGATACTTTCGATACTACCTTAAATTATCACAAAAACACGGCTAAGACATTACAGAAAGTATGAAATAGACCAAATATTACAAAATTCACACAGGAATATACTGAATATTACTATTCATTAGGCATTATACAAAAAATTATCGCATAATATTTCACACAGGACTGTAAATTCATGATTTTTTCATGTACTTGTACCATAACTCGCTTCGTTACAAATTTCAAAGTTTTATTGTAGTTCATAGGTTTTACAGAGATTGCGTCTTGTATGAAAATACACTTTGAAAAGTTGAAATTTTTTTTATCGTGATACGCTCATATGTAACTACTTTTATAGCAATTAGAAGCCAGTGCAAATATAAATTTACTACATCAAGCAGTTTATGAGAAACAAGCCTTGACACACGGACAACAAAGTGATCCTTTACGGGTCTTTTTTTATAGACAGGCGTACGTAGTAACCTCACCTCAAAGAATTACAAATGTTAATCTAAATCAACAATATTTTCCAACCCATACTCAGTATTCCCAAGAGAATCTCGTGAAGATGTTACTCTCTCCTATTCTGTGCCGTTTTTTGGTTTTGCCGCACGCTGATTTGGTCTCTACAATTATATTGGATATGGTACCTCTTAGTATTTTTGGTATCCATTCACCGTCCTCCCCGTACGTATGGAGGATCCTAGGATCGAGGACCCTAGGATTTTCTAAAGACGTTTCCTATCAGCCATAAAGAGTCTCGTTACTGCTGCGTTACTGTCCAGGATTCACATCCATACATAAAGATTGGACTGTTCACAGTCTTGGTTTTTACATAACATTGTATGGAGAACTCCTGAGCATCTTAGGGAATTATGGATACGGATATCCATATTTTCTTTCCCTCTGCTATTGGTATAATTGACAGTGGAGTCAAAAAACAAAATTTAGTAGCCTCGGGCTTATGAGGTATAATTTATATTACAGTCTATCAATATTTTCCTGTCAATCTTCATGTGAAATTTATGAAAGTAACGATATAATTAACAGAATATAGCATAATCTACTGTAATTTATTATGGCTGAACAAATTTTATTCCAGTGACAGATCCATCAATTCATTGATCTTCAAAAAAGCTCTTCTCTGCTGGTAAATAATACTTACCAGAAAGACTAACATACGAAACTGTACGAAGTGGCAGTAAAATAATCGTTATAGCCAAAGTAAAAATAGGGGGTTTTAAACTAATACCTCGAATATATAATACCCCTATTATATAATAGTCGTAGTAGGTACTTTTGAGTATTTTGAACTCTTTATTCTTTATTTTGTACTTAAATTATGTAAAATGTCGTCTATAAAATATAAGTAGAACTTCCAACCAATGTATAGTATGTTAAATCACATTGTAAGAATGATTATAAGTAACAATTTTTTTTTAGCGTTTTGTCTTCTTCGATTCTCCCTTTCTGATATTTTATCTCACCTCGGATATTTTTCTTGTTCTAGATTTTACGAGCTCCAAGTGTTATTTTCTTATATATTATTGTTTGAACTTTTAAGAGTCCCTATTTAATTTCTCTATATGACGCCTTGTTATTTCACCAGATGTCAGCGCCATTGTTACACCTGAATAATTTAATATATATAATACTCGTTTCCAATGCAAAACTCGGGGCCGTAAAAGCTTAACCGTGTACAAACCTTTAGAAATCCATTGAGTACCAATTTGTTCAATTGACTGACAATTTCGAAAGAGTTAATTAAAGGACCGTAATGAATTCACGGCAACAATATTTTCTTGCATTGTATTTCAAGAATTTAAATATTCTGAATTTTCTCTGGTCTGGCCTGGTAGGAGGCTTCAGCCGTGGCTAGTTACCAATTACCACCCTACCGCCAAAGACGTGCAGCCAAGCTATTTAGCGTTCCGGTAGGATGTCGTGTAGAAACCGATTAGGGATATGGACTAGGGTTTAATATAACTGCCATATCCCAAACAGGTTAGCCCGCTACCATCTTAGACTGCATCATCACTTACCATCAGATGAGATCGCAGTCAAGGGCTAACTTGTATTTAATTTTAAAAAAAACTGGATATAAGGTACATAAAAGTAGCAATACCTATTTTTAAAAAAATCCCGATTCTCGGGAATTCCCGGGAATCGGCCAATTTTATTCCCGTTTCCTTGAGTTGAAAATTTGCCGTTCCCGAGATTTATTTTTAATTTTGATTGAGTGGGATTTTTAAAAAGTTAATTTGTTTAGTTTCACCCAACCGAAGTCCAGTTAATTAATATAATAGGTTTTGCTTCGGACATAATATTGTCAATCAAACTTATAATTTTAGAGTACGGAAACAACGTACAAATTTGAAATTTTACATAAATTGGCTAATTTGCGGTTTTGGCTCTTACGAAGTTCTACCATATAGATAATTCTGTATGTAAAGATAAAAAATTGTAATCATGACACCAAAATTGTATGATTTTCTTCGTTTTTTATTTTTGAGTATTTTTCAAACACTGTAAATAATACTATGTGTCTGCAAAAGACTAGAAATTGATTTCAATGATCAATTTCCAACATCTTTTTGCTATTTAAATTTTTGAAATAACATCTGTATTTCTTGTTTCTGACAAAAAATGAATATCAGACTCTTAGTCGGTAAGTACATTGTATATGCGTATGATATTGATTTATGCCACAATTATACTTGTAATTAACTCACGTAAGTAGTTTATACCCATATATCAACACTTGCTGGCAAGCTTAGTTCTGCTGCTTACGCTGTCAGAAAGATTCGACAGTTAACTGACATCGAAACTGCCAGGATCGTATATTTTGCTTATTTCCATAGCATTATGTCTTACGGAATCTTACTGTGGGGTAAAGCGGCAGATATTCAAAAAATTTTTGTACTACAAAAAAGGGCAATACGAGCAATTTATAATTTAAAACCGCGTGATTCACTTAGAGAGAAATTTAAAGAAATTGGTATTCTAACAGTAGCCTCGCAATATATTTACAGTAATATAATTTTTGTAAAACAGCACATCCATAATTATAAAAAAAAATGCGATCTGCACGATAGGCCAACTAGAGGCCGTAATAAGCTCGTGACTCCATCGCTCCGCCTCAAAAAAGTCAGAAGGTCATTCGTGGGAATGGGCATTATTTTCTATAACAAAGTTCCACAACCTATTTTGGACTTGCCAATAAATAAATTTAAGAAATCCATTAAAAGTATGCTCCTGAAAAAAGCTTATTATACTGTTGAAGATTATGTAAATGATAGAGGAGCATGGATTTGATCGCTCCAGCAATGCTGGGGACAGCGGTTACTTATTATAAATTAGTGTTTGAGTATTAGTATTCAATTCGATGCTTTGATACGGGTAGACTGAGTATGTCACGCTCTCTTTAAACATTTCTGTGGTGGTGTCGTGTGGTGCGGGTGGTTACGTTCCCTCAAATATGGTCGAGCGAAGCAATGGCTGGATCATGCGTCATGCTCGTGAACGGGTGCCACCGGCGGGAATGGGGCTACTTTCTGTCTGCCCGTCTTTGACATGAATTGAATAAACAAATTTAAGAAATCCATTAAAAGTATGCTCCTGAAAAAAACTTATTATACTGTTGAAGATTATGGAAATGATAGAGGAGCATGGATTTGATCGCTCCAGCAATGCTAGGGACAGCGGTTACTTATGTACACATTGATATAGTAATTGTAAATGAATTATTTAAAAAAGAGCAACCACCGAGTTTCTTGCTGGTTCTTCTCGGTAGGAATGGCATTCCGAACCAGTGGTAGATTCACTTGACGATTCAAAAGTACTTGTAAAAGTTTATTTGAATAAAAAAAGATTTGATTTGATTTGATTTGATTTGATATGTAAATAAGATACTTATGTAACTCTAGATGATGCCCTCGACTTCGTCCACATGGATTAAGATTTTTTGACTCCCGCGGTAACTGTTTAATTTTCCAGGATAATGGTTCCGGGTAGCCTATGTCCTTCTCCGGGATGTAATCTATCTTTGTACCAAATTTCATCAAAATCGGTTGAGTAGTTGGGCCGTGCAAGCGTAGCAGACAGACAGACACACTTTCGCATTTATTATATTTTGTATGGATATTAGTATGCTGGGCTAGCTAATGCCCGCGACTTCGTCCGCGTGGTTGAAGTTTTTTTTATTCCCGCGGGAACTCCTTAATTTTTCGGGATAAAAAGTCACTCTCCCTCAACTATACCCACGCCAAAAATAACGTCGAACCATTGCTCCGTTGCGGCGTGATTGACGGGCAATTCAATTAACAATCACACTTTCGCATTTATAATATTAAGTATTAAAATGGATTTGCACACGATATGCGATTTACAATAGGTATTTTGTCAATTACCTACTCATGTAAGAGACTTTGGTAGGTACGTGATTTACTCACTTACGTTATTCTATCAATTTCACAAATTTTGAGTTACCGTGTTTTGTCATCCGAGGGCATCCGTGACATGCTATGACAAGCGCGCGAAAATAATGAAAACCGCGACGGGAGCGCCACCCGGCCGAAGTGGGCATAACTGACGTGAGGGGTGACGACTGAGGAGAGCCAACCTCTCGATTTGTGTTTTGATTTTAAGAGCTGACAGCGCCTTAAAGCCATATTGTTTTATTATTGCTGACTTTCGTGATTGAGAATTGTAAAGAAAGTCAACTTTTACGATGTTACGTTCCTAAAACAAGTTCCTTAGTATTTATGAGTAATATTGCTTAAGCATTTCTTTAAGCGTTTCAGTATGGCCCCAGTGACAATTTAAAATTAAGTCCCAAACTGCCCACAACGGGAATTGAGGACGAGACCTCTTACTAGATACTTTACAATACATTGCGCGAATAAGAGATCATAAAACCTATAGTCAAGAGCTAACTTGTAGTGAAAAAAAAAGTGCACATAAGAGATTAAGGGCCATTTTCGCAATCTTGGCAATTGTAAACCTAAACTGACAAATAAATCTGAAATTTTCACAGGATTCCTATACAACATCTGTCGAAATTTCAAATTTATTTGTAGTTTACATGTTTAATAGTCTAAAAATTAACATATGTAAGCTGAGCTTTGCATTTGTGTGAGTTTCAATGTAAAAAGCAAATTAATCCAGGTTAAACCATGTATGGGTTACTCTATTGGCAAGGGAAACTAACTACTACACTATATCGTCGCTATATTCATTGTAGTTGGGTATTGTAGGGTGCACTACATAATAATATGATAATAGATGGCGCTGTTAGATCTACGACATAAACACTACAGAGTCCGAACAAAGTACTCACGTTAACCAATCAAGTGCCGCCGCCTGAATCACGATTACGAAGTTCTTTTTGAATTGTAATATAGAAGTTCCAACCTTTTGCATTTGGGTATAAATTTTATCCAATAAAGGAAGACAACTTTCTAATCGTCGTTGTAGTGTACCTTTAGGCGTTAGAGTGAGATTCTTCACATTCTAACGGTATTTTTTTTTTATTCTTCTAGAATGAGAAAAATGGAAAAGTCTTAGTTTCGTGTTTTTATACTGTGATATGATTAACCATAGTTAAAAATAAAGATACTGGTTTTATTGTTTTTTTTTAGTTTTAAAAAAACGGCTTTTTTATATATATTTTTAAACCATAAAGAAGAGCGATAACCTTTTTAACTGTAATCTATTGCTTTATTTCGTAACGATTTGAATGACGTACTGTGTTTACGTAGCTCGTACAAGTAATATGAGATATATGTATTTATATTTGCGATTTTGCAATTCGGCACCACCCACGTGACCGTCCGCAGATTCGCCGAATCCGCGAATAGCGGTTCCCGGTAAAAGGGCTAAAGTTATGATGTGTCGGGGGTGTGCTACAAAAATGCTCATACGAATGCCGGGCTCAGCTTACGCGTCTCGGACTGCACGTCAGTAAAGGTACTCACTACCGTCGCGAGCGCTTGGAGCCGGGTCCCTTAGCGAGCGCGTCCGCGGAGCCGGACGATGACGGCTTCGAGTCCAGACCTGAGTCCGGCGGCTCTTTGCGTTTCTCTGTGGAAAAGGAGAACAAAATTATATAGATTATAGACAACCGAGCTGATGCTCTGTGGAATAAGTTTGTTTTGATTTCCGCGGAAACTCGTTAATTTTCCGGGACAAATAAAAATTGGCAGTCATAATAGGGACTGCCGATAGAAGTTAAAACGAATATTTAAATATATTTTTTTCTAACTTAAAAAAATAATAATAATAAAAATATTTAAAATATAAACCTTAAAACTAAGACATTAAAGTTTAATTACGAATGTACAATATTTATACTAAAGACCTTTTGTCTTAAGAAGAACTTTCTTCTTCCACATTTTACCCCCTACCAAAAAGTGCTCAACGCGCCTAAAGAAGTTTTCACTTCAAAAAGTAGCCATGTCCACTCTCCAGGTCCTCAACTATACCCATGCAAAAAATCACGTCGATCTGTTGCTCTGCTGTTGCGGCGTGATTAAAGGATAAACCGACAAATAAACACTTTCGCATTTATAGTATTAGTATGACTGTAAAGAAAGAAAGTGCGTCGATATTGTATTACGTCAAAACTATGTATTCCTTATAAACTTCCACACTAGAAGCGCGTTTTTAAGTGTTGATTGAGTTGTCATCATCCCTATTAGGATCCTATTGTTAGTTTGACCGCATTGATAACGTGCACTCACTGGTGTTGGGCAGCAGATGTCTCTCCATTTTGACGGGCGGCTCCGTGTGCAGGTGGGGCAAAGCACCCGCCGGGCCCACTCGACTCACTGTGAAAAATATATATTTTTTAATTCCACTACAAGTCCTTGACTGCAATCTCACCAGGGGCCATAGCCATATTGTTTCATTATTGCTTAACAATAGCAATCCACTGAGGGCTTACTACCATCACTTAAAGCAATATTATTCTAAAATTGACGTTTTACATGACGTACCTTGACGTCCCTAAAATAAGGATTATAATACTGAAACAAGAGCGTCAACAATATTAAAATAATACTGCTTCAAGCGATGGTAGTAAGCCCTCTGATATGCGTTGTCACAACTATGCAACTAGAAAATGTGTCTGTCTGCTTCACTTTCACGGCTTATCTATTCAACCATATTTGATGAAATTTGGTATAGGCATAGTTTGTATCCCGTGGAAGGACATAGGCTACTTTTTATACCGGAAAATTAAGGAGTTCCCGAGGGAATCTAAATAAACCTAATCGACGCGGACGAAGTCGCGGCGGCATCGTCTAGTAATTTATAATTTTAGTATGGATCTACAGTAGTAATCGTAGTCTTTTAGTAGCAATCGCAGTTCTAAAAAATTGCTTTTAGATAAAACATCGATATATATTATGTAGGTACTAGATGGGCCCTTTCATAAAAAAGAAGTTGGGCGTCCGACTTGTAGAGCGCACTCCACACCTGTATAGCCCTGTCCTTATCCCCGCCATAGCGCCGTCCCGCTTTTCAGACTAGATGGCGTTAGTAAAATAAGAACACATTCTTTGTTTGACACGGCCTGCCTTTGTAAATTGAGGTCGTTGAGATAAAACGAATAAATATCATACCTGGCGGAGGCTGGTGCGGATGGTGCACATCCTGAGGATACAGCTCTGGCGCCTCCGCGTGGTTGCGGAGCACATTGATAGCGTCGTCCAATCGCTCTTCCATCCGCGCACCCTGCGGGAGAAAAGGTTATGTTATTGTAACACTAAAGGATGGTATTGTAGGGACACATAATATACCTAATACCTACATGATAATATGACAACAGATGGCGCTGTTAGATCTACGACGTAAACTCGACGCATCGCGGGCAAAGTACTAACGTTAGCCAATCGCGTGCCGTCGCCTGAATCACGATTACGAAGTTCTTTCGGAATTGAACTATATATAGAACTTTCAACCAGCTGGGATCCCCGAGCATGACGCCGGCTCGGAGGAAGATCTTCCTATTGTCTCGGCAAACATAAACTTACGCTCCCGACAGTGTAATAACTTACACTACTGTATATTAGAAATATGTATACCTGCTTATTATAATGTTTTTTTTTTAGAGCAACTGCTGAGTTTCTTGCCGGCTCTTCGCAGTAGAATCTTCTTTCCGAGCCGGCGGTACAGTCAAAACATGACGTAACACCTGTATGTCTTACATTTTATAAATAAATTGAGTATTGTAAATTAGTAATATAGTCTAGCGCTTGGCTGCAATCAGACTAAATGTGAAAATGCTTGCGATTGTAATTTGATTTTTTTAATCACATATCTATTATATCACAGTTTGTATAATGTACAGCAAAATTTGTTTATTACTGCAGTTACTAATAAAAATAAATAAGCTAAAAAAAGAGGGGGACAGATTTATACATGCTTCGCACTAACACTCGCTGGGTACAGTATTACCATGCATTTAAAACATAAATTACACAAAATACCTTCAAGCACTGCATCAGAGTGTCACCTGTCCGCCATCAATTTGATGTCATGCTTTAAATGTGAACGGTCAAAGTGATGCCGGGTCTCTAATCTCTATACAGAGTCCTGCATAGCCACATCCCCAAGAAGATCGAGAAGTGTGTACGTCCACAGGCTGGTATGGATCCATGTGACTCACCCCAACGTCGGAATGCTCTAGCAGGAAGACCGTCTCTATCCAGAGTCCTGTATAGCCAAATCCCTAATAAGAAAAACAGAAGAAGTGTGTACGTTCATAGGCTGGTATGGATCCATGTGACTCACCCCAACGTCGGAATGCTTTCGCAGGAAGACCGTCTCTATCCAAAATCCTGCATAGCCACATCCCCAAGAAGAAAAAAGAAAAAGTGTGGAAGTCCACAGGCTGGTATGGATCCGTGTAACTCACCCCAACGTCGGAATGCTTTCGCAGGAAGACCATCTCTATCCAGAGTCCTGCATAGCCACATCCCCAAGAAGAAAGAAAGAAGAAGAGTGGAAGTCCACAGGCTAATATGGATCCGTGTAACTCATCCCAAAGTCGAAATGCTCGCGCAGGAAGACCGTCTCTATCCAGAGTCCTGCATAGCCACATCACCAAGAAGAAAGAAAGAAGAAGTGTGGACGTCCACAGGCTGGTATGGATCCATGTGACTCACCCCAACGTCAGAATGCTCGCGCAGGAAGACCGTTTCTATCCAGAGTCCTGCATAGCCACATTCCCAAGAAGAAAGAAAGAAGAAGTGTGGACGTCCACAGGCTGGTATGGATCCATGTGACTCACCCCAACGTCGGAATGATTTCGCAGGAAGACCGTCTCTATCCAGAATCCTGCATAGCCATATCCCCAAGAAGAAAGAAAGAAGAAGTGTGGAAGTCCACAGGCTGATATGGATCCGTATAACTCACCCCAACGTCGAAATGCTCGCGCAGGAAGACCGTCTCTATCCAGAGTCCTGCATAGCCACATCCCCAAGAAGAAAGAAAGAAGAAGTGTGGACGTCCACAGGCTGGTATGGATCCATGTGACTCACCCCAACGTCGGAATGCTCTCTCAGGAAGACCATGGCCTCGTCTAGCTGCCGCTGCTCGGCCGGCGCGCCCTGGGCATCGGTTACCGTTACCGCGCGAGCTCCGGAGCTAGCTAGCCGTACATATTTGTAGGGGGGAAGGGGGTAGCACGTGGTTTTAGGGTCCCGTACCTCAAGAGGAAAAAAGGAACCCTTACAGGATCACTTCGTTGTCCGCCTGTCAAACACCTTTTTCTAGGGAACGCGTGGAGATATCAAGTTGAAATTAATATCAAATACTTAGGTCAACGTGGTGATTGATATCGTTACAATGAATCGTTATGTTGAAAATTGATGACTGAAATTATCATATCTGAAGGCGGGAAAGGGGCTAACTAAATTTTGACGCTGAGATCTTATCAGAACAAAGGTGAAGGAGGAATTTATAGCTTCAAAGTAGAAACTGTGAAGAAGGAAGGCGAATTTGTTTTTTTTTTACTGTGTCAAATTACGTGAACAATAGCGGGAGGAATTTATTTATATTTTTTTAATATTATAATTATTTACATTTTAAGCTCCTTGCAATCAGTCAAGAGTTGTAGCAAACACACGAAAAAAAAATCACGACAGTTCTAAACTAATGACTAACTACAAATTACAAAGATTAAGGCAACAGCTACTTTTTATTTACAAAAAAATATATAAAGAACGGCTATTAGCTCCACGCTCGCTATTAAAAAACACAAAAAAAAAACAACATAAAAAAAAACGGTGTGAGCGCTGCAAAATGCCTGCTTTCTGCGAAACAAACTTTATTGAATTATTTAGATAGATTCAAAAAAATTGCCACACCATTTTTTCTTTTTAGACACAACATCAAAAAGAAAATTAACTGAATCAAACATAAATTTAACAAAAAAAAACTAAAACAACTCAATGATAAATTATTCAATGACTGAAATATTAAGGGCCTTCACAATCGGCAAGTAAATCTTATCTGACGAATAAAAACTTTGACAAAATTTTGACAGGATTCCTATGAATCCTGTCAAAATTTGTACTGTTTGTCACCTAAGGCTTGGCGATTGTGAGACAGGCCCTGATTCTTGTTTTCAAAATATAGTTAGTTACATTCATGCGAGGGGATCATGCCAAATAGTAAAAACGATATGCGAAAACATTAAATAAGATTAAGTTCGAAAATGTAATAATTTAAAACGATTTAAAATTAGCACCAAATCACCGCAACAGGGTAGATGAATTCATTGTTGAATATTTTCGTTTATTATAATATAATATATCATTTCGTAAATGCGAAGGCAACTCTTTACATAGGCCTATTGCGCATTACAAGAAAATTTCTCTTGTCTTGTATTTTTTCTTGTCTTATCGGACACGCGCATACAAAATATAATATATAATTTATAAGACACAATATATTTTCTTATAATGTGCAATAAGGCTTAGAGTACTTGTGATCTCTTCAATTATGACAAAACTTTAAATCGGCGCATCCCCAAAATATGGACAAAATATGATACTTTTTAACCCGGAAAATAAAATCCATGATTCTTTGAAAATAAATTAAAATAAAAAATTTGAGTCATCTACTTTATTGCGATTAGGGTCGTCAATTGCATCTAGGAAATCAATTTCCATGATACAGGGGCCATACTGCCAACGCTTAAAGCCATATTGTTTCATTACAGTTGACTTTCGTGTTTTATAGAATTATAATCCTTATTTTAGGAACGTCAAGGTACGTGTGACATCAAACTGACATTTTGAGTAATATTGCATAAGTATTGCTTTAAGCGTTGGCAGGAAGGCCCCAGAAGTTCGGAATTTTCAGGGTTAAACCCAGGGTTGTTTTCACAATACTCACCATGACAGGCGGAAAAACCACATGCTGGTGTCCGTTGGGTATAACGGGTCCGGGGATCGGTGCGTGGGGGGTGGACGCTGTGGGGGGCGAGGACACTCCCGTTGATACCCAGTTCGCTTGCTGGAAACCATATAGTTTTGTATTAAACACTTTGCTGTAAAAGTGAAAACAAAAAAAAAGTGTAATTTATTGTAGAGATGGGAAATTAAGACTCACAATTATTACGAAATAGAAATGAATAACAATACGCATATTGGCTCTATTCTAGCCACACGCACAGCAATCTCCAAAAATGGCCGTAGGACGATAATAGAACTAGCTGGACAGTTGGATATTTAAAATACTTTAAATTAACATTAATTAGGTATTTTGTAATGTACATTTCGTTCGTTGAGAATATTGGAGTCTATGGTTACTGATCTGTCGGGTGCTAACGCTAGAAATACACTACTGTGACGCATCACAAGTCTATCTATCTGTTTCACACATAAGACATACGTAAGAGAGAGACACGACACACGGCTTTAGATGAATTCCTGTGTCGTGTCAATCTCTAACGTATGCCTAACTAGCTGATGCCTGCGACTATGTCCGCGTGGATTGAGATTTTTTGGATCGCGGGGACTCTTTAATTTGCCGGGATAAAAAGTAGCCTTAATATTATTCCAGACAATAATCTAACTCTACGCTAGATTTCATCCAGATCCGTTCCGTTCTGACGTGATTGAGTAACAAACATCTATATAGCCACGCAATGCGATTCTCGAATAAGGCTCAGCGAAAACGGGCTACCGACGGCTAGCGACAAGCAGTTAACATTATTTTTCATACTTTCTGTATAGACTCGCCGCATACGCGTGGTCGGTGGTCAGCCGCGCACTACAGTAGTGATTAGTAGCGCAACAGCTAACGGTGTCTATTTGCGCCGAGCCTGAGGTGCATTGTTGCCACCGACCTGTCCGTTGTGGTGTGGATGGTGTTGGTGATGCGGCGAGTGTTTGAGCGGCGGGTAGAGGCGCGCGTGCAGCGGCGGCGGCGAGTGCACCGGCGTCGACGGCGACGACCCGTAAGACGATAAGCTGCCAGCTTCGCCGCCCGCGCCAGGAGTACTCGCCGCGCCCGCGTACATCTACACAGCGAGCGACAAGCTCTTCAATATCACCCTCCCATATGCCTCCAATATGCGGATACAACCAAGGAACAAGAAACTTAATCAATGCAAAATTGCCCGCGCCCGTCGTGTTCGCCGCACCCTCGTACATCTGCACACCGAGCGACAAGTTTGAACAATCTACCTCCCATATGCCTCCGAAATGCGGAGACAACCGAGGAACAAGAAACTTAATCCATATTAATATTATAAATGTGAAATTGTCCGCGCGCTAGTGTGCTTGTAGCACCCGCGTACATCTGCACAGCGAGCGACAAGCTCTTCAATATTACCCTCTCATATGACTCCAACATGCGGAGACCACCAAGGAAACTTAATCCATACTAATATTATAATTTTCTTTTTCATAGCAAGATAAGGTTGTGCTTGACGATAATCATGCTTATGGAAAGCAAAGCAATGATGAGGCCTAAGTTGGAGCGCGCTTGCCTAAAAATGCCTATTCAATCTTGCCTTGAAGGTACTCAAGTCATACTTGGCAGTCAAGTAGTTAAGTCATACATAAATGCGAAAGTGCCCGCGCCCTTGTGTACTTGCCGCTCCACCGTACATTTACACACAAGCGTCAAGTTCTTCAACATCCATTCTCCTATATATCTCGGATATAATAACGGCGACCTATCACCAGAGAGATTGGCCATCGGCGCGGGAGATTTTATAGTGCACAAGTGTGTGCGCACACACAGGTGCACTCTCTATTCCTTTACTCTCATAACTCTCATCAACTTCCTAACTTCGGGCCAGTACTGAGAATTTCTAGTCAGAAAAACCCAACACTTGTTGTGGCCCGATCCGGGACTCAAACCCAGGACCTCGTCAGCCGCAGTCGAACATGCTAACCACTAGACCAGCGATGCAGTCTCGGATATACGGAGACAATGGCCATGGCTGCATGTGCGGTTTGACGATGGAGACCGTTATAGCAGTTGACGTCTATTGGTTGAAACATCCGAATAGCTGGCAAAGTATTAAGTAATAATAGGAAGCGAGTGACAGTCGGTAGTGAACTCACCGGCTGCATGGGCGGCTTGGCGACGAGCATGGGCTCGCTGGGCGAGTGCACGGGCGCCGCCGCCCGGAACGACGACATGGGCGGCAGCGGCAGCTCCGCACCGCCCGCCGCGCCCGCGTCCGCCGCCGGCGCGCCCGCTATGCCTGAAACCCATCACATTAGCTGCTTTAGATTCATATGAAAATGCTAGCCCGCGACTCCGCGACTCCGTTCGCGTGGAATCCATACTTAATATTATAAATGCGAAAGTGTGTCTGTCTGTATGCTACGCTTTCACGATCTTTTCAACCGATTTTGATGAAATTTGGTGTAGTGGCATGTCCCTGGGGAAGGCTACTATTATTTATCCCGTAAACTAAGTCCAAATCAGAATATATTTATTCAAAGTTGGTACTTACACAGTACACATGAATGATGACATGATGGTGATAATACTAACAACGGTATCTTAAAACTAAAGCTACGAGTCTTCACGAACGAATTTCGGCCACGACGGCCTATCTTTAGAGAGATTAGCCATCTGCGCGGGAGATATTATAGTGCACAAGTGTGTGCGCATACGCAGGTGCACTTTCTGTTCCTTTATTCTCATAGCCCTATCGGACGGAAAATCCGACACGAGCGGAGAGAGATCAGGCGCAGGATCGACGATAGTCCTACCACCATGTACTGTTCTGTTGCCACACCCAAACTGGGTATCCATAGCATTCCTTATTTACTAATGACTATAATATGTTAATTAAGAAATAATGTAACTATGGAATTGCAACTAATAAAGAAATTGAAATTGACAGCCTAACGTGGTCTTCGAGGCACGGGGCTGAAACACTTTCAAACCAACTTCTTAACTCCGGGCTAGCGCTGAGAATTTCTTGTCAGAGAAACCCAACAACGAGTGAATAAATAAATCTGGCGACCTCACCTGGCGACGTGGCGTAGGGGTCGTGGTGGTAGGGCGGCGGCGGCGGCGGCTGGTAGTAGCCGGCCGCCCATTCGCCGCCGTAGTAGGGCTCCTGGTAGCCGGCGCCGTTGCCCGCGCCCTTCGGCGACGCGTACCGGCTCGGCGAGTCGTGCCCGAACTCATCGCTGCCATACTGGAAAGGAGAGAAAGAAGACAAGTTAGTTAAACTACTTTTAAACTTTCCGCAGCACGGGTCTTCTCGGGTCAAGTCAGGGTATAATAACCGCCGCGTAAGTTGAACTCTGCGCAGAAACACATTTCGGGTGTCAAACGATGTGAGCCGCGAGGGGCCGCGCGTTACAATACCCCTCGCTCCCCCCGCACATGCTCCGCTCGGCCCTGTAGTACGATGTACCTGCGCAGACGACCGCCATTTTGGGTCAACATACAGGACGCGATTTATACGGGCATGGCAAACAGATCACACAACCAACAAATTAACACTACATGCCGCTGCAGTGTCTTCAATCATTCGCCATAAAGTCCGACTCTGAATCGCGCTAACGACGTTTTAATTACCGAGCACTATATAGTGTACGCGCGAGTAGTTCCAAGACAAAACGGTTGGACCAGCTGAATCCCCGAGCATAACATAAGACCTGAAGAAATCGTTATATTGGTAACTAAGAGTACATCATCTGGTTGGTGAAACTTTAAACTCCTAGTTTCCTGTGTCAGCTTAAAGAAGATTTAAGATTCTAACTGAAAAGGAGACCGAAAGAAGTATATTGCAAGAATCGCCCCAACAGTGTTTTGCACGAATACTCAAGGATGCTAGAGGAGTGAATAAACAGTGTTAGTTTAAAAATCTACATCATACTTATCTATATTCACCAAAAATCTAAGCACTATAATAATTATTCAGCTCTGTTTTTGGTATGCACAGTCTTCGACACATTGGATAGTGTAATGTCATTCTAGATCAGCCATTTTTTTAAGACTTCGTCAGCAAGGAAGTTATTTTTGTTTTATAAGTTTCATCAATTTCATGTTTCGAAGTCATGGCCAGGAGATACCCTAATCTGATAATGTAAAGCTCATTAGGAAAGTCATCGTCTGTGTAATCTATGACGTAAGCGCAAATCAAATCATCCCTGATATGTGATAACTGTTGCCATTTCTTTCAATTAATAATATTGATAATAATAACATATTGTATGAAAATTTAAGCGAACCCAGGACTTCATTTTCCGCAGTTGAACTTGCTAACCACTTGGACTAGACTAACGAGGCAGTTACCACAACTAGACAGGCATGCAGGCATACTTACTGACATAGTATTAAATGTACGGCTCAAACGGCTGATTCTAAAAACTTGAAATTTTATATACACGCTGGAGATCGGTGGCGGTGTTTCACCCCCGTGCCTCAGAGAGCACGTTAAGCCTTCGGTCCCGGTCCCGGTCACTAACATGATAATAGTTGTTAAAGCCCGCCAACCCGCATTGGAGCAGCGAGGTGGGTCTAAGCTTTAATTCCCTCTCTCCTATGAGCGTAAAGGCCTGTGCCCAGCAGTGGGACGTTAATGGGCTGTAATGGTGGTGGGGGTGGTGGTTGGAGATCAATAACTTAGAGACCTATACAACTTATTAATAAACTGACATCAGCTATTTATTATCCATTGAAAGTTTGCTATAAAAATATATTACTTTAATTTGCATAGTAAACCTTCAATGGATGAAAAATATAGTTATGGCAGTGGCTTTCACTCTTTGATAGCCACGGTGTGCCACTGATTTAATTTCTATTTAATTATTATCATCGTCATCATATCTAATCAGTACGAACGCGATAAAATTTTATTTTGTCACCGGAAATGCGTAACGCAGTTTTGGTTGAAAGAACTCTGACCTTGAACTTGCGCTGAGGGTAATTTATTGACAAATATTTAGGGCCGGTGTCCATTAAGCTCTTTTTTAAATTCCACTATAAGTTAGCCCTTGACTGCGATCTCACCTGATGGTAAGTGATGATGCAGTCTAAAATGGTAGCGGGTTAATTTGTTGGGGGTACAGCAGTTATATTAAACCCATACTCCTAGTCGGTTTCTACACGGCATCGTACCGGAACACTAAATCGCTTGGCGGTACGTCTTTGCCAGTAGGGTGGTAAGTGGTAACTAGCCACGGCCGAAACCTCCCACTAGAGATGTGATTCGGCTCGATAATTCGCCACATATATGTATATGTCACCGTAAAATTGTAAAAACCGTTAGATTATAATCTAACTAGCGAGATTGTAAACTGTCGAAAGATTACAATTTATCGCATTATTTTTCGGTAGATTGTAAATTGTATAATCTGTTAGGTATATTAACAGAATAGAACCTAAGGCACTACCTACCTGATTATTTATGTCGAACCCTAACCTATAAGAAAGAGACAAGAAAACGTAGATACAATGAATATTTCAAAAATTGTCACTCAGATCATTGAACGGTTTACAATCTTGCGACAGTTTACAATCTATTTCAATTTTACCATTGAAATAGATTGTAAACTGCAGCGTTAGATTACAATCTAACGGTTTTTACCATTGAAATAGACTAAGATTCTACATCAATGGTTTTTACAATTTTACGGTGACATATATATTATTATTTACAAGCGCAAATAAATGTCAACTCCCTTCAAAAATTGTCCTGTAACCGATTGCCTATAAGTTCGGAGCGGCTCTAGAGAACAATAGGTAAGATATCGCCTTATAGATGAAAAGTCGAAAGTGGAGCGAGTACTAATACCTACTAGTGGGTAAGGTAGGCACTGGGTAGGTGTCCATTTTCCCGATAAAGGCGATTGGCCGCGCGCGCCAAAAATAGAAAATCATAACTTCGCAATGCACAACGCGTACAGTCGTATTGAGAAATCTTTAGAGCGTCACTAGCTGATGCCCGCGAATTCGTCCGCGTGGATTGAGGTTTTTGGCGGGAACTCTTTAATTTCCCGGGATTTTCCGGCCTATTAGCTATTCCAGACTAAAATCTATCTCTGTGCCAAATTTCATCCAGATCCGTTCAACCGTTCTGGCGTAATTGAGAGCTTTCTAAGTTCGGTAGTGGCACAGTTGCACAACACAACAAACGCACAATTACTCACCTCCACCTTTTGTAATGTAAATATTATAATCTAGACCCAGTGCAGCGGCCGGTTGCAAATTGATATTTCTATTTAGATTTTATTTACGATATCGATACGGGTTTTGTTCTGAAACTAAGACTGGGCTGCCATTGCTAAAAGCAGTACTAGGTACTTCAAAAAAACAGTTAATTATGTGGCACGTACCTTACTACCAACCCTAAAAAACATACTAATATTATAGTAGGGGAGCCCGAGAGGGGATTTTGGATTTACTCCAGCGCGGCAGATTAATTAATATAAAGGGGGTTACTTTGGACCCTGTACAGTATTTTCACTATATTATAATATGAGCCCTGTATATTGGTGGGTATGTTTAGGACAGCAGATCAGAATACTAAATAAATAAAATCGATCATCAGAAATACTCCAGCGTGTCAGATTAAAGTAGAGTGAGTTAATTACATGCTGAAAAGTATACATTCAAATAATTGACGATTTGAGCGAGACCTAAAGGAATTGGAGAGTTACAAACTTTAAAAAACTATTATACTCGTAAATACGAAAGTTCGCATGGATGGATCGATGAATGTTTGCCTGTCAGTCACACCAGACCGGCTGACCGGATCTGGATGATTTGGCACAGAGATAGATTACAGTCCGGAATCAGCTAGTAAGGATTATAATATTGTAAAACACGAACGTCAACAATATTATCACAATACGGCTTTGAGCGATGGTGGTATGTCACCTGGTCTCTCTGTACGCTGTGACTATTATCAGATAGGTCCTTAGATCCGGATCTTTTGTCCCGGTAGTCGGCCACACATAAGTTATAATGCAATTAACTAAACAGCAAAAGGCATATTAGTGTTATGGCGCGATTTACCAATTACCAAGTAAGCGGCGTACGACTGCCTAATTTATGGCTATTTGGCAGGCGTATCAGGGGGATTACTACCATCGCATGAAGCAGTATTATTTAAAAATGACAGTTTTATGCCACGTAACTTAACGTCCTTAAAATAAGGGTTGTAATTATAAAGCACAAACGTCAACAATATTAAAATAATACGGATTTAAGCGATGGTAGTATACCCCCAGCGCCTTATGTGGTGAACAATGATACACTTATATATGATAAACTGATCGCATTCATTTAACTGTGTTTTTAACCTCGGTTTAAATATCGCTCTTATCCATATCCATCCATAGTAAGATCATACTAATATTATAAATGCGAAAGTGTTTGTTTGTTGGTTTGTCCTTCAATCACGCCGCAACGGAACAACGGATCGACGTGATTTGGTATCCCGGAAAATTAAGGAGCTCCCGCGGGTACCACAAAAACTTAAACCACACGGACGAAGTCGCAAACATCTGCTAGTTGCATTCTGAGATGTGAGGAATAAACTACTGTAATCTCCATGCGAGGGTTATATCTGTACTAATGAGGATGATTCTGTAGTGTACAATCTCTAAACTAAACTAAAATGACAGCATCAAAAATATTGCTAACCCTTTTTATAATACTCCCTGCGGAAAAGGACAGAACTAAATTTAAAGCTGTCATTTTAGTTTAGTTTAGAGACTGGTATACAGAATTGGCCTCAGTATATAAAAATCCGCTGAATTGATCTGAGATTCGATCGGCGCGAGCGCAGTACACTCGTTAAAGTGTAACAATAGACTGTGACTCAGATTCACCGGGAACTGGGATGCTGGATACCTTCCATGGATAACGTAAGTTTGTGTACAACTAGACAATGCCCGAGATTTTGTCCGCGTGGAATAAGGTTTTTGATTCCCACAGGTACTCTTTAACTTTCAGGGTTAAGTGGTCCTATCATTGTACGAAATTTTATCAAAATCCATTAAACACTAAAATTCTACATCTGCATTGATTTAGAATTTTAGTGTTTAAACAGATGAGCCGTGAAAGCGTAGCAGAGAGACACTTTCACATTTATAATATAAGTATGGATTAGTACCTATGGATATGGTGCATTGAAATAGAAACTAAAATTCTACATCAATGATATGGTGGCATACTACCATCGCTTAAAGCAGTAATATTTTAAAATGACAATTTTACGACGTCCCTAAAAACAAGGGTTATAATTATTGGATATAGGCAGGCATTACTTTGCGGAAGTCCATCATAATGAAGGAACTGAAAGTTTAATTCGCTATAATCCGCGACAACAGGAAAATCTATGTGGGACAGTTTTTTTTTTACCACACCACAGAAATGCCCCCAAAACTACCCTCAACGTACGTTTCACTCCGATACCTGAGCATCTTCAGGAGATGTTGCCTCAACAAATAATTAAAAAAAAAAAAACTCTGTAGCACATAGATTTTCCTGTTGTCGCGGATTCTAGCGAATTAAACTTCTGGTTCCTTCATTAAGGGTTATAATTGTGAAACAAAAGCGTCAACAATATTAAAACAACACTGCTTGTGCAGTAAATCAGCGAAAATGTGGCCGCCTGTAAAAAGATAGGCTACCATTTATCGTGGATCACCAAAGAGTTTCCACAATCTATATACTCGTACATATATAAAATTCAAAGTCCTGGCTGACTGACTTATATATCAACGCACAGCCTAAACAGCTGGTCGAGACATGAAATTTGGAGAGTTTGTTCTTTGTGAAGAGTAGGTATCCACTAAGAAAGGAGTTTTCGAAATTCTACCCCCAAAGGGGTTAAATAGAGGTTGAAAGTTTATATGAAAGTCCGTCGTTTTTTAAGCTAGAGCCGTGAAACTTGGTATTGGGGCGTCCGGTTTAAAATTATGATATACGTATATCACAGTTTTTGAAATTTCTATCCCCAAGGACATTAAAAAGAGAGTTTGTCCTTCAAAAATGCCGCAACAGGCCAACCAATCGACGTGGTTTTTTGCATGGGTATAGCTGAGGACCTGGAGAGTGACATAGGCTTCCCTTCTCTATTCTTTTTATCCTTCAAAAATTAATGAAGTCGCGGGCGTCCGCTAGTACATATTTTATGAAAACCATAAAAACACGCGGTCGAAGTCGGGCCATCAACTAGTATCTCCCACAAGTGCTCACAACTAAGTTGGGCGTACATTGTACAAGCTAATTAGGGAGCTATTTATAAATCTCGGAGATGATCCCGTGACTCATCCCGATACCGGGGATGTGAACAGGATATCACATACTATACGAGTGACGCGGGCACGCATGCGTTACGCTTCCGGAGAGCTACGTCCTTAGGTCTCCATCATACTAATATTATAAATGCGAAAGTCAGTTTGTTTGTTGGTTTGTTGGTTTGTTGGTTTGTTGGTTTGTCCTTCAATCACGCTGGAACGGAGCAACGGATCGACATGATTTTTGGCATGGGTATAGTTGAGGACCTGGAGAGTGACATAGGCTACTTTTTATCCCGGAAAATTGAGGAGTTCCCGAGGGAATCAAAAAAAACTTATTCCACGCGGACGAAGTCGCGGGCATCAGCTAGTCTCCGAATAACGTTCACCTACGAATGAATTTAAAATATTGACAGAATTGGGTATTTGACAACTAGTCCAATCAGCAACTTTTTTTCAAACGTCAAAATGCGTGTTTAGTATGGGATTTTGTATGATATTTTGAATTGTGACGTCATCAAAGTTTGACGCACTTTTTAACTTTAGTCGATTGTTTAAAATGGTTATTCAACACAAAACTAACGATGTGGATATTACGACTTTAGGTAGATCCTTTATTTAATGATCACTAAAAATAATTTAGTTCACTAATACTCAAATATCCAATTCCCATCGACCATGCCAATTCCTATACAATATATGTGTCCAAACATAAAAATTCGTAGATAAACATTACTAAGAGGTGGAGCCCCCAACCGGGGGGTGAATCCGCCCCCTGTAAAGTCCGATACATAACTAAGTAACGTCTAATCTACCAATTAGAGGCTTTAAAAGGAATACGATGAAGAAATCATCATCAGCAATTCATCTCACCACCGAAGCACTGCTGAAGAGTTTCACCATAGTCCACCACATAGGGCAAGTGCGGATTGTCAGACTTTACACGCCTTTGAGAACATTATGAAGGACTCTCAGGGGTGCAGGTTTCCTCACAATGTTTTCCTTCACCGTTTGAAGCAAGTGCTATTTACTCCGAAATGATAGAAGTGCTTGACCAGTAATCAAACCCCCCACACTGAGTCGTTACCGACTGATCGAATACGGCAGCCGACGCATAAACCACTAGGCTCCGTCAAACCACCGTTTAAAAAAAAACATTTTGAGCGAATATCTCAGCCTTGGCCATCTTGGTTGTTTCCTAGTTCGGAGTCCGAGCAAAACATAAGATAGCACGAGTCTCCGTTGTTCTTGTGTTTAAAATCTTAATGTCAAGCAATAAGGTCTGTATTAAATTGGTTTTCACATTCGGTATTAGTCGTCGTTAGGTTGCTTTTCTGCGCAAAAAAATTTGCGACTTATAAAAGTGGTACTGTTATAACCATCTTTAAAATAAATTCCACATTTTCGTGACATTGTGCTCAACATTTCGACTCCCCGTAATTAGATACCTGTCCTCCAGAGCAACGGTTTTGACAATCGCTAATGGATTCTGTAACGCGACACCCCTGCGCGGTAATTGACGCCTTCTCTACTCTTGACTACTCGGGGGTAGCTGTAGGGTTGCCAAATTTAAGTTGCTTAAACAATTGGGCCTCTGATTTATTTGTGATGACAAATATGATCATCACATGATGATTGCGATCAACTATGATCTTACTTACTGGTAACTTAGCGCTGGTCAATTTGAGGCTCCAAAGCATGGAACATCGGTGCAAAACTGAATGTCTAACGGTATTCTACAGGATATATTTCAGAGAGTGTGCTCAAGAACTATTCCAGAGACCTAATTCCAGCAGAAGACATCTATCTGTTGACGTCTGACGATGACGACAGTGAGACAGTGCTAGAGGATATGCAGTCTAGACCAGGGATTCCCAAGGGGGTCGACGAGGTCTAAGAATCGACCCCTATTTTAATGTTTTTTTCTTTTTTTTCAATAAATTATTAGCTACTTAAGTATTTTTACGTAATATGTATTAACTACACTTGATATTTACTGAATTTTATGCCTATTTATTTTGTTAAATTTTGATGAAGAAATTTTGGGAATACCTGGTCTAAACGATGTAAGACTGCCAAGTTAGGTATTCCTTACATGATGCCTGTGTTTAGTAGTGGACATTTATAAGCTAAAGACTACGTCCACGGATGAACTGAAAGTCCGAAAGTGGTTCATGGGAATGAGCATTCTATTCTATAACAAAATTCCGCAACTTATTTTAAACTTGCCTTTACACAAGTTTAAGAAATCCATTAAAAGTATGCTCCTGAAAAAAGCTTATTATACTGTTGAAGATTAAGTAAATGATTTGAGTCTTTGATTCGAGTCGAGAGTTTGAGGTTTGAGTCGCTCCAGCAATGCTAAGGAGAGTGTTACTTATGTATCTACACATTTATGTGTAAATAATTTTTTTCAAAAGAGCAACCACCGTCTTTCTTTCTGGTTCTTCTCGGCAGGAATGGCATTCCGAACCGAATACATTAGTAGATTCATTCGACAATTTAAAAGCACTTATAAGTTTATTTGAATAAAATATATGAGTTTGAGTTTGAAATGGCGCTAGAGAATAAGTCCAAAGGTCGTCAAGATCGTGTTCCTAGTGACAGTGATGAGTTTGATTGCGTAATTATATTATTAGTGTCGTTATTAGTTACGTTCGCGAGCCGTAGTAAATAGCGCACGGCCCGCCCACGGGAACCAAATTAGTTGGCTAATTATACCTACGAGTACACCACTGATATTAGGAGTAAGTACATACTAGTACCTACTGCACGGCGACATGGTATTACCGAACTACTATTAATAATTATGTGATATAACTTACTAATTCGTTAGGATTTTCAAAAGAAATTATATTAAATTATTTCATTACATTGATCCATCAACAGAGGTAGGATTAAAGATCATACATCAGTTTACATAGTACATACTTACCCCACTCTCTTGGCTGGTAGCTGGAGGCGGCTGCAGCCCATGCTCCTCGTTATATCTTCGCCTCGCTCTATGCCGTAACAAGGCAGACGCGTCAGGTTGGCCAAACTGGAAAATTTGTTCATCTTTCCCACTCAGAAACACCTTCTCTGTATAATCATTCTGATACTCCTTGACTTTGCCAATGAAATCTGTGCTAATAAACTCTTCTCTACCACCGTCTAAGATCTCTGATGTTAATCTCAAGCTGTCTGAAGTCTGTCGGAGGTTGACGTCGGAGTCTGATCGGTACGTTTCACAGATTTGGTTGAACGTGTTGAAGTATTCGGTCGCTAGGTCGGTCTTCGGTTGGTACCCCATGTCGGACACTGGTGGTGGGTCCGCGGGGAGGAAGCTCTGTTCCATGACGTCATGACGCATTGCCATTTTATTGGTTTGTTGGTACACATCACTCAGTTCTTTCGGCCATTTTGTTTTTTAAATTTAATAGTCTCTGCTGTGTTCACGCAACGTTAGCTTTAAGGTATTAATAAATCGATATCAAGTTAAGAAAACGTTTCTCAAGTATCGTTCAATCAATGCTTAAGACCTATACTAACACAGAAGCGATTCTTACTGCAGCACTCGGAGTCGTTACTCATTACATAAGGAACTGCTTAGTAATAGATTTTGTATTGAAATATACCTATATACTTAGGAGTTCCTTACATAATGATTAAGCGACTCTGAGTTAGCTGATGTCAGTTATTAATACGAAGTTTTTTTGTAATGGATCTAAGGTTGCGTTTGATGCAAGCGATGATGAGGTCTAGGTTGCCTATAGTGTTCCTATTCTCTCTCAACTTGAAGATACTTAAACCATACGCCGGCAATACAACACTTGTACAATACTACACTTTAAAAGTACTACATTATTAGTATAGTACATTGAACGTTTCATCAATACTAATAAATACTTGTAATGAAAGATTGGATAAATTGATTTATTGCTTTTATATGAGGACCACAGAAATCTATGGAAGAAACTAAAGATTCTCGTGATTTGACACCAGATGTTCCGCAAGATCCAGGACCACCCCGGGACCCGTGACCGCAAGCCGTAAACATTGGAAACCTCGAAAATTATACAAAGAACTACAAAAAAAGTTGTTTTTGACGAAAAAAAATGTTTAAAGCTGCCGACTGCGGGGAAATGATAATCGGTTTAGAGATTTTAAAACGGAACTTCTAAATGCTGCGGTCATCCAACAGTAAGGAATACAAATGAGTTGAGATAAGAAATAAATCAGTGCGATGAGATGAAATGAGATGAGTACGGAACAACCCCTTTACGCAATATTGTCAAGATTTTATTTAATTCATATTTTTTGTTTTAGTTCAAAGTGTCGGTCTTAAGCATCGATTGACCGAGAACGAGTTGTAAATTATTCCCCTTTTGCTGAAATAACCTACGTAAATACTAAACACATGCTGGAAAGAACAAGTTGAACATATTTTTGAGTTCGAGGTTAAAATACAGGTACCTACCTGTTAATGTAAGTACTATCTACTAAGTTACTTCCAAAATGTGTTCAGCCAAAAAAAGAGAACTGTCGAAATCTATTTACATTAAGGTTACCGTAAAATTAAAATCTCGCAACACCTTGCGTCCCTTCCCGCGACACCGTACCGGCCTGGGAATCGAACCCGGGACAAAGGGAGAGCAGGTAGTCCACCGGGTGCATTTTGATGTATTGATGCAGATTTTTTGGGATTACAATAGTTACTTAGGTGAGCCGTGAGTGTATCGAAATGTTTGGCATTGGCTGAGTTTGGTTATGGTTATGGATGAAATTTGGTTATTGTCATGGGACTATGATTGATAGCATATGAATATTGAGTATAAAAGCACTTTTTTTATTGCGATATAGGCTTTCGCTTGACGACAATCATGCTTAGTGCAAAGCAATGATGAGGTCTAGGTTGGAACGCGCTTGCCTAGAAGATGCCTATTCACTCTTGCCTCGAAGAAAAGTAAACTAAGTAACTATAAACTAGTTAGTTTAAACTTTAATCTATAATTTATATAAGGATTACCTATCTTGCCTGTAATTTCGCAGCGTTAAATCGGGAGCTGTCAAAAGTTTACAGTCGCTAACCAAATGTCACAGTTTCGAGAACGAAGCCTTTCGAAACGTAAGGATTCCCATGAACACCCCGCGCTTACGAACTCGAGAACTGCACTTTTTAAAGAGATTAATTAAAAACCAACAAAAACGTTTCAAAATGTTATTTCGCGCGAAATCTGAGATGTATCCCCATCTCAGGCACACTACTGGAGTTTTATACGAGTCCCCTCTGAGAGTAAGAAGGGTCTCGTGCAGATTACAGACTTCTCACACCTTTGGGAACATCACGCTGAACCTACTGGACTATCTAGTTGGTTTTTTTATTTTTTTATTGCGTGATTGGCTTCCGCTTGACGACAATCATGCTTAGTGCAAAGCAATGATGAGGTCTAGGTTGGAACGCGCTTGCCTAGAAGATGCCTATTCACTCTTGCCTTGAAGGTACCTAAGTTATACGTGGCAGGAAACACGTGCGCTGCAGGTTCAGCGTGATGTTCCCAAATATTAATTATAATTAGTATAATTTTTCTAAATATATAGGCTAGAGCTTGGTTGCAATCAGACCTGCTTGCAAGTAGTGATGCAGCCTAAGGTGGAGCGCGCTTGCCTAGAAGATGCCTATTCACACTTGATTTGAAGTTACCTATAGCTATTAAAAGTGGAGGGGGAAACTGAAGCCGGAAGGGCATTCCATATCCTAGCGGTTTGAATTAGGAACGAGGAAGCAAATCGCTTCATACGAGTCCGCAGAATTTCGACTGCGTAAGGGTGCACCTTGTAGATTATGTACTTATCTGCCGTAACTATAGCGAATCTGTCTAATCGCGAATGGAATGCAGCTTGGCATAGTTATAGCTAAAGGCTAGTACACTGGGTCAACAATCAACTATTGCTTACTTAGACATTAAAAAAAAAACAATAATAATACACCGACATTCTTGAATTTAGAGAGAGACAAGCGAGCACGAAACCAAAAAATCCGGGTCACCGCCGCCGTAAAGTTGCACGCGGCGGGAATCGAACCGGTCGCACACAGCTGGCGGGCAGGTGCCCCGCACTGATGCAACTACGTGTTACACCGGACCCTACGCTCCAAAGATATAATACCAAGCCGAAGATATACACTAAACTCAGGATAGTTGTAGGTATGATAACAGGACACTGCCCTCTTAATAAAGACCTATTTATTCTGGGTTTCACCGATAGCCCTCTAGGCAGAGCCTGCATGGAGAGCGACGAGACACCGAAACACCTGCTGATCGAGTGCAGCGGTGTTTCCACCCAACAAGAAGCCTACATTGGCGCTCCGGAAACACTATACCGGAAGCCCTCGCCGACCAGGATGACCTGCTTGGATTCTGGAGTGAGCTCAGATGGCTGGAATGATCCGGCGGGGAGTCGCGCCAGTGGTTTCACGTACAGCGGACGCCTGCGTCCAAGTGCGGAAAATAATCCCTAATCCCAGGATTCAAAGAAGAAGGAGGTGCTCGCGACTTTGCCTTCGTGGATTAAGGATTTTGATATCCGCACAAACTCAATTCAGATAATAAGCTATCTCGATTTCAAATTTCAGTCAAATCGGTTGTCATTATCGCTTGAAGAAGTAACAAACGTCCAAACATACAAACATTCAAACATTCACATTTATTTAAATCAGGAAAAATTAAATAAATAACGATTGGACAGTTCTTGTACTGTGAGATTCCAATTATTTTATTTTTATTTATTTATAATTAAGTAATAGGTTTATTAACAATCACTTACACATTCCCAAAAAATAAAAATCATCACATAAATACTTACTTAAATAACAATGCATTTACGACCTGCACGAAACAATGCAAACTAGTTTTTTTTTAAATAATGTAAGAATATCTTTGGTTTGATCGTATATCAACGGCCGAAAGCCTCTATTTTCATACATTATGTATTTATAGAGCTGTTAGTGAATTGTGTTTAATTGATTTTTATAATTGCGTTCATATACGACTAGTTTTTATCCGCGGCTTCGTCCACGACTCTTCATAATTATGACACATTTTTGGAATTCCATTCATTCCAAAAGACGGGTTAAGTTAGTAAATTCCACTATCATCTATTAATACATGTGCGAATTTAACTTAATTTCTAGTATGCATTCTGCCTTAGCAGACTTTTTACTTTTTACGTTTACTAGGTATATTAGGTATATTATTTTTGTATTATTATATTATGTTTTATAGTAGGCAATTTGAACAGTGTTCTTGAAATACTCGAGGCTTGTACTTCTACAAATGAATTAAGTCAATTAAGGCTCTTCTCAAACCAGGGCGCGTTTGGAACTCAAAGCGCTTCTATTATAATAAATTAATAAATAATAATATGACACACTTTTGGAATTCCATTCCAATCCAAAAGACGGGTTATGTCAGGGAACTACTATTTTTATCTATTTGTTTTTTGCTATTTCTACATTCTTGCAATAATATAGACAACTAATAAAACTTTCTTTCTTGAATTCATCACTTATTATTGAAATTAATTGAAATAGGATCATCTATTTATGAGATACTAGCGAACGTCCTCGACTTCGTCCGCGTAGATTAACTGGTTGATTCCCGCGAGAACTCTTTAATTTTCTGGAATAAAATGCGGCCCCTGTGTTAATTCAGGGTATAATCTATCTACAATCCAAATTTCAGTCAAATCGGTTCAGATTGTATGCGGTCAAACGTATAATTATGTTATCTGTATAAGGGACACAATCCTAAGCATAGATCTTGTGCCCTCCATCCCATTTTGACAGCTTATGGTACAGTAGTATATTGTGTGCTTAGGGCTGAAACAAGACGATTACAGACGAGGGTGAAGTTGCTTGCCTGAGCGAAGCGAGGGCTGGCATCAACCGAAATCTGAAATCGTATTTCATCCCGTGGTGTACGTATACATACTATTTTTCATATTATAATCTGCATTAAAAGTGCGAGTTTTATTGAAATTGTATTTCTTATTTATTTTAGTTGCTAGATTGTTGTTTACAAATAACATTTGAAAAGGTTTGACATAAACAAAGTATAACCTGACAGGATTGAAAGGAGGGCTGTACAACCTGACTGCGTTCTCGTGAAAATTATTTTGTATCTTTTTTTAATTAGCATAAAAGTGCAGAAATTCACAGTTTCATAGAACCAATTTGAGTTTTTATGGCCACGTCCAACACAGATGATGGACGAAACATTTTAGTATGAAAGTTTCGCCAAAGTGCACGGATTTTTTGCAACCGAGCACTAAGCAGTAAGCACGTTCACACAAAGTTCATTGGCAAGGGTTTTCGCCTCGACCGGGCAATTCGAGTGTGCGCAGGAATTTCGCGTCGCCGGGAACCGATCCCGCGACCACCGGCGTGGCGCGGCGACACCCGACACCGCCGCGTCAGCGTCGCACGGGGTCCGTTTACTGTTTACACTTTACATTTAGATAGGGGCGTATTGTTTTGACCTTCCCTGACATAACTGCTTAGTTTCATATATATTCTAACCTAATGTCTAGGACATAGCTTTGAGCAACGAAAGCGACGCGACGCATCGCGACGCGATACGATTCCGTAGAAAATTATGTTTAGGTACATTTTTTAGGGTTCCGTATCTCAACAGGACAAAACCGGCTAAGTGCTCGCACTGTCGTCGGTCTCGCACACGATAGGTTCCGTACCGTACAAGATTTAACACTACATGTATGTATGGGAATGGGACCCCTTTATTTTTATTTTATTACTAGATGATGCCCGCGCCTTCGTCCGCGTGGATTAAATTTTTTGATTTCCGGGATCGCCTATTTCCTTCCCCGGGATGTAACCTATAACTATACCAAATTTTATCAGAATCGGTAGAATAGATGGGCCGTGAAAGCGTACCAGACAGACAGACAGACACACTTTCGCATTTATAATATTATATGGATTTGTTGATATAATATCAATGTAATATCACACTCTGTGCAAAGTTCAACTATCTACCTATTACAGTTCAGATACAGCCTGCTGACAGATAGACGGACTGACAGACGGACGGTCGGACGGATGTGTTCATCCGTCGTCTGTCCGGAGGTTTAGTAATAGGGTCCCGTTGGCACTTGGCACCCTTTGGTTAAGGAACCCTTATAGGATCACTCCGTTTGTGACATACGATGCCACAGACAGATACACACGTTTAACTTATAACACCGCTCTGTTTGAGTAAGTGATAAATGATTTATTTGTTTCACATAGGACAACTTGTGTCACTTATGATACGTCAAGACTCTACTACCGGTTCGGAAAGTTGTTCTACTGAGAAGAGCCGGCAAGAAACTCAGCAGTTGCTCTTTTCTAAAAAAAAAGAGGTTACAATACTTAAGCAACAAAATACATACGTAAAGTTACAATTAGTATTACACTGACTTGTGGGTCACTGGATGCGAGGCCAGTTACTTCCATGCAACTTTGTCATTAATAAAATCGTCGATAGTATAATAACCTCGACTTAACAAATGCTGTTTGACACAGTCTTTAAATTTATGTAATGGCAAATCTAGAAACTCTTTTGGAACCATGTTATAAAAACGTATACTCGACCCACAAGTATACAAGAGAGTATACAAAGTATACTGCACCTTGCGCACACGATATGACGCTGTTACTAGCTAATGGCGATTTCTAGTACATAAATTGTGAGTAGGATCACCTATGTAGTAGTAACTACGGAATCCTAAAAAGGAACCCTTATAGAATCACTCCTTTTGGGAGCTACGACGTGACAGACATATACACACGTTTAACTTATAACACCCCTCTGTACATGTCAGGAGTTAAAAAACCAAAATGAAGACCATAATAAAGTCCAAAACCGCTACACCACCTGTACGTACCATATCTAATATTAAACTAAAAAGCTGGCGTTTGTTTGTTTATGAAACCCCACGCGTACACCAGGTGGAGGGACATCTGCGAGGGTCAAGGTCGCAGGTTAGATTCCCCGGCTGTGCACATTCAATGAGAACACTTGTTGGAGCTTGGAAGGCATGTGGTTACCCTATTAGCTCAATGGTTAGAATGGTTATCCATGCTTCCATACTAATATTATAAATACAAAAGTTTGTCTTTCTGTATGCTACACTTTCACGGCCCATTTGTTCAACCGATCTTGATGAAATTTGGTACAGGGATAGGTTGTATGATTGTATCCCGGGGAAGGACTAAAATCTTTATCCACGCGGACGAAGTCGTGGGCATCATCTACTTGGGTTATACGGAAATCGGAAGATTGTGTTTCTTAAGTATAAGCTATTTGGTTGTCTTTCATCTTAATCTTTCGCGTAGGTCTACTCCGCGTGTGACGTGTGTGTCTTGATGACAAAGTTGCATGCATATGGAAGAAATTGGCTTCGTATTCGGCAGCCCACAAGTCGGTATAATTATTGTTACATTACGTGTGTATTGTGTTATGTGTATTAGCTACATTTTTGATCCGCTACAAGTTAGCCCTTGACTGCGATCTCACCTGATGATAAGTGACGATGCAGTCTAGGATGGTAGCGGGCTAACCTGTTAGGGGCATGGCAGTTATATTAAACCCATACCCCTAATCGGTTTCTGCACGGCATGGTACCGGAACGCTAAATCGCTTGGCGGCACGTCTTTGCCGGCAGGGCGGTAACTAGCTTCAGCCGAAGCCTCCCACCAGGCCAGACCAGGGAAAATTCAGAAATTGTAAATTCCCAAATTGACCCTGCCGGGGCTCGAACCCGGGACCTCCGCACGTTACGAAAACAGCGCTACACACTGCGCCACGGAGGTCGTCAATCGTCGTCATTGTTTCATTCCGTTTCCTTTTTAAAAAAGAGCAGCTGTCGAGTTTCTCACCGGTTCTTCCCAGTAGAATTTTCTTTCCGAAGCAGTTGTAGAGTCACTACATTTCACAAGTGGCACAAGTTGTCCTACGTGAAATAAAAATCATTTCATTTCATTTCTCACTACTGAGCACAAGTCTGAAGAGAATCTGAAGAATGAGAAGAGTCGAATCTTCGCGTTTATGATATTCTAAGATGATAGATTAAGATAGTTGAAGATTATGTAAATGATATAGGAGCATGGATTTGATCGCTCCAGCAATGCTAAGGACATCGGTTACTTATGTAGGTAGGTACTAGGTACAAATTGATCCACCGAGTTTCTTGCTGGTTCTTCTCGGTTGGAATGGCATTCCGAAACAGTGGTAGATTCACTTGACGATTCAAAAGTACTTATATAAAAGTTTATTTGAATAAAAAAACATTTTGAATTTTGAATAAGGGCGAAAACACCGTCCAGAACAGATATTCTGCGTTCTGTTGTCAAGAACAGGCGCAGATGCGAGGAAAACAACATAACGGAGGAACTACGTTTCATCCTGCCGCCTAGTGTGCGCGCTCCATATAAAAGTGAAAGACGCAAAAGTTTCTCATGTGTTTAAACCCTTATACATAAATCAGAGAGAGATAGACTACACACTAGACAGTTCGTCGCCGCGATAGCAGTGTATATGTTTGTATGTCTGTTGCAATCGCGCGTCATACGCATAAAGGGTTACGGGACATAGGTTATCGTACGTTACAAACTGATAAACGAATATTATAGCTTGTTTAAGTTAATGTTATGTAAATAAACATAATCTATAGTTATAATAAAACTGTAACACACAAAAACAATCAATTAAACAACAATTGTAAACAAGCGATTTAGCGTTCCGGTACGAAGCTACGTAAGAAACCCACTGGGGATATAATAAAATAAAGTCCTCCCGGCCAAAATTCTGCCACGGCGGCCAATCTACAGGGAGACTAGCCATCTGCGCGTGAGATATTATAGTGCACAAGTGTGTGCGCATACGCAGGTGCACTCTCTGTTCCTTTACTCTCATATCCCGATGGGAAGGAAAATCCGACACGACCGGAGGGAGATCAGGCGCAGGAGCGACAGTTTTTCGTGTTCTCCGAGGCACGGGGTAGTACTTACTGATAATTTATTGGCAGAAAAACCCAATAATGTTTATGGCCCGACCCGGGACTCGATCCCGGGACCTCGTCGGCCGCAGTCGAACATGCCAACCACTAGAAAGCCTAGTTACGAATATAACTGGAATACAACTAACAGGTTATAGGCCGGCGATTATTTTTGAATCTTATCAATGCTAGATTTATGAGGAAGACCGGGACCTATCTAATTATTTTTTAGCTTTTAGTATATTATCTACATCATTATTTTCAATAAAACTTTTTAACTTAAAAAAAAAGTTACCTATTTTATTTTTTTGTCCGCGGGAACTCTAAGTACTTAGAATGAAAAGTAGCCTATGTCCTTCCCCGGAAAAAAATTTTTAGCTATAGGTAATGGAAGTCGGAACACATTTTTGAAAAATATTTATTTGTCATAGTGTACTAACTACGTAGATATTAAGCCTATGATATTTTTATTCAACGTTTAGGAAGGCACTGGCCCCTAAGATACGGGTCCTCCTAGATTAGGGGTTAGGAATTTACTCTTCTGTATACATTATAAACTGCCTCGTTGGTCTAGCGGTTAGCATAGTCGACTGCGGATCACGAGGTCCTGGGTTCGATTCCCGGTCGGGCAAAAATAGGAATTGGGTTTTTCAATTCAGAAATTCTCAGTGCCAGCCCGGAGTTGGAAGTTGGCGGTGTTTCACCCCCGTGCCTCGGAGAGCACGTTAAGCCGTCGGTCCCGGTTATTATCACTAACATGATAATAGTCGTTAAAGCCCGCCAACCCGCATTGGAGCAGCGTGGTGGGTCTAAGCTCTAATTCCCTCTCTCATATGAGAGTGGAGGCCTGTGCCCAGCAGTGGGACGTTATTAGGCTGTAGTAGTGGATACATTATAAAATATATTTCTGCAATTCGAATTGGGAGTTGGGACGCTTTGAAGGCTTAAAAAAAATCAAACAAATGTCCAAGTTACGCGTGAAAAACATAAATAACCCTACACTGTTCGCGGCGTTGTGGTTAAAAAAGTTCTGTATAAATTCTCTGCAATTAGCTAACCATATAATTGCAACGCTCAGGTAAAGTATTCAACAATCCAAGTATCTCCTTCGCTCAGTTCAGGGGGCATGCTACCATCGCTTAAAGCAGTATTGTTTTAATATTGTTGGCGTTCGTGTATTAGAATTATAATCCTTATTCTAGGGACGTCAAGGTAGTTGGCATAAAACTGACATTTTGAAATAATACTGCTTTAAGCAATGGTAGTAACCCCCCAGTAGGTATGATTAATGCGGCATTAATGCAGGAATGTCGGACACACGTACGCACACACAGTAGATAGTAACATGCGACCTGGGTCGTACGTGGGATAATGAATTAGCTATGCTACGAGAATGTAATTAAATAATTAAGTACCTAACTACTATTTACCTATCTCTACTGTATCTTGTCTATCTGTACTTGTATATTTACGTTGCCACTAGAATACGGATTTATTATTTAACTAGCTGATGCCCTCGACTTCGTCCGCGTGGGGTCATATTTAATAAATTCCCACGGGAACTCCTTAATTTTCCAGGATAAAAAGTAGCCTATGTCACTCTCCAGGTCCTCTACTATAGCCATGCAAAAAATCACGTCGATCCATTGCTTAGTTGCGGTATGATTGAAGGACAAACCAACAAACCAATAAACCAACAATCAAACACACTTTCGCATTTATAATATTAGTATGATTACCTAAAAACATTATCAAAATTACACCACCATTTAGTATACCTAGGCTTGACGACATCCCTGGCGCTGCTGTGGCTCCGGGCTCGATTCCCGGCAGGGTCAATTTGGGAATTTATAATATCTGAATTTTCCCTGCTCTGGTCTGGTGGGAGGCTTCGGCCGTGGCTAGTTACCCACCCTATTACTAAGCTGTCCGTCCGTCTGTCTGTTTGTCAGCGGGTTGTATCTCAAGAACCGTAATAGCTAGAATTGAAATTTTCAGTGTGTGCTACTATTGCCGCCGGTATAACAACAGATAATAAAAAATAAATTTAATCCATAGAATACAAATACATATTATAAATGCGATAGTCTATCTGCCTGCTACGCTTTAACCGACGATCTTTATCTTTTCAACCGACGATTTTTATGAAAATTCTTCAAAAGAATTCATCCTGCGGAAGGACATACGCTACATTTAATTCCGGAATTATAGAGTTCCCGCGGGAATCACAACCTTACAATACAATACTATTATATATGCGATAGTATGTCTGAATTGCTACGCTTTAACCGCCCATCTTTTCAACCGATTTTGATGAAATTTGGTATAGAGATTAGAGATAGGTCGCATCCTGCGGAAGGACATAACGTGCCTTTTATCCCGGAAAATTAAAGAGTTCCCGCGGGAATCAAAACCTTAATTCATGCAGACGAAGTTGCGGGCATCATCTAGCTATATTCTAGTTCAAAAATCGTAGCTGTTGATATAAAAGTGTTAGGTACGCCACGTCAACCATCAATTACCTGCAATAACAGAAAACACTTCCGTTCCGCCCGCGAGGGTAGCTAATGTCGTAAATATGGGGTGTCGGAATAAAAAGGGGTGATATTTTTATTATACTTCTAGACTAGATGTTTTCCACTCCACTTTGTTTGTGTAGTTTCGTTATTGAAAAATCCCGTACTAAGTCGATATTCCGGGATAAAAAGTAGCATATGTCTTTTCCCGGGATGCAATCTATATTCTGTAGTCTGTACCTACGAAATTTCATCAAAATTGGTTGAACAGATGGGTTTAATAACCGCCATACCCTAACAGGTTAAACCACTATCATCTTAAACCTCATTATCACTCACCCTTTATAATTTAGACAAGGAATAAGGCCAGATTTTCCGAAGTTTTTATCTACTACAAGTTAGCCCTTAACTGCGATCTTACCTGATGGTAAGTGATGATGCAGTCTAAGATAATGAATTAACTAGAAGTTTAATTCGCTATAATCCGCCACAGTAGACAAACCTATGCAGCATGCGACACCCACCACCCAGTAATACGCACCGCCGGCACAGCACCACACCACACGAATCCTCCAAATCACTCTCAACGTACGTTTCACTCCGACACCGGAGCATCCTCAGGAGGTGTTGACTCCACAATGCACGATTGTAATTACATTCAAGACCTCGTTATCTGCAGTCGAACACGCTAACCACTAGACCAACGAGGCAGTTTGATCGAACACAAACAGGGGATGTGATTGAGATGATATCGAACATCCTGTATGTTGAGAGAAAGCCGATACAAAATCACGACAACACCGGATAGGCACAGGACTGGGGCCGGATATCTCACGACAGGGCGTGCAGTGTTGCGCGGGAATCGAACTTGACACCGCACGACATCCTGTGACGATGTCAAAGGGTACTATAACCTGTTGCTTATTCTGTGAAAGTTTGGTGAACTTTCTTTAAACCTTAAATAATTCCAGTTGTTATACCATGTTTACCAAAGGGCTTTAAAATGAAAAAAAATGTAGCGAAATTTTTATGTAATTTCGAAATTTAAACATTTCCGCGCCGTAGTGAGAATTGGAATACCAATCCAATTGAAATCGAAAGAGGATCCCAGCACGAGTTCTCAGGGTTGATCCTAGAGACAAGGTTCCCGGGAAAAGAGGAGGACAGAGGAGGAAGTGGATGGACAACGTAAAGGAGTGGACCCTTCATAATCATTATGCACTTAAGGAAGATTGCTCAAGAACGGAATTTTCGATCGAAGAATCGAAGGCATTTCACCTGCTAACCACCAAACTTCAATTTGAAAATGGCACCCGATGATGATGAGTGAGAATTGGGACGAAAAGTCGTGAGTTTCGCACGGCTGCAAAATAATTCGCACATGTACCTATAACACAACGTTTTACAGTAGATTTGTAAGTAAAAAATTTGGGTTTTTTAAAGTTTTTACTATTTTATCACACTTGGCTCTATAAAATACCTCGACAAAGATGGCGGCACCGAAACAGCTAGTGTTTTGTATGGCGGCCATTATATTACCGCACTAGTGCAAAAATAAATATTTCTCCATGACTTTGTAGTCTTAGCAAATGTACGGTAATATTTTTAACGCCTCTGAGTGGGAAAAGTTATTTTATGGTTCAGCTAGTGATGAATTAATAAGATAAATTTTTCGAGTCAATCTATTAGATTAGATAGATTAGATCGATAGATTCTGTGCTAGGTAATAGGATAGGTATGTAAAGCACCGGCAGCCCGGCCGGAGCCTCTTTATTTATGAGCTACCGCTAAGCTAGAGCTGGCCACTACATGGCTAGATGGCCGCATAAATAAATCATAGCATTAAACGTCTTATAAATATTCAATGCGCGCGCGCAGCGACGACGCACCGTCTGTATTAACCAGCGACGCGCTTTATTTCTGTGTCTTGTGTTTGTGTGTGTTTCTTTTTTATCAATACACAAATACTCATTAAATTACACATTCTTTCTATCAATAGGTACACACATACTTATCAATAAATGATATTTTATAGCTTGAATAACCTCCTTCAATCGAAATAAAATTACAAGGAATTTTTTATATGGTGTTATTTAGGTACTGATGCTGAGCCTTCCACCAGAGTCCAGACCCCATACTGCCAACGTTTACTGCCAATTCTTTCATTATTGTTGACTTTCGTGTTTTAAAATTAGAACCCTTACTTTAGGAACGTCAAGGTACGTGACATCAAACTGTCATTTTGAGTAGATAATGTTGCTCAGGTATGTCCCCGCAGACACTAGAGACCATTTAGAAATTATAAATTCGACAAACCTCACATCCCACCCACGGGCGCGTGGAAAATTAAAAATACGCGGCATTCCGAACCAGTGGTAGATTCACTCGACTATTCAAAAGCACTTGTTAAAAGTCTACTTGAATAAAAAATATTTGATTTGATTTAAACTATCGGAGCAATTTAATATCCTCGCCTGCGGCTCAGGTATGAAAGTTTTCGCGTGTAATTATTGTCATCATGCTACAATATCATTAGTACAAATAACTACTACTTCATACATTTGAAAATCGATAGAGCATTTGTAATTCTAAAATTCTACGGTTAATCTAAATAACTTCAATAAGTGATTTTCTTTGTAAGAAATAAGTAAAAAAAAAGTTTAAAAGTGAATAAAGTCGTCAGCGACAATCAGCGGGCCACTTCCCACAGTGGGCCACGTCAGTGGCCGGCGGTGGTGAATATTTTATATTTATGGGCCAAGAGACGGCGGACAAATTGCTCACATCGTTTATAGGTATATCATCAATCCATCAGCCTTTATGCATCCACTGCTGGCCATAGGCCTTTTTGAGAGGTCGCACCAAACAAGGTGCTGGTAATATACAGTTACAAAGTATACAGTAGTAGTAGGTAGTTATAATGTCAGCTTTTTGTTTAAAATTGAATTGAAATTTTAGAAATGATAAAAGATTGTTAATTTATTTATTGACGAAGGTTTAATTAAGTTGATATTTGACTCATTCGATGTATTTCACTCGGTCAGTTCGATGGCGGGAACGCCATATTGGAATAATTTGCATAAATACGAATATTTTGACGTTTGAAAGTTAGTCTCCTGCCGGCAGACTTGTTTTGTGTTTAGATCGCAATTTGATTTAGAGCTTAGCAGTAGCAACTGCAGCCTGATTAAATGATTAATTTATTGTCGTTGTAATGATTTGGCCAAGTTTTTATAATTAACTGTTTACATTAAACTCTCGTGAAACCGCTACACGTTGTGACCATTCGCCCGTACACGTTTTAAAGAGAGTACAAACATATTTTAAAATTAATTTTAATTATTTGCCCACTTCTGGGATTATGCTTACAATAATATCAGCTAATTTGAAAAATTTGGATATGAATGCAATACCGGCGTCTGTTCTACCCTATGCTTTTAACATAACCTTCTAATCAAAAGTGAATAGACATCTTCTGGGCAAGCTTGCTCCATCTTAGGCTGCATTACCACTTACCAGTAAGTGCGATTGCCGCCAAGCGCTAGTCTATAAATTTTACAAAACGATAACTATTATATGACGATTATTTGACCAAAAACCGAAAACTCAACAAAGGAACAATCTCCGTATTTATCGCGGTAACTACATGCTATTGCATTGTTCCACTAAATAAACAAAAAACATATAGAACAGATCACCGGCTCTCGGCTTATAATATATAGCTCGCGAATAAAAACCGATTATGCAACAAATTAAAGTAATTACAGCCCTAGTGTCTACCGGCGGACCTTTCTTTTGATCCACTTTCTTTGCTGCCTCGCCTATACTTATACCTAATTACTGGCATAGCTTGATTACAAGGACAATGTGTTAGCGATAGGTTTTTACTTTTTGTATATCTTTTTTTTTTAAACTTAGCTCGGCTGCTTTTGCTGTTAGGAAAATTAGACAGTTTACCGATATTGAAACGGCTAAGCTTGTCTACTTTGCTTACTTCCACAGTATTATGTCGTACGGCATTTTATTGTGGGGCAGAGCAGCTGATATCCAAACAATTTTTATATTGCAGAAAAGAGCCATCCGTTCTATTTATAAACTCGGATCACGCGAAATACTTGTGGGTCGAGTGTACATTTTTATAACAAGGTTCCAAAAGAGTTTCTAGATTTGCCATTACATAAATTTATCTATTAGAGCTATTATACTATCGACGATTTTATTAACGACAAAGTTGCATGGAAGCAACCGGCCTCGCATCCAGTCACCCAGTGACCCACAAGTCAATGTAATACTTGTAACGTTACGTACCTATGTATTGTGTTGCTTAAACATTATAACCTCTTTCTTTTCTTGAGAAAAGAGCAACCGCTGAGTTTCTTGCCGGCTCTTCTCAGTAGAGAAGATTTCCGAACCGGTGGTATAGTCTTGACTCTTGACGTATCACAAGTGACACTAGTTGTCCTATGTAAAATAAATAAATCATGTAATTTCATTTAATCTTTATTGTACGCCGGGGTCTCATCACTTGGTGATAATGTCATCCCCGTAAATAAACAATTTTTATAAAGAATTAAGTAAACTTACTGTTTACTGTTATTTAAGTGTTTTAGTTCCCGCGGGTACTCTTTAATTTTCCGGAATAAACTACTGTTTATTCTATATACAGACTATAATCTATCTCTGTGCAAATATCATATAGATCCGTTCAGCCTTTCTGGCGTGATCGATTATTATCAAACATCCATCCAATCAAACTTTCGCATTTATAATATCTAACTCCGGACTAGTACTGAGAACTTCTTGTCAGAAAAACCCAATACCCAAACCAACCAACGTGTTACAATTATAATAATTGACTATCTAATCGCATATACATTTAGTCATCTATTAAATTATCTATTTCAGTTAGAGATACTAAAATTAGGATTATATTGGTTGTTTCTAGTAATTAAACTGATGTTCTGCAAAATATAAGGAAAATGGCGTTATCTTTGGAGAAATTGTGTGATATGATATCAGTAGCTATGCGGAAATTGTAACGTTATTTTACTATAGTCCGTTTCCAGGGCGGGTGGAAATTCGGTTAAATAAAAACTGAACTATTAGGTTCTATTTAATTTTAAAATTAACTGCCTCGTTGGTCTAGTGGTTAGCACTTTCAACTGCGGCCGACGAGGTCCCGGATTCGAGTCCCGGGTCAGGCCATAATTAAGTATTGGGTTTTTCTGACAAGAGATTCTCAGTACTAGCCCGGAGTTAGGAAGTTGGCGGTGTTTTACCCCCGTGCCTCGGAGAGCACGTTAAGCCGTCGGTCCCGGTTATTAACACTAACATGATAATTGTCGTTAAAGCCGGCCAACCCGCATCGGATCAGCGTGGTGGGTCTAAGCTCTAATTCCCTCTCTCCCATGAGAGTGGAGGCCTGTGCTCAGCAGTGGGACGTTAATGGGCTGTAGTGTTGGTGGTCATTCCAAAAATATAGATCGTACAGTAAATTTAAGACAAAAATTGTAAAGGATCATAATTGTCTTGGAAGGAAGGATTCCTAAGGCCATATTTTGAGTAAGACCACTATTGTACGGGTGTGACGTCACAGTAAAACAATAACACCGGTTTAATAGAGCGTAGGCCGGCCGGTTACGCAACGTTTCCTGTCCCAGCCCTATACGCACGGAATAGATAAAGGGCTATACGCCTATTTCTTACGACCTTACATATTGATACCTGTCTCAGAGCCGAGTAGTGGAGGCAATGCCTATTAATTAACCAATTTTTAGGACAAAAGTATTTACAACTTATGCATGTAGGGTTCCGTAGAATTTTCGACCAGTGTCTTTAATGTTTTCTAAAATATTTAAAAAACAACTTTATCAGCTATATAGTATAAAAAAGGTACATTTACAATTACCAGCTTATTCTACAAGAGGTAGAGGTATTTGAAAAAAAAAGAAGTGAAAACGGACATTTATAAAACCTTAAAAGTGAGGTATTAACGTTTCATTACGAATGTAGTATATTTATATTTAAGACCTTTTATCTTCGTAACAACATGGGGCAGCGAGGTGTCCGTGACGGTGTCGGTGACGCGAATCCACAAGTTTACCCCCTACCAAAAAGTGGTCAACGCGGCTCAAGAAGTTGTCACTTCAAAAAACTACACGTGCCATGACTTTTTCTTCTTGAAGAAGGAAAAACCGAGACCACAAAAACCTAAATCCACGCGGCCCAAGTCGCGGGCATCATCTAGTAATTATAATAATTAGCAAGTAAGTTGCAAAAGAAAATGGCTCCGTACTTCAGAGTTTTTTTTTTTTTTTTTTTTTCGTTTATTTGGTTTACCAACAGCTATATCATTTAAAACATACAACAGAAAAATTGCAATATATTAGGTACTAAGGTAAAATGATTAGCCACTTATAGGTAAACACCGCATGCACTATAGTGATTAGTTCTTTTACAACTTATAAGTACAAACACAAAATCAATCCATGCATTAAATTTTTTTTTAAATAAAAACTAAATCTTTATATAATTATAAAAACTAATTTAAAACCTAAAACCAAAAATACAAATTGGATTCTACAACCTACTTAATGCTAAATGAACCGACCTCCGGAACTTATGCAAAGAATTGCCAAAAATATCCGGTACATTTAAATTATTATAAAGTTGGCTTATTCTAGGGATTGGCGAGTTGCTACCCGAAACCGTTGAACGACGAGGGAATGATAAGAGAGAATTTATAGGCTTTCTAGGATATCTCGATGGAACCCTTAACTTAAAGCTATTTAAAAGTGAAGAACAGTCAATTTTATTGTTTAAAATCTTAAATAAAAATATGAGATCGAGTTTTGTTCTGCGAGTTTCTAAAGATTCCATTTTGTGGAAATTTAGTCGGTCATTATAACTTCGTAGACTTTTGACTTTTCCAGCCACAAAAGTGAGATGCCACAGAAAGCGCTTTTGCACACGTTCAATCCTGAGTATATGTGTAGAATAGTGGGGCCTCCAAACGACACTGCAATACTCCAATCTGCTTAGTACTAATGCTTTATAAAGTAATATTTTTGTGCTTGACTTATTAAATTCTTTACCATTACGTATAATAAATCCCAAAAGCTTAGACGCCCGTTTTATTGTATCATCAATGTGGGGTAAAAATGTTAATTTACTATCTATAGTAACTCCCAAATCTCTAATTAAATTTGCTTCCTCTAGACAATTATTGTCAATAAAGTAGATAGAAGGTATGACACTTAATTTTCGGGTAAATTTTACGTGTAAGCATTTCTTTATATTCAGGTCTAAGTTATTATCAACACACCACTGGAGCATTCTGTTAACATCGCTTTGCAAAAGCTTTGTGTCCTCATAGCTATTTATTGTTCTAATTATCTTTAAGTCATCCGCGTACATAAAAGGCGTGGAGTTTAAGAAACAGTTAGTTATATCATTAATAAATATGTTGAAGAGGATGGGGCCTAAGTGTGAGCCCTGAGGAACACCGGATTTTATTGATTTCTGACTAGATTTATAACCACCTACAACCACAAAAAAAGAACGGTTGACTAAATATGAGCGAAACCACCGCAGTAGAGGTCCGGATATACCATACAATGCTAACTTATATACTAATATACTGTGAGATACGGAATCAAATGCCTTACTAAAATCTGTATACACAGCATCGACCTGTTTATTTTTATCAACAGTCTCAGTTAATTTCTCGACAAATGTTATTAGATTCGTGGTTGTGGATCTAGACTTAACAAAACCATGCTGACAATCACTTAAATATTTCTGAAAGTAATTCTGCAGATAAGGACTCAATAATGCTTCGAAAGTTATAGTTGAGAGATAGAAAGGGGGAAGTGGCAAAGTTTATGATTTATGTATATTCGTGGGCGCGCCCTATGCTTGGATCTCGTGGACCGACCACGCGGGCTAAAGTGCGGCCGGAAACACACTTTATACTCGCGTGTACGACGCACGCGTTTATTACCCGTAGATTTTTTAATTAATTTGGTTCATTTTGCTATTCAATTTAAGTACATTCAAAAATAATACTTATTTACGGAACCCTTTGCTGGCGGATCGGCCTCGAACTTGGGCTGTTTTTTCGGATTATTTTACTACGGAACTCTACACGTAACACCTACTTAGAAAACATCGAATAATTATTATAATAATTAGCAAGTAAAGTTGCAAAAGAAAATGGCTCCGTACTTCAGAGTTGTGGCATAGAAAGAAGGAAGTGGCAAAGTTTATGATTTACTAGCTGATGCCCGCGACTTCGTCCGCGTGGAATAAGTTTTTTTTGATTCCCTCGGGAACTCCTCAATTTTCCGGGATAAAAAGTAGCCTATGTCACTCTCCAGATCCTCAACTATACCCATGCCAAAAATCACGTCGATCCGTTGCTCCGTTGCAGCGTGATTGAAGGACAAACCAACAAACCAACAAACCAACAAACCAACAAACCAACAAACAAACTGACTTTCGCATTTATAATATTAGTATGATGTACAGTCGTGGGCGCGGCCTGACGTGAGTGCGGGAACACACTTTAAACAAGCCACTCTGAGATACGCGTGTTGAGTCGTTAAATCGTAGAATTTCTATTTTGTTTTTCTTTAAGTACTTATAAGTAAGTAATAGAATTTGAAATTTTGACGACCTTTCCTAGCATTGTGAGCTATGTCCTATGAGTGGGAGGTCCCGGAATTGATCCCCGGCAGATGTAATTTGCAAATTTATAGTTTTGAATTTTCTCTGGTCTGGTCTTGTTCGGCCGTCGCTAGTTAGCAGTAGCACCCTATAGGTATGCAAAGATTTGCCGCCAAGCGAGATACTATGCAGAAACCGATTAGAGGTAGGTATGAACTATGAATCCATACTAATATTATAAATGCAAAAGTGTGTCGGTCTGTCTGTCTGTCTGTTTGTCTGTCACGCTTTCACTGCCCCACTACTCAACCGATTTTGATGAAATTTGGTACAGAGATATATTACATCCCGGGGAAGGACATGGGCTAGGCTAGGCAAGAACCCGCGGGAATCAAAATCATCAATCCACGCGGACGAAGTCGCGGGCATCATCTAGTTTAATATTACTGCTTTACTCCTAACAAGTTAGCCCGCTACCATCTCAAACTGCTGCATCACTAACGTTTAGTACATTTTTTTTTAAACGCACATATTACTTCGCAAAGATAGTGGTCCTCTCAATATAGATAGATAACAGTATAAAAGTAAAATAAATATTCAACGCTGTATGAATACAACATGGTGATATTCTCCGGAAGCGAATATTTTATTCAAATATCAAACTTTGGTATTCTCTGTTCTTGCGTCCAACTTTTGGAAGCGATTGCATTTTTCCTATAAAAAGCTACCATTTTGTATTAAAATTGTATGAATAATTTCTTGAAAACCTTATTCTAGTTTACTTTACTTACCATAGTTGGTATTTAATCTACCTCTATCTTCATTATCCAATATCCACCACCACCACCACCACCACTACAGCCTATTAACGTCCCACTGCTGGGCACAGGCCTCCACTCTCATAGGAGAGAGGGCATTAGAGCTTAGACCCACCACGCTGCTCCAATGCGGGTTGGTTGGTTGCGGGCTTTAACGACTATTTTTATGTTAGTGATAATAACCAGGACCGACGTCTTAACGTGCTTCCCGAGGCACGGGGGTGAAACACCGCCAACTTCCTAACTCCGGGCTAGTAATGAGAATTTATAGTCAGAAAAACTCAATACTTAATTATGGTTGAATAGATCCACTAAAGCCCCCCGCTGGGCACAGGCCTCCACTCTCAGAGGAGAGAGAGAATTAGAGCTTAGATCCACCACGCTGCTCCAATGCGGGTTGGCGGGCTTTAACGACTATTATCATGTTAGTGATAATAACCGGGACCGACGGCTTAACGTGCTCTCCGAGGCACGGGGGTGAAACACCGCCAACTTCCAACTCCGAGCTGGCACTGAGAATTTCTTAATTGAAAAACCCAATAGGTACCAATTTTTATGCCCGACCGGGAATCGAACCCAGGACCTCGTGATCCGCAGTCGACTATGCTAACCGCTAGACCAACGAGGCAGTTAATCCAATCCAACATCCATATTATGCTAAATGCGAAATTGTTATGGGTATGGCAGTTTATTAAACCCTAATCGGTTTCACACAACATTGTACCGGAACACTAAATCACTTGGCAACACGTCTTTGCCACCCAAACAGGCCAGATCAGGGAAAATTCAGAATTTATAAAATCCCAAATTGACCCTGCCGGGGATCGAACCCGGGACCTCCCGTTGATAAGGCAACAGCTCTCACCAATGCGCCGCGGAGGTCGTCATATAAGATCTATACTAATATTATACGTGCGAAAGTTTGTATGAATGGATGGATGGATGTTTGTTACTCAATCACGCCAGAACGACTCAACAGATCTAGACGAAATTTGGCACAGAGGTAGATTATAATCTAGAATAACACAAAGGCTACTTTTATCCCGGAAAATTTAAAGTTCCCGCGGGAATCAAAAACCTCCAACTATGCGGACGAAGGAGCGGACATCAGCTAGTTTTAAATATTTAGAATTGTTATTTAGACTAGGTATATAAAAGGAAAAGGTGACTGACTGACTGACCGATCTATCGACGCACAGCTCTAACTGCTGCACCGATCAGGCTGAAATTTGGCACACAAATATATATCGTATTGTGGCATAGGCATCCGCTAATAAAGGATTTTTGAAAATTCAGCCCTAAGCCCTTAAATCGAGCCTAACGTGATCTGAGCGAAGCCGCGGGAAAAAGCTAGTCGGTCATGTCTGTAGAAACTTTTGTAGTTAGCTCTTCTTAGTAGAAACGCATATTAAATAATTCTACGAGCCAATGAACTCATTAACTGAGTAAGTACCTACACGTTAAATAACAAACAAAATAATAATGAAAATGTAATATTTTATGTTAATTAATCTAGCCTCACACGATAAAGCCAAAAACTCGCCAAAAGTATTGAATAAGTAGGTATAAAATTTTAATACTTTATTCAGTATGGTATACCTATATTTTGTTATTTAATTTTACTTGTACAAAAACTTCAAAGTTAAAACACTAAAATAACTTAAAAACTACACATTCATATAGTGAGTATTGGCATCAAAATTATCATTTACTTTCCAATTGTTCCCAAAGTTTTAAATACAACCCCCCGACATATATTATATTGTCCGTAAAAGTTTTTCATATAGCAACAAAAATCTAAGCAGAGTAGTCTCTAATAGCTCTACTAGACTACTGATCTACTCTACTACGCAGTTTACAAGTTAAATAAAATCGTCGATTTTCCTTTTTTATATGTACCTACCTACTAGTAAAAAAAATCGATTTTCCTTTTTTATATGTACCTACCTACTAGTATTTCCCTTTTGTATAATTGCATACTTTACCATTACAATTGATTGATTCCTATACGCAATGATTCGGGAATGTAATGAATTATTCGGGAATGTAATGAGATTTTCTACAAACAAAAAAAGTGTAAAGTTGAAAATGTCATTATTTTCCAAGTAAAGTTTTTGAAAAAGAGTATAAAGTACCATCAAAACTTTTCCTTTTTAATCACTCAACGCGTAGATAGATTAAAAGCTCAAGTAAAATCTATCGTTTATATACGAATTCATCGTATTAATTTTTTACTTTTTTTATATTATTCTGACATGGAGCAAAACAATTTTACCCTTTTTACCTTATTTTCAAGTTCAAAACCGATCTTTACCTTTAAAATTAATAACTGAATATTTGCAGTATTAAATGGGGTTTAATAGAGAATATTTAAGTTTCAAATAAAAACAAGTAAGCAAAAAAAAATTTCAGAAAATCCTGTAAAAGTATAAACCTCATGAAATACCATCAAAAGTTTTCCACGTACAGTTTCCTTTGTACAACAATCACTCAACACAGCAGAGTATACAAACTCAAAAAAAAAACCGCCGCCGATACACAATTTCCCCCCTTTTGGCCTTATTTCCCCCACTTTGAACCGAAACAATCGGTTGACGTGAACACAGCGAGACAATGAGTGTTTAACATAAACACCGAACACTAAAGCACAACACTTTGTTATTAAAAAAAACTTTTTTTTTCAAATTCTGTACGCGAATGATGCGCGCTGCGCGAAGCGACGTACGCAACTAAACAGCCATGGCCGACTGCCGCTCACTTTGCAATGTACTGCCAGAGCGATACCGTGATCTGACCAATTTTTTTAAGTTTATTTTCTTTGTGAACTTAGTGAGTTTCGAGTTTTTGGATACAACTTTAAGTAATTTAGACATGACCTTAACGTATTCTTGCTTCCGAGAAAGATAACGTAAATTTACTTCTTAAACAAAGGTTATGAATATCGCAGATCCTACAACACAAGTTACCTTACGAAAAATAAATAATAATTCTTTTTTTTTCGGAAACTTTTAAACTACTTTATTTGTTCCGAATGGCATAGGCTAATATAGTTAAATAAAGTAGTAGTAACATAGTCAAATAAAAATAAAATGTAACAAAATAAAATGTTTTACATAATAATTAAACTTTACTCATACTTCCTTGAAACTTTTTTTTTTGAAGGATTTTTCTGAAAGACATTTCAAGTATTTATCGCTATAATCATAAAGCATTTGACAATTTTTAAACAAGTTATTAGTGTCAGTTCTATAAAAGTTTTTTAAAAACCCAATCAGTTGACAATTACCCTAGAATCGGGGAAGCGAAGCTTTCATTGCGCTGGCATCCCCACCGCGACGTTGCCGCACTTACCGTAGCGAACGTAACAGTAATGAGGTTAAAGTTTCTGAACAACTTTTTTTTTAATTTTCAGCGAGCTTAGGGACTTTGAAGATACTCTGTAGATCCATTAGCCATCAAAGTTTGTTTTTTCTTCAGAGTAGCTTTTTTGTTAGAATGATAAATTATTATGTACTAAGTAAGTAATGTATAGTAGTTAAATGTAATGACTTTTGAAGTCGTTTGCTATTGGATAAAGTTTTCAGGGTCTTGTCGGAGTTCTACTCATGGTAACAATTTTTAATTTAAGAAAATTGCAACCGTTTTAAAATGTTCGTGGTGTATGTAAAATTTGGCGACCTCCGTGGCGCAGTGTGTAGCGCTGTTGTCTTAACGTGCGGAGGTCCCGGGTTCGATCCCCGGCAGGGTCAATTTGGGAATTTATAATTTCTGAATTTGCCCTGGTCTGGCCTGGTGGGAGCCGGGTGGCTTTGGCCGTGGCTAGTTACCACCCTTACCGGCGAAAACGAGCCGCCAAACGATTTAGCGTTCCGGTACGATGCCGTGAAGAAAATGAGTAGTGGTTTGAGTTTAATATAACTGCCATGCCCCTAACAGGTTAGCCCGCTACCATCTTAGACTGCATCATCACTTACCATCAGGTGAGATCGCAGTTAAGGGCTAACTTGTAGTGGATAAAAAAAAAAGTAAGTAGGTACTCGAAGAGAAACAACTTCCGCAGCAGCGGCTGTTATTTTACAACATTTAATCAGTCTATCAATCAAATCATTTATTCAACATAGGTACTGTGAGTACACTTATTAAAGTTAAAAGTTACTTAAGTACTTATAAAACATGATGGTGATAATCAGTTAGGGTATCTTAAAACTAAAGCTACGAGGGTTCCAAACGCGCCCTGGTCTGAAAAGAGCCCACAACAAACTCAGCCGGGTTTTTTTATTATTTTTATTATCACTATCTCACAAAATATCATCTTAAGGTGGAAGACAAGGGTCTGCCCGCGAAATTCAAATTTAATTTGGATTTTCGCAATTTGTACCTAAACTAATACGACAAAGTAGGCATAAGGCATTCAAATTGCGCCCCTAGGAATATCATCTTCACAGGTTTATATAAAAATCAAAATAATGAGTTTGACGTGAGTTACTCACAAATTAGTCATTATTTTGACTAATTTCTTAAACTGGGCAGAAGATGATATTCCTAGGGGCGCAATTTGAATGCCACTTTGTCGTATTAGTTTACAAATTGTGAAAAACCAAATTAAATTTGAATTTCGCGGGCAGACCCTTGTCAAGGAACTATCAGAGCCATTAGAGCAAATTATTGCCAAGCTTCCTTGTCGTTTAAGTAATCCTTTACATGGTAACTAATAAGATTTTTCAATGAGTTTACGTTTTACAATAACTTTGAACTTATTCAGAGACATCTTCAAAATGTCTTCTGGGAGCCTATTGTAGAAGCCACAGAAGCGGACACTGTTTCCAACAAATGAATTTTGCTAACTTTTCTTCTTAAATTTATCAATGTGTTTACACTTGATAAAATCATCTGACGTTTCGTACGAGGAATTCGCGATTAGCTTCACCGCAAAGCTAAAGGGGCGATTTTTACCTAAGAGTCATGATTATCAGTTTTATCAACTAATTATATTTTATTCACGTTTTTATTCATGAGATGGGTTTTCCCCCCTCTATTTACTTGCGAAAAATTGTTCATTAAACTGATACTGATGGCGTATAACTTAATCGTAGCGTTTAACTTTTTTAGTAAAACCCCTAATAGACTGGGCATGTTTTGGCTTCAAGATATCATAATGCTATCTGATGTCTCAAACTTTGGTGCCAAACCTAAAGAAATGCAATGCAGATAGAAAGGTTATAAATTACCTGAGGATTTCTCGAAATTCTTTAAAAAAAAAATTCAAGTAACTACAGAATCATAGAACTAAGTAAGTAAATATTGAATTAAATTAAAACAACTGCAAATTACTAATTAAACCGTTCCTAAATTGTTTTGTAGATGTCACCGTAAGATTGCAAAAACCGTTAGATTGTAATCTAACTAGCGAAATTGTAAGCTGTCGACCGATTACAATTTAACGCATTATTTTTCGGTAGATTGTAATCTGTTAGGTATATTAACCCGATAAAACCAAAGTGCCCGGCCCGCGGCCGAGCACTACCCGGTTATTTATGTCGAGCCCTAACCTAACCTACAAGAAAGAGACAAGAAAACGTAAATACAATGAATATTTCAAAAATTGACACTCAGCACATTGAACGGTTCACAATCTGTCGACAGTTTACAATTTCGCTAGTTAGATTACAATCTAACGGTTTTTGCAATATTACGGTGACATAGACAAGCTGAAACCCAGCAGCCACGGTCCACATAGCAGCAGTCTAGCCTGCTGGCTATCACGCCTAGGACTCAGGACGCACCAGGGATGCGCCATCTTTCGCGCATGATTGCAAAGGAGCAATCAACTCGGGCATTTGCAAATATTCCTGATGCGGAAGCAGAAGCGGGGCAGCCCCATCAAAGTCATAAAAGTTAAATAATAAAAAGTTAGTTAGTTATCTATGACTGTTTAGTTTTTGTTTACATTTTTATTAGCAACACTAAACTGTGATTACAGCGGCGCTGTCACCGGGTCAGATAAATTTGTGGGACTATACCCATATACCTATCGGTGTACGAACCACTAGCGATCCATCCCGGCTTCGCACGGGTAGCATCATATTAGTGCATACTCAATATTATTATACCCAGTGGGCACTGGGCAGCACATCAGGTTTTACAAATTAGCACTTTGTACTTTATAGGAGTGCACATACTGTATCAAACATAGCGCTCGCTCTAAAAATGGTTGTTGTTAGACACCCTTAAAAAGATAGATAATAATATATACTGTCACGGACATGTTTTAGAACTTTTGAGCCGAACAATTCCACCATACATTGTTTTAGTTTTAACGATTTATTTACTCTTAGATGTGACGATTTTTTTTCCGACTTAATTCACATTATTGCAATTTTCGTTGGGATCTCCAAATTTTTTTCAAAATAAAATATAGCTGTTACTCGCTGATAAAGTAGCTTTCTATATGTGAAAGAATTTTTAAAATCGGTCGACTAGTTTTATAAGTTTATCCATTACAAACACACAATCAAACAAATACAGCAGAATCTCACTAATCCGGCACGATTAAAAACCAGAGGGTGCCGGATTATTGGATTATATAGAAAAAAACATAATACTACGTAAATTAAATAAAGAATTTCATAAAGAGAATATGGTGTCTTATTTGTATTAATGTTCTAAACGTCTTTTTATAACTGTAACATATCTAAGAACTAAATAATCACATAGTTTTAAAATTATCCTTGATTAAGGTCTATTTTGGGCGAGGGAGGTGTGGACGGAGGGTGCCGGATTATTAGACGTATCGGTCTATTGAAGTGCCGGACCAGTGAGATTCTACTGTAGTTTAGACACTACAATATATGATTACGGCGTTGTCACCGGGTCAGATAAGTTTGTAGGATACCCACACACCTATCGTTGTATGAACTATAACAAAATAGTACGTGACTCGGCGCGATCACTTGTGCTCTGTTTAGGGCACGTCAAGGATCCCAGATATCATATTAGGCGGTGTTGCGAAATTAATGCAGCGTGACGCGCTCGTGACGGCGCTGATAGCTTTGTTAATGAGTTCAAATTATTGTGTCTTATATTAATATTGTATATGAACTGCCTCGTTGGTATAGTCACTAGACTCTAGTGGGTAGTATGTTCGACTGCGACCAATGAGATCCCGGGTTCGAGTCCCAGGTCGGGCCATAATTGAGTATTGGGTTTTTCTGACTAGAAATTCTCAGTAGTAGCCCGGAGTTAGGAAGTTAGCGGTGTTTCACCCCCGTGCCTCGGAGAGCACGTCAAGCCGTCGGTCCCAGTTATTATCACTAACATGATAATAATCGTTAAAGCCCACCAACCCGCATTGGAGCAGCGTGGTGGATCTTTAAGCTCTAATTCCCTCTGTCCTATGAGAGTGGAGGCCTGTGCCCAGCTGTGGGACGTTAATAGTGGTGGTGGTGGTGGATAATATTGTGGACTGTGGAAAAGATAAGTAACTGTTTATTCTATTAACTGTAAATATTAACTGACTGATTGATCTATCAACGTACAGCTTAAACCACTGGACGGATCGGGCTAAAATTTGGCATGCAGATAGCTATTATGACGTAGGCATACGCTAAGAAAGGATTTTTGAAAATTCAATTACTAAGCGGGTAAAATACGGGTTTGAAATTTGCGTACTTAGTCCACGCGGACGAAGTCACGGAGAAAAGCTACTAGAATATAATACAGCAAATCTATACAACTAATATTATAAATGCGAAAGTTTGGATGGATGGATGGCTGAACGGATCTGGATGAAATTTGACACAGAGATTATAGTCTGGATTATCTGCATGGATTGAGGTTTATTGAACCAAAAAATCTCAATCCACGCGGACAAAGTCGCTGTACCTATGATTAAAATTTCAATTATTATCTAGTATCAAAAGATAATATTGTCCAAGGTATTAATATACTCCAAGATTGGATGTTATCCAACGCGGAATCGACGCTTCAATACAACACTATTGTAATAGTTTCATTGCGTAACCGCTCCCTTGTCCGGTGTTCAATTCACGTGTCAGCGACAGTTAGTTAGTTATACAAGAATAACTGGGGCACCCTACTCTTTCAGGGTTCAGCATAATTTCCATATCAAATATTTAAACTTTAGAAAATAACTTATTTACGTATTCCTAACTTAATAAATCAGTGGCGTGCAAAATATCATCGTAGTATATATACGAGTATTATAAATGCGAAAGTGTATCTTCTTGTTGGTTTGTCCTTCAATCACGTCGCAACAGAACAACGGATCGACCTGGTTCTTTGCATGGGCATAGTTGAGGACCCGGAGAGTGAAATAGGCTTTTTATCCCGGAAACATAAGGAGTACCCGTGGGAATTCAAAAGACAAACTCCGGGCAAGTACTGAGAATTCCTAATCAGAAAAACCCAAGACTTAATTATGGCCCGACCCGGGACTCGAACCCGGGACCTCGCCTGCCGCAGTCGAACATGCTTACCACTAGACTTGAAGGACATTTGAAATCCCTGACTTGACGTTTTCCACATCCCACTCATCCAGCTCACGAAAAGGATAAAATTGTTATTAGCGAATAGGTAGTTTTAATTTCATTTATATTGTGTATTTTTATTGTTGTTTGTTAAATTAATTAAAATTAAAAAAACAATAAATAATTAATAAATATTAATTATTTATTGTTTTTTTTTGTTTTGTATTTTTAGTGCTTTTGTTTGTTACGTATGTGTAATTTTAGTATTTTAGATGTAATATTGTAGCCTGATAAGTCTTATCGGGTATTTCCCATCAATAAAATAAAATAAAAATAAAAATAGACAGTCCTCATCAACTCAACGAATATTAATTTAAATCGATTCACTAAAAGAAAACCATTTTCGTAAAGGTCACACTGCAACCTAAATTCAAACATATAAATCATAATACGATGATACTGTCATTATCTTATTCACGTATCTAATTAACATTTTAATAACTTTGGACTTCGATTGACTTTCTAGAAAATTTTATCAATCCGAATAATATATTTTGACATTGAAAAGTATCTAATATAAATTTTAAATTATATCATAAACTTAAAAAAAACCATCAAAAAAAATATAATCTTATGTAAAAAAAAACAGCGCAAATATGTTGATGTTGTTTTTGTAACAATAAATGTTTTGGGAGATAATCCAGGGAATGGAGATCTAGGTTGGGAGCCTATGTCCATAGCTAGATATTATTAGGCTATTTATAAAGCTTTTATAATTACAAAATAATCGCGGAATTGAATTATATATTATTATATATACGGGCTAAAGGTTAACTTAAAAGGTATCGTCGCCGGATCTGAACTTACTACTTACTACCTTTGATTCAAACAACTACTCAACCACGGAACACCAATTCCACCAACCTCCTTATCATCATCTAAATCCATCAGCAGTCCAGTAGGTACCAAGCACTGGTTTCTTCCGAATAAGAAGGGGTTAGGTCATTGTCCACCACGCTGGCCAAGTGCGGATCGGCAGTTTTCACACACCTTTCAGAACATTATACAGGACTCTCAGGCATTCAGGCTTCCTTATATTTTCCTTCACTGATAAAGCAATTGATATTTAATTTCATAAAACTCAAAAAAATTAAGAAGTTTCGAGCCTAGAACTCCGAATAGAATGCCGAAGTTTTAACCACTAGGCTATACCTACATATACAAAAAAGGTAAGTTTTCCTATAATACCCCAGTCTGCCAGATCTTAACAATTTACTTTTATCATAGTTATCAAAACGTAAAGCGACGTTGCCGTTTTACCCCCCTGACGAGCGAGCGGGACGGCGCTATCGCACAAAACGAAATAGGTATATACAGGGAGTGGAACTTATGCTTTACAAATTCAGCGCCCTATGATATCAAACTTTAGGAGGATTTTGAACTCTATTTCGTTAATGTTAAAGTATAAAGTTGTCTGGTGATACAAAATGAATGTTTTCATATAATTTTCAAGGGCATTCGAGAGCGATAGTGGGGGAGGTTCGGAAATTCATTCAACGGTTTTTGGAAAAGTTAGGAAAAACTTTTTACTTTGCTATGTGAACCTAATTACAGCTAATATTATACAAATTACAATCGTAATCAACTCTGATTGGTTTACACTCATCCACTAAATCCATTGACGCAGCAAGAATACCTTATACCACAAATTCAGCCAATCACAATTGAGACTAATAATGCTGCTAAATCATTATTTAGCATCATTATTAGTCTCAATTGTGATTGGCTGAGAACTGAGAAGACATCGTCAACAAGCCGCGATCTCTTTTCTATTCAAGTTTTAACTTCTTAATTTTCCGGGATAAAAAGTAAAGCATGCCCGTACCCGTGTCTGTAGCTGTACCAAAACGAAACGGTCTTGTACACGTCTTATCTATACCGTGAATAGAGGGAAATTAAAAATAATAAATTATACTTGGATTTTTAATTGCGTGGAATTCTGACGTTTGTGACGTTCAGAAGTCACAAACATTTTTGTATTTTTGTTTTGATCACATGCACCTATTACCTGAAATAAATAATTTATCATTTGTCACTAGCAAAATCCAAATAAGTACATATTACTTTTTTTTTTTTTTAATCCACTACAAGCTAGCCCTTGACTGCGATCTCACCTGATGGTAAGTGATGATGCAGTCTAAGATGGTAGCGGGTTAACCTGTTAGGGGCATGGCAGTTATATTAAACCCATACCCCTTCGGTTTCTACACGGCATCGTACCGGAAAGCTAAATCGCTTGGCGGCACGTCGTTGCCGGTAGGGTGGTAACTAGCCACGGCCGAAGCCTCCCACCAGGCACTTACTAAAAAATGAAAATAAATAGTCCTTTATTAGAATTAATAACTTTGCTAAGAAAGGATAAAAGATAAAAAAAAAGAAACAAAAATCAATAATGATAATCTTTAGCCATTGTTACTAATATTAGATTTACAAACTAGATTCCGCGCGGATTAAGGATTTTTGATTATAGATTATAGAATAGATTTATAGAATAACAAACTAAACAAATTGCTAAAATAAAAATGGGACAAATGCGAGCCGCACACAAGGGGTTCCGTACCATCGAAACAGATTTAACAATACCCATAAGGTTGGCAGGTTCTATAAGCGAATAAATAAGCTATTTTTTTCCCGGAAAATTAAGGAGTTCCCGTGGGAATAAATACAACCTAAACCACGCGGACGAAGTCGCGGGCATCATCCAGAACATGAACAGTGAACACTAAGTATACCTATTAGAATTAACTAAGGACAGTTATTGGTCTGTAAATTAGATGTAGAAATTACTCATAGGTCGTCGTATAAAATAAAATGCTGCCATTTTAGATGGAGCTTTGTGGTTAAAGGAAAAAAAATCTAGTAATGTATGACTGAGTAATAAACTCCAATATGCCACGTCACGCCATGTATACCCAATAGCTGATAGATGTGTTAATAATGTAGGAACCAATTAAATACCTATCCAGTTATCTAGTGCCCTTAGTTTAGTATGCATCGCGTTTTATGGGTTATTGGGGTGGTGAATCTTGAAACACCCTGTATTGGGGGCGAATATTAGATTGCGCTTGACCGTATTTTTTATGGAAGTTGACACTAGGAAATTAATCAATAGTATAATAGCCTTAACTTTAAAATATTACAAAAATAGTTTTATTTTACAAAAACACGAGAAAAATTCCTTTTCTTTTAATTTAAAGAATAGCGCTTGGCTGCAGCTTGCAAGTGATGATGCATCCTAAGGTAGTTCTATCTGAAGATACGCAAAACTGGGTATTTGAGAAAAAAAAAATCTTTTTTAGTGAGCAGGTTCTCTATTTAAATAGAGAACCTGCCAAAAGACGTTATATCCACGTCTCTTGTTAATTTTTATAATATGTTTGACAACAATGTTAAATTATCGATATAAGTGAAAAACGTGACTTTTGGTGACGTCACAATTCAGTTTGATAAAAGTACCTGATTTGACTAGGTACTAGAAAACCCGGCTGAGTTTGTTGTCGGCTCTTTTAAGACAAGGGCGCGTTTGGAACCGCCGTAGCTTTAGTTTTGAGATACCGTGGCTAATTATCATCATCACGTCTTTTATTTTTTTAAAGTGACGTTCGGAAGGTGTACTTTGTAGGTACCGATTTTGAATAATTTAAGTATATACTTTTGAGTTTGAGTTAGTTGTCAAATAATATGTGATAGAAGCAGGCGTTACTCTGCGAAAGTCCATGATAATGAAAGAAATAGAACTTTAATTCGCTATAAACCACCACAGCAAGTAAATCTATGCGGCACAGTATGTATCTTGCGATATTCACCACACCACACAAATCTTCCAAATTATTCTCAACGTACGTTTCACTCCGACACCGGAGCATCTTCAGGAGATGTTCACTCGACAATGCTCGATTGTAAAGACAAATAACGACGAACTTATGAAAGTAATCAAATCAATGGGTGGTGTTTTGGATCCGTATTCTTATCAGTGGGGTCTTATATCAATAAGGTCTCGTAGCCTACGTCCATCGAACTCGGCGTAAACACGAGAGGTCCACGATTCCGCGCCCACCTGCGCAAATCCGACGCTACCTACCTACCTGGTGCTAGTAATAATACCGGCGCACGCGCCGCGACAGATGTTCCGCTTCGGATAACCTCGGCGGAGATCGGGCACGCTTCGGCCGCGCTCGTAAAAGCTCGGCGTTTTTTTAAGTGACTTGTGACCTTTTCTTGTTAGACGTTGGTTAGGTAGTTATAATCGAGAAATTCTTAAGCTTAATCTTTCTTTACAGAATCTTAAAATGCGAAAATATATTTATTTGTCGGTTTGTCCTACAATCATTCTGAAACGGAGCAACGAATTTTTTTAATGGTTATACCTAGTGGAGGACCTGGAGAGGTACTAGACAAATTTTTATTCCGGAAAACGAAAGTTCCCCAGGAAATTTTCAAAATCAACGTGAACGAATTCGTAGACATCTATACTGCTATCAAATATAAATGCAAAAGTTTGGATGGATGGATGTTTGGTACTCAATCACGCCAGAGCGGTTGAACGGATCTGGATGAAATTTGGCACAGAGATAGATCATAGTATGGAATAGCACATAGGTTGCTTTTTATCCAAAAAAAACTAGGAGTTTCCCGCGGAAACCAAAAACCTCAATCCGCGCGAAGTCGCGGGCATCAACTAGTAAGTATTATTATAAATGCGAATGTTTGGATGGATGGATGTATTCTGGATTGTTGGCACAGAGATAGATTATAGTCTGGAATAACACATAGACTACTTCATATCCCGTAAAATTAAAGTTCCCGCGGGACCAAAAAGAAACTCAATCCACGTGCATCAGCTAGTCTTGCAATAAAAAAAAACTTCCATACAGGCGGGGGGGTGAACCGGTGAACTCGTGCGCACTTGACCGGTTCCAATACACTACATGGGGTCGGTATTCGGTATGTAGATTTGCGCAGGTGTTCCGCGCGCGGGGCGCTTATCTACCCCTATGGTGCGGCGGAATTCTATTTGTCCAGGGGGCATGCTACCGTCGCTTAAAGCAGTATTGCTTTAACCTTCAAGGCAAGAGTAAATAGGCATCTTCTAGACAAGCTTCCAACTTAGACCTCATCATTGCTTTGCACTAAGCATGATTGTCGGCTTGCCCTATCACACAACAAAAAAAGCAGACATTGTTTTCGAAGATCTCCGTGCCGCAGTGTTGAGTGCTGTTGTCTAAACGTGTGGAGGTCCCGTGTTCGATCCCCGGCAGGGTCAATTTGAGAATTTATTATTTCTGAATAATTTTCCATGGTCTCGCCTGGTGGGCGGCTTCGGCCGTGGCTACTTAACACCCTACCGGCAAAGACGTGCCGCTAAGAAATTTCGCATTCCGGTAGCGTTCGATCCCCGGCAGGGTCGATTTGAGAATTTATTATTTCTGAATTTTCCCTGGTCTGGCCTGGTGGAAGGCTTTGGCCGTCACTACTTACCACCCTACCGGCAAATAGGTACGTGCCGCTAAGCTATTTCGCTGCATTCCGGTACAAGACCGTGTAGAAAGCGAATAAATGATAAATGATTTATTTAACGTAGGACAACTTGTGTCAAGACTCTACCACCGGTTCGGAAAGTGATTCTACTGAGAAGAGCCGGCAAGAAACTCAGCAGTTGCTCTTTTCTTAACGTTACAAGTATTACACTGACTTGCGGCCTGCGGGTCAATAGGGGTATGGGTTTTATGTACCTACCTGGCATGACCCTAACAGATTAGCCCGCTACCATCTTAGGCTGCATCAACACTTACCAATTGACCATCAGGTGAGATCGCAGTCAAGACTTAACTTGTAGTGAAAAAAAATAATTGTTGTTGTTTGTGTTTTTGAATTACAGCTGTTATTTTAGAGACGTCAAGGTACGTGACATAAAACTGTCGTTTTACAGTAATACTGCTTTACGCGATGGTAGTAAACCGTGTACGTAGAGGCGATGACCGATGTGTCGCTAGGGGCGTTTTTTGTTCCTTTGACCATTTGCTTGGAAAAGATTTTTATGTTATTCCACATGCGTGCATCATCATACTTAATATTATAAATGCGAAAGTGTGTTTGTTTGTCCTTCAATAACGCCGCAACGTGATTTTTTGCATGGGTATAATAAGTAAAGGACCTGGTGAGTGACATAGACATACTACCTATTTAATCCGAAAATTTAAGGAGTTCCCGCGGGAATAAAAAATACTTAAACCACGCGGACGATATCGCCGGTTTAAGTTTTTGATTTGATGTTTTGATATTTCCTATTCAAATATAATAATTATTATGTGTATCACAAATCACAACATATATTATGAGCAAATTAAATAGTCCAGTCATTATATACATTTGGAAATGCAAGTGAACCGAGAAAGCTAAATTTTGGGGGGGACCTAGAAAAGCTTAATTTCAAATTGTCAACCAAGATTAGGTACCTAAGTGCATTTTCCACAATCTTGAAAAAAGGGGTAAATTCAGTTTTTTCATAATAACTCGGTTCTCCGTTGAGATACGAAAGTTTTGATGCAATACTTTTTTGTTGCTTTTTTTACGATCTTCAATTAAGGTCCTTTACATTAATCACCTATCGTTCATCGTTATTGAGATAATCGAAAAAACCATAGGTAAAAAAGAAAATAGCAAGAATCAAATTTCACTAGGCACCTACCTAGTGAAATTTGATTCTTGCTATTTTCTTTTTTCTAGTGATTGATATCGAATAAATGACTAGTATATCAAACTTGTAGAGCGTAAAACTTCAGAACTACAATTTCGTTTTTTTACTTTTTATTTTTACAAAAATTACGACCTCTAGCGCGCCGCAAAGTCGGTAAGTCTGTGCCCAGTTTCGATTTAGCCGCTCTCGTGGTTGTAACCCATTCCCGGCTCACTACTGAGCACGAGTTTCCTCTCGGAATGAGAAGGGTTCGGCCGTAGTCCACCACGCTGGCCAAGTGCGGATTGGCAGAATTCACACACCTTCGAAGACATTATGAAGAATTCTCGGGTGTGCAGGTTTTCTCACGATGTTTTCTTTCGCCGTTCGAAGAAAGTGATATTTAATTTCTTAAAACGCACATAACTTCGAAAAGTTGAAGGTGCGTGCCCTAACCTATCACTTACCTTACCACAAAATATAAGATAACACTTAAGTAAGTGTACTTATTATAATCATTATTACTCTAAAATATTCTTGAGTATCTATACTTCAATATTATGAATGCAAAAGTTTGTATGGACGGTGGATGTTTGTTACTCAATCACGCCAAACCGGCTGACCGGATCTGGATGAAATTTGGTACAGAGATTAGATTATCGTCTGGAATAATACATAGGCTAGTTTTTATCCCTTTTAACCAAAAAACTTCAATCCTGCACATGAACGAAGTCGCGGTCAACAGCTAATCTATAATATAATATATATAAAATTCAAAGTCCTGACTGACTGACTTATATATCAACGCACAGCCTAAACCACTGGGCCTAAAAACTTGAAATTTTGACAGTACTTACTTTACTTTTATGACGTACGCGCACACTAAGAAAGGATTTTTCAAAATTCCACCCCTAAGGGGGTGAAATAGGGGGTGAAAGTTTGTATGAAACTCCGTCATTTCTCAAGTTATATCCATGAAACTTGGTATTTTGGCTTTAGGTAATAAATAAAGAAGTACGTGTGTCACAGTTTTTCAAAATTTCACCCCCAAAGGGGTAAAATAGGGGTTGAAAGTTTGTGTGAAAGTCCTTCATTTCTCAAGTTATAGCCATGAAACTTATCATTTGGGCTTTCAGTTAGATATGCAGAAATAAGTGATTTACAATTTTTCAATATTGCACCCCTAAGGGGGTGAAATAGGGGGTGAAAGTTTGTATGAAAGTCCGTCATCTTTCAAGTTATATCCATGAAACTTGGTATTTAAGCTAACGGTTTAAAATAAAGAAATACGTGTTTCACAGTTTTTAAAAATTCCACCCCTAAAGGGGTGAAACAGGGGGTGAAAGTTTGTATGAAAGTCCTTCATTTCTTAAGATATTTTTCAAGTCATATTAACGAAGAAAAAGAAGTATCTGTGTCACAGCTTTTAAAATTCCACCCCCGAAGGGGTGTAATAGGGGTTGAAAGTTAGTATGAAAGACCTTCATTTTTCAAGTTATAGTCATTATTTTCAAAATTCCACCCCCAAAGGGTCCTTCATTTCTCAAGTTATAGCCATGAAACTTAGCATTTGGGCTTTTGGTTAAATATGAAGAAGTTCGTGTTCCACCAATTTGAAAATTCGACCCCCAAAGGCGTGAAATAGGGGATGAAAAATTGCATGAAAGTCCTCCATTTCTCAAGATTTTTTCAATTTATATCAACGAAACTTGGAATTTCGGCTATCGGTAAAAAAAATAAGTACGTGTGTCACAGCTTTTAAAATTCCACCCCCAAAGAGGTAAAATAGGGATTGAAAGTTGGTATGAAAGTCATTCATTTTTCAAGTCAAAGCCATGGAAGTTGGTATTTGAGCATTCGGTTAAATATGAAGAAGTATATTTTTCACCATTTTTGAAAATTTGATCCCCAAGGACGTTAAATAGAGAGTTTGTCCTTCAATCACGCAGCAACGGATCAACGAGATTTTTTGCATGGGTATAGTTAAGGACCTGAAGAGTGATAAAGGCTACTTTTTATACCGGAAAATCAAGGAGTGCCTGTGGGGAAAAAAGCTTAAACCACGCGGTTCTGGTTTGTTTTGTAATTAGGAAATGATTTAGATCTCATCACACACGCTTTGAGTTCTGTTAAAACCGTACTACTCTCATTCCAGAGATTAGTTTAGTTATAGAACTTAGAACTTCGTGCTTATTGCTTTGTTTGAGATATTGTCAGTTTGTATATTACATACAATTGAGAGGGAGTGACAACGCTTATGATGTTTGTTTGACAAACATCATAAGCGAAAAAAATGACATTTGGTTCTTGTAGGCCACGCGGGCGAAGCCGCGGGCAGAAGCTATATTAGATATATACCATTAAAACTATTGTTAAAAAATATTATTTTTTCAGTTTAAAAAAATTCATATGCACCATGAACTCGTACCTACTTATATATTATACGAGTACATACTCAATCAAAAAGCTTAATATAAAAAAATTCATCGCGCGATAAAACCTTTGTATGATCACACAACCACATATCCACTAAACCCGACGGTTATTCATATTAAAATGCACAGACGGACAAAGGATTTCATAAGAAGGATTAACAAAACTAACTGCTGCACAAAACTGAAGTCTAAAGCTTAGAAAATAGAGTTCAAAATCGTGGGTAGTTATAAACTTTTTGATACGGGCAACAAACGTATTGCGTTCACCCTTTCTATGAGATGTACAGCTCTGGAGGCAAAAGGATGTAAGTCGTTTTTTATTTGTTATAAAGTAGAGCTGGTTCAATTATTATGTGTTGACGTAATGGAGGGATCCTTAGTTTAATTTAAACGATTTAATTTACTTTGTAACTATTCCATATTATGCGATCCGATCCTATTGCAACATAAACAGGACAAACTAAAAATACGACAATCAAACACACTTTCGCATTTATAATATAAATATCATATGCTCTACTTTAGTCATAACCCAATAAGTATCTGGGCGGTCTTCTAGGCTTCTGGAGCGAGCTCGGATGCTGGAGTGAAAATTCCAGCGGGGAGGGGCAACACACGTACAACAGACCTCCTGGAGGAGGAGGAGGAACCTGGAGGTTTAAGTGCAGAAACCTGCCCAGTAGGATAGAAAAATAGAAGAAGAATAGAAGAAGAAAAATAGATAGGAAGAATAGAAGAATGATAAAACTCAATAAGTAATACAGTTAGCTACGTCTATAGGATTTTCAATTGCCATACAATTGAAATCCGATATCTAATCACCATCAGAATCAAAACCGCCGCATTCTACAAATAATAAACATTTAACTAGTTAACCAAACATTACAATTACGATCAAAATCAACGTAATATAATCCCACGGAACCCTCGTATGTTAAAGCTAAACACTTGACCATGCCTCCCTAACCTACTCCCTATGTAGCCACGTAAGGGTGATCACACATCAGACAACACGCGCCGTTAATAGTTTACTGCAAGTTGCAACGCTTTACTATGCTTATAGTAAAACTGTAACTGGACTATTTCTGTACGTTAACATTGGAGGGAGCTTTGTCATCCGTACAGAGACCAATGTTTTTTTAAATTTTTTACTGTCTTTTACGGTTAAAATGCAACTTGGTATACTTATGGCTAACACTCTGCGTAATTTTAGGATATTATTTATCCCGAATAACACTAGGATTCGGGATAAGGGCTGAAGTTTTTGGTCGATGTTTTGCGTTAATTCTATTCTTTCAAAATTCAAATTTTTACTGTTTTTGTCAATCCATTTTGAATTACAAAGGTTATGATATCTAGATAAAGGGTGGAACTCCTCAACGCAACAGCAAATCGACTGCGATCAATACAACAGCTTCATAAAACGTAGATCTTTAACATAAGCAAAGAACATAAGATAAGTCGACCCGTGCGCACCCAAAAGGATGGGTCAGCTAATGTTTTAATATTCGTTTTGAAATAAACCAACGCGGTTATGAAGCTTCCGGCGCGATCAGCGTGCGACCAGCCTAAATCACCAATCCGCTCACAATAATGATTTTTATCCCATCAAAATGACAAGTTGAACGACCGGAGCGTTAAAAAAGGCTAAGCGCAGAGGGGCCTTTTGTGATAGGTCCTCCTTTGAGTCCCCTCAAAGGGGCCCGGTATGTAATTGCATGAAGTTATAAAGTGCGCGGGAGCACGCGACGCGACGGGTCGTAAAAACTGGGCCTTTTTGAGTTGTTCCCCCTTTTGATAGTGTGGAATTTAGGTGAGCAATACACTTTTGTATAGTTATAGCCTTATTATTGCTAAGCTATCTCAGATCCGAAGTTTACCTACACTTCAAACTACTATTGAGCAGAGGTCTATTCCAAGGGTTTAGGCGATAACCCACCACGCTGGTCAAGCGTGTTGGTTAATGGTTTATGGATTATATGGACGTAATATGGATGTAATATGGACTATTTTCTGTTAGCTGATAGCATTATGATAAAGTCAAGCTCTATCTTAAAATACATATTATATAGTACAGGCTACCTATTACTTTTAAAAAGCACGTAGTCCACCACACTGGCCAGGTGCGCAATGGTCTGCCATTTCACACACCTTTGATGACATTATGGAGAACTTACAGGCATGCTGGTTTCCTCACTATGTTTTCCCACATCACCGTTCCCGTCACATCACATCACATCACCGTCACAAAGCAAGTGATATTAGATTGCTTGAAATGTACATAGCTCCTGCAAAGTAAAAAGTCAACTAGCTTTAGCCCGCGACTTCGTACGCGATGGACTACACAAATTTCAGACTATTTTACGCCCCTTAGCGGTTGAATTTCCTAAAATCCTTTCTTAGCGGATGTCTACTGTCATGATAGCCGTCGTGCCTTTCAGCCTGATCCATCCAGTGGTTTGAGCTGTACGTTGATAGATCAGTCAGTCACCTTTTCCTTTTATATAATACCTACTAGATGATGCCCGCGACTTGGTCCGCGTGGATTGAGATTTTTGATTTCCGCGGGAACTCTTTAATTTTCCAGGATATGAAGTAGCCTATGTCCTTCCCCGAGATACAAACTATATCCCCAGACCAATCATCAAAATCGGTTGAACAGATGGGCCATGAAAGCGTAGCAGACAGACAAACTTTCGCATTTATAATATTAAGTATGGATGGATTTAGAGTACCTAAACTCTAATACTACTAATTCGGGCTCGACTCCTGAGCCCAAATTTTAATTTCCATAAATTAAACAAACTTCATATTTATCTCAATACAATATTCCTCTCGTGGTAAACTCAAAACACAACAGCAAATCCGCCATCGCTCGCCCCGTGGGCCGCTAGCCAAGAACTGGCTCGGCCGCGCACCTGCCGCGCGGGTACGCGCTTCGATTCCCGGTGCGCCTCCGCATTACCATAAACAACGTGCAGACAAAAACTCGACCGTTTCCAAACCACTCATATCTACTAGAAGATACGTACGTTGTGTATTTACCTGCTACAGGCGAAAACACACAACGGACCGGACAGGGCAAAACTTAAGTCCGCGTCATTCCGGCATGAAATTAGCCAATCCGCACTTGGCCAGCCCGGTGGACTGTTGTCTTATATATGTAAGCCTATTCAACCTCCCACTTATGACCACAGCACTCACCACTGCACCAGGAAGGTGAAATTTGATCAAATCGAAGGTGGTGGTTTATTTGGGATTACAATTTAGTCGGTTTTTTAGAAAGAATTTTTATTTTCAAATCGGTTCAGAAACCACAGAGATATGCACGGACATACATTTTAAAAAAAAATACGCGCCGAATTGAGAACCTCCTCCTTTTTTGGAAGTCGGTTCAAAATACAGAAAAAACTCAAAGACAAAACAATCAAATTTGTGTCACAAAAATCCTAAAAAGGGCATCGACTCAGCGAAATGCCGCTATGGAGTAGATGCACCTTAACAGCGCTAATTTTCAGTCTACCCCTAAAAAGCAAAATCCTAGAGACGTCCCGGACCGGCTTCTTACTACGCTGATCAGCAGAACAGGTAACTTTGTGTACCTACCTACCCACTGAAATTATACTCTTCGCTTACATAATATTATTATTACAATAGATAATACCTAAAGTCCGCGTGACACAATCGTCCATATTTAGTCCCTTGTAGTTCTGGGGGGTTACCACCTACGCTTAAAACAGTATTATTTCAAAATGACCGCTTTATGTCACGTACCTTGACGTCCCTAAAACAAGGATTATAATTGTAAAACACGAACGTCAACAATATTAAAACAATACTGCTATAAGCGATGGTAGTATGCCCCCTGTTCTCACGACCGGTCCGGTCGGGCTACAGCCTACAGGTCCGCGGCTCGCGCAAAGTCGCAACCACCTGGCCGAAAATTTGCATAAGTCGCGTAGCGTTACCGGTGGTTCACGATCGTGGTGGTGTTTGTGTCGATCGAGTTCTACGTGAGTTTGTATTCAATTATAGCCATATCACACGTTTTCGACCGCCCGGATAGGAATTCAAACAAAACTGACCGTTTTCCTAGTCCTAATTTTCCTCTTCTGGTGGGACTTGGGAGGCTTTGGCCGTGGCTAGTTACCGGCAAAGATGTGACGCCAAGCTATTCAGCGTGCAGTACGACGTCGTGTAGGAACCGATAAGGCGTATGGGTTTTATATAACTGCCACAAATAATAAAAAAAACACCATCTTTAACTTAAAAACATCCCAGAAGATACTTCTCTATATATATTATGTATAATGTTCTTAACGATGTGTGTTGTCTGCCAATACACTTGGCTAAAATGTAGAACTTAGGGTTAACTATTCTCATTCTGATTAGATTACTATGATTGACCTATTCGATTAAGGGTAAGCTAGCTAATTTATATGTAATGTATGTAAATCGCGGAAAAACAGCCCCTATACGTGCATTTCTATCTCTTTTTGAAAGGATACCCGTGCTCACTAGTTTGCCCGGCGGCGTATGTCACTTTCCGTATTCAATACGTCCCCCAAGGAGAGACGAGGTAGGTACACTTTTCTAATGGCAAAACTACTGATTCAGTTTTGGGTCAGATCCACATTTCATGAAGACTCATTGACTCATTGATTTCTGTTAACTCTATCATTTGCAGTAGCTAAAAAGGCGTATCGAATTCGTCGGACATACAAGAAATAAATAAATAAATCATTTAATGTCCATATTAACAATGTACATATTTCAGTAGTTTAGGTAATTAGAAAAAAAATTGGCAGTCATAGGGAATCCGACAGAAGTGAAATTTTCTCATTTAATTTTAATTAAAATTATTAAAATATAAACCTTAACGCTTACACATTAAAGTTTAATTTCGAATGTAGTATATTTATATGTTCGCGATGTCACGCGAATCTACATTTTTACCCCCTACCAAAAAGTGCTCAACGCGCCTAAAGAAGTTTTCACTTCAAAAGTTTTCACTTCAAAAAAGCGTACCTAACTCGTCTCCTCTTGGGGAATACGGAAAGCCATATACGCCGCCGGATGACGGGTTGACAGCTGAACTTGAGAGGTGAGACTAGAGATTATGAATCGAGAACACACAGTACCGGAATATCGGAGTCCGTCTATCAGTGATATATACGTGTGTCGGTCTAATTAGACCATTCGTATGCCGGGACGGACGACGCGTTATATCGAGTTACACGACGCATACATTAACTTATTTCGCCTCTAAATATTCCGACAGATGGAAACTATTCTGTATATTATTATTGTAGGGCCCCAAAATCATTAAGCTGGCGATAACTTGATTTTACAAAGATGCTAGCTGATGTCTGTAACTTCGTCTGCGAGGAATAAGATAGCAAGGATAGTAAAATAACTATTCTCTGTCCAATCATTTATTTTACTTTTGGCAGCTCGATTCAATGATGTCCTAATGCGTATTGCGATACTGATTCGATTTTTGATAACAATCGACATTCTTTATGAAGAAGTTTTAATCGATTTGACACATTAATATTTATTTTTGCTCAACATATTTATTGTTTTATTTAATACCCAAGCGTTTAAATGACTAAGTATATTAATGTATGTATTAAAATAAATCATTTATGCAAAACAGTAGACTAAATGCAACATGAATCAGGCAGGTCATGGAAACCATCCCTCGCCAAAGGTGTGTGGTGCTAAGAATAAATAGGTTTTAAAGAAGGATTTTTTGATCTCATCACCATAATATCTTCATTTATTTACAACACAAAGACAACCATTCTGATATTAAAAATATGCAAGTGTGGGCATCTTCACATGAGAAAGAAACTATATAACTTACTCATTATTATTTGTATATAATAACCGTCAATACGACACGGCTCAATAGATGGCAGCACTGACCAGTTACATCGCGCTAGGGATTCGTAGCTTTCGAACAGGTAAAAGGACTTGAAGTAAAGTTACGCTTTGAAGCTTCGAAGACATTTGTTACTTTTTGCAAGGATCATAGTCTTCTGTATTAGAAGACTCAAGACTATGGTCTCTTAAATATTAAAACAAATTAAATTTACTACTCTCTGTCCAATCATTTAGTCTCGATTCAACGATGTCCTAATGCGCATTACGTTACTTATTCGATTTGTGATATCAATCGACATTCTTTATGAAGAAGTTTTAATCCATTTGACACATTGGTATTTATTTTTGCTGAATATATTTAAGGGCAAAACACACAGGGGACGGGTGCGGGCCGGGTCGGGTGCGCGGCGGGTTGAAGATCTTGTATTTATATGGACGACATCACACAGAACGCGGGCGCGTGGCGTCACCCGCCGCTATATAATGTCGTCCATATTTAAATACAAGGAATTCAACCCGCCTGACACTCGACCCGACCCGCACCCGTTCCCTGTGTGTTTTGCGCTTTATTGTTTTACTAGCGAATGCCCGCGACTTCGTCTGCGTGGTTTGAGGTTTTTTGGTTCCCGTGGGAACTCTTTAATTTTCCGAGAAAAAAGTAGCCTATGTGCTATTCCAGACTATAATCTATCTCTGTGCCAAATTTCAGCCAGATCCGTTCAGCCGTTGGCGCGTGATTGAGTAACAAACATCCATACATCCATCCAAACTTTCACATTTATAATATTAGTAAGATAAACATACCCAAGCGTTTAAATGACTAAGTATATTAATGTAATGTATTAAAATAAATCATTTATGCAAAACAGTACAGTAAATGTAACATGAATCAGGCAGGTCATAGAAACCATCCATCGCCAATGGCGTGTGGTGCTTAAAGGACAATCATAAGAGCTTGTGTTGCAGCTTCGTGACTTTTTTGAAAAGGAAATTCTTACCGATAATTACTTATACAAAAGGGAACGTATTTCACTATTGGAAAAATACATCTGCGTCTATGAAGTATTGCCTTTTTTTGTCGATGGTTGCTAGTCAATAACTATGATACTTCATTGGCGTGCTTATGTCAAAAGTAAAATAATTGGTTGGACCATTGAAATAGAATGAAATCTACGTATTACACGTAAACTTAAAAAGTACCAAGTAAACTTTATTCAGATTTAGCCTTTGCGGCTTTTATTATTTTTTACTACATTTTTTTATAAAATATTTATGTAAAGTATATAATATCTTTATGTACCCATGTATTTTATGTGTATTTATGTAACTAAGGTATGTGTGTTTCCAGTAATATCAATTTTATCAAAATGAATTTGAACATAATTAATGTTATCTGTATATTTTAGATGGCTTAAACAACTCTACTGCATAACGAAATGGATTACCAGGGAATCACTAAGCAACAATACTTTTAAAACACCAACACTACTCCATGCATCCCGTCTATCCAGAACAGTCAATGTTTGTTACAATATTTGACGCATTGTCACAAACATTGGCCAAAGGATATTAGCACACTTTTTATATGAGCACTGCAGCATTTTGACGCGTCGTTATGTTGGCTAAGGTTGGCTCATACTAGTGGCAAATAAGAGCACTTTCGTATTTGTGCTGTAATTTGTCGGGGACATTTTTGAAGCGCTAATCCTACATCTAGTATAGGTACTAAAAAAATTCTACATCAATGGGTTGGACAGATAAACTGTATATACTCGTACATATAGTATACCTAATTATGTCTTCTTTTTTAAAAAGAGCTGACTGCTGAGTTTCTTGCCGGCTCTTCTCAGTAGAATCTTCTTTCCGAACCGGGGGTAGAGTCAAAACATGCCGTAACATAAGATACACCTGTTTGTCTTACTCGTGCATGTAATAAATAAATGGAGTATTAAGGCATTATTAGAAACAAAATAAGCAACCAAGCAATTTGACGACCTCCCTGGCGTAGTGGTGAGCAGGAGCACTGTGTTCTTATAGTGGGAAACGCCGGGTTCGATTCCCGGCAACTAAACTTCAATGTTATTAGCAAGAAAAGATAACAATTATTTTGCTATAATCCGCCAACAAAAAAAATTTATATGGTCATCAAGCATGCAGTTACAAGCGAAGCACCGTTTACCTTCCCTTCTAGTTCTAGTCAATCTTGCATTGTAAAGTCGACATTTCCTGAAGATGCTCCGGTGTCGGGGCGAAACGTGCGTCGAGAATAGTATAAAAGTCTTGTGTGGTGGTGCATGTGAGCAGTGGTGGCATTGCATGCTTGGGAACTTGGCTTTTTTGCTTGGTTGGGAAGGTAAACGGTGCTTCGCTTGTAACTGCATGCTTGACCATACAGAATTTTTTCTTAAAACTTCCGCAAAGTAACGCCTGATTCTATCCAATATTCAATGTTTTTTATTCAAAGAAACTTTTAAAAGTGCTTTTGAATTCGAGTGAATCTACCGTTGGTTTGGTATCCGTCAGTCAGTATATCCTTTTAAGTAACTATTTGGCTTTCATCTAGGCACCCCACTACAGCCCATTAACGTCCCACTGCTGGGCACAGGCTTCCACTCTCATAGGAGAGTGGGAATTAGAGCTTAGACCCACCGCGCTGCTCCAATGCGGATTGGCGGGCTCTAACGACAATTATCATGTTAGTGATAATAACCGGGTCAGACCGCTTAACATGCTCTCCGAGGCACGGGGGTTAAACACCGCCAGCTCCCTAACTCCGGGCTAGTACTGAGAATTTCTAGTCAGAAAACCCCAATACTTAATTATGGTCATGAACCCGGGACCTCGTCGGCCGCAGTCGAACATGCTAACCACTAGACCAACGAGGCGGTCTCAGCTTGCTTCGTTGGTCTGGACACCCCGCTGTCTGATGATATCACCCAGCAGACCCGATCGGACCGGCTATTACAATTCGCATGCCGCGGTCGTCATTCGCAAGTCGCAACACAATCTCAGGGAGCTGTGAATGGCCGCCATTAGAATAATGTAATTAGCCTCTAACGATTATTATCATCTACCTATCATACTATCTATGACTGAATATTCATATATCATAGACTTAAGATCTGATTTAATCCATATCCATACTAATATTATAAATGCGAAAGTGTGTCTGTCTATCTGTCAGTCAGTCAGTCTGTTTGTCTGTCTGTCTGCTACGCTTTGACGGCACATCTGTTCAACCGATTTTGGTGAAATTTGGTACAGGGGTAGGTCGTATCCCTGGGAAGGACATAGGCTACTTTTTATCCCGGAATATTCAGAAGTTCCCGCGGGAATCACAAAACTTTTATCCATACGGACGGAGTTGCGGGCATCTTCTAGTCATTTATATGTCCACGTTTCATCCACGCGTATTTGCGCCTTCATTCCTCAGTCGCATGGCTAGTGTCTGGAACACTCTACCTAAAAATTGTTACCCACCAATTACAATCCGGGTATCTTTAAATCAAGGTGTGATAGTGGTCAAGTATAAGCCTACAATGAATTTAAAAAAAAAAACATCAATCATTCATCACTCATGAGGCGTGTTTGACGAAATGGACAGATGCGACTTATATCCTGAAATACGAGTGACTTGGCATCTTGGGTTGCATCATCACTTGCCAGTAAGTTTGGTTGCAGCCAAGGTCTAGTTTAAACATTTTTTTAAAAAGTGTGTCCGCGAGGATTGAACGCCCGACCACCCCAAAAGGAGATCAACACTAAACCACTAGGCTATTACCGCTTTAATGAATCTCATGATACTATCAATATGTTCTTAACATTTTAAAATTTTTCGCCTGCCATATTGAATTTCGTATGACGTCATTTTACTTTCAGCATACTTCTCAGCAAAAACTTTTAATTGATACCCATAATCATAGGGGTGCATAAATATAACTACTCCGCCATCTTTGATTTAGAATGATGTCACTTTAAACTAACCACGCATTGTCATCCAAACTAAACGTAAATGCAAAATTTCAGCTCAATCTGTTGGGGTCATAATAGTGTTATTAAATTCAGTTGCAACATTTGACCTAACAAACCCAGGAACATTGCAAGTTTAATAAAAGCTTGCAAAAATTACGTATTGTGAATATTGAATACCTACTTCGAATGCTGAGCATTGTGTGTGCTCTATTTATAAAATGCTCTTTACTTCCTAAGGTCAAGGTTGATTGACCACTAATAGATTTTAGAATATAAACGAAAAAGGTATTATAAGTTTAATTAAAAGAAGAAAAAACTTGATTGGAAAGATCATAAAAAATTTGATTGGAATAAAGACTAAATATCGACACTAGTATTTTACCCTGCAAGATACTAACTATTAAGAACTAGAGTATGTCCGGGACTTCACCCGCATGGATTAAGGGTTTTTTTTATTCCCACTGAAGGGAACTCTTCAATAAGCCTATGTCTTTCCCCGGAATACAATGGTCTATCTCTTTACTCTCTCTTTAAAAGATGGGACGTTAAAGGTAGCACACAGACGATACACTTTCGCATTTATAATATTAGTATTTAGTATGGATTATGTGATAATGTTCTTAAAGGTGTGTGAAGTCTACCAGTCCGCACTGGGCCAGCGTGGCGGACTATGGCCAAACCCTTCTCAGTCTGAGAGAAGACTAGTGCTCAGTAGAATCAGTACTCAGTAGTGAGCCGGCAATGGGCAATGAATTACTACGACAAAAATAACGTTCACTACTACTATATCAAACTACCTCGTTGGTCTAGTGGTCAGCATGTTCAACTGCGGCCGACGAGGTCCCGGGTTCGGACCATAATTAAGTATTGGGGTTTTCTGACTTGAAATTCTCAACACTAGCCCAGATACGTTGGTGGTTAAGTTGGTGGGGTTTCACCCCCGTGTCTCGGAGAGCAAGTTAAGCCGTTGGTCCCGGTTATTGTGACTAGCATGATAGTAGTTGTTTAAAGTCCGCCAAACCGCATCGAAGCAGCGTGGTGGGTGTAAGCTCTAATTCCCTCACTACTTTTAAGTGGAGGCCTGCGCCCAGCAGTGGGACGTTAATGGGCTGTAGTGGTAGTGGTATACCAAACTACTAACAAAAAACAAACACATTTCCACCAGCCGCACCTACTACAGATAACACCACATTATCACTATCAAGTCAAATATTGGAGCAAACAGCACGTGTTCGGATGACAGCAAATAATTATGTTTACAGGAACACGTATCGTTGATCAATATTAAAAATCGATTATATCGAATACCGATCGAGATTTTATTGTAGGGGGCCAGAAAGTTTAACTGAATCGATTCATAATAATTCTCGGAAAATTCATACTAATATTATAAGTGCGAAAGTGTGTCTGTCCTTCTGTCTGCTACTAGGTATTTATCTGCTATTTGGTAGCCCAAATTTGGTATAGAGGGGAATGACATATATGCGGAAAATTAAGATTCCCTCGGGAATAAAAACTTAAACCACGCGGATGAAGTCGCGGGCAGCAATCTAGAAGAATATAAATAGATACCTACAAAGGATCTCGGATAGGTGTGTCCACATTTTCACACCAATTTTAACGAGATTCGGTACATAATTAATTGCATCCCAAAGAAATAGAGCTATCCAAGGGTTCCCACGAGATTTTTCGAAAACCTAATCATACTAAAATTATAAATGCGAAAGTGTGTTTGTCCTTCAATCACGCCGCAACGGAGCAACGGTTCGACGTGATTTTTGGCATGAGAATAGTTGAGGACCTGGAGAGTGCCATAGGCGACTTTTTATCCAGGAAAATTAAGGAGGTCCCGCTGGAATAACCACGCGGACGAAGTCGCGGACGTCAGCAAGTATAATGTAACAAGAGGGCTAATCGGCACTCCCTAAGGAGTGCGAATGTAAATTTTCGCAGCCGGGTGCTTGACCTGTGAGCGGGGGGCTATTTCCGACGCGGGAATCGAACCGCCTTTATCGCCCGCAGGAACGACATCGGCGGCCGTCCAACTCAAGGGATACAGCGATTATCTATTCAAAATATATTTTTTATTCAAATTGACTTCGAAAGTTTGATAAGAGCTTTTGAATAGTTGAGTGAATCTACCACTGGTTCAGAATGATATTCGTACCGAGGAAAACCAGCAAGAAACTCGGTGGTCCGAGTCTATACTACAATATTATAAAATATGAGAAAGTTTGGATGGATGGATGTATGTTTGTTGCTCAATCATGCCAGAACGGCTGAACGGATCCGGATGAAATTTGGCACAGAGATAAATAGACTACTTACCTATTATACCGGAAAATTAAAAAGTTCCAACCCGACATCGTGACTCTATACGACGTGACGCGATAGTATCAAACAGTAGCTGACCCTTCACGTGGCCTAAATTGTCGCGTAGACAAGTTTCTCATATTCTATGGCGTCGTATCGCGTCGCGTCGCTTCTGTCACTCACCTAGGACAACGACTTGGGTATAGTTTAACGTCAAACATAAATAACGTTACCTCTACATAAAGTATTCAGTGTGATTCATCGGTCCTTTTCATGGAAGTCTGATACAGGCTCTATTCACTAGTTTATTTCACACTATATGTTAATGTTAATTTACCATAAGATATAGTATTTAACGGAAAATCCATACTAATATTATAAATGCGAAAGTGTGTCTGTCTGTCCGTCTGCTACACTTTCACGGTTCATCTGTTCAACCGATTTTGATGTAATTTGGTGTAGGGATAGTTTGTATCCCGAAAAATTAAAGAGTTTCCACGGGAATCAAAAAAGCCTTGCCCACGCGGACGAAATCGCGGGCATCATCTAGTGTATTAATAAGCGCGTAGAGCACACGTAAAAAGAAACAAATGATGACCTAGGTACAATAATGACAGACCTAGATAATCCGCTACATCTAATAATACGAGCGTCGCCGGATGCGCACACTTTACATCTCGTCCAGCATCCTTTTATGTCCGGTTGAGAACAATAATAATTAAGCTACTAATAGTTCAGCTATGGTCAAACAACGCGCGATGCGAACAGACGTAGCATCGCGCGTTGTTAAGAGCAAGTAAACTCTTCACTCTAACCTTGCAGGGAGCGATCTTAAAGTCTCAAATGAAAATGGACTATATTTTTTTATTCTACCACAAGTTAGCCGTTGAATGCAATGTCACCTTAGCAAGCGATGATGGAGTCTAAAAAAGATACTACTTAACTTCGAATGAGTATGGCATTTCCAATGAAACCCACACTCCCAAGGTTTTTACCGAGGCATCGCATTGGAATGGATTATAATCGCTTGGCGGCACGTCTTTTCCTGTGGCCGTTGCTAGAAATGTTATTTTTATTTTTTTCATAGCAAATATCATAGTAAATATGTATCTTATCTATCTATCTATCTTCTTCTAGTTAAGTCAACTTCCATTTTAGGCTGTATCAATTTTCATTACTAATTTACAACACACCAGATGAGATCGCATAACTGTAATATAAAAATTCTTCTATAAGCCGCGTTAAAAATTGCCATCACGCGTTGTGTTTGACCACAGCTTCAGTACATACCTCGATCTACAAGCCTGTAGTCAATCGAACGCTTAAACAAGATCCACTGCTACTTACCTGTGAAAAGAGAGGTTTTAATTTAATAATTATGAAAAACGTTTTTGGTTTTAATTACAGTTGTTTATCGTCGTTATAAGCGTTTTCAAGGGCTTTAAGCGTTTTCAAACAGGATCTAGTTTTTTTAACATTATCTTCGACATCCTTACTAATAAATTATAAACGCGAAAGTTTCTAATTATGGATGTATGGATGTGTGGATGTATGGATGTTTGTTACTCTTTTACGCCAGAACGGCTGAACGGTTCTGGATACAATTTGGCACACGGATAGATTATAGTCTGGAATAACACATAGGCTATTTTTTATCCCGGAAAATTAAAGAGTTCCCGCGGGAACTCGCGGGCATCAGCTAGTCCGACAATACGTTTAACAAATTTTTGTGCAGACATAGCTAATGTCCTCCTGACTGAATTTCGGCCAGGACGGCCTATCTCAAGAGAGATTAAAGCCATTTGAGCGGGAGATATTATAGTGCAGAAGTGTCTGCGTATACACAGGTGAACTCTCTGTTTCTTTACTCTCATAGCCCGATGGGACGGAAAACCGACACGACCGGAGAGAGATCAGGCGTAGGACCGACGCGACGGCTCTCCGAGGCTCGGGGGTGAAACACTTCCTATCTCTGGGCTAGTACTGAGAATTTCCTATAAAGAACAGAAAACCTAAAACTACCTAGATATGGACATAAGTACCTACCTTTTTATCTAAAAAACAGTCAAAGAGGGAATTTAAAATAATGGAACTTCACGCGGGCGAAGTAGCAGCATCTAGATTACAATGGGGCTGATTCTGTTGTATACAATCTCTAAACTAAACTAAAATGACTGCATTAAATATATTGCTAAGCTTTTACAGGACAGGACTAGATTTAGAGATGTCATTTTAGTTTAATTTAGAGGTTATATTCATAGATTTAGTATTGGGTTCGCGCGGTAGTAAAGACCAGAGCTAAATCTATGGTTATATTACACAGAATTGGCCACAATATATTAATAAGCTGAGCAAGGCGTTAAATTGGTCGCCTAAAGACCTAAAGACTAAATCTAAAGTCATCTAAAGACGGCGGTATTTGGACGAAAATCAATTTCGGATGAAAGGCATGCGTTAGCTCTTATCATAACAGTATCGATTACATAATATAAAAAAGCATTCAGCAGACAGACATGACAAAGCAAAACTCAAAAACTACCTATCCCAATTCTCAACCTAAGAGTTACATTAACCTTAACGGTCGGTATAGCGGGGGGATGCAAATAAATTTAGCATCGTTCTGAACATAAAAGCCTTTATACCTGTACAGCCATCGCCATATGCCTTTCCAATCTTAAGCCGTCATTGTTCGGAACCGAATCGAAAAGAAAAAAAAACGAAAAAAAAGAATCTTCCTAACATCTGGCGCTTGACACCCCCGTACACCCCCGATACAGACAGAGGTGGATATATACAAAGATGTGAAGATGGAAAGGGAAGGGTATACCGATTGTTGGCACCCTCTGGGCAAAAAATCAAAATTGGATGCGCGCACGCATCTAACTTGGATTGTTCCGTTTCCGAATTCATGTTAAAGGTACTTAGACATTAAAATCTGATTCTTCATATTTTTCGATTCTCTTGTGTGAATGGATTTTATTATTTTCTAGTTTCAGACTTGGTATAAAAAAGCATTTTAATCTTAATGATAAAAGTATAATGCCAATATTCAATAATATGAAGATTCATAGACTTAAATATATTTGTGCGAAGATTCAATATTACCTACTAGATCATACTACATGTACACCGATAGAAGTTTTCAAGCCAATAATGTTTTAATAGACGATGCCCGCGACTTCGTCCGCGTGGTTTAAGGATTTTCGATACCCGCGTGAACTCTTCAATCGTCCGTGATAAAATGTAGCCTATGTGTAATTCAGGTTATAAGTTATCTCTATTCCCAGCGAATATCGTTTCAGTTGTTGGACGTGAAGGAGTAACATAAAAACGTACAAAATCCAAACTTTCACATTTCTATGTACCTAATATTAAATGGCAGAAATGGCAGAATGCATGTTAATATTGTGTTCACAACGAATAAATCAAATACCAAGTTACCCACCACACGTTATATTTTTTGAAAGAACAGGCAAAAATGTATACATTTTAAAGAAATTTTTGATTGTCGCTAATAGTGATAATTAAAATCTACAAAAAACCTTCTAAATAAAATAATATATTTTCTATATAAGATCATTTACATTTCAGGATATTAATGACATAAGGCTCTTAATTACAATAATTTGAAAAAACAATTAGCTAATCATTGTTTAGGTGCATTACAGGTGTCACAAAATCACAAGAAAGTTAAAGATTACGCCATTGAATCTTATCAACAAACAATTCGCAAGCAATAACAACGTAAAACTAAAAACAAATCGTAAAACATCTGTTTCTATTGTTTCGGGGCGCGAAAAACAAACAATTGTTTCGAATACTGCACAGATAAGTAAAAATATTGTCTTTCACACGAAATTCCTGGATTCCCACGGACATGTTATAGTCAGGAAGCGGCGAATAACCAACCCTAAGCTAAGCTACCTTTCGTAAAAAAAAAAAAACGCCCGCATACTTTCATATTCGAAGCTCGGAACATCTGTCGTGTTTTGTCTCTCTCTTGTGTATGAAGTGCGTATATTCGCGTCTCGCTCTTAACGTCAGGTAGAACTTGCCGTGTTCACTTGTGTTTGTTGCAAGTGTGCTTGTGTGGGTAATTGTCAATGTAATGTTAGAGCCGGTGGCAGATTTATCTCTAGTGTTTACACAGATCTTATTTTGTTAGTAGACTATCAAAGTTAGGTTTAGATAGCCTGACGCGAAACCTAAGCAGGCCTTGATCAATAATTAGACTCAACAAAGCAAGAAAAGTATAAGTATATAATGTCCACGTAAAATAGATGCCAAGTGGAACTAGTATTCTCCTAAAGGTAAGTAAAGGTTATTAAATAAATTCTTGGAATCAATTAGAATGACTAATAATATATTTAATACATTTTGTTGATACTTCAAACTATAAATCAAATTTGAAAATGAACATCATTCATTTACAAAACAAGTCCAATGCTTCGTTTAAACGTTATTCTGTACCCGTACTAGTCTGTTCAATAAGTCAGTTGACATGAGTAAATTAAAAGGTAATTGAAAAATTGTTTAAATCAACACTGAAAGAAATGATGATCAATCAAACAAATGCGAGAAATAGTCCAAGTCTTCAAAATTACTCGATGGTGTCGTCAGAATGCGTTTTTTTTCTAAATTAGCTATGTAAATTAACTTAATGAACACTTCGAGTGAGATCTGACTTATTGAACAGACTAATTTCGAGGTTCAGGTGAGATCGCAGTCAAGGGCTAACTTTTAGTGGACAATAAAAAAACAAAAAGGGTTTGTAAAAACACTGCCAGCAAATCGTTAACCGGCTCCCAGCCTAGATGCGCTTTTCAGAGTAATTGACAAGTCCGTGATGGATAAAGAGGCAAGTAAACAATGGAATTTTAATTTTATATAGAACGTGCTCCGAATCCGACGTTAATGTGCACGACTCCTTTATCTGGGCATTACGCCTTTAGCGCACTGACGCATTTACATATTGTTTTTTTTTTTTAAATTAATAGCGAGCAACCCAACGCACGGGTGTAACAGGTAACTAGCTGATGACCGCGACTTCGTCCACGTGGTTGATGTTTCCGCGGAAATTTTTAAATTTTCCGGCATAAAAGTAGCCTATGTGTTATTCCAGACTGTAATCTATCTCTGTATCAAATTACATCCAGATCCGTTTATCCATTCTGGCGTGTGATTGAGTAACAAACATACATACATCCATCCATCCAAACTTTCGCATTTATAATATTATAGTAAATATAAATAATTAATTTAGTATATTATTATAGTTAGTTTAGTATATATATATATATTATTGCAGAAGCTCCATATAATACTCCTTCCTTCTGTCCACAGTTATACTCATTTGTGAAGAAGAAAACATGATTCAAGATTTTATTCGTTGTAATAATTATCATGTTCAGGCAAATAAATGTGCCAGGAGAGCTTTTTGGTCTTTCTTCTTCAAGTATCCTCTAGAAATTTGCAATAATATATATTATTTTTATAATTTAGTATATTATTATAATAACCATAGTATAAATAATATAAATAAATCATAATGTTATACTTAAATGCGAAAATAGTCTGTCGGGTAAGCTTCGAGTTTCATTCTTCTCTTCAGGAATGTCATTCCTACCAAATGGTAGACGTTCACTTGACGATTTTAAAGCGCTTGTAAAAGTTTATTTTATTATATAATTTGACTCACAATTAAATTACATAAGTATAAATAAAAATTGAAAACTCCCCAAATTTTACCAATATCAACAATTCGTATCACAAATTCACTACGCAGAGCAATAACATAAATTTAAAAAAAAACCAAGATAAAACCAATAAATTTCAATTACAAAAAAAAAATACGTCGCATTCATAAAATTTTACATACACTGCACACTACCCCATTTCCACTCCATTATAAACGGACCTTACAATAAATTTAATAATGTATACAATTATAAACTTTAAATGCATATAAATAAACCCCAAAATCGTTTTATAAACTTTTATTAATCCAACACACGAGCCTTTAGCTGTCAAACAATTTTGAACTTTATATCATTAGCATAAAGTATAAATTCAATGGTGAGTAAATTTCATACTTATTTAGTTTAATGGCGCGCAATTTTGAACTTTGACTTGATAGACTTAAGATTTAGATTTGGTTGTGTTATAGAGGCATACTTATTTATAAATCGGCTGTCAAGCATAAAAAGGGGGCGCCGGCGCACCCTAGCTAGGTAATTTTTTTTCTTGCTCGCACGAGCGAGGGTGGTTTTGAGGACATGTTAGGGTGTTTACAGACCAAGATGTTTTCTGACTCGTTTTATTAACTTTTATTGGATAGAAGCAGGCGTTACTTTGCGGACGTCCATGATAATGAAGGAACTAGATATTTAATTCGCTATAATACGCGACAATAGGTAAATCTATGTGGTTAGAGTCTGTATCCCGCACTTATAGCCCGCGCTTCACCATACCACAGAAATCTTTCAAACTACTCTCAACGTACGTAGTGAAACGTACGTTGCGAGTACTTCTATTTCCTTCATGATTAACTTTTAGTAAACCTATTATTGGCAATACTGTTAGATTATGGAAATAAACATACCTATAAAAATATAGCATTAAAAAAACTACAAACAGATTCGCGGGCATTAACTGGGCATCATAAGCGTGGCTTCGGCTGTGGCTTGTTACCTGCACTCTACCGGCAAAGACGCGACGCCAGGCGACTTGACGTTCCAGTATGAAGCCAAGACGTATTTAAAGTGATTAATGCGTTTCTTATAATTGCCACACCTGGTAAGCCAGCCTTAGACTGCATCATATCTTAGAAATAAAGAAAGAGATACCATTTATTCGGCAATGGTGTCACAGACAAAACTAGATACAATTAATGTACCATTTTCGTCCAGAAAAGGTGTACAAATCAGCGTTATGCCCCGCGTAATATACCAAAAAATGCATACAAAGCAAGGCGCTGGTTCTCAGCTCGGACCCGAGTAACGTCACAACCCTTAAGATCGCAGTCAATGGCTAACTTGTAAAAGCATAAAATAGTTAACGGGCGAAAAACCGCTGCGCGTGTAAAATGCCTTATTCTACCAGTTCGGGTCCCTCTATCGTCCAGCACAACAAGCATTGGGGTCATATTATTACTTTACGGCGAGTGAGTATCAATTCTTGAGCATTCTCGAGCATAATGCTATCTATATCCAAATCTGGGTCCATTTACCCCTACTCCCAGTCCCTGTTATCTGATTTTACTGACTCATTGGGCTGGATTTTTTTATATAGTTTTTTATTTACATAGGTACTAGCGCTAACAATTAAAAATAGCAATTTACCGCCTCGGCACATTAATTAAAACGGTCTCAGCTAGCGCCTTGTCCTTTTAAAACCACTTGGGAAGTCCTCGGCTTCGCCTCGTCCTACCAATATGACAAAAATTAAATTATATAATATGTACCTTATTTCCGGGCAGGACAGTAATGTACTAATATTCCAACCTATTGCTAGATGACATTGAGCACGATCCTCATCTTGGTCACAGACTACCACGCTGGCCAAATGCAGATTGGCAGACATCACATACCTTCGAAAAATATGAAGAACTCTCGGGCATGCAGATTTCTTCACGAGTGACGATGTTTGCCTAAAGATATTTAATTTCTTGAAATGCCCACAACTCCGAAAAGTGTGCCCAGGGATCGAACCAGCGATCCCGTATAGGAGGTCGGATGTCTATTGTCTAAGCCACTATACTATCACCGCTGTGTTTTATAAATTTACAGTATAAACCCATGCCTCATATTGGTTTAGGTAAAGACTACTATAGCTTTCGTCAATGCTTATGAATTATGATTAATTATCTCCGGACCAAAGCGTGTATCGAAAGCAAAATGACGTCATACATGATTCATGAAAAACAAAAAATCTTCAAGAGGTCAAATACCGTTCGGTTACATAAAAAAATGAGTTAAGTTTTCATAAAGACTGACTTGTTTATTTTAATGGCGCATTTTATCGTCCCCATGAGACAATCTACATTATACAGTGTGAGAACCATAGCAATAAACCCTAGACGCATTAAGCTGCGCCCAGACTCAACTCCAGCCGCAGGACCTCGGAATCCGCAATTTAACATGTAAAAAAAACCCGGCTGAGTTTGTTGTGGGCTCTTCTCAGACCAGGGAGCGTTTTTAACCCTCGTGGCTTTAGTTTTAAGATACCGTAACTGAATATCACCATCATGTTTCATAAGTTTTTGGATATCAAAAAGAGTACCTACAGTGTACCTAATTTTAATAAATAAAATATTGATTGATTAATGTTAACCACTTAGAGACCATCGAGTACTTACTTTGGCGTCTCTGAATTTTATTTGGTAGGTAAATAATAAAGATTATAATCCTCATTTTAGGTACGTCAAGGTACGTGACATAAAACTGTCATTTTGAAACAATACTGCTTTAAGTGATGGTAGTACCTAAGTTAGTAACACCTCAGGGGCCATACTGCCAACACAAGCCACATTGTTTCATTATTGTTGACTGTCGTGTTTTAGAATTACAATCCTTATTTTAGGAACGTCAATGTACGTGACATCAACTGTCATTTTGAGAAATATTGCTTAAGTATTGCTTTAAGCGTTGGCAGTATGGCCCCAGAAACGTAGAGTAAAACCGTGGTGGATGATCCAAACTTTCATAGGGCCATATAAGGCGTACCCACTTTACAGTTAATAAACTGAACAATACCGGCCTCACAAAGTGTCTTAAGAAGTGAAATTGGCGTTGAAATAGTATATTAAATGGCGTTAAATGCGGAGACAGTGTTAAGGGTCTAGCCCCACTTGAGATGCACGTAGCGGAAAATATTATTTACTCGCTCGCCCGCGACTTTGTCCTCGTGGAATGAGGTTTTTTTTGGTCCCCGCGGGATCTCTTTAATTTTCCGGTATAAAAAGTAGCCATGTGTTTTTCCAGTTTCCAAAATTCATCCAAATCCGTTCAGCCGTTCTCGCGTGATTGAGTTACAAACATCCATCCATCCAAACTTTCGAATTTATAATATTAGTATATTACTTATACATATATGAATTTGTACGAGGCCCCGTTGCGCAGTGCATCTCCGTGCTGCGTCGCTTAACCCGTTGTCCTAGGTGAGCGACAGAGGCGGCGCGACGTGAAGCGATACGAATCATACTCTTATAGAAAATTACATACTTGTCTGACCGATGAATCACATGAATAATTTATGTAGGTAGAGGTAACGTTATCTAGGTTTGTCGTTATACTATGCCCTAGGTGAGCCACAGAAGCGGCGTGACGCGAAGCGATATGACTCCATAGAAAACTCAGATTAAATAGAAAATGTCATACTTGTCTACGCGACAACGTAAGTCGCGAGAAGGATCAGCTACTGTTTGATACTGTCGCGTCACTCACGTAGGACAAGTGGGCCCAGCTCCATACAACCTCATACAAAGTATACTTGCGGCTACGTGCCGCGCCTCTGTAGTGGGGCTAGACCTTCAAAATGTTCACGCACCAAATTGAACGGGTTTCCTCACACTGAATGCTACACTTCTGTTGTTGGTCGTAAGGGCATTGTCACATTTGGCGTTCCCTGAAAAGAAAAGTAAATCGAAATGACGATGTCGCCTTTTTTGGAGTCTAGCTGTTCTATTACCTACTAGCTGATGTCCACGACTTCATCCGCGTGGATTGAGGATTTTTGGTTCCCGTGGGTACTCTTTAATTTTCCGGTATAAAAAGTAGCCTATGTGTTATTCCAGACTCTAGATCTATCTCTGTGCCAATTTTCATTCAGATCCACCCATCCTAATTTTCGCATTTATAATATCATAGTATGTAACTATATAGTATACCTATAGATTATAAATTGTCTAGGTGGTAAAATTTTGTTCTGGTCTAATACTTAAATATTAGCTGCTGCTTCCGGATTTAGGTTTTAAAAATACCGTGAACTTTGTTTTTCCAAGATAAAAAGTAGCCTGCGACACCTTAGGCTGCATTAGCAATCTAATTGCAGCGCTAGTAAGTATATAAAAAAGAAATGATGCCCATCGTATGTGTCGTCGGCCTATACCTATAGTATTTTTCTCGGAACAGCTGTTGTCGCGTCACCAAAACGGGAGTGACCCGCTTCGGCTGATAACGTCGGATCACTCGCGAGGAAGTTTCTTTTTTTATTATTTAAAAAAAAAAGTGTTACTCAATCATTTCTTATTTGAATGTGTTTGGATCATTACGGTCTCAAGTCTCTAACCTGCCCCGCGATTGTGTAAGGAAATCGTAATCGTAATCGTTTATCAAACTGATAATTCGACCTGTTTGAGGAGTTCATAGATGCCTGCACGTCACCAAGCATATATGAACTCGTTAAACAGTTCGAGTAATACGTTTTAAGCTGTCAAATGTTTACGATTTGCTTAGACAATTGGGCCTCTGTTGTCCTAGGTGAGCGGCAGAAGCGAAGCCACGCGACGCGACGCGATACGAGGCCATAAATATTTTTTTTCCAAAAACCCGACTTCCAAAGCCACTGTAAAATTAAAAATAATTTTGATTTCTACACACTATGTTGAGGTCGGGCGAGCCTGATGCGTCAACTTTGCTAATCCTTGTTATACCCGCCCGACTTCAACATAGTGTGTAGAAATCAAAATTATTTTTTACTTTACAGTGGAAATCGGTTCAGAAACCACGGAGATATTATACACCGACATATTATATTAAAAGAAAAAAAAATACGCGCCGAATTGAGAACCTTTTTTGGAAGTCGGTTAAAAATTTCAAGCTTGTCTACGCAACAACGTATAAGGCCACGTGAAGGGTCAGCTACTGTCGCGTCGCATCGAGTCGCGGTGTCGCGATTGTCGCTCACGTAAGACAACGGGTAAGTCGCAAGTTAGACCTCCTTCACATTATCAGAATAATGGTAAAGAGTATTTAGTATTTTTTTATTGCGAGATAGGCTAGGCTGCAATCATGCTTAGTGCATAGCAATGATGAGGTCTAGGTTGGAACGCGCTTGCCTAGAAGTTTCCTATTCACTCTTGCCTTGAAGGTACCTAAGATATACGTGGCAGGAAACACGAGTGCTGGGAGGGTGTTCCACACCCTAGCGGTTCGTATCAGAGACGTCGAGCAAAAACGTTGAAAAAGTTCGCTTGAATTTAAATTCGCCACTAGTACCTACCACCATTATCATCACTAATAGTACAAGTATCAAATTACAAAACAGTAATAATTGCAGTCGATACAACAATATAATTATCGGAATACGTGTCTTATCTCTATGCCCTTTGGATTGGGTTGCAGCACTAAATATCACCTATATAGAGTTACACACGTACCTCTTTTAGATGTATACATAGTAATAACATAGCGTAAGTATGTATTCATACAGTGGGTCGACGCCCATGCAAATGAAAGACCCGGCTACCATGATAGTTGGGTATTTGACAATAAATGCCAATTTTCATGTCTAAAAAAATATAGAACTTTCATACAAACTTGCAATTCCCATTTCAACCCCTTAGGGGTGAATTTTTTCAAAACCGTTTTATAGCTGATGTCAACACCATAGAAGAAACCTACCTTTCAAATTTAAATTTTAAAGTCTCTAATGCTTTATAATTCCTAAGATACCGTGATTAATCAGTGAGTGGTATATTTCGCTTCTATATACATAGTTTATTTTGTATCGATTATAAAAACTAAAGAAAATTCCTCGAGTTTTAAATATACACACCTTTAATATTTCTAATAGAAACAAAGAAACTATACTACAATGTGCGTCAAACAAGAAAATAAACGGTGCGATCACAGAGAAGACAAAAAATAAAGCATACAGAAATACCACACAAAAAAAACAACACATTTTGCATTAAGGAATCTACTCTCTACTTAACTTAGATCGTGACCACAAAGAATCATCAATGGACTTAATTGTAGCTTTAATCACAGTTCCTTAAAAAAGATTTGATAGTTTCTAGAAACAGTGAAATAGAGACACGTAAAACAACAAAACATTACTTACACAAAAAACAAGAATACAGCTCAAGTGAATTCACTATCTTCAGTGAGATAATACACTAAAGACAAAAAATATTAAAAACTAAAACGACACACAAACTACAAAACCAAAACAATACAAAAATACATACAGCAATACATTACTAGATGAAGTTTCTAGATTCAATGATAAAGTAGAATGAAATTATAGAATGATAAGATAAGATGAGCTCAGAGCTAGGATACACAAAAGACAAAAACTAGGACGACAAAAATACACACATTGTACAGCACTGGGTGAAGTTAGTAGATACAATGATAAAGTAGAATAGAATGATTGAGCTGTCACACACAAAAGAAAAAACTAAGACGACAAAAACAAAAATACACACATTATTACAAACAAATATACAGCACTGGGTGAAGTTTATAGATACAAAGATAACATATATAAAGACAGCATAAAAATACAGCTCTAAAAACACTAAAACATAATACAGACACAACAATACTATACAAAAACAACACTAACTGCCACTACAACAGTGTCTCACCCATTGCGGCGGTACGTCCGCGTGCTGGTGGTGCTGGTGATGGCTGTGGCGCCTGTCCGGCTGCTGGTGGCCGTTCGCGGCTGCGCACGACGTCGCCGCGACGCCGTACTGACGTCAAACGTGAACAGTGAGTGGGGTGGTACACGACATTGTTTAAAAAAGTGATCTAAGTACCGCATACATAAGTAGAATTGTGTTCCATTGTCGGAATGAACGTCAAAATGCATCAGTGATTGATGATTATACGTAACGTAACATATAAGTAACGATTAATAAAGTCATTGTCCGCGTGCTAGTGGTGATGGTGGTGAGTGATGACTGTGGCGTCAAAACGGCGTCGCGACGACGTCGTGAGCGACCGCGACGCGGTACTGACGCCAAACGTGAACAGTGAGTGAGTGGTACCCGACATCCATACTAATATTATAAAAGCGAAAGTGTGTCTGTCTGTCTACTACGCTTGCCCGACCCACTTTTTCAGCCTATTTTGATGAAATTTGGTATAGACATAGGTTGTAGGAAAGAACATACGCTTTTTATTCCGAAAAATTAAGGAGTTCCCGCGGTAATCAAAAAACTTATTTCACACGGACGAAGTCGCGGGGATCATCTAGTGAGAAAATATTTAAAAAAAAATATGAGTGATATGAAAAAAGTATGAGTGAAAGCCTGAAGAATGACTTAGGCTTCATTTTATTTCAGAAAAGGAAAGATTTCCCACGGGATTTTTACATCCTAAATCTACGTGGACGAAATTCCGAATTCAATTAAGGTAAAATCTACACGCGATGATATTATTTTCGTTTAGTGTCAAACTGTTTGGGAACAGTCGCGAAGGGTACAGTAATGTATCAGGTCAACTGTCCCCTTGTCTGGAGCGCACTTACGCGTCCCGGGGGACACTTTCTATCGCCTTCTCGAGGACCGTTCACCAATTTGTACAGCTTTCGGGCCCCTCGGCGATATTGGAGGCAATAAAATGGCCATCAAACGTTTTATTGCGTAGCTTGTTGATAAAATTGAAGACTGAAATAGTGAACAATATCTGAATGCTACATATTATTGTTATGTAAATGTAAGTTTCAGGTTTTTTTTTTTTTTATCCACTACAAGCTAGCCCTTGACTACGATCTCACCTGATGGTAAGTGATGATGCAGTCTAAGATGGTAGCGGACTAACCTGTTAGGGGCATGGCAGTTATCAGGCACGGTAGGGTGGTAACTAGCCAAGGCCGAAGCCTCCCACCAGGCCAGACCAGGGAAATTGACCCTGCCGGGGATCGAACCCAGGACCTCCGCACGTTAAGGCAACAGCGCTACACACTGCGCCACGGAGGTCGTCAGAGATTGGTGATTGAGGTCGTGAAGAATCCTTATTAAAAATGGCTTCATAACACATGAATGAAGAAAAACATTGTGAGTTACCTCACCTCACTCACTCATTCACAACTGTGAATTTCATACAACTTCCGTACTAGAAGTGCGTTTTTAAGTTTGATAAAGAGTTGCTGATTTGATTGATTTGTCATCATCTTTATTCTAAAGATATTTGAAGTCGACCAATCCCCTCGGTTAGTTATTATTATTATTAAGTTTGAAAACCATTTTAAAATATAGATTAATGAAAAAAAGTGCGTTGAAATTTGATGACGTCACAACTGTTAATATCATACAACTTCCATACTAGAAGTGCGTTTTTAAGTTTGATAAAGAGTTGCTGATTTGATTGAGTTGTCATCATCCTTATTCTAAAGATATTTGAAGTCGACCAATCCGCATTCGGCCCGCGTGGTTTAGCTCATTCTGGGAAAGTATCCGTGCTAGTAGTGGCTGTAGGCCAGCAATTTATGGAATAGTGTTGGCAATCCAGATTCCAGTGTCATTCTATAGTAGGTAGTAGCAAGGGAACAATCCAGAAGTAGGTAACGAGTCAAACTGACAGGTATTATACTTTCTGTTTCATGAGGTTTATTGACAGTTAGTAATAATGCTAACTACACTGTACTATCATAGCCAGATGCTATCAGGGTGACAGATTTCTATCCCTTTCTCTCGAGTGACTGTAATCATAAGAGAAAAAGAGATAAACCTATTTTTACTATCCTAGTAGCATCTGAATTGAGTTATGCAGCACAGGAATAATATACCTAAATAGACCATAATGCCATTCCGTGTAGTTAGCCGCATAACCTGTAAACTTTGAACAATGAACTTGGGTCTTCACGCAAATGTTATTATACATACATTGAGACATTTACGTGTGTATATAATATGTGTAATGTGTATGTACACATATTAGCCAGCCGGCTAAGCGCATCTTCAGTTTTATGGACGCTGTTATGCCTTTGTACATTCGGTGGCAAAAGTGATACAAAAAAAAGATAATTTCATTATTTAGCATAATGTGAAACGATGTGTTGAAAGTATACCTATGTACTGTCAAGTCCCTTTGTTGATAAGGCTTTGTTGGTAGGTACCTACTCTACCACGCGGCACGCACCGATTCGGTAGCTTTAATATGTTAAAGCTTCCGAACCGGTGCGTGGGTCATAATGTAACTAAAAATTTATTACCAAAAAATATATAAGCGACAAAATTAAATAGTTTATCATTTTTAATCATATAATTGAAACTAGATTTTAAAAATCTAATAATACGAGAGGTACATGTTTATTAACATGTAACAGCTGACCACATATTTATTTTTTTCAATTGTAAATTGTAGGGATCAAAGTCAAACTCTTTTTTCAAGTTTTTTTTTCCAAATAAACTTTTAAAAGTGCTTTCGAATCGTCGGGTGAATCTAGCACTGGTTCGATGGTCCTAACGAGAAGAACGAGCATGAAACTCAGTGGTTGCTCTTTGAAAAAAAAAATTACATTATTTTGATTACTAGCTGATGGCCGCGACTTCGGCCGCGTGGTTTGTTTTTTTATTGCCGCGGCAACTCCTTAATTCCGGGATAAAAAGTAGCCTATGTCACTCTCCAGGTCCTCAACTATTCCCATGCCATAAATCACGTCAAACCGTTGTTCCGTTGCGGCGTGTATTAGTATGATACAACTTACCACCAACTAACTAATGAATAATAATCACATCCATCAATACAACATCATAGTTCATCAATTAAATCAGTATTGTTAAAATACGATACACGCAACTCTTTACCCAAAATATCAAATACCTATTAAAATTTACCCTACAGCCCCGCAATTACTACCCCAGCTACGTTATTACAAGTGTAATTTACCTATCGATATAATGAACGCCGATTAAAAACCACGTTCTAGGGGTCTAGTTGTATGTGTGTTTTACCAGGTAGGTACTTCGTTAAATCGTTACACAGTATGTCGGGTTTAAAATAAAATTTCACGGCCTAAGTCACTATATAATAACTAAATCTTATAGGTACCTGCTTGAAATAAAACTTTAATTAGAATATTTTTGTATCCATACCTAATATAAAACTATAAACGCGAAAGTGTGTCATCAGTCTGCTACGCTTTCACGGCCCATCCGTTCAACTGATTATGATGAAATTTGTATCCCGGGGAAGGACATATGCTTTCTTTCTTTTTATCCCGGAAAATCAAAAAAACTTAGTCCACGCAGACGATGTCGCGGGCATAATCTAGTATTAATTATGTTTTCGTTTTAATCTAGTATTAATAACGTTCCGGCTTCGCACGTTCCTTTTATACCACTAGCTGATGCCCGCGACTTCGTCCGCGTGGAATAAGTTTTTTTAATTCCCACGGGAACTCAATTTTCCGGAATAGTCTAACGCCGATTCCGAGAGGAGACTCTTGCTCAGTAGTGAGCCGGCGATTGGTTTGATATGATAATGATAGCGAAATAAAATAAGCCATAAGTCCCTGGAAAAACAATCATAGTGTTGGCTAGGTAACTAAAAAAATTGTGTGCGTGCAATTCACCACACGGCAGAAGTGAAACTTCAGAAAAGTAGCTTACGAAAGAATGAGATAAATATAACCTTGTATTCTATTTAATTCTCTCGCAGGCTAAATCCTATTATGAATATGTTTCTCTTTTTTAGTGTCACTTTTTCGTTTCATCGAATTTTCAAATCACAACGATTCTAAAGAAGTTTCACTTCAAAAAGTAAAAGCATTTTCTCCCCGCCAGTACCCGGGGTACAGTGAGGTCGTGAATTAAAGACAAGACGACCCTCTCCTGTAGGGGTGGGGGGTGGAACGGGAGGGATTGTCTCGTAAATACGACTATTCGGCACAGTTTTACGTGTACCTGCCCCGAGTATTATACCTATTTGTTTAGTAGATTAAAACTATGTTCTCAGCAGCTACATGTTATACAAACTTTGAGTATTGAGCATCGTATCGGAACGCTAAATCGCTTGGTTGTACGTCTATGCCGGCGGAGTGGTAACCAGCCACGGCCGAAGCCAGAGTAAACTCAGAAATTATAAATTACCAAATTGAAACTGCCGGGGATCGAACGCGGGACCTTCCACTAAGACCACAGCGCTCACCATGGCGCCAGGGAACTCATCAAACTAGATTTTACTGAAAAGTTACATTAAAGGCTCTGAATAGTGTGAGTTGGAACTTACGTGTAATACGAACTCTTTGGTGTTTGAGAAATATGTAAACTAAGGGCCAGCGCTGACTGAACGCGGCGCGTGCAGTCGAAGCGCGGCTAATCCAATGTGATAACGAATTTCCTATTATATCCATCGTAAAATTACTAGATGATGCACGCGACTTCACGCGTGGATGTTTATTGAAGATCCTGTGTGAACTCTTTGTTTTCCTAGATAAAAAGAGCTGCCAATTCGAAATTGCCCTGCGTGGTGGCCTATGAGGTATAATATAAAATTAAATCCTTCTCATCTGGGACTCCTGGCAGACTCTGACCACTATCTAAGTACTTGTCTAGTCAAATCTAATGAGCCCAAACACAATGGAGTAAAGTTGAGAATTGTCAAAAACTAGAAAAGAGCTGACGATGTTCAAACCACTCGCGATCAAATCACCTTTGAAACAAAAAAACAGGTTCATCCATCTGGGAACTACCATTTTTTTTTAAATTGCGAGATAGGCGTGCTCTTGACAACAATTATGCCTTTAACAAAGCAATGATGAGGTCTAGGTTGGAACGCGCTTGCCTAGAAGATGCCTATTCACTCTTGCCTTGAAGGTAATTAAGTTGTACTTGGCAGGGAATACATGCGCTGGAAGGGTATTTATTCCACATCCTGGTGGTTCGAATCAGGAACGTAGAACAAAACCGTTTCGTTCAGAGCAGAGCAGACTGGACGTCAACCACATAAGGATGCCAACGCTGACGGTTTCTTGCTGTTCTGTGGTAGAACGGTGAAGGGGGAACAAGGTGGACCATGCCACAGACAAATACACAGATACACACATTTAACTTATAACACTCATCTTTTTACGTCGGGGGTTAAAAATGAAAGGTCAGGTCAGGCTCCGCCTGTGAGCGTCGCGCCTAGCGTCCACGGGTGACACGACAAGTTTCTAGTTTATAACAAGTGCGAGTACGGTCCGACGGTGTGTAAAAACATCTGTCGATCCGGTCGCATTCCACGGACGGACGGACGTAAGGCTTGTGCGTATTATGATAATATTATCTCGGGCATACGAGTAGGTAGGCAGTAGGTCTAGGCACGCGACGCAGTGGAAACGCAGTCGAATTTCACTGGGCTAGTATTATTTTGTATCTATACTTCTATACTAATATTATAATTAATGCGAAAGTTTGGATGAATGGATGGATGTTTGTTATTCAATCACGCAAAAACACTTTCTGTGTGCAAAATTTTGCACACAGAAAGATTGTAGTCTGGAATAACACATAGGCTACTTTTTATACCGGAAAATTTAGAGTTCCCGCAGGAACTTGGCATGGCTGCTATCAGTCATCAGACCTGCTTGCAAGTGGTGATGCAGCCTAAGGTGGAGCCGCTTGCCTAGAAGATGCAAAACTTAAGCCGGAAAGGCATTCTATAACTAAGCGATTCGAATTAGGAACGAGGAAGCAAATCGCTTCGTAAGATTTTTTCTATGGTAAGATCGAACGTGTCCGCGGAATTCTAGGGGTATCCAAACTTTTATTTTCATCCCACTACAAGTTAGCCCTTGACTGCAATCTCACCTGGTTGTGACTATATAGGTAAGTGATGATACATACTTACCACTTACCACAGAATCCATAATAATATCATTATTATTCCAGATTATAATTTATCTCTTTATCTTTAAGCCAGTATCTTTGGAACCTTGCCTAAAGGGACTCCTTTTAATAATATATTTTAGTTATTACATTATTATTTATTTATTTTTAAGATTTTTAGATGTATTGTGATTATTTAACACTGCAATGTGATAATATACACTTAAAAATTTATCTCTGTGCCAAATGTCATGCAGATCCTTTCAGCCGTTCTGGCATGATTGAGTAACAAAAATCCATCAATCCATCTATTTCGCATTTATAGACATACAGAAGAAGTAACAGTAGGTACAATTATTAGTATAGATTAGACCGATGCGATGGTCATACTATAAATCGTTTGACACGTCAATTAAGTCGTCACAATAAAACCCGATCGCGACAGGTGGCGACTCGTAGTATGTACCGGACTTAATCGTTACATCCGGACCTAAGGGCCCCGTTCACACTGTATCATCATCATTATCGTCTCAGCCCTTCGCCAGCTCACTCCAAAGAGTTCCCACACGATTTTGATTGATCCTAATTCCACGCGGACGAAGTCGCGGGCATCGGTTAATGGAATGTGAATCTATACTAATTATTTGTTATTTATTTATGAAACACACCTAATATTATTATAAATGCGAAAGTTTGGATGGATGAATGTATAAAATGAAATGAAAATTATAGTCTGAAATAACACATAGGCTACTTTTTATCCCGGAAAATTAAAGCTCCCGCGGGAATCCAAAAACCTCAATCCACGCGGGTCGCGGACGAAGTCGCGGGCATCAGCTAGTTAAGTACCTAATAAAGGAAGAGGACGTTTCAAGCTATCTTTAGACACCAATAACACTTATTTTTAACGAAAGTAGATAACGTAGCTAAAATTTGCGTACGATCCGCGATTTTAAAAGAACATTTACATTTCGTAAGTTACCCATATAAGCTACTTACAGGAGTAAAACTTGCAATCGTAGCCTTAGTTAAGCAACAAATGTGTTTAACCTTCATAAAAAATCAAACATACCTACATATTTTATCAATGTACAAGTGATAAGAAAATGCATGTTAAAACGCGTAAGTTATGGTCACCTATTTCGCTGTTCCACACACAGGCCTCGGTGGCGCAGTAGGCAGCGCGTAAGTCTCATAATCTTAAGGTCGTGAGTTCGATCCTCACCCGGGGCATATCGTTTTTGCTTTCTTTTTAACTCAAATTATAATTTTTACCACCAATATTTACCACTTTACAAAACCATAACATTTAAAAGCAATGCTTACTTAATATTTTAATTTTTTCCATATCCTCCTACAGAACTTTATAATTACCTACTCGATTTAATCAAGATTAAGAATCGAAGATTAGTATTCGAATAAAATACTAGATGACGCCCACGCCCCCTATCAGTATTTAACAGTAGGTAGTCAAAATTCCCATTTCCCACGTACCTAGGGAAATGGGAATTTTGATTTTCCAGCCAGCGTATGAAAATCTCTGTATCTACCCATTTTTCTTGAATGAGTGGCCTAGTTGCGACATCGCATATCAGTCGATTGCGTTTGTTAAGCAACGCTGACCCAAGTCGGTTAATGGGTGACCGAAATTGGTAGTCCGAATTTGGCCTTTTCGTTTCCTCCGTGCCTCAGAGAGCACGTTAAGCCGTCGGTCCCGGTTATTATCACTAACATCTGATAATAATCGTTAGAAACCTAGTTTCTAATCGTAGTAACGATTAGAAACTAGGTTTCTAACGATTATACTACCTTGAAATAGTACTCAATCGAGTCGTATGCGGAAGGACATCGGAACCAATCGCATTATTAACCTTAGAAATCCCCTGTCATTATGTGATCAATGGAAAGGAGTCACGACCCTTAGCAATGAAGAATACGACGCAAAGGGACTCATTTTTCTTTAAAAATGTTTCAAGTGGTTGGGATCTTTGATTTTTCGGGTAAAAAGTAGCTTCCGCTTCCGGAATCCGCAGACGAAGTCACGGGTCTGATCTGGTTATCTTAAAATGTGCTGGTGACCTGAAGGATAGGTTTACATTTGCGGAATTTTTCGCACGCTAGCAAAAAGGGACCCATACATAAATCATGAATAGGTCGGAAAAAGTTGATGTTTGTATCAAAAAGGTTGGAATATTAAATGAGGGAATATAAGAGCAGAATACTAGAATACACGCGACTCCGTCCGACTGAACTTTCATTGAGTCCCTTCCAGAAATACTTTTTTTAGTTAAAAATAATAATTTTAAAACACCTCCTCCTCTTTTGGAAGTCGGGTTTTTGATAGTTATTCAATCTTTTGTACACAAACTCAGAACTGAACTAAAATAAAATAGGTGTAAGGCTTAGCACGCACTGCGCGCTTTTAACCGTAGGTCTGAAACCGCAAAAAAATTTAACACATAGCTTTTTAGCAAGCGCACGCATTAGCGACTTTTTTCAGTGACTGATTTTAAAAACATAACTTGCTACATTTCGATCGCGGTTTGTAAAAGCGCGATTTTTTGTGTCCCATAGTAACAGTATGGTGGCGCACGCACGGCGGTTAACCGCGTTCGGTTTTTATTCAGTCTTGGCTGATTAAACCCATATCCCTTCGGTTTCTACATTCGTCGTTGTACATTTTGCAAAAATATCCTTTCAAATGTCCTTGATTTGTTAATGGGTGTACCCAGTACCTATGGCGGCGGCGTTGTTTACGTTTCCTTTTTTCTATTTTGAAAACCAAACCCGCAACACACGCTGCTCGCCAGAAATCCATGGTGGTAGGTACTGAAGTAAAATTAAGCAAAACGCCAGCCGCAGTGCGTGTTTGTATGCGATTTTGCGTTTTCAGCTATTCCTAAACCGCTCGCCTTTAATCGCAGTGCGTGTTAAGCCTAATAGTAATGCTGTCACTAAGGAAAAAGGATACCACTTACTAAATTTAGCATGAATCTTTACGTTTAGAGGATTATGTCCGTCAAATTTACAAAATAAAAAAAGTTAAAAAAAAACACTCACCATTCCATTGTCCATCCCTCCATATGGCGACTGGTAACCAGCTTTTTCTGTGACTGCAAGAACACAATCAAAATTAGTGCATCCAATTTATTTGCCACTGTATTATCACTGTATTCGGCCAATGTTTGCGTCTCCTCAAACGATTTTCAGCGCGACTTTTCAGCTTTCCGTGTTATGCCATTTCCTAATTCCTTTTTTTTTTTAGATTGCATATGCTGCGTAGGCCCTACTGGCCGCTACAGCGTCACTGGGGGCTTGGGCGAGCGCTAGGCGTCGTCAGAAATGAGCCCTAGGGCTCGAAGATATCGTCCCGGCAACGTCCTCCTAATGGCGCCTCCTGTGAGGCTCAGACCACAGCGTAGGATGACATTGGGACGTGTGTCGGTTAGATTAGACTAGTTCGTACGCCGTCGTAGGCCGTGGATTGAATCCACGTCCGGGTGACGTATGATATCGGAGTCCTCGTCTTCGCCAGCGAAGACTACCTACCTGACTCCTAGAAATAAATAAACTAGGGGTTCACACAAAACTAAGACCTTTGCCTCCTGTCCGTCCATACGTTCGTAGTTCGTACCGCATAGTTCGTAACATATTCAAATAATTTTAATCTAATAAACTTTTACGAGTGCTTTTGAATCGTCGAGTGAATTTACCACTGGTTTGGAATGACATTCATACCGAGAAGAACCAGAAAGACGTTCGGTGGTTGCTCTTTTGAAAAAAATAATTAACAATTAAGTACATCAATGTGTAGATACATAAGTAACCGCTGTCCTAAGCATTGCTGGAACGAGTCAAATCCATGCTGTTTTATCATTTGAACATAATCTTCAACAGTATAATAAGCTTTTTTCAGGAGCATACTATTAACTTTATTTCTTAAACTTGTGTAAAAGTAATTACCTAGTTTAAAATAGTCTGGAATTCTGTCTAATCGAGCCTTTAATTTATTTTATTTCATTCCACTACAAGTTAGCTGTTGACTACGATCTCACCTGATGGTAATTGATGATGCAGTCTAAGATGGTAGCGGGCTAACCGAGCGGTAGTATGGCAGTTATATTAAACCCATACCCCTAGTCGGTTTCTACACGGCATCGTACCGGAACGTTAAATCGCTTGGCGGTACATCTTTGCCGGTAGGGTGGTAACCAGACCCGAGAAAATTCAGAAATTATTAATTCCCAAATTGACCCTGCCGAGAATAGAACCAGGGACCTCCCACGTTAAGGCAACAGCGCTCAACACTGCGTCAGGGAGGTCGTCAAATTATAACCCCTTATTATACCTCAAGGATTAAAGGAAAGGAGACTTGCAATCCCCTCCTTTGTGCTCGGTAATAGTCGTTCAGGGAAATGACGAAGTAGACGTGTTTCATAATTACAGAGTTTACGCCGCGATTGTCTGACTCCGTAATGCCCTTTTTGAGGGAGGAAAGGGCCCTATTGTCCCAAAGGGGGAAGAATGTTTCTAAATAATTGCGTAAATATTAGCTAAGGCTTTTGTCTGTCGAACGGAGTCAATTTAAAATGATTGTATCAACCTAACCTAATTTTTTTAATCTTACTGTCGCATTTATAATCTATACTAATATTATAAATGCGAAAGTTTGGATGGATGGATGTTTGTTACTCGGTAGAATTTGCTTTCCGAACCGGCGGTAGAGTCAAAACATGACGTAGCATAAGAAACCCCTGTATGTTCTACATGTATAAACTGAAAATGAAACTGAATCACTCCAGAACGGCTTAACGGATCTGCATGAAATATGGCACAGGGATAGATTATGGTCTGGTATAGCACATAGGCTACTTTTTATCCCGGAAAATTAAGGAGTTCCCGCGGGAATCAAAAAACCTAAATCCACGCGAACAGAGTCGCAGGCATCAGCTAGTAATAAAATAAAATGCCTTTTATATCTACTACCACATAATACAGTATTACAATGTATATAATACTTACCTAATATCTATATTACATATTCTTAAGTTACATATAAAAACTACTCGTCGAAATTTTTTTTTATTCCCGCGGAAACTCTAAAATTTTCCGGGATAAAAAGTAGCCTATGTCCTTCCCCGGGATACGTCCTATCCATGTACGAGTATCATGATCAAAATCGGTTGAACAGATGCAGAGCCGAGGGGAGGGGCAACCTTAGCGACTGCAGTCACGTTGACAAGTCGCGAATTAACCGACATTGTTATTGTTCGTATAGTCCCACAAACTTATCTGACCCGGTGGCCAAAATTAAAACTAATTTTAATGCCTGTTTAGTTTTTGTTCTTATTTTATTTTTCATAGATATATATAGAAGTTTGTCGGACTATGCCCATGTGGTAGAAACAATCAATACTTACGTGCGAAAAGTTAAGAAGACAAACTATGTTAAGTAATTTACATTATAAACAGTAGCCGATGTAACCAAATTCTAAGTCCTTCCCCAGAATGCATTATGCAACCTATCTCTGCATCCGTCAAAGTTTATTGAATACGATGCACCGTTAAAAGTAAACACACAGACAGACACAATTTCGCATTTGTATAATTTTAAAAAGTAACAATTAAGTAAGTAACATATTTGTGTAGGAACCATTGGAAAGCGCATAAATCACGGCAGCATATTATAATTTGGTTCAGCTTATAATAGAGCAGGCCCGAGCCGAGGGGAGGGGCAGCCCTAGCGACTGCAGTCGCGTTGATAAGTCGCGAATTATCCGCTACTAGAGGACGCCCGCGACTTCGTTCGCGTGGCTTACGTTTTTTAATTCCCAATGGCACGCCTTAATTTTCAGGGCTCAAAAGCCTGTGTCACTCTCCAAGTACCCAACTATACCCATGCAAAAAATCACGTCGATCCGTTGCTCTGTTGCGGCGTGATTGAAGGACAAACTCTCTATTTGACGTCCTTGGGGATAGAAGTTTCAAAAACTGTAAAATTCGTATTTCATCATTAGCGGAAGCCCAAATACCAAGTTTCATGACTAGCAGCTTGAAAAATGAAACTTCAATTTAACTTGAGTCAAACTTTCAACCCCTATTTAACCCCATTGAGGGAGGAATTTTTAAAAATGTGACACACATTCTTCTGTATTTTATATCCGTAGATACGAGTATAACTTAAAAAATATCCTGAGAAATGGAGGCCTTTCATAACAACTTTAATCCCTATTTTACCCCTTTGGGGGTCGAATTTTCAAAAACTGTGAAACACGTATTTCTTCATTTTTAACCCGCAGCTCATATACCGAGTTTCATGGCTAAAACTTGAAAAAAAAAACGACGGACTTTCATACAAACTTTCAACCCCTATTTTACCCCTTTGGGGATGGAATTTCGAAAAACCCTTTCTGAGTGGATTTAGGCTGTGCGTTGTTATATAAGTCAGTCAGTCAGTCAGTCAGTTAGGACTTTGAATTTTATATATTATATTGATATTGTTATTGCTCGTTCCTATGTGGTAGAAATTATCGATAACTATGGGCGAAAAGAAGTTGAATTAACTATGTCAGTTTACATTATAAACAATAGTTGATGTAACAAAATTCTATGTCCTTCCCCGGAATGCAAAATGAAAAGGTAACAGATAGAAAGATACTTTCGCATTTATAATATTACTTACTCAGTATGATAAAGGTATCTATTAACTTTGTGTCGGAACCATTGGAAAACGCACAAAGCACGGCAGCGTATAATTTGGTTCAGCTTATAATAGAGCAGGCTCGAGCCAAGGGGTGGGGCAACCCTAGCGACTGCAGTCGAGTTGACAAGTCGCGAATTATCCGCTACATTGTTATTGTTTGTATCTATGTGGCAGAAAGCGGTAGAGTATAGAGCGATGATAGTAGTGGTTAAGACGCACGGCGTCCTCTTCGGATAGTCGGGGATTAAATCCCCGGGAACTGAACTCTTAATAAAAAGAGCAACTGCTGAGTTTCTTGCTGGCTCTTCTCAGTAGAAATTGATTGGAACCGTTGGTAGAGTCAAAACTTGACGTTACATAAGGGACACCTGTATGCCCTACATAATATAAATAAATTGAGTATTGAGTATAATCTACGGAGCTAAGGTCTAGCCCCACTACAGAGACGCGGCGCGGCACGTAGCGAGAAGTATTCTTTTATGAGGTTGAGCTTGGCCCATCCGCACTTTTCAGCGTAGTGGACTATAGCCGAAATTCTATTCAGTATTGAGCTAGCGATAAAAATAAGCAAAAAGATAAAAGCAAACTACTATTTAAACTGTGCGATGATATTGTGTATTTCGATGGAGTACTTAGGTAGGTAAATACTGTTATTTTATACCAGTTTCCACCACTTGAGTCGCGCAAAATCGTGAGCTTATTGCAAAAAAGTGTGACTAATGTGAACAAGCCCTCACAATATACTTCCCCCTTGTAATGTCGTAATATAAGTACCAAATCTAAATTATACGGTGCTGCGCTTGGCGTGATGTCCAATGGTGACGGAACAAAAATTATATTAATGTGAAACTTCTTTAGAATAGTTGTAATTTGAAAATTAAACGAAACGAAATAGCCACACCACAAAGAGACAAACATATTCATAAATAGGATTTAGCCTGCGAGAGAATGAGATAGAATACAAGTTATATTTATCTCATTCTCTCGTAGGCTACTTTTCTGAAGTTTCACTTGTGAAGTGCACATACACTTTTTTTCATTTTGCTACAAATACTTAGAATAAATCAAATAATTGAGTAGGCAAGTGAATATTTCTTGCTTGATAAAAATAAAACTCAATGCGTAACGTTTTACTTTAAGTAAATAATATGAAGTAAATTAAGTCGGCTCAAAATTAATTTTGGATATTGCAGGATTTCCTAATAAATTCCAGTCTACTTCAATGTAAAATGTATACCTACCTTTAAAATTACATTTTATAGAAAGTATGAAGTGTACGCATATGAACACTTCCTGCAATAATTTTCATTCATATTTTGTTTTCATAAAATCTAAATTGTACGAAAGATCCTTACGAGTGCTAGACTGCGGCTTGTGGAAGTTTCTACGAGAGATCTAACATGTCCAGCAGTGAACGTCTGTCGGTTGACAGCGAAATGCATCAATGCAACCAAAAATGCATAATAATTGAATATAAATGTATTTTCTTTCTTTCTAATCCATACTTTTATTATACATGCGAAAGTGTCTGTCTGCTACGCTATAAAGGCACATCTTTAGAACCGATTTTCATGAAACTTGGTATAGAAATAGGAAGGACATAGGCTACTTTTATCCCGGAAAATAAGGCATTCGCGCGGAAATAAAAATAACTAATTACACAGACGAAGTCGCGGGTATCATACCATACATAGTACAAAATAACTAAGCGGCGAGTGAATACGAAGTTACAGAATGATATCAAAGCTGAGCTCCGATTGTATTCTATGGCTTATCTAATTATACGGTGCCTTGCTTTGTGTGTTTTCCAATGGTGCCGACAACACAAGAACCAAATTTATTCAAACGTAAGTAGTTACTTATGTAGTTAAGTGACTAATAAGTAATGATTGAGGGACGAATGGCCTAGCTGTGACAACGCATATCAGTCGATTGCGATTGTTAAGCAACGTTGACCCAAGTCGGTAACTGGAGATGGGTGACCTAATTTGGACGTTCAAATTTGGCCTTTTCGTGTCCTCCGTGCCTCGGAGAGCACGTTAAGCCGTCGGTCCCGGTTATTATCACTAATATCTGATAATAATCGTAACAAACCTAAGAGTTTAAATATACCTACTCTTAGTCGAGTCGTACGCGGAAGGACGTGGGACCCCACCGCATTATAATCCCAAGAAAACTCCTACCATTATGTGATTAATGGTATGGGGTCACGAGTCGCGACCCTCAGTAATGATGAATACGACGCAAAGATAGAGAGAGAGAAGTAATAACTAAAGAGAAACTCCTAATCCTACAAAATGTGAAAGTTTAGATGTTTGTTTATTTGTTACTCCTTCACGCCGCTACAATTCAAACGTATTATACGACTGCCTGAAAAAAGGAGTATATTGTTTTCAGGGTTCATGTATGTATGGTATCATACATACATATGTGAGTTTGTATATTCCACCATAACTTCTATACGCCTGAACCGATTTTGATAAATGAGGTATCGTTAGAATCCCTAGCTTATTCTGGGTGGCATAGGATAGTAAAATTTAAAAAAAATGATGGGGTGACCATGCAGTCCCGCATTAAAGACTAAAGTAAAAAAAAAATCGAAAATAAGCTTAACTATATAATCATCATCTAGAAAATGATGAGTAGATTCCAAAAATATATTTAAACACTATAGTTCAATATCCAGTGATTCACAAAAAAATATCATATGTGAATAAGATTCCAAAGGTAATTCAATACGGGCTACGGCAGAGCAGTCGTATTTTTTAATAATTTTAATTATTTGTCTGTAATTTGGAATGGAGTTATAACTTATAAACTGACTTAACACATAGGCTACTTTATATCCCGTGGAAATTAAAAAACTTAGTCCACGCGGACGAAGTCACGGGCATCAGCTAGTATTACTTAATATAAATATTAATATGAAAGACGACCTCTAATAGTAATAGGCAAGGTCGGCTACTTACACCTACATTCTTATTATTAGAATCAATTTGGTAGGTAGGTAAGTAGGTATCTTTTGAAAAATTCAGATTCGTGGCCTTAGCGCGAAAGTTGTGATTAGGTATCACATAATATTACTTAAACATCCATTGTTTTGATTTGCTAAATTTATTCTGCACCTGCCCATTGCACATTTAATTAAAATTTATTTTAGGACACCCAACAGGTAACAATTCATTAACAAAGAAAAACATAAAGTTATTTTATACAAAATTAAAAAGAGTTATATAATATGCACTATTATATACCCACTTAGAGGGTTTCTGCAGGCTGCAGCCTGCACGTCTGTCTGTCTGCTACGCTTTCACGGCCTATCTGTTTAAGTAATTTTGATAAAATTTGGTACAGGGATAGGTTGTATCCCGGGGAAGGACATAGGCTACTTTATCCCGGAAAATTAAAGAGTTCAGAGAATCAAAACAACTAAAGTAACTCACGCGAAGTCGCAAGCATCAGGTTGTTATAAATAAAGCTTTTTCTAACCGGCTCTAGCCGGTTTCGCGTTGATAGAAGTGGTGAAACCCTAACAATCCGCATTTGGCCAGCGCAGCGGACTATGGCCTAACGCTTCTCATTCTGAAAGGAGAGTCGTGCTCTGTAATGAGCTGGCACTGGATTCAAATGATGACGACGGTAGTCCCAAATAGTTACCCCACCGTCAATAAATCTCGGTTTGTATGGAAATCGCCACCCCCCACAGCACACGCCACTTCCATACAATCCATTCATCGCTCGCTCGGTCACCGTGAAACGAGCCAAGATTTATGGGGTTTACTACCGTTAATCTATAATATACATAGTTGTAGCACAAGCTTTCGCCCGGGATTTCGTCCTTGTGGATTTTGATTCGTAAAAATCTTACTAAGTAAATAGTTAAAACTGTTACTTTGCGGAAGTCCATGGTAATGAAATAACTAGAAGTTTAATTCGCTATAATCCGCCACAATACGTAAATCTATGTGGTACAGTGTATATATCTCGCACTTGTAGCTTGCGATATTCACCACACCACACAAATCTTCCAAATTACTCTCAACGTACTGTTAGTCCCTAGCACTCGGTGGTTTTAAAGGAAACAACACGAGTACTCGAACTGTAGTTTATTAACGGAGAAAATTTGAATATTCTCACAATATAAATAAGATTAACTACTTAGGTATATCACTTGTCGCGACTCGCGGAGACCTCCAGAAGGTCTTTGGGCGGTATTTTTGGTTCAGGGTCTTAGCTTTTATTGCTAGTTCAGTCCGGCAGGCCGAAACCGGGTCCGTAGGTGAACAGCAATTAGGCTAATTACCAGAACGACTGGAGATTAGAATTAATAAGCTGCTTTTATAGGCAATATATTGCTGATGAACACATTATTGTTTCGCGTCAATCCCGAATAGTGGGTCAAGATGCTAAATGAATGGTCAGCAGTATATATGAGTTAGAAGCTAGGGATGTAACAGTAGGTAGGTACGTTTCACTCCGAAACCGGAGCATCTTCAGGAGATGTTGACAATGTACGAGTACGATTGATGACTTTACAATCTCGCATACTTATATTATATATAGCGAAATAAACTTCTAGTTTTTTCATTAGTTAATTTTTTTAAATCGATGTACTAGAAACCGCCATAAGCTAGTAAAAAGTAACAACGTCATATCGTGTGCGCAAGGTGCAGAAATCCTTTGTGGGGTCGAGTGTACGGTTTTAAATGGTTCCAAAAGAGTTTCTGGAGTAGCCATTGCATACCTACATTTAAAGACTGTTAAACAGCGAGGTTATACTATTGATGATTTTCATAATGACAAAGTTGCATGGAAGCGCGACCGTCTTCTCATCCAGCAGCCCACAAGTCAGTGTAATACTTGTTACACATAACGTATGCAAAATGTTACAAATATGTATTAAGTATCCATAGTCCATACCATATAAATGCGAAAGCGTGTCTGTCTGTCTGCTACACTTCCCGGCCCATCTTTTCAACAGATTTTGATGAAATTTAGTACGGAGGTAGATTATATCTCGTCCCATCCCGGGGAAGGTCATGGGCTACTTTATCCCGGAAAATTTATTTTTTGATTCCCGCGGGAACTCTTAAATTTTCCGGGATAAAAAGTAGCCTATGTCCTTCCCCGGGATACAACCTACCTCTGTACCAAATTTCATCACAATCAGTAGAGCAGATGGGCCGTGAAATGCCAATCTATGTAGACCTGAATGCAAATATGAAATAAATAAATAAATAAATGAAAAAAACAAAAGAAAGACAGACACACACTTTCGCATTTATAATATTAGTATGGATTATTAATATTTTACACCAGAGTTGACAAATCGCGGTCCCGCTTACCATTAATTGTACATAACTAATTCGGAGCGGCATATTTCTAGAGGGTGTAAAAAAACCTCGCACACGTGCCGTAAGCGTGTCGTTTCGAGTGTGTACAATCGCGTTTTACGGGTAACTACTTACATAGTTAATGTTTTTAGTTTACACGAGTCATCTCAAGTTGTAAGCCCATCGCTCAGCGACATTACAACTTGAGATATTACCTAGAGCGATATTACCTATTTTTTTTATTCCACTACAAGTTAGCCCTTGACTTCTTCGACTTCTAGTCGGTTTCTACACGGCAACGTACCAGAACGCTAAATCGGTTGGCGGTACGTCTTTGCCGGTAGGGTGGTAAGTGGTAACCAGCCACGGCCGAAGCCTCCCCAGACCACGACCAGACCAGAAAAAAAACAGAAATTATAAATTCCCAAATTGACCCTGCCGGAAATCGACCCCACGTTACACAAAATCGCTCAACACTGCGCCAGGGAGGTCGTCAAAACTTATTTTTAAAGGCGCCTTTCCACTAGGCATGTACTACGTTAAGCTACCGAACGGTTGTATTTCTAATTTCTATTAAATACTAGTTACTCAATATATATTTAACCATAAATTATAACTTACTCGCTTAAAAAAGTTGGTAAAAAAAGTATGAATTTCCGAGAGTAGCAAAGTAAGACTGTTTACACGGCATTGGCTTACTGTCTCCAAATTAAAACGCCGTTGTCCAAAAGGACCCCGCAATATTTGTTTAGGCGGGCAAACAGTTCGGGTCAGCGGCGCGTTAGGATGACCACTACAACGGGGTAAATATTGCCGCGCGCTTGCTTTTTTAGGGTTAATTTTATTTGACTTGGCTTAATTGAGAGATGCGGATTTTGGGGGGCTAAAATGTTTACTTAATTCTAAATAAAACACTTTCTTAAATTACTTATGCAGTTACTAGATGACTGTTACAAAAAAGTTTATCTTAATTTAACTCAGGTGGTAACTGGTAAGTTACACTCAATACTCATACATTTTTACCTATGTGGTAAGTTTATTTATTACCAACGAGATGATGCCCGCGACTTCATTCGCATGGACTAAGATTTTTGATCCCGCAGGAACTTCAATTTTCCGGGATAAAAAGTAGCCTATGTCCTTCCCCGGAATACAATCTACCCCTGTACCAAATTTCATGGGCCGTGAAAGCGTAGCAGGCATACAGACAGACAGACAGACAAATACGCATTCGCATTTATAATATTAGTATGGATTTAATTTTTTTCAACAGAGCAACCGCCAACCACCGATTTACTTTCTGGTTCTTCTCGGTAGGAATTTCATTCCGAACTAGTGGTAGATTCACTCAACGATTCAATAGCACTTATAAAATTTTATTTGAGTAAAAAACATTTGAGTTACATGCTGTATGACTGAGTTTTTTTTTAATTCTCCCACTTTTATAGTACTTACTTACTTATAAGTAAAAACAATGAAGAAAATATCACCAAGATAACTTAATCAATAGCTTACAATTTAAATTAATTTTTATTTTTATTAATGTACAATTTAATGGCAGGTCAACCGGGGTGTTAGTGTATTTTGGCGGAGATAAAACGATAAAACTCGATGACGCACCGTAATATCGTAACGTGATACAAACGAAACGCGACCTTTACGATAAGGGGGGCTTGGGCAAACAAAACGAGTGACGGCAGCGACGCGCGACGGAAACATGTCCAACGCGACTTCTAAAGTACAATATACTAAATTGGGTATTTGACAGCGAATAAAATCAGCAACTCTGAACCGCGCTCGTATGGTAGTCGTGTATGAAAAATAATGACTTTATAAAGTCGACAAGGACTATAGGGCCGTGTTTATAATATTTCCTCACTAACTATTACAGTTTTCAAACATTGAAGAAAATATCAACAAAATAACTTAATCAACTACCTAAGTAAGTAGTTTTATTTTTGACTAGCTCATGCCCGCGACTTTATCTGCGTGGAAATAAGTAAGTTAAGTTTTTTTCATCCCCACGCGAACTGCTTTATTTTCCGGGATAAAATTCCTCTAGTTCCGTTGCTCTGTTGCGGCGTGATTGAAGGACAAACCAACACACTTCCGCATTCATAATAATAAGTAAGAATGATTTTATTATGTACAGTTCAATGAAAGGTCAACCGAGGGGTTAGTGCATTTTGGCGGAGATAAAACGATATAACTCGATGACGCATCGTAATATCGTAATGTGATACAAACGAAACGTGACCCCCTCGATAAGGGGGTCTTGGGCAAACACAAAGCGTGATAGCAGCGACGCGCGACGGCAACGCGTCCAACGCGACTACTAAAGTATAATATACTTAACTAGCTGATTCCAGCGACTTCGTGGATTTTTGGTTCCCGCAGGAACTCTTTAATTTGCCGGGAATCATCCCGGCAAATAGCCTATGTGTTATTCCAGACTATAATGTATCTCTGTGCCAAATTTCATCCAGATCCGTTCAGCCGTTGGGGCGTGATTGAGTAACAAACATCCATCCATCCAAACTTTCGCATTTATAATATTAGTAAGATTATTTGATTATTTAAAGAAAAATAAAAACATAACAGACAAAAATTTGTTCCAATTTTGGCCACCGGGCCAGATAAGGTTATGGGACTGTATAATCTTTTGACACAGGAAACTCCAAATTTCTACTAGATGGCGCTACTCGTATCATAAAAAGGAATTACTTAAAAGAGGAAGAAAGAAGGCACCGACAAAAACTTCTATAAAACGATAAAGCGCACTTTCATATTCCACTCATTCAAAAAGTTTCAGAAAAAAAAATTGGCAGTCATAGGGACTGCCGATAGAAGTGAAAACGAATTTTTTTTTAAATTAAAATTATTAAAAATATATAAAACTTAACACTAAGGCATTCAAGTTTAATTTCGAATGTAGTATTATATTTATGTATGTTCGCGAGCATGTCGCTGTTCGGGAGCATGTCGGTCACGGTCACTACCAAAAATTGCTCAACGCGTCTATAGAAGTTTTCACTGCAATAAAAAACTGCAAGTTTACCTTATATTTATATTTTGTTCAAGATCATAACGATAATATTGTTAGTCAGACCATTAGAAGTGGTCCTAGTATGTAAATTACAATTATTTTGACGACCTCGTGGCGCAGTGTGCAGCGCTGTTGCCTTAACGTGCGGAGGTTCTGGGTTCGATCCCCGGCAGGGTCAATTTGGGAATTTATAATTTCTGAATTGCCCCTGGTCTGGTCTGGTGGGAGGCTTCGGCCGTGGCTAGTTACCACCCTACCGGCAAAAACGTGCCGCCAAGCGATTTAGCGTTCCGGTACGATGCCGTGTAGAAACCGAAGGGGTATGGGTTTAATATAACTGCCATGCCCCTAACAGGTTAGCCCGCTCCCATCTTAGACTGCATCATCACTTACCATCAGGTGAGATCGCAGTCAAGGGCTAGCTTGTAGTGGATAAAAAAAAAAAAAAATTAGTGAATGATCAATCCAGCAACATGCAATAGGGTACACTGCACAGTGTACACTTATTGACGTCCAATAACGTATAAAACATGATGGTGATAATCAGTTACAGTATCTTAAAACCGAAGGTACGAAGGTTCCAAACGCACCCTGGTCTGGGAAGAGTCCACAACAAACTCAGCCGGGTTTATTGAACTGAATTTTTTTGGACGCAGCTAGTCACTTTTTCCTTTTTTATTCCACTACAAGTCAGCCCATGTCGACTGCGATCAGCGCTCAACACTGCGCCAGGGAGGTCGTCAAAACTTTATAGCGTACCTACCGCTAACCTATGCTATGCTAGTACATACTGGTAACACTATAGCCGTCTCACATACCACGCCATATAGCAGCGTGTGAAAAGCTCACTACAAGTCCAATCGGCCGTGTAATAGCTTTAATTGGCTTTTTCGTGACCAAGTAGGGCTTAATTCGAGATACGGGATACCTTTATTTTTTTAAATTATTATTCACTTATTTATTAATAGGTCTGCGCTTGACTGTGATCTCGGCAAGTGACAATTTATTGAATTCCAAAAACACGAATCAATTGAAGAACACTCACGTACTTAATTCGTAATTGAAACTGGCGAATGCCCGCGACTTCGTCTGCGTGGTTTGAGGTTTTTTTGGTTCCCGCAGGAACTCTATAATTTTCCGGGATAAAAAGTAGCCTATGAGCTATTCCAGACGATAATCTATCTCTGTGCCAAATTTCAGCCAGATCAGTTCAGCCGTTGGGGCGTGATTGAGTAACAAACATCCATACATCCATCCAAACTTTCGCATTTATAATAATATTATAGTAAGAGTAAGATAATGAGTTCATGAAAAGTTCAAGAAAACAAATTGTAAACAGTCTTGTCGCGCATGGGTCCTGCACGCGGCGGTGATGAGTGATGACGTCACCCGCATTGCGGACCCAACACCGGAGACGACATCCGGCCTAAGGGCCCTTAGCCACCAAGGCAGGCCCTAGCCAACCAGACTAGAAGACAATCACCGGGGTATATCACCTTCAAGGCATCTTCTAGGCAAGCGCGTTCCAAGTTCCAACCTAGACCTCATCATTGCTTTGCACTAAGCATGATTGTCGTCAAGCGCAAGCCTATCACGCAATAAAAAAAAAAAAAAATAACTATCTCGCGCCCCGCCCGAGTAAGGAGGCCAGGCCTCGAAGCCTGTACCCCAACTTGGCCCTCGCGGGAAGACCCTCGCAAGTCTTGTCGCGTATGGTATGCAAATGTTAATTGTTACTAATTTACCTATTATATATATACAACCTTTACCTATTTTACCTATTTACCTATTTTATATGTACCGAGCAAACGAGCAGGCGGGTCACCTGATGGTAAGTGATTACCGCCACCCATGACAATCTTCAGCACCAGAGAAACCGCCAATGGGTTGTTGACTTTTGAGATATTTGTTTATCCGCCCTTTGAAGAGCCCCGTATCATAATCATGAGTGAACAAAGATATGATGGAAGCTGGTTCCATAATTTGCAGGTAGGTGGCAGAAAAAAGAATTGTTGTTTTTTTAATAATTGTATATTGTTAAGTGGGCGTTTAAAGCATGTTAAGTAATTTACACATAATAATAATTATAACTACTAATTAATTACAAATATAAACAATAACATTAGTAAGCACCGATAAGCACCCATGTGCCAGACGGTCTGCAGGCTTACTGCCATCGCTAAAAGCAGTATTATTTTAAAATTGCAGTTTAATACGACGGTCCTAACTTAAGTATTACAATTCTGAAACAAGAGCGTCAACAATATTAAAGTAATACTGCTTTAAGCGATGGTAGTAAGCCCCCTCGATACGCGTAGTAACCCCGCGGGTTATCGGATGGTTAATTTATTACCAACGGTTTGTATCGTAACGTAACCCGGCGCGTCAGGGTTCGCCTGAGATCTAGACACGTTTATGCCTTTTGCGTAAACAAATATCCACACTACTACAATACAACAATACTACTGCGAAAGTGTGTCTGTCTGTCTGTCTGCTACGCTGTGCCTGTTTCGTCCTCCAACCAACCTCCCATTCGTCCCAACGTCATCCTAAGCCGAGGTCCGAGCCTCATAGGAGGCGCCCTTAGGAAGACGTTGCCCCCCCTGTAAGATGTCATCGAGCCTTAGGGCTCTTTTCTCGGCGACGCCTAGCGCTCGCCCAACCCCGCGGTAACGCTGTAGCGGCCAGTAGGGCCTACGCAGCATACTCAATCCGAAAAAAAAAGAGATTTTTTTTTATAATTTACTAGCTGATAGCCCGCGACACGTCCGCGTGGATTGAGGTTTTTTGATTCCTGCGGGAACTCGTTAATTTTCCCTATTTCCCTAGCCTATGTGCTATACCAGACTATAATCTATCTCTGTGCCAAATTTCAGCCAGATCCGTTCAGCCGTTCGGGCGTAATTGAGTAACAAACATCCAAACTTTCGCATTTATAATATTAATAAGATAGGTTATCGCTTGGCTGCAACCAGACCTGCTTGCAAGCGGTGATGCATCCTAAGGTTTCGCTTGCCTGGAAGATGCCTATTAACTCTTGATTTGAAGGTACCTATATTAAAAGCGGAGGGGAAAACGGAAGTCGGAAGGGCATTACATATCCTAGCGGTTCGAATTAGGAACGAGGAAGCAAATGGCTTCGTACGAGTCCGCGGAATTTCGACTGCGTAAGGGTTCAGACCTTGACGATGCTTTGCGGTACGATAGTTAAAAAGTGACGGAGGAACCAGATCGAATAGTTGTTGTTGCGGTGATTGAAGGACAAACAAATACACTTTCGCATTTATAATATTAAGTATTTAGTATGATGTATAAGGTATGGGAGTATGGATTCGAATGCGGCGTTCCAATTGGGCCACACGGTAGACCGGCGCAAGCGCACCTGGTTAAATAAAATAATGACGTCGAACGGCGACAATTTTCTTAATGACGATTAACTGATTATTAACGTTTTTTGAAGAAACTATATTTATTCAACCAACTTCAGGAATGTGTCTCAACTCATAAATTGACAATTAGGTACCCGATTTTTTTTTATTCCACTACAAGTTAGCCCTTGATTGCGATCTCTCCTGATGGTAAGAGATGATGCAGTCTAAGATGGTAGCGGGCTAAAGGAGTATGGCAGTTATATTAAATCCATACCCCTAGACGGTTTCTACACGACATCGTACCGGAATGCTAAATCGCTTGGCGGTACGTCTTTGCCGGTAGGGTGGTAATTAGCCACGCCCGAAGCCTCCCACCAGAGACCAGAGAAAATTTAGAAATTATAAATTCCCAAGTTCACACTGACAACAACAGCGCTCAACACTGCGCCAGGTATGTCGTCAAATAGTAATGACGTATGGAGAGAAAATTAAAATATAAATTTTAAGTTTTTTATTCAAATAAACTTTTGAATCTTAAAATGAATCCACCTACCAAGGAACCATTAGTTCGGAATGCCGTTCCTGAAATTAATTAATGATTGTAGGACAACTTTACCTGTCTCATTTTAGAATTGTAGGACAACTTTACCTGTCTCATTTTAGAATTGTAGGACAAATTTACCTGTCTCATTTTAGGATTGTAGGACAACTTTACCTGTCTTACGATAGGTATGACTGCGATCTCATCTGACGGTAAGTGATGATGCTAAGACGATCGCTAGCTAGTTTGTGAAGGGTACGGCAGTTATATTAAACCCATACCCCTAATACGTTTCTACACGGCATCGTGCCTGACGCTAAATTGATTGGCGGTACGTCTATGCCGGTAGTGTGGTAACTAGCCACGGCCGAAGACTTCCACCAGACAGCGGAATAATTGGGAATACCACCGGGTTCGGAAGGAATGACATTCCGAACCAGAGGAGTAGATAAACTTGACGAGTCAAAAGCTAACATAGTTACTTGTCTCTTTACCTACGTCAAAAGTAGCAATAAAAGTAATATATTTCTTATCTGTGATATTTTTCTCTACGAACTTAGGTATGCATGCCGACGATTTTTTTCTGGTAATATACCGCATTTTGTGCATGTTAGGGTAAACCAGCCGGCATCGACAACATCTCTCTCTCTCTCGTCGCGAGATATCTCGTTGTGTTCATGCTAAGCTTGCATGCTACGGTAAATCCCTATCCTTCTCACTCACGCTCTTCGCATCGTTTCGGGCCCTTATGATTGAGTTATAAAACAGTTATGATTATATCACCAACATAATATCATGTCCATGTCGGCCATAACGCGCGATCCGGGCCGAGGCCGCCTATTCGATGGTAATTCGGCTACTAATCGATTTATATCCTCGTAAATCAAATCTAGTAATAAACTTTGCCACTTTTTATACTATACTTTATGTGACACGAGGAATTAAAGCTTTAAAGGTGAGCGCACACGAGCGGAATGTGCTTCGATAAAAAGTTGAGTATTTCACAAAGAAAATTATTTTTATGTCGTCTGAAGTGCAGTGCGCGGTCCAAAGTTTGTAAAACTTAACTTGGCCCATTGCCCGCTCTCAACTTCAAAAGTAAGAGATGTCTGCCTGAATTCCCCAGGATCGAAGAGATTCGACTGCTTCGCTGGTCTAGTGGTTAGCATGTTCGACTGCGGCCGACGAGGTCCCGGTTTCGAGTCCCGGGTCGGGCCATAATTAAGTATTGAGTTTTTCTAACTAGAAATTCTCATTACTAGCCCGGAGTTAAGAAGTTGGCGGTGTTTCACCCCCGTGCCTCGGGAAGCACGTTAAGACGTCGGTCCTGGTTATTATCACTAACATGAAAATAGTCGTTAAAGCCCACCACTAACCTAACCAACCCGCATTGGAGCAGCGTGGTGGGTCTAAGCTCTAATTCCCTCTTGAGGTACCGAATCCTACAAATTAATATATAATTCCATCACGTCAGCGTGCTGCAGTGGCTTCGACGCGACGACGCCCCTCCCCTCCCCCCCCCCCCGAAAACAAATCCTAACTATATATAAAGTTTTTTGTATTTACCACTAGGTTATCAACTTATCACCGCCTTCATAGAATAGTTAGGTAGTTACAACTTACAAATACATGAGCGAGTCCGAATATGGGCCGTCACGCGTTACAAGAAATGAATTAATCTTGTGTGTTTGTGTGTCACTCGCTTTATGATGAATAGCGGGATATCGCTTCGCAATAAGTCGCAACTCACTGACCAAATATACTTTTCATACAATAACAAATTGCTGAAGCGGTGATAGCATTGTGGTTAAGACCTTACTTGGGTCGCGGGTTCGATCCTCAGGCACGCACCTCCAACTTTCCGAAAGCCGTGTGCGTTTTAAGGAATTACTTTTTTGTATCCACTACAAGTTAACCCTTGACTGCGATCTCATCTGATGGTAAGTGATGATGCTGTCTAACTTGTTAAACCGGCTAAATAACTACCAGTTGCTTCTAAAGGTGAAGGAAAACATCGTGAGGAAACCTGTACCGAGAGTTCTTCATAATGTTCTCGAAGGTGTGTAAAGTCTGCCAATTCACACTCGGGCAGCGTGGTGGACTATGGCCAAACCCTTCTCACTCCGTGAGATTTGTGCTCCGTAGTGAGCCAGCAATGGGTCTAAGTAAATTTAGTACCTGAACGCTAAACTTTGCAGTAGATTGTAGGCCGTATACGGACGTTCCATTTAGAGACAACCATAGGCGTCTGATTGCGCTTGCCCTGACATCTAATTTGAACCGATTGTGAGTTACTTATACCACATGAAGTTATGAACGTACAAATAAGATAATGATTTACGTAATTTTTTATGCGACCTTTTTAAAAACTATAGCACAGCGGAGTAGATGGTCGGTTCACGATCAAGTAGCCAAGGTTTTGGTTCCGCATGAAACCATAAATAAATAGAATAAATATAAGTTTATTTCGAGTAAGTATAGACTCTAAAGTAAGTACATAGAATATAAGTATTATGTTTATGTCGGAAGATGAAAAAGAAACATGGGAATGCAATGGTAAATTTCCAGCCCCTAATTAATCTTATTGTAAGTTATTTAAATAGATCTAATTAATTTATGCTGTTTGTAAGATGGTGATAATAAAAAAAACCCGATTGAGATTGCTGTGGGCTCTTCTCAGACCATGGCGCGTTTGTAACCCTTGTAGCTTTAGTTTTAAGATGCCGTCATTCATTATCCCCATCACGTGTTAAACTTTGTATAAGAAAGTGTACTGTGTAGGTCCCAATCCATCCATACTAATATTATATATTATATCCATACTAATATTATAAATGCGAAAGTGTGTCTGTCTGTCTGTCTGCTACGCTTTCACGGCCCATCTGTTCAACCAATTTTGATGAAATTTGGTATAGGGATAGTTTGTATCCAGGGAAAGGACATAGGCTCCTTTTTATCCCGGAAAATTAAAGAGTCCCTGCGGGAATCAAAAAAATCTTAATCCTCGCGGACGAAGTCGCGGGCATCATCTAGTACCTACTATTATAAATGCGAAAGTGTGTCTGTCTGTCTGCTAAGCTTTCACGGCCGATCTGTTCAACCGTTTTTGATAAAAATTTGGTACAGGGGTAGGTTGAATACCGGGGAAGGACATACGCTACTTTTTATCCCGGAAATTGAAAGAGTTCCCGCGGGAATCAGTTGACGCCGACTGTTTCTCCATACTACAAGTTAGTACCCACGTATGTACTTCGGCACTTTAGAATTAATCACTGCACTAAAAACAGCACCAAATCTAGCTCCATTATTTCTTGGTATAACGTAAACAAAGTCGAGACTCGAGAGTAAATCAAACTACGCTAACACAGCTAGTAAAATACCGACGTCGTTAAAGAGAATTAATGATCCAGAGAGTTTCAAAGTAGCTTCTTTTTACCAGAGTACGGCAAAGTCAAAAGGTAGGGTAGGTTCCACCATAACGCCTAAACTACTGAGCCGATTTTGATGAATAAGGTGTCAATCTATTTGATACTAGATGATGCCCGCGACTTCATCCGCATGTATTAAGCTTTTCATTTCCGCGGGAACTCTTCAATTTTCCGGGATAAATAGTACCGTCCTTCCCCGGGAAAATACCTATACCTGTACCAAATTTCATCAAAATCGGTTGAACAAGATGGGCCGTGAAAGCATAGCAGACAGACAGACACACTTTCGCATTTATAATATTAAATATGGAGCCTATGTTCTTCCCTGGGAAACAACCTATTGCGCTCCAGTGTGGATAATACGCTTGAAATACCCCTCAGAGTTTTATAGCAATTCTTTCACAGTAAGTTGCACCAAGCTCTGGAACTCTCTTCCAGTAGAAATCCGATATTCCAAATCACTCAAAATTTTTAAAAGTCGTTTGAAGAATTTTTATCTGTCTCAGTAGTTATTAATATACTCAGTCATTCTATGTTATTTTTTATTTTTATTTTTTTATTCATATTTATATATTTATATTTTATATAAAACAGGTGAAAGTATAGCAGACAGGCAGGCAGACAGGCCGACCGACAGACAGACAGACAGACACTTTCGCATTTATAATGTTAGTATGGATATGGATTATAATCTGAAGATGGCTTCAATGGTGAAGGAAAACATTATAAGGAATTAGGCTTTCCTAAAAGTTTCTCCATGTATGAATTTTGTGGTGGATTAAAACCTTTCTCATTTGATTTGTGCTGCATAGAGGATATGTGATGCAATGCATCATGAATCATAATGCAATCATGAAAATTTTTGATGAATTCCCTGCAACAAATTTTAAACTGGACTGGAATGTAGTTAGAACAAAAATTTAGTTAAGTAAGTACCTACTATAAAATTGTTTGCACAAGTGTGTATTAAAAACTGACTATCCATATTACACTGGGTAAAGTCATGCAGTTTTGTTTGTTTGTATATTAAAGTACTACTATTGTATCAAACTAGAAATAGTTCATATGGCTTTCGAAATAGAGTCTATCTGTTTTGAAAGCCAAATGAACTGTACGCCATAGCCATGTTATGAACTAAAAATAGCTCATATGGCTTTCGAAATAGAGGCTTAAAACTATTATAACTTAATTGATTTGTCCTACTTTATATAACATCAGCTAATTATTAAATCTATAATATTGAATAGATAGAAAGTCTTATGGTTTTAAGCCTTTGACTCAGCAGTGGGACATTTTGATCTCCCAGGGTAAAAAGTACAAGAAAAGTATGCTTGCTTATAAGAAAGAAATCAGATAAAATCATTATGCTCCAAATAAGTAACTTAATTATGAAACAAGCTGCTGAGTATGAAAAAAGCTTATTTTAAGTACTTATACCAGAGAATATATACTTACTAAGTACTAACTACCTACTTATATACAAGAAGATTATGAAAGTATTTACTTATTATTAGATTATGAAATGACAAAAGAGTGTTGATTTGTTTTAGAGCTCCAGAAATGCTTGGAACTGCTGTTACTTTAATAATGATTTTATGAGTTATGTTCTAGATAGATGATGCCCACGACTTTCTCCGGATGGATTGTTTTTTTAAATTCCTAAAGGTTCTTCTGGATAAAAATAAACCTATGTCTTTCCCCAGAATACAACCTGCCCTAGTACTAAATTTCCTCAACATTGGTTAAGCAGATAGGCCATGAAAGAGTAGCATACAGACAGACATACACATTTTCACATATTTTATAATATTAGTGTGGATTTTTTTCAGTAACTGGTTAAGACTAGGAATGGGGTTCTGAATGAGTGGTAAATTCTCCCAACGATACAAAAGCACTTTTAAAAGTTTATTTGAATAAAATTTAACTGAATCTAACGACTAGGCATTATGACGAGCACTTCATAGCTTTTAAACGCCACACGGAACCTAATATTAAAATTGAACATCATATCTGTATCAGGCATATAATTTTAATATGATGTCATAGTATCAGTAACCATCAGCAGACAGTTATGAGTCGTCCTATTTAGATCAAGGCTCTGTGATTGGTTCAATAGAATGTATTAACCGCCATGTATACCTACTTACTGAGTGATAGTCAATATACCATTGCTTTATCATAAAATCTGGTTTTAAAAATGTAAAAGTACTTAAAATATACTTTATTGTACACCATAAAAAGAAATAAAATGACTAAAACAATATTATTAATGTATATGGCCCAACAGGTGGCTTTATCACTTATATAACGATTACTTCCAGGCAACCTTAAGGCAGAGGAGACTTTTAAAAGAAAGAGGGAGGGGTGTTCTGAGGACAATAAATTATTATAAACCAAGAACACAGAAAATGTACAATGTAAAAAATATTATAGGAATTAACACAAAATAAAAACTGAACTGGTTTAGTTTTTTATTCAATGGAAAGTTATCTATTGACTCCAGTTCAACTGGTGCTATATTATGTGATAATGATTGGAATAGGTAGTATTGCAGGATTTCATTCTGTAACCTTAATATGGATATGCCATTAAATCCCACAAGGTTGGGATTTATAAATTTGTTACTTAAAGAATTAACAAATATTATCAAATATTGAGAAATATTATCCCTGGTTTCCTAACAGCGTTATTATAGACACAACATGGAAACGAAATATAAAGATAAATCTTGCAGGTACTTAATGGTAAATGCGGGATCATAATCCTGAAATACAGGAATCCCAGTCTTATCCATACTAATGAATATGTTCCAGGTTATTCACCCCCAATTGCACTACCTATACAACCTGTGGACCCAATAGGTTTCTACTTTCTACCCGGCATCAAACCAAAACCTATATCAACTCATCTCAAATCTTTTTATTCAAGTAGATTTTGACAAGTGCTTTTAAATCGTCCAGTGAATCTATCACTTGGCAGCAGCCATGTTTTTGTCAGAAGAGTGATATCAAGCAACTGCTAAAGCAGTGGCGTGCAGTTCATAGAGGCATAAAAGCACTGCTTACCCTAATGGAAATAAGACAATGCTTATTTTATATCATGACAGTCAGTTAATAGGTATTCTGACTAACTAATGCCTACCCTAGCTTCAAACTTTATGCACACCACTGTGCTAAAACCCCTCTCATCAAACAAAATATATGCATGGCAAGAAAACCAACACTTTTGAGTGTACATTTTCTCCACTTTCTAGATAGAGCGCTACTTTATTATTAAGCACTTAAGTACTTAAATAAAATTTACCTAAGGTAAATTTAAAAATTAAACTATCAGCAACTAAGTACTTAAGTAAGTAATAATGTTTTACTTAATCTCTTGATCACACAATGTGTTAGTGTTGACTGTTGGGTAATTATTGCTATCCTTTTCTACGGGGGGCAGAAAAGGATAGCACTACTAGTACAATGAAAAGGACAGCAGCAATTTTGGACTTGTCAATTTGCCTACTGAATATGCAACAAAGTTGGTCTATATTGGAACTAAAGGCATGAGTACCTATTCAGTAAGTACCTATGTAAGTATAATTTGTAAAATGAACAATATTAAGTTGTTAAATAGTAACATATTAAAAAAAAACTGTAAATATGAAGTAGGTACAACGTGCTAGACGTCACTACAAAAAATATACGTGGAGAGGTAACTATACTATGCTAGTACGTCCTAATACGTCGTCAGCCTTCCTTGTGTAAATAAACATTTCCATGTAAACATGCGCGTAAGAGAACATAAAAACAGTAATTTGCGATCTATATCGGCGCTTCGGACGGTCACAATTGAGAAAATCTTAATAGAACGCCGTCAAAATCGACATAAAAAATTGACTCACGAGGTAACTCCATTCTAGATAGCAAAACGAGTTATTTCACTAATGAATGGATTAATACAAGAATTATACTGGGGTTTAACAGCTTTAAAGCTTCAGTCGGTAAACGTTAAGACAAAGCGCGCAAGGTAATCTGCAATAAATACAAATGATAGCGATCACAATGGATACTTTTGACAATAGCAAGCCTAACCAAAACATAGGCTTTTAATACTTTATCCACGCTTTAGAGACGATAAAATAGGTTAAAAGACTTGCGTTATCTCTCTAGGAACGTAGGAAAACTGGTTTCAGAGATGCAAAACGGCATTTTCGGTCACATTTTAACAAAATGCTGGTCGGCTACAACACTGCTATGGCATAACACGCAAACACTTTGGCTGATTTTCACAATTAAACACTGCACTTGACCGCGTTAATTCGTTTGAGGAACGCGCGACGGGCCACGGTATGCATTTTCTCACTCACCTTGTTGTTTATTTGCTATTTTATTAAAACAGTTTTGAAAAACTTCATATAAATGCATAGGCTCGTCATCGCTCGTCGCCATTTTGGAATTTACTGTCCAAATAAACCATAGACTCAATAGAGTTTAATTAAATTCTTCACGTTCCGAATTTCTGAATTATGGAAGTTACTTAGCTTTTTCTACAGTAGAAAAGAAGATTTATCTATATTTGTAGCATAAATCACTTCAGCACCCAAAAATGGTCAAACATTTTCAAAGAAATATGTTTATTTCGAACAAAATTAAAATAATATGTTCTATGAAATAAATTAAGAAATGTAAATAGGAATGGATACCATAAATAAAAGACTGGTTATTTTTAATGTCTGTATGAATTTGATAGCTAGATTCAGATCATCCCTACGAAGATCTGAATATTAAAGTAAATCGATTATCTGAGTCAAATGTCATTACTCAAGTTGTAGACAAATCAAGTCATGCAAAGTGGTCAGAACTCGTTGCACTGTTTTGGACGTCAATAAAATCAAATAAAATATGTTTCTTGGATTTAATTAGGATGGACAGAATTAAGGAATGTGTCATGTGATGATTAAAATTCAATACGGCAGATACCTACCTATCATAAAAGTAAAGGGTTCCAAATGCACCCTTAACAATATTATTATAGTTAGGACGAAAACACAGTAACATTCAACTAGGTAGGTATTGTATAGTATTAGTTACATATTTATTGTTTTGATGTATACCTACATATTTTGCATTTAATAGGAACTAAAAATTATGACCATGATTTCGGCCGCGTGGATTACATTTTTTAAATTCCCGCAGGAACTCATCAATTTTTCGGGATGGGATACAAAGTATGTCCTGTCCTATTCCCTTCCCCGGGATGTAACCTGTATCTATACCAAATTTCATCAAAATCGGTTCAGTAGTTGGGCCGAGAAAGCATAGCAGACAGGCAGACAGACACACTTTCGCATTTATAATATTAGTATGGATCTAGATTCATACGCACCCTTGTCTAAGAAAAAGCACATAAAAACTCACTAGGGTATTTTTTTATCATCATCATACAATGTAACTACTTACTTCAAATTAATTGGTTGGTGGTTCAAGTGGTTATTTATTTATTCTATAATATGTTTGCGTATCACAGAATCTTTGAAATTGTTCAGTTGAGTATCTATTCTATGAGTACAAACTGTGAGCACACTGTAAACACTGCACAGAAATAGTGGCAAGAAGAAGAAATCTTAAAAGTGAATGCAAAACGATTTTGAAAATCGATTCTATTTAGATATCGATTTTGCTTTTTTAATGCACATCCCTATACAGTGATAAAATTCGCCATGTTATTCTACGGTTTGACATAAAGACGTAAGAAAAAAGTCCACCTACAAAATTTTCGAGTGCACTTTCTATGAAAACAGAACCACCATCTCACCTACATGTAACATGTTCTCATTGAATTCTATTAACAGTCAAAACCAGGCGAGTATTTGTGAAATACAGCTATTTTTAGAGGTGAAATGTCATAAAACTTGTTTGTCATTATAACCTTTGTTTTTGCAGATTCTAGTGAGTTTTAGCCAGTTATCGTCACGATATTCGAGTCTATTCAGACACAGGAAGCAAAGTAACGCTAGAAACAAGGATGTGAAGGGAAAAGAGGGTGCTACTGCTGTTTATGATGCAACAATATGTCCGGACAGTTTGGAAGAATCTTTACGCCATTTCGATAAGAATGCTTTGGCTGAAATGCGTAATATCGACGTCAGATCTGTTGTCACGCTCGCCGGGTCGTCTAGAAGTACAATAAGACAGTTACCGACCCTACAATCGTCTAAAAAAGTGTCCTATATATCGTCAGACTCGTTCGAAAAAAATAAGAACGGTTGGTTGGAATCCCCAGCCGTAACAGTCGACTTTGGCGGCAAAAACACCAGATTTAGCTTCACAGATAACTTTGTTGGGCTTCTATCGAGGAGTATACAGGAAAATAAGTTTAATTGTAACATACAAGTCCGAGGATTTAAGACAGAGAGGAGCATTCATGCAGACTTGAAGCGGAACCCTAATCTTATTAATAGACTGCGTAAGTTTCTGGGTCAGTATATAACAGACTACTAAGCTCTGCCCCTTATTCTTTTTTCCAGCATCTCTGTCTGCTTAAATAAAACAAGATTATTATAGACTAGCTAAACTAACTAGCTAAAGCTAACTAGCCAACGTGTATTATAATAACGTCTTAATAACATATATTATATTGTGCCACACTACCCTACACATCTTGTTCTATCCTCTCACCAAAGGTTGCCTGGTAGAGATTGCTCAGTAAGCAATAAGGCCGCCTTTCTAGTTTACCTAATTATAGTTAACTTTGTATTATTCTTTCTTGTGTGCAATAATGTATTTATCTATCTATCTAGATACCTGCAAGGTCGTCTACAAGAATTTAGGTTTTTAAAATCCTATGGCATATGTTTGTTGTTGGGCATATAACATAGCCTATGCTACTCTCCTTACTTGCCGAAGGATGTGGAAACCCACCGCGTTACTATCCCAAGAAAAATCCTACCATTGAGGAATCTCATTAATGGAAAGGTGTCAGACCCTGTGTACCCTGTGACCCTCAGTAATGAGGAATATGACACAGAGAGAGATGTTGATCTCCAGCAGCCTGTTCTCCAACTCAATCAAGGTGGCTACCTATGAAAGCCACTGGTATAATATATCTTTGATAAAAAAGATATGTCAGTGGCTTTAATTTTTTTGATAGCTGCTGAGTTAGAGAGTAGGGGGCTGGTCCTTAAATGTACCTATCGAAACAATCATGTTGACATATTCTAGCCACATATTGTTCTTAAAATTTCATTAGAATTTGTAAGAAATGTAAGAGGCTTGTCTGCAAAAGCCATTGCAAGGACACATTATTATAAATGTGAAAGTGTGTTTGTTTGTTGGTTTGTCCTTCAATCATGCCTCAACAGAGCAACAGATTGACGTGATTTTTTGTGTAGGTATAATTGAGGACCTGGAGAGTGACATTGGCTACTTTTTCCCGGAAAATTGAGTTTGGAAAGTAAAAGCACACTTGCATTTATAAATAAGTTAAACTTGTTTACATTACTAGAAATTTGACCTGAGTGTACAAATTATGAAATGGGATGTCTGCCAGAGTTAGTTATTTATTCAATCTGAAACTTTATCTATCTTGGTATTGTAAATAAACTTTTACTATTGAAGATTTCTTTTTGAAAATTAATTGGGCACTCGGATCTTTTGATCTTTTGCTACTTTTGTAGCAAGTGTTCTTTTCAGCAAAGCAATCATACAACATAAAATTGATTGAATAGATGGGCTGTGAAATATGGCCTTAAAATGAATGACTATTAACTTTGACAGAAGTGGTGATAGCCAAATGGATTAGATACCCAACCTCCTATATAGGGTTGCGGGTTCGATCCATGGGCACGCACCTGTAACTTTCAGAGATATGTGTTGTAAGAAATTAAATATATTTGCTTCAAACAGTGAAGGAAACCGTCATGCCTGAGAGTTCTTCATAATGTTCTTAAAGGAGTGTGAATACAATCCACACTTGGCCAGTGTGATATTGACTTGCTTGCTATGGCCAAACCCTTCTCGTTCCAAGAGGAGACTCCTGCTCAGTAGTGAGCCAGTAATGGGCTGATGATGATGACGAACTTTGACAGCAGTACAACAAACAAGTGATAATCTAAAAGATTGAAAGTTAAACTCACATCACCACACACTTAACAGTCCATATCTTGAAAACTACTGAACTGATTTTGATGGAACTTGCAACTAAGTTGAAGTAAATGTAAACTCCAATTTACACACTGACACACTCCGATTAATAGTTTTGGAGAAATCTGTGGACAAACATATGAATCTTATAGGTGTAAGTAACACCTATGAGATTTAGTATATTTGTTTGGAAGCTCTTATAGATTATCATATTATGTGAATATTTTGCAGTACCAATACATATGATGTGTCGAATTGATAACCTTCTTATGACATCCGTTAAAAACATGTATACTTCCAGGTCTAAATGTCTCTGAGACTACAGACAAGCAAGCCAATCTGAATCCAGATGCGGCGCCCCGACTGGACAAACTGCTCAATGAGCATACAACACTCACTCACCAGCAGAAAGACAAGATCAAGATTGCCTTTGCTGAGGGATACTTAGCAGGTTTGCAATAAATCTAGTACATATTACTAGACTATAAAATTAAAAAAAAATATTTCACGTGGACGTCTGCATGAAATAAGTTTTTAAATTCCCACAGGAACTCCCTAATTTTTTGGGTTAATATATAGCCTATGACACTCACAAATAATGTAGCTTTCTATCGGTACCAGAAGTTTCAAAATCGGGTTCAGTAGATCCAGAGATTACCCCCTACAAAGTCACAAACTTTACCTCTTTATAATATTAGTATAGTCTAGCTTGATGGCCACAACTACGTCCACGTAGTTTTTTTTTTTTTTGGTTCGGGTACTCCGCAATTTTCTGTGATAAAAGTAGCCTATGTCACTCGCCAGGTCCTTAACTATACTAAAGTCAAAGTATGCTCTGTAGATCTCAGCATGCGAGTTCGCTACTAGTTCTCTGGTTGGTGTGTGAAGTCTGCCTATGTTCAGTTGGCCAAAGTGGTGGAAAATGGCCCTTTTTAACCACTACAAGTTAGCCCTTCACTGCGATCTCACCTGATGGTAAATGATGATGTAGTCTAAGATGGTAGCAGGCTATCCTGTTAGGTGTATGGCAGTTATATTAAGCCCATACCCCTATTCGGTTTCTACACGGCTTCGTACCGGAACGCTAAATCGCTTGGCGGCACGTCTTTGCCGGTAGGTAACTAGCCACGGCCAAAGCCTCCCACCAGGCCCTGTAATGATTTGAGATTATGAATGATGTCCGTTCAAAATTCAAATGTTTTTTATTCAAATTAACTTTTTATACTTAAGTGCTTTTGAATCGTCAAGTGAATCTACCACTGGCTCGGAATACCATTCCTACCGAGAAGAACCAGCAAGAAAATCGGCGGTTGCTCTTTTGAAAAAAAAAAATTTCAATTTTAGTAATGTAAATGTCACCGTAAGATTGTGAAAATTGTTAGATTGTAATCTATCTAGCGATTGTAAGATCAAAATTTAAGGCATTATTTTTCGGTAGATTGTAATCTGTTAGGTATATTAACCTGATAGAACCTAAGTTGCCTGGTTATTTATGTCGAATCCTAACCTAACCTACAAAAAAGGGATAAGAAAAAGCAAATACAATGAATATTTCAAAAATTTACACTCAGAACATTGTACGGTTCACATTCTGTCGACAGTTTACAATCTATCCAGATAAAAATTTATAGATTAATTAATAGATTTTAGCAATTTGGTGGTGACATATACATATGTAACCCCTGTCCTTAGCATTGCTGGAGCGAGTCAAATCCATGCTCTTTTGACGTTTACGTAATCTTCGTTGTCGGTAGGATCTCACCCAGACAACGTGCGAGGCACCAAAGCATCCAAATACCTGAAGCTGGTCCAGCAGCTGTTGACCATAGTCCTGTTCCTGGCCATATTCGTCAGCCTCATGGCCTCAGTCAGCGGAACTGTCTTCCGGTAAGTGTGCTAGCACCGAGAAATGCAAATAAACTATGTACTGACAAGACAGACCAACCAGGGCGATTATGTAAAACCTGCATCAATCATTGTTACAGTCTGAATTGCTTTTTTTTACGCCACTACAAGTTAGCCCTTGACTGCAATCTCACTTGATAATATGTGATGATGGAGTCTAAGATGGTAGTGGGCAAACTTGTTAGGGGTATGTCAGTTATATTAAACCCATACCCCTAGTCGGTTTCTACATGGCATCGTACGTAAACGCTAAATAGCTTGGCGGTACGTCTTTGCCGGTAGAGTGGTAACTAGCCACGGCCGAAGACTCCCACCAAACTAGACCAGAGAAAATTTAGAAATTATAAATTCCCAAATTGACCCTGCCGGGGATAAATGATAAATGATTTATGATAAAATAGAACCCGGGACCTCCGCACGTTAAGACACTGCGCCAGGGAGGTCTTCAGGGAGCGTGGTGGAAGCTCTAATTCCCTCTCTCCTATGAGAGTGGAGGCCTGTGCCCAGCAGTGGGACGTTAATGGGCTGTAGTTGTGGTGGCCTATAAATTAAAAAAATAAATATAACTTAGCGGAGTATAATCAGTGGATGTGTGTGAACATGCGCAGGATTCAGCTCGGGAACCAGGTGGAGGTGGACCCTGAGGACATTTCCGTCACCTTTGATGACGTCAAGGGCGCTGACGAGGCCAAACAGGAGCTGAAGGACGTGGTGAGTGGTCACCGCCATCTGTCAGTTACTTATATTCCAAACTAGCTGATGCCCGCGACTGCGTCCGCGTGGATTAAATTTTTTAATTCCCGCGGGAACTCCTTTATTTTCCGGGATAAAAAAGCATGTCCTTCCCCGGAATATAACCTACCGCTGTACCAAATTTCAGCAAAATCGGTTGAAAAATGGTCCGGGAAAGCGTAGCAGACAGACAGACACAATTTCGCATTTAGATAATATTAGTATGGATTAGACTAGATGATTTCCGCGATTCCGCGCGTGGATTAAGTTTTTTTAATTCCCGCGGGAACTGCTTAATTTTCCGGGATAAAAAGTAGCCTATGTCTTTCCCCGCGATACAAACTCTTTGACGACCTCCGTGGCGCAGTGTGTAGCGCTGTTGCCTTAACGTGTGGAGGTCCTGGGTTCGATCCCCGGCAGGGTCAATTTGGGAATTTATAATTTCTGTATTTTCCCTGGTCTGGCCTGGTGGGAGTCTTCGGCCGTGGCTAGTAACCACCCTACCGGCAAAGACATGCCGCAAAGCGATTTAGCGTTCCGGTACGATGCCGTGTAGAAACCGAAGGGGTATGTATGGGTTTAATACTGCCATGCCCCTAGGTTAGCCCGCAACCATCTTAGACTGCATCATCACTTACCATCAGGTGAGATCGCAGTCAAGGGCTAGCTTGTAGTGGATAAAAAAAAAACTATCCCTGTACCAAATTTCATCAAAATCGGTGGAAAGGATGGGCCGTGAAAGCGAAGCAGACAGACACAGTTTCGCATTTATAATATTAAGTATGGAATTAGTATGGATGCGAAAGTTTGAAAGTTGTCTTTTGTAAATCACACTAAGGTCTTTAATTTGACTAACTGGTATTTACTCCTACACGCCATCAAAATGCTGTCACCTATTACCCATTTCTTTGTGTTGCCCAGGTGGAATTCCTCAAATCCCCAGAGAAGTTTTCCTCTCTAGGGGGCAAGCTTCCCAAGGGGGTGCTACTGGTGGGCCCCCCGGGTACAGGGAAGACTCTGCTGGCTCGAGCGGTGGCCGGTGAGGCAAGGGTACCATTCTTCCATGCTGCGGGGCCAGAGTTTGATGAAATCTTAGTTGGACAAGGCGCCCGCCGAGTTCGGGACTTGTTTAGTGAGTATCTACACTTTGATGTTATTCTAAATGATATTTTTCGAAAGAGTATCCACCGAGAACATTATTTAAAAAATAAAAAGAGTGTGTGTGCACAAAGTGTAAAAAGTAGCCTGTGATATGATGAGACAAATATAACTTGTATTCTATCTCATTCTCTTGCAGGCTAAGTCCTATTATGAATATGTTTGTCTCTTTTAGTTGTGGCTTTTTCGCTTCATCGAATTTTCAATTAATCACGACGATTCTAAAGAAGTTTCGCTTCAAAAGTTAAGCCCTGTGATAGCTTAAAATCGGCAAAACGGAGTTTTTTAAAGCAGTGTATCCATCAAACGGTGACATAATGTATGCTTGTAAAAATTATTTGACCTTTAGCAGCCATTGACGCAATTCAGAACACAATTTAAAAAATATATATCTGCATTGAAATATTTTTTAAAATACCACTAAGTTTACCTTTTAAAGCAATTTTGCTCCTAATTGAAACCAATAATGTGCTCCAGAAATATAAGATAAAATTTATATTACTAAATCAAACACATTGTCGGATTAATTTGTATTGAACTGTAAAATATTTTTTTTTACAAATGATTTCTTGCATTTTTTGCGACATGCGCTTGCAACCCCGCGCGCCTTTATTTTGATCTCGTGAGCTCAGCGCCTTAACAAACATAAAAATTAGTTCCAATTTTGGCCATCAGGTTTTTGAGTTGCTGATTTGATTGAGTTGTCATCATTCCTAATTCTATTTTTTTATTGCAGAGGCTGCTAAAGAACGCGCTCCATGCGTCATTTTCATAGATGAAATAGACTCGGTCGGTGCCAAGCGAACGAACAGTGTGTTACATCCTTATGCCAATCAGGTAAAATTTATTTTGGTGTTTACCTCCTTTAGCATCGATTTGCATAATAAGCCCGGGGTATGAAAATTTATGGGGAGTAAAATCAAATTTTCTCCGTTACGTTATTGACTTGTGTTTATGTTTTCATGACTATATTGTAATGTATTTTGATGAATATAAATTAAGTAATTAATATAAATAAATGTATCACGCATGCTTTCAGTAATATAAAAAATGCATTCATTTACCCTTATACATAATTACTAATCTGTTATTGGCAGGGTCAATTTGGGAATTTATAATTTCTGAATTTTCCCTGGTCTGTCCTGGTGGGAGGCTACGGCCGTGGCTAGTTACCACCCTACCGGCAAAGACTCGTAGTCCAGGGAAAGTTTAAACGGTAAGAAAATATGGAAAAATTAGTTAGCTAGGACACGCGGACAAAGTCACGGGCCTCTGCTAGTAGTGGATAAAAAAATTTACTCGGCCGTAAATTACTTTATTTCCGGCCTAGGCAGTTATGTACTATTTTTTTTAACACAGACAATAAACCAACTGCTATCAGAAATGGACGGATTCCACCAGAATGAGGGCGTTATAGTCCTCGGAGCCACCAACCGCAGGGATGACCTGGACCCGGCTCTGTTGAGGCCTGGAAGATTCGATGTTGAGGTATGCACTTTTAGAAGAAAAACACTGTAACCACTTATTAGTCCATACTTTTTAATATTATAAATGCGAAAGTGTGTCTGTCTGCTATGCTTTCACGACTATCTGTTCAATCGATTTTCATGAAATTTGGTACAGGGATAGTTTGTATCCCGGGGAAGGATATAGGCTACTTTTTATCCCGGACAATTAGGTGGGTGTAAGGCTCTCCACTGATGACAATAGTGAAAGTTTGTCCGCATGCAGATGTGCCTTTCACTAGATATGGCCGCTCAAAGACGGTTTATGGTTACCAAAAATTAAACATATCAAGAAAGGCTGATTCTTGTACAGTATTAAAGGATGCGCCGTACCTATGTAAACAGTATAAAAACTGACGCTATTCATCGGGCCTTTCACTAGATTATATATTATAGAAAAAATATCCTATAGTCTAGGCCGTAGACTATAGGATAGGCTACATAACTTTATAGCATTTACTTGTGTGTTTCGCCAGGTACAAGTTCCTACTCCGGACTACGGCGGTCGTCTGGAGATCCTGAGGCTGTACGTAGCCAGGGTCGCGGCTCATCCTGAGCTGGACGTGGAAGCCCTGGCGCGCGGCACCACCGGCTTCACCGGCGCTGACCTGGAGAGCATGGTCAACCAGGCCGCGCTCAAGTGAGACAAGTTTTATTTTTTAATTCATTGCTAACATTATAGTCTCATGCGGCATAAGAAGGAACACGCTTGCCTAGAAAATGCCAATTCACTCTTGATTTAAAGATACCCGGATTGTAATTGGTGGGAATCACAGTTTTTGGTAGAGTGCTCCAGACCCTAGCCGTGCGTAAGGAATGAAGACGTAAAGCGCTTCATGCGTGTTGGTGGAACGTCGACGACATAGGGGTGGAAACTCGCACGACGTCTTGCGGTACGATGGTAGAAAGGTGAAGGAGGTACAAGATCGAAAAGCTCCTTTTTTATCCTCTACACGTTTTGACGACCTCCGTGGCGCAGTGTTGAGCAATGTTTTAACGTGGGAGGTTCCGGGTTTTCTTGGGATAATAAAGCGGTGGGTTCCCACGTCCTTGCACATACGACACTAAGAGTATTAAACTCTTGGGTTTTTGTAGTGATTATTATCAGATGTTAGTGATAATCACTGGGACTGACGGCATAAAGTGCTCTCCGAGGCACGGAGGAGATGAAATGGCCAAATTTGAAATTCGGTCACACATCCAGTTACCGACTTGTGGCAACGTTGCTTAACCTTCGCAATCCAATCGACTGATATGGGTTGTCGCAACTAAACCACTCGTCCCCCAGATGCATTAATGTAGTATTGTTTAATGACCAGGGCAGCGATAGAGGGCGCGAAAACGGTGACAATGTCCCACCTGGAGGAGGCTCGGGATAAAGTTCTGATGGGACCAGCGCGGCGCGCCAGACTCCCGGACGAGGAGGCCAACGCCATCACCGCCTGCCACGAGGGGGGGCATGCTGTCGTGGCGTACTATACTAAGGTACCTTACCAACAAAACTTAAATAACAAGTAATAAAAGTTTAAAAACCCACGACGAACTGCAGAGCTCCATTAAGTCCTTTATAACTTTGAAACAACAATTAGAACGTATAGCAAAAGTATATTTATTTAACATATTTGCCGGCTCAGTAGTTTTTTGACCAGCGTGGTGGACTATGGCCAAACCCTTCTCATTCCGAGATAAAACTTGTGCTTAGTAATGAGTAGAGGTGTCAAAAAGTGTTAAAAATTAATATTCTGATAAAAATTGTAAAAAAAAATGTGATCACTTAAGGAGTTCCTGTGACCACTTCCTGGCTCCATCACGAGACCCTGGGCAGCATCTAGGTTTAAAGTGCTTGTAAAGACAAATCAAACGCGTCCAAATACGACGGGTTTACGATGAGAACTCAAGGAGTTCCCATGACCACCTCCTGGCTCCATCATGAGACCCTGGGCAGCATCTAGGTACAAAGCGCCCGTCAAGACAAATCAAAAAAGTCCAAATACGACGGGTTTACGATGAGAACTTAAGGCGTTCCCATGACCACTTCCTGGCTCCATCATGAGACCCTGGGCAGCATCTAGGTACAAATTGCTAGTCAAGACAAATCAAAAGAGTCCAAACACGATAGGTTTACGATAAGAACTTAAGGAGTTCCTATGACCACCTCCTGGCTCCATCATAAGACCCTGGGCAGCATCTAGGTACAAAATGCTAGTCAAGACAAATCAAAAGAGTTTAAACACGACGGGTTTACGATAAGACCTTAAGGAGTTCCTATGACCACTTACCAAATCACGATTGCAGCTCAGCTTGATTGTCTATGGTCCTAAAACCTGGAACCTTCTCACAAGCTATACATATCTAATGCAAAAACCTCATCTCAATCGGTCCAGTACTTTTTGAGAAAAATAGTAACATATTGAAAAATTTAAATCATAGACTACAGCTCAGCTTGGTTGTTTATGGCCCTAAAATATATCTAAGAACCTTCTTGCTATCCATATCTAATGCAAAAAACGCATCTCAATCGGCCCAGTACTTTTAATATTGAGAAAAATGGTAACATATTGAAAAATTAAAATCATAGACTACAGCTCAGCGTGGTTGTCTATGGTCCTAAAATATATCTAAGAACCTTCTCACAAGCTATACATATCTAATGCAAGAAACCGCATCTCAATCGGCCCAGTACTTTTTGAGAAAAATGGTAAAATATTGAAAACTTAAAATCATAGGCTACAGCTTAGCTTGGTTGTCTATGGTCCTAAAATATATCTAAAAACCTTCTCACAAGCTATACATATCTAATGCAAAAAACTGCATCTAAATCGGCCCAGTACTTTTTGAGAAAAATGGTAACATATTGAAAAATTAAAATCATAGACTACAGCTCAGCTTGGTTGTCTATGGTCCTAAAATGTATCTAAGAACCTTCTCACAAGCTATCCATATCTAATGCAAAAAAACGCATCTCAATCGGCCCAGTACTTTTTGAGAAAAATGGTAAAATATTGAAAAATTAAAATCATAGACTACAGCTCAGCTTGGTTGTCTATGGTCCTAAAATATATCTAAGAACCTTCTCACAAGCTATACATATCTAATGCAAAAAACCGCATATTAATCGGTCCAGTAGTTTTCCAGGAAAACGGTAACAAAAAAGTGCACAAACAAACAAACATACAAACAAACAAACACTCAACCTCTTAGGGCAAACACATATACCGTCTCCGTTTCGTCGAGGGTAAAAATATAATTTATCAATTTTTAACACAAATCACTTCTAAAGTTCTAGTTAATTAAGATATATCTATGTTCACACAGCTCCGTGGCAAACTATCCGTGTTTACGTTTATGTTTTTGTTCAGATCGTAAGACTACTATTATAGGAGATAGCTGCAGTTTTGGTAACTATCGCCAAAAAGGCTGATTCAGTATTAGGTGGGTGTAGGGCTCTTCACTGATGACGATAGTGAAAGTCTGCCCGAATGCGGATGGGCCTTTCACTAGATATAGCCGTTCAAAGACGTTTTATGGTTACCTAAAATGAACCATAACTAGAAAGGCTCATTCTTGTACAGTATTTTAGTATGCGCAGTACCTATGTAAACAGTTTAAAACTGACGCTATTGATCGGGCCTTTCACTAGATCTCACTCAAAGACGTTAGAAACTTACATACTATAAATAATTATTAGCAATTAATATGTCGTCACGTTGATTGCTATTAAAAATTATGAAGGCGTAAGAATAGGCCAGCAATTAATTTTATTGTACTGCAATCAAGCAAACTTTTATGATTATGATTTTTATTCTTATGAATCCCAATAGATAATTTTAAATGCACATTGCCATGTCTATACTTCAAAATCATGGAACTTTTATGTAACCTTTCAACATATTTATCAACTTGCGTATACAAGTTATTATTATTTAAAACTAATAACCTAACTTCCGATTTTCATGTCAACATAACTTCAAAAACATATGACTTTCATACAAACTTCCAACCTCCATTTCACCCTCTTTGCGCTGAATTTTCGTAAAATTGATTATACAGATTATTATTATTTATATCTAATTTTAAAACTTTATTGCCGTTTTTCAAGTCTCTAACTTCAAAAGCAAAGGACTTTAATACAAACTTCCAACCCCCATTTCATCCCCTTAGGGGTAAATTTTCTCAAAACCGTTTTATAGCTGATGTCTACACTTTATAAGGAATCTACCTTCCAAATTTCAAGTTAGTTTGCTTTATAGTTCCTGAGATATCGTGATTAGTCAGTAAATGAGTGAATGAGTGGTATTTCGCTTTTATATAATACTAGCTGATGCCCGTGACTTCGTCCGCGTGAAATAAGTTTTTTAAATTCCCACGGGAACTCCCTAATTTTTCGGGTTAATATGTAGCCTATGACACTCACAAATAATGTGGCTTTCTTTTGGTACCAGAATTTTCAAAATCGGTTCAGTAGATCCAGAGTTTCCACTGAAAACCAGCGCTGCAGCCTGCTGTAGCATGATGCTGAGCTGGAGACCTGTATTTGGTCACACAACTTTGTTGCTATACCTGATGTGATTGTTTCTTGACTTGTACCTACTAAGATTGTGATCAAATAAAAAACATTTTCTTTCTTTCTTTCAGATTACCCCCTACATTCTACAACGCCACTAACTCACAAACTTTACCTCTTTATAATATTAGTATAGATATAAGACGTAATAACTTTACTTAACGGTTAAGTTGTATAAATATTTTCATATTTTTCAGGACTCTCATCCGCTGCACAAAGTCACAATAATACCTCGCGGCCCTTCGCTCGGTCACACAGCTTATATACCTGCTAAAGAAAGGTAAACTATTATCATGTACAGTACCCGTGTAATACTTTTATGGTTATTTTTTTAATTTTTGTAGTTTACCTCCTTAAGAATCGATTTTCATATAGATAAGCCTGGGTATGAAAATTTATGGGGAGTAAAATGAAACTTGTTCCGTTACGTTATTTACTTCATGTTTCCATGGTAACACTTTTCGTTCGTAAGGAGTAAACTCCAGTCGTGCGTCGGAGTTTTTTAAATTCTAGGTTGTAGGTAGCCTCGTGGTCTAGACAAGCTGATCTTCTTTTTATTATTCCTATTTTATCTTATTCCTATTTAACACGCTTTAAAAAAACTTTTCACTGTACACTCGAGTATAGCCATTGTTCAAATTCGCGTTTTTAGTAGGCAGTAGTCGACCAGTCTAGCGACAGTTGGCCCGCCGCGCGCCGACCGCGTGTCGCGTGGAGTAATGCTGTTTCAGAGTGGCCAATTTAAATGTTTTATTTATTGTATGAAAAAATAAGTCGATCTAAGCAGGTTATTAGTATTTATAAGTTAACCCTGAGTACATATTGAGATGAATCATTGTATCATTGGCAGATACCACGTAACAAAGCAACAGTTGCTAGCGATGATGGACACAATGATGGGCGGCAGGGCGGCGGAGGAGCTCGTTTTTGGACCCGAGAAAATCACTTCTGGTATGTGTTTTTTTTTTAAATTTTAGGCTTCCTTACATGAAAATCCGCGGACTCGTACTCGCGGATTGTTCCTAATCCGAGCCGCTAGGATATGGAATGCCCTTCCGGCTTCCGTTTTCCCTCCTAATTTAATATAGGTACCTTCAAATCAAGAGTGAATATCGGGGTTTTGAACCCCATGTTGAATAATCTACTATTGATTCATTGCAGGCGCGTCATCAGACCTGAAGCAAGCGACTTCCATAGCGTGCCACATGGTGCGAGAGTGGGGAATGTCGGACAAAGTGGGTCTTCGCACCATGGACTCGCCCCGGACCAACCCGGAGACGCTAGGGCCTTACACCAACGAGCTGGTGAGTTCTATTAGGTCTCCGTACCCAAAGGGTGCCAATGAGACCCTATTACTAACGCTTCCGCTGTCCGTCTGTCAGCGGGCTGTATCTCATAACTCGTGATACACGTTCAAAATGTTCGCAGAGTGTAATACTTGCACTTACTTTGCTTTATCAACAAATAATGAAAGTAAAATAAATGATAAATAATAATTTATTCATAAGAATGCACGTGATATAAAGTTAACATAATGTCAATATATTGTGTGTAATATTGATATAATTTTATACTATATATAGCTCAATTACCACTCATTCACTGACTCACTCATTGACATAATTGTTCTCCTAGAAAGAGACAGAAAACGATACAATGATGTACGGGAGATGTGTTCGGGTGCGGGAGTCGAGTAGGGAAAAATTATGACATTTCGGAAAAACAAGATGGCGGCCGACGTGATTATTGCAACTCTCTTGTTTTCCAACCGATTTCGTTACAACTCGCAACGATTGAAGAAACTAGGAAACGATCAATAGAAAGAGTGGAAAAAATTGGAAAAACAAGATGGCGGCCGAGCTGTAGTGTTTTGAAATTTTTGATTTTTCGACCCCGAACCGCGGCGCCACAGATCCGAAACGGCGTGGTCGAGCCAAGCCAAAGAAATATTATTTCTTTCTCTTTTCGCCTACAACTATCCTGTATTTTGACAGAACGGGAGTGGTTTTTAAAAATTCAAGATGGCGGCTGTCCCGGCGGCCGTTTGGCCTGAGGTACGAAAAAACGCAATTTTAAAATTCAATTTTCTCACAGTTGGCAACGTCGGAGCGTTTCGACTTCTATGGGGCGATTGTGTGTACCGACTTGAAGAATGGATTAAGGAAAAAAATTTACCCCATTTCTCGGGAAATTTTCAAGATTTACCCCAAAAATTAAAAAATCGAAATACGTATTTTTTGCAAAGTTCGAGTACGAGCGACCACGTGTCCCACTTGTACGAATGATGTTTGGGTATTTCCGTCGCCGAGGTCTGGCAACACTGGAATTTATCAAAGTAAAAGTGATTTTCGACATGGTCTCTTTTCAGGAGCTATGATTTCGGCTGGGTGCGAGCGAGATGAAAAATTGAAACGTCATCAGGAGCGGTATATCCTGTAGTTCATGGGAAAATTATGAAACTATGTCAAATGCTTCTGTGAAACGAGGTGGCGGCCATTTTGTATTATTTTTGTGTTTTTGAAAATTTCGATCACGATTTTGAGGCAGTTGGCAACATTTGGGAAAGTTGACATGTATGGATCGGTTGTGAAGCTCGACCGGTAGTATCGAGATATCTAAACAGTGTTGCCACATTTGGGGTAGTTTTCGAGATTTTCCCCAAAAATGTCCTCCTGTAAAATTTTGTATGCAAATATTTTTTTTCACTGATGGCTTCGTGTAGAAGTCAGGAAATATAACTTTAACAAAAATATGGAGACAGCTGATGATTGAGGATTCCGAAGACGGGTAAAGGGGACGGCCAAGGTATTGAAGATAGGTGGGGGGTCCTCGAACTAATGTCACTCGGAACCTCATCCAATTGACAAAAAGCAAAAAAACAATTCAAAATGGCGGATTTAAGATGGCTGCCATACAAATTTGTTTGGTGTCTATCTCAGAAAGTATAAAAGATGGAAGAGTGATTTCTTGACAAAAGATAATCAGGACCTGAAGGTTTACTTGATGAACAGGAAAAAAATTCAAGATGGCGGAATTTATTTTTCCATAGAAAATATATGGCCAATATTGAAGAATACTACGACTGTGTAGAACTATGCAAGATTTTGATACGATTCCGTTTTACCCACGACGGGGCTCCCTGCGATAACAAAGCAGGAAACTGGTCCTAAAATAAAAAAAAACAGCGCCATTTTGAAATTCTTTGTTAACTGACCGATGTCGTTTAAAATCGATATTGAGGACTCCCTGGGGTTACAAAACAGGAAACTGAAACCAAAATTTTAAAAAATCAGCGCCATTTTGAAATTCTTTGTTAATGGACCGAATTCGTTCAAAATCGATATTTAGGGCTCCCTGGGATTTCAATACAGGAAACTGTTACCAAAGTTTTAAAAAATCAGCGCCATTTTGAAATTCTTTGTTAATTGACCGATTTCGTTCAAATTCGATAACTGAGGATCCCTAATATTATCCCAAAAACAACAACCCGTGAGCTGCTTTAGCAGCTCGCGCACAGGGCGAAACACTAGTTTATACTATAAACTCACGTATCACTCATGTTCAATTTCCTTAATATCCCCTAAGGTTTGGTACCTTATTTTTATTTTTTAATTTTATTATACCTATAGGTAAGGTGACGTAAAATTAATTGCTGTAGGGTAGCAATTAATTTTGCGCCTCCATAATATATACTAGAAATCAACGTGACTAATAATTGCTAATAACTATTTTAAGTTTGTAAGTTTTTTACGTATTTGAGAATTGATATCTAGTGAATGGCCCGATGAATAGCGTCAGTTTTTATAAAGTTTGCATAGGTACTGTGCATACTTTAAGACTGTATAAGAATCAGCTTTTCTAGTTATGGTTCATTTTTGGTAACCATAACACGCCTTTGAGCGGCCAGATTTAGTGGAAGGCCCATCCGCATCCGGGCAGACTGGCAGATTTCCCACCAGTGGAAAGCCTAGGACCCAGCAAATACGAAATCAGCCTTTCTAGCGATAGTTACCAGAAGTGCAGCTATCTCCTATAATATATAATATAAAGCTTTGAATAATGTACAGTCAAATTAATGATATATTATGTAATGTACAGGTGGACGCGGAAATCAAAAAGATCCTCTCGGAGAGCTATGAACGTGCGAAGGCTATCCTTCGCGCGCACGCCAAGGAGCACAAGGCGCTATCCGACGCCTTACTCAAGTGAGCACGTCACTATACTTACACTGTTTAGCTTTTACGCTGACTCTTATAGTCCCTCAACTGACCCGGTGACAGCGTCGCTACTACATATCTATACTTATATTCTAATATTTATTCCGTTCTATAATAAAATTCCACAACCTATTTTGCCTTTACACAAGTTTAAGAAATTCTTTACAAGTATGCTCCTGAAAAAAGCTTATTGTACCTACTGTTGAAGATTTGTGAATGATAAAAGAGCATGGATTTCACTCGCTCCAGCAATGCTAAGGACAGCGGTTACTTATGTATAGACACATTGATGTAATTGTAAATGAATATATTAAAAAGATCAACCACCGAGTATCTTGCTGGTTCTTCTCGGTAGGAATCGCATTCCGAAACAGTGGTAGATTCGACGATTCGAAAGCACTTTTAATAAATATTTGAATTTTAAAAAAATGACTGCCGATAGAAGTGAAAACGATTTTTTTAATTATTTAAAAAATAAGTAAATATAAACCTTAAAACTAAAGCATTAAAGTTTAATTACGAATATACTATATTATTTATCCTTAAGACCTGTACATTAACTTAAGGTTCACTTTTCGTTGACGGGACTAATAATTCAAATGCGGGTATCTTCGTAACCTGTTTATTGACAACTGACTTGCTACATAACTAACGTGTGTAAGGTGATACTGATATACATTTTTAAAGATAATTTCGGACCAATCGCCATTGATATATGTTTCACATTAAAGATAGGCAGCATCCATACATCATGATCTATAAACAGCATTATATATACGTAATTGTCTTAGACATACCGCCCACCAAAACAATAGTTTTTACATAAATTCCGCCCACCATGACAATCTTTAACACTACAGTTCTTTATCTTCATTAAAATAAACTAGTACCTAATCCTTCCTAAGAAACTCTTGCTTCTTCTTAAAATACCTACTTTATATATTTCGCCACTGTGGACTGCTGATATTATAATTACTTAATCATTCCTTTTGATAAATATTCTTCATAAAGTTTGTTTTTTCTAACTTCATACTACTTTCTATATTTTTCTTTCTCTTATATCCTTTTTTTTTTTTTTATTACTTCCTTGTTCTTCTATTTTTACCTTTTCCATAATGTTCTCACATACCTCAGTCTTGTTGTTGACCCGAGATTATCCACCCTAAACGTGTTTTTTGTGCTACTACACCATCAGCCATCTTAATCAATCCGTCTTCTATAATTCTAGAGAAAACATCGGCGCCGAGCAAAATATCGACACCTCCTGGTGTAAAACAGGTAGGGTCAGCCAACGGTATGTTTTCGAGTTCTTTCCAGCTCTTCGAGATATGTTTCGAGGGTAAGATCGTCGATACTGTGTCCAGCTCATAAGCCTTCACTTGGATATCTTCATCTTCATGAAATCGCGACGCTATTGAAAGGGAAACAGAGTGTTTGCTTGTTATCTGCGGTCCTTCTCGCACTCCAGAGATTACTGTGTCGGTATTCCTTCTTGATAAACCTAGCAGGTTAACTGCACCAGCAGATATGAATGAAGCCTCGGATCCTTGGTCAATAAGAGCTCGAAGCTTACATTTCTCTCCGTTGCTCGCCTTAATCTTCACTTGGGCCGTGGCTAAGAGTACTTTATGACCAGGTTGTTCACTTGAGAAGTGCGCAGTTGTGATATTGCATTTTGGATGTTTCTCTTCTACTCTCTTCTTCTTCACTTCTTGATTTCTTTGATGTAGGAGAAAGTGATGCCTCCTGTGGCAAATTCTGCAGGTCCCTTTACATAAAAACTCGTAAACGCTATGATTTGGTAAAAGACAGTTAAAACAAATGCTATTCTTCTTGACAAAGGAGTGACGTTCTTCCACTGTTAGCTGAATAAAATCTTTACAATTCTGAATGCAGTGCTCACTAGACTCACAGTAAGTGCAGATCCGTGGTGTACTGGTAGTGACATGAGCAGACTGCAATCTCCCGCTTTCTTGTTCTCCAATAGTGACGTGGAATGATTTGTGACTCGATGGCTTCTCCCGTGAAACTGCTGTAGACGCGCTGAGTTCTAAAGTTCTAAACCTAAATTCCAAAAACTTCTTCATATCTTCCCAGGTAGGCATTTCATCAGAGCTCTCTCGGTATGCCTGTTCCTCCCAGTCTTTCAATGATTCTGTATCCAATTTTTGACTTACCAAAAATATAATTACTGGATCCCAAGAATCGGTGGCTATTTTTAAATTTTCTAAACTACTCAAACATTCTGCTGTCGTATCCAGAATAGATTTGATTTGCATTGCAGACTGGTTACTCTCTCTTTTCTGGCTGAATAATCTTTGGAATATCGATTTGGTTATCATTCTGTTGTTGCCGAATCGCGCTTTCAGTAAATCCCACGCTCTTGTGTAATTCGATTCAGTAATCTGAATGTTTCGCAATAGTACTTCTGCTTCCCCCGAAATGCTGGTCTTTAGATAATGTAGCTTCTGTACATCACTCATCGAACTATTATGAACCAGTGCTAAAAATAAATCCTGATAAGAGGGCCAATCTTCGTATTTACCCGAAAACACAGGAAGTTTTATTCGTGGTAGTTTAGCGAAAGACAATTGACCGTCCTGGGAGACATTAGACAAGGAAGAAGTATCGGTTACCCTTTTTTGTGATTTCAAAAATAAATCGGTCAAATCTGCGTGCATGCATAGGTATATTTCTTCATACTTATAAAATTCCTCGTTCAAGAAATAAGGCAAAACTCCCCGTTGTTCCCTAGGTGTACATTTCGTAAGGTTATGATGTGCGTGTTTAAATGTGTTCCAGTAATCTTCAATAGTCTTCAATCTCGCTTGTACATACCCTTCCGTTAGTCTATGTTTCGGGCATTTTTTCACATTACTCTGTGCTCTTTGTAGCATATTAGCCACATCTTCCAACGTAAATAAGTATCCACTTTGTTCTAAAGTGGGTGTTGTCATTTTTTTTATTTATTAAAAACCAATAAAAACACAAAAGCACTCAAAATATGTAAAAAAGTCCAATCCTAGTAATTATATTGCTAACGAATGTCTTTGTTCTCTTGTCCGTCACTAAATCCGGTTCGTTATGACCACTATGTACATTAACTTAAGGTTCACTTTTCGTTGACGGGACTAATAATTCAAATGCGGGTATCTTCGTAACCTGTTTATTGACAACTGACTTGCTACATAACTAACGTGTGTAAGGTGATACTGATATACATTTTTAAAGATAATTTCGGACCAATCGCCATTGATATATGTTTCACATTAAAGATAGGCAGCATCCATACATCATGATCTATAAACAGCATTATATATACGTAATTGTCTTAGACAAGACCTTTTGTCTTAAGAGGATCGGGGTCGATCACGCGTAATCCACATTTCTCTACCAAAAAGTGCTCAACGCGCCTAAAAAAGTTTTCACTTCAAAAAATTAAAATATACTTAAACCTTAAAACTATGGCATTAAAGTTTAATTACGAATGTAGTATATTTATATTTAATACCTTTTGTAAGCATGTCGGTCACGCGAATCCACAAGTTTACCCCCTACCAAAAAGTGCTTAACGCGGCTAAAGAAGTTTTCACTTCAATAAATAAATAATGTATCACGGCAGGTATGAAACGCTAGACGCGGAGGACATCAAGGCAATAATGAGCGGCGACAAAGTCAAGTCGGACAAACAACGGGCCACCAAGGAAGCCCCCGCCCCGAGCGCGCAGGGCTCCCCCGTGGGCCCCAGCCTTCTGCCCCAGCCCGTGCCCGCGCCCGCATAGACATTAGGTTAATATGTAGAATTTTTAATTATAAAATTAAAAATATATTTAAGTAGGAATCACAGCAAAAATTCACAGATTTCGCAGTCCCCACAAGAATCGGATCCCATTGAAAATGAATACAAAAATTTACGAAAAAGCACTTCTCGCCTGCATCCGCATCTTTTAACACCATTACCATGACGGAAATACCCGTTTTTCTAAAGGTCACAATTATCAACCGATTTTCAAAAAAAAATCGGTATTTTGTAGGTAAACTAATACCCTAGGACCCATCTTTTAATTTTTTCTTAAGTCGGTTTTTTTCCCGAAGTTTTTACAATTTCGTAAACACCCAATCAAAATCCCAAAAAATGTTACCAGCCGATTTTCAAAATTCGAACTCTCACACGTGTCTCGATAAAGTCCTCAAGTCTTGGTACTATTCCCATCTCGATCCTCCCAAAATCCTCGGAGCTATGACCAAAAACACGTCTCAGGCGATTTGCATCTGATAACCATTTTCAATGGTAAAATTTACCTCTAGTCCGTACTGCCATCTTGCTTATGTTGCCTATTGGTTATTTGTATTTATTTTATTTTGCAGATTTATTTCGGGCTTCCCACGTGATCACCGACATTATTAAAAGCAGACGAACGGACGGCGAAATCGTCTCGAATTGTACAAAAATATAGAGAGAATAGAAAAGTGACTTAGAAAATTTTGCAGGTCGCCCATAAACATTGTTATCCCAAAATTTTAATTTCAATAATAAAAATAAGTATAACACGTTATCCATGCTGTTTGTTTTCATTGATATCTCGATTCATAAAACTAAACTTGACTTTGAAACTAAGATTGGGACTGGATATCCGCCATTTTGCGACGTCATAGATGGAAATACATTTTGCTTCAATACAGTGGTTTGAATATTTTTGTATGGAGCCTGGCTTAAATAGCATCCCGCCATTCTAATTTTTATTTTTCGAAATAACTCGTAAATTAAAAATTAATTTTTGGCATCAATACAAGCAAGTATTTTATGAGACAAAATCTTGTAAAGCGTCAGGTTTCAGAGATAATATAATAAGCTATCAAAGCTGTACTGGTGGCGCCCTCATTAAGTAGATAAGGGGCAGCTAATGTACGTAATATTGAACAACATTTGTTCTACGAATTTTTAAGAACTCCCGAGTAAATATATTTAAGGTTGCTGCTCTAAGTCAGCATTAATCCACGCGACAATCGACATGCGGTCAGCGCGTAGCAGACCGGTTATCACTCGACAAAAACACGGAGTTGAGTGTATAGAGTATGCAGTGAAAAGTAAAGTATTTTAAAAAGTTGTTGAACAAAAGTTTTTGAGTATTATATGTAGAGAAGCTCTTATGAGGTTTTTTAAATCGTTTTCGTGATTATTTCATCATAACTTATTTTAACGTACAATAGTCACTTCTATACTATATTTTATTTAACTGTAGGTAGGTACTTATTTTTTTGTGTAAAATAATATTTGATGTAAGTAACTAGTAAGAGTCCTAGTTAAACTGCCATTAGATTTTATGTTTCTGTAGTTTTCATATTAAGTTAAAGTAATTTTGTAAAACATCTGTAAAATATACAAGAATATAATTACTTACATATTTGCCTAATTTTTATATTTGGTTCATTTTTATTTCAATACATATATAATTACTGAGTATTTTATTTTACGTAATTGATTTGGATTATTCTTTTCCTGTTTTACAAAAACTGCCGAGTTATTTTATTAAAAGTTATAAGTACAAATATTGATATTTTTACTTACGTTCCTCTATTTTGAACCACATCATCATAGCTGTGTCCTTGTCCTTTGATTATGTAAAATATAATAGTGCGTTAAATTGTAATCTTTCGACAGTTTACAATCTCGCTAGTTAGATTATAATCTAACGGTTTTTACAATTTAATTTTATTATCATACTTGATATGTCACCGTAATCAGATCTCGAATCAATCAGAACTTTGATACATAAAGTTCTTGTGTTTAACCAGAGGTTCATAATAATACACATCGACCAAACAGATACACATTTAAACAAGTAATAAAATTCGGGTGCGGGGCTGGTTGAATTCCTTGTATTTATATAGACGTCATCACACAGCGACACCCGCCACGCGGCCGCGTTCTGTGATGTCGTCCATATAAATCGCCGCGCTCCCGAACCGATCCGCGCCCACTCCCTTTGTCAAACAATAAAATAATCCCTTTGTTTCTTGCGCTTTACCATTTTTTTATGCACTGGTGCTGCCAATATAAAAAAAATATTAAAAAAATCGCCGCTCTGCATTTATGACTTAAGATATTCGATATTGTATAGTCTGTCAAACTTATCTGATTACCATGTATTCTATATGTCACCGTAAGATTGTAAAAACCGTTAGATTATAATATAACGTTTTTTATCTCGATAGATTATAAACTTTCGACAGATTGTGAACCGTAACATACTGCTTACAATTTAACGCGTTATTTTTCGGTAAATTGTAATATATTAGGTATATTAACCCGATAGAACCTAAGTGCCCGGCCTGCGGCCGGGCACTACCTGAATATTCATGTCAAACCCTAACCTAACCTATAGTTCGCGCGCGAGTTGAATGCAGAGTAAATGTATGGTGACACTTACATTTACTCTGCATTCAACTCGCGCGCGAACTGTACAAGGAAGAGACAAGAAACCGTAAAAACAATATTTCATAAATTAATACTCAGAACATTGAACGGTTCACAATCTTTGGAAAGTTTATAATCTAGCGGGATCGAAACCGTTAGATTATAATCTAACGGATTTTACAATCTTACGGTGACATATATAAAAACAAATACTTGAGAGGCACCGGGGGCAGATAAAACCCCTACTACACTACCTTTTCCACAGGAACCTTTAACCCTGAATCAGTGTAGTGTAATAAGATTTAGGAAGAAAGGGTCTCTTAATTGGTCACGCCCACCCTTTCCAAAGGGCCCTGTGAAAAGTGCAGTGTAATAGGGATTTAAGTTCGACGGACTATAAAGGGCTCGAGGGTAAATAATTAAAAGTCAACACGTATAATAAAAAACTGGTTTAGTTTATTAGAGCGAGTGCGTGTGCGTTGCGGCGCGCGCGACGGTGCGCAAAACGCGCATGCGCGGCGCGCGCTGCAGTCCGCGGTATATGTGCTCCAGCCGGACAGAGCTGCGCGACGACGGACTGGAATGAAATAAATAGATCTTTATTCACAGGGAGACAGATGAAAAGGAAATAAAATTACAAACTTAATAACAACGATCTCAATTTACATAGACGGGCCCTGACAGCGCTATGGCGGGGACAAGGACAGGGTTATTCAAGTGAGAGGCATGCCTTACAAGTCGGACGCCAAACTTTTTTCTATGAAAGTGCCCATCTAGTATACTATATCGATGGGGTTAACCAATCAGAGGTGATTGCGATCGTTACACTGTACCTGTCATTTTTAGCCCTGCGGATTTGACTGGTTGTCAAATAGCCACCACTACAGCCCATTAACGTCCCACTGCTGGGCACAGGCCTCCACTCTCATAGGAGAGAGGGAATTAGAGCCTAGGAACTACACTGACAAAAATAATTCCAAAAAGGGCATCACGTTTGAAAAATGTATAGTCCATTAAACTTATCTGATCCTGTGACAGTTTACTAGTCTCTATCTATGAAAAATAAAATAAGAACTACAACTAAACAGGCATAAAAATTAGTTCTAATTTTGGCCACCGGGTCAAGTAAGTTTATGGACTGTATTATTTGACAACTAGTCAAATAAATTATTTTTTAGTGAATATTAAATAAAGGATCTCCCAAAAGTCGTAATATCTACGTCCCTGTTAGTTTTATGTTGAATAACCATTTTAAACTATCGATTAAAGTAAAAAAGTGTATAGAGCTTTGATGACGTCGCAATTCAGTATTTCATACATCACCCAAGGGTCCACCAAATCCACTAAGGGTGCGTTTTGACGTTTGAAAAAATTATAGACTGGCAAACTTATCTGAACCGGTAACAGCGTCGCTAGTATCTATGAAAAATAAAATAAAAACAAAAACTGAACAGGCATAAAAATCAGTTCTAATTTTGACCACTGGGTCAGATAAGTTTGACTTACATACTCAAAACATATTTATTCAAAATAGGTACCTACACACGTCTTAAGCGCGAAACACACAGGAAGCGGGCGCGCGTCGGGTGCGGGTCGGGTCGGGTGTCAATTGTATTGAATTCCTTGTATTTATATGGACGACATCACACAGCGTCACCCGCCACGCGCCCGACCCGCGGCCGCGTTCTGTGTGATGTCGCTCATATACGTACAAGGAATTCAACCCGCCTGACACCCGACCCGGCCCGCACCCGACCCGCGCCCGCTCCCTGTGTGATTTGCCCTTTATACTTTGTAAACATGGCGTTCAGAAGGTGTACTTTGTACATCTAAACAACCACAACAACAAATTGTTTGTTTTACAAAGTATAAGACGTGATGGTGATAATTAACTACGGTATCTTAAAACGAAAGCTACGAGCGTTCCAAACGCGCCCTGGTCTGAGAAGAGCCCACAATAAACTCAGCCGGGCTTTTTTTATTATCACATACTGATTTGACTGGTTGTCAAATAGCCAATTTTAGCTATTATTGCTCCTCACCCTATCCACACGTTGGGCAGCTGAGGGTCGTTGGAGAAGGCGAGCTGGTCAGCCAGCCCGGCGCGGGTCAGCTCCTCCGCGAAACACCGCATCGCCGTGAGCAGAGCCGAGTGCACTGCGCTGTGAGAGAACACACGTTTATTACTATATTCTGTCCAACCATTAATTTTACATTTGACATTCTTCTTATTTTGTTTACATTTGACATAAGCACGCCTATGAATTTATATAATTATTGTCAAAAAAGGCCAAAACCATTGACTTCATAGACAAAGTTTTTGAAGTTATCCTTCTTTTGGCGCGTTAGGGAAAAATTATCAGAGTGAATTTTTATGATGCGCGACATACCAACACCCAAATTTGACACCCTTCAGTTGTTTGGTCAACTTCATAGAGTAGGTATACTTACTTAATAAATCTATGGTCAACTTAGAAAAAGCGCTACCAACAAAATAAAAATTAATACATTTACTGTATGTTGGGTGAGAACTGATAACTGATATGGATATACCATACTAATATTATAAATGCGAAAGTGTGTTCGCCTGTCTGTCTGTCTGCTTTCACGACCCAATTCTATTCAACCGATTTTGATGAAATTTGGAAAAGCGGTAGATTACATCCCGGGTAATGACATAGGACTTTTTATCCTGGAAAATTAAGGAGTTTTCCTGGATATCTAAAAAACCTTAATCTACGCATAATGCCCGCGACTTTGTCCACGCGGACAAAGTCGCGGGCATTATGTCATAATGTGTACATGAAAGCTAGTTAAATAAATAAATGACTAAATGACTAATGCTAATAACAAGAAATGAAAGTAAAATAACTACTATAATGTCACAAATATTGAGGAAATATTTCTAACAGAGAGAAACCCCGGACTAAGAGAAAACGATCGAAAGTTGCGCCATTAATTGGCGTCATCGATTCCCTTTAAACACTTTTTGAACAAACTGCCCGAGGATATGGTGATAACAACTTCTGTAAATCAGTTCAAGAACAGCACTTGATTTGACTGGCGCATCAGAGAAATCTGCATAGCCTATTATAAATAATAATACTATAATATTAGTATGGACCCCTCACCTATAAGAATATCCATTGCCGATGTCCTCATTCCTCAGCTCCACCCCAATATCACCACACATCTTCTCAATGAACAAAAACTTAAGTCTGTCCTCAGAGTTGACAGGTAAAACTGTCAAACTGTCATCGCACTCCGATACCACTTCACTTTTCACTTTGACAGGTTTCACATCACCCACAATGTCTATCTCTTCGTCAGAGTCGCACAAATCCACACTACTGTCATCTTTACACACAAAACTGTCACTTTTGAACACTGTCAAACTGCACAAATCCGTCGACTTGGGATACAGTTCACGGATGTTCGATTCGGATTTCCTGGAATTCTCCAAATCGTTCCACGATGACCACTCGTTGGATTCCAGATCTGGCTTTTCTGGTTTGTTCTGGACGGTTTCCGGCCTTACTGGATAATAGCCGTGTAGACGAGAGAAAACCAGTATCTGTTTTGTCCTCCATATTTTTTCGGTGTCATTTTGGAATTTCTCATGAAGCAGTTTGTTTATTAGTTTGGCTCGAGACCACTGGAAATAACAGAAAAATAAATAAATCATTTAAAAAAAACACAGAAATAGATTAAGATTCCACAGCGAGAGTCAAAGACTGTTGATGAAATTTCTTTAAAAATATGATAAAGGATATATAACAACTTACATGACAAATTAAAAGTAAAAAAATGGGTGTGTGCAATTCACAAATGGCAGAAGTGAAACTTCAGAAAAGCCTATGAAAGAATCTTCAAAATTCATAATTTAGCCTCGCATGCTAAGTTCTTATGAATATGTTTGTCCCTTTTTTGGTGTCACTTTTTCGTTTCTTTTCCGTTTTATTGAATTTTCAAATCACTTTGATTCTAAAGTTTCACTTCAAATCAAAAATCTTATAAACTTTAAGAAGTGTCAAATCCGCACTCCTGTGGTGTTTACACAATCTTGATTGTAACATAACTTAAAATACTACAAAACATAACTGCCATACCCAAGTTAGTCAAGAACTAACTTAAAATGTAAGTACATTACTTATAACTAAATACAGGTTGAATTGAGAACCCCCCCCCTTTTAGGAAGTTGTTTAAAAATTTAATATTGTCTTGTAAATGTAATTTAATATAATAACTAAACTACCTAACTAAAAGTACCTACTTTATAAATTTGCACGTCATTAATGACGAAACATTTTTGTTCTTTAATTAGTTTGTCATCTTCTTTTACAATGTTTCTTGCAAATAAACGATTGATTGATTGATTGATTGAACTTTTTAGATACCTAGTCACTTACCTCAATATTTCTTCTCTTAGCGAAGTCCAGTTTCCAATACTTTTCATGACTGCTAACGACAAATGGAAAAGTTGCACAAAAATCAGAATCCTTAACATTGTGACTTACAACTGGAATCTTTTTTAGCAAATAACTGACTGTTACTCTCTGACAAGTGAACCTTGCAATAGTTAATCTAATATCTTTCAAAAAATCCTTAGTTATTTCGAATTTTGGTTCCACATTAGACTTTTCTATACACCAGTCATTTGCTATGTAGCAATGATCATTTTTGATATGATCGAAACCATTGCTAATTACTATTTGATTTTGGTGATTATCATCTACCTTTTTAACTAATTGATTTTTTATTTCTGGTTTTAATAGAGATTCACCTTTCTTCTTTCGAATGAATCTTAGACCGTTGTTACTTTTGTTGGGGCTAACTTTCGCAGTTTTCATTTGTCCTTGAGAGTTTATGACTATTTCTTGAATTTTATTCAAATCTAAATTCCTATCTACTTCTAGGTAGTAAATTTTTCTTGTAGTAGGATCCATGTATTTGACTATTCTTTTTGAATTGTTTGGATCATTTGGTTTTGATTCTATTTCATTATTTTCGTTTTCATAATCTCCGTTAGTCATTTGGTCATAAGCAGGTTCCATTTTGATACTGACTTTGCGATCTTTGACCATATTTTGGTTAACTTTGCAATCTTTGACTATAGTTTGATTAACTTTGACTTCCTTCGCAATATTTTGATTAACCTTGCAATCCTTTGCCACAATTTGATTATTTTTGCATTCTTTTGGCAAATTCTGATTAACCTTGATTTCTTTCGTAGCTATTTGATTAACATTGGCATCCAGTGCCACAGTTTGGTCAACATGTTCTAGATTTTTCTCTGTCTTAAAGTTTTTAATAAACATTTCATCCACATTAACCTCTGTACTAGCATTGGTGAAGAAGTTAAGCCATTCATCTGTCTCTGCTTGTTTATTTTCACCAATTTCACCAATTTGTTCACTAATTTCATCCATTTGTTCACTTATTTCACTGTTTTCACTAACTGCATTCTGTGGCTCTGTTTTAATGTCTTTTAGAAGTGTGTCTGTCTGTTCATCTGTCTTTATAGCGGGTTCCTGATCAGTCTTGTATTCAAATGGTAGCATCTCTGGAGTGCTGTATAACCATACATCTACTATTGTTTCGGCACCTGTAAAACACAAGCATTAATAGTTGGATGAGATGAGGAGAACACTAGTCATTTGTCAATTGTGACGACCTCCCTAGCGCAGTGTTGAGCGCTGTTGTCTTAATATTATAAGAGATAGGTGCATTTGTAACTATCGCTTGAAAAGCTGATTCAGTAATAATTGGGTGCTACACACTCTCCACTCCAGTCCACAAACTATAAAAAATTATTAGCAATTATAATGTCGTCATGTTGATTGCTATTAAAAATTATGAAGGCGCCTTCATAATTTTTGCTAATAAAAATTGCCGACATTTGCTAATAATTTTTTATAGTTTGTAAGTTTATAACGTCTTTGAGAGGTGATATCTAGTGAAAGGCCCGATGCAGCGTGTCAGGTTTTGTAGTGTTTTATAGGTACTGTGCATACTTTAATACTGTACAAGAATCAGCTTTTCAAATTATGGTTCATTTTTGGTAACATATCACGTTTTTGATCGGCCATATCTAGTGATTGGGCCATCAGCATGCGCTCAAAATATCACTAGCGTCCTCAGTGGAGAGTGTAGCACCCAACTATTACAGAATTAGCTTCTCAAGCGATAGTTACAAAAAGTGTAGTTATCTCTTAGTCTATAATGTGTCGAGGTCCCGGGTTCGATTCCTGGCAGGGTCAATTTAGGAATTTATAATTTCTGAATTTTCCCTGGCCTGGCCTGGTGGGAGGCCTCGGCCGTGGCTAGTTACCACCCTACCGGCAAAGACGTGCCGCCAAGCGAATTAGCGTTCCGGTACGATGCCGTGTAGAAATCAATTATATCTGCCCCATATAATATAACTGCTGTGCCCCTAACAGGTTAGCCCGCTACTAATAATAATAATGATGCCCGTGACTTCGTCCGCGTAGATTACGGTATTTATATTCCCGCGGGAACTCTTTTAATTTACCGGGTTAAAAAGTAGCCTATGTCCTTCCCCGAGATACAAACTATCCCTATACCAAATTTCATCAAAATCGGTTGAAAAAATGGACCATGAAAACGTAGAAGACAGACGGACACACTTTCGAAGTAATAATACTAGTTTGGATGAAAAAAAAAGATATTGGCTACTTGACAGCTGTAACTATAAAATATGAAATATGTTAGATTTGGTAGCTTGTGGGTTAACAATAATTATACAATATGTATTTTGAATTAAAATAAATTGTAAATATTTTATTTTTGCAAAACAAATTTGAGATTTTTTGTCTGTACATACATTACAAGAAGCGAAACGCGGGCGGTCATGATAGAGCCCCGTGTGATGTCACATTTCAAAAAAATAACGTCGTGTGTACTAACGTTTGCGTATTGTTGAGAAAATTAACAGTAATATATTTCGATTTGTGATTGTGAGACGCTAAATGAAATGGGGTTATGCTTTACAGCTGATAGTACAAATCTGCCTAAAGTCGATTCATTTATGGTTGCAAATTTATTTGCGTGTAAACTTTTGCACTGCCGAGTTTCGTATTGTATTAAAACTTCCATGTAAGTACCGAAATAAACAAAGTAATAGTACTTAGGTCTCGTGTGTAAGACCTAAGAAAGTGCTGATGTAAAGTGACAGAAATATAATTTATTTTAATTTTATGTCATGTTTTATGAAGAAAATGTCAGGTTAGGTTTAATTCATTTTTGCTAGATCAGAGTTTTAAGTTGATTTCTTCATAACACTAACATCAAAGTGGTCTTCACAAAGTAATACCGCAGATATTTATCCGATTTAAATTCCGGGTCTTGGCAGATTAACTGTAACCACTGCTTTCGATGTTTAAATTATGACATAGGTAATATAGTATATAGGAATGTGTTTATACAATTTGTCAGGATATTAATTACTTATTATTTATTGTATTTCTACACAAGTCCTGTAGCTTGTAATTTCCACAATTGCATTAAAAAGCTGTAAACTTTCCACTTAAAATTAAATAAAACTTGGAGCGTCGTAGTTAGCTTTGTTTTATTTTGAGCTATGACGCCACAGCTAGCAAATGTCACGTGACCGGCTGTTTTCGCGCGAATTTAAAATTAATGTATTAAAAATGTATTTTTTTCTAATAAATGACGCTTTTTTTGAGAAAAAGTTAATTGTAAGAGGTTATAAAATGAACTTTCGTACATTTTTAAGTATTTTTCCGAAAACTGTCAAATAGCCAATTGTGATTCTAGACAATAAAACTTGTATTACCCAGCGTCTGTAGCCCAGTGTAGTTGCGATCCAGTTTGATGGTGTGTGTGAGGGTGGCAGGTCTATTGCAGTCCGGCATCACAAACTCCAGGGTGAGCTTGGCCGGGAACTCACCCCAACCCCTCCGCGACAGTTGGAACGGGGGCTTGCTGTAACGAATATATATTTATAACAAAACTGACTGATCTGTGATCTAGTTGGAAACTAACATTATTTTATCAATATCTTATCTTACTAACTAGTCGATACCCGCGACTTCGTCTGCATGGTTTGAGTTTTTTGGTTCCCGCGGGAACTTTCTTTAAATTTCCGGGAAAGTAGCCTGCCATATTCCAGACTATAATCTATCGCTGTGCAAATTTCATCCAGATCCGTTCAGCCGTTGGGGCGTGATTGAGTAACAAACATCCATCCATCCATAATACTAATATAATAAATGCGAAAGTGTGTTTGTTTGTTGGTTTATTGGTTTGCCCTTCAAACACGCCGCAACGGAGCAACAGATCGACGATTTTTTTTCTTAATATATAGGCGTGCGCTTCGCTGCAATCAGACTTGGAGCGCGCTTGCCTAGACGATGCCTATTCACTCTTGATTTGAAGGTACCTATATTAATTTAAATTTTGACGCGCTGTTGCCTTAACGTGCGGAGGTCCTGGGTTCGATCCCCGGCAGGGTCAATTTGGGAATTTATAATTTCTGAATTTTCGCTCGTCTGGTCTGGTGGGAGGCTTCGGCCGTGGCTAGTTACCACCCTACCGGCAAAGACGTGCCGCCAAGCGATTTAGCGTTCCGGTACGATGCCGTGTAGAAACCGAAGGGATATGAGTTTAATATAACTGTTATGCCCCTAACAGGTTAGCCCGCTACCATCTTAGACTGCATCATCACTTACCATCAGGTGAGATCGCAGTCAAGGGCTAGCTTGGAGTGGATTGAAAAAAAAAAAAAACCTATATTAAAAGAGGATGGAAAAACGGAAGCCGGAAGGGCATTCCATATCCTAGCGGTTCGAATTAGGAACGAGGAAGCAAATCGCTTCGTACGAGTCCGCGGAATTTCGACTGCGTAAGGGTGCAGACGCCAGACCTTGTCGATGCCTTGCGGCATTGACGTGATTGACTTTGTCCACTCACTCTATAACGACGATGTGGTGCGGCGCATACGAGCGATGCAGCCTGACTGTGACCGCTGTTATGACTCTGGACACGTCGGGCTGCTGTGGCGGCCCGCGCACGTACAGCAGCCACTTGTGGGTGCTCCGGTCTGCGCGCGACGCCGGGGGCATGTATTTTGATGTGTTACCTGGAACAAGCAGTAAGTTAATAGTATAAGCAAACAGAAGTGGAAGAAAAAATTTAAAAATAAAAGCAGTTAAGTCAAACCAGACTTTTTAATTACACAATTCAAGCAAATTACACAAAGTTGAACCAGAAAGGAAGCACACAACTAATAGGATTTAAATTTTAACAAAAATTAAGCTTTCAGATCAAAACTAACACAATAAATTACAAGGTTGATAATAATGATGTTAATAAAAAAAAATTATCCAGGGACCTAGATAAACACAAATTCAATCTTAATAATCGCATAATATGGTGGAAATATTCTCGAATTATAAATTATTTTGGTATTACGTTTGTATGGGCAGTTCACCCTCCGGCAATGTCAGCATCGAAGTTGTTCAGGAATACAACTACCTTGGCCAGATTATACAACTCGGTAGGAACAACTTGGACAAAGAGGCTGACAGAAGAATTCAGTTGGGCTGGGCAGCATTTTCTAAGCTTCGTCAAGTCTTCGATTCGTCGATACCGCAAAGCCTGAAGACTAAAGTTTTCAACGAGTGCGTCCTGCTGGTAATGACGTATGGAGCGGAAACGTGGACACTGACGGTAGGCCTCGTCCACAAATTAAAAGTCGCTCAGCGTGCTATATGGAGCGGGCTATGTTGGGAATCTCTCTCAGGGATAAAATCCGGAACGAGGAAATTCGTAGAAGAACTAAAGTGACCGACATAGCTCTGCGGATTAGCAAGCTGAAGTGGCAGTGGGCAGGTCATATCTGTCGCAGAACCGATGGCCGCTGGGGCAGACGTGTTCTGGAGTGGAGACCGCGTACCGGTAAGCGCAGTGTAGGACGACCTCCAGCTCGCTGGTCCGATGACCTAAAGAAGGTTGCGGGAAGCGGGTGGATGACGAAGGCGGAGGACCGTGTTTGGTGGCGCGCTCTCGAAAAGGCCTATGTCCAGCAGTGTATGCATACAGGCTGATAGATGGAGCGGGTACTTCAACAGTAGTATAATTTTTTTTAAGTGAAACTTCTTTAGAATTGTTGTGATTTTAAAATTCGATGACACGAAAAAGCGACACTAAACAAACATATTCATGATAGGATTTAGCCTGCAAAAGAATGAGATAGAATACAAGTTATGATTGTCTCTTGTCAATGAGATAATATAAGTTGTATTACCAATATAACTTCTTGTCATTCTCTTGCAGGCTACTTTTATGAAGCTTCACTTCTGCAGTGTATGAATTGCACACACACATTTTTTTTTTTAATGCACAAGTTAGCCCTTGACTGCTATCTCACCTGATGGTACGTGATGACGCAGTCTAAGATAGTAGCGGGCTAACCAAACTAAAGCGTAAAGAACTCTTTAATTTTCCGGGATAAAAGTAGCCTACGTGTTATTTTAGACTATAATCTATCTCTGTGCCAAATTTCATCCAGATCCGTTCAGTCGTTCTGGCATTGAGTAACAAATATCCATCCATTCAAACTTTCGCATTAATAACATTAGTATGGCTCCAGCTCCTGGGGGCTGGACCCAAAGTTGATGGCTTTGTAACTTCGTCACTAACTCACCAACAATGATCCTGTATCGATGCTTCTGTTTGTTCCGAGTGACTCCGTCCAGGGTCAGCACATTGTCCACCTTGGGCTCCAGGTGGCGAGGCACCTTCTTGGGCGGAGCGCTACTGCAGCCGGGCTCCTCAGTCTTGACAGGTCTCAGGGGTTCCTCGGTGGGCGGTCTCAGGGTTTTGGTGGTGTCAGCTGATATCGTCACGTTTTTCGCGTGCACCATCGCCTGGAGAACAATTTTAAAAATTCTAAATACTAATAATAGTAAAATAATTCTAAATAACTTGAATACTTAATAGCAATTTTTTTTTGAAGTTTTGATCAATCTCACATTAAATTTTAAGTTTTAGGTGATCCTAAAGCTTAAAATTTAATGACTGGACTGATGTCCAAACACAGTTGGAACAGGTTAACAGCCTGTATTAGACAATATTTAATATTAACTAAGGAGTTTTAAAATTTAATATTAATTTAATAAAAATTTAATATTCAGGAGTTAACTAAATCGAGTGATTTAGTTAACCACAAGGACATACCCCATGTTTAAGTCAATTAGAATTGAATTTAATGTAATCATCAGTTGGGACAATCAGAGCCATGTTTTGGGCAATCAGTTACAATGTAGGAAGGATTATTTAAATGATAAAATAGCATGGGAATTAACTGTTTCAGCAGTTAATTAATTTAATTAATCTAATTAATTTGAGTACAATGTTTGTGACCATTGATCAGCCAGGTTTTGTGAGAAAAAAACCCTGCTGAGTTTGATGTAGGCTCTTAAGACTTAGACCAGGACACGTTTGGAACCCTCTAATACTTTGTATACTTGACGTCCAAAAAGTGTACTGTACTGTATGGGTGCCAATTTTGAATAAATATAATATGTTCACTTTCACTTCAGGGGTCACTTTGAGACAGGGGATAAATAAGAAATAGAAACACTCTTTGATTCTTTGGCTTGCCCAAAGAAAGAGTAAATATTAGTTTTTAAAATAACCTGATACATCTTGATATAAAAACTATAAAAGAAGTTGAACACAGAGCAAAGAGCTATAAAGAGCGAATAATCGGCCACAACAAGAAGCTTCGTCACTCAGCGTCCCAATGGAGACCAGAAGGCTGAAACGTGGTTTGGGACTTCATCCACTAAAGTGAAAGGGGGAAAAAAAACTAAGTGGGCCTAAAATTGAGCCTGCAATGGAAGGACAGCCTCACACGCCATGGAAACTCAAAACAAAAAGGGGATGACACCAAAAATAATTTTTTTAAAATTGGCAGTCATATGGACTGCCGATACAAGTGAAAATGACTATTAAAAAAAATTATATAAACCTTAACACTAAGGCATTAAAGTTTCATTTCGAATATAGTATATATATTTATATTTAAGACCTTTTGTCTTCGTAACAACGCGAGTATGTCGCGGTGACGCGAATCCATAAGTTTACCCCCTACCAAAAAGTGCTCAGCGCGGTTAAAGAAGTTTTCACTTCAAAAAATGACCTGATAGCAATTGTAGGTCCCCTCAATTTGGTATCAGGGTGATACTTACAGAATAATCCACCCTGGTCTTGTTCCTGGGTGCCCTGGAACGGAATATCTCTTCCATGTCAACAGTTTTCTTGCCCAGCAGCTTCCGGACTGAGGGGTGCAAACTGCGTTGACTGTCACGTAGGATACTTGACACCTGCAAGTTATATAATACTAGCTCATTTTCTGGGATAAAAAGTAGCCTATGTGTTATTGAAGACTATAATCTGATTCCAAATGATTTGACCAGGCCAACTATGGGAGCTTGCCTAGGTGTCAAAAATCAATGTGCAGCAAAGGTTTTTTTTTCACCAAAAAACTTTCCCACGTTAGATGGCGCTAGACGCTGTGGTTAGCGAGTCTAAACAATTATTTTTAACTATTCGACCATGTTCCGGAAAAAACTAAGCTTTGCATTATTTGGGCAGGGATGAGGATAATACTGGACTAATAAAACTATATTTGCAAGAATTATGTAATACTTTTAATAAATCATGTTACATTGTAATGCTGCTTTCCCATACTAGATGGCGCTAGTCGTTTTGGCTAGCAAGTTCAACTACTTGACCACAGATGGCAGACAGATGCCATGTCAAAAATAGCGTTCCTATAAACGCAGTGGTTATTTAAAAATGCTTTGTTAGTATCAATTACAATTTTCATTGAGGCTTGTCAACAAATAAAAATAATTACTAACAAAACATACATTTCCTTTTCATGTAGTGACAGAGGTACTTAAATGGTATTCATGTAATGGATTACAAGATTTTTATTAGGCATAGATAAAATGGAATGTCAAAATGGAGTAGTGCCTAAAAGAGGAAAGTGGATGTTCAAGAATTAAACAATAAACATATTGTTTTTTTTAAATATTTTAACCTTGACCTTATTCGGAATAATAAATCCATAATAATTTTTAAACCTTACTGTAAACACGGAAAACCTGCACACTGTCCCGAATCGGACAGCAGTTTCTGGTCATGTCCTTTCATCCAGATCCAATTGAGTAACAAATATCCATACAAACTCTTGCATTTATAATACTAGTATAGATGCAGTCGTACTATTATAAGTTTCCCTTTATGTATGCTATGCTTATGGGGGCAGAAGCCAAATGGATCCACTCTTGTAGTTAGGAGTCAGTTCAAACTAAGGCTCTGATAACAGTGTAGTGCAGACAAGCAATTTAGCATTGTTGTTTAATTTTGTAGAAACCGATTAGGGGTATAATATAATTAATTATATTAAACCCCTCAAGGGATAACTTGCTGCCATCTTAGACCACATCATCACATACTACTAGGTGAGATTGCAGTCAAGTGCTAACTTATAAAAAATATATGGTGAAAAAAAAATGAAAAAAAATACTCTGGCTGAGTTTGTTGTAAGCTCTTATCTGACCTGGGCATACTTTGTATAGTTATCATTCATAGTTACAAAGTGTAACAACATACCGAATAAGCATACTTTGACTTTGTAAAGTATGACCCACCTCAGCCCTGGCCCGAGGCTCGCTCTGTGAAGCCACCTCATCCTCAATCTGGCTGGAGCTCATCTGCAGCCTCTGCTCGGTATAATAATTTATCACCAAGGCATACCGGAGCTGGTGAAGGTATCTTCGCGCCTTCAACATTCTGATGACAACAATCAATTATTTTAACAAAATTGTACAACTTTTATCTATTTATTTCTTCCAACTTAATTCTATCATTACAGGTTACCTAATGCGATAGAATAAGCCTTAGCGTCTTGTAGTCTAAACTTGATATGATTTATATTTGAAAGGGGTGACCAACCCCTATAAAATGCCACCCTTCCCCCCCCCTTACCTATAATGCGTGATTCAAATGCCAACCCGGTATTTCTTGTAGATTTAATACGGTTATACTACATAAATAATACTTTTTGTAACACTTTTTATGTTTGTAATGGAATGCAATACGTAAAACGAAACTTTTGAACGCTAACCAAACGTCAGTGAGTCTGTAATCTATGTCGTCTTGAAATGGTGAAAATTTGTGAATTTTCAAAAAAATATTTCTCGAAAACTATTAGGATTCGACGGAAAATATTTTAGTACAAGGTTTATAACATCAAGGCCTTTCTGTAAAAAAAATACGAACTGCCTACTGCGCGGCACATATACTAAACCAGAGCCGATTAACCATCTACCTGGGAGATAACAGAGTACAAAAATTAACTCCCATGGTCGGATAGAACTGCAACTGATATGAACGGAGAACGTTCAGACAGATCAGGCGAAGTACCATCCCATCTTTACGAAAGGCCATCTTTACGAGCTCTCCGAGGCACAGGGGTGAAACATCACAACTTCCTAGCTCCAACCCAGAGCTGAGATTGATTGACAGAAGATACTTCGATACTTTTTTACTGGCCCATGAATCGAACCCAGGATACCATTTTCCGAAATCGAATATCAACAATAACAAGTATAGAGATTATGTTGTCAAGCGGTCATATGTTGTTTAGATACGTTTTAGATCACGCATACGATTCGTGCGACATCACTTAATGCTTTATAAACGATTTACAAGCTTTAAATAGACTAACCTTTGATCTATTAGGGCAACTTCATCCTCTCTGGCATCCAATTCCTTTCTGAACTCGCGGCGTACGATTTGTTTTATTTTGGCTATTTTCTCGTCTTCTGTAAGACTTGGGGCTTCTTCTTTGATACAAACGGGTACTTCGGGATAGTCTGGATCGTGGTACTCCTCGTTTAATTCCATTTTTGCAGAAACTCACACTAAATTAACCGTTTGAAATACTACACTGAAATGTTGTTTAACTACGATTTATCGTTTATGCGTCACATTGGATAGCACACGTGAAAGTTGATTTCGCACATTTTCCTTACGTCTTACGTATGTGGGAGTTATTTTTGCTATTAATTAACAAAGTAGGAAACCAAACAATCACTTTCAAGTTTTTTAAAATATTATTATTATTTGACAGGAGTCAGGGTCAACAACCGAGGCGTTTTGGGTGGGTTTCTTTTTCGTGCAATAATCTATTCTATCTGCGCAGCTACATCTGTGCTGCGCAGGTATAAAAAGCGGTGTAATCATTTTTCACGGTCAGAATCTTTTTTTTCTGGTCGGTGGTCAGAATCAAGGAACATATTTACTATGGTCAGAATCCATACTTTTAGTATTTAATAAAAATGCGAAAGTGTGTCTGTCTGTCTGTGTGCTTACTGCCTAGCACCACAGTTCGTTAAACTGTGCTAGCACTCTGCTATGTTACTTGTCTCTGTCTGCTGCCTGCTACGCTGTAATCAAGTTTTACCTCTACATAAATAATCAAAGGGTTTTACATAATATTTAATCTATGGCTTTATCGACCCAAGTCCAACTTTTCAATCGCTTTTTGGGTATGGTATGTACTCCGTATTGGAGATACGTTGCTTCTTTTTCTGGTGATGGTGATGGTGATACCTATGGTGATGTGATACGACCCTCCCCGTAGTAAATATGTTCCTTGTGCATCCCTGGGAACCTATAGACAAAGTACTCTGTGCCTGGGAAGGACTTACCAGTATATCTAATGTACTCTGTGGAAGGACTTATATGTTATTTTCATCCCTGAAAATCTAGGATTTCCCGCGGGAATAAAAAAAACTTTATCTATGCGGACGAAATCTATGGTAAAAATTTTACAGAAATACAGAATGACAGAAATTATTGGAACGAAAGTTCAAAGTTCCGGTAGAGGAGGGGTACCCTAGCCGGCTAAAAACGTCCGTAACGAAAATGAGTGAGATTTTTTTTACGAAGACAAAAGGTCTTAAATATAAATATACTACATTCGAATTTAAACTTTAAATTTTTGCATTTAAGGTTTATATTTGACCGAGTGAAGCGATGGTTTCCGAGTCTACTTGAGCGAATTTGCACTTGTCCGTTCGTCCGTCCGACATGAAAGAGATGCAATGTTGAGATGTGGTTGAGATGTTACACAAGATAGAATGAGTACAAAATATGATTTCTTCTATCCCTTTCTGCGTGTCACGGGTTTAGTTTGTTTTGTTCAAAGGTGCAAACAGCGTTTTACCTAAATCCCTTTCGGTCACACGCTTATTATAATTTTAAATATCTGTGCTCAGAGCACAGCACAGATTAGTGACAGAACCACAGAATACTATATACTTCTAGATGACAGCCATAGACTATACGTATATCTGACAGCTATCATTGTACTTGCAGAGTTGTTGCAGCAATGAGCAGAAAAACATGCAACATTACTTGTACAGAAATATGTTACTTGTCTCTGCACAGAAGTGACAGAGTACATTAAAGTTATTTTAGTGGTTATATTCTCTTTGTTAGATACTGTTTACTTATCTCCACCGACCAGAAAAAGAAGCTTATCTCTGTGCTCATAGAGTAGGTCTGTGCTGCTCAGTGCTCTGCGGTTAGCTCAAGTGTTCTGTGGGTTAGCTTGGCTGACGTTCTACTTCGTACGTTTTCGTAACCTTTTTTTTCTGGTCGGTGTTCGTAACAAACAAAAGATTTTACCTACTTCATCACGAAACGTATAAAGAAATTCAAGAATACGAGGCCGTTGCTAAAGCGGAGGCCTAGAAGCGTCGAGCGTGATGTAAGGGCTCGATACGAGCGAGCGTCCATGTCCGATTCCCAAGAGAAAGGCCAAGGGGCCATGCTAGAACCACGAAGACCTTTCCTCTATCCAGACAGCAGCAGCGACACGGAAGAGTACAGAAGAGACGCGGAAGAGCGTCGCAAGCGTCTTTCTAAGCGTAACGGACCGAATTTGCGTCGAATCCCGTTAAATATGCCGCCAAAAAATCAAACTCCTAACGCGCCTATACCATCTACTTCTGCACAGGAACCGCCAAAGAACGGTCAGAAAAACTTGTTTTGTGATGATAGGATCACTTTGGTGGTGGATAATACAAGATTCGTGGTGGATCCTGCGCAATTTACTGCCCATCCCAATACCATGCTTGGAAGAATGTTCAGTTCTGGTAAGTTATTTGCTGTTTTGTTAAAAAATAACTTTATGATATCTGTGAGAACTGAAACTGGGCTATTTTTATGGGCTCTAAGAATGCACTAAGAGATATAATGCAATATTTTAAGTCTATGTGTCATTTGTGACTAAGACGCCATGAAAACAATATTTGTATTAATAATAGGATAAATGAATTCCGATGTAGCCTTGACGTATCATAAGTGACACAAGTTGTCCTACATGAAATAAATAAATCATTTCATTTATCATTAGGTATACCATATATTATAAATGCAAAAGTATATAGGTATGTTTGTTAGTTTGTCAATCAAATAAATAATAACTGATGATGATGATTTTTTATATGGATACTAGATGATAGGCGCAACTTCATCAGTGCAGATTTTTTTATCCCGGAAAATAAAAGAGTTCTTTACGCTTTAGTTAAGCGTTAATTTATAATTTATAGCTTACCTTTAAAAGTATAATCAGCTATTTTCAAGTGAATACTTTTAATGGAATTCTGGAATCCAAACTAATTTTTTTTGTGTCTTATCATGCAATCAGTCGGTAGACTATGAGCAGATTTGTTGTAGAATGGGTTGGCAATCAGAGGCAACTTCCCCAGTGAGAAGCACTTTGTCTGGGATATGCCTTCTCTTTAAGCAACGGATCAGTTGTGGCATCGTCAACTGTGCTGCCAGATGATACAAGTGTTTGACAAGCCTTGTTTTATAGTCGTAGCCATAAGTATTTTTTCGTTCTTGTGTTTATATTTAATTGCTCATAGATTTCAGAAATGAGGAGGAACCATTGGGGATTCGAAAGCACTCGTAAAAGTTTAGTTGAATAAAATTTTTTTGAGTTTTTAGGCAGAGTGACTTCACTCTCAAGGAGTCACGAGCGTACATTGCTATATTTCCTTAAATCTCTCTCAAATGTATGATGACTCTCTAATAGGCATGATGACTGATTTTGAAAAATGGTCAGATTATGTTCGGAAGTATCTCGAAAAAATCACTATTTCGAAAAAATATCTTATTTCAGCGGAAAAGTAAAGTTTGGTAGATAAAATTGGTATTTGAAATTAAATTTTAAAATTCACGCCGAAATGCTCGCTGGTGTCATTGCGACGTTTGTGACGTCACTATTGTTTTTATCAATGTACTCTGTGCAGTGTGCAGTAAACAATAGTGTGATTGTCAAAGCTCGAAAAAAAAAAACAATTGTGACGTCGTTCGCTTCTTGGTGTTTAATCCATTATGGCGGATTGCTGTATTTTATAGTTTTATTTTATCAAAATAAATAGCAATCTCACTCGAAATAGAAAAATAAATACGTTTTTTATTATCCATGAATCCTATTTCATTAGATAAATTCATAATTTCATTGATTCTTGTCATCATGTCTATTGTTTTCAGGCATAGAATTCACACACCCCAACGAGAGAGGCGAGTACGAGGTGGCAGAGGGGATATCGGCGACAGTGTTCCGTGCCATCCTGGAGTACTACCGGGGTGGCAGCATCCGTTGTCCGCCCACTGTCTCCGTTCAAGAGCTCCGGGAAGCGTGTGACTATCTGCTGGTGCCTTTTGACGCCAACACTGTCAGGTGCCAGGTATAGTGACATTAGCTTTATATGTATTCAAAACTAAACTTTGTCTGCGTGGTTTAAGTTTTTTTAAATTTCAGGTAGAACTTTTGAATTTTCCAGGATAAAAAGTAGTATGTCACTTAAAGTAAAAATTGAAATAATTTAAAAGTAAAATGTCATTCTCCAGGTCCAAATAGAAGAGCTGTTTTTAGGCCTCCATCTTGTACAGTGCTGGTGTCTTTTGACGGCAACACTCAGGTTTTGAGGCCGCCATGTTTATCTAGATGCTAGAACCAAGCTGTATTATTTGTCTGTCTATAGTAGTAAGTAGTAAAATCGATTTTACTACTTACTACTATAGGATTCCGTACATCCCTTATTGGATAACTCTATCATGTCAGTCTCACTTATTACAGTAACTACTACTGCTATTCAAGTTCTGAAGTTTACATGGGCAATTGTTTTTTCAGAACCTCCGTGGCTTACTCCACGAGCTATCAAACGAGGGTGCCCGTCGCCAGTTCGAATGCTTCCTCGAGAGTCTGATCCTGCCCTTAATGGTGGAGTCAGCTCGCCGCGGGGACAGAGAGTGCCACGTGGTGGTGCTACTTGATGACGACTCGGTGGAGTGGGATGAGGAGTATCCCCCGCAGATGGGGGATGAATACAGCCAGACTGTGCTCTCTACACCACTATATCGCTTCTTTAAATATATTGAGAATAGGTGAGTAATATCTCAAGCCTCCTTGGTTACGGTTAGATATCATCATTAATGATGATAATATCTAAGGTTATGGGCCCAGACTATGGAATCCGTAACCTCAGGGTTACGATAAAGTGAGTGTTATCTACGGACCTGCGCCTTTGACCTTAAAGAGTTTCGCATTTGGGCCATAACCTTAAAGTTCGTCACTAAAGGACAAACCACAGACAAGATGGGTGCTCGTCTAATGATTTATCTTAGTACACATTTGATAATATTATAGTAAAAAAACAAAATTACAGATATTAATAGTTAACATAATTATAATATCATATTATTATTGGGGTCTATTCATTAAAAAAATAGTACTAAAAGTCTCATATTTAATTTTCAGAGACGTAGCCAAACAAGTAATGAAAGAGCGAGGCCTCAAAAAAATCCGCCTCGGGGTCGAAGGTTACCCAACCTACAAGGAAAAGGTGCGCAAGAGGCCCGGAGGCCGAGCCGAGGTCATATACAACTACGTGCAGAGGCCATTCATACATATGTCGTGGGAAAAAGAGGAGGCCAAGAGTCGACACGTGGATTTCCAGTGCTTCAAGTCCAAGTCGGTCACTAATTTGGCTGAAGCGACTGCCGACCCTGCTATTGAGTTGGAGCCTAGCCGAGCTAGAGAAGAAATCGAGGTAAGTTAACTTTTGGCTAAAACATTGAGGAATTAGTATTATTGTATTTTATGTTTTTTATTATATGAGCCTTGTTGCCTGAAATAAATAAATACATACTAATATAAATGCGAAAGTTTGATGAAATTTTGTATAGAGGTAGGTTCAAGGTATGTGACACAAAACTAACATTTTGAAATAATACTGTTTTAAGCGATGGTAGTAAGTTAGTAAACCCCCTGTCTGTAGTAATAAACAGTTGTTACTTTACTCTTTTACCACCAAGGGCAAAGGTTCTAATGGAGGTTGAAATCCATATTCCATACTAATATTATAAATGCGATAGTGTGACTGTCTGTCTGTCCGCTTTAACACTGCGCTGTCATAATTCATAGATAAGATTCAATGTTAATTTATTCAAATTACACTCTTTGAACGTCAAATCTTAGTATAAAACGTGATGATGATAATTGATGACGATATTTTAAAACTAAAGCTACGAGGGTTCCAAACGCGCCCTGGTGTTAGAAGGGTCCGCAACAAACTCAGCAATTTTTTCCGCTCCTAGGTGCAGGAGCCAGGCGAGGTGGTGGAAGAGGAGCAGTGATCGCTGGCGCCGGGCCGCGCCGCACGCGTGCTGATGGCGCTCTTCTGTTGGTACACCGCGTGACTGGGGACGAGTGACAGCCGTACACGCAGTGGGGACACACTTTCCACCTGACATTTCCACCCTGTATGCGGTTCCACGTAACTGGGGAAAGTGTCGGCTGTACACGGTGCAGTGGGGAAAACTTTTTATTCGTGCTCTGTTCGTTATTTCCACCCTATATGCGGAGCCACGTAACTGGGGAGAAGTGTTGGCTGTACACGGTGCAGTGGGGATGTTTTTCATTCATGCCCTGTTCGTTATTTCCACCCTATATGCGGAGCCATGTAACTGGGGACAAGTGTCGGCTATACACGGTGCAGTGGGGAAAACTTTTCATTAGTGCCCTGTTCAGTTTTGTTTGGACTTTCAAAATAATATCTTTGTTTGTGAAGCTGCAAATTATATGGAATTTGAATTATCCCAGTCTAAGAATCGCAAAAGCCAAATCTTTAATGGAGAAGTTTCCATACATATTATTTAAATTAATTATGAAAATGTTGCTCTTGCAATCATAATATCGTACCACCTTTAAAACAGACTATAAAACCGACTAATAGAAAGAATCGGTGTTAAGTAATGAGGTGTAACTTAATTGGACTTAAAAGCACTAAATAATATGTGTGTGAAACTTAAATAATTAATTTCTCTATCATTTATTGATTAATTTAAAAACAAGACACTGATTTATTAGTTTTGATCCATTGCGTAAAATGTGATTTGAACATCATAAAACTTCTCCATTAATAAAATATGAGATCTTTCATCAGTAAGATCTGAAAAACTTATATCAATATCCTACCGCTAAGTTCGAACATCCTAGTTTAGTTGGGTTTTATTGGCTAAATGTTTAAGGGCCTGATCGGTGTGTTTGAAGGATAAACTAACAAACAAACACAATTTCGGTATAAAAATATTTAGTAAGACTGTAGGACATCATCATCATCATCGTCTTCTAGGACAGATTTCCGTCCCGCGTAGCTGTCGGTTCGCGGTTTGTATGTCCAGGCCTTTAAATAGCTAATATGCTAACATGTGTAAACCTCAGTCAAATAGATATTTCCATTCTAGTAGTTTTCGTGACCTTGAACTTGCGCAGTGGGAGATATATCGAAATGGAACGGAAATGTTTATTTGACCTAAACTTATTAAATAATTGTAATATATTCCAATGGTACTGTGTCCTTTTTATAATACATTGATTATATTGTAACTTTTGTTGTTTTATTTATACTAGACTCTTGGGGACAGCATTTTAGCTTTATTTTAGAAGTGAAACTTCTTTAGAATCGTTGTGATTTGAAAATTCGATGAAACGAAAAACAAAACGAAATAGAGACAAACAAATTCATAAAAGGATTTAGCCAGCGAGAGAATGAGATAGAATACAAGTTATATATATCTCATTATCTCGTAGGCTACTTTTCTGAAATTTTACTTCAGCCGTGTGTGAATTGCAGACACACTTTTTTATTCCTTACTAGCGTGTGGCCGCGACTTCTTCCGCGTGGAATTAGGTACTTAAAATTCAAATTTCTAAAATCTGTGAAAACTATAAATTCTTCATTGTTCACCGAAAGCACAAATGCCAAGTTTCATGTGTATTTAAACTTGAACCCTCCGATTTAACCTCTGGACTGGAATTTCGAAAATTCCTTCCTTAGTTCACAAGGTCAGTGGTCAAGGAATATTCTTTCAAAATTTCAAGTTTCTATTTATTTTACGTCTTTATCCTAAGGTCGACGGCATTGGTGTACGGTAAAACTCAATCGAGTTTATGTTTACACCAAAACAAAATGGCTGTGTAGATATTAAATAATAAATTAAAAAAATAATTAACAGCCTTTTGGGGTGTAAAATGACTATCAAACTTGAAACTAACTGAGGATGTGAATTTTAGGTCTTTTGGAAGACCCTCTATCTTGACATTGGCATCATTCCTAGTACAGTCCGTCCAACTTATCTGTCCCGGTGGCCAAAATTGGAACAAATTTTTATGCGAGTTAATATTATATATATTTTCCAATGAATAAGGTAGTCATTGATATTTTCATATCAACTAGCGACGCTGTCACCGGGTCAGATAAGTTTCTGGGACTATACAGTTGGACCATATTTCTGTGCGTTGGACCTCACAAGACAGTGGTCTGTGGGCAGTGCTGGATTTAGGCCTAGGCCCGTGAGGCCCGGACTAGGGCGGCAAAATTTTCAGAACCTGTAGTGAAAGTACCAGATCGTAGAAGAAGGACTAGCCCGTAGAGAAGAACTTGCCCATAGTAGGAGAACTAGCCGTAGAGGAGAAGAACCCGTAAATCGAGTTTATTTGTAGTGTAATTTTAGCATTTGTTCGATGTTGCTACGACTGTTAGGGGAATGTTCCCAAAACATCCTTTAATCCTGTATTTCAACTTTTTATGATAGTAAAAATTAAAATTTCATTACCAAATAAATACCAATCGCTACTCAATTAAATGAAGTGTGACTTAATTAAAAAAGTGGTCAAAAAATCGTATAGTAACAGTAGGAAATTATCGGGAAATTCATCAAAATCGGTTGAACAGCTGGGCCGTGAAAGCGTAGCAGACAGACAGACACAATTTGAAGAAAGAAGAAGAAAGAAAAATCATTTATTCAACTTGTGCCTCATACATATAATTAAACTTTAAAATTAAGATATGGCTTTTCCACCCACATGGCACAAGATGAAAAGGTCCCGACTCAGCATTGATGCTGCAGGTTTTGAAAACAAAACCTGAGCGCTGGTATTCTGCCGGAACCCAAACGAGTGACACGCACGAGCTCAACAGTCTTCGCAGCCGTCTGCAGTAACGGGATGAGTGTGATTTGGCATTTGTAATATTAGTAAGTATGGTTTTTTTTATCCACTACAAGCTAGCCCTTGACTACGATCTCACCTGATGGTAAGTGATGATGCAGTCTAAGATGGTAGCGGGCTAACCTGTTAGGGGCATGGCAGTTATATTAAACACATACACCTTCGGTTTCTACACGGCATCGTACCGGAACGCTAAATCGCTTGGCGGCACGTCTTTGCCGGTAGGGCGGTAACTAGCCACGGCCGAAGCCTCCCACCAGGCCAGACCAGGGAAAATTCAGAAATTATAAATTCCCAAATTGACCCTGCCGGGGATAGAACCCAGGACCTCCGCACGTTAAGGCAACAGCGCTACACACTGCGCCACGGAGGTCGTCAAAACATCCAAGGTAAAAAAATATAGGTACCTTGTCCCACTGGTGGGGCAAAGTCGATTGATCCGCAGATATCTGGTCCAGAGATAAGTTGCATCCGGGAGACGGATACTTAGGCTAGTTTTTATTACAGAAAATCAAGTCAAAAAACATAAAGGTATCGAAGCTGCAGTGGCAATGGGCACGGCAATAGTTCGAAGAATTGTTATTCCTATCTGTCAGAAGAATTAATTAGTTCGATCAGTTGATGCCCTGAGAAAACAGCGGGGGACAGTTCGATCTGTCCCCTTGGGACTGGAGGGCTGATCGGAATGATTCCTAACATCATGAGTCTTATGCAACGACCTCAACTTACATAGACGTGCCCTGTCAAACAAAGAATGTGGACCTATTTTACTAACGCCATGTAGATAGTCTGATAAGCGGGCCAGCGCTATGGCGGAGACAAGGACAGGGCTATACAGGTTAGGAGCGTGCTCTAAAGGTTGGACGCCCAATTTTTTCTGTGAAAGGGCCCATCTAGTACCTACTTAAATATCGTTGGTCTTATGTCCAGCAGTGGACGTCTATTGGTAGACGACGACGATGCGTCAAAGTATATTCGCGGAGCTAGCCACAAATTAATAATAAAATAAATAAATACCTAAATAATTTATTGACCAGAATCAATAATAAAATCGCATTTATAGGTCTGATGCCTCCGATAAGTTTGAAACTCGTGTTCAAAAATTGACTACAAGTAACGGGAATTGTAGCCACACTACATTAAATTGACCTAATCGATAACAATTGACCTCAGAGATAAGGTTTCCTCTTAACCACGATTACACATAAAGACAACCAGTTAAACACGTTAAATCATTGCGTAATAACCTATTTAAGATTTATAGCGTAATAGAACGCATATTATAGATTTTATCACCGACCAGAAAAAAAAGGATTTTATAGCTATTTTTATTCCAAAAATGCGTTTAGTAATATTATTTTCGGTTATTTTGATAGTTGTGTGTAATGTGAAAGCGGAACATTTGGTGGTGGGTAACATTGGACCCCGTACTATACTGGCGAGTGAGAAGTCGGCAGAATACAGCCCTTTCCCCTTCATGAAAAGGGTCAAGACGTACTTCTTTTCTGATCCTCAGAACCGACCGATAGTGGTAAGTGGTAATCCGTCAAACTTATCTGGCCCGGTGGTCGAAATTGGAACTATTTTTTATGCCTGTTTAGTTTTGTTTTTATTTTATTTTTCACTAGCTGATGGCCGCGACTTCGTCCGCGTAGATTAAGGATTTTTATTCCCGCATGAACTCTTTAATTTTCCGCAATAAATAGCCTACGTGCTATTGCAGAATATAATCTATCTCTGTGCCAAATTTCATCTAGATCCGGTCAGCCGTTTTGGCGTGATTGAGTAACAAACATCAATCCATCCATACATCCATCCAAACTTTCGCATTTATAATAATAGTATCTAAGTATTGATATCTACGCTGTCAATGGGTCTTAAATAAGTTCTCACAAAGTTTATGAGATTAAATACTCTCCCATACCTACTTTTTGACTTGACTTTCTAATTTCGTTTCAACGCAGTGAAATGGAATAAAATTATTTATTTATTTCACTTAGGACACCTTGTGCCACTTATGATAGGTACCTACGTCAAGATTCTACCACCGGTTCGGAAAGCAGATTCTACTGTGAAAGGCCGGCAAAAACTTAGTATTTGCTCTTTTTTTGAAAAGAATAAATAATGTTTCATACTTAGCTAATCTATACCTACTACTCGTCGTAGTAGGTATATATATAGTGACTATATTGTACTCTTTGTTCATTTCCAGGGCATCCAAGCGATAGACATGCTTCACAGTAAGGCCTCCGTGAACATAACGGCGGGGGGCCTCGGTCAGTCATTCGTTAACTTGCGAATGAAGAGCGAGCGTGGCGTCGGGCTGCATTACAACATTGGAATCTACGTCAGCCCGTACTCCCAATAAATTATTTTGATTTTTTTAGACGATTTTTACATTTTTACGTACCTGCTTAGTCGAAAAGTCACACTAAATAAGCTAAAACTGATGATTTACTATGTACATTGGTCTTTTGTGTCGCGTGACAGCAGCACAGCTAAAGCACTGCATCATGCTGCAGTTTTTGTTTCTTTTACTACGTAGACTCTCACGTAACTGCCACACATAAGCAAGTAATGATGCAGCCTATAACCGAACGAGCCTGCTGAAAAGATGTAAAAGTATTCATTCTTCTATTAAATACATAGTCATGTATACTACATATATGTCAGCGTGACTACAATATTATAATAGGACAAGAGAAGACATACTTCAGAGCAAGGCCTCCGTAAACATGACCGCGGGGGGCCTCGGTCAGTCGTTCGTTCACGCGAATGAAGAGCGAGCGCGGCGTCGGGCTGCATTACAACATTGGTATCCAGTATCTACGTACTCCCAATAAATTGTTGCGCTTCTTTTCTTTACCTATTATTTGGAAAAATGTCATACTTATTTAAGCTAAAAAGGACGATTTATTAAGTAATATAGTTCTAAGGTGTTTTTATCTATTAAATAATATTGTACCTAATCCTTTTTGCGATATCTGTTGTAACACTCTTTTAACTAAACTAAAATGAGTTGTCATTTTACGTTTTTTAAACATTGGATGGTTGTTTGTTGTTGGAAGAAGAACCGACAAGAAACTCGGCAGTTGCTCTTTTTTAAAAGAAAAAAGAGTGTTACAACTTTGTAGTACTAGTCGTTTTTAGTTACTGTCTTTTGTACATAAATTAAAGATGCAAAAGTGTGTTTGTTTGTCCTTCAATTACGGCGTAACAGAACAAAAGATTAGTCGAAGACCCCAAAGAGGTTAGATTTTATTCTTATTCTGGAAATGAGAATCAAAGAGTAGGGCAATGGTTAAAACTTTATGGCATCATCATACTACTAGCGGGCATCATCTAGTTATTTTAATAAAACACTGTCTAGAAAATAATGTTTTATTACAAAATATAACACATTAAAAATCTTGTTTCAAAAACTAGCAATATTCTTTTTCTAACGCTTTGACAGCACCGTCGGTCTGTAACAGTGCGTTTTGTTTCTTCAAGTTGTCTATAAGTGCTGTCTGTCTGTCCGTACGTAGCGTTAGTGTCTTTATACGTGTTTCCAAACGTTGGATGGTTGTTTGGTGCGATGCGGACAGCGCGCGGGTTGAGTCGCGGAATTCCTGAAAATCCATACTAATATATATATATAATATATATAAATGCGGAAGTGTGTCTGTCAGGCAACTACGCTTTCACGTTCCATCTGTAGAACCAATTTTGATGTAATTTGGTATAGAGGTAGTTAGGTAGGTCTGTCTTTCCATCTAGTATGGGGTCTAGGATGTGTTGACATTCCGGGGAAAGACAAACTTTAAGTCCCGGAAAATTAAGGAGTTCGCACGAAATTAAAAAAACTTAACCCACATGGACGAACTCGCGTGCATAATCTAGTTATAAAATATGCAAATGTAAGTTTTGTTTGTTTGTGTCGCTTTCACGGCCTATCTTTTCAATCGATTTTGATGAAATTTGGTACAGAAATAGGTTGTATCCCGGGGAAGGACATAGGCTAGGCATAGACATAAGCTTTTCATCCCGAAAAATTCTGGTTCCCGCGGAAATCAAAATCTTAATCCACGCGGACGAAGTAGCGGGCATTATCTAGTCTATACTTACTTCTATATTTTATTTTTAATATTATAAATTCGAAAGTTTGGATGGATGGATGTTTGTTACTCAATCACGCCAGAACGGCTGGACGGATCTGGATGAAATGTGACACAGTGGTAGATTATAGAATTATAGTCTAGAACTAGAACAGGGATTCCCAAAGTGGTCGATATGGGTTTCCCAGGGGTAGACAGAAACGAAAACTGATTTTCGGGGGTCGACGAGGTCTAAAAATCGACCCCTATTATAATGTTTTTTTTTAGAAAATAATAATAACCGACTTCAGTATTTTAACGTAATTTGTATTAATAATTATTAATTACACTTGATATTTACTGAATTTTATGTCTATTTATTTTGATACATTTTGATGAGAAAATGATGTCAAGAAAGTTTTAAAATTCTTAAGTATTTTATATCAATAGGAAAAAACTAGAGATAGGATTTTTAAAGTAATTTAGCTATGAGAGTCTGAATTATCAGTTCATTTCGGAAAAGGGGTCTCTTGCCCAAAATAGTTTGGGAATCCCTGGACTAGAATAACACTTAACTCTGCTTTTAATCCCGGAAAATTAAAAAGTTCCCGCGGGAACCTAACAACCTCAATCCATACGGACGAAATCACAGGCATATATATCATCTAGTTTATTATAAGATCTACCTTTTCGGTCATCTTGGCTACTTCAAGTTGTTGTTTGAGGGTAGTTATGCTTTCGTCTTGCGAAGCGCACCTCGCTTCAAGGCTCGCGTTCTTACACTTCAGCTGTTTCAGTTCGTTTGTCAGTTTGTCTGTCACGCTCCTTTGCTCTTTGTACAGGCGGTCTTTTTCCTGCGAATAAAGTAAAATAAATAAAACAATGGTTTATTGAAGTGCAACTTCTTTAGAATCGTTGCGATTTGAAAATTCGATGAAACGAAAAAGCGATACTCAAAAGAGACAAACATATTCATAATAGGATTTATCCTGCGAGAGAATGAGATAGAAGAATAGAATACAAGATATAGAATATAATTTATATTTATCTCAATCTCTCGTAGGATAATTTTCTGAAATTTTACTTCTGCCGTATGTGAATTTTCACACACTTTTTTATTATTACTAAGTATTTGGTAGGCGACACACGGATAACTTACGGTGAGTCTGTTCTGTATAGCAGTATACTTCGCCTTCGCGTCGGCAGTATCGGCTCACATAGAGTTAGCGCTGTTGAGTAGAGTCAGTGTGCCTGTACATGCGCGGTAAGCGATACATGGATAACTTACGGTGATATTGGATAGAAGTAGGCGCGACTTAGCGGAAGTCCATGACTATGTAAAGTTACTTTACAATCGTGCATTGTCGAGTCAACATCTCCTAAAGATGCTCCGGTGTCGGAGTGAAACGTACGTTGAGAGTAGTTTGGAAGATTTGTGTGGTGTGGTGAATATCGCAAGATACAAGTGCAAGATACACACTGTACCACACAGATTTACCTACTGTGGCGGATTATAGCGAATTTAATTCGATTTCTCATCAATATCGCTAATAATTGTCGATTGTCCGCCGCTTCTTGAAAAGTTATCTCTCAAAGTGCCTACCAATACCCATCCCCATGCCCACTCTATTCTCTTGCACCATCTGCGCATACCAGGTTTCGTCAGAACTCCTATTTGCCAAGATTTTCTGTTGGTTTAACGTGCGGAGGTCCCGGGTTCGATCCCCGGCAGGGTCAGTTTGGGAATTTAAAGAATTTTCTCTGGTCTGGCCTGGTGGGAGGCTTCGGCCGTGGCTAGTTACCACCCTACCGGCAAAGAGGTGCCACCAAGCGATTTAGAGTTTCGGTACGATGCCTTGTAGAAACCGAATAGGAGTATGGGTTTAATAAAACTGCCATGCCCCTAACAGGTTAGCCCGCTACCATATTAGACTGAATACTAAGCTAGATCTCTTTTACACCGCGGCCACATCCACGCGTAGGATTCTAGCCAGTGAATTCTTTGACTCTCACAGCCTGATTTGAAGTGGTTTGCTGGCTAGTAATCTAAATAATTAATAATTTCTAAATTATCTCAAATATTAGTTTACTGTGGTTCTTTTCTTGTATTAACTCATCTTCCTATAACTATAAGCTTTTTATATTTTAATTACTTCCCATGTAGCATATATTAATATTTAGTAATTTACTTCTTCCAATTTTGCGAGCTATTTCTATCTCATGTAAATTCTATCTGTGAAAACTTGTAATTGGCGTTATACTTATTCTTTCGTTATCTATCCACTTTTATTGCAGCTGTAAGTTTTCTGAACAAAATAAAATCTATATATAATATAAAAATGAAACCCGTTTTCCTTGGTCACGACTCACGGCATCACGCGTGAATGGCTGGACCGATTTCACTAATTCTTTTTTTGTTGTATTTGTTATTATTAGGAGAAGGTTCTTACGGAAAAAAAATATTAAGAAAATCTCTCAGAAATATTGAAAAATATACATTTAATTTTGCATACTAAGGCGGTACGAAGTTCGCCGGGTCAGCTAGTAAAAAATAAATTAAATTTCTAGTTCTTTCATAGACTTACGGTGAGTCTATTCTGTATAGCAGTATACTTCGCCTTCGCGTCGGCAGTATCAGCCCGCATAGAGTTAGCTCTGTTCATTAGAGTCAAACGCTCGCTCTCCAGCTCCGCTAGATGTGTCATATGTTTTTCACACTGCTTTGCCTGGAATACATACAAAATATACACTGGAGCAAGAAAATCAACTAATCCATACTAATATTATAAATGCGAAAGTGTTTCTGTCTGCTACGCTTTAACAGGCCATCTTTTCAACAGTTCAACCAATTTTGTTGAAATTTTGTACAGCGATAGATTGTATCTCGGGGAAGGACATCTACTACTACTACTTTTATGCTGGAAAATTCAGAGTTCCCGTGGGAATCAAAAACCTTAGTCAAGCCGGACGAAGTCGCGGGCATCATCTAGTGTATTCTATAATTTTTTATGTGACAATATTCCTCAGTAGGTAGGTATTCCAGTCCGGCCATACAGCCAACGATTAAATCAACATTTGAGCAATATTACCTACTCAAAATGACAGTTTGATGTCCATAACGTTCCTAAATTATGAATTATAATTCTAAAACACGAAAGTCAACATGGCAGTATGGCACCCCTGTGTATTTTTTTTATGAGAATTCCGAAACCATACGAGATACAGAGAAACTGTCTCAGTAATCAATACTTATTTTTCTGTTAAAACAAACCTACCGCATTATTATCCCGAGAAAACTCCAATACCATTATTTGATTAATGGAAAGGGGTCACGACCCTCAGTAATAAGGAATACGACGCAGAGAGCCTCAGATTTATGTAAGGGTCATTTAATTGTACCTACTTATAGGAAGAAAAAATTGCATTAAATAATTTTCACGTAGGCGCGTGTTATCGGCCAAATTCGCCTTACCCTCTCTAGCCACGAAGTTACGAACTGTGGCAGTTTCGTGTCAATAATTGGAGAGAAAATGACAAGGTACTCGATTTCATACATTTTTCTTACCTACGTTTCCTATCCTGTGTTTATTTCATCCAAGATTTAAACTTATCAATTATAGAGTTACATTTTACAATGAACGATACATCATACTATGTAGAATATCATTAAATGGAAGCAAAAATATACCTTCTTGTCTATAGTAGCCTGTAGTTTATCAATTTGTTCCTGCATTAATTTTACTTTTGCAGACAGAAACTTGCATACACTTTCCACTGTCAAATTACCTGAAAATCGGAAAAATTATTATGAGTAGATATTTAATTATTTATTGCGACTACAAATCGTGAGGAAACCTGCATGCCTGAGACTTCAAGGTGTCTACCAATCTGCACTTGGCCAGCGTGGTGAACTATGGACTTTTCATTTTGAGAGTAAGCTCATGCCTAGTGAACCTGCATTGTATAGAAATTATTAAAAGTGATGAATGATTTGACTTTTTTATTTATTTTATGAACAGAGGTATGTGCTACTTAATATTATAAATGTGAAAGTTGTCCTAATTCTGTGGTAATTAAAAAACATTTTTCCGCAGAAGTCACAGGCTAGTAGTCCTATGAAAGGGGGTCCTGGGTTTGATTACCAGCAACGGATATGATCCTGAGAGGAAGTAATAGGCTAGAAACTATAGAGGTGGCAATCACAATAGATTGGCAAAGGTCAAAGTGATACTGGGTCACAAATTAGAGCCCTGCATAGCCACATGTCAAAGAAATAAGGGATAAGTAAATATTGTATTTGATCAGATTGAGCATTCTGTCACAAAGCTGCTCCGAAAGGGGGTATATCTTAATCTATCTTAGACTACTTCATTGCTTACCACCAACAACACTCTGTTGAAAAGATGGGCTGTTAAAGGGTAGCAAGCAGACAGGCAGACACTTTCGCATTTATAATATACCTAAGTCTGGATTTAAAAAATCTTACCTTTTAAAAAAGAATCTGGCAACACATTATCCTTAACATTAACAGATACAAAAGCGTACAAAAACTCAAAATCATTCGCTCTCTTATCCCCACACCAGATGTTATGCTCACAATTGCATATATTTCTACTATTCTGTGTGTTAGTACTTGTTATATTGTTATGTACGCATTGATTGGTGTCTGTACCATTTGTTACATTGTAATATTCAATTTTATCAGTTGTATGTTTTGTTACATGTTCAATCCTATTAGTATTTGATATAGGAACTTTTTTGGTAATTTTGTGTGGTGTTGCACACCTTTTTTCTGGTGTTGTGTTAGAGGACGTAGGGGTGGCACAGCAGTGTTTCTTTGTGTTTCTGTGCACTGGACTCAATGTTAGCTTGCTGAATTCAGAGAAGATGTCTTGCTTTTGCTGTAATTAAATTGAATTATATTTTAATATACCTCCAACTCTTCAAAGCTGTGTTTTAAGAAATTAAATATCACTTGCTTCAAACAGTGATGGAAAACATTGTGAGAGAGCCGAGAGTTCTTCATAATGTTCTGGAAGATGTCTGTAGTCTGCCAATCTGCACTTGGCGTATGTGGTGGACTATGGCTTAACCTTTCTCATTCGGAGAGGAGACTCATGCTGAGTAGTACGCTAGCAATGGGGTGATGACTGATGAGAGAGAGAGTGATATTTAAAAAAAAAGTTTCACTCAAGTTTCTCACTTCTTTCTTTCTAATAAACAGACATCAGGGTCGTACCCATTACCACCCTTACCCATAGCCTGTTTCTATTTTAATGTGTTCTTTGCTCTAAAGTTCCCTGGAAAACATCTATTTTAGCAATAAGGCTGCCTGTTGTGCCATGTCCATTAGATTATTATTTTTGTTGTATTTTTTTTGGTGTAAAATAAGTATATTTAACTTTTACTTTACCCACCAAAAGCATAGATTGACTGATACTTGAGAAAGTGTTCTTAGCTGATGTCGGTTTATAAATACAGGCCTAACTTCCTCCAAGCTGAACATATTTTGGTAAAATTATATTTTTCATTAGATGAAGACCACAAATTCGTCTTAGTGGATTTTGGCATTCAAAAATCCCATGGGACAGCTTTGATTTTCTAAATAAAAAGTAACCTTGGTCTGTACTCCGGAGGTAGGTAACCTACCTCTGTACCAAATATCATCAAATTTCAATAATTATATGTGGTAGGTATATTTATATTATGTTTATAGAGGGCTAGGTTTAAGGATTGATTTAACAGCATATTATGAATACTTACTTGCGTCCTAAGTAAAAAGGATTACTTTAATAATTAATGTCATTACACTTAAAAATATTTTTAGGACCACTAGGTTATTCCTATCATAGGTCCATGAATATCGTAAACTTACCATAACATGCTCGATTTCCTTCATCAAGCTCTCAGTTTTCTTTTCCAATTGTTTATTAAGCTTTTTGAACTCATTTTCACGAGCTAAAAGGTCTTCGGAATCCATTTTTTTAAAAACGTAAAATGATCACTAAAATCACCAATCTTCTGTTCTCCTTACTTTAAATTAACTTGAATGTTCACCAATTATTATGTTTCCCTTAAGTTAAAGAGTTGTTATTGCTTAAATCTAATCTTTTTTGTTAAATAATTTGCTTCACTTATATGCTTTTACTACAAAGTTACAAACCAGGAGATAATTAACGGGGATACTACAAACTCCGCCATATTGCTTACAATCGAATGTCAAATATGTTATTAAACAAAAACACGTTTCTATGACAACGAGGAACTGAGAGTCAGAACAATGATTAACAATGGTTAGTCAACAGAGTTACTTATTAAGTTTTCTCGTTCTATACAAAAGTGAATGCTTCAGTTTATTACTAAAACCAAAGTTTTTGAATAAAATAAAAATAACTATTGTGAGAAAACTAAGTAAATAGCTCTAGATTTGTTGTTGTTGATGAGTAAGTACTGCCATCTTTGAACTGCTTTAAGTATTAATAGCAAATATAGAACACGCGTCAAAAACAGCTGTGCGCGAGCCAATCAAAACTATCTTAGCAAATGTCAATAAATCGACGTAGATTGTTGACAAAATGCTTGGTCTTCCATATGATTTGATTTGGAAAATCCCAGCTATATTTCAGCTAGAAGTAGCATGAAAGCCCTGTATTTCGACCTAGAAGTTATGATTTTATCGTTTAATTCATAAAAAGCCATCGAGATTTGCTTAAAAATGGAATTCATTGTTCTCGTGGGAGCGAGAGATAATGCTGTAGAGCGGGATGCGTATAAAGTTTGTTGTTCAATTTTGAAGTTTGCAATCGATTTACCAATGAGAACGTACTTTGCCCAGCTGAGGCTGACATTTTTTTTTAGTTCTGGTTCGAAGCGAGTGGTGTAAGGACACTCGCGTCGCGTTGAATTATAGTTATTGTTACAAATAACACATTTGGACTGCGTTTCTACGCATCCGGACATTTTGTTGAGTGCAATAATGTATTTAAAGAGAAAAAGACACGATTATCTAAGTGTTATATTATAGCGCTAGTGTTCCATTGTCGAGATCAGACGAATCGCTTGCTTCTAAAAAGGTAAAAATCTCTTTGTTACAGTGATCATTAGAATAACATGTTGTTAACATATGCTTAGATTTCTCCGTAACAATCACTTTATAGGTTAATTTAGTTCAAATTAGCTGTACTTAATATCTTTCCTGTATTTTAGAAAGTTAATCATGAGTGTTCAAAGGTATAATGCAACCATTTTAGAACGGTAATCATTTCATATGAAATCTTGTATTTACATGAGTCATCTTTATTTTGTAAGTGGTTTATTTTTTTAATGCAATCTCCACGAAGTTCTATTGTGTAAACTAAAAGTTTAACATTCTATCTAAAAAGTTATCATAATATAGGAAGTTATATCAGCTGATTGCATTAAAGATAAGTGCAATGTGCACCGTGCACGGTGCAGGTAGGTGAACCTTTTAAAAAAAAATAAAAGCAGGCATAGACAGGACATAAACACAGGTCCGTGGAACAAGTTCTTTTTTTTGTAGACCTAACGGGTCTTGCGAGGTATACTTACAGCTGTTTAGGTTTATTGAAGCCCTAGGCACGCCAATTTGAACTTTAACAACACGTGTAGTTAAGTCGAAAGAATACTTTATAGGTTTCAAACCAATGCCCTTTCGCACGTTCCAATAGTGATGGGATATATTTTTATTTTATTTTTATCGATAAGTTTGAGTTTGTCGATATTTTGCCCACAATTTGATAAAGTGCTTCAGAAGTTCAGTTTATTTATCGATGAATTGTGAATTCATTGACAAGTAACGTGTGCGCTAGATGAAAATATAGACATTTTGGTTTTAGAATGGATAGGTATAGGTATAGGACTATAGGTACTTACCTAATTATAAGTTCATAAATAACTGCGCAGTTGTAGTAAGTATCTATAAGTAGTTAAGTTGTTAGGGGTTTTTTTAATGAATTGTCAGAAGTGAGGACTGTGGCTGGTGGTTTGACAAAGCTACAAATAAACTCCCATCCGTGCTTAAGAGCCCCATACACAGGAGATTATTCTTACGATCCTTCGCCCGATGATGTGGCCGTTTCACACCAAGACAGTGCTCAGTCGATTGACATTGATTGCAGTAGCTACTTACTAATAAAAAAATTATTGCTCTAATCATCATCATCATCATAATTTCTACGCATCGCATTTCGCCGAGGTCCAATATTGAGCAAGAGTTTCATCTCAGAATGAGAAGTTTTTGGCCATAGTTCACTACGTTGACCAAGTGCGGTTTGTAGACGTTACACACCTTTGAGATCAGTACCTATGAAGAACTTTCGGGCGTGCAGGTTTCCTAACGATATTTTTCCTTTGCCGGAAATACTTGGATAAGATTTTGTAGATGGCTGTGGGTATTATTGCCAAAAAAGCACTTTTTAATGTAAATGACGAAATCATGTCGTAAGTTGTTACCATAGGTCGTATAGTGATTGGGTGATTTTTATCGATAATTTTTGTCGATGGTTTTTATTTGTGAGTATAATATAATACAAGTTTAACCGGCGTTTGGCAATACATGCGCATTATATGCCAACTAGATAGCTGATTAGTTTAATTACGTATTCGCCACGCGTTCCCATATGGCCTCGCGCCTAATAATATTACACGTGGATTGAAGAAATAATGTTATATACTCCAGGTATATATCGATAAAAATAATGTTAAGTATATATATTGATTATCGATTGTTATTTAAACACCTAACGTGAGAGGCTGATGGGTTACTAGTTATGACTTAGGCTTTCTATTTGGGGTGCAGTTCTCGGACACGCATGTCAAACTTTTTTTTTGATTCCATAACAAGTTAGGTGGCCTTTGTCTGTGATCTCAGCTGGTGGTAAGTTTTGACGCAGTCTAAAATTGTAGTGGGCTAATTTGTTAGTGGTATGGCAATTATATTAAACCCATACCCCTAATCGGTTCAGGGTTATGTGCGTTTTTATTATTAAGAAGGTACTTGGTGGTTTAACGGTGAAGAAAAAACATCGTAAGGAAGCCTGAGGTCTACAGTTAGTTATTCAAGTATTGAATCTTCATCATCGTCTCAACCGATAGTTAGAACTTAGACGTCCAGTGCTGGACTGATGTCTCCTGCATGGATCTCCACAGGACAGAGTCTTGTGCAGCGGCTCCCAGGTACTCCCTTGAGATCGTCCGTCCACCCAGTGGGTCATCTAACGCTGCGCTTTCCACATACCTAGTTCGAAAAACCGCGAGCTCGTACGAAGCGATTTGCTTCCTGGTTTCAAATTCTAACTTCCGTTTTCGTCACCTTTTATAACATGGGTACCTTCAAATCAAGAGTGAATAGGCTTCTTCTAGGCAAGCGCGCTCCACCTTAGGCTGCATCACCACTTGCAAGCATGTCTGATTGCAGCCAAGCGCTAGCCTCTATTTAAAAAAAGAAAAACCGAAGCATAGAGGTCAAACGGGGTTGGTGGAAAGATCAAAATTACAAGAAAGTATTGATGTTTTTACCATCTGTTGTCAAGTTAAATTAATCCATATCTTTTTCATAGTAACTAGTAAAATGTTTTGAGCAATTAAAATTGCATTGATTTAAGTAAGTACATAATATTATGCTTAATGCCATCCGGTTAGAGTTAGATAAGAAACATTGTTGTTTTCGCATTCAACATAATCTTTAATAGGTATTTTTTTATAATTACTAGATGATTCCCGCAACTTTGTCCGCGTGGATTAAGGTTTTTGATTCCTGCAGGAACTCTGAAAAAGTTGCTTATATGTGTTATTCCAGACTATAATCTATCTCTGTTCCAAATTTCGTTCAGATCCGTTCAGCTGTTTTGGGGTGACTAACAAACATTCTTACATCCAAACTTTCGCATTTATATTCGCATAAATTTAAAATTAACTTTTGCATTCGTTAAACAGATTTTGACGAAATTTGGTATTGAGAAAGCTTGAATACCGGAGACTGACATATGCTTTTTATCCCGGAAAATCAAAAAGGTACCAAAGGTCTTTTAAAAACCTAAGTCTGGCGGATCAAAGTACTTTAGGCAACTACTTTTTGTTAAAAAAGTTGTTGGTAGGCAAGTAACAGCAAGCAAATAATCTTTTATAAACTGCTATCTTTCTACATTCTATGTTATGTCTAGGGCTGTTAGTGATGTCCACTTATCGATAAAGCGTAGGTACGTTTCATTGGTCCATTTATCATTGGAACCGTAGATCGACGCGATCGTTCAATAGGATGAGGCTGACTACAGTAGCTTCTGCTGCCTGAATAAAACATCTGTATTGTACATATCAATGAATTCTTCATGGTAGATACACTTGAATTTCAATTAATTAAGTACTTCATTCCTTTTTTTGCAGTCTTTTAAAAGATTATAAAAGATCGTTGTCTTTAGGAGATCACTTTTAGTGATAAGACCGCCCTTGCGCACGCGTTGTTCTCTGTGTTTTTAGTTCTATGTAATGTGTGGCAATAAATTTTTTTTTTTTTTTTTTTTTTTTTTTTTTTTTTTTTTTTTTTTTTTTTTTATTAATCTATCTATCTGTTTTTGAGAATTGAGACTTAGCAACTAGCAATCCCTAAAGTATTAACAGAGTTTATGGGATGTAGGTAACAATCAGACGACTGACAATGCCTTCGATTAGGCAGGTTGATCTGTCACATCGGTACTCAAAGACTTAAACCAGTGATCGTTAACCTTAGTTATTTACTATTCAGTTTATTTTTAGCACGAAACTAAGCATACAGGATGTTGAGGAGCGGTCAGTGGAGCAAAAAAAAACTAAAGGCAAGGCTTTGAAAATCGTCCTAGTTCCTGATAGTTTGACTGTTTCTTTACAAAAGCGACTCACTATCTGTGTATGAGGCTTTTGAAATTTTTTGAATGCTTTTTTTTATTTTCTCTGAATAGAGGTTCCTTAAAATAAATTCCTGTATCTCTAATAGTTAAATTATTCGCTCCCTTTATAACACCCTGTAAATTCGAATAACAATATGTTGCAAGATAATAAAGAGCTATTGTTAAAACCTTAATTACTTGCGTATCGTTAGACTGATGACACTTACGCTAATGAACTTCAGTGGCCTAATTATATTATTTGTTGTTCCCCTCTCTCTGACTCGTATTAAAAGGAAACTCGGTATTCCACTTAAATAAACTATATTTTAGCTATTCACACACAAACGGCCGCCATAATGTATGTAATCAATCATAGAGTCCACAGACTAGTGTTGCCACTCTCGGGAACCATACAGGCTCGTGATTGTATGTAGGTACAGCTCGCTTTAATTATTCCCTACTAACAGTCTTATTTTTCACTGTTGTCTTCTGTAATTTTTTTTTTTTTTTTTTTTTATCTACTACAAGCTAGCCCTTGATTGCGATCTCACCTGATGGTAAGTGATGATGCAGTCTAAGATGGTAGCGGGCTAACCTGTTAGGGGCATGGCAGTTATATTAAACCCATACCCCTTCGGTTTCTACACGGCATCGTACCGGAACGCTAAATCGCTTGGCGGCACGTCTTTGCCGGTAGGGTGGTAACTAGCCACGGCCGAAGCCTCCCACCAGGCCAGACCAGGGAAAATTCAGAAATTATAAATTCCCAAATTGACCCTGCCGGGGATCGAACCCAGGACCTCCGCACGTTAAGGCAACAGCGCTACATACTGCGCCACGGAGGTCGTCGAAAATAAGCGAGCACATATGAGCACATATGATAGCAGGGCATTTTTTGAGGTAATATTGCTGTGAACACCATGTACCTCTATTTATAGGTCAGTAATTTTGCTTCTTCATTTCACCTTATTGCCGGTCAACAACTAAGCACGAGTGACCTAAGAATGAGAACAGTGGCCAAGTGCCACATAAGTTAGTAAACTTCAGTGGCCTAATTATATATTCTTTTTTGTTCCCCTCTCACTGTTGAGGGTCGTGTCCACTGTCCATTAAGCGATTACATATGATAGCAGGGATTTTTTTGAGGTAATAATGCGGTGACCTCCATATACTTTTATTTATAGTTCAGTAATTTTGCTTGCTTCATCATTTCGGCTTATTGCCGGTCAACTACTAAGCACGAGTGTCCTCAGAATGAGAACAGTGCCCAAGTGTACTTATGTTGATGACCTTCAGTGGCCTAATTATATAAAGTATTTGTTGTTCCGATCTCTGACTCGTATATCTCATTGTTGAGAGTCGTGTCCTCTATCTATTAATCCACCACATATGATAGTATGTGTTTTTGAGGTAATAATGCGGTGAGCTCCTGAATATACTTCCATTTATAGTTCAGTAATTTTGCTTTTGTTAATTTGTGTGCCTCGGAGACTACGTTAAGCCATCGGTCCCGGTTATTATCAATAACATCTGATAATCGTCAGAAACCTAAATAGTACTCTTAGTAGTTGAAATAGTACTCGTAGTGGAGTCGTATGCGGAAGGACCTGGAAACCCATCGCATTACTATCCCAAGCTAACCCCAGCCATTATTTGTTTAATTGAAAGGGGCACGACATTTAGCAATGAGGGATACGACGCACACAGAGAGAGAGAGTTTAACTCCATCATTTCGACTCATCACCGGTCAACAGCCAAGCACGACTCTCCCCAGATCATCTCAGTGTGAGATCAATAGAGCGGACTTTCACTTTGCTTAGACTTAAGACATGGTTAAAACGAGACAGATTTTATGTAACTCACATAAGTCCATCTCGTTTTAACTCTAAGTAAAGTCTGAGCTAAGTCAAAGTACGCTCTATAGATCTCAGCATTAGACTGCATCATCGCACTGTCTCTTACCATCAGGTGAGAGAGAGGTTCGCAGTCAAGCGCTAACTTTTAGTGGAATAAAAAAAATTGTGTGTGTCAGATCCGACGCACGACTGGAGTTTACTATTTACGAACGATTATAAAATATATATAGATAGATTAGTAAATGAGGGTAAATGAACGCATTTTTTCGACGAAAGCATGCTTGATAAATTTATTTGTATTAATTATATAATTTATATTCATCAAAATACATTACATAGTCATGGAAACATAAACAAGTGCTACCATGGAAATATAAAGTCAATAACGTAACGGAGAAATTTTGATTTTACTCCCCATACATTTTCATGCCCCGGGCTTGTATATGAAAATCCATTCTGAAGGAGGTGAACTCAAAAAAAAACATGATCCGAAATCATCGGGCTTTTTCTCTTTGTGTTATGTGTAACAGTTATTTTGATATACTGAACAATAAAATAATTGATATGGTACAAAACGAAATGACAAGTCCCACTTGGAGTCGCGTGACGCATGACACAATATAACTAACATACTTTGTGTTTTCTATGAACCACCATGATTAGTCACTTTAATTTGTTAATGGATTGTAAACTTTATTAGGTCACTAGTAAGGTCCTTAATTAATCTATTTCAAGTCGTTAACCTTATGATGACGTTGCATTAATTAGTTAGGATTCATTGACAACATTCCTGCAGGCTTAGCATGCGCACAACGAGATATCTCGCGACGAGAAAGAGAGATGTTGTCGACTCGTTGCCAGCTAATTTTTCGTTCACCCTAATATGCTCAAAATCTGGTATATTACTAGAAAAAATAGTCGGGATGTAAGGGTTCGTAGAGAAAAATACGATTCCTTTTTGTTTTCTTTTGAGGTAACGAGACAAGTGACCATTTGGCTTTCTTTCTTTCTTATGTAACTTAGTAAGAAATAAAGAAAGAAAGAAAAACAGTTTATTCGACAATGGTGTCACAGACAAAACACAGATTACATTATGTAAAAATGTTGTCTGTGGCACCACCCAGAATGGGTGTACAGCTCAGCATTAAGCCCTGCATTAGGCATGTAAGTAAGGGTTCGTAGAGAAAAATACCACAGATAAGAAATATTAGTTTTATCTCTACTTTTGACGTAACGAAACAAGTTACCAATGACCATGTAAGCTTCGGTAGACAAATAGAGATAACGAGTAGACGTAATTTTATTCATTGTGTACATGCTAGCCCTATAGGTATGATTTTCTATAACGAACATAAATATTATAAATGCGAAAGTGTGTCTGTTAGACAAATTCAAACTCATATTTTTTTATACAAATAAAATGATTAAAAGTGCTTTTGAATCGTCGAGTGTATCTACCACTGGTTCGGATTGATATTCCTACCGAGAAGAACCAGCAAGAAACTCGGTGGTTGCTGTTTTGGAAAAATTAAGTAGATACATAAGAAGCATCGCTGGAGCGAGTCAGATCCATGCTCTTTCTCGTATGTAAAATATAGACAGAAAGTTTGACATCCATACTAATATTATAAATGCAAAAGCGTGTCTGTCTGTCTGCAACGCTTACACGGATCACCTGTTTAACCGATTTGGATGAAATTTGGTACAGAGAAAGGCTATATATCTCCGTGGTGACGACCGACCGATTCCCGCAGGACCTCCTCAATTTCCAAGATAAAAAGTAGCCTATTTCTCTCTCCAGGTCCAGGTCCTCAAATATAACCATGCTAACTAAAAAATCACGTCGATCCGTAGCTCTACTGCAGCGTAATTGAATGACAATTATTTCATTGGCTTTGGCTAGTTACCGGCAAAGACGTGCCGCCAAGCGATTTAGCGTTCCGGTACGATGCCGCGTAGAAACCGAATAGGGGTATGGGTTTAATATAACTGCCATGCCTCTAACAGGTTAGCCCGCTACCATCTTAGGCTGCATCATCACTTACCATCAGGTGAGATCGCAGTCAAGGGCTAAATTGTAGTGGATAAAAAAAAACCACGTGGAAAAGGACATAGGATAAACTTTATCCCGATAAATCTAGAGTTACTGCAGGATATTTTTAGTCGATGTTTAGGTACACAATCTCTAAGTTAAAATGCCAGGTTTAAAATTGCTACCCCTTTCAAAGAAGGGAAAAGGAAGAGATAATGCTACATTTAAACCTGTCAATCTTTTACGAAGGCTCACAGTCCAAAATGTCAAAACATTCAGTGGTAATGTAAGGAAGTCCAAAAATTTAGGCAGAGCTGCGTACAAAAACTATAGTCGCCGCAACGGAGCTTCGGATCGACGTGATTTTTTGCATGGGCGTAGTTGAGGACCTGGAGAGTGACATAGGCTACTTTTTATCCCGGAAAATTAAGGAGTTCCCGCGGGAATAAAAAACACTTAAACCACGTGGACGAAGTCGCGGGCATCAGCTAGTTCTTTAATAAATAAAAAAACAAAACATTGACACAGCGAACCCAACCGCTTTACTAAATTAACGCAAGGTGGATATATCGATAAATTATTTTATCGACAGCACACATGCCTAGTCCAATTTTAGCCCGACTGGGAGTCGAAGCCCTTTCAAAGGTCTGTAACCTCGTATAGGGCTTGCCTTTTGCTTTTGTTTATTGAGAACTTGTATGAACTAGCTGACGCCCGCGACTTCGTCCGCGTGGTTTAAGTTTTTATGATTCCCGCGGGAACTCCTTAATTTTCCGGTATAAAAAGTAGCCCATGTCATTTTCCAGGTCCTCAACTATACTCATGCCAAAAACCACGTCGATCCCTTGCTCTGTTACGGCGTGATAGGAGACACCAACAAACAAACACACTTTCGCATTTATAATATTAGTATGATTAGCTATTCATAATGCATTTTTATCTTTAAGCATAGCTGTTGTAGTATACCTAGATTCGCATAATTATTATTAGCATTAGCCCTTTGTATAATAGCACTAAGGCCGGCCATACACGGACCGCTCAAGCAGTCATAGTCAACAGCTTGAAGCTACTAGTGACAAACTGCTGCCAACCGCCTGTGTGTGTACGTAGAATACTGTAGTTTACTATGTCGTGTCCTGCTCGCACGAAACTTGTACCCATAGATTATTGAGTAGGGCCATCCAAAAATTCCTACTGTTTCCTTGTCTATCGTATTAGTTTATATGTACTAAAGTTTGGGAAGGGACGAGATAGTATTTTATTTGTAAGAAAAAAAAGACCCAACATCTGGGGATGACGAAGTTGCGCCATACATCCATGACCGGCAAATGGCAATGCTACCAGTGCGTCATTTACCGGCAAACGGCAAATACACAGCCAAAGGGCTATGCAGTCGCAGCTTGAAGCAGACCATCCTGACTGCATCAAGCTGTCCGTGTATGGCCGGCCTAACGTAAACCTTTGTTACGTGCATGATGTTAGTCATACACGGGTTATACAATTGTTTATTGTCTTACTTTAGCGTTGGTAAGGCGCTGTGAGGAGATCATAACACAGGCGCGCGGGGGTGAAATCGATCAAGCGCATGTCGCAAAAAATGCAAGAAATCATTTGTAAAAAAATAAATATTTACTGTTCAATACAAATTAATCCGACAATGTGTTTGATTTAGAAATATATATTTTTTTATATTATATTTCTAAAGCAAATTATCAGTCTCAATAAGAAGAAAAATTGCTTTAAAAGGTAAACTTTTTTTTTAAATTGTGTTTTGAGATGCGTCAATGGCTAAAACAGCAAAGTTATTATAAATATTTTTACAAGCATTACATACATACATTCAATACATTATATCACCGTTTGATGGATAATAAACCCAAGGGGGTAAAATAGAGCGTTGAAATTAGGTTGAAAATCGAACCTAAAGGCTAGTTTTAAAATAATAGTGTTTTGAGCGAGTGCTAGTAAACCCTCTGTGAGTAAAAACCAAAAACTCGGTTTGTTGTGGGCTCTTCTCAAACCAGGGCGCGTTTGGAACCGTAGGTTTAGTTTTAAGATACTGTGGTTAATGATCACCATCACGTCTTATACGTTGTCAACGTGACGTTCAGAAGGTGTACTGTGTAGGTTTTAATGGATGGGTGGATGGATGGATGTTTTTTACTCAATCACGCGGCACGCCAGAAAGGCTGAACGGATCTGGATCAAATTTAGCACAGAGATAGATTATAGTCTGGAATAACACGGACTACTTTTAATCCCGAAAATTAAAGTTACCACGGGAACCAAAAACATCGATCCACACGAAGTCGCGGGCATCAGCTAGTTTTGAATAAATATACTTTGAGTTTGAGTTTGAAACATTGTAGGTATAGTGCTTATATAGCAACAGTCAGGTGGCCTAGGTCCAGCAGTCATTGACCCTGACATTGGCCGAGGTCGTTGGCTAGCGGTACAAAAACTGATTTTGTTACTTTTTGCGCACCAGCTTATTAACCTGCCTACTGCCTAGTACCTAACATACATGGCCGTTTTCATCAATAAATTATACTTTACAATAACTAAAATTTTTGGAGATCACAAGATTAACAGGTGACAGTTTTCATCTCGCTATCTCGGTACCAAATTTCGTCAAAATCGGTTGAAAAGATGGGCCATGAAAGCGTATACATATATATATATATGTATATATGGAGCCGGGAACTCCTTAATTTCATGAGATAAAAATTGCATATATGTCCTTCCCCGGGATGCAACTTATCTCTGTACCAAATTTTGTCAAAACCGTTGAAAGGAAAGGATAGTATTTGCCTAGATGCCTATTCTATTATTATTTACTAGCTGATGCCCGCGACTTCGTCCGCTACCCGCGTGGATTAAGGTTTTTTGATTCCCGTGGGAACTCTTGAATTCTCCGGGATAAATAAAGGCCTATGTATTTCCCCGGGATGCAACCTATCTCTGTATCAATAAAATGTTAAATAATGGCACGAGTTTTCTTGGGATAATAATGTAGTGGGTTCCCAGTTCCCACATCCTTCCGCATACGACTTGACTAAGAGTATTTAAACTCTTAGGTTCATGTAACGATTAATATCAGATGTTAGTGATAATAACCGTAATAATAATAAAGTTATAATATTAGTATGGATTAAATATGTAAGTATGGATTACTTCAATACATAGCCGGCTCGCAATAGTCTCTTCTGTCGCCTATTAATCACTCTCCTCTCAGAACGAGAAGGGCTTTGATTAATGATTACATATTATACCTGTCGTGGAATCTGTGGAGTAGGTTTAGACTTTAGGCCATAGCCAACCGCGAAATTTGATTGTATATGTACCTAATAACTAGGGTTGTAACGGAACTTCGCCTCCGCCTCCGTAAGTGCGGGACTTTCGCAAGAAATCGTACCCCCGCTTCCGTATCCCGCTCCGCAGTTTTTTTTGTGGAGTTGTAACGGATGTTAATTTACGTTGACTTACAATTCGAGAGGTACAAATCGAAGCAGGGAACGTAAGCAGCAAACAGATCAACCGGCAACCCCCAAATTTTGGGGGCTAGGCTACGATGACTTGATAATTTAGACAAATTCCAAGATAGAGGCACAAAATATGGATATGTTGAAAAATCGGAAGGAGGCCTTTACCCAGTCGTGGGACAGTACAGGCTAGATTACTACGTTTTAAAGTTTGATAGAGTTGCTGATTTGATTGAGTTGTCACCATCCATGTATATAATCATGTTCCTTAAAACATTTATTATTAACTGCTAATAAATATTCTGTATGGAAACTGTGGTGTGTGTCCAATGTTCATTAGGTGCAGCGACATATGAAGGTCACACCACACCAGGCTGTCTGCCAAGCAAAAAACTGATGGCGTCATCACCTTAACAGATCATTAATATCGCTATAGGTACAAACACGACAATAGGACTAGATACCTAGTACATAGTGACATGGTTCGCTGACACCTTGGCAACAGAATGAGATTTACTACTTTGCTATGTACCTACACCCATGCATATTATTATAAAAACATAGATGATGGTGACTTCGTCTGCGTAGGTTTTTTTAATCCACTACAAGTAAGCCCTTGACTTCAATCTCACGCGATATTAAGTGATGATGCAGTCTAAGATGATAGCGGGCTAACCTGTCAGGGGCATGGCAGTTATAAAACTTGAAAATTGAGGAGGTCCTGCGGGAATCAAAAAATCTTATTCCACGCGGACGAAGTCGCCGGCATCAGCTAGTAAATAAAAATAGAATAGACATCTTCTAGGCAAGCGCGATCCAACCTAGACCTCATCATTGCTTTGTGTTCTAAACATGATTGTCGTCAAGCAAGTCGCACATTTTCGCATTTATATTATTTAAAAAAGAAATTTTAATAAGCTGCGAAAAACATAAAATTCTACATTTTTCACCGAAAGCACAAAGATCAAGTTTCATGGATATAACTTGAACCGCCTATTTGGCCTCGCCTATACACCCTCCTTGGGGGTAGGATTTCGAAAATTTGTAGGAGTACAAATGTAGGATGCCCAAGGAATATTCTCTCAAAATTTCAAATTTCTACTTTCAATCATAGGCTGTATGTTGTCTGTCAGTCACTTAGGACAAAGCCTTTTACAGTTATTGATAACTTAGTATGGAAGTATGGATAGTGTAATTTGCAAGTTATAGCTTATATATTTTTCTTGGTGGTTAAAAATATCGTGTAAGGCGATATAGCTATAACCCGCAACAACTCTAGAAGCCCCGCGTTAGCGGTTCAAGTTACGTAACACGGTTAAATATAACCGCGATTCGCTACCACTCCGCCGTTGTGCGAATCAGAAATTATAAATCCCCGAATGACTGCCGGGGATCGAACCCGGGACCTCCTTAGCTATAAGACCACAGCTCTAAACTGCGCCAAGGAGGTCGTCAAGAACTTTGTTATGCCAGTCAGTCAGTCAAGATTCTGCTTTTCCATAAATCTGACGAGCCAAAGGACAGGGGCACTAGCACTACCGACCTTTTCTGGAAGCGTTTCGTCGTATTTTTCGAACCGTCATAGGTTCGGTCCGGGTGATGCTAGAAAGCTGAAATTTTCAGGATAAGATGTCGTTGGCGGACTGACCAAACATACCAAGTATCAATTATCTAGCAATTATGGTTTCTGATTTATTGATACCTGAAATACGTCGATTATAAATTCCTGAATGACAGTGCCAGGGATCGAACCCGGGCCCTCCCACTTATTAGACCACAGCGTTCTACACTGCGCCAGGGAGGTCTTCTTTTTTTCATTATAGGCTTACGCTTAACCACAATCGCATCTGATGGGAAGTGATGATGCGGTCTAAGATGGGACGCGCTTGCCTAGAAGATGCCTATTCACTCTTGATTGTGCCAGGGATCGAACCCGGGCCCTCCTACTTATTAGACCACAGCGTTCTACACTGCGCCAGGGAGGTCTTCTTTTTTTCATTATATGCTTACGCTTGACCACAATCGCACCTGATGGGAAGTGATGATGAGGTCTAAGATGGGACGCGCTTGCCTAGAAGATGCCTATTCACTCTTGATTTAAAGATACCGGGGTTGTAATTGGTGGGTCCAGACCCTAGCCATGCGAATAAGGAACGAAGAAGCAGAGCGCTTCGTGTGTTTGGGTGGAACATTGAACTTTTTGTTTTGTTGTCGTCTAGAACTTTGTCATACCAGTCAGTCAGTCAAGTTTGTGCTTTTCCATAAATAGACTTCTCGAGTCTTGACTTAGTTACAAAGTGTTATTTGTCTGGGGTGAAACACAAAAGTTTAACGCACTCCAAAACGTCAATGTACTCGAGGTTGTAGGATTTCACCCTTGGAAATTGGTGAAAAATTAAAATGCGGCCGGTGCGTACGACTTATTCATATTCATTTTGCATTCCAATTTTATTATGTCAAAAGATACAGTTTGTATTGCAATATTGGAAGTTGGAACCCCGGTGGTTTATTTGGGCACTAAGGGTTTTTGATTCCCGCGGGAACCCTTGAATTTTCCCCGCAATTAGCAATTATTATTATGTACTTCCCTGGGATGGGATACAACCTACCCCTGTACCAAATTTCATCAACATCGGTTGAACAGATGGGCCGTGAAAGCGTAGCAGACAGACAGACATACACACTTTCGCATTTATAATATTATAGTATGGTTAATAATAAAAAAACGGAAGCACGTGTGTCCGAGTTCGTAAACCCGGCGTTCAGTCGCATCGGCGCAAGGACGCGTTATTTCGGGATGCTGCGTCCCACTGCGCGTACGTTACACTTGCTAACTCATCTCATACCTGCTTCCTTCCCTGGTGATGACCCTGAGGCCATACTGCCAACACTTAAAGCCATCCACCACCACCACCACCACTACAGCCTATTAACGTCCCACTGCTGGGCACAGGCCTCCACTCTTATAGGAGAGAGGGAATTAGATCCACCACGCTGCTCCAATGCGGGTTGGCTGGCTTTAACGACTGTTATCATGTTAGTGATAATAACCGGGACCGACGTGACGGCTTAACGTGCTCTCCGAGGCACGGGGGTGAAACACCGCCAACTTCCAACTCCGGGCTGGCACTGAGAATTCCTTAATTGAAAAACCCAATACCTAACAATTTTTGTGCCCGACCGGGAATCGAACCCAGGACTTCGTGATCCGCAGACGACTACGCTAACCGCTAGACCAACGAGGCATTTAAAGCCATATTGTTTCATTATTTTTGACTTGATTGAGTAACAAACATCCATCCATCCATCCATCCATACACCCAAACTCGCATTTATAATATTAGTATAGAAGTATAGATGATCAGTTGATAAAGTCTATAACTTATGGAAGGTTCATTTTTCACGTACATAATCAGTTTCCAATGCTCAGCTCTGCATGTTAATTTAACAGATTTTCTCGTTCGAAAATTGCATGCAGCTTTACCCCTCCGCCCTGTCTAGACGAGTACGCACTCTTTAGCTGCAACAGTTGATTTCACTCGGATAAACCCTGCACTTTTTGTGCAGTTTTGAGTTTTTGGCTATTTTGAGTTTAGTTTGTTTTTGGACATCGCACGGTGCGGACGTGCGGCTATTGTATGTGAGAAAAGTTTTTAGTTTACATTATTTTTGTAATAGTTGTATCTATCTAACAATAAAAAGAAAATGTTCCTTTTCTAAGATTTTTTTTAAGGAAAACCACAGCTATATCGTTTTAGTAGTTTTTTAAAAGAATATTCCAAAAATGCTTATAAAGATTTAAAACAATACCTGCGAGTATTATGAATAATTTACCTAATAAATAAGGTAGACGTGTAACTGACCTAATAAATCGAGTGTGTGGTTCGATTTATAGGTCAGAACGGCCGATATTGATTTTACTTTAAAATTTAAAACAAAGAACTCCATGGCTATGTTTAGTTTCTAACAAAAGCGAATCTATGGTATCCATATTTATATTAAAAAGGCGAAGTGTGTCTGTCTGCTTACTACACGCACTTTCACGGGCCATCTGATCAAGAGATCAAAGGATTTTGATTTTTTTTAAAGAGATTAAATTTCCATTTTTAAATGCTTCATTCCGGGAAACATAGGCTACTTTTATCCCGGAAAATTAAACAGCTCCGGCGGGAATCAAGAAACCTTAATCCACACGGACGATGTCGCGAGCATCATCGTGTTTTAGTATGCACATCCATTTCATTTATTTACTATCAAATAGATTTCAGAGTTCAAAGTTTATATCATATATTATATTGCACTCCCTTTCCCCCTCACCCTGTCTAGACAGGCAGGTAGTCTGTAAAGCAACAGATGATTTCAAAATGCACTTTCCAAATTCAAAATCTTCAGTTTGGTGTTAGACGTCGCGCGGTTAGGACGACCGCGCAGTGTTTCGCGTTTCATATTCGTCGTTTTATAAAATAAAATTAACATCGAAATCTTTTCATTTACTTACTTATATATATATTTCTCTATATTTTTTAAGGTGTATTAACAAAATATAGAGAAATATGTATATAAGTAAGTAAGTAAAAGTTTCCTTTCATTTATTAAAAGGATTTTTTATTTTATTAGTTATATTATTATTTTTTTCTATATTTTACTTACTTGTTTTGACTAAATAAAACTTAAAAACTTTCCTAGCTTGTTAATAATAATTAATTAAGTAATAGTTAATAACTATATACTGGAGTACATAGTACTATGTACTCCAGTCGCCATACATTATACTGTTTCCTATTTGACATTTACTAGCTTTTTATGTATATCTATATCATAAACTAGGTGATGCCTGCGACTTCGTCGGCATCGATTTAGGTTTCACAAATATCTCGGTTAAACTCGTTTATTTTCCGGGATAAAAATATCCTTTGTACGACTCCGGCATATCAGTGAATATCGGTTAGCGGTAAAAAGTAACAGACGTTTAGACAGACAAAATTTCGTATTTATAAGACGAGTATGGCACAGCCTATGGCATACCTTTGGCACAGCTTATAATTTGATACTTTCGATAATTTTTAATCGATATTTAAGTAATAAATTATTGTCAAATCTGTAATCGATACGACGGGCTATGAAGTTCGGACGTCACTCAACACATCTGTCATATTTACATAATAGGTGTGTAAAAGTGTAATATATTCGGCGTGGTTATTGAACCCAAGTGCAATGCCACTGTTTGGGTTCAACTATGAATGAACCTATTGCAGATATATAATGAAATTGCCGGCTTGTAACAAAGGAATATAAAACTTTTAGAGTTGGCGTAAAAATTTAAATGAATAATAAACTTACAGAAGCGTTCCTTTGGGAAATTAATATTTACTTAATACATAATACATACAACAAAATATACAAGAATTAGATACGACTATCGTTCAATGGGTGGCATTTTGAATTTAAAATTCTAATCAAATCTAAGAACTTAAATATGTATATTCAGAAGAGTTTTAAAATCCTTTGAAGTTCTCTTGTAGTTTTAAAAAAATGGACGAAACTTTAGATTGTTTTAGACCGCGCAGTTTTTAAAAACATATGATTAATGTTTTTATTTTGTATGGGAATTAAAATAAGTCTTCACATTTACTTATATTATGTATAATCAGCTTTCCGAACCGGTGGTAGAGTCTTGAGTCTTGCCATATCATAAGTGACACAAGTTTTCATACGTTAAATAAATAAAATCTTTCATTATTATCTTTAATAAAATAATATAATAATTAATAATAATAATTGTTTTTTTATAACCTGAAATTACTAACACTTCCCTTTTTACTTTTTACTTTTATCTTTCTTAAATACTTTTTACAGGTCCATTTTTTTTGAAAAAATAAATAAATTTTGAACTTCTTACTTACTTAAGTTAGTTAATTTTTTTGATAATTAAGTAAGTAAGTATTATTATTTATTTTGAATAACTTCAATAAACATAAAGTAGTAGTTTTTATTTTTATATTTTTGTAATGATTTGTTTGTATATGAGTTAAATTAGACCTAAAGTCAAACATTACCTGATAAAAAAACATAATATGACATTATGATATACGAGTATCTGTTGCGAATCTGTGATATTAATTATGGTGGTGACATTTTGTTTTTGTGAATATTATGATCAATCACTGATCATCCGTCAAACATGTTCTGTTTATTTGGATGGAGTAAGTATATCTGTTATTTACTTACTTATATGTAAGTTATGACTGCCTCGTTGGTCTAGTGGTTGGCATGTTCGACTGCGGCCGACGAGGTCCCGGGTTCGAGTCCCGGGTCGGGCTATAATTAAGTATTGGGTTTTTCTGACTAGAAATTCTCAGTACTAGCCCGGAGTTAGGAAGTTAGGCGGTGTTGCACCCCCGTGCCTCGGAGAGCACGTAAAGCCGTCGGTCCCGGTTATTATCACTAACTTGATAATAGTGGTTAAAGCCCGCCAAACCACATAGGACCAGCGTAGTGGGTCTACACTCTTATTCTCTCTCTCCTATGAGAGTGGAGGGCACAGCCAGCAGTGGGACGTTAATGGGTTGTAGTGGTGGTGGATGTAAGTTAGCTCTTAATTCTAAAGCATTCTTTTGCCTAAGCTGGTTGCCTCGTCAGCGCAGTTTAACCTCACACCTAACAGTGATCCCATATTAGTGGAAAATGTCACCTCTATAAAATATCTTGGCATAGTGCTTGACTGCAACTTAACTTTTAAAAATTACATTGAACACCTTTCAAACAGAGTACGTAAGCTTATTTATGTTTTCAAACAACTTCGACACTCAGCCGATCCTGAAATTTTAAAAATGGTCTATCAAGCACTATGTCAATCTATTATTGGCTATTGCATATCAGTCTGGGGAGGTGCAGCTAAAACACATCTTATTCAAATCGAACGTGCACAAAGAGCTGTATTGAAGGTGTGCTGCTTTAAACCCCGTTTGTATCCTACAAATATGCTTTACGAGTATTGTCAGGTATTAACTGTACGCCAATTATTTATTCTGGCTACTGCTCTCAAGCAACATTCCCTGACGTACTTCACCCGTGATTGCCCCCGTCGTAGACCTCAGCTTGCTTGCTATAGTAAACTAAAGACAGCTTTTAGTCGTAGGTTTTTTGTCTTCCTTGGACCTCACCTTTATAATAAGTTGCATAGAATTATTTCTCTGCATTCCTTAAATCACCATAATTACAAAGACGCACTTAGGAATTGGCTTCTTAAGCAAACATACTCGACTACTGAAGGACTTTTGGAGATTCTAGTTTAATCCCTTCTTACCTAAATTATCACACACATACACACAAACACAATACTCATTCACACACAACACCCACTCACTCACAACACATACACTCACTTTCACACACAACACACAACACCCATAAGTACTCATGCAAACTCAAGCCTACACGCACATGCATTGTTGTATTCTTCTTGTGTCTCGAGTTGGAAGCCCTGTTTTCCGAGACACAGTTTTAACTAGTTCGGAGAACAGGTGCACAATAATATTTAAAATGTATATCAACTATATTAGTTTTATCCTAGGTGTAAGGCTATAAATGTTATTTAGTTGTCCCACACTATATTTATGAAATAAACTTATCTTAAATGGGTCCCAGGCTTCAATCCCGATCACTTGCTAATAAAGGCTTTGTCAGACAGGACGCGTACTTAGCGCGCGTCAGAGCGTTAACTTGACGCCGCGCTATGACGCTAAGATGTGTTGTACTACCATCGTAGAATACCGTCAAACAGAGCGCCGGTGCTAGCAGTACGCAACGCTCTGTCGCGGCGTTAGGACGCTTTAACGTCGGGTGTTGTATTTTTTTACAAATTTTATTTTAGCGTCGGAGTGAATAGGCGTAAAATAATAATAAAATACTGCATAATGACCGAAAATTTGATAGAATTGGTTAGAAAATATCCATGCTTATATAATACGAAGGATAGTTCATATAAAGATATATCAATGAAGGCAAAATTGTGCCAAATTGTGAAAAAGGCAAATTGTGAAGGCAAATTTTTTACATACGAAAGTATGTAAAAAAACGATCTTCAAGCTCACGACACAAACGAGGATACTCTCCTAAATCCTTTCTCTTTTGATTGATGTCGTGCACCCATACTCTTTTTCTCTGTGACCGTGATAAAGCATATAAAAGTAATAATTCTTCCACATCTGAATCACTCGACATCTCCATAACGAACAAACTCTTCACACTGCTATCGATTTGCACTACGCTTTGGCGAATGGCGAAATGGCGGCGCGGTGTCTAACGCGCGCTAAAGCATTCTGTTTGACGAAGCCTCGCGCGACGTTAAAACGGGACGCTATAACGCTACTACGCAGCGCTAAAATACGCGTCCTGTCTGACAAAGCCTTTAGAAGAAAATTTTCGGGTTTTATGTGCGTTTTAAGCAATTCACCTGGAACAGCTTTAAACCTAACACCAAGATACTGGAACTAGTCCACAAAAACAGAGACCTCACGTCCACCATCATGCGGAGGAAACTGGCTTTCTTTGAACATCTACAAAGAGGAGCCCAATTCTCATTTCCAAGACTCGTTTTAGAAGGAAGGATTGCAGGCAAGAGAGCTCCAGGTCGCCAAAGGCGCAATTGGTTGGGCGATATAAGGGGGTGATAAAGATAAGTTTTTCGGATGATGGCCGCTAAACTTCGTTTCGATGAAGGCAAGCGATGATGATAATGATAAGCAATTCAATATCACTTCGATATCATGAGGAAACCTGCTCTCATAATTGTTCTGAAATGTCTGTCAGAGCTGTGTAAAGACCGACAGTGCGCTGTTGTTCAGCGCACTAAGGCCTTAACCTATCACATACGAAAAATTTGTAACTAGGTTAATTAAAATTTCATGATGTTAGCCAAAACCCTGAATAGTTAGTCTAGTTTTCAATTGTGTAAAAAGATTATATTACCTAGATGCAGGGAACCTTTCTCGTCTGTACGTTGACCTTGGTTCGGTCTAGACTAGATTTAGTTCCTGTGGGCCAGACGGTGTATACTTTCTGCGTGTAATATGCAGTGGATTTTCGAAAATCTTTGTCAAAATACCTTTTACTCCATCACGATTTACCAGTCTATATCAGTCTATACGTTCTTGGATTTTCCGGGATAATACCCCTAGATCACTTTCCAGGTCTATAATTATATCCATGCAAAAAATTACTTCCAACTCGTTGTTCCGTTGCGGCGTGATTGTTGGACAAACAAACAATCCTTTTGAACTTTACCTAAATTTAATTTGAAGCGGCCAGGCTCCCTGGGTACATAGATATGGAATAATATTCTACCTCCTTTTTATTTTAACAGTGTAAAAAGATTAGCTTACATGAAGTAGGTACGTAGTATGTACCTAAATGCAGGGAACCTTTGTCGTCTGTACGTTGACCTAGGTTCGGTCTAGACTAGATTTAGTTCCTGTGGGCCAGACGGTGTATACTTTCCGAGTGTAATATGCAGGTGGGGGTGGTTTTCGAAATCTATAAAACCTCTACCGTCGAACCTATTCCTAGGTTTCCTGATAAATAAATTCTCTTTAAATTAAAGTTAAAAGCAATTAAGTAAATATCAATAGGGATGATACCTATGTCAAAAATAAATTATTTCTTACTGATTATTAAAAAGTCGGTCTTCCAAAAGACCTAAAATTCACATGCTCGGTTAGTTTTAAGTTTGATAACTATTAGATTAAAGAAAATGTTGTTGTTGAAATTTGATGACGTCACAACTATGTATTTTATACAAACTTTAGACTAGAAGCGCGTTTTTAATTTCGATAAAGAGTTGCTGATTTGATTGAGTTGTCATCATCCCCATTGTTAGTGTAGGAAAACGTCGTGAGGAAACCTGCACGCCCGAGAGTTCTTCATAAACACTTCTTCATTCTCAAAGGTTTGCGAAGTCTGCCAATCCGCACTTGATAAATGATTTATTTATTTCACGTAGGACCAACTTGTGTTGACAAGAAAAATATAGAGAGATACCGTACCTCTAGGTGCTACATCTTGGTAGGTATCATCACCTCTGTCATTTGTGTGAGCATCGACCCACTGTATGAACATGTACAGCGCTGTGATAAAACTGTATAACTCCTCTATTTAGAGTGCGTGAATCAAAACGTAATAAGTAGGTATGTTGTGCGAATATCACGGAGATACCAGATTAGTCACGTGATGGCAACGCAACACACTTTCACATTCGCACTATTAGCTACAATGTTGACGACCTGCCTGGCCCAGTGGTGAGCGCTGTTGTCTTACAAGTCCCGGGTTCGATAGGTCAATTTGAAAATTTATGATTACCGAATTTTCTCTGGTCTCGTCTGGTGGGAGGCTTACTGTGGTAAGTCGCCAAGCGATTCAGCGTTCCGGTACGATGACAATTTTAAATCCACGTCAAAGTCGTGAGCATCATCATCATCATCACTACAGCCCATTAACGTCCCACTGCTGGACAGTGTCCTATCTCATAGGAGAGAGGGAATTAGAGCTTACACCCACCACGCTGCTCCAATGCGTTTTGCCGAGACCGTGGGCATCGCCTAGTCTAAAAATACCAATACTAATATTACTCGTATAAAAGTATGAAATTATGAAAATTTGGATGGATGGATGTTTGTTACTCAATCACGCCAGAACGGCTGAACGGATCTGGATGTTTTGCACAAATATAGATTAAAGTCTGGAATAAAACACGGCTACTTTTTATCCCGGACAATTAAAGAGTTCCAGCGAGAACCGAAAAACCTCAATCCACGCAGACGAAGTTGCGGGATACATCTAGTAATCTTTTTTGAAATTGTTAAGAAATGATTTTAATTTATGCTTTTCTTTCTTTCCAGGTGAGTGCGATGGTCTCCTGGAGACGGATGAAAATCCGAAGAAGGATATCGATGAGGCAAGTGTAAAAAAGTTAATATTTAAGTAGAGCTAGACGTGGCAGGCCAGGCTTTTTTACCCACGACGGAACGGAGACGGGATATATTATGTGTTTGCCCTAAGATATTGTACCTTTTTATGTTTGTGCACTTTTTTGTTACCATTTTCCTGGAAAACTACTGGAGCGATTATTTTGCGGTTTTTGCATTAGATATGCATAACTTCTGACGTTTTTAGATATTTGTTTAGGCCATATTCCACCACGCTGGGCCGACAGAGTAGCGGTTTTTGGTTTTAGATATGCACACTTCTGAGAAGGTCTAATGAATGTTTATAGCCACAAAGGAGCACTGCAAGTTCGTCGTGGGTTTATTATTTTTTTTTATTTTTTACTTGTTTATTTTTTTTCTTTATTTTTATTTATTATCTAATAAATATTACTAGCCGCCTTGATACCTATGTAGTTTCAAGATAACTATATTTCTTACCTATGTCTATGTTTTTCTAAGTTGTTGCCTACGTGACAGTGAGATATATTTTAAACACGATTTGACGACGTCCCTGGCGCAGTGTTGAGCGCTGCTGCCTGGGTTCGATCCCGGGCAGGGTCAGTTTGGGAATTTAAAGAATTTTCTCTGGTCTGGCCTGGTGGGAGGCTTCGGCCGTGGCTATGTTTACCACCCTACCAGCAAAGACGTGCCGCCAAGCGATTTAGCGTTCGCGTGCGATGCCTTGTAGAAACCGATTAGGGGTATGGGTTTAATATATTGCCATGTCCCTAACAGGTTGGCCCGCTACCATCTTAGACTGCATCATCACTTACCATCAGGTGAGATCGTAGTCGCAGTAGATCGTAGTGCATTAAGAAATCATGGACTAGTGTAAAAAAAATTGTTCTTCTCATCCATCATCGTCTCGCACATTCCTGCAGTTTATACATTGCAAATTTGATGAGCGTTCGATCTCTAAGTGACTATCGGGGAAAAAAGCTTATTTCCCTGGGAGAATTTTACCGGTAACTGGTAACTTAAAACAATTTACCAGGACTATAGTAACATGAAGAGGATTCGCACAGTTCGCTCGGTGACGAGCAAATAAAATGGCGTCTTGTCAATACCGTAATACTTTCACTAGCACTCGTCCGGCCCAGATTTATGTGAAACACCACCGCTCAGGTTTTATGCAACCCTGGTAAACGGCCTGTTACTTTATTTATTTGCAATTTGCACGCGACTTTCACTGCCTTTTCTGGTTGACAGGCGCTACTTACCGTGTAGGAAGTTGTAGGGCCCGGTTTCGATTCCCGGTTGGGTTAATAAAGAAGTTCATATGTTGATTCTAAACTAGTAGTAGTAGTTGGTTCTAATACCTACTCGTATTGGGTACAGTCGCGGTCTGAAAATGTTTACCAGTTCTTTATATCATGCATAAACTATACATATACATACTAATAACATAAACATATAGGTCCTAAACGCCGTATCAACTTTCAACTTAATTATTACGTTACAAAGTTGTCAAAATTTTCAAGCATCCGTTTTAACAAAAAGAGTATTAAGTGACCTTTTTATATTAAAACTCATTTTCCTATCTAAGTTTGCCACATTAGCATCGTAGCATCTGTTAGAGTGTCATTTATTAAAAATATGTTTTCTACTTTCTCCATGACATGACAGCTTTCGAATTCCTATTATATATTATCCTATTCCTATCTATAATTCCTTCTAGTAGACCTTCTGAAGTTCTGACACAGATGTATCAGAAGGTCTACTATTATGTGTGTGGCATGCAATTATGAAATATGAACCTTAAGGTGGTAAACATTTACAGACCGCGACTGTACTTAATTGTTGGTAATAATAAATTCACCATGATTTTCAGTTTTCTCGCAATTTATCTCTCTTAGTGACGCTGTTGTATCACTACTTTAAAGTCCGTCAACAACCATCGACAAAAAAAATTAAATACTCCATAGACGCATATCGTGTTTAGGGTTCCGTACCAAAATGGTAAAATGGAACCCTTATGGTGCGACTTTCTCCGTCTGTCTGTCCGTCTGTCCGTCTGTCCTTCTGTCCGTCCGTCACACTCGATTATTTCAGTAACTACCGAAGCTATCGATATGAAATTTGGAACAGTTGTGTATATGAGTGGCCCAAAGACACTGGAATTAAAAAAAATTGGAAATTATTTTTGTTCTTATTTAAAAAGGGGGGAAAATCGGAGGGTTGAAATTTAAAAGTGAGATAACTGTACTGTGTGGGGTATCATATGAAAGGGTTTACTTTGTACATTCTAAAACAGATTTTTAATTATTTTTAGTCATGATAGTTTTTGATTTATCGCGGAAAAAGTTTAAAAAAATACCGTTCCCCCCCCTTATCTCCGGAGTTTACCAATCGAAAAATCTGAAATAATTATGGTCAATAGGAATTTATGTATATTTTACAGGACAACTATAGCCAATGCTCTAACTAGCCTAGTTTTTTTGATATTAACAGTAAACCTCTACAAACAAAGTTAGTTTTGCGGTTCATTAACAAAGGTAATTATTACCGTTTTACATCTTTGGTCGTTACAGTTTTAGTCGTGTTACATCTACAGTATTACGAACGAATCTTAAAAGTACCTAGCTATAACTACCTTTTACAATTTTTATTTTAAAATTGTAAATTGTAAAATAAAAATTGTTTCATGTACATAGTGATGTGACACAATAGGTTATTGTAACTAATTTGTTTTCAATTTACGATCTTCTTGAGTACGGAACCCTCGGTGCGCGAGTCCGACTCGCACTTGGCCGGCTTTTCCAATAGTGAAGCGACGTGCGCTTTTATCCGATATTTCGTAACTCGTATACTCATCTAGTAATTACAAGTACGACGTTCCTTTTCAAAATAGTCACGGAGCTTCAACACTAGGTTTCCTTTTTAATGTCTCTTAACTTAAGCACCATACTCCTTTGGCGATGGATGGTTTCTATGACCTAACGGATTCATGTACATTTAGTGTACTGTTGTATATAATTGATTTATTTGAATACATACTTTAATGTAGTCATTTGAACACTTGGGTATGTTTATAAAACAATAAGAAAATGTTGAGCAAAGGTAAATAATATCAATGTGTCAAATCTATTAAAATTTCTGCAAAAAGTAAAATAAATGATTGGACAGAGATTAGCGTATATTAAAAATTAAAACTAAATCTTAACAGGCATAAAAATTAGTTCCAATTTTGGCCACCGGGTCAGATGGGTTTGACGGACTATTGTTCTAAATTCTAATAGTTAGTTCATACTCGAATATATGTACTTATTGGTAACAATAAATTAACAATGATTTAAAATCATTCAAACGGTTCAAAACGAGTCGAGAAAATCATTGATTTTACAATGTCCAGTTTTCTTGCAATTTATCCCTCTTGGTTGCGTTGTTGCTAAGTCGTTGACAGCGCTGATTCACCACTGTACCAAAAGTTTTAGTTATCATTATCAATGTAAGGAAGTGGTAAAGAAATAGTCACCGGTAGTGGTAACGTTATCATAGCGGTTATTAAATTTGAATAATTTTCATGAATCACGCGGTAAAATCCCAAAGTGCTTAATGCCGAAGTCACTATCATTTTCCTGCAACGACCCCAATTTACATAGACGGGCCCTGTCAAACAAAGAATGTGAACTTATTTTACTAACGCCATCTAGTCTGAAAAACGCTATGGCGGTGACAAGGACAGGCTTATAAAGGTGAGGGGCACACCCTACAAGTCGGACGCCCAACTTTTTTCTATGAAAGGGCCCATCTAGTACCTGCATATATAATAATTATATCGATGTTTTCGTTATAAAAACTGATAAAAATATTAGAAAAAGGTTTTCTACTTTCCCTGACTACGGTTTTTGTTTTATATGTAACTTGACGAGTTCTGAACATTAAATTCATACTCATCTGTAATATTACGTGTGTTTGTCTGTCTGCTACGCTTTCACGGCCCATATTCTGATCAACCGATTTTCTTTCATAACTCTCTCTCTCTCTTTCTCCTCATTATTGAGGGTCGTGACTCGTGACCCATTTCCATTAATCACATAATGGTAGGAGTTTTCTTTGGATAATAATGCGGTTATCAGATGATAGTGATAATAACCGGGACCGACGACTTGCTCTCCGAGGCACGGAGGAAACGAAAAGACCAAATTTCGTTTTTCGAAAAAGAAAAAAATGTTTGAGCCATTATGCCTAGAGATAATAAGGTGCCCTAAGTTTTAGGAAGACAAATCCAATTAGTATGTCTGTAAATAAATACGGAAACGTCCTAAGTCGTAGCAATTCGTACCAAGAAGTACAAGGACCGTATGAACGTTAGGAGGTTGACGTCATCTAGCTAATGGAATGAAGAAGCTTTTATTTTTATTACTACTGCACAGTGAACTCATGTCACAAATAACATAATATTATTTACTCTGTGGCATAGTAAAAGTTATGAAGGAACTTAGAAAGGCGCTGTTTCTGCGAAATTGTTATCACACCAAAAACATTCCATGTAAAGTCGGTTGTCAAGGTTCACAAGTTCAAATCGTAATGCTTTCACTATTAAAAAGTTATGAGATCTCTAGTAGAGCCAAGCCCCTAGTTGAGCTCCGATTTGTGCTGCGAATCATAGACCATGGGCCAGTCCCAAGTGTATAGCTTTATTAAGTACTCTCGACTGTATCACATTTATAACAATAAATAACAAATAACTCTACATTGCCTTGTCTCCACAAACCACATTTTTGTAAAAAGGCCGTTGGCCGTTTACAACAAGGAAGATTCAAACTAGTGAAAATCCTCTATCTATTTGTATTATTAATTTGAGGTCATGACTCCATGATTCATGCCCCTCCAGGTTCCAACGCGGACTTTGAAATTGAAATTCGAAAACAAAAATTATGATAAATGTGTCATGACATATTGTGATTTGTCTTGTAGATGTGATTTCTCTCATGACGGTAAACCCAAGATCCCCATTAAGGTGCATGACAAGGGTCTGCCCGCGAAATTCAAATTTAATTTGGTTTTTCACAATTTGTAAACTAATACGACAAAGTAGGCTTATGGCATTCAAATTGCGAGCCTAGGAATATCATCTTCACAGGTTTTAAATATAAAAATCTTTACTTGAAAGTGCCCAGTTTAAGAAATTAGTCAAAATAATGACTAATTTGTGAGTAACTCACGTCAAACTCATTATTTTGACTAATTTTTTAAACTGGACACTTTCAAGTAAAGATTTTTATATAAACCTGTGAAGATGATATTCCTAGGCTCGCAATTTGAATGCCATAAGCCTACTTTGTCGTATTAGTTTACAAATTGTAAAAAACCAAATTAAATTTGAATTTCGCGGGCAGACCCTTGTCATCCACCTTAAAGAAAGGATTTCATAAATTTAATTGATATAATGGTAGGTGGTACCAAATAAAAATGATATTTCTAATTCTATGGATAGGTAAAGAGTACATATACCTACCTACCTATTACTTCAATGTAAATTGCACCCAAGCGAAGCTGGGCCCAGATACCTAGGTAGTTTCTTTATATTTTATTTGTATCGTATTAATCTTGCTTTCAAACTTCAATATCGGATTAGGAATAGCGAAATTAGTGCCAAGGCAGCGGTTGCGTCAAGCAGATCATAGACAAACCTGTCTAGACCACACGTCGCCAAGCCACTACATGGATTTATTTATTACTCTATTATTAGACGCACGTCCGCTGTAATACGCTGCAGCGCTGAATTGTCGATCAAGTTAATGCTAATGAGTGACTCTATAAGCTATTTAAGCGCTTGCGATCCGACTCTAGGGAAATATGCTGAAGGAAATGCTAAGTCGCTTTAAAATACGTTCTATTTTCAGCATAGCGACGGCGTATCTATGTCAGAAGGGCGAGGGGGGCTCGTGACGTAAAAGTGCATTCGAATTTAAGCTTAATACCAAAACGTATAATATACATGTATTTAATCAAATAAATGCAAACCTTATGCTCGACTTAATAGAGTTTAAAATTAAATTTAGTTTATAAAACAGTAGTTTACCTTGAGTATCTCAATAACGAATGGTAATAACTGCAGGAAACTGCGTTCTATTTTAAAATTTATGACTTATGTATTAAAGTTTTCAATCGAATGCGCGGATTATTGCGTTGTATTGGCACGATTATGATTTCCATACAAAGGCAGTTCCGAATTCTCTTCTCTATGGACACAGTGTTTGAGCACGGTGTTTTTTAATAAAGTTTCATCGACAAAGAAGCGTATTTGTGTTGCGTAGTTGGAAAACAAAATGGGAGTTGTCAAGCATTCAGTGTTGCATTGAACTTGAACTTTATTGTTAGTGTAATAGAGTCGGTTGTTGTATCGTTTCGGTCTATGAAGGGCGTTTTTCAATTAACCTTCTGGTCGGTTATGTTGTCCTAGTACTTTTGCGCGATTATTGAGTAACATTTGTTGACTTGCTAGTTAGTTGCTACCGAACAAAGTAAGCTTCGAAGGCAATCAAAAAAATTGTGATCCATCTTATCTTAGTTTAATTTAGGTATAACTCGAGTGCGACTTGAATGCACAGCTTATAGTACATATGTATGGTGAGGGTGACACACACATAAGCTCTGCATTCAATTCGCGCGCGTACTATAGGTATACTGCAAGTGCAGGGTCAGTTAGTATAATTTTAAGTATTATCTTAAAAAAGTACATATATCTAATTATCTACATATAGCTGGTATACAACACCAATCCACAGTGTAATCAACCACAGAATTTAAGCAGCATTTTGAGTTAATTTGGTGAAAATTTTTTTTTAATGAAAAAACTGTTTGTTATGTTGCAGTTTGCTTCAGAAAGTACTAATTTTAAGTTAAAAAACATCTACCCCAATTATTTTTTTTCCATTACCGGGATTGAAAAAATACTTTCCGGTATTAATACCGGTATTCGAAAGCCCTAGTATACAGGTATATAAAAATTCTTTCCAAAAAACCGACTTCCAAAGCCACTGTAAATTAAAAAATAATTTTGATTTCTACACACTTTGTTGAAGTCGGGCGAGCCTGACACGTCAACTTTGCCCATCTTTGTATACTCGCCCGACTTCAATATAGTGTGTAGAAATCAAAATTATTTTTTACTTTCTTCCTCTAACCACTGAAAAGAAAATTTTTCCAATCGGGTCAGAAACCACGGAGATATGCACCGACATTAACATTTTTGACAAAAAAAAAAGATACGCGCCGGATTGAGAACCTCCTCCTTTTTTGGAAGTCGGTTAAAAATCGAAATACCACTCACTGACTGGCTGACTAATCACGATATTTTTTTTATTTTTTTTATTTATTTATTTAACAGTTTTGAGAAAAATCACCCCTAAGGGGTTGAAATGGAGGTTGGAAATTTGTTTGAAAATCCTTTGTTTTTCAAGTTAGAGACATGAAAATTGGCATTTCGGTTATAATTTTTAAATAATAGAAACCTACATAAGCTATATAAAGCCTCTATAGATAGACTTTTTGCAGTGGGAAAATTTCATAATCTCATAGAAAATCAAATATTGTACGCGGGCGAAGTCGTGGGCGATCTCTAGTAATATAATATAACCTAAATATACATACTAAAGACAAAAAAAAACTATGAATTTATATTTTGTAGAGAAAAGGATGAAAATATGAACTTATAATGAGGTGAAAAGTGAATGCCTTTCTACTCAAGTTATTGAACTCCTGGTAGGCGTAATTGTGAAACTCCCGGATTTCCAAAAATATTTAACAACGAACAGTCGATTCTATGTTGTTTTGTCGTAAATCTGGATACCTTTATCATAATAACATTTGAAATACAATAAAATAAACATTTGTTATTGCTATTGCGATAAAAAAAAGGGTATATTTACCAAATCAAACCCTATTAAACCGAAAGGTGGCGGTCATACAAGTATACCACTAACAAAAGCATTCCCAAGGAGGGTTGACGTCAGGCAGGCGGCCGGTCGTAAAATTTTTATGCCAAAACACATCACAACATGACAATTAAAAAAGGAAAGTATGACAAGGTTAGGGCGTACCCCCCAGGCGACGCGCAGGGGCAGCACCCGGCGCCTGTGAGAAATGGACAAGGGTTGTTGCATCAGGGACGGGTGCAACGTAAGAAGCAAGTCCAAGAGGTACGAATGAGAATGATAAGTTGGAATGTAGGAACGATGACTGGAAGAGGAAGAGAGTTAGCAGATGTTTTAGAAAGGAGACGAATAAATGTTGCCTGTTTGCAAGAAACGAGGTGGAAGGGTACGAAAGCAAGAGAGATTGGGGCAGGATATAAATTTTTCTACAGTGGGAGTGATGGTAGGAAGAATGGTGTAGGAATTGTATTAGATAATGAGCTGAAAAAATGTGTGACGGATGTAAGAAGAGTGAATGACCGGATTATAGTTGTTAAGTTAATTCTACAAAACTTAGTTGTGAATGTAATGAGTGTGTATGCGCCGCAGGTAGGATGTGATGATGCCACGAAAGAGAAGTTTTGGGAGGATTTTGATACGGTTGTGATGGGTCTCCCACAACACGAAAACATTTATATAGGAGGGGACTTTAACTGTCATGTCGGAAGAATGAATGGAAGTTTTGAGAGAGTGCATGGTGGTTGGGGCTTTGGGACCCGTAATAGAGAGGGGGACACACTTCTGCAAGTGGCATCCTCCTTTGACATGGCCATAGTTAATACATTTTTCGAAAAACAGGATGAACACCTAATAACGTACAAAAGCGGCCTCCACAGAACCCAAATAGATTATTTTCTAATTAGAAGAAACAACATCAACACAGTTAAAGACTGTAAAGTTATACCAGGGGAACCATTAGCACCGCAACATAGATTATTACTAATGGAAATAAAAATAAAGGTCCAGGCTGTAAAATCTAAGCCCAAAGCCCTGCCTAAAATAAAATGGTATATGTTAGAGAAAGAGGAACGTGCGAAAGAGTTTCGAATGCAAGTTGTGGATAAAATGATTGAGATGAATGGTGATTTTAAAAAGATGTCGGTAAATGAATGCTGGAATGAAATGGCTGCATGTATGAGAAGTGTAGCGAAGGATGTATTTGGAGTAACAAAGAATAAAAGAATGATAGATAAAGACACGTGGTGGTGGAGTGAGGATGTACAAAAAGTTCTGAAAGAAAAGAAGGATGCTTTTAAAGATTGGAAAAGTGTGAGTAATAGTGACAACATAGTAAAACAGAATAAAAGGGAAGTATATGTGAAGAGTAAAAGGAAAGCTAAGAAAGCTGTTGCTATTGCAAGGGGAAATACCCAAGACAAGTTGTATGAGTCACTGGATAGCCCCCAAGGACAAAAAGATTTGTACCGGCTAGCGAGAACGAGAGAAAAGAGTGCAAGGGATATCATACATATCAAATGCATGAAAGGTGATGATGGGAAGGTTTTAATGAATGACGATGAAATAAAAGTACGTTGGAAGGAATATTTTAGAAAGTTGATGAATGAAGAAAATGACTGGAGCAGAGAGCTAGACGATGTACCACCCAACTTGGGTGTGGTGAAAGAGGTGAGTGTAGATGAAGTAAGAATGGCAGTGCAGAGTATGAAAAATGGTAGAGCGACAGGACCAGATAGTATACCAGCTGAAGTATGGAAGTTTCTAAAAGCGGATGGATGGAGTTGGCTGACTTCATTCTTCAATAAGTTGTTACTCGAGGAGGCGATCCCAGAAGAATGGTGCAACAGTACGCTGGTGCCCATTTACAAAAACAAGGGTGATGTACAGGACTGTAATAACTATCGAGGAATAAAGCTCATGTCACATAGCATGAAAATTTGGGAAAAAGTGATAGAAAGAAGAATGAGAGAGGAGAGTGAGATCACAGAAAATCAATTTGGGTTTATGCCGGGACGAGGAACGACAGATGCAATATTTGCACTCCGACAACTGTGCGAGAAATACAGGAGTGCACATAGAAACTTGCATATGGTGTTTGTCGATCTTGAGAAGGCATATGACAGAGTTCCCAGAGAAGTTTTGTGGTGGGCTATGAAAGTGAAAAGAATACCTGAGACGTATGTGAGGCTTGTGAAAGCGATGTATGCAGAAGCGAGCACAAGGGTTCGGTCAGAAGCTGGCGTTACGGACAGGTTCAATGTGGAAGTGGGCTTGCACCAGGGATCGGCTTTAAGTCCTTATCTGTTTCTCCTGGTAATGGATGCCCTAACATCAGACATACAGGAGCAAGCACCCTGGTGCATGATGTTCGCTGACGACATTGTGCTTGTCGGGGAAGAGGCGTCCGAGGTCCAGAGCAGACTGGGAAAATGGCAAGAGAGATTGGAGAGTGTTGGCCTGAGGATCAGCCGAACGAAGACAGAACATCTGTTCTGTGACTTCGGTGGCCCCTCCCGTTTCTATGAAATTGTCTTAGATGGTGTATCCCTACCGGTCTGTTCTGATTTCCGGTACCTTGGTTCGCTCTTTCAAAACGACGGCAATATTGACCGAGATGTGAACAAAAGAATGAATGCGGGATGGATGAAATGGCGACAGGTCTCAGGTGTTATATGCGACCCACGAATGCCCCTTAAACTAAAAGGGAAAATATATAAGACAGTCGTTAGACCTGTAGCATTATATGGTTCAGAATGTTGGGCGGTGAAAGGGACGGATGAAAGAAAAGTACATGCGACCGAAATGCGAATGTTGAGATGGATGTGTGGTGTGACTAGAATGGATAAGATTAGGAATGAATATATAAGGGGAAGTCTGAAAGTAGCGCCAGTGACAGAAAAGATGAGGAGTAATAGGTTAGCATGGTATGGGCATGTAATGCGGAGGGAAGAAAGGCATATTACGAGAAGAATGATAGATATGCATGTGGAAGGAAAAAAGAGTAGAGGGAGACCAAAGAAAAGATGGATGGATTGTGTGAAAGAGGATATGAGTATAAAAGGGGTGAATGAGAGGTTGACGGATAACAGAAGAGAATGGAAGGAGAAAACATGTTGTGCCGACCCCACATAGCGTGGGAAAAGGAGGAGAAGAAGAAGACAAATGTAACGGGTATTGTGAAATAGTATCTATTTTGATAGCCATAAGGTAGAAATTTGTATGGAATATAGAATAATATTTAATTAATTTGATCACTCTACATTAGTGATGATACACGCGATCATAAAGCAACTCGGTATTTCCGGGAGAGGTAATAGGCTCCTTCTGCCAAAGTACAGGAGCATGGGGTCCAAAAATCTATTATCATTATCAGCCTGCTCCAGTCGATTTAAATAAATAAATAAAATCTTTAATTTCTGCATCATCTTTATCATGTGCGTGGCTTCTCCAGTTTTTTATTCCGATGATTTTAGTATCCCAGTCGACTCCGTCTATCCTGCGTATAGACTAAGAGATAACTACACTTTTTGTAACTATCGCTTGAAAAGCTGATTCAGTAATAGTTGGGTGCTACACTCTCCACTGAGGACGCTAGTGAAATTCTGAGCGCATGCTGATTGCTGATGGGCCAATCACTAGATATGGCCGATCAAAAACGTGATATTATGGTTACCAAAAATGATGAAAACCATAATTTGAAAAGCTGATTCTAGTACAGTATTAAAGTATGCACATTACCTACCTATATAAACACTACAAAAACTGACATTCTGCATCGGGCTTTTCACTAGATATCACCTCTCAAAGACGTTATAAACTTACAAACTATAAAAACTTATTAGCAATTATTATATCGGCAATTTTTATGAGCAAAAATTAAGAAAGCCCCCTTAATATTTTGTAATAGCAATCTACATAGTATCATATATCATATCAACATATCTCTTATAATAATAGCTTTGGCCTTCCAATCTATCTCCGTCCATCGAGCTGTGAAGTCATTAACTTTGGTCGTTAACGTCTTTCTTCTCTGGTCGTCCATTCATGCCCAGCCTATTGAAGTCTCACTAATCTTGATGAAGACTAGTCAATTATACTAGTGGTTCGCTCCGAACTGAGACCTCGCGGCGCCATCTATTGACATAAATGTGAAGTTCTTTTAAAAATACTAAAGCTCATTAAAAATTAAATATTTCCGTTTCCTTACAATATTTATCTAATTTTAGTATTTGTTGTTTAAGTACAGGATATAATTGAAATAATTGATCAAGTTTCAGGCTCATCCTTTCAGAAAATTTAGAGTTCTGAGGTCATCTTTGGACGTTAGAAAATCTCCACTTTGAAAGCCCCCCATTTCGTTAATTTTGGGGGAAAAATTAAAAAAAATATATTTTTGGACTCTATTCCTAATTATCTTTAAAATGATATACCGCAACCTTATGTAACTTTATAAAAAATATTTTACTTCGCATTCGCTTCTATGAGAGCCCACCTGAAATAAAGATTTTTATTATTTTTTAAGCCATATTCGGCGGGAGGCCATTGGTTTACATATTATATTTAAAGCTGAAGTAATTACGTTCAGTAATTCAGAAGTTATAATGCTCTGACAGACGGACGGACGGACGGACAAGTGCCAATTCACCCGAGTAGACTCAGAGACCTTCGCTTCGCTCGGTCAATAAGAATTAAGAGATATTCAGGTGCTCACTCTATACTCTCGTCGGATGGAGCGACAATTAGTCACGACCGGAGAGAGATCAGGATTACAATATGCTGTCTAAAGTACCCCGAGAATATATTATGACTTAGATGTCTCTACAGATAACCCCTGCTTTTGCTTCATTTTTGGTTAGCAAATACTTTTAGAGGGTCACTAGCACTACTCACAATCATTCTTCGACCCTTGAAAAGGGACTAGTCACTAGTTATCGAGCGCGGTGATGAAAGTTTCTGAATTGTTTCACCTTTGTGAAAAATTACTACTCTACTCTTCGGCGTGTTTCTCGATGCGCACGATCATCTGGGTCGTCCGGCCATGTTGGTTTGTTAGAGCGAGACAGGTGTACCCGATATCGATATATCAGAGCGAGATAAAGCACTGTTTGTCAACATTACGCGCGCGATTTTATTTAAATTTAGAACTACATCGCTTCCGTATTTTTTTTTAATTCGGTCGTATTCACATTCGAGGATTTCTAGCTTTCCTGAGTTTTTTTACGTAATTTATTGCATAAATAAAATAGTCCGATGGTCGGCTTACGTAACTTTTGCACGTGTTGTGAATGTGGAAACTGTTAGATACATTTCCTATATTTTCTATACCTACCTATTCTCTGTCCAATCATTTATTTTACTTTTGGCAGCTCGAGTCAATGATTTTCTAATGCGTTACTGATTCGATTTTTGATAACAATCGACTTTCTTTAATCGATTTGACACATTGATATTTATTTTTGCTCAACTTAATTTAACGTTTTATATGCATACCCAAGCGTTGAAATGAATTTAAAATATATTTATGTATGTATTAAAATAAATCATTTATGTAAAACAGTACAGTAAATTTACATGAATCAGTCACGTCATAGAAACCATCCATCGCAAAAGATCTGTGGCGCAAGGGCAATCAAGAGTGTTGCATCTTCGTAACTATTTTGAAAAGGAAATTCGTACTGGTAATTCCTAGATGAGTATACGAGCTACAAAATATCGTTTATAAGGGAACGTTGCTTCACTATTGTAAAAAAATCTGCGTCTATGAATTATAACTTTTTTTTGTCGATGGTTATTGGTTGCCTGTCAATAATTATGAAACTTCATAGGCGAGCTTATGTCAAAAGTAAAATTAATGGTTGGACAGTTATAGCAGGTAAATAGTAAATACGTAACGTATTTAGACTATGTAGTATCTATAGTACTAACTAGGTTAACCAAACTAAAGCCATTGCACTGATTGCGAGTGATTTTTGATTTAGCTTTGAGGGGTTCCTTAGGTGTAGGTACATCAGAATTCCGACCCCATTTTTTTGTGACAGATAAGTATTTAAATAACACCTACGTTTTAAATTAAAAAAAAACCGGTAAGTCTGGCGCGCTCTCCGAGGCATGAAGGAAACGTAAAGGCCGAAATTGTAAGTAGGTCACTGGCCACTGTACTACCTGCTGAATTTTTTTATAGCCATCATACTAAAGTTTGTAAGTATGGATATATTATGGATGTATGGATGTTTCTTACTCAATCACGCCAGAAGCAGAACGTCTGATCTGGATGAAATTTGGCACAGAGATAGATTCAAGGGAACAGCATTTTTGTTGCATGAAATATTATGACTAATATTGTACTTTCTCGGGGTGCTGATTTCAGATCTGAAGTCAGATTGTTTGTATCAGCTTTAGTTTTTCAGATATAATTAAAACGCGTTTTTAAGAAAAAACTATTTTTATTAAGAAAACCATTAGAAAAACAACCACTACTTATCAAAAAAAAAACTTTTATAAGATTTTCTTGCTTGACTTGGTTCACGAGGCCTGTTTTTAATGCTCCAGCAATAGTCCGCCATCATGTAAGCATTCCAGTGACCCTGGTAACGTTCCTCAATAGTTCGAATGTCTTGATGGAACCATTCCCCTGGTTTGTCACTCAAATCACCAAGATTTTCAGGGAAACGGTCCAAATGGCTGTGGAGGAAGTGTACCTTGATGCTCATACGTAACGACCAAACTGCTGGAAGTGTGACAACATAAGTTTAATATGTTCCGCATAGCTTTCATCCTTTTTGTTTCCCAGAAAATTTTGTGCAGTCCAAACGAATCCATTCCAGGCATTTTGTTTTTTCCGATGCTTTTTTAGAAAGACCAAGGTCTCTGACTAATGATGTCTGATGTCTTCCTGATTAAAGGGCTGCAGCTCAGAAGAAATATCTGGGTTAAAATCAGTTGTCCCACTTTCATCACTTTAAGAAGAGCTTTTTCTTCTAACTCGTGATCATTTTGTGTCGAAAAAGAAGCTTGGGGTACAGGCGCATCGCCGGAGTACAGGACTGGTCGAGTAACAGATACCTAGTTAGGGTAAATCCATTTCGACTGGTTTCTTTTATTAATCCTGTTAATATCAACCACACAAATATAACTATCATCTTGATAATTGCTTTTTCTTCTAACTCGTGATCATTTTGTGTCGAAAAAGAAGCTTGGGGTACAGGCGCATCGCCGGAGTACAGGACTGGTCGAGTAACAGATACCTAGTTAGGGTAAATCCATTTCGACTGGTTTCTTTTATTAATCCTGTTAATATCAACCACACAAATATAACTATCATCTTGATAATTGGAAGGTTCTCGCCACATCATTGGTGTTTGATACTTACAATGGGATCTTTTTTTATTCGCCCATAGTCTAAAAGACTCCACATAATATGTTTTACATACCATATGAGGGACCCAGTACTTGTCACGGGTGTCCAAAGGGAATCCAAAATAATCAAATTACACCTGTTTTATGAACTCCGACCACAGATCACGGAAACAAGGGAGATATGCCTATGTATCAAATTGTATTGAAACCTGCTGTCTCCAGTTTATCCCTACCTATCCCTACTACCTGCTACCAATACAAGCAACTAAATAAATACAATAGACAAGAAGTCTCACTCACACACACGCATCACACGCATACCGATAGATCAGTGCATGAGGCACGAACAAATATACACTTTATTGTTTACCAAACAGGGTTCAATTTCAATCACCGTGCATCTTACTCACACAAACGTAAAACGTTGTCGATGTGCTGTGCAAAATTCAAATATGATACAATTAGTGATTGACTAAAATGGATCTATCGATGCTAAATTTCTTAATATTTGGGTTTTTGACAATGACTACCGATTATGAAAAGTATTTATCCACTTTTCTTTTCTTTCTGCATCCTTCGGATATCTTAAATATTAATATTAAAGAGTGACATTAAATATATCAATAAATGAGTAATGAGTATCTACGTAAATTGACATTATATTAATTCACCTAGTATATTTTTTATACGTTTCGTCAGCTAAGTAAGTCGAGTACTTACATTAAAAAAAATAGTAATAATTATGACTAAAAATATAGTTATAATGAATTTTACTCACGATAGTTTAAACGTTAAAATAGAAATAATTGTTTACTAAGTTATAATTAAGGTACTATTAATTATTGTATCACAGATCATCGTTTGGTCGCTAAAATATCGACAACTGCATTGTACTCGTACCTGCATCGTCACATCTCTAGTTCACCGCACGCCGACAGCGGCCGCACTACGAAATTTGATCTATCGTGCTAGTGAAAGAATCGGTAAAGAACACTTAACCATTGCGTCGTAAGACTGGCCGATTCATTGATAGATTTCTACTAAGCAAGCAATGGTTTTTGTTCATAATGAGATATAGACTTGTCACTCTATTACATTATGATACCACTAAATAATGTTTTATTGATTTTAATGGAAAATTACAACAATTTATTTGTACTTACGTGTGAAATGAGATGCCATCTTTCATGTAATTCACTTTGCAGCTTGAATTTTTACAAACAACCACTGAACAACGCGGCATTTTGTTAAAAACCGAGAGAAGTGAACCAATCTTTGAATGATATGCGACTAAAGACAAAAACGGCCATCAGGCCTATTTTGTGCCTGATGAGTTCGCACGCAACACGCCCCCTTAGCACATCTCCCTTGTTTCCGTGATCTGTGGTATAAAATGTAGCTTACAACACCCGGACCATAATAACGAATCGAATGACACCTCATTCATCAAAATTGGGTCAGTAGTTTAGGCGTAGACATACATACATACATACTCTCTCTGCGTCGTATTCCTCATTACTGAGGGTCGTGACCCATTTCCATTAATCACACAGTGGTAGGAATTTTCTTGGGATAATAGTGCGGTGGGTTCCCGTCCTTTCGCATACGACTCGACGAGTATTCAAACTCTTAGGTTTTTTTGGTATCGATTATTATTAGATGTAAGTGATAATAACCGGGACCGACGGCTTAACGTGCTCTCTGAGGCCCGGAGGAAACGAAAAGGCCGAATTTGAACCTCCAAATTCGGTCACCCATCCAGTTAACGACTTGGGTCAACGTTGCTTAAGGCGAGTCACCTCCAAGATTTTAGGAGGTGAGGTGTGGGGTGCAGCCCGCGCGTCTCGCGGTACATTTCTCGTAGAGACTAGCGGGGAAGCGGGCAGCGCGGTATATTCTGAAACCGCTTGGCAACGTTCAAATTCTGGGATTAATTTGAATTAAATGGATATAGGACTTCAGTTTGAAATAAATTTTAGCAGGTTCTCATTAATACTTGAAGAGGAATTTATCCATATAAAAATGATGAGCAAAGTCGAAAATTTTATTAATAAAAAATTCGTTTTAAACTTTTAATTTAGCCTGTTTCAAGATTTTTTTTGATCGAGTAAAGTACATCCTATCGTGTAACAAATTAGCACATTCTTTAGACAATATCTTTAAGTGTATTGGATATTTTTTGTAAGACCGTTATTTAATAGTAAATACCGAAAAAATTTGATCTAGCAAACCAGTTTTCACCGCTGAGCTGAGGTGACTCGCCTTAACAATCGCTATCGACTGATATGCGCTACGGTGGAACATACATAAATACAAACATACACAGTACATACATAGACTGCTGAAAACATAACCTTTCCTTTTGGTTTTGCCATAGTCGGTTAAGAATAGAGGCTATCGGGCACTGTTAATTTCTAGACATGTTTGAACGATATTATTCATTCTGGCGGCAACTTATTTCATAACAAACTTGAGCGGGCATGTCCTCAGTAAAAGTATTAAGGTATAAGTTCCGAACTTAGAACTGTTTTACTAGATAGAAAACTTTTAAAGTCAAGAACAGTTAGTTGCCTTGGGCTTGATGGCAGAGAAATTGTAATTAAATTACGATCAAAACTAAGGATTAACTATAGATGACAGGATTGGCTTTGGACACTCTTTAGTTCTTCTTCAAATCGCATTTTAATTTGGTTGAATAAAGCCTTATAAGGACAGCCTGATTGGATGTCTCTTTTTCACATCGTATCTTAGTAGGTATATGTCACAGATCACGGAAACAAGGGAGATATGCCTATGTATCAAATTGTATTGAAACCTGCTGTCTCCAGTTTATCCCTACCTATCCCTACTACCTGCTACCAATACAAGCAACTAAATAAATACAATAGACAAGAAGTCTCACTCACACACACGCATACCGATAGATCAGTGCATGAGGCACGAACAAATATACACTTTATTGTTTACCAAACAGGGTTCAATTTCAATCACCGTGCATCTTACTCACACAAACGTAAAACGTTGTCGATGTGCTGTGCAAAATTCAAATATGATACAATTAGTGATTGACTAAAATGGATCTATCGATGCTAAATTTCTTAATATTTGGGTTTTTGACAATGACTACCGATTATGAAAAGTGATATTTTACTTGTGTACCAAAAATAAGATGTAAAAAATCATCTCATATTAGATTATTTTTAACCGACTTTCCGAAAAAAGGACGAGGTTCTTTTTGTGCACATTACAACACTTTTTTCTTCAAGTTTGTTTGGTTGTTTGTTTGTTTGGGTGAATTTTAAGTACACATTAATCGAAACATTATTTTACAAGACCTTTGCTCGTAAAGTGGCTCTTACTTCCTCGTTATTAAATATACTTTAACCACCCTTGGGCGACGAAAATATCACCCAAACGTCCCAACTAGACACAGAATTTGTACTTTTTTTTTTAAATTCTAGTTAGGAACCAGGTCTATGTATGTGATCATAATTTATAAAAATTATAGGTATAGGGGGACTTATGGACTAATATTATAAATGCGAAAGTGTCTGTCTGTCTGCTACGCTTTCACGGCCCATCTTTTCAACCGATTTAAATAAAATTTGGTATAGATATAGGTTGCATCTCGGGAAAGGACGTATGCTATATTTTATCCCGGAAATTAAGGAGTTCCCGCGAAATTAAAACAAACTTAATCCAGGCGGACGAAGTCACGGGCATCATCTAGTGGGTATTATTAACTTACAGTCAACACAAAACGCAAGTTCAATGTTGGGATGACCATTCGAAGAGCCGACGAACCATCTTCAATGGTTGAAAGCACTTTGGCTCAAAGTGATACGAGCATATTGTGCTATTTTTCGTCGGAAACCAGCTTGGACCTCTTCCTGTAGCATTTATCCACTTTTCTTTTCTTTCTGCATCCTTCGGATATCTTAAATATTAATATTAAAGAGTGACATTAAATATATCAATAAATGAGTAATGAGTATCTACGTAAATTGACATTATATTAATTCACCTAGTATATTTTTTATACGTTTCGTCAGCTAAGTAAGTCGAGTACTTACATTAAAAAAAATAGTAATAATTATGACTAAAAATATAGTTATAATGAATTTTACTCACGATAGTTTAAACTTTAAAATAGAAATAATTGTTTACTAAGTTATAATTAAGGTACTATTAATTATTGTATCACAGATCATCGTTTGGTCGCTAAAATATCGACAACTGCATTGTACTCGTACCTGCATCGTCACATCTCTAGTTCACCGCACGCCGACAGCGGCCGCACTACGAAATTTGATCTATCGTGCTAGTGAAAGAATCGGTAAAGAACACTTAACCATTGCGTCGTAAGACTGGCCGATTCATTGATAGATTTCTACTAAGCAAGCAATGGTTTTTGTTCATAATGAGATATAGACTTGTCACTCTATTACATTATGATACCACTAAATAATGTTTTATTGATTTTAATGGAAAATTACAACAATTTATTTGTACTTACGTGTGAAATGAGATGCCATCTTTCATGTAATTCACTTTGCAGCTTGAATTTTTACAAACAACCACTGAACAACGCGGCATTTTGTTAAAAACCGAGAGAAGTGAACCAATCTTTGAATGATATGCGACTAAAGACAAAAACGGCCATCAGGCCTATTTTGTGCCTGATGAGTTCGCACGCAACACGCCCCCTTAGCACATCTCCCTTGTTTCCGTGATCTGTGACTCCGACACACTTAGTCTACATTTTTTGAATGTATATTCACCACAGATGTTACAAAAATAGATTAGATTGTATAAACAGATCTTTCTCGACGTGGACATTGTTAAACAAAAAACTTTTTTAAAAAACAGCTCGGTAGATTTGAAGTTTAAATGTGACTAGTACAAAAATATGTGTGATAGCTGTATCTCAAAAAATAGAGCTGCTAAAGAAAAAATGAGGGTAGATTTGAAATCAGCGACCTCAAATTAGTAAACAACAGGCATAAAATTCCATGCAACAAAAAAAAAGTATAATTTTGTTCCCTTGTTATAGTCTGGAATAACACATAGGCTACCCGGAAAATTGAAGAGATCCGCGGGAACCAAAAAACCTCAATCAACGCGGAACGAAGTCGCGGGCATCAGCTAGTATATTATAAATAAGAAAGTGTGTTTGTTTGTTGGATTGTCCTTCAATCACACGGCAACGGAACAACGTGATTTTTGGCATAGGTATTGTTGAGGACCTGGAGGGTGACATAGGTTACTTTTTATCATGTTCTCGCGGGAATTAGAAAACTTAAACCACGCGAACGAAGTCGCGGGCATCAGTATAGTAATAAGCTTCGACAGCGATGATCTCATCTGGTGGTAGGGGATGATGCCATAGAGTTAATATATGACTATATTATATCTCTATGGATGATGCAGTCTAAAATGGTAGCAGGCTAACATGTGAGCAGTTAGAGGTATCCATGCCCCTAATCGGTTTCTACACGGCATCGCCCGCGGTACGTCTTTGCCGGTAGGATTAGGGTGGTGCTACTACTAGCCTAGCTATGGACTAGCCACGGCCGAAACCTCGCGCCAGACCAGAGAAATTATAAATTCCCAAATTGTCGCTGCTGGAAATCGAACCCTGCACCTCCCACTAGAAGACCATATCGCTCACTACAGCGCCAGTGAGGTCGTCAAAATACCTGACTTCTTACTACTCGATTGCTAGCAGCTATTTACCGGAGTTAGGAAGTTGGCTGTGTTTCACCCCTGTGCCTCGGAGAGCACGCGCCTGCATGATCTCTCTCCGGGCGTTTAGGATTTTTTCCCATCGGGCTATGAGAGTAAAGGAACAGAGAGTGCACCTGTTTACGCGCACACACTTGTGTATTATAATATCTCCCGCGCACATGGCTAATCTCTCTGGAGATAGGCCGCCATGACCGAAATAGGGATGATGCCTATATCAAAAATATATGATTTCTAACTGATTATTAAATAGATCTTTTTTTTTTAAATCAAGAGTTAATAGGCATCTCCTAGGCAAGCGCGCTCCATCTTAGGCTGCATCACCACTTGCATGCAAGTCTGATTGCAGCCAAGCGCTAGCCTATATATTAAAAAAAAAAAAAAAAAATATACAGGCTAGCGCTTGGCTGCAATCAGACTTGCAGGTTAAAATTTGATGACGTCACAACTGTGAATTTCATACAACTTCCATACTAGAAGGGCGTTTTTAAGTTTGATAAAGAGTTGCTGATTTCATTGAGTTGTCATCATCCCTATTCGGTCGAGAGGACTGCAGATATTACAATAAACTTATCAAGCGTTAATAGACCGCCCTTGTGATAAGAGATAAGATAACATGGCGGCGTGTTATCAACTTGTTGTATTTGTTTCTATAGCGACCTGGTTTCCGGGACGATTCGGCACCACCACTACAGCCCATTAACATCCCACAGGCCTCCACTCTCATAGGAGAGAGGGACTCAGAGCTTAGACTCACCCCGCTGCTCCAATGCGGATTGGCGGGCTTTAACGACTATTATCATGTTAGTGATAATAACCGGGACCGACGGCTTAACGTGCTCTCCGAGGCACGGGGGTGAAACGCCGCCAACTTCCTAACTCCGGGCTAGTAATGAGAATTTCTAGTCAGAAAAACCCAATACTTAATTATGGCCCGACCTGGGACTCGAACCCGGGACTTCGACGGCCGCAGTCGAACATGCCAACCACTAGACCAATGAGACATGATTCGGCACAATTTTGCGAAAATATGGAACTGCCATGCACATGCCCTATTTTGCTCCCCCTTAGGGGCGGAAATTCCAAAAATTATTTGTTTGCTAAGTGAGTGCCTAGTTCTTATGACAAAAGCAACATGTTGTTAAAGGTTAGCCCCACTACACAGGCGCGGCACGTAGCGGCAAGTTTTCGTTGTATGAGGTTGTATGGAGCTGGGCCCAACGAAAATGCACTGCGAGACGCGGCCCCTTACAAACTCTTTTTTTTTTAAATTTATTAAATCTAACAGTATTATCAGTAGTGGTTTACATTTTGATGTGGTGTTATCATCAATTCATATGAATTTTACCGTACACCACAGTGCCGCCGACAATAGGCGGCAATAATACACAACTATAAATAAATAAATAAATTAAAAAAAAGCCTTTATTTCTACTACCACTTATATATACCTAAATTACATTACATTTTTTTGTGCGTTATTGCGTGGCAGAAATCGCCTCTTCGGCGTAGGCCTGCCCCAGTTGTTTCCAGTTTCCACGCGTCCCTATTATCCATTGTCATCCAGTTTGTACCGACTATTTGCATGAAAATATCTCTCCATCTTTTTCTTTGTCGTCCCTTTTTTCTTTTTCTGTTTCTTGGTATCCATTCTGTGAGACATTTAGCCCATCTTGTATTGTCCATCCTGCACAAATGTCCTGTCCTGAAACACCCCCCAACTATAACTAACAATCATATAAATAATATTTGACGCTACGTGCCGCACCGCTCCGTGCATCTCAAATGGGGCTAGACCTTATAACTGTTAGAAGGAGATACTCAAATAGTCGTTTGTAAATTGTAACAGACATTAAAACAAATTACTACAGTTCGTATGTATGTAGATAGATTATGTGTTCAAATAAATAGTTATCTACTTTTTATAGTCTCTAACTAATATTGTAACAGGCTATAAAAAGCTGATAAATATTGTTTTGGCATTTATTTCATTAAGAGCCACTTGCACAAGACTCTTAAATAGATTTAAAAAAGGACAGCATTACAAAATTTAACTAAATCAGTTTAAATGTCCTTGTGCAAGCGGCCCTGTTTTAAAAGTCATTCTAAAATATTGTTGTAATTTTGTCACTATTTATTTCTATAAATTTAGGAATTCATAATTTCTGAATTTTCCCTGGTCTGGCGTCAGAGGCCGTGGTTAGTTATGACCCTACCGGCGCCAAGCGATTTAGCATTCAAGTGCGATGCCGTGTAGAAACCGATTAGGGGTATGGGTTTAATATTATAACTGCCATGACCCTAACAGGTTAGTCCGCTACCATCTTAGACTGCATCATCACTTACCATCAGATGAGATCGCAGCAAGGGCTAACTTGTAGTGGATAAAATAAGACAGACACACTTTCACGTTTCTTAATATTAGTATGGATATACTATACTAAATAATAAAAGGTCGGAGTGTTTAAAACACACGACTCATTATTTCGGATGTAGGTCAATCACGCGTTTCGTAACCACGCGCGCCCAACGTAAGGTCACTACTCACTAGATATTTCGTTAATGACATTCCCATTGGCGATGTGCGTTCTCTCGTGTATGTGTGTGTACCGCGCTGTACAGCCAGGTTGATCCTTTGCGCAAAAATGAGCCATCCCTTCTGTCACCAGACTTGAAGCCTATTTCACTTCGTTACTTATAATTCTTTCGATTGTTTGAAATACTTTTTAAATTATTCTGGGTCGGACTTGTCTTTCAAAGTCGGTCAGCCAGCTCTTCTCAGTAGAATCTGCTTTCCGAACCGGTGGTAGAGTCAAAACATGACGTTACATAAGAGATACTAAGTATAGGTCCTACATGGAAATAAATCTTCGTCCGCGTAGATTCAGTTTGTTTATACCCGCGGGAATTTAATTTTCCGGGATAAACAGCCTTAAGCTATGAACTTCTCCGGGATGCAACCTATCTCTGTACCAAATTTCATCAGAATCGGTTGAAAAGATGGGCCGTGAAAGCGTAGCAGACACACAGACGGACACGCTTTCGCATCATACTAATATTATGAATGCTAAAGTGTGTTTTTTTGTCGGTTAGTCCTTCAATCACGCCGCAACGGAGAGTGACATAGAATACTTTTTATCCCAGAAAATCGAGGAGTTCCCGTAGGAATTAAAAAACTTATTCCACGCGGACGAAGTCGCGGGCATCAGCTAGTTTATAATAATTAGTATGGATTAAGTTTTATATTTCTTGTCTATCAAGGTCTTTCGCATAGTAACACCTGCTTCTATCCAATGTATTGTTTAATAACTCCAATAACCTAGAACCCACATTATTACACGTTGTTAGACCTAGCAACTAATTGTACTGATAAGAACTAAGGTCTGTTTGGAATATGTGTAATAGGTTCGTATACTGTCAATAAAATGTTGAAATCGTTATACCATACCCGTTTCTTATTTATTGATTACGAGTAAAATGTCACGTTCATTATTCGTCAAGTAGGTGTACCCTACTGTATATTACGATGGAAAGTCCATGCTATACCTACATAAAAATTCTTTCCAAAAAACCGACTTCCAACGCCACTGTAAAGTAAAAAATATTTTAGATTTCTACTCTTAGCATTATTACTATTTGTCATTATACTCGTATCTCATGAAACAGGAACTATATAATATCAGTTAATTTGACTAGTTTCATGTCATTCGCTTTAAACTGGGGATACGGACGCCATATTGAAAATAGTATAAGTGCGAGTATTTTGACGATGGTAAATCAGTCTCCTGCCGCCAGACTCAGCGGTTATTGAATACTTATGTGTTTAGATCGCAGATTTGGAGCTTAACGATAGCAATCGACGAGACGAGTAACGAGAGTATAAATATATTAAAAGTGTTTCATCAATACCAACTTCTGGATTGTCCCTAACACTACCCACTATGTTGAAGTCGGGCGAGCCTGATGCGTCAACTTTGCTTATCATTTTTATACTCGCCCGACTTCAACATAGTGGGTAGAAATAACTATTTTTTTTACTTTACAGTGGCGTTGGAAGTCGGTTTTTTGGAAAGATTTTTTATTTTTAACTTTTTAGTGTCAGGTTTGATGATTTGGAGTCAGAATTTTTTTATGGAACAACCTTTTTTTTCAAAAGAATTCCTTGCCGGTTCTTCTCGGTATATTCCAAACCACTCGACGATACAAAAGCACTTGTAAATGTTTATTTGAATAAAAAAAAAAGATACACGCCGAATTGAGAACCTCCTCCTTTTTTGGAAGTCGGTTAAAAATACATTAGTATTTTGGAATTGTATCAAGAAAATCGGTGCAGCCGTTTGAAGTTCATCAGCTCTTTTCTGGTTGATGAAAGGATTTGAGTAACTTACACAGGTGGGCCATACTAGCCATATTGTTTCGTTATTTTTGACTTTCAAAATTCAAAATTGAAATGTTTTTTATTCAAATAAATTTTTTCAAGTGAATTTTATCGTCGAGTGAATCTACCTACCACTGGTCGGAATGCCATTCCTACCGACAAGAACCAGCAAGAAACTCGGTGGTCGCTAATCCTTCGAAATAATCCTTATTTTAGTAACGTCAAAGTAAGTGACAAACTGTCATCTTGAGTAATATTGCTTGAGTATTGCTTTAAGCGTTGGCAGTATGGCCCTAGTAATAATGTATGGAAATCGCATTAAGTAGGCACCTACAGAACGAGGCGTTACTATTGCAGACTTTTCCAGTTTATAGGTCAAGGCTGTAGCAGGCACCGCCCTATGCAGTTGCTATGACAAAGAATTACCACTGAATTTTGCTACAGTTTGCTACCCTAAGAGGCACAGCGATATATTCATACCACTGTATGAATATATTATTATCATCATTTGTACGGGCGTCCAGTGGGTCGACGCCCGTACAAAATATGATAGACCTGGCTAGCAGCTATTATGACAGTTGCAGCACCTGGAGGACTGTTTTGACTTCTGAGAAGAGCCGGCAAGAAACTCAGTGACTCAGCAGTTGCTCTTTTCTTAAAAAAGAAAAAGGTTACCATGAGTAAACAATACAACACATACATTACGTTACGAGTATCACACTGACTTGTGGGTCATTGGATGCGAGGCCGGTTGCTTCAAAATCATCGATAGTGTAATAACCTGGACTTAACAAATGCTGTTTAACAGTTTTTAAATTTATGTAATGGCAAATCCAGAAACTCTTTGGTAACCATGTTATAAAAGTTATTCCAGACTATCTATCTATCTATCTCTGTGCCAAATTTCATTCAGATCCGTTCAGCCGTTCTGGCGTGAAAGGCTAACATACATCCATACTTACAAACTTTCGCGTTTATAATATTAGTAAGATTCTATGCTAGAGGTACGGTACGGTCGGGAGAGGTATAGTAAGCTGCATACGAGTTCGAAATTGAGAGAGAGAATTTTAATGAAAATATTAGCAGTTTCCTCCGTCAGGTCCCTGACGCAGCGTTGCTCTGTCTAGACGCCTCCGTCGAATGTACTATAGTCATCACAGAAATAACACGTATCTTCTTAAACTGTGCCAGAGGTAAGGTCTTGTGGGAAAAGTCTACCCCAATTACCATTAGGATACAAGCCCTTACTCAATGAAATGACTCAGTACAGTAGTAAAGTATGGAAATAGCATTGAGTAGGCACCTACATATCGAGGCGTTATCAACGCAGACCCGCTTTTCCAGTTTATAGGTCAAGGCTGTTGCAGGCGCCGCCCTACGCAGTTGCTATGACAAAGAATTTCCACTGGCTTCTGATTTTTCTATATATTCATACTTCCATACTAATGTTATAAATGTAAAAGTGTGTCGGTCTGTCCGCCTATCTGTCTGTCTGTCTGCTTGCTACGCTTTAACGGCCCATCTTTTCAACCGATTTTGATGAAATTTGGTACAGAGATAGGTAAGGAAGAAAGAGTTTAAGAACTATTTAATTAACAAATGTTACTACACTATTAATGTTTTTTTTAATGATACGGACGTCGGACAAACACAAATAAAATAGGTCTCCCTACTACCAATGCACAGTTGTTGCTACACCCAAACTTTGTATACCTACATAGCTTGCCGGACCTATTATTGACTAAATGTTGATTATTTTAATTAATAAGTGTAAGAAAAGGACATAGGTCACTAAATATACTAACCCTGCCATGCATTTACATACTAGAATCAGCTAAATTTGTAAGGAAACAACCGCAAAACGTTAAAAAACTAGAGGACCTGCCGCGACGTTACCAACTAAGACCCACGCGGAAAAATAATATGATGATTCCCAGTTCCAACCTAAGTATCCAAAGTACCGGTCCTAATCCGATATGTGTAAACATTTGTAACAAAATTCCAGACCACATCAAATCTTTGGAGAGTAATACAGCGTTTGTCAATTCTTTAAAAAAATCCTAATCGATAGTGTGTTACAAATGAAATTATTTTTCTCAAGAAAAGTAAGGCACTACTCTACTGCCACTGGTTTTTGCTCTGACCCACTGGGGTTCAAATATTATAATAAGAACGCAAAATAAATGAATATGAATAGGTTTATTCCGGAAAGTAACGGAGTTCCACTTGTAGCGGAATTAAAAAATCATAACCAGGCCTAGGTATGTAGAACGGAAAGCAGTGGGATATCTTTGTTACCAACTGGTGTAGGGCGAGGCATGCAAATAACCTTGACCCATAAACTTGGGAAAGCGGGGCTGTTACTTCATGGCTGTACTGGGTAATGTGACACGTACAAACTTCTAGCTGATACCCGCGACTTCGTCCGCGTGGTTAAAATTTTTACTTTTTCCCGCGGGAACTCCTTAAATTATGATCAGAAGTAGCCTATTGTCACTCTCCAGGTTCTCAACTATACCCATGCCAAAAATCACGTCGATCCGTTGCTCCGTTGCGGCGTGTTTGAAGGGCAAACCAACAAACAAACACACTTTTGCATTCATAATATTAGTATGATGTATCATAAGGGCTGGGTTCATTTACAAGTATTATTTAACTGCTGTAGCTCCGAAAAGTTGCAGGTACGTGCCCGGGGATAGAACCCGCGACCACCCGAGTATAGGAAGCCGGACGTCTGAACTCTACACCACTAGACCAATTAACCTCTTTACCAAGTGGAAATACGAGAAATGCATGGAAAATCGACATGAAAAATGTAAAATGCAGCCGTGCCCCAATTAAAGCGGTGTTGCCACCCGCGCGACTCAAAAATAGAGCGCCCACTCCACAATCAAGCGCTGTAGCGACCCAGATACAGCGCTTACACTGTTCGTGCAGCGCTTGAAGCGAAACTAGGCTGTATAAAGGTTCACAATCTGGGTCAAAGTAGTAAGGGATGAACAATATTTGAAGCTAGCGAATGCCCGCGACTTCGTCGGCGTGGTTTGAGGTTTTTTGGTTCCCGCAGGAACTCTTTAATTTTCTGGGATAAAAATAGTCTATGTGCTATTCCAGACTTTAAAATGCCAATTTTTTCAATGCCAAATTTCAGCCAGATCCGTTCAGCCGTTGGGGTGTGAATCGTGATTAAGTAACAAACATCCAAACTTTCGCATTTATAATATTAGTAAGATATGTAAGAAGTAAGATAGTAAGATAGAGTTCAGATGGCTAGCGTATTAGCATGCTACGGAGCATGGGGTTACAGGTTCGAGTCCTGTCAAGAAATAGGGATGATGCCTATGTCAAAAATAAATTATTCCCAAATATACATTAGATAACTTACTATATGGCATCCGTGTGTTGTTAGCACTGAGTAAATAGGTACCTGTATTCTCTAACTATATGTATATATTATAATCTATACTTAAAAAAACCTTGGCTAGTTTTAAGTTTGATAACCATTGTAAAATAATTAGTAATTTTCTATGGAGTTGTATCGCGTCGAGTCGTGTCGCTTTCGTCGTACACGACACAACGACGAGTAAGAAGAAATATAAGTATTAACAAAAGAAACATAAGGACTGCCGATAGAAGTGAAAACAAATATTTAGATTTTTTTTCTAATTAAAATAAATAAATAATAATAGTAAAAATATTTCAAATATAAACCTTAAAACTAAGGCATTAAAGGTTAATTATGAATGTACTATATTATTATACTTAAGACCTTTTGTCTTAAGAAGAAAAGTGTCGATCCCGCATATTCCACATTTTTACCCCGTACCAAAAAGTGGTCAACGCGCCTAAAGAAGTTTTCACTTCAAAACAAATGCTGTTACGGGTTACCAATGGAAAAAATAGGGCGTCCACTCCACAATCAAGCGCTGCAGCGACCCAGATACAGCGCTTTCACTGTTCGCTTGAAGCGCTTAAAGCGAAACTAGACTAGGTTCACAATCTGGGTCAAAGCCATATTGCAGGCTTTTGTTGGAAAATATACCTTCCATTTTAAGACTAGGTATACCTGGGGGAATATCTGAAATTATACTAAGTCCAGTGGCTAGCTAATTGGTACGTTCCAGGTTCGAGTCCCGTTCATAAATACGTCACAGCAGTCATGGAGTTGGGGAGTTAGCGGTGTTACACCTTACAGCCCTATAAACTCAAACTCAAATGTTTTTCATGCAAATAAACGTTTATAAATACTTTTGAATCGTTGAGTGATTCTACCACTGGTTCGGAATACCATTCCTATCGAGAAGAACCAGCAAGGAACCCAGTAGTTTGGAAGCTGTGCTCTTTTGAAAATGCATGCTATGCTTTGGAAAGGACCTGACGTGTTTGCCCTGCGCCTGATCTGTCTCTGGTAGTGTCAGATTGGAATATGAGAGTGAGGCAACGAAGAATGCATTATGTTTGCACACACAATTGTGCACAGTATCTGTAAGATTGCTTACAGATAAGAGAATCGATTTAGCTGAAAATCGATGAGAGGAATTCAAAATTATTACCAAAAAAAAAGAATGCTGTTACGGGTTACCAATGGAAAAAAATAGGGCGTCCACTCCACAACCAAGCGTTGCAGCGACCCAAATTCAGCGGTATGACTGTTCGCGCAGCGCTTGAAGCGAAACTAGGCTGTTTAAAGGTTCACAATCTGGGTCAAGGCCATAACTATATGTGAAAGATACCGTGAAAATATGCTATATGCAAAGAGACAATGAGCAAGAGTGACGGCCTTGCTGGCGCAGTAGCGAGTCCCGGGTTCGATATCCGGCAGGGTCGATTTGGGTAATTATAATTTCTGAATTTTCTCTGGTTTCGGTCGTGGCTAGTTACTGCTGGCACCGTGCGATGTCGTGTGGACACCGATTAGGGATAGGGGTTTAATATAACTGCCATGTCCCCTAACAGTTTAGTCCGCTACCACCTTAGACGGCATCATCGTTCACCATCAGGTGAGATCGCAGTCAAGGGCTAACTTGTAGTAGAATAAAAAACAAAAAAAAACGTTACATTATTTCGATGATATCTCGTAAGATATATCTAAATGAGATGACTAACATATTTATTTTGATAAGAATTAATAACTATGTCGGTAAAAACACCTTCGAAAGTAAAGCATTGTTTAAACCTAATTAGAAAATCATAAAAATGTTTATTGTGAGACAACCTTAAAAGATAGATAATATTATATGCTATCACGGACTTTTTTTAGGTAGGTACAATTCCACGATACATTGTTTTCGTGTAACTTTAACTATTTACGCAGCTCACGCCACGGAAGCTCTCAGATGAGACGATTTTTTCAGACTTGATTCACATTATTGCAATTTTCGTAGAGATCTCTAATTATTTTCAAAACAAAATATAACTTATGTTACTCGCTGATAAAGTAGCTAAGCTAGTAGCAAGTAGAAAGGTGAAAGATTTTTTTAAATCGGTTGAGTAGTCTTCGAGTTTATCCATTACAAACAAACAAATTGTTTCTCTTTATAATATTAGTTTAGAAGTTTAGTTGTCACTGGGTCAGATAAGTTTGTGGGCCTATAAAAATTCTTTCCAAAAAACCGACTTCCACAGCCACTGCAAAGTATAAAATAATTTTGATTTCTACACACTATGTTGAAGTCGGGCGTATAACAAGGATAAGCAAAGTTGACGCATCAGGCTCGCCCGACTTCAACATAGTGTGTAGAAATCAAAATTTTTTAATTTACAGTGGCGTTGAAAGTCGGTTTTTTGGAAATAATTTTTATTTTTACCTTTTTAGTGTCAGGGTTGAGGATTTGGAGTCAAAATTTCAAATCGGTTCAGAACCCACGGAGATATGCACCGACATACATTTTTAAAAATAGTCGACTGCGGATCACGAGATCCTGGGTTCGATTCCCGGTCGGGCAAAAAAAATTGGTATTGGGTTTTTCAATTCAGAAATTCTCAGTGCCAGCCCGGAGTTGGAAGTTGGCGGTGTTTCACCCCCGTGCCTCGGAGAGCACGTTAAGCCGTCGGTCCCGGTTATTATCACTAACATGATAATAGTCGTTAAAGCCCGCCAACCCGCATTGGAGCAGCGTGGTGGGTCTAAGCTCTAATTCCCTCTCTCCTATGAGAGTGGAGGCCTGTGCCCAGCGGTGGGACGTTAATAGGCTGTAGTGGTAGTGGTAGTGGGTAGATCAATTTGGTTTAGTAAGTTTAGTCTAAAACAGGATATCGATATTGCATAATGTTTTAGTGATGAAATCAAATGAAAATACACTTTATTGCACACGAAACTAGATACAAAACAGAAGAACACAGAAGGAAGCATTTCTTCGATAAGCAATAAGACATAATCTAATCTTTTATTATGTCTGTGTGTAAACTAAATTGCATTTAGAGCACTAGAATGAAAGGCTGGTTATCTTTTACATGGCTTTCTTTATCTTTTTATTGATTTTAGATCAGGTCAAGGTTGCTAAAATAAAGTGTCCGTGCTATTCCTTACGTGTATCACAACCATAGACTACAATTTAATAAGAATATCAAAACCCCCGACACATTAAAACACACCCTAAAAAAAAGATACGCGCCGAACTGAGAACCGCCTCCTTTTTTGGAAATCGACCAAAACAAGAGAACATGATTTAAAAAATTAAAAAGCACGACTGCCCTGTCTTTTTTGGAAATACATGCATATGCCCATGACCATATGCATGTATTTCCAAAAAAGACGTCGAAAATACAAATGTTGAAAATAAGAGTGTTGTAGTCTGTAGATTAACAACAACCGTCCGTAAATAAAACTGTAGTCAATAGTCCACCGGGCAGTCATTTTATTCTTACTTATTTGGTGTGTTCTTGTCCCCAGATGCACAGTAACGAGTCACCGCCGCCCCCGGCGACGGGGACAGGGCTCCTGCTGCAACTGGGGCGACTCATAGTGCGCGCGCGGAGCTCTAGCCCCTCCCGCCGCCGCACGGACGCGCGCCCTTGTAGCAGCCAACAGGTATACACTGGATCATCAGGATACGAGTAACTTATTTATGAGGCCCTGGTACCTGGTAAGACGAAAGTAGTGACGGCAAGTATGTCACGACAAGTGACAACAGCAACACCAGTTGAGCCCCTTCTCAAATAGATACGCGTTCCACCGTCAGCATCTCCCTTCAGCTTATTAAACCCTGTTACCTGTAAGACACGGAGCGATCGCAGCATCTCCAAAGAAGGCTTTTTCGCGGCAGTCAAAGGTACATAAAAAACACCTTATCATCATCTCTTTTTGGCCTTTGAGACCCTATAGTACCCTAGTTGAGAACCTGTTCTCCAAAACTCTGTTTCTCTTTTGTCTGTCTTTGCCGGTAGGGTGGTAACTAGCCACGGCCGAAGCCTCCCACCAGGCAAACATCACACTTCACATACAAACTTAAGCATACTTCAACATCTCTCTTCAGCCTATTGAACCCTGGTACCTAGCGATACACCCAACGATCGCAGCGTTTCAAAAGATCATGCTCTTCCGCGGCCTCATTCATCTACTCGTATATCTTTTCACCCCCCACGCAAAAAGAGGGGTGATAAAAGTTTAACGTGTGTACAGTGTGTCTGTGCATCTGTATGTCTGTGAACTGTATATCTGTATGTCTGTCTGTGGTGTCGTAGCTCCATCGAACCTGTAAAAGTTGGTATCGTGTACTGTTACTGAATGCAAGACGCACATAACTGGAAGAGAGCACAAGAGAGAGCGTCAAACAGAAGAGGTTTAGGTATAGACTCCCAGTAACAATTATACTTAATATTATAAATGCGAAAGTGTGTTTGTTTGTTGGTTTATTGGTTTGTTGGTTTGTCCTCCAATCACGCCGTAACGGAGCAACGTATCGGCGTGATTTTTTGGATGGGTGTAGTATAGGACCTGGAGAGTGACATAGGCTACTTTTTATCCCGGAAAATTGAAGATTTCCCGTGGGAATTAAAAATTTATTTCACGCGGACGACGTCGCGGGCATCAGCTTGTAATGAAAATAATCCTTTCTCTCCCGATCATGGATCAAAATATTACAAGGTACTTATATTAAAGTTAAAAGGCCAACAAAAGCACATTAGTTTTTGCACTTTTAGAGGTTTTTGTTCCAGTTTATAAAACCCTATTAGCCTAGTACCTGGTGATATAACCAGCGTCTGTAGCGACTACAAACCTCTGCCTCCCCGGCTTGATGCGCGCTCATTTTCCAGCAACATCCAAGAGGTGCTTACCTCAAGATGCCTTAATATTATCAATCTTCCGCCTATGAAGTGCTGTAATACAGCGTGAGCCTATTCCTACTTCAGTTCGGATTGGGCATTCCTCAATAATACCAACTAGAATGAAACTATGAATCCCTATTACCTGGTAAGCGGGATACAAAAACCCTGGTCACCCACAAACTCTTGACAGAAATCGCATCCAAGATTACGAAGAAGGCGGAATTCCTACCGATAAATTCTTATAATTTATAATTTTTTTTATTCCAGGTGACCACGCAGCCCAAGCCAGTGACAGAAGAGCCAAAGCCAGGAGTGGAAACGCAGTTGAACAACCATGTGCAGGCCTTGTGGAAGGAACAGATACCTGTTTGTATTGAGGTATATATCCATTTCCCTACTTCGTTTAGCTCACCTGGAATCATCATACTATATAATACCGGAGTCAGGACTTTGATGGTCTAACTCTAATGTCTAGCTAATTCGGAAGCATGTAACGAGGTTGCAGGTTGGAGCGAAATGTAAATTTTTCTGTCAAGAACTTTTCAATATGGAAGTTGGCGCTGTGTTCCTGCACCTGATCTTTCTCCGGTGGATATAGATTCCTGTCCCATTGGTTTATGAGACGGAGAGAAGAGAGAGTGCCCTATATTTGAGTCCACACAGGTTGGCTAGTGACCGTTGGAAAAAGTTTTTACAGTAAAAAAGTTCTGGTTGCATTAGTTAGGTATCTTCTTGGGCATAAAATTTTTTCCCAGGATACCGCGGAATATCCACCTTAACTCTTGAAGTCTGCAGATTTTATTTAGCTACGATTTTTAATTCAAATCCGCTATTTTCATTTCATCCAGCTCCTGATCCTGATATCCAATTCCTGAGTTTCTTCCTGGCTCTTCTCAGTCAGTAGAGTCCGTTTTCCGAACCGGTGATAGATTCTTGCGACTTATCACAAGTAGTTGTGCTACGTGAAATAAATAAATCATTACATTTCGTTTCCAGGTCCTCCTAGCACCGGATTGTCAGGAGTGCTACGCGTCGCTCAGCCGAGTGGAGGAGGAGGCAATGTACGACAAGCTACATTCCCAGCAGAAGGCTTTACTCCTGGAACGATGGACCATGCGGACTATTACTAACAAGTGAGTACCCAAGTCTCTATGCGTTCTCTTTTATCCGGCACGTTACTTTATTTCTATGATACCTATCTCATAAGCTGATATTGTGGTGTTAAGAGCAATTTCGGGCTAAATTAAATACTTGATGTTACTAACATCTTTATTTTGATAAGGTTAATACTATGTCGGTAAAAACACCTTCGCAAGTAAAGCCACAAAATTTGAAAATCACAAAAATGGTTATTGTGAGACAACCTTAAAAGATAGATATAATCGCGGACTTTTTTTTAGAACTTTTTGAGAGGAACAATTCACCATACATTGTTTCGTATAACTTTAACTATTTACGCAGCGCACGCCACGTAAGGTCTCAGATGAGGCGATTTTTCCAACTTACATTATTGCACTGTTCGTAGGGATCTCCAATTTTTTTCAAAGAGATTATAGCCTATGTTACTCGCTGATAAATTTCTATTTCTTTCTATAGGTGACAGAATTTTAATAATCGGTTGAGGAGTTTTTGAGTTTATCCATTACAAACAAATCCGTTCCAAACTCAATAAATTATAATATTAATTTAGATTATGATACCAAATCTGTTAGGGCTTGTATGTATGTATGTATGTTTGTATGTATATATGTTAGTCCCCGGATTTCTCCGAAACTATTAATCGGATTGTAACCATTTTTACATTGACTTCAACTTGCGTGCAAGTTTAATAATCTGTGTGCGGTGAAGTCGGTTTAACTTCCAATCTTTTAGATTATCACTTGGTTTATATTCTTCTGGTGTTTCCTTGCAGGAGCCACGACTCCCCGGCCGCTATCACCGCCCATTGGCTGCTCAACGCGGTCCGCTCCCAGCTCCACTTCTCACAGTTGTCGGCGTGGCGCGCCACCATCAAAACCAACGACGACAAGCCCGCTGAGAGGAGGTTGGTGTCTATAGTTGATAAAATATAGCTTGATACCTGTGATACGTACTTACCCATTTCTCTCTCTCTCTCTGCGTCGTATTCCACATTACCGAGGGGAAGTAATCGACATAGCTCTCAAGGCTAGCACGTTGAACTATTGAGTGTGCTCAAGAACTATTCGATCTGGTTCCTCCGTCTCCTTTTTATCATCGAACCGCAAGGCATCGACAAGGTCTGCAGCCTTACGCAGTCGAAATTCCGCGGGCTCGTACGAAGCGATTTGCTTCCTCGTTTCTAATTAGAACCCTATAAAAACTAAGAGTTTGTTCCAAACAAAAATTTTGAAAACCCGACTGCTCAGGCAAATTCTTTTTTAACAAAAAAATTATAGCCAGTGTCACTCGGGAACATGTTTAAAGGCATCTAACGATACCTCAAACATCCAAATCTGTTTAGGCATTAAGAAGTAATGGTGGAATAAAGAAACTCACTCCACACGATACCCTGGCATATGGGGTCCTTTGATCACTCAGTAATTCAACGTGTATGTAATACAGGAGAAAGCTGAGCCGCGAAACGTGCAACTTTAAGAAAATAGAAGCGAACTGCGACGAAACGGACCTCGACGAGCGCAAACTCAACATCGTCTACTCCATCAAGATCCCCGGCGAGAGCTACAAGATTGCTGACTTTCCGCGACCACCCACCGACCACCAGTTCCCCGTCACCGATATAGGGGATAACGTGTACCTCAAGGTGGTTCTGCAGGCTCTACCGAGGTAATTATGACCCCTGACAGACATACCAACAGTGATCTAACCCACTCATCAAGATCCCCGGTTAGAGCTACAAGATGGCAGACTTCCCGCGACCACCCACCGACCACCATTTCCCCGTCACCGATATAGGGGACAACGTGTATCTCAAGGTGGTTCTGCAGGCTCTATCGAGGTTCGTTAGTAATCGGTCACTTTCTCCCCTCAGTGAACAATGTACTATTTATTATTTATTAGCCTTGATTTTATTGTCTCGCGAGGTGTGAAAAGTGGAGTATTCCACGCAGGGGTAATTCTGTCTTCGTCTTGGGCGCCCCTAAGTCATGCTTGGAATTTATCCCGGCGCCCGTAACGTAAGACATTGCATTACCCCCATGTCGAATATTCTACTGTTATTATCTTTCCAGGCTGGACGATATCCCCATAGTCAAATGTACCTGCAAACGTCGAGCCAGTAAGGAGACGCCGCCCAACCTCCACGAGGAGTTGGTGGGCAAGCTGAATGATCTCACCCTGGGCCCCCGCCCCGCCAGATACCCGCAGGACGCCATCAACTCTAACATTGGTGAGCTTGCTTCCACTACTACCTCCACCTTCATCATTATCATTGTCATCGTCATTATCATCATCTCGACCCATCACCAGTCCACTACTGAGATCCCGGTCTTCTCTCAGAATGAGAATGGTTTAAGTTAAATGATCTCATCCTGGGCCCCCGCCCCGCCAGTTACCCGCAGGACGCCATCAACTCTAACATTGGTGAGCTTGCTACCACCAATACCTCCATCTTCATCATTATCATTGTCATCTTCATCATCATCGTCATTATCATCATCTTGACCCGTCACCAGTCCACTACGGAGATCCCGGTCTTCTCTCAGAATGAAAAGGGTTTACGGTTCAAAAATTCTGAATGTGCGAGAGAGAAGGTTGCTTACAACCTTATCTCGCGCACATTAAGAATTTTTCAGTGTCATTTTTCTATATTATAAACTAGGTATATTGCGATAAAAATATGTCTATGAACGCAATTTTATTGTTAAGGAATTGTTAGAGCCACGTTTGTCAAAAGTGTACAGAGCGTTTCACAATCATTGAATTGTTAAAATGTGCGGGAGAGAAGGATGCATATGATATTGCACCGCCTTAAGACATAGTCATATTAATTAGTAATTACCGATTGCAACAGTTGTAAACGATTTAGGAACGGAACATCCTATTCGCAAAACGTCCCAACTCCCACTACCAAAACAATACCCCGTTCTTGCATACTTAAATGCCCTATGCTCACCAATATAATAATCAACGATATCAAAATCTTTTTTCAGGACCCAGCAACCGAAGACTATCAATCATATCGAACACAGGCTCTACCGAATACGTTTACTCTATGGACAAGGAAAAGAAGATACTCGACGACCGAATGCTAACCCCCTGCAGCGAAAGCGGCAAACACAAGTGCAGTTGCGACGACGAATCCGACGATAGATCTCACAAATCCGACGACAGATCTCACAAATCCGACGACAGATCTCACAAACCGATCGATCCCAAAAAGCTAGACGATCGACGGATGAAAGAAATAGCCAAATACAAACGTCGTCTACGAAAAGAGAGCAAATTAAAAAAGCTATGCGATAGCACATCTTCCGAAGGCGACGGTTTAAAAGCAAAAGAAACTCATACTTCCATACCGATCTTACAAGCGGCTAGATTCGATAGATTTAGAGCTATAGGATGCTTTAGGAATCAAACGTATCTGACTTTACCAGCTAGTCGAATTGAAAGTAAATCACCCTTTACTGAAACTTTGAGCTTACAGCCGACGGAATTTCGAAGGAGCAGTTCGGTTGCAACACAGACTGATGACTTGCTTTGCAATTGTGGCAATAATGTCGAGTTGAAATGTTGGACATGCAAAGACAGGGGTATGGTGCGGTCGCAAGGCAATTATAACCTCGCTTCTGTTGAAGGTAAAATTGAAAATAGCGTGAAAATAACATTGGAACATAGAGGAAATTGTTCGAAAAGTGCGATGGATAATGGAGAAAATGGGACGAGAATAGAAAATGGGGTAAACGCGGCGAGATTTAATGAAAGTGGAGAAAATTTGGCGAGAAATGAAATGGAAAAGGGAGAGAATGGACAGAGTATAGAAAACGGGGTCGATAAGCGGAGTGTAGAAGAAATGAAAAATCAAACGGGAATAGCAATAAAAAATGGGGAAATTAGTCCTGGATTGAGTATAGAAAACGGAAAATTGGAAAAGGAAAATGGCGAGAACGGAGCGAGAAGGAAGTGCGAAGACGACAGCAAACAGTTGAAAAAGCTAAAATGTGATAATAGCGTTAAAAAGTGTGATAATATAAGTTTAGATAATTCTAGTAGTGATAAGTATGAAATAATCAAACGACCCAAATTGAAACGTTTTCCGATAACCGATCGTATCGAGAAGGTGTTAAGTGATAGAGTCGCGCAAAACAACGATATAGAACAGCTAAATTTACGGGATGACGATACTGTTTTTTGGACGCCTAAATCTGATGTTAAAAGGCAGAAAACTTACTCTGTAGGAGAAGACTACGTGCTGTATGAGAAATGTGATTATGCTACTTTCGATAAGTATGAGGTGGAGTCTCCTAGAGAGGATGTGGATCAAAATGGCTTTAAATTTCCGGATCAGAAGAAGGCTGGACAAGATAACCAAGTGCCTTCGCCTACAGAAATGGACAGGTAAGCTTCAATCCATATCCATACTAATATTATAAATGCGAAAGTGTGTCTGTCGATTTTGACGAAATTTGGTACAGAGATACTCGTAGGTTAAATCCCGGGGAAGGAAAAAGGCTACTTTTTATCCCGGAAAATTGAAGAGATCCCGCGGGAGACAAAACTCTTAATCCACGCGGACAAAGTCGCGAGCATCAGCTAGTATTCAATATTTATGTATTAAATTTAGATATACTGTACACTTATTGACGTCCAAAACTTATAAAACATGATGGTGATAATCAATAACGGTATCTTAAAACTAAAGCTACTAGGGTTCCAAACGCGCCCTGGTCTGATAAGAGCCCACAACAAACGCTTAAATAAATTAACGGCATCCCATTATTAATGATCACCATCACCTTTATAATAATCTAACAAGCTTTCATCCCCTATTCACCCCTTTGGGGGTCGATTTTCAAAAACTGTGAAACATATTTCTTAATTTTATACCGGTAGCTCATAATACTAAGTATCATGGATATAACTTGAAAAATGACGGTCTTTCATACAAACTATCAACCCCCATTTTACCTCTTTCGGGGTGGAATTTCGAAAAATCCTTTCTTAGTGGATACCTACTCTTTACAATATCGATATATATGTAGGTACTAGATGGGCCCTTTCATAGAAAAAAATTAGACGTCCAACTTTAGGAGCACGCTCCTAACCTGTATAGCCCTTTCCTTGTCCTCGCCATAGCGCTGTCCCGCTTTTCAGGCTAGATGGCGTTAGTAAAATAGGTCCACAGGTTAGTTTTGTTTATAGGTTTGTTTGACAGGACCCGTCTATGTAAATTGAGGTCGTCGCTTTACAAAGAACGCACCCTCCAAATTTCATGGCTCTAGGACCTGCGGTTTGGCTGTGCCTACGATTTGAATTTTATATATATATATATATATATATGTATATTTATATGTATAGATTACTTACTTACTATATTGCCATCTCTGTTGTTTACAAATTTCTACAGAAAACATAATATATTTACCAGTATTTTGTATTGACTATTTCCAATCCGCAGATTTCGCTGGAGGTTCGATTCGGCGGCATCGATGGTGTTCCACAACAAAACGGGACTTCCCCTAACTTCCAGCCCGGCCCCGTTGCGACGGGGAAACAACTGTTTCGATTTTGATGATTCTATCAACGGAGTTTCTGGTATCAAGAGGTGAGTTGATTTTTTTTTGACCAACTTTAAAAACTACCTACGATATAACCTCCGACGACTCCGTGGCGCAGTGTTGAGCGCTGTTGTCTTATCGTGCGGAGGTCCCGGGTTCGATCCCGGGTAGGGCCAATGTAGGAAATTATAATTTCTGAATTTGCCCTGGTCTGGCCTGGTGGGAGGCTTCGGCCGTGGCTAGTTACCACCCTACCGCCATATAGCGTTCCGGTACGATGCCGTGTTGAAACCGAATAGGGGTATGGGTTTAATATAACTGCCGTACCCCTAACAGGTTAGCCCGCTACCATCTTAGACTGCATCATCACTTACTATCAGGTGAGATCGCAGTCAAGGGCTAAATTGTAGTGGAATAAAAAATCTTTGTTTTTTTGTTCATTTCGTTTTCGGCTGTCTATTTCCTTTAAGTTTGTTCATATATAATTTAATGTATGTGTGTAATGTATGTGCATAAACATGCTTAAATTCAAGAAAAAAGTGACATAATGTTAATACAAGAAATAAGAATAAAATTGTAGTGCCCGCTTCTAGACTTTGTAAAATTAGTAATTCATTTGTCGGTAGCAGGAGATTTCTGCTTTCCGAACCGGTGGTAGAGTCAAAACATGACGTAGAATAAGAGACACCTGTATGCCCTACATGTTTTAAATAAATTGAATTGTCTCTCAACAAGTTCAAAGTTTTTGTAAAACGTAAACTAATTGAAAAGTCTCATTGTAGTGAATAGTAAATTAATTCATGTGTGTTTGTTCTAGCGCTCTGTTCCACCCGATCTCCCCGCCGTCCCCCGCGCCCGCCTCCCCGCTCTCCCCCGCGAGGAACACTCCCCCGCCCAAGAAGACCGCGCCACATAGCAAACTGCGCATGGGACCCAGCACTGGTCTACTTGGTGAGATTGTATACTTTTTTTTTTATCCACTACAAGCTAGCCCTTGACTACGATCTCACCTGATGGTAAGTGATGATGCAGTCTAAGATGGTAGAGGGCTAACCTGTTAGGGTCGTGGCAGTTTTATTATGTCCATACCCCTTCGGTTTCTACACGGCATCGTACCGGAACGCTAAATCGCTTGGCGGCACGTCTTTGCCGGTAGGATGGTACCTAGCCACGGCCTCCCACCAGGCCAGACCAGGGAAAATTCAGAAATTATAAATTCCCAAATCGACCCTGCCGGGGATCGTACCCAGGACCTCCACACGTTAAGACAACAGCGCTACGCACTGCGCCACGGAGGATTAATTACCTACTTGCAGATGTTACCCAGGAGTTATTTGTATTTTTAAACTAGATGATTCCCTCGACTTCGTCCGCGTGAACTAAGTTTTCTTCTTCTACGCTTTAACTGCCCATCTGTTCAACTGATTTTGATGAAATTACACATTATTACGTACAGGGATACGTTATACACCGGGGAAGGACATACTTTTTTTGAAAGAAAATTTAGGAGTTCCCGTGGATATCTTAAAAACTTTATCCACGCGGACGAAGTCCGCGAACGAACTCTAATCTTCCTTAAACAACCAGACGTTCAATGGAGATGTTATCGTCGCGTCTAATTACGTGACCAAAGAAAGTGACAATGCGAGCCTGTACAATGGAGGAGAGACCCTGCTTGATGCCGAGTTCTTCAAGAATGGACTTGTTTGTTCGGAACTCTCAACATTCTTCTCCAGCACCACATCTCAAGAGCGTCTATCCTCTTCTTCGCGTCTATCCTCTTCTTCTCACTTTCTCGCAGGGTCCTCGTCTCTGAAGCGGAATACAAGCGCTCTGACAAGCCGGGTCTTAGTAGTCTTGGTGATGTTTCGGTACCTCCATATCTCCCGCAGCTTGTCCATGGCATACCTGGATATAGCCATGCGTCGCTTGATTTCATCGATTCAGCCACCGTTATTCGAAATCAACGCTTCTAAATAAACGTATGATTGGACCACTTGACAGTTCGCTATATGTGTGACTTCTGGCAAATTATTGTTTATTGTCCGGTTGATTATGAGACCAAACTCGAGACTGACGCTTTCCATCTTCTGAAGAAGTTCTTCCATATGGCTAATACTAGTCGCGAATAGGGTGGTATCGTCCGCGTATCGTAAGTTTGAGATTTTCAGACCCCCTATTGTAATTCCATCCGTCCAGTTCTCAAGGGTACGTCTCATTATTAGCTCTGTGTAGATGTTAAATAAAAGGGGAGAGATAATGCATCCTTGACGAACGCCGGCACTAGGATGAAAGTGTGCAAATAGCTGGTCATCTGTTCTTACGGATGCAGTACCACCTTCGTACAAACACCTTAGCAAATGAACCAGGTGCTTCGGTATTCCCATCTTCAGCAGAGTATCCCAAAGTTTGGGCCATTTGATAGAATCGAAAGCCTTTGAGAAATCCACAAAGCAAATGTATGTTGCCTTATTAAACTCACGAGATTTCTCGATGATCTGTCGCACTATGAGTATCTGCTCTCTGGTACCTTTCCCCTTAACAAAGCCCGCCTGTTCAGGCGCCATCTGCTTAGATAGGTACCTATGACTTTAGGCGCTCGTTTATTATGTACAGCAGGATTTTACTTGCGTGAGGTATTAATGCAATGAGACGATAGTTGCTACACACTTTGGTAGAACCCTTTTTGTGAAGTGGGATGAAGACACTGTGGGCCCATTCTTGCGGCCGTGAACCGGTTTCGCACACCTTGTTACACTCGGGAGAATATGGCGTCCAGATATTCCATGCGGAATATCTGGACGCCATATTCTCCCGAGGCCTTGATAGTTTCAATGGGAATTGAGTCATTGCCTGTGGCTTTTCCAGTCTTCAGGTGTTTAATTGCCGCTCTGATTTCATCCTTTAGAATGTCTGGCTCTTTTTCTTCATCCATGGGTTCGGTCGAGGTGAAACACTATGATTGTGGGTCCTCAAACAGTGACTGACAATATTCCCTCCAAGTCTCGGATATTTTATCTATGTTTGTGTCTGTAACTGTTTGGCCCTGAGAGTTCTCTATAGCCCATGTTTTTGAAGAGAGAGAACGGGTGATAGATTTATTCTTTAGATGAAGGTCCCGCAATTCATGCTTATTTGCATGGGCTTCAACTTCCACACGTCTTGAAGTTGGGTGTTAAGATCTCGCCTGCATGCGGCTTGAATTTGTGCAGATTTCTCATTTAATTGCCTCACATCCGTTCCCACAGCTTTCATCCCTCGTCGTTCCTCTACAAGAGCCAGAGTATTGTCACTCATCCAGTGTTGCCGTTTACGATTGCCTACACGTGGTGCAGAGTGTTAGACAGCACAACTGATGAGGTTCTTGTCGCAATCTCACATTTTATCCGGACCTTCACTGTTGCCATCTACAGTTCTTCATTGACCCCAGTTTTGTTTAAGTGCGGTCATAAACTTTAATTTATCTTTCACCTCCGAGTCTTCGTGTTTGGTCGAGTTTTCGAGCCGCTCTCAGTTTGAGCTGAATTTGGGACATCAAAAGTTGGTGGTCTAATCCGCAGTCGGCTCCTGGTAATGTGTGGGTATTCCGGATAGATGTTTCCGAGGCACGGAGGAGACAAAAGGCCAAATTCGATTATTAATCCAGTAACCGACTTGGATCAACGTTGCTTAACAATCGCAATCGACTGATATGCGTTGTCACAACTAGGCCACTGGTCTCTCAAAGAACAATTTTAACTTGTTTCAATCCCTCCGCAGGTAGTTTCGAGGAGTCAGCTCTGAAGGGTCGCCTGGAGCCCGTGGCGACAGTCCACGGGTTCGCAGCGGAGCTGGGCGCATCGGGCGCGTTCTGCCCGCCGCACCGCCGGCTGCCCGTCACTGTGTTCTTCTATGCGCCCGGCGGCACCAACGCGCCTTACATGGTGAGTGATCCGCCCTAGGTGAGCGATGTAAGCGACGCGACGCAAGGCGACGCGATAGGATCCCATAGAAAAAGTCAAACTTATTTATATTCTGTCCAACAGATTGTTTTACTTTTGAGATAAGCGCGCCTATGAAGTTTCATGATTATAGACAGGCAACCATCAACAAAAAAAGGCAATGCTTCATAGACGCAGATTTTGTTATACAATAGAGATTCCCTTTAATCCGATATTTTGTAACTCGCATGTACTCATCTCAGTTTTACCCGATACCCCTAGACAATGCTTCAAAATGATTAAAACTGTCCGAATACTAACCTATTACGTAGAGCCTCGATTAATTTTGGTCATTCGAGGTGTGACCTTGATATTGCTTCAAATCTATAAAGTATGCTCCTCCTTCCAGGGTCACATAAACCTAGGTCCGCACGGCTACCGAGTATCCCGCTCAGGCACCATCCAGGTTTCGCTATTCAACCCTCACGGAACCCTGGTGAAGATGTTCGTAGTGCTTTACGACCTGACCAGTATGCCCCCGGCCGCGCGCACTTTTCTGCGCCAGCGTACACTGTATATGCCGGCGCAGGCGGAACCCCCGCAGCCGCATCATATGCACAAGTGGCTTCGGTATCTCATACATTTGAGGTGAGTTAACAATATTTGAGTTGAGTGTACGACTTGACCAGTATGCATCCGGCTTAAGTTAGTTATACTTGAGTTACTGTATGACCTGACCAGTATGCCCCCGACTTGAGTTAATTATACTTGAGCTATTGTATAACCTGACCAGTATGTCCCTTTCTTGAGTTAATTATACTTGAGTTACTGTATGACCTGACCAGTATGCCCCCGACTTGAGTTAATTATACTTGAGTTACTGTATGAACTGACCAGTATACCCCGGGTTGAGTTAACAATACTAGAGTTGACAGACAGTACACCGAGGGTAAAAACCCTTATAGGATCACTTCGTTGTGTCTGTCTGTCAACCACCTTATTCTCGTAAACGCGTGGAGGTATCAAGTTGTAATTAATGTCAAATATCAGTAAAAAAATCAATGTAATCAAAAATACGGCCGTTTATCCCGCATATTTTGACACTCGCCAAAAAATCAAAACCTATAGGATACTTCCTGTTGACCTAGAATCATGAACTTTAGTAGAAATCAAGGTCTCACAGCGCAAGTATAGGAAAAAATCGATAATTAGGGTTTCATACTCATAGGGTGTCAAGCGCTACCAGTTTAGCGCCATATGTAAGCCAATTATTTCACAGCTGAGTACGTGTTGTTATGACATCTTACCTACTTGTTATTTACTAAAGTATTTTTCATTTCAGAACATCAGACTTTCCACATTTCTAAAGATTCATTTTCTCCACAGGTTCATGACCTCAAAATCTGGCAAACTGTACCTGCACACAGACATTCGGATACTCGTCTCACGAAAGGCTGACTTGGACACAGCCACCGCACATTCCGCCCTGTTCCGCCCCATTCCGACCAATCAGAGCAAAGATAGCGCGATCGCGTCATCGTCCGCCAATCAGGAGGCAGAAAACAAACCGACCAATCAAACGTCCGGAATATCAACCAATCGTACGCCGAATCGAGTCTTTGGCGGCTGTAGCGACTTTGACACAGAAATAAAGAATGAAATGCGCGAATTCGGATACGAAAATCAAAATGGCGTCTCGTACGAGTTGAGGAGTTTCACGTACGCACCCGAGAACCCTAAATACTCCCCGCGATAATAATAGTGCCTCGGTGTGTGTTGGTTTTACTTTGTGTCGAAAATATATGTATGTACTAATGAAAAGAATATATTTTTGGTTTTTTATATACCATTTTGTTTCATTTTATCATCTATACTAATATTATGCTAAGGACAGCGGTTACTTATGTATCTACATATTGATGTATTATTGTAAATGATTTATTTAAAAAGAGCAACTACCGAGTTTTTTTCTGGTTCTTTCTGGAGGAATGATATTCCGAACCAGTAGTAGATTCACTCGATGATTTAAAAGCACTTTTAATAACTTTATTTTTTTGAATAAAGAAATGAGTTTGAGTTATAATTGTGAAAGTTTGAATGGATCTGCATGAAAATTGGCACAGAGATAGTTACAGTCTGGATTAACATAGGCTATTTTTTATCCCGGAAAATTAAGGAGTTCCCGAGGGAACCAAAAACCTCAGTCCACACAGACAAAGTCGCTGGCATCAGCTAGTAAAGATATAAAGAAAACACTTAAAAAATGAGAGGAATAATATTATGAGTAGGAAAAGGAAAAATCAGAAATATTTATAAACCATTTAATTTTCCAATGTATTTTTTATTTCACAGTCACTCTGAATAAATACATTTATGGCTTTCTTCTAATAACTAGAAATAAATAAATACTTAATTTAACATACATAAAATATCTTACAAATACGTAATTTAAAGAAATCAGTTAGGTATTTACAAATTTTGATCGTCCGTATGACCTTTAATCAAATATTCGAAAGTTTTTTACTAGGTTCCTTTATAATATTGACTGACAAATCATCATCTAAAGGAATGTCTATGTGAAGAACACTGATATCGTTTAACATATAGACATAATAAAATCCAAATCTAATTAATCATAATTTTTTTTATTTTTAATTTTTGTTGGGTTTTCCAAATAAAAACATCCAGTAATATAAATGCGAAAGTGTGTGACTGTCGGCTTAGAGCCCATATTCTATTCAATCGACTTTCGTTAGGGTGTAAAGTGTAGACCCACGCTACGGACGCTACGGACAATATTTTTTTTAATTTATCAAACAAGAAGAAGTCTTCGTACGCACTTTTATATAGCTGCACTGATAGGTCACGACAGGACGAAATGTATTGTGTACCTAAGCATTAGCAATCGTGCATTGTCAAGTCAACATTGAGGATGCTCCGGTGTCGGAGTGAAACGTACGTTGAAAGAAAATTGGAAGATTTGTGTGGTGTGGTGTTGTGCCGGTGCGAATTGCTGGCTTATTGGGCCGTGGGCGGTGCATATCGCAAGCTGCGCTTTTTACCACATAGATTTATCTGTTTTCGCGCATTAAGGGGAATTTAGCTTCTTGTTCCTTGATTATTGTGTGGACTAGTGATGTGCCGGATCGTTAAAAATGTATATCCGCGGATCCGGATATTTGGTGTTGTCAAGATCCGCGGATACAGATACGGATTTTAGTTGTTTTAATCAATCGGACATCGGTGTCGGTGCGCGTGACCTTGAAACTCGCTACGATAAATGTTTTCAATTGAAAGGTGCCAAATATTTGGTTTGAAGAAATAATAGATAAATAATCTGAATGGAATTTAATAGTTTTTCATTGCTACCTTAAAGAATTTCATCTATGTATTGAAAATTAATAAGGTAAAAGATCCGTCAAAAAGTAACGGAAACGGATACGGATCTTTTCCCTCGGATATCCGCGGATACGGATCGGATACGGATATCCGGCACATCACTAGTGTGGACGTTTCACGCTGACATTTTGATATGTCCAAGGGGGTTACTAAACTATCGCGTAAAGCAGTATTATATCAAAATAACAGATCATGTCACGTTCCTTGACGTCCCTAAAATAAGGATTATAATTCTAAAACACGATCTCCAACAATATTAAAACAATACGGCTGGTGGTAGTATGCCCGCTGTCCGTAGTAGGTATATTTCCTAGAGTTATGATAGAGTTAGCAGCGGCCTGGTGGGGTAGACTTGCGCCGTTTTCTGGTGTCCTCTGTAAGGTAAGGGGATGTTTTCCTCCAGCTCCGCTTCTACTTCCTGGGGAATAGAAAAATGATTTGAGAGATGATTTCTACGCTGGTTACCTTTCATTCATTCGGGTCATTGACCTGAATGAAAAATGCTGCTATGGATCAGTGGTTATCAAAAAACTGTTCAACTGATTTTTATGAAATTTTGTACAAGGATATGCGGTATCCCGGGGAAGGACACAGGCTACTTTTTATCCTGGAAATTTAAAGAGTTCCCGCGGGAATCAAAAAACTTTAATCCACGCTGACGAAGTCGCAGGCATCATTTAGTAACAATATAAATAGAGCTGTCATTATAGTTTAGGTTAGAGATGGCGTACAACAGAATTGACCTAATCGTCTTTACCTGCTAACATCGGCTCGGCGCAAAGTTGCCTGTCTGTCGGTATTCTACAGAATATACTTATATTTCAGAGAGTGTGCTCAAGAACTATTCGATCTGGTTCCTCCGTCACCTATTTTTATCATCGAACCGCAAGGCACCCTTATAGGTATATTCCGCGCGTACGGAGCGATTTGCGCGTTCCTCGTTCCTAATTCGAAACGCTAGGATATGGAATACCCTTCCGGCTTCCGTTTTCACATCCCTTCGAATTAAGAGTGAACAGGCATCTTCTAGGCAAGCGCGCTCCACCTTAGGCTGCATCACCACTTGCAAGCAAGTCTGATTGCAGCCAAGCCTATATTATATTTAAAAAAAAGCAGATTCTAGTGAGAGTCATAAAACTCTTTTTTTTTAATCCACAACAAGCTAGCCCTTGACTGCGATCTCACCTGATGGTATAAGTGATGATGCAGTCTAAGATGGTAGCGGGCTAACCTGTTAGAGGCATGGCAGTTATATTAAACCCATACCCCTTCGGTTTCAACACGGCATCGTACCGGAACGCTAAATCGCTTGGCGGCACGTCTTTGCCGGCAGGGTGGTAACTAGCTTCAGCCGAAGCCTCCCACCAGGCCAGACCAGGGAAAATGCAGAAATTATAAATTCCCAAATTGACCCTTTTTTTTTTTTTTTTTTTTTATCCACTACAAGCTAGCCCTTGACTGCGATCTCACCTGATGGTAAGTGATGATGCAGTCTAAGATGGTAGCGGGCTAACCTGTTAGGGGCATGGCAGTTATATTAAACCCATACCCCTTCGGTTTCTACACGGCATCGTACCGGAACGCTAAATCGCTTGGCGGCACGTCTTTGCCGGTAGGGTGGTAACTAGCCACGGCCGAAGCCTCCCACCAGGCCAGACCAGTGAAAATTCAGAAATTATAAATTCCCAAATTGACCCTGCCGGGGATCGAACCCAGGACCTCCGCACGTTAAGGCAACAGCGCTACACACTGCGCCACGGAGGTCGTCACTCGTCGTCGTATTGCTATAACGATCGTACCTCGGGCTCTATACTTCTGGACCAGGGCCCCCAGCCGGGCTCCTCCTCGTGCTCGTAGTGGTGTTGATGTTGAGCGTGCTCGTAGTATATCACCTGAAACAATTCAGTAGGTTCATTCGTTGTAATATTTTTTTCACCTCTAATGCTTTAAAAATATGTTATTATAGCTTAGCGTAGGCAGACTAAAGTTATCATTTAGGGTCTAGGGAATCTAGGGATTAAAGTTTTTTTTTTTTAATTTTTACCGTATCGATATATTGGTGGTAAAAATTTATAGTCTATGGTTACTATCAACAGACGATCAACAAAGTACAAACACAGCCTAAGGAGATACAGTCCGTCAAATGTTTCTGACCCGGTGTCAGCGTCGGTGTAGTATCTATTAAAAATAAAATAAAAACAGCCACAAAAATTAGTTCAAATTTTGGCCACCGGGCCAGATAAGTTTGTTGGACTGTACGTTCTTTCCTACCAGTCGTTCAACGAAGGCATCTAGAGTCTAGTCAAAGCAAAACAGCTGTGGGGTGACAGGGGTGTGACGAAGGAAACAGGCAGAATTTTTATAATACTCAATAGGGAGATCAGAAATAAATTATTTCTAACTGATTATTAAATAGATGGTCTTCCAAAAGACCTAAAATTACCATTCTCCGCTAGTTCTAAGTTTGATAACCATTTTAAACTATAGATTAAAAAAAAAAAGTGCGTTGAAGTTCGATGGACGTCACAACTATGTGTTTTACACAAACTCCCTACTGGAAGCGCGTTTTTAAGTTTGATAAAGAGTTGCTTGAGTTGAGTTGAATTGAGTTGTCATCATCCCTATTAAGTACATTAATTGTAATTATAATTAAAAAAATAAATAAATAATAAATTAAATAAATAATAATAAATCTTTATTTGGGACTAGTGGGCCCGGCAGATTTTGTCCTGCTTTGAATCTAGAACCCGATTGCAGCGCCCTACCGGCTGTGCTACCGGGTCCAATTGTGAATAGGTACTTCAAAAATTTCATTGAAATCGGTTCAGCCATTTTCAAGTTTTTGCAAATAATTAAATAACGCACGGCAAATGATTAATATTTATATAGGTAGATAGAAAGATTACATACATACATAATGGAATAAAAACAAATTAAAACTAGAATAAAATAAAATAACCCCCCGACATATTGAAGTATGCTAATTTCGATTCGATCCAGACCTGCCTATGCAGCATGCGCACGTAGAGATATGTCTCTCTAATTTTGTCGCTCTCTTTTCTCTGTCTATCAATATGGATCAGAAAGAGAAAAGAGAGCGACAAAAGTAGAGAGACATATCTCTACGCGCGCATCCTAGCCCTGTGGAGAGCGACATAGGGGAAGAGAGGAGTTTCCGTGGGAAACTTATCCCACGCGGACGAAGTCGCGGGCGTCAGCTAGTTCATAATTCTATTGTATGAGTTTTTAAGCAAACGGAGTCAAAAGCGTATTGTAAGTTAATGCGTGACAGTTATTAAGGTCAGCGCACACTTGGGGGGTCACCAGTGAAAGTGACGGCGCGGGCGCAGCCGGGTGACGTGACCGGTTTCTTTTAGCATCGTGAGATATTCACCATCTTACCATCTTTGGATGGCACCTGCCGATTTTAGCAGTGTTTTTTATCACATCTGTCATAAATCATGTCATTTCATGTGTTATGGCAGCTTTTACTTCTTTAGGGTTCCGTATCACTATCCACACCCGCACATCACCCGCACTCTCCTCCAGGATGTCGGGTATCTCAAGAAGATTTAAGAGTTAAAAAAAAAACGGGTTCCGTACCTACCCAAAGAGTGCCGGCGACACCCTATAACTAAGCCTCCTTAAACTAAGATAGACGGATAGCGGACTATCCGTCCGTTCGTCTGTCTGTCTGTCTGTCAGCGGGCTGTATCTCAGGAACCGTAATAGGTAGACAAGGTAGGCAATAGAACACAACTCTAAAAATTTGAACAATTTTTAGAGTTGTGTTCTATTGCCGTTATATGTTATGCCGTTCTGTAGTTATACCTAACAACAATAGATCGCAGTCGACTGATATACATTGTCACAACAAGGCCCTTCGTCCCTCAAAGCTTCCAAAACAAGCTATAAATAATTAATTACTTATAAATGCGAAACTGTGTTTGTTTGTTGGTTTGTCCTTCAATCACGCCTCAACGAAGCAACGGATCGACGTGATTTTTGGCATGGGTTTTGAAATAGCATGGCGAAATTCCCAAAAAAGAAGAGAGGAGTTTCCGCGGGAATAAAAAAAACTTAAACCACGCGGACTAAACTTAAGTCGCGGGAATCAGCTAGTTTAGGCGTTTTGACGTTTGAAACAAAGTTGCTGATTTGACTATTTGTCAAACATCAGCATATCAGCATTAGGCTGCCTTTCCACCAGAGATGTGCTACGTTGTTAAGGTACGGATGTGTGTCAAACCCACCAATAGGAGCGCTTGATTTTCATACCTTAGATCGCTAGATATTAGATCCAGCGCTCCTATTGGCGGGTTTGACACACATCCGTAGCTTAGCAACGTAGCCCATCTCTGGTGGAAAGACACCCTTACGCTGAGTTTGATAGGTACCTCTTTTTAGGATTTTCTACAACACAGATTGTTAGTCTAAGTTTTATTTTACTTTTATGTCTATTGTTGTAATTTGTTTTGTTTTTTCTGTGTTCAGTGAAATCCTAAATAAAGATTTATTAATGACATATTTTTTTTAAATACCTACCCAATTGCCAAGCTGAGCCGTTGAGCTAAATAAGCGCAAGCTCTTGGGTTACCAGTAGCGCGGACCAACTTTTGGAAAACATTATGGCTATTTTCTAACTTTCTAAGACCAGTAGTTCACGAAACGCCCTGTCCCATAGAGATGTCAATCAATCAGGGATCTTTCTTTAAACACACATAAAATATACATAAAATGTTTAATGTATGAACGCAGCTTTCTCTCTGTTCATATTAATATGTACTAGGTTATATTTATGTGTGACACAGACAGACAAACTGACACGGTTCCCTTGAGAACACGCCCGTGACACCTTACATTACTCTAGACTGAAGAGTCTAGCGTGAAACAAGCATAATGAGCAAAACATTTATTGAAACTAACCTATGGTGTAACCGAAAATAGGAATGATGCGTATGTCAAAATAAATGATCTACTGATTATCAAATAGAGGGATTTTCAAAAGACCTAAAATTCACATCCTCGGTTAGTTTTAAGTATGATAATTATTTTAACCTAAGTAACTTTTGTCAAACTCAAAGTCATCTAGATGGCCGTTACAAAGACACATACTTATGCATTAATAATTAAACTAGCTTTTGCCCGCGGCTTCGCTCACGTTAGATATAAATTTTAAAGCCCTATTGTACCTCTTATGTGTTGAATTTTCAAAAATCCTTTTTAGTGGATTTCTACGTCATAATAGCTATCTCTAATATAGGTATTGTATGTCAAATTCTAACCCAACCGTCCAGTGTTTTGAGCAGACACTGATAGATCAATCCAATCAGTCAGTCACCTTGAGCGTAGCGAAAAAATCCTATGTCTATGGTCACCTTTCTCTTTTATAAATACATTCTCAAAGCAGAAAATATTCCTTCTTTTTTTGAAAAATCCATACTTTTAATAGTATTATTGTATGGATTCTTCAAAAGGAGCTTTTATATATTTTAAAAGACACAATTAAAAGCTTTTGTAAGATTGAAAATGAAAAAAAATAAATGAAAAAATGTTTATTATGAAAAAATGTTTGTTACTATATAAATCCACATGTCATTTTTTTCTAATGACCAATGGTACCCACACTAGGTAATTCTGTATCGTGGGTACCAATTACACACTAGGCATTACTTGGAAAGTTTTGATTATACTTATTAATAACTAGATGATTCCCGCGACTTCGTCCGCGTGGCCTAAGCTTTTTTAAAATTCCGCGGGAACTCCTTAATTTTCCGGGATAAAAGTAGCCTATGTCCTTCCCCGGGATACAACCTACTCGTGTACCGTACCTGTACTGTAAAGCGTAGCAGACAGAGAGACAGACACTTTCGAATTTATAATATTAGTATGGATTGAACGTTGATCGTCAAAAGTAGTTGAGTAGGAAGCATTATCAAGATATCTAGGTAGATTTCACCCAAGCCGGGATTTTAGCATGCGTCACCTTTAGATACAAGTATAAATGGTCAAGTTTATACACAAACCGGTAACGCAAGGAAAGTTACTTGACCGGAATCATAATAATTACTTAAACGCATATTGTTGCCAAAATGATAATTTATATAATGGTTTGACGACCTCCCTGGTGTAGATTCCTGGTTCTATACTCGGTTGGATCATTTGGAAAATAGAGAGGAAAGGTGGATTCATCATTCTCAAACGATAGACTTCCACTGCTGGACATAGGCCTCCTGCAAGGATTTCCACACGCCAAGATCTTGCGCCGCCTGGATCCAGCGGCTCCCTGCGACTTTCCTGATGTAGGGGGTCTGCCAACGCTGCGCTTTCCATTGCGTGGTCGCCACTCCAGCACTTTGGGACCCCAGCGTCTATCGGTTCTTCTAAGTATGTGCCCCGCCCATTGCCACTTCAGCTTCGCAACACGTCGAGCAATGTCGGTTACTTTAGTTCTTCTGCGGATCTCCTCATTTCTGATTTGATCGCGCAAAGAAACCCCGAGCATTGCTCTCTCCATCACCCGCTGAGTGACCTTGATTTTAAGCCGTGATTTTAAGGCATAAGAATATAATATTGACGTAATATTGTTGTCGTTTTGTACCCAACTATGAACGATCAAGTTACTAAGCTTTTCTGTACACCAATCAAACACAGCATCTTCAGACACCGATATCGTCCGTCGTACCGTCACCCAGACGTGGTCTCAACCCACGGCCTCAGGGGCGTACAGACTATGGACTAGTTAGTCTAGTCCAACCGACCTTCCATTCGTCCTAACACCCAACGTTATCCTAAGCCGAGGTCCGAGCCTCACAGGAGGCGCCTTTAGGAAGACGTTGCCCCTCCCGATGTCTTTGAGCCCTGGCGCTCATTTCTCGGCTCGCCCAACCCCCGGTGACGCTGCAGCGGCCAGTAGGGCCTACGCAGCGCAGCATACTCAATCCGAAAAAAAGCTTTTCTGGAATTTAATATTGTTTTCAAGAATACCTAACATAAGAAGGATTTTAAGTTTAATTATAAACATTTATTGAAAATAATACAATAGAACTTTAAGTTAGCTAGCCTAACCTAATTCCTATATAATCATGCCCGTGTGGAATGGTGGCAAGAATGTTGGCTGCATTTGGCACGCTAGACAACCAGGTTGATCCTTGGCGCAAAAAATGTGCCAGGCCTACTGTCACCAGATGAGGCATTAACCGCCGTGAAATATCTCGATAAAATGTTTGGGACTGAGATTCCACAGCCCCAGGATCTCCACGGCAAACGAAACAAATATGTAACTTTATGACAGAGGCATACTTCCGCCGGTTTCAGCCTAACCGGCAATCGGCGAAAACCAAACCTTTAAACGATTAAGTACCTTTATAGTATAACTAGGCGATGACGCTCGATTAAACGGGAGCATTCACTCTCGTTAAATAGAAATCTACGCTTGGTCAAACAAACATTCATACTATGTACGAATGTTGTGTGTGTGTAATGAATAATTACTATAGATAAATGAGGTTAACGTACTTGCGAGAACATTCACAAAAGTCAAAAGTGTGTCTGTCTAATACCTTTTTACGGAACGTCCGTTTGTCGATATTGATGAAATTGTGGTTGACGTCCAATTTGCTCGCACGAAGCGTTTTTGCTCGACGTTTCTGATATGAACCGCTAGGGTGTGGAACACCCTATCAGCGCACGTGTTTCCTACCACTTATAACTTAAGTACCATCAAGGCAAGAATGAATAGGCATCTTCTAGGCAAGCGCGTTCCAACCTAGACCTCATCATTGCTTTGTACTAAGCATGATTGTCGTCAAGCGCAACCCACACATGCAATTAAAAAAAAATTGCAAGCTACTTTTTGTCTCGGATAATCACTAACCTCCCAATGGGCGTTTTAAAAACCTAAAACCGTGGGCATCATCTAGTTCTAGTCCAAGAGCGGATTGGTAGGCTTGCCTTACTTTCGAAAACTTAATTACTCTAGGGAATACTCATTTCCTCACGATGTTTTATTACACCGTGTGAAGCATGATGATAAGGAAGCTTGGCAATAATTTGCTCTAATGGCTCTGATAGTTCCTTAGTTAAGTTAATTCGAGAGATGGTGATAGTGAAAAAAAACACCCGGCTGAGTTTATTGTGGGCTCTTCTCAGACCAGGGCGCGTTTGGAACCCTCGTAGCTTTAGTTTTAAGATACCGTAAGAGATTATCACCATCGTCTTACTAATATTATAAATGAGAAAGTTTGGATGGATGTATGTTGGTTACTCAATCACGCCAGAACGGCTGAACGGATCCGAATGGAATTTGGCACAGAGATAGATTATAGTCTGGAATAACACATAGAAAATTATAGTCTTTATCCTTTCCCGGGTGACACCCTATAGCTCTGTACCTAATTTCATCAAAATCGGTTGAAAAGATGGGCCATTAAAGCTGACATACAGACAGACATACTTACGCATTCATAAGATTAGTATAGGTATACATAGCTCCGAAAAGTTAGAGGTGCGGCCCGGGTTCGAACTCGCGGCCCCGAATAGGAGGTCAAGTGTCTAAAATCTAAATCACTACGTTAATTATTACCTATGATATTTCACAGGAGTTCACTGACCTACCGCCGACCGCACTTAAGCACTACTTAAGATGTATGAGAACACTTTCGTTTGGTAATAATGCGAGGAACAATAAATCGGAGAAAACTGAATTAGGTATGCGTGTGAACACGCTCTATAGTCTATGTTATAAAGCTCACTTCACACTACTTAATTTTATTCTTTACTAGATGATGCCTGCGACTTCGTCCGTGGGCATTGATTTTTTTAAATTCCCGCGGAAACTCCGATTATTTTAATTTTTCAGGATGAAAAGTAAGTAACATACCCTTTCCCGGGATGTAAACTATCTCTGTACCAAATTTCATCGAGAAAAGTTGGGCCGTGAAAGCGCAGCTAACAGACAGACAGACAGACTTTCGCATTTATAATATTAGTATGGATCCATTACAAGTTAGCCCTTGATTGTGATCTCACCCTTACCTCACCTCAGGCTTAGCATGAGATACGAGATACGAGATATCTCGCGACAAGAAAGAGAGATGTTCTCGTTTTTGGCAAATGTCTCGTTTACCCTAACACTAATATGCACAAAATCCGAGAAAAATTACGAGAAGAAAATGGTCTGCAATTGAGGGTTCGTAAAGAAAATACCACTTACACCACAATACTGCTAATTTGTTATAATTCAGTTACAAGATTTGACCGAAACAATATTGCAAGCTTGTAAAAATAGATACCTACCTACAGCTACAAAATCGAGGAAGTATAAAAGTATTCAGGATATTTTAATGTACAATTATCACATTATATACCAATATTTAGGTGCAAATTGGTCAACTAGCGTGCTTTAAAAACGTATTTACAACCATTTTCAGCCTTAATATAATAGCCATACAACAATGTAACAATAAATAAGATATTTTGTTAATTTATACTCAACTACTTATTTTACTGATCTAAGTTTGACTTGAATATACTACGTAAATATATTCCGTAAGTACCATACTTACTTACTACTCAATTAGTTACTAAGATACTCAATTTTGTTGAATTTCTTAGGCCTCAGATACACGATGCAGTCCATTCTAACTGCTTCAAGCTGCGACTGCATAGTGAACGTCTTCAACGTACACACATACATGGACCGCTCGAGCAGTTGCGACTGCTTCGGGCAGTTGGCAGCAGTTATCAATGGTAGCTACAAGTTGTTGACTATGCAAAAGCGGTCCGTGTATGTTGACCACTGGCTAACTGCTCGAGCAGTCCGTGTGATAGCATAAAACATACAAACTTGTTTTTGTGACCCCAAAAGCTGGCGCTTATTTAGCCCAACGGCTTAGCCTGGCAATTCAGAGAGAATGTCTTGGGTGCCATTGCCCATGAACGATCATTTTGACGGTTTATATTTATTATTTTTTGTAAATATAAATGTAACTTTATTTATGTGTAGATGAAATTAAATGTAAATATCTAAACTGATTTCGCAGAAATTTTTGAATAGATATGGTTTAATTAAACCCACAAATGCCACATAGGATACATCGTACCACGGGGAAAGTTCCCGCGGGAATCAAATAGGATATATTATTATCTTATCACGGGGAAATAAAGGGAATCAAAAATGCACGCGGACGAAGTCGAGGGCATCATCTAGTTATAAATAAAGCTGTCTTAAAATATGGGAGGGTTAGAAACGATTGTAAAGCCTTTCGCGTATCATCACGATGATGGAAATATTTAGTTTTAAGTATGTCACGAAATAATATGTGCTCACCTTTATGTGACGATCAAACTTTACAAAAAGAAAGTGTAAATGAAAGTAAAATGTAATAATCATCTCTAGACAGTTGAATTAAATATAAATAAATCATGTTAGTAAGCGAAAAGTTTGTATAATTAATTGTATAATATTATCATGTAAAAACAAAAGAAAGAAGAAATCATAATAATTCTGATGGTAATAGTTAATTACAATAAAGTTTATCTTTTATATGCATCGTACCGGGACGCAATAAAAAAAACGTTTTTGATATAACTGGATTTTTCCATTAGAACAGCTCTGAGCCAACGGGAATTGGGATGCTGCCTATTTCAAAAATAAATTATTTTTAGTGATTATTACATAACCATGCCAAAAGACATGTTATGTATTCGTCCCATGTTAGTTTTATGTTGAATATAACCATTTTAAACTATCGATTGAAGTAAAAAAGTGTATTGAAATTTGATGAAGTCACGATGATGTATAATTTCATACAAACTTCCATACTATAATAGAAGCGCGTTTTTAAGCTGCCGATTTGATTGAGTTGTCAGGATTATCCCTTTTACAAGATTACAGCGTAAGGCATGGTGCCAAACCTACTAGAACTTAAGGACATCCAGAGCTTTTTCCCAAATAAAAAAATGTCTATTTTAAAATAGAATATGTACCCCTAATAAATAAAATTCTTGAATTGTTTCTTATACTAGTACTACTACTCACTAGGTACTTACTCGTTTACTAGGTATTTATTAATTGTTAGAAATATAAATTTTGGTTTTACTTTGCACGCCTTAAGAACCTTATTCATGATTATGGTTAAATTAAAATGTTATTAGTTTAATTTTAGGTTAGATCGGTATTTATTGCAATCCCTTTTTGTTGCCAAGAAAATAAAAATAAAAAGCTCTATATCAGCTTATATTATTACCTTTTGGGGTTGCTGGTGGTGTTTATTTTTCAGCTCGATCAGGAACCGCGCCAGGTTGATGCCGAGGCCGATCAGTGCTATGATGAAGAATTTCACCTGGAGAACAAAATGGAGAATATTATGTCTTGAAGAAAAAATATTTGTTTGCACTATGACATTTCCTTTCTAGTTTGCCTGCATCGCTTCTTAGGGAAAGGACCGTCTTTTAAACAATAGCGGGGTGTTTGCAACCATCACTGAAATCAATATTATTTCAAAATGACAGTTTTATGTCACGTACCTTGACGACTTTAAAATAAGGATTACAATTCTAAAACACGAACGTCAACAATATTAAAACAACAGGACTATAAGCGATGGTCGTATGCCCCCTGTATGTTTATTTTCATTTGTGTACAATAATAGTACATTATGATATGTGTGACATAAGCAGTCTATACATTATTGCACATATTTAAAAAATAGACTTCTTAAGTTACGAAGAAGCGATAGGTACTAGATAATATTTGGGCTTAGGTAGTGCAGTGCTTTAAATTATCATATTATACCATATGATGCCCGCGACTTTGTCCGCGTGGATTTTCGATTGCCTCAGAAATTCTTTAATTTTCTGGGATAAAAAGGTTGTATCCCGGGTAAGGACAGGACGTCCTGACCTGACAAGTACCATTGAAATCAGTTGAAAAGATCGGTCATGAAAGCGTAGCAGATAAGAAGATAGAAACACTTTGCCAATGGAAATTTGGCAAAATAAATTAGCTTATCTTATATTTCTATACTAATGATAAATGATAATGACAAATGATTTATTTATTTCACATAGGACAACTTACGTCAAATATGAAACGTGAAGACTCTACCACCGGTTCGGAAAGCTGATTCTACTGAGAAGAGCCGGCAAGAAACTCAGCAGTTGAGTAATATTATATTATGCCCGTCTGTCTGCTACGCTTTAATGGCCTATACTTTCAAACGGTTTTAATATCATTTGATACACATGTAGGTTATTATATACCGGGGAAGGACGTAGGCTACTTTTCATCCCGGAAAAGGAGCTCTTTTGGGAATCAAAATACTTTAAACATGCGGGGGAAGTCACGGGCATCATCTAGTTTTTCTTTTTTTAAATCACAATAATAGTCATAGGGTACCTGTAGTTTAAACGAAAGGATCTGCAGTAATGTTCCGATCTTAGCTTTAAGCACGGCTCCTAAGATCAGCAGCTTCAGAATAGCCTTCTTTTTCTTCTTCTTTTTGCCTCTTTGTTCTAGAATAACAAAAATTGGTAACTACCTATACTAAATTCTGTTGTTTGAATAAAGATTTTTACTGAAAAAAACGTCTTTGTAATGTAAAAATGCAATAACTATTAAAAAATATAAAACTTTCTCCCTTCTACTAAAATTACTAATAAGTGCCACAATTTAATTAAAATCTAATTTACATCTGTGAAAAGCAATATGAGAAACAGAGAATAAAATTAAACTGAGAAGATTTCCGACGATTTTTTTATAGAGGCAAGCACTACGAAGTATAGTAGAATTTTAAAAAAATCTAGTTTATGCTATTTTACGTGTTTTCTACTAGGTATGCTTGAGTTTTTATTTTGTTACAAAAATTATTTTGCAAAACGAATTATTAGAAACTTAATGCGTGGTAATATGTATTGAATATAATTAGCACATAATATAATCACGACAAATGGTCTATTTTTTCGATTGTCGATATTTTTATCGTGGTTTAATCTAGTAATTACCATTATAATATTATTATGATTTTGCAACAAATTAAAAACTCTTTATGTTTAACTACTTATTACATCTAGATCTAACATAGTAAACTACTTGCAACATTTCTAAGATCGCATGCCACATACACGCACGCATGCCAGAATAAATAGGTAATTTGTTACCAATCCTTAACTTTTTTACGTCTTTTCTCCTGTAAATCAAATTTTTACTAATTATTGAGTGATTTTTAATCAATTTGCCAACATTGAAGCGTATGTGTGATTCGTCTAAGCTTAACGAAACAATTTCTAATCGTTTCTAATTTATATAAATATACTAATAATACTTAATACTAATATTATAAATCCGAAAGTTTGGATGGATGTATGGATGGATATTTGTTACTCAATCACGTCACAACGGCTGAACGGACCTGGATGAAATTTGGCAAAGAGATAGATTATAATCTGGAATAGCACATAGGCTACTTTTTATCCCGGAAAATGAAAGAGTTCCAAGAGGTTGAGAGGAGGAGAGTTCCGCGAGAACCAAAAAACCTCAAACGGTTATAACATGGTATCGTACCGTAACGTTTAACTACTTGGCTTTGACTTTGTAACTTGGCACGGCTTTGGTGGTAGCCGGTAGGGTTGTAAATAGCCACAGCCGAAGCGACCAACCTGTCCAGGGACAACCTCGAGACAGTTAATGTTGATGTCTAGATACATTTTCCAAACAGTTCTTACTGGGAATGGAACCCAATACCACATATAAGACTTATAAGACCACAGCGCTCATCACTGCGCCAGAAGGGTCATCACACTTCCAACAAGGCATAACTTAAGTACCTTCAAGGCAAGAGTTAGCGGGCATCTTCTAGACAAGCGCGTTCCAACCTAGACCTCATCATCGCTTTGCACTAATAAGCATGATTGACGTCAAGCGCTAGCCTATCTCGCATTAAAAAAAAACTTAAATATGTAGAAATATTTTAATGCTTAGACTATCGTGAGTGATATACAATTTAACTATACATAGCTACCGGATAAACTCACATGTTATGCCGGAAAATACCCGACTAGTTTCACTACTGCTTACTGCTCGTGGTCGCTGTCTGACTGCGGGCCGCGTACCGTAAAGCTCGCTAGAGTCGTCGGGAAAGGATGGATTAACACCTCCCGCCCCACCTCAACCGTCCTCGCAGAGAGCTATGGAACTAGTCGGGCATTTTCCGACATAACACGTGAGTTTAACCGGTAACTACTCGTATGTATAGTTAATATGTACAAATAAAACATGCACCAAAACCAACCTGCAATAGAACTGCGGTCTACAAGACCATTTTCAGTGTTCTCACTCTCTAACGCATGCTCGGCCACCGCATCCAACGCCTTTTCCCCCATATCCCACATCTGGGTCAAAATACCCCTCCCCGTTCTATCCTTATCCCCATTTACCCCATTAAACCCCTCTACATCACTTTTATGTTCCTTCTTTACCCGCATATGACTACTTGCGTCATTTTCATCTTCTATATGACTATTTAAATCGACTACACCACTATTAGATTTTTCCGTGACCTCTATACCACTTCTATACCCCTTGTGATCCCTTATACGACTACTTTGTTCCTCTAAATCTCCTATAACCCACGATTGGACCCTTTTAGGACCTTTCTCCTCCGTTTTGGTTACTGGCATCTGAATAAGATGGATCTTTGCCGGTTTCTGTTTTTTCTTCTTCATCTTTTTCTTCTTTTCTCCGTCAGATGTCGAGATGGTTATGCTGTCTATGCCACCGCTGTCTCCGTGTTTCTTTCTTGCCAGTGCTCTGCGGACAAGAAAAAATCTCAGATTAATAATTGGAATAGATTTAGGATTGTCTATGTATTTTGTGACTAGTTAGGATCTTTAGTAACACATGTATTACTAAATTATATACACGTGGAATTTTTTTGGAAGTTTTTTGGGAGAATTGAATTGGAAGTAATTTTTTATAATATTCCGCGAAAAAAACTGTGTCACTCTCCGTTGCGGCGTGCTTGGAGGACCATCTGACAAACAAACACACTTTCGCTAGTGACTAGTGAGGTAGGACAGCCCTTTATGTAGGTACTTAGGTAAATAGATTAGATTGGAAAGTAAAGGCACGCAAACTCAAACATTGAGTGCGAAAAGTGTCAAGTTTCACGATCTCTATTATTATTAAGCCCTTTTCACACACACACGGTTTCCGTATTAACCGGTTATAGTCCCACAAATTTATCTGACCCGGTGGCTAAAATTGGAACTAACTTGTTTAGTTTTCGTTTTTATTTTATTTTTCATATACACTAGCGACGCTGACACCGGGCCCGATAAGTTTGACGGACTATATGTATCTAGTGAAGGACGGCGGCTGTAACCGTGTACGTGTGAAAAGGTCTGTAACCCAATCCAGATGCCATTAGGATGATAACAATAGGTTTACCTCTTTTCCTCTTATGATTATAGTCACCCGCGAGAAAAGGACAGAATGTCTATATGTATGAATGTAATAACTGTCATCCTAATAGTATCTAGAATTTATGAAAGTACGTCCGTTTAAGCCGTCACCGGACGGAAGCCGTGTGTGTGTGTGAAAAGGGCCTTACGTTCTACGCACTAACTTACTAACACAGAATCGGTAATAGTAATGTTACTACTTTGTTTAACTGACCACTAGTCTAGATCTCTTTGAATTTCCGGATTAAAACGTCTGATCTAATCTATGTCTATCTCCTGTATCTATTATAAACGAGTCTCAGAACAAAATTTCGTGAAAATCGTTTAAACAGGGCTGTGGGAGTGACAGATAGACATACACAATTTTACATAATACAATGACAAGTAGGAAGCAGGATGTATTCAGCTGTGAAGTATGAACGATTTTAGATATTTAAAACGAGCTTCCGTAACTCCTTAAAAAATAACGATCAAACAATAAAATTGGAACGTTTTGGAGCTTCTATATGGTGACATTTATTACGTTTTATAATACTGTGTAGTGTGTATACGGAAGACGTTGGTAGAATAAAATTAAGCAAAATATTTTTTTTGGTCTCCCCTACGCGTAAAGCGGGGATGGTTTTTGTTTCTTGTCTATCCTATCCCAGTATATATGTATAATGTACCCTGTGGTCCATCGCAAGAATTGGGGTATCGTTGGATAGGTCGTTCAAAAATATTGTGGGTGTGGTAAAACAGCTAAACGGTTGTTTTTGGATATGTGTTTTTTTAAATATAGCACTAGTATAACGAAGTTAAAAAGAAAAATCACAGCTAAGTAGGCTTTACAAGTTAAAGTCATTGTAATACTTGTTACGAAACGTATGCATTGTATGTTATTTACAACGTGTAACATTTTTTTTAGTGAGAAGAGGAACTGCTGAGTTCTTTGCTGGTTCTTCTCAGTAGAGTCATTTAAGTAAGCCTAGTAGGTAAGCCTCCGCACGTTAATACAACAGCGCTTAACACTGCGCGACGGAGGTCGTCAAATTGACCTCCGTGGTCGTCAAACCGACCTCCGTTATTGAAAAATAGTTGACAAACTTATAAAACGTCCGTATATTGTGACGGCCAACTACAGAACCCTACACTGCGCGTGGCTCGACACGCACTTGGCCTGTATTTTTGGAGTTTACCTCCTGAAGAATCGATTTTCATTTTTCATATAATATAAGCCCGGGGTATGAACATTGTGGGGCAGAGCTGCTGATATACAAACAATTTTTGTTTTGCAAAAGAGGGCGATTCGATCACTATATAAACTCGGATCATGCGAGTCCCTTCGTGAAAAATTTAAAGAAATTGGCATCCTTATGGTTGCATCGCAGTGCATTATAATGTTTGTGAAATAAAATATTTATCTCTATAGACAGAGAGGGGATACACAAAATCGACTTACTAGAAACCGGCATAAACTAGTAATGCCGCGATGTAGTCTACGCAAGATGGAGAAATCCTTTGTGGGGTCGAGTATTACCTTTTATAATATGGTTCCAAAAAACTTTTGGATTTGCCAGTGCACAAATTAAAAAAAAACCGTAAAAGAACACTTGTTGAGTCGGGGCTATTATACAATTGACGAATTTCTTAATGACAAAGTTGTATGGAAGCAACCGACCTTGGGTCCAGCTCCCCACAGGATAGTATAATAACTTACACTATTGTATTTAATTTATATACTTACCTAAGTATTGTAATATATTGTAAAAAAAAACAAAGAGCAACTGCTGAGTTTCTTGCCGGCTCTTCTCGGCAGAATCTTCTTTCCGAACCGGTGGTAGAGTCAAAACATGACGTAGCATAAGACACACCTGTATGTCGTACATGTTTAAATAAATAAACTGAAACTGAAACTGATGGGGAGTAAAATCAAACTTTCACAGTGACGTTATTTACTTTGTGTTTCCATGACTATGTAATGTATTTTGATGAATATAAATTATATAAGTAATTATAATTAATATAAATAAATGTATCAAGCATGCTTTCAGTAATATAAAAACTGCGTTCATTTACCCTCATTTACTATCTTACGATATTACATCTATATATTATATTTTATAATTGTTCGGAAAGAGTAAACTCCAGTCGTGCGTAGGAGCTGACAGACACAATTTTTTTAAATATACTTTATGTACCTACGTGCTACAGAATATGGTATTAAGTCTAATTATGTATGATTATTTCTTGGTTTCCGATTTTATCATTTGTTTATCATGATTTATCATTTTTGTATTTTTAAATGTAATTTTTGGATTTTAACCTTGGTCGGCGTGTTTCGACCTTCCATCTACAAAGCTAAATAAATTTTTATACTTGCAAATTATTATTTGTGGAAGATTTATATCAAATGACGTCAAATGACGAGAAAAACATAATTATTTTTGTACGAATATTAAGTTTCTGCATAATAAAATTATTTAGTATGATTTGGCGGAAGACACGGCAGTTAAAAGTATATACATAATAATATACAGTGTGCAAATATGAAACTGGGAAAAAAATATCAGAGAGAGGGACTTTAAAAACCGAAACGCAGGCATCCCCTAGTTACAATAATACTAGTTGATGCCCGCGACTTCTTCCGCGTGGATTGAGGTTTTTTGGTTCCCACGGGAGCTCTTTAATTTTCCGGGATAAAATGCAGATAATATGTGCCCTATGTACTCGTAGGTTATACCTAAACACTCTCCATTTCAAGTTTCAGCCAAATCGGTTCAATCGTTGGGGCGTGAAGGAGTAACAAACATACAAACATTCCAAACTCTCACAGAAATATTATATTAGTAACAGTACAGTAATATATATGTCACCGTAAGATTGTAAAAACCGTTAGATTATAATATAACGTTTTTTATCTCGATAGATTATAAACTGTCGACGGATTGTGAACCGTAACATACTGCTTACAATTTAACGCGTTATTTTTCGGTTAATTGTAATATATTAGGTATATTAACCCGATAGAACCTAAGTGCCCTACCTGACTATTCATGTCAAACCCTAACCTAACCTATAGTTTGCGCGCGAGTTGAATGCAGAGTAAATGTATGGTGACACTTACATTTACTCTGCATTCAACTCGCGCGCGAACTGTACAAGAAAGAGACAAGAAAACGTAAAAACAATAAATATTTCATAAATTAATACTCAGAACATTGAACGGTTCACAATCTTTCGACAGTTTATAATCTAGCGGGATAGAAACCGTTAGATTATAATCTAACGGATTTTACAATCTTACGGTGACATATATAATACAATATGTTTGTTTTGAACAATAATTTAAAGAAAAAAAAAACTTGTATAACATAAGTAGTCTAAAATAGTTGAAAAAATTTGGAAAGCAAATTAAGTTCAAAGCACTCATATCTTCTGTCCATTAGTATTTGACGTAAGCTCAGTGAAAGTGGCGAAACGTCTCGAATATCGATCAGTTCGATTTCCGGTTTGGTACCTTTTCTTTTACTTTACCTAGTGTGGTATAATGTATGTAAAGAAGCTTTAGTACTGTTATATAGTCAAGGGATTCAGGTCACACAATATTATTAACTGTCTCGTTAGTCTAGTGGTTAGCATGTTCGTCTGCGGCCGACGAGGTCCCGGGTTCGACTCCAGGGTCGGGCCATAAAATTAAGTATTGGGTATTTCTGACTAGAAATTCTCAGTACTAGCCCGTTGTTAGGAAGTTGGCGGCGAGTCACCCCCATGCCTCGGAGAGCACTTTAAGCCGTCGGTCCTGGTTATACAAACATGATAATAGTCGTTAAAGCCCGCCAACTCGCATTGGAGCAGCGTGGTGGGTCTAAGCTCTAATTCCCTCTTTCTTATGAGAGTGGAAGCCTGTGCCCAGCAGTGGGAAGTTAATGGGCTGCAATGGATACGATACTATAACTGGTCTACTAAAATACACGAGTTCTCCATAGTGGCATTCCGAACCAGTGGTAGATTCACTCGACGATTCGGAAGCACTTGTCAAATTTTACTTGAACAAAAAAGATTTGAATTATTGGATAGAAGCAGGCGTTACTTTGTGGAAGTCCATGATGATGAAGGAACTAGAAGTTTAATTCGCCACAGTATACAAATCTATGTGGTACAGTGTGTATCATGCACTTGCAGCTTGATATATTCAACATCTCCTGAGGATGCTCCGGTGTCGGAGTGAAAGGTACGTTGAGAATAATTTGGAAGATTTGTGTGGTGTGGTGTTGTGGCGTTGCGAATTGCTGGCTTACTGGGCGGTGAATATCGCAAGCTGCAAGTGCAAGATACACTGTGCCACATAGATTTGTCTAGTGGGTTGTGTAGTGGTGGTGGTGGATGGTTGTATTAAGAGAGAAGGAGAAGAAGAAGGAGATGGTAGACGACCTCCGTGGCGCAGTGTGTAGCGCTGTTGCCTTAACGTGCGGAGGTCCTGGGTTTGATCCCCGTTAGGGTCAATTTGGGAATTTATAATTTCTGAATTTACCCTGGTCTGGCCTGGTGGGAGGCTTCGGCCGTGGCTAGTTACCACCCTACTGGCAAAGACGTTCCACTAAGCGATTTAGCGTTCCGGTACGATGCCGTGTAGAAACCGAAGGGGGTATGGGTTTAATATAACTGCCATGCCACTAATTTTAAAAAAAAATAAAAAAAATAAAGGTTTGCCCGCTACCATCTTAGACTGCATCATCACTTAACATCAGGTGAGATCACAGTCAAGTGCTAGCTTTTAGTGGATAAAAAAAAAAGAAGTCGGAAGCCGACCAATAATTTGTCGTTTCTTCAAAAAAATGTAAAAACAATTTTTTGTTAATTGAGTTTTAAGAGAGAGTCAAAAGAATTCATCAAAAATGGTAAATGACTAAGTCGAAACACGTAATCTGTACCTTTTCTATCAGGATATGCTTTGTCATTTATGTAGATGGTAGTTATACAAAGTGTCTGTTTTCTCAAATCAAGTAAGTATTACTTTCTCTTACTTCCTTTTCGAAAGCAATGTCTTAACTTTCGAGTAAATATGGGAAGTAGTCTATTAGAATATATAAAAGGAGTTTTTACGAAGGAAGGAATGACTCGTTTGGATGGAATTTCTATAGTCCTTTTTTGGTGGGATTTACGTCATAATTTAACATCTGGGCCTCATAAGATAAATCACTCAGCGGTGAGTCGGAGATTTTTTACGCGATCAGTAATCTATTATTACTATTTATTTCAATAAGGTTTACAAACTAACTAGGTAACTGCCTCGTTGGTCTAGTGGTTCGCATGTTCTATTGCGGCCGACGAGGTCCCAGGTTCGAGTACCGGGTCGGGCCATAATTAAGTGTTGGGTTTTTCTGACTAGAAATTCTCAGTACTAGTAGCCCGGAGTTAGCAAGTTGGCGGTGTTTCACCCCCGTGCCTCGGAGAGCACGTTAAGACGTTGCTCCCGGGTATTATCATTAATGATTGATTCATTGATGATAACATGATAATAGTCGTCAAAGCCCGCCAACCCGCATTGGATCAGCGTGTTGGGTCTAAGCTCTAATTCCCTCTATCCTATGAGAGTGGAAGCCTGTGCCCACTAGTGGGAAGTTAATGGGCTGTAGTGGTTAACAAACTAACTTATATCGTACAAAACTGTTTACACAGTTTGACTGCAGGAACAGAGCAATCTCACTTTATATACATTCTGCTTGTACTAATCTAACTTATACAGGCAGGGTATGTAATAGTTATTTTCAATATTATAAATGCGAAGTTTGGATGGATGGATGGATGTTTGTTACTCAATCACGCCGGAACCGCTGAACGCATGAAATTTGGCACATAGATAGTCTGTTATACCACATAGGTTACTTTTTATCCCGGAATATTAAACCGCGGGAACCAAGAACATCGCGGGCATCGGCTAATTTAAAATAAAAATGCATGTTGATAAAATCAGTATTCACCTGGCCATCCCATGTTCCACCAGGTCTGTGACGGCTGTCAGTGACAGCTGGATGTCATTGCCGAGTTTCGATGGTAGCTCCTCGAACGACCTCCCTGATGACACCACCTCAGCGTCTGCCGCCTCTGCAGCAAAGGAATAAAATTTCATTGAAATGTATAAAATCAAAGTTCGAAAGTAAAGTATACCCTTTGGGGTTAAACTTTCGAAAATTCTTTCTTAGCGGATGCCTACGTCATATCTACAAGCTATCTGTGTGCCAAATTTCAGCCCGATAGATAGACTAATCTATCGGGCTGAAATTTGACTTATATAGACACTTTTTGAACGTCAAGTACCTATACAAAGTATAATAGGTGATGGTGATAATTAACGACGGTATCTTAAAACTAAAGCTACGAGGGTTCCAAACGCGCCCTGGGTCTGAGAGCCAACAAACTCAGCCGGGTTTTTTTCACTAACTTCATTTCACAAAACATAAAATATTATTATCAATTAGATTAATTAGTTGTTGGAACAATAAATATACATTCCCATGCTTTTTATCATTTAAATAATCCTTTGCATATAAATATATGTGTACGCCCACCACACTGACCAAGTGTGGATCGGCAAACTGCACACACCTTTGAGAAACATTATGTAGAACCTTTAGGCCTGCAGGTTTCCTCACTATTTTCCTTCACAGTAAAAACAAGTGATATTGAATTGTTTCAAACGCAAATTGCTACTATACGTTAAGTTAGTGGTGTGAGCCCGGGGATTGAACCTTTGACCCTCCACTAAGGAGGCTGACGTCTTAACCACTAAGCTGTATAAGATTAAGTAATAAGAGTCGAATTTCTCCCACGGCAGCGAATCTCCCAAGAGATTAGCGTGGGAGAGATTAAAGTGCTCTCTTTGATAGAGTTGCTGATTTGACTAGTTGTCAATACTCAATTATGGGCCCAACTGGAAATTGAACCCAGGACCTCGTCATCTGCAGTCAAACATGCTAACCACTAGACCAACGAGGCAGTTAAATCAATTAGTTAAACTAACAGGCGTTCATACAAAAGATAATGTATGAAATCAGTTAACAAGTGAAAATTACTTATGCGAAAACTACACACCATTGTTTAAGCATTGTATTGTATTTATGTGACCACTTTCCATGTAAAGTGCTTCGTTTATCGACACTTTCGATCTCGCCTAGAGCAACTGTAAAGTATGAACTATTTCTAGTTATTATTAGGTTTAGCCCTAGGCATCTTAGGCGCTGGAATTGGATTTATTTATGCATCAATTTCCATCTACAATAACTTTGCCGTAGAATTATGACTACAAATTATATGAAATAAATGAATAATATGAATTATGAATACTAATATTATTATGAATGTGAAAGTTTGGTGGAAGTTTGAAAATATACTGCGGATGTTATTTGATTTTCCGGGATAAAAAGCCTATGTCCTTCCCCGGAATGCAACTTATATCTATCTTATGCATTTACAAACAGACAGACACCCACATTGATTATTATAATACTAAAGGTATTTCCCATACCTTTAGTATTATAATAATCAATGTGGATGAAAAATAAAAATAATATATGTTTTACTCCGGGATGCAGCTTAGGTATTTTAGTTACTAGCAAATGCCCGCGACTTCGTCCGCGTGGATTGAGGTTTTTCGGTTCCCGCGGGAACTCTTTAATTTTCCTGGATAAAAAGGAGCCTATGTGCTATTCCAGACTATAATCTATCTCTGTGCTAAATATCAGCCAGATCCGTTCAGCCGTTGGGGCGTGATTGAGAAACAACCATCCATACATACATCCATACATCCAAACTTTCGCATTTATAATATTAGTATAGAAGTATAAATATAAAATATATATAAATATTATAAATGCGAAAGTTTGGATGTATGGATGTCGGTATGGATGTATGGATGTATGGATGGATGTTTGTTACTCAATCACGCCCCAACGGCTGAACAGATCTGGATGAAATTTGGCACAGAGATAGATTATAGTCTGGAATAACACATAGGCTACTTTTTATCCCGGAAAATTAAAGAGTTCCCGCGGGAACCGCAAAACCTCGATCCACGCGTACGAAGTCGCGGGCGTCAGCTAGTTTATAATATTAGTAAAATTAGGTACCGTATATTACTACCAAATTTTGCCAAAATCGATTGAAAACATGTGCATCTATACTAATATTATGAATGCGAAAGTTTGGATGGATGGTTGTATGGATGGATGTTTGTTACTCAATCACGCTAGAACAGCTGAACGGATCTAGATGAAATTTGGCACAGGGATACAGAAAAGTAGTTTATGTGTAATAGCACATACACTACTTTTTATCCCGGAAAATTAATAACTCCCGCGGGAACCAAAATACCTCAATCCAAGCGGACGAAGTCGCGGGCATCAGCTAGTATATTTTCTAAGAATAGATGCATTGATATTGTGATTTTTTTTAAATCCGCTACAAGCCAGCCCTTGACTGCGATCTCATCTGATGGTAAGTGATGATGCAGTCTAAGATGGTAGCGGGCTAACCTGTTAGGGGCATGGCAGTTATATTAAACCCATATACCCCTTCGGTTTCTACACGGCATCGTACCGGAACGCTAAATCGCTTAGCGGAACGTTTTTGCCGGTAGGGTGGTAATTAGCCACGGCCGAAGCCTCCCACCAGGCCAGACCAGGGAAAATTCAGAAATTATAAATTCCCAAATTGACCCTGCCGGGGATCGAACCTAGGACCTCCGCACGTTAAGGCAACAGCGCTACACACTGCGCCACGGAGGTCGTCAAAAACATTGTACTAGAGATACCTACATATCTACTGATTCGATCGGAACGGGGACGAAGCAATGATGTTAGGAAACCAGAACAATCGTGTATTGTTTTAATTATACTAGGTGTCATACTTTTCATACTTAATATTATAAATGCGAAAGTCTGTTTGTATTTTTCTATTGCTCGATACAACTGGACATTATTTTACACCATTAAAACAAAGATTTGAAGGAAGATAAAATTTAAAAAGTGTATTTGTTTATTGGTTGATTGATTGGTCCTTCAATCACGCCGCAACAGAGCCAAGGATCGAAGTGATTTTTTGCATGGATATAGTTGAGGACCTAGATATTGACATATGCTACTTTTTATCCCGGAAAATCAAGGAGTTATTATTTCTGAATTTTTCCTAGTCTGTCCGGTGGGAGGCTTCGGCCGTGGCTAGTTACGACACTACCAGCAAAGACGTGCCTAGTGATGAAGCCATCCGGCACGATGCCGTGCAGAAACCGATTAGGGTTAGCCCTAACAGGTTAGCCCGCTACCGTCAAAGACTGCTTCATCACTCACCACCAGCAGGCTTAGCATGCGCACAACGAGACATCTCGCGACGAGAGAAAAATGTTGTCATTGCCGGCAAATATTTCGTTTACCCTAACATGCACAAAATGCGGTATATTAAAAGAAAAAAAAATTAGTATTCGTAGAGAATACCACGGATAAGAAATATAACTTTTATATCTACTTTTGACTTACAAGTACGAGACAAGTAGGTAACCATGTTAGCTTCTGTAGACAAATAGACATAACAGGTAGACATAATTTAATTCTTAGTGCGCATGCTAACCCTACTGGTGAGTTCACAGTCAAGGGCGAACTTGTAGTGGAATAAAAAAAAAGTAAAATAAGTTAGCGTTTCCTCCAAATCGACAGATTATACAACTTTCGTTCAGTAATTGCAATCATACAACGTATTTTAACTTTCTCTCTTTAAAACAAGCTTTTTTGGTACGTTTGAGAATTAATGCCGGTGGCACACTTTTAAGATACGATGCTCAGAAATTTCGTTTTGGACAATTAAGTAAATTTTTTAGGGTCCCGTACCTCAAGAGGAATAAGGAACCCTCATGGGATCACTTCGTTGTCCCTCTGTCTGTCTGTTTGACAACTCCCTTTTTTTCAGGAACGCGTAGTATCAAGTTGAAATTAATATAAAATACTTAGGTCTGCGATACCTTGGAGCTGTAAAAAAATCAAGCCTCTAAGTCAATGCAATCAAAAGATACGGCCGTTTATGTCGCATATTTTGACACTCGCCAATAAATTAAAACCTATAAAGTACCTACTTCCCGTTGACGGAGAATATTGAAATTGGCAAGAAGCAAGGACTCACAGCACAAATATAGGAAAAAATCCGAAAATCGATAATTAGGGTTCTTTACTCATAGGTTGTCGAATTGTTTGTCTGGCGTTACCAGTTTAGCGCCATATGTAAGCCAGTTATTTCACAGCTGATTACATCTTTCTTGTTATTTACTTTATTTATATTTAGAATTTATATTGTGCGGCAAGTAACCCTTTGTGCGCGATTCTGACTCGCACTTGACCAGTTTTTTACATTAAGTTTCAGGTTTAAAGGTTTAAAAGCTAGGTATAAAGGTCAGGTGGTAGAAAGTAACAACTGGTTAAGAAATCTGCAATTTTCAAGAATTTCACTACAAGTTAGCCCTTGACTGCGATCTCACTTGGTGGTAAGTAATGATGCTGTCTAAGATAGCAGCGGGTTAATCTGTTATGTACCCACCGACATTGGTGGGTTAAATCTTGAATATTTTACCATTAGACACATTGTGCCTCGGAGAGCACGTTAAGCCATCGGTCCCTCCCGGTTATTATTACTAACATCTAAAAACCTATGACTTTTATTACTCTTAGTCGAGTCGTATGCGGAAGGACGTGAGAACCCACCGTATTATTATCCCAAGAAAGATTTCTACCATTATGTGATTACTGGAAAGGGGTTACGACCCTCAGTAATGAGGACTACGAGTGACGCGAAGAGAGAGGGAGTATGTCGTCATCTCTAATAATGATGATAGATCAGATAAAGCTACCCATGCGAAGTTAGATTTATTTATAAACTCGTATTCAAACGTTTCATACGTTTAAAACACGGATATAACAATCTTACTTCAATTATACCTATTACCACAAAAGAAAAAGGTTTCGTTGCATTTTGAACCTTATTCCATCGCAATAAGGCGTATAAAATGCCGTGTAAATGAAGTTAAATGCGTGAAAATAAGTTAAAGAGATAATTCAAGACACGGTGGTTGGCTTCGGAATTTCTATTTATCAAATTGACATGCAGTCTAAGAGCCGGTGGCCACAATATGGATGATAACTCAATCAAATCAGCAATTCTTAATCAAATTTAAAAACGCGCTTCTAGTGTGAAAGTTTGTATGAAATACATAGTTGTGAAGTTATCAAAATTTCAACACACTTTTTTTCTTTAATCGATAGTTTAAAATGATTATCAACCTTAAAAGCAAAACTAACAGAAGATGTGAGAATTAGGTGTTTTAGAAGATCCTCTATTTAATAATCAGTAAGAAATAATTTATTTTTGACACAGGCATCATCCCTATTCTATCATTTGAAATTGAACCCATTCGGCGGCCTGCTACACTATTACCTATTCTGTGCTGCTACTGAGCACGGTAGCACCTGCATCAATCATTATAATAGTCTCAAAAGGGTTTTCCAAAAGAACTAAAACTCACATCATTTTGATAATTATTTTACTCTCGATTAAAGAAAAAAGTGCGTTGAAATTTGATGACGTCACAACCGAGTATTTCATACAAAATCCCATATAAAGCACGAGTTTTGACGTTTTGCTGATTTGACTAGTTTTTCTCACACCCATCCGCTTTTGACTAGTTAAAAAATAGGGTATTATTTGACAATTAGTCAAAAGTGGATGAGAGTTAAACCAATAAGAGGTGATTGTGATCGTTAAACTCTAGCAATCATTTTTACGTAATAAGGGCCCCGGTCTGCCATCAGAATGAGAAATATTATGTTCTGTTGCCGCGTGATACAAGCCAACAAACCAAAAACACACACTTTTTCATTCATTCTAATATTATAAATGCGAAAGTGTGTCTGTTTGTCTGTGTGTCTGCTACACTTTCACGGCCTATCCTTTCAACCGATTTTAATGAAATTTGGTATAGAGGTAGATTGTATCCCGGGGAAGGACATAGGCTTTTCATACCGGTAAATTAAGGAGTTCCCGGGGGAATAAAAACCTTAATCCACACGGACGAAGTCGCGGGCATCATCTAGTTTATAATATTAGTATGATAGATGGGTATAACTTTGCCACCGTCTCTAAGCCTATATAGCAATAGAAGAAAAACGTTTTCAATAACTAAGGTCACTGACATTATGCGGTAAAGAGATTTATTATTCGGTGTTTAATACAATATGTATTGCTATTTGTCATGTCTGTTTATTGATAAAACAATATATTTTATACTAGCAAATAAATTGTTAAATAAAAATAAAATTTTATTTCATTTTGCTTCCAAATCCTTTGCTTGATTTACTCCCATAAAATAATAATTTTGCAGTTAAGTAAATACTATCTAAATCCTAATAACAAAAATATCCAATTAAAACTATTAAATACATTAAAATCTAAATTATTAATTAACTATTTAAAGTAGATTTTAATGTATTTCACAGTTTTCATTTGATATTATAGAACTTTTTATGCTAGTTGATGTCCGAGTGGGTTTAGTTTTTTTTGTTCCACGGGAACTCCCGAATTTCCGGGACAAAAAGCAAACATATCTCCTTTCTCGGGAAACACACCACTTGTGTGTACCAAATTTAATCTACATCGGTTGAAAAGATGGTCCTTTAAAGCGTAGCCCTTGACTGCGACCACACCCAGTGGTATGTGATGATGCAGTCTAAGGTGGTAGCGGGCTAACTTGTTAGGGTTATGGCAGTCATATTAAACCCTCATCGGTTTCCACGAGGCACCGTACCGGAACACGAAATCGATTGGCGGCACATCTTTGCCAGTAGGGTGGTAACTAGCCACGGCCAAAGCCTCCCACTAGACCAGACCAGAGAAAATTCCGAAAATATTGATTACCAGACTGATCCTGCTAGGGAATGAATCCCGGGACGGTCCACTCACCGTTCCCTGGTCTGACCTGGTGGGCGACGTCGGCCGTGGCAATAGTTACCACCCTACCGGCAAAGACAAAAGTCCAAAGAAAATGGTCTGTCAAAAAAAATGGTGGAAATTGTTTTCTATGAAATATAATTTAAAATATTGGATAGAAGCAGGCTTTACTTTGCGGAAGTCCAAGATAATGAAGGAACTAGAAGTTTAATTCACTATAATCCGCCAAAGTAGGTAAATCTATGTGGTACATATATATACCTATCTTGCACTTGTATCTTGCGATATTCACCACACCACATAAATCCCCCAAATTATTCCCAACGTACGTTTCACTCCGACACCGGAGCATCTTCAGGAGATGTTGACTCGACAACGCACGATTGTAAATATAATTTAATTTTAAAAACCAACTATTATTTTTGGAAATTTCAACGCTATGTAGGTATGTTCATAATGTTATTTAAATAACCATAAATCAAATCAAATCAAATCAAATATTTTTTATTCAAATAAACTTTTACAAGTACTTTTGAATCGTCAAGTGAATCTACCACTGGTTCGGAATGCCATTCCTACCGAGAAGAACCAGCAAGAAACTCGGTGGTTGCTCTTTTTAAATAATTCATTTACAATTACTATATCAATGTGTACATAAGTAACCGCTGTCCCCAGCATTGCTGGAGCGATCAAATCCATGCTCCGCTATCATTTACATAATCTTCAACAGTATAATAAGCTTTTTTCAGGAGCATACTTTTAATGGATTTCTTAAATTTGATTATTCAATTCATGTCAAAGACGGGCAGACAGAAAGTAGCCCCATTCCCGCCGGTGGCACCCGTTCACGAGCATGACGCATGATCCAGCCATTGCTTCGCTCGACCATATTTGAGGGAACGTAACAACCCGCACCAGACGACACCACCACAGAAATGTTTAAAGAGAGCGTGACATACTCAGTCTACCCGTATCAAAGCATCGAATTGAATACTAATATTCAAACACTAATTTATAATAAGTAACCGCTAATAATATAGCGCATAATATTATAAGTGGGTAATTTATGTCCAATAAGATAACTTCAACAATAAATAATTGTTCTTTTTAATGAAGTTAATTTATATAAATAGGTACTATTATTATAGTTGATAACTTTTTAAATATATATTTGAATTCAATTCAATTCAAAGAATGAACAAAAAAAAACTTTTTGCCTCGAAGACAGTTAAAATTAAAACATTTTAATTTAATTAAAAATAAACATAATTGATTTATTCAGTATCCCGTATGAAGATGAGAATTATTTTGAATTTAATTATATTTTATTTTTAAGTTAGGTTGTATAACAATAAACCTTTGCCTACCTGCCCACATCATCCGTTGCTTTTCAACCTCCTTGCCCCAGCTGTCAAGTAGTTTTCCCGCCTTTTCCCGCGCACACAACCACGAGTCCTCGCCGTTATCCCCGAAACATTCCAAAATGGACATTAAACTGGGTCCCACATTTCTTCCAAAATTCATAACATATTCATACGATCTTTCAAAAAGACTAGCACTATTAACATTATGGATAGAATTAAAATAAATTAGGAATAATATTATAACATTTTTGGCCGCCATTTTGGCGTTTTGACAGTTCATGCGCGCGCAGCGTTTTGGCGGTGAAATGCTTTCGCGCACAAGGTTAGACTGGCGCGGTGGTGTGAAAGTCTTCTAATATAGATGATTCTGTATGTGCGTAGGATGGTTTGCGCAGTGTGGTGAACTCGCAAACAAGGTGAGAAGGGGACAGGTAGGTATCCATATTAGTACTGTAATATTATAAATGCGAAAATGTGTCTGTTGGCGACGCTTTCTCGAAATTATGACGAAATTTGGTGTAGAGGTAGGTTTCGTCCCGTATTTTTTATCCAGTAAAATTAAGGAGATCCCGCGGGAATCAAAAAACTTTAATCCTTATGCTCATGTATACTTTCGGTATCATGTCAGCAGAATATAGGTACGAAAACGAAAGCATTCTATGAAAGCTGGTCCATTTTGCATACTTTTATTTTAAGTTTTTTCAGATCCCCAGAATCATTCGCTCGTTCCTTGTTTTATCCTGTACCCTATGCTGAACAATTGATTAATATTGTAACAAGATGACGCCCGCGATTTCTTCCGCGTGGATTAATGTTTATTGAGCCCCGTTTTAATCCGGTTGCAGCCAAATCGGCTCTGCCGTAATGCCGAGAAGGAGGAACAAACATCCAAACAATACAAACTTACAAACATCCAACTTTCACATTTGTGATATTAATAAGATACTTAGGTTGTTGCTCGAATCTTATGCTCGATTTCATCAACGATACCCAAGACCGATAATAATGATAGTTTTTTTACACATTTACATTAACTGTCACGTAATGGGCTTAGGTGTTCCCTAAGGTAACTAGTGGTTCGCCCCGAACTGAGACCTCGTGGCGCCATCTATTGACATCAATGTGAAGTTCCGATAAAAATACTGAAGCTCATTAAAAATTAAATAATGTCGTTTCCTTACAATATTTATCTAATTTTAGTTTTTTTTGTTCAAGTACAGGATATAATTCAAATAATTGATCAAGTTTCAGACTCAGCCTTACAGAAAATTTAGAGTTCAGAGGTCAACTTTGGACGTTAGAAAATTTCCACTTTGAAAGCCCCCCATTTCGTCAATTTTAGGGGAAAATATTTAAAAAATCATTTTTGGACTCTATTCCTAATTATCTTTATAATGATATACCGCAACCCTATGTAACGCTATAAAAATATTTTACTTCGCATTCGCTTCTATGAGAGCCCCCCTGAAATAAAGATTTTTTAAAGTTTTTAAGCCATATTCGGCTGGAGGCCATTGGTTTACATATTATATTTAAAGCTGAAGTAATTACGTTCAGTAATTCAGAAGTTATAATGCTCTGACAGACGGACGGACGGACGGACGGACGGATGGACGGACGGACAAGTGCAAATTCACTCAAGTAGACTCAGAGACCTTCGCTTCGCTTGGTCAAATATTTTAGGAACGTCAAGGTATGTGACATTAACCTGCAAATTTATACGGAATAATGCTTCAGTATTGGTTTAGGCGTTGACAGTATGCTGTATGCCCCCAACTCAGCGGAGCAAGAAACCTATGCCTGTCTCGCTCGCAGTAATAGTGGCAAGTGATACACACAGCGCAGACCGTTCTGTACGGAGATACTTTCTTCGCGTGCAAGGCGTCTGTGCGTAAGTTTAATTGCGACCTTCTTTTGTATACGGATGTGTTGATAATATCTGTTTGATTTTGGCCTATTGGGGCAGGGTTTCGTTTTTTATTTTATTAAATTAAAAAATTTATTTTAATAATTTATTTTATTTTAATAATTAATTAAATTTAATAAAAGAAACTAAAAAACACGCTTATCTGTTGTTCTAGGTGAGCGACAGAAGATAAGCGACGCGACGCTATACGATGAAATAGAAAATGACAAACCAAGCCAAGTGAAGGTCAGCTACTGTTTGATAGGTACTGTCGTGTCGTATCCAGTCGCGGTGTCGCGTTTGTCGCTCTAGTTTGGTAATTCGGTGCTGACTGATTATCACCAACATGTTTTATAAATAAGTAATTTTTAACGTCAATAAGTGAACCCACAGTGTACCTATGTTGAATAAATGATTTGATTGATTAAAAAAATCAGCCACTCTTTATCAACAAAAATGATGAACGCTTGCGCACTGCGTCCGATCCGAATCAGCCCCCCGATTGTGTAAAGAAGTCGTAATCATTTGTCAAACGTATGATTCGACCTGTTTAAGGAGTTCATAGATGCCTGCACGTCAAAAAGCATGTGTGAAGGCATGCACAGGAAACTTTGAGAATAGGTATAGGTATTGAACAATTATATTGCCGTCGCGCTGCTCCTCGAATATAATTCCATAACACCCGATAGGGACAACTGCAGCTTGGATCTAAAATACCTACGAAAAAACAGTCGAATTCTTACTCTCGTATTTTTCTGTTTCCTCCCCTAAAACTGAACCAATTTTTTTTGTTTTGTAAGAATAATTTAAGAAGGACTCAGGCAATGACGGTATGCTTTTCTTTTTTTGATTATATTCGTTAAATTTATTTGCAGAATGTCTGATGAGGGCGCGGAAACTGGGCCATTTTTTGCAATTTTTGAAGGTTCCATGTTCTTAAAATTATTAATTTATCGAAAAAAGGAAAACATAGGGGAATGGCACGGATACATGTGGATTTTATGGCGCAAGAATATTTTCCCTATTGTAATTATCCACGGAGGAAACAGACAAATGTTTTTGTATGGAGAAACCGCCGGGAGAATTCCTCTTAAACAGTTCGAGTAATACGTTTTAAGCTGTCAAATGATGACCTCTGATCATGGAATACGCAAGGAACATCGGTATCCGGAATCGACATCCGGATTTTGACACAATGAAGCCCATCCCTGAGTTATCTATATATGATTTACCAACCATACAGTGCGATACTTAAATAAACATGATTATATGAGTTGTTTAATTGTTTAAAAATTGATTTTCTATGGACAAGACACACTTTCGATGCATGATTTCGGTATTTTATACGATTTTAACCCTTATTCCTTGAATCATAAAAACAAAATTTGAATGTTTGCGACGTAGTCATGATTCATACATTTATAGTATGTACCTACTTATTTTTCCTATAGGAAAATTAAATGAAAAGGAAAAGTAAGTAGACGAATAAGTTTCTAGTTCCTACAATCATATTGCTAACTATAGCCTTAGCCCGCTGTTTCGATTTTGTTTGGTACATTATTAATTTATTATAACACAACTAGCTTTTGCCCGCGACTTCGTCCAGGTGGATTACACAATTTTCAAACCCCTATTTAAGGGGGTTAACCCCTTAGCTATTGAATTTTCACAATTCCTTTCTTATCGCATGTCTACTTCATAATAGCTATCTGTATGCCGAATTTCAGGCTGATCCGTCCAGTGGTTTGAGCTGTTCGTTGATAGATCAGTCAGTCAGTCAGTCACCTTCCTTTTATATAAATACTAGATGATGCTCGCGACTTTGTCCGCATGTACTGTTTTTTTTAATACCGCGGGAACTCTTTAATTTTTCGGGATATAAAGTAGCCTATGCCCGTTCCTGGGATGGAACCTGTCTCTGTACCAAATTTCATCAAAATCGGTTGAGTAGTTCAGCCGTGAAAGCGTAGCAGACAGACACAGATAGACAGACAGACAATTTCGCATTTATAATATTAGTATGGATATGGATTAGACTACACATTTTACCTATTTGGACTGGTGGGAGGCTTCGGCCGTGGCTAATTACCACGCTGCCAGCAAAGGCGCGCCGCCAAGCTATTTAGCGTTCCGGTACGATGCCGTGTACCGTACGTGTTTCCGTACAGAAATCGAATAGGGGTATGGGATTAATATAACAGCCAAGCCCCTAACAGGTTAGCCCGCTACCATCTTAGACTGGATCATCACTTACCATCAAGTGAGATCGCAGTCAAGGGCTAACTTGTAGTGGATAAAAAAACAAAACATTTTTCTTCATTTTTCTATCTGGGCGGTTACTATCAACATTTAGAAAACCATTATGATACAGGAACATCTTGTTTCAATCTCTTTGTAATATTACTGAGAAAGCTACCATGACATCACAAAGTTATCATAGTTTTACTCTTTTAGACATGATGGCAAGAACGAATGATACTCTACCATTGTCTATTCATTGCTTTCAGAGTAAGCGAGATGTAGCTATATTTTTTCTATAGCGCTATCTCAATTGCATCGCGTTTCATTTCATGCTTATATAACACAGTGTTGATATATTTTTAATTAAATATTATAACTTTACATAGTGATTATACCTTTATAAAGTGCAATAAATGAACAAAATGTTTTGTGGTGCAGCAGCAGTGCAGTTAATGGTTCCTGCATTTCAAGTGGTTTGTGTGTACTTTTTTGCAGCGTCAGAAGTCGAAGAGTTTCGGGGCGGCAGCTAGACCTTTTATGGGAATATTTAAATTCCCATAAAGATATAGCCAATTCACATCACATTCAATTAATTATTATTCTCTTTTTAATTACTAAGATCTTTCTGAACAAGTGGAACACCATAATAAGGGCACTGTTTACTATTTTTTTCGAATTTTTAAAACCTTTCGTCGTCGTCGCCTCAACCTATAGACGTCCACTGCTGGACTGCTGTCTCCTGCATGGATCTCAACAGAGCACGGTCTTGTGCCGCTGGTTTCCAGCAGCTCCCAGCTGCACGCTTGATATAGTCTACCCACCTAGTGGGGAGTTGTCCAACGCTGTGCTTTCCAGTCTACCGCTACAGCCCATTAACGTCCCACAGCTGGGGACAGGCCTCCACTCTCATAGGAGAAAGGAAATTAGAGCTTAGACCCACTAAGCTGCTCCAATGCGGGTTGGCGGGCTTTAACGACTATCATCTTGTTAGTGATAATAACCGGGACCGACGGCTTAACGTGCTCTCCGAGCCACGGGAGTGAAACACCGCCAACTTCCTAACTCCGGGCTATGAGAATTTCTAGTCAGAAAACCCAATAAGTACTTAATTATGGCCCGACCCAGGACTCGAACCCGGTACCTCGTCGGCTGCAGTTGAGTTTCTTTTTTACCTTTCATAGTTATCAGCAGCTAACCCCATAATAATAATAACCTAACTTAATAAAAATACATTTTGGAAAATTAAATAACTCTCTTTTTTATTAGATATCTCAATTCTCAACTTACCGTAATCCAATATTCACTTAAGTAAGTATATTATAAATCCCCACAATTTCCTATTTATTTGTTTATAAAGTTAATTCGTTGTTGATCCGTCGCAAGAAAGTAACTTTTTTATGATTGCTAAATTTGACGTAAATCCTACGTAATACAATAATGCTAGCTCTCAAAAAACACTTCATGGTACGAATTGAGTGAATGATTTGCGTAATGACGTCACAAAACTGTTTAGGAAAACAATGTTCTAACAAGCTTACTTTAGGGGCGTCATGGTAGGATTTGTCGAAACAATATCAAAATAATAGTGCTTTAAGCAGTGATAGTAACCCCCCAGTTAGTGGTTCCTATGTTAATATAATATTACATAGAGACTGATGTAACAATCCAATAAGAAACTGTCATATATACGGCTTCTAAATCCTTTAAAAGGTAAACGAACTCAACCCATATGGAATTGGGTCATATCTATCCTATCTATCACCCCTCTTTGACGACCTCCCCGGTGCAGCGGTGAACGTTGTCTTATTAGTGGGAGTTCCCGGGTTCGATTTCTGGCAGGGTCGATTTGGATAATTATTTCATTTTATTTAGACATCTTTATTTAGAAAAAAAAGAAGTGGTATCTACATAGAAACGTGCAAAGGCGGTCTTATTCTCTTATTTATTAATCTCTTCGGGATGGTAGGTTCAGTTTTAAAAAAAGATATGAAAAAGTAATTTAAAATGCATACATGATAAATAGGTACATAAATTTTGCATACATAGGAATTACATAGATTTTAAATTTTCTCTGGTCTGGTCCATACAAAGTTGAGTATTAATTAATTACACATCAATACAAATAATTTTAAATACAATACAATAATAATAAAATTAGAATGTTTTAAAAATAATTATGATTGGTAAGTTATAAAATACAGAATAAAAATAAATAAATAAAAATAAATTATTATTACATGACTTATAATGTTAATTAAATACTAAAATAAACTAAAATCTAAATTAAAATTGAATTCTAAAATAACACTGTATTTAAAACTTGACTTAAAATAAACTAAATTCTAAATTAAAAACTAAATTCTTTAATCAGTAAATACTAACCGAAACCACTGCCTTTTTGTATGGCAAAATGTATTTTTGGGTAGATTTTAATCAAATTCACGCTAAGCCCTTCATGTTAATTAACTTGATATTGAACCGATTTTGAAATTTAACATAACTAGTTTGTTAAAGGTAGTTAGTTATAATTAGTAGTTAAGTAATTGTGTAGCAATTTGCATCGTCGCCATACTCGTTCGCGTAAGGTCATTACAAGTGATCCAAGTTCCAACCTGATTTTTTTCATAGACATTGCGAGCCGCGACGCCGTCGCGCCTTCGCTGTCTTTGTTTACGTACAATAAAGAGAAGAACAATTGTAAATCATAAAATAATAATTATTAATATAGTGAAAATCATAATAATTTGGTCTTTATTATAATATATAAAAATAACCAAGTGACTTTCGAAGAATCGTTCGTGGTTGTGGTGATTTTATGTCAAAAGAATTATTGTGCAAATTAGCGGTAATAATAGTTTTGAATTATGATAAAATAAGTGAAACCATGTTCTAAATATGTTTATAAATTTTAAATAAAAAAAAAACATGTTTTAAAAATATAAATTGATTTAAAGAAACATTCTATAAGTACTTTTATACTTCTATAACTTAAATGTTAAATCAGATATACTTGAAATGAAAAGAAATATATATCTACATAGTTTAAAAAATATATAAAATGTTAAGAAATGTGTGCAGTGACTTAAAATATTCATACATTCTATTTAGTGAATGAATCTACCACTGGTTCGGAATGACGTTCCTACCGAGAAGAACCAGCAAGAAACCCGGTGGTAACTCTTTTGAAAAAAATAAAATATATTATGTACATTAGTCTAAAGATACATAAGTAACAGCAGTCCTGAGCATTGCTGAAGCGAGTCAAATCCATGCGCTTTTAAGCAATATTACATTTATTACAGTTTGATGTCATGTACCTTGACGTTCCTAAAACAAGGATTATAATTCTAAAACACGAAAATCAACAATAATGAGTTGGCAGTATGGCCTCAGTGGTTTAAATCTGAAAAAAAATCCAAGTTTACAGTATAAAACGTTACAGACACACTGTCGTATTTTAATAGTATTGATTTACGATCAATTTCAGTGTCAGTCAACTTTAATAATTTGAGGGTCAGTTGCACCAGAGATTGTTATCGTTAAGTAGCCCACCAAGAAGCAAAGTGAGTGGGACAAGTCAAGTTCTTACTTCCCTTATTGCGTAAAAACGTATTGCTACAGTGTAACGATCAGATCAATTGAATCTGTTTATTGTTTGATCTTCACATCATACAGCTATGGTTATTTGACAAATAATCAGATCAAAAGATTTCTCTAAAGATTTTTTTTTCTCTAAAGATTTGCGTCAAACGTCAAAACGAGCGTTTAGCTCAGAAGCTAGTATGAAATACTGTGACGTCATCAATATTCGATGCACCTTTTTTAACTTGATCGGTAGTTAAAAATAGTTATCCAACTGAAAGCTATCAGAGGAGGTAGATTTTACGCTTGTTAGGATTAGGAAGACCCTCTTTTAAATAATCACTAAAAATTATTTATTTTTGTCATAGGACCTATGACAATAATATGAGCTAAAAATGTGGCCAAATTAAACGTTATTTTTTTTAAATTAAAATTTATTAATTTTAAACACCTGTGGTGCAATTGACCCCGTGATATGGATCAAAAAGTTACTCAAGGAAAAAATTATACTTACTTTACGATTCGTGATTCAGTGCGGTCAACGACCTTCGGTTATCCCTAAAAAAACAGACCTACCTTTATATTTCTGTGCAACAGGTAACTTTAAAAAGAAAAAAGTTAATATTGTAAAGGCAAACGAAAATACATGTAATTCAGGTTATATCTCCATTCCTACTAGCCTAATTGGTTCAGCCATTGTGGAACTGCCTCCTTAGCGACTGTGGCCGACGAGGTCCCGGGTTCGAATCCCGGGTCGGGTAAATAATATTAAGTACCGATTGGGTTTTTCTGACTAGAAATTCTAAGTACTAGCACGGAGTCAGGAAGTTGGCGGTGTTTCACCCCTGTGTCTTGAAGAGAAGCGTTTGGCCATAGTCCACCACGCTGGCCAAGTACGGATTGTCAGATTCCACACACCTTCGAGAATATTATGAAGAACTCTCGGTCGTGCAGGTTACCTCACGATGTTTTCCTTCACCGTTTGAAGCAAGTGATATTGATTTTCTGAAAACTCACATAGCTTCGAAAAGTTCGAGGTGCACGCCCGAGAATCGAACCCATGCTTCCTTCGGCTGTCTTGACAACAAGGCTATCACCGCTTCAAATTATATAATTACTAGCTGATCCCTGCGACTTCGATCGTACGCGTGGAATAAGATTTTTTAAATCCCACGGGAACTCCTTAATTTTCCGGGATAAAAAATAGCTTATGTCACTCTACAGGTCCTCAGCTATACCCATGCAAAAATTCACGTTGATCCTGTGTTCTATTGCGATGTGATTGAAGGACAATCCAACAAACTAACAAACAAACACACTCGCATTTATAATATTAGTATGATATGATTTTTTATTAGTAAGTACAAAGAACTACTTAAAAATAATTATTAAATGGATTAACAGACTAATTTAGTAATGTATTCTTGTGATAAAAAATTAGTTTCATCTTACTTAAATTAGTTAAAATACCAATAAAATAAATGCGAAAGTCTGTCTGTCTGCTACGCTCTCACGGCTTATCTGATCGACCGATTTTGATGAAATTTGGTACAGAGCTAGGTAGCATACCTACCGGGAAGAGCATATGCTGAAAAATCAAAGAGATTCCGCCTGTTTTTTCAAAAGTCACGGGACGAATTCGCGGGCGTTTAATCTAGTTGATCGATAAAGAATTAAAATACGTGCTTAAATGAATAACTAATTTTATTTAAATTATTAAATTATCATAGTGAAAGGTTTAATCATCTTTTCACACGTTCAGTATATTTTATATTACCGCGCGTCGCTTAGTTTCAAACGGTGGATGTCCATCGCTGGACTTAGGTCTCTTTTAGTATTTATTGTGTTTTTGTGTTTCTATCGATCGGTATCTCTGTGACTAGTCAAAGTGACGAAGTTTTTTTAAATCCAGCAAAACATAATATAAAGAAAGCAGAAAACGAAACCTGTAATAAAAAAATAAAAGTTTTTACTAGAGTTTTTATAATATTTTTAGCATTTCGCACCGAATTAAATAGAAATCTTTAAAAAAAGAACTGAAATTTATTTTTCAGCCAAACAGTGAAAGTGAAAATAAAAGTGATAAAACAGAAAAAAAGTGAAAACACAATCAAAATGCCAGTGGTTTAAAATAATTTTTAATTAAATCAGATACACATTTTCTAAAATGAGTGACCTAGAATCCCAAGTACAGTCGACAAAAAAAATCAAAGAAAACTTCACGATAAATCTATTTTTGCGCACAGTGTTTCACGTTGTGTATTTTGTGTGGTTTTTGTGTGTTCTGTGCTGGGGCTGTATGATTTGGTTCACCATTACTGAGGAGCAAATGCAGCATCCAATTCTGAGGGGTCTGAAAGTGTTGACACCATTTTTCTTCACGAATTGGAATTTTGTGAGTACTTTTTAACACGCTTTTATTAACTTCATCTGTAATTATAGTCCCGTCCCACCAACTTATCAGGCCCGGTGGCTAAAATTGGAACTAATTTTTAATTCGCTATAGGTAAAGCTATGTGGTACAGTGTGTACCTTGCACTTGTAGCTTGCGATATTCACCACACCACACAAATCTTCCAAATTATTCTCAACGTACGTTTCACTCCGACACCGGAGCATCCTCAGGAGATGTTGACTCGACAATGCACGATTGTAAATTGTTTACAAAACAAGCAAGCAGCTTAAAGAGCGGGATACACAATGTACCACATAGATTTACCTATTGTGGCGGATTATAGCGAATTAAACTTCTAGTTCTTTCGTTATTGGACCGCAAAGTAACGCCTGCTTCTATCCAATACAATTTTTTATGTTAAGTTTTTGTTTTTAATATATTTTTTATATTAGGTATATACTAGTGACGCTGTCACCAGGTCAGATAAGTTAATGAAACTATTAAACATATTATGAAATCCTCCCTTGCGCAGTGTTGCGCGCAGTAAGCTAGCAATTTGCACTGCCACAACACCACACCACACAAATCTTCAAAATTATTCTCCACATACGTTGAGCATCCTCAGTAGATGTTGACTCGACAGTACACGACTGTAAAGTGTACCTATCAACAGTAAAACAATCTGCTTTGGCGGATTATACGATTTCTATGCAGTAATGAGAAAAAGAGTTGCCTCCTTCTGGGAGAGACTCCGTGCATCTCACAGCATCCTCAAAATGATCTGTGACGGAATGCCTAACAATATCTTCACATGTTGGCTATCCGTGTATCAAAAGAATTATCGGAAAAATGTAGTAATAAATAGGTTATTTTTGACCATGATGCCTGGGAAGAGCTTTTTAACCTTCGCAGATAGTTTTTTTTTTTTATCCACTACAAGCTAGCCCTTGACTGCAATCTCACCTGATGATAAGTAATGATGCATTCTAAGATGGTAGCGGGCTAACCTGTTAGGGGCATGGCAGTTATATTAAACCCATATCTCTTCGGTTTCTACACGGCATCGTACCGGAACGCTAAATCGCTTGGCGGAACGTCTTTGCCGGTAGGGTGGTAACTAGCCACGGCTGAAGTCTCTCACCAGGTCAGACCAGGGAAAATGCAGAAATTATAAATTCCTAAATTGACCCTGCCGGGGATCGAACCCAGGACATCCGCACGTTAAGGCAACAGCGCTACACACTGCGCCACGGAGGTTATCGAAGCGATTACGATTTCCTTACACAATCGGGGGGCAGGTCGCCATTCCAGCACCTTGGGACCACAACACCTATCGGTTCCACGAACTAGGTTTAGGTAGTAATTTCGGAACTTGTTTCATTTACGTCATTAGTTTTCGCAAAAACACAATAAAACAGTTGCCATATATTGGAATTTCCACTAACTACTTATTGGAATAGTTTCAAATTAGGTTTTTAAAAATCTGTCAATATTTATTGTTAGCTGGTATTATTGTAATGATGCGATTCTCGAGCTATATTTTCAGGGTTCCGTAATTAGAAAGGAAACAGGAACCCTCATAAGATCACTTCGTTCAGTTTTGGTTCAATTTCATGGTTTTGTTGTCCTTTTTCTCAGGAACGCATGCAGTTATAAAGTTGAAATTAATAACAAATACAGAAGTTTAGGAGGGTCCCTTGGAGCTGTAAAGGAATTAGCATCTAAAACCCGATTGCAGAAAGGCCGGGTTATCTTTTTAACCCAGAATTTAACCCAGCTGCTACTTGGACGGAATTAATATAAAACTTCTATCAAAATTTTTAATTTATGCTTGGGTAAAGAGCGGGCCTATGAAATAAAAAAATATGGTCATTTGTGCCGTATATTTTGACGCTCGCCAGTACCTATATCAAAAGCTATGGGTGATACTTCACGTCGACCTAGAATCATGAGATTTGGCAAAAAGAAAGTTTTTATTAGAACTTCTGATGATTCATATGATATTCTTGCGCTATAGCATCAGTAAGAGAAAAAATCCAAAAATAATTATGGTTATAATATCGCATATTAAAAATGTTTTTAGTTGTCATTCAATCCGCCTGACCTTTTCGTTAGAGCAATATTAAGTGCTCTCATAGTTGATACACTTCAATAGTTCAGTAATGTTACCTACACACAAGTTTGTACGGAACCCTCGCCACGCGAGTCAGACTCGCACTTGTCCGTTTTTTTACTCGTGTAACCATTTGATCGATAGATTGCGCTCACAACGTCCTAAGCGATTTATATTTTTTTGTTGTTTACATTTTTCTAGGTAAGGAAAATTTTACTCTAGGAAATTATTTTTTCCTTTAACGGAAAAACAAAATTCCGACTCAGATGAGATAATTGAAGGATGATAAGTGATAATTATAAGAAGACTAGCTGATGCACGCCACTGCGTCCACGTGGATTGAGGTTTTTTGGTTTCTGCGGGTACTTTTTGATTTTCTGGGATAAAAAGTAGCTTAAGCGCTATTCCAGACTCTATCTGTGTGCCAAACATCCAGATCCGTTCAGCCGTTCTGGCGTGATTGAGTAACAACCATCCATCCATACAAACTTTCGCATTTACCTATTAGATTATATAAACTTCAAGCACATAATAATTATAGTTTTTTTTTTTTTAATCTTAATTTATTAGGGACTTTTGTCCGACACGGACACGCCAGCCCCATCGTAACCTAAATTATAATTAAAAAAAAAACTTAATCAACCTATCATAACTATACAATTGATCCGGTATTACTCCCTATGCAGAAATATTTCGACTACCGATCTAAAACCTTCTGTTGAAGGTAGGCTGAGAAGGCTTGTAAAACTACCTACGTCATATATGTTCAAATTATATTTCTGCATAAGGACCTCCCTCTGAGCGCTATATTTGCTACATTCGACTAGCACGTGCTGGACATCATCTATCTTTAAACAAATATCGCAATTAGCGGAATCCACCTTTTTCATTAAAAATGCAAATTTCTTAGAAGGATAATGTCCAGAACGCAATCTATGAGCCACCACTATATATTTCCTACTTAGCCTAATATTACCAAACCAAGGGAAACGAGGAGGCTGACATTGGATCAATGCAATCTTCCTTTACAACCTTTACCACTGCCAAGGGTCACTGGTAGAGATGTCTTATAGAAATAAGTGCTTCCTTGTCCACTAATTTTCTGTTTTCTACGTACTTCATAACTTTTTGACACAGTAAATTAAAAAAATCACAGATTTCGCAGTCCCCGCAAGAATCGGAGCATTGAAAATGAATACAAAAATTTACGAAAAAAAAATATTTTATTTTGAATAACACATTATAAGTTGAATAATAAGAATTTTTTATTGACATTTACTTCCCTAAAATACTCCAACTGTTGGTGATTCTGACAAAATATAAAACCATTTTCCAAAAATTGTCAAAAATGTATTAACTAATTTTCAAAATTCCGACTCGAATGCACTTCTCGCCTGCATCCGCATCTTTTAACACCATAACCATGACGATCAGTCAATAATCATAGAAGCTACATAGTTTTTGTATACGAAAATAACCGTTTTTCTAAAGGGACCACATCACTTCACACACAATTATTTACCGATTTTCAAAATTTTTTCGCCATTCTTATACCCTAGAACTTCTTTTTTATTTCTTCTTAAATCGGTTTTTTCCAAAAAAAGTTACCACGCGATTTTCAACATTCAAACGCTCACACTCTTTAAATTCCTCAACTCTTGGTAGGTACTATTCACATCTCGATCCTCCCAAAATCCTTGGAGCTATGGCCAAAAATACGTCTCAGGCGATTTGCACCTAATAACCAATGGTAAAGAGTGTGCAATTCACACACGGCAGAAGTAAATCTTCAGAAAAGTAGCCTACGAGAGAATGAAAAAAATATAACTTGTATTCTATCTCATTCTTTCGCAGGCTAAATCCTATTATGAATACGTTTGTCTCTTTTTGATGTCGATTTTTCGTTTCATCGAATTTTCAAATCACGATTCTAAACAAATTTCACCTCAGAAACAATTTTAAATAGGTAAATATCTTAGGAGTTATTAAAACTGTCGCGTGACCAAATAAATTCAACCGGTCTCACTCCTTGAAATTTGTATGAAAATCGAATCTAACGCGAGCGAAGCCGCTGGCAAAAGCTAATCAAATTTTTTTTTCTATAACGGGAAAAATCATTGAGTCTCAGATAAGATAATTGAAGGATGATAAATGATAATTACAAAATAACAAGCATAGCGTGATATACTTAAGGCGAAGTCTAGTTACCATTTAAGGGTCAGTCGATATGTAAAATCAGTTGAAAGGGGTTTTGGAGACCATTGTATGCATTAAACGGTAGAATATTATGTGTGATTGAAAAAAAAATGCTATTTTCAACATCTCTGAAGTCTATTCCAATAGAGATAAGCAACTTTTTTAACTTTTCGCGTCCTCCGTGCCTTGGAGAGCACGTTAAGCCGTCGGTCCTGGTTATTATCACTAACATCTGATAATAATCGTTACAAAAACCTAAGAGTTTTAATACTCTTAGTCGAGTCGCATGCGGAAGGACATGGGAATCCACTGCATTAGTATCCCAAGAATACTCTTATCATGATTTGATTGATGGAAAGGGTCACGACCCTCAGCCATGAGGAATACGACGCAAAGAGAGAGAGAGCGAGAGAGTTGTCTTATCCATTATCCATTATCTTTTCAACAAATTAGAATGGGCAAAGAAGACTAACGCTCGATCAAATAGGATTTGGACCCTGAGAACTCCTCACCATTCAACAGCAGCATTTCGTGGTAGCTTTAAATTTGCGGCTACGAAATGCTGGAACGACTTGCCCCCTCCCCTGCGTGATACGAGCAAGTCAAAACGATTGTTTAAATCAAAATTAAGAAAGTTATTGTTATGTCAGCAAAAGGGTGAGGTTGTGGAGTAGGCGCTGCTCATATTATCATACTAACATTATTTAACCATTATTATTATTTATTATTATTGTTGTATGTATATAATTATAAGTATATTATTATTTCAGTTTATCTTTTTCATACTCTGTTTACTTTATCTCGACAGTTTTTAAGCTTCGTTACGTTACACTAACCGATTTTGAATTACCTAACATCTTTGTAACTAAGTATTTTATTTTTATAGTAATTCGTCCGAAACTTGTGGATCCACGGAAGACCAGCGCTGTGCCTGTGCTCGAACCACAGTCATAGCAAAATGCTGAGTGGAGTCCATTTTGGGATCACACAAATCATATTTCTGTCTCATTCCTTCCCACTGTCATTATTGTATTGTGGTTCCAAATAAACGCTTTTTCTTTCTTTCTTTCTTTCTTTCTTTCTAGTTGACATAGGCTACATTTTATCCCGGAAAACTAACGAGTATGGGAATTTAAAAAACTTATTCCACGCGGACGAGGTCGCGGGTATCAGCTAGTCCTTTGAATAAATGGCTCAACTTGACTTTGACTTTGAACCAGTGACTTTTCGGATTCCAATCCACTCCTTAACCGTTAAACTAATAAGGCTATGCGGCCGTCGAGTCCCGGGTCCCGGGTCGAGCCATTATTAAGTATTGGGTTTTCCTGACAAGAAATTCTCATTACTAACCCCGGAGTAAGAATGATTTCGGTGTGTCACCCCCGTGCCTCGGAGAGCACGTAAAGCTGTCCTGCGTCTGATCTCTCTTCGGTCGTGTCGGATTTTCCGTCCCATTGTGCTATGAGAGTAAAGGAACAGAGAGCACACACTTGTGCACTAAAATATCTCCCGCGCAGATGGCTAATCTCTATGGAGATTGGCAGCCGTGGCCGAACTTCGATCGGGAGGACATTATCATTATTATTTTGTTGTCTTAAAAAATCTGCAACATTATAAATAGTATGATAATATATTTTCAACCTTCATAATACAGGTTTCGATTTATAGCTACTTCCTAGTCTATAGTCCACTATTCGTATGAGGCTATTAACATGTATTTAAACTTCTTTTTAGGGTTCCGTACTCAAATGTGCCAACGGGACCCTATTACTGTAGTCTCTTACCATTGCCGGCTCACTAATCAACAATCTATTTTTATTTATTCAAATTAGGTACACTGTACACTTATTAACGTCCAATAACTTATAAAACATGATGGTGATAATCTTAAAACTAAAGCTACGAGGGTTCCAAACGCGCCATGGACTGAGAAGAGACCACAAGAAACTCAGCCTTGTTATTCTATTGCCGCTATAACAGCAAATTATGAAAATAAAATAAAGTTGTAAATCAAAGGGGATCCCAAGAAACGTGATTTTTGAGCGCCTTTCTTGTTTCTTTTTAAGTACAAGCCGATGCCCGCGACTACGTCCGCGTGGTTTATGTTTATTCAATTCCTGCGGGAAATCCTCAATTTTCCAGGATAAAAAGTAGCCTATATCACTCTCCAGATCCTCAACTAAGTATATCTATGCAAAAAATCATGTCGATCCGTTTCCCTTGTACAGCGTGATTAAAGGGCAAACCCACACTTTCGCATTTATACATACCTATTAGTGTGATGTAAAAAGTACGATGGTACGGAACCCTTCGTGTCCGAGTCAGACTTGCACTTGGTCGGCTTTTTATTGATTACCTTGAGAGATTAATGATATTTTAGAGGAAATGTGGCCATATAAAATTACAAACGTATTCTTCAGTTTTCTTTGTAGATAATAACAATTTGGCGACCTCCCTGGAGCAGTGGTGAGTGCTGTGGTCTTATTGTAGAGGTCACGGGTTCGGACAACCAGAAAATCAACTCGGATCATTCTTCAAACGGCTGAACCGATTTTCTTCAATAAAGCTAGAACACTCTCGATCAAATTACCTTATAAACAAAAATAAAAACTAAATCAAAATCGGTCCATTCGTGGGGGAGACAGACACACAGATACACACATTAAACTTAAAACATTCCCTTTTTGCGTCGGGGGTTGAAAATAAGTTTCTAACAATAAAAAAGTATTTAAGGCCTAGTATTGAACCCAGGACCTCGTTACGGCAGTCGAACATACTAACCATTACACTAACGAGGCAGAAGGAAATAACTAATTAGATGACATGCATTTATTCACCTTAATAAGATATGCGTTTTCCGTTATAACCATGTAATTTGGATATCTAGTTATTAATTAATTATTTGATCTTGAACCTTGTATAAAGTCTACTTAGAACTGGGGCCATACTGCCGACGCGCAACGGTTAAAGCAATATTTAAGCAATATTACTCTAAAATGACAGTTTGATGTCACGTGCCTTGACATTCTTAAAATAAAGATTGTTATTCTATAGCACGAAAGTTAACAATAATCTATGCTTCATTTATCAGTATACTATCAGCTATACTAATATTATAAATGCGAAAGTTTGGATGAATGTATGGATGAACGGATGTTTGTTACTCAATCACGCCAGAATGGCTGAACGGTTCTGGCTGAAATTTGGCACAGAGATAGATTATAGTCCGGAATAGCGCAAAGGCTACTTTTTATTCCGGAAAATTAAAGTGTTCCTGCGGGAACCAAAAAACTTCAAACCACGCAGATGAATTCGCGGGCATCAGCTAGTGAAACAATATGGCTTTAATGGCGTGTGATTTAAAGTTCAGACGGTCAGACAGTCCGGCTTCCCTATCCGAGTATTCGCGGGTTCTATGTCCACGAATCACGCTTAAGCAATGTAAGAATTCGTTTGTTTTTCACCGATAAAGCAAGTGAAATAATTTCTTAAACTCAAACTTTGTATTCTAGTAGACTTTGGCAAGTGCTTTTGAATCGTCGACTGAATCTACCACCGATTCGGAATGGCATTCCTACCGAGAAGAACCAGCAAAAAATTAGATGGTTGCTATTTTGAAAATATTAATTCACAATTACATCAATGTGTAGATACATAAGTAACCGCTTATATACCTATCACCTTAAGATTGCAAAAACCGTTAAATTGTAATCTAAACTGAATTGTAAACTGTCGACAGATTCTGAACCGTTCAATGTTCTGAGTGTCAATTTTTGAAATATTCATTGTATTTACGTTTTCTTGCCTCTTTCTTGTAGGTTATGTTAGGGTTCGACATAAATAATCAGGTAGTGCCCTTAGGTTTTATCGGGTTAATATACCTTACAGATTACAATGTACCGAAAAATAATGCGTTAAATTGTAATCTGTCGACAGTTTACAATTTCGCTAGTTAGATTACAATCTAACGGTTTTTTAGAAACCGATCGTATAATCGAAATAAAACTCATACTAAGCGTAAATACTTCGGATGTATACTTTTGTGGTTAAACCATTTTGTTACCAACAGAAACAGGTATTCGCGTAATATCCTTGAATTAAGTTATAATAAATCTGCCGGCAAAAAATTGCGAAGCTTATAGCGTATATTTGACGGAAGTTAGTATATCTGATACTCTTGGTCAGTATAGACCTACCTAATAATAGTTCTAACAAAACGATGTTTGTCAGATGGTGATAATAAAAGAACCTGGCTGAGTTTGTTGTGGGCTCTTCTCAGACCAGGGCGCGTTGGAACCTTCGTAGCTTATTTTTAAGATACCGTAATTGATTATCACCATCATGTTTGATGTTTTATAAGTTTCAGACGTCAATAAGTGTAGAGTGTACCTAAATTGAATAATTGATTGATTGAATATTAAACATAGTATACGGTTCAACAAAGAATACGTGCGTTGAAGTAAGAATAGTACCGCCATATTTGAAATCTAATGTCAAACTGAACTTAAATATAACATTTCGTCAACAATTACTGTATAATTGAATGGCCTTCATAATTAAAATGCATAGGACGTGATTCTTCTAAAGGTTCCTAAGTAACTTGTGTGTGTGTGTTTTTGTCATCTCCTGACGGATTGTAACGAAGTTTTCACTTATATTCTAAATTCCGCGGATTTGTGCGAAGCAATTTGCTTCCTCGTTCCAAATTCGAACCTGCCGGCTTCTTCCCCTCCTCTTTTAAGGTACCTTCAAATCAAGAGTGAATAGACATCTTCTAGGCAAGCGCGCTCCACCTTAGGCTGCATCACCTCTTGCATGCAAGTCTGATTGTAGCCAAGCGCTAGCCTATATAAAAAAAAAAACTAACGTAAACGTAGAAATGCGTAAGCGACACGGGCCAACGCTTAAAGCCATATTGTTCCCTTATTTTTGACTTACGTGTTTTAGGATTATAGTCCTTATTTTAGGGACGTCAACTTACGTGACATCAAACTGTCATTTTGAGTAAAATTTGCTTAAGTATTGCGAAACAAGCGAAGTAAGTAGTAAGTAAATTATTAAAAACCGGCCAAGTGCGAATCGGACTCGCGTACCGAGGGTTCTGTAACTTGGTAGGATTTGGTTTAGTTATTCGACTTGTAAAATGAAGACGGCGTGCAAATTTACAATTTAAGTTTTTTTTTCTGTTATATAAATACAAATTAACGATTTCCGCATTTTTTCTTTTATGCGTTGTAAGGATCTTGCTTCTTGCCAAATTTCATGATTCTAGGTCAACGGGAAGTAGCAGGTTTTGATTTATTGGCGAGTGTCAAAATATGCAGCATAAACGGCCTTATCTTTTGATTTCGTTGACTTAGTCTTAGAAGCTTGATTTTTTACAGCTCCAAGGTACCGTAGACCTAAGAATTTGATATTAATTTCAAATTGATACATTCTTGCGTTCCAGAGAAAAAGGTTGTTGACAGACATACAAACGGACAATGAAGTGATTCTGTAAGGGCTCCTAGGGTTACCCTTAAAACACCGGAAGAAAATATATAATAGAAAGATAATATAAAACACAAGAAGTCAAAAATTCTACAAAATTGGGCAAGCACGTCGCTTAAGCATTTTTTCGAAAATTTCTTACGATTTTTTGTGTAACTTTAAAGTCCGATAAGGAAAAATATTATACCTAAACATAATAGCCGGCTGAGTTAGTTGTAGCCTTTGGTGCCGTGTTTAGGACCCTCTTAGCTTCAGATTTAAGCTGACGTACCTACCTAATATAAATCTTTATCAGATATATAAGTAGGAAATCTTTATTCACTTACTAACTAACTCATAACCCTTGACCCAGAAAGCTGAAATTTAGGACAGAAATTCCCTTTTAATGTATACAAGTACCTACTATGGCTAGATTTTTCGAAATTCCTAAGAGAGTGAAGCTAAATCACTAGTACCTAAATAATTTTGTTGAAAAATTGGCACAGTATTTTAGTTGCAAAGTGAAATTTTCATGTGACTGTTGACAAATAGAGTTCATTGGCCTTCCTATTCTTTTAAGGCGTAATAATATTGACATTAGAACTGTATGCAGTACAGTGGTTTGAAGTATGAATTATTGAGGATTGAAACATAATGAAGTGAACTGTGAAATTGGGATCAAAATGTTGAATTCAAAAGTGTTGTTGTTTTTAAAGACAGTTTTCCATGGGGTGGCGTTTGCAACCATGGCATCTGTGTCAATGTATGGGGTTTTAATTATCATAGGGATTAAAGACGATGGGAAGACACCAGTTATCATTGTGGATACGAAACAGTACGCTTTGGGTTTCCTTACAAATTGGAATTTGGTAAGTACATAGTAAAATAATAGTAAAAAATTGGCAGTCATAGGGACTGCCGATAGAAGTAAAAACGAATATTAAAAAAAAAAAAAAAAAATATAAACCTTTAAAATTAAGGCATTAAAGTTTAATTACGAATGTAGTATGTAAGTATATTTATATTTAAGACCTTTTGTCGCATGTCTCATATACGCATGTCGGTGACGGTGACGCGAATCCACAAGTTTACCCCCTACCAAAAAGTGCTCAACGCGGCCAAAGAAGTTTTCACTACAAAAAGAAATGAAATAATAATATTAATGGATATGGAACAACAGGCGGTCTTATCGTTTAAATAGCGATCTCTTCCAGGCAACCTTAGAGCAGGGGACACTTTTCGTGCTGCAGAAAGGGGCTGTTCGTGCCATATATAATATGGGACAAAAAGAGTCCCTGAGAACTAAATTAGTAGTAAAAATTATGACAGTTCAGTTAACATCAATAAATTCAAGAAAAAAAGTGACTGTCAATGTTAATACAAGAAATAAGAATAAAATTGTAGTGTACTCAATAGTTGTACTAATAATTTGTTTTTGAGACAGGCAGCATCTCAATTTTGTGTTAGACCGAGTTCCAAAAAATAAGAGGAGGTTCTCAATTCGGCGCGTATTTTGTACTGAAAATTCAACAGCGTTGCTGAGTCTAGACGCCTCCATCGAACGACTGGTAGGATAGATCGTATATCTTTAGACTGTGGTACTAGGATGTAAAATATCAAATCTGACATTGGTAGCTTCGTATTATAACGTATTAAATAACTAAAAACTTAGGTCACACTTCGATTCCGGTTAGGTCAAATTAGTAATTTATTCCAAATCGGATCAAGTTTGTTGCTGTTCTGGTAAAACCGGATTGCCCGGTGATGCCGAGATGTAACGGATTATTATTTATTTTGAAGTATGAGTAATGAATAATACTAACAAAAATACATACTAAACCATACTTCCATACTAACAAAAATACATGCGTAAGTGTCTGTCTGTCTGTCTGCTACGCTTTCACGGCCCATCTGTTCAATGAATTTGGCAAAAGAATAGTTTGAATCCCGGGGAAGGAAATGGGCTACTTTTTATCCCGGAAAATTAAAAGCAGCTCCCGTGGGAATTAAACAAACCGTAATCTACGCGGACGAAGTCGCGGGCCTATGTCACTCTCCAAGTCCTCAACTATGTCCATACCAACGTTGATCGGTTGCTCTGTTTCGGCGTGATTGACGGACAAGCCAACAACACACTAATGATGGCACGAGGTTCAAAATCGCGACCCCAAGATAACATTACCATGCGCTTCAATAATTATTATATTATACTTCAATGACTGTATTTTATTATAGTAAATAGTATTAATTATAATTAGTGTCCTTGTATCTACTGACTTTTGACTTTTGACTGTCTCGTTGGTCTAGTGGTTAGCATGGCCGACGAGGTCCCGGGTTCGAGTTCCGGGTCGGACCATAATTAAGTGTTGGGTTTTTCTGGCATGAAATTCTCAGTACTAGCCCGGAGTTAGGAAGTTGACGGTGTTTCACCCACGGAATATTATTTTTTCTATGGTTTCACTCATGTGCCTCGGAGTGCACGTAAAGCCGTCGGTCCTGCGCCTTCTACCTCTCTCTCTTCGGTCGTGTCGGATTTTCCATCCCATCGGGCTATGAGAGTAAAGGAACCGGGAGTGCACCTGTGTATGCGCGTACACACTTTTTTTTTGTTTTTTTTTTATTTTTTTATTATTCATTATAGGCCTACGCTTTACTACGATCACACCTGATGGGAAGTGATGATATGGCCTAAGATGGGACGCACTTGCCTAGAAGATGCCTATTCACTCTTGATTTAAAGATACCCGACCCGGATTGTAATTTACACTTGTATTTGTGCACTATAATATTATCTTAATCTCTCTGGAGATTAGCTACCGTGATTAGCTGGAGATTATAACACACAAAAGTTAGATTCTTGTTCCAAATTTTAGCCCCGGTATTAATAAACCGACATCAGCGAAGAGCAGGCTCTCAAGTATAGGTCAATATAATATGCTTAGGATCGGTTATAAGCATTGATTCACCGATACCCACTTGAAAACGTTTCCTCTCGAAGGTTGACTCAATTTTGCTGATTAGCATAGACTTAAATTTCGAAACTGTCAAAATTAGGGTTTCTTAAGCTCCAATAGGGATGCTGACAACTCAATCAAATCAGCAACTCTTTATCAAACTTAAAAATGCGTTTCTAGTATGGAAGTTAGTATGAAATACATACTCGTAGTTGCGACATCATTAAATTTTAACACACTTTTTTCTATAACTATTCTACAGTTTAAAATGGTTAACAAACTTAAAACTAGCCGAGGATGTTATTCAAGGTCTTTTGGAAGACCCACTATTTATCAGTTCCCCCTAATCTCATATTTACTCAATATCAATTGAGAAAAAATAATTTTGCTTAAGTAGTAGGTACTTATTTAAGTAGTCTTTGAGAAAGACTCAACATGAAATTCTGAATTCAGAAACCGGCTGATATTTTAGAAATCATGATAGTAATTTGTTTTGTAATTTTAATATTTTTTACAAGCAAGCGGAGTCGCATCAAGCAACTGGTATTCACTTATTTAGATAATTTATTGGATTTATACTTATCTTAGGTACATTTGCCCAATAGTTAGTAGTTCTAATAAATTGTTTAACTGATAACCTAACTGTCAATATTGCGTATACGACGTGCATAGTGTTGCCAGACTTTCAAGGGATATTTACCCTATTTTGTGGGAAAATAAGAGGGTAAATTAAGTAATGTAAAGTCCACGTAAATCACTTTTATACTATGGAACTGCACATAATAGCATGACAGGACAGAGCGTCGTTTCCCTCCGACGCGGAAGTTTCGCACAGACAAAACGTCTGTCTGCCTCTCATTTTTTGTATTCCACAACATGTTAGCCCTTGCCTGAGATATCAGTTGATGGTAAGCGATGATGCAGTGTATGGTGGTAGCAGGCTAACTTGTAAGGGGTAAGGCATCTAAATCGCTAAGCGGTTGGTATGGTGGTAACTAGCCACGGCCGAAGCCTCCCACCAGACCAAACCAGAGAAAATACAGAAATTATTTCCCAAATTAACCCTACCGGGGCTCGAACCCGGGACCTGCCACTTTAAGACAACAGCGCGTATCACTGCGCTAGTAAAGGTCGTCAAAATTATTGTCTCAATTATTGTGATTGCTTGAATTTATGGTATTTTTACAGTGACAATGGATTTTGGCCAATAGAGGAAGAGTGTTAACCAATCAGAGGGGATTGCCATCACTTTTCTTTTATTCCCAGGATACCTCCTTAATTTTTCGGGATAAAAAGTGCCTTTCCCCGGGACGTAACCTACCTTTATACTAAATTTCATCAAAATCGTTTGAAAAGATGGACCGTTAAAGCAGTGTGTATATAGCAGATAGACAGACAGACACACACACACATAGACAGATATTATAAATGCGAAGGTGTGTCTGTCTATATATCTGCTATATACACACATATACATATACAGTGTAGTATGGATAAAATAAATCATAGCTCAATATTGTGCTAATGCGAAGCCAATGTCACTCTGTATTGTGACAAAATATTATCAGTAGCTTGGGTGTTAATGAGAATAAATGCACTTTTATTATTTTTATCCTTTAGATCTTTTACTTTAATGTCCAGGCCACAAAACAAACAATAATAATACAAAATTACAATACAATACAAGAACAATAATATAAAATAACTAACTAAACCTATGAAAGCCAACCTGAAGTTTAATAAACTTAACTTAATAGAAATAAATGCACTGAAAATATAATATATGTGCATTAATGCTTTTATTATGAAAAAAAACGTTACATAAATAAATATAAACTTTATCTCGCAGAGACTTATATAATAGAATCCTTGAGAGTTTTTTGACATTAACAACATACATGAGGAAATGAGACACATATCAATTTGCATACAAACTTATGATAAATCTTATTACATTTTAGGTTTTATTAATTCGCTTATAATGTAGATAATGATATTTAAATACTAAACTACTTTTGATGTTCTGGTGAACATATACAAAATATACAAGATGCCAAGGGCTTAGCTAAAACAATACCATACTTATATTATAAATCCAAAAGTGTCTGTCTGCTCGTCAAGAGATAAAAAGACAGTCTTTAAACTTTTCGTATCGAATCTGCTTCGGTTGAAAAAGCGATATTGATAAAATTTCGTACAAAGATGCTGGAGACGGGAACGGACGTAGGCTACTTTATATCGCGGAAAAGCCTGATTAAAATACCTAAATCTACATTAACGTAGTCCTGGGAATTAAAACTCAGTTATAAACTAGTTATCTTACTAGCTTCATCAAGTAAGTTTTAGCAGTTTGTGAAAAAAAAAACTGAAAAAAAACTCAATCATGACTGCCAAAGTTTTTAACAACTGTCTGGATGCAGAACCATACGCGTTTCGAGTGATCTGAGATGTACTATACCATACCATTTATTTTTTTATAAGAACTCTTTAAAAATACTTGAGCAACCATACGCGAAAAACATTGTAGTTACTTTTTTATGCGTTATTTCTTGCTGTTGTTCCATAGTAATTTTTTGCTTAGTAGTTTTTTAATTAGTTACTTACAAAGAGGATACAAAATAAAATGATAATTATGATCGTGTTGAATTTCAAAAATATGTTCAATTATTGTTTACTGGCTCATGCCCGCGACTTCGTCCGCGTGGAATAAGTTTTTTTAATTCCCACGGGAACTTCTTAATTTTCCGGGATTAAAAGTAGCCTATATCACTCTCCAGGTCCTCAGCTATACCCATGCAAAATATCACGTCGATCCGTTGCTCCGTTGCGACGTGATTGAAGGACAAACCAACAAACCAATAAACCAACAAACAAACAAACACACTTTTGCATTTATAATATTAATATGAATATGATATGATATGATTATAATAACCTATTAAATACAAGGATTGTTATCGCTATTTATATATAATAAAGATTTATATATAGATTAACGTAATATTAATTCTATTAAAATAGTAAATATTATTAACTAGCTGATGCCCGCAACTTTGTCCGCGTGGTTTGAGGTTTTTTGGTTCCCACGATAACTCTTTAATTTTCCGGGATAAAAAGTAGCCTATGTGTTATTCCAGACCTGTCTCTGTCTCTCTTAAAATTTCATGCAGATCCGGTCAGCTGTTCTAGCGTGATTGAGTAACAAACATCCAGCCAAACTAGTATAGATAAAGATTTATATACATAATATAGATTAACGTAACATTCATTCTATTGAAATATTATTAATAAATACCAAATTTAAACAAGTAAAACAGTGGTAATTTTGATATTCCATATGGCAACACTTTCCTCCCAGTTAAAACTCAACAGTATACCCTCATTAATATTCGCCCGTTATTTCGTTTACGCGGGCGTTTATTTAGTTTATAAGTTAAATTTAATTATAACTAATTAAAATAATTAATTGATTACAAATAATAATTGAAATGGAAGAATTGTGGAAGGATAGCAATATATATTATAAAGTTTTGTGTTTTCTGATAACTGAAAATGAAAAATTGTTCGATCGTAATGACGCGGTTCTGTATTGGCGTACGGTTTACCATTTCTTTGGAATTTTGCATCATGTCTACATCGGGTTATTTTCAATGGGTTTGAATATTGGGAGCCACCCTAACCCGGATATAAGAGTGCTGTATACTTTAGGCCCGGGTTATTTGACCGGATGGAATTTTGTAAGTACCTACATTATTGATATCAGCGACTTTGTCCGCGTGGATTGAGGTTTTTCGGTTCCCGTGGGAACTCTTTAGTTTTACGGGATAAAAATAGCCTGTGTGTTATTCCAGACTATAATCTATCTCTGCCAAATTTTATCCAGATACTTTCAGCCGTTCTAGCGTGATTAAGTAACAAACATCTATCCATCCAAACTTTCGCATAATAAAATATTAATTTACATACATGGTAGATTCATATAAGTTTTTTTAAACTGCCTCGTTGATCTCGTGCTTAGCACTGAATAAATTAGAAGTTTAATTCGCTAAAATAGACAAATTTATGTGGTACAGTGCGTGTCTTTCACCTACAACATGCGACATCCACCACCCAGTAATTCGGCACAGCACCACACCACACAAATCCTCCAAATCACTCTGAACGTACGTTTCACTCCGACATCGGAGCATCTTCAGGAAATGTTGATTCGACAATGCACTATTGCACAATACAATATCATCTACTTCTGCAAAGTAACGCCTGTCTCTATTCAATACTAGTGCTTAGTATTTTACGGATAGCGAGGTCCTGAGTTCGATGCCCGCTGAGGGTCGGGCCATAAAAAATTGGTTTTCTACCAGAAAAAAAAGAGATTTTCTAAATATCATTCATTCATGAGGAAAAGTCTTGAGAAGGTTTTAAGAAGAACTCAAACACAAAGTAAATATATTCAAAATTGGTATACACAGTATACACCTTCTGAACGTCACGTTTACAAAGTATAAGATGTGAGGGTGATAATTAACCACGGTATCTTAAAACTAAAGCTACGAGGGTTCCGAACGCGCCCTTGTCTGAGAAGAGCCCACAACAAACTCAGCCGGGTTATTTTTTAATATCACCATCTCAAAGTAGAGTCCAGGAGGGCCCAACAAGGTGTGTTAGACGACCTCCCTGGCGCAGTGGTGAGCACTATGGTGTTATAATGTAAGGTCCCGGGTACAATCCGCATCCCGATTGTGTAAGAAAATCGTAATCGTAAACGTTTGTCAAACGTAAACGTTTAATTTTCCAGGATAAAAGTAGCCTATGTCCTTCCCCGGGATACAACGTATCCCTGTACCAAATTTCGACACAGACACCGCTTCGGATGAGTTTGTTGGACTATAATTCGAACTGTTTAAAGAGTTTATAGATGCCTATTCAATTAGCATGTCAAGAAGCATATTTGAACTCCTTAAACAGTTCGAGTTATACGTTTTAAGCTGTCAAATGATTATGATGCCATGTAAAACAGGGGTATGGGTTTAATCTTACTAATATTATAAATGTGAAAGTTTTTATGGATGTATGGATGTATGGATGTATGGATGTACCTATGGATGGATGTATGGATGTTTGTTACTCAATCACGCGCCAACGGCTGAACGGATCTGGTTGAAATTTGGCACAGAGATAGATTATAGTCTGGATTAGCACATACTATTTATCCCGGAAATTAAAGAGTTCCCGCGGGAACCAAAAAACCTCAACGAAGTCACGGGCATTCGCTATATTGTATAAAATATGTACTGGCTTACCCTTAACAGGTTAGCCCGCTACTATCTTAAACTGCATAATATCTTCCCACCAGGTGAAAGAAAATAAAGAAAGAAAAAGCATTTAATTCCAAAATGTGCCACACATAAACAAGCATGCCTAAAGAGGTAGATCACTCCTGCACCTCACCAAGATGAGATCACAGTCAGGGGCTAACTTGTAGTGGAATTAAAAAAGTCTAGGTACTTGTTTCAAAATAAATAAAACATAAAAACGGCCGAAGCCCCCAGCGCAATCGCTAGTTTATATTCAAGCCCTTTACATTTTTATCAAGTCAACCCCAAAACGGTTTCCTTGTGATATAAAGGGTGTCGTAACGGTCTTATCATAGCTATCACTCGTGACCAAAACGAGTTGAACTTTGTCCGGCCGATAAAGTTGTGCTGTGACTTAACTAGGACTTGTGCGTGACTGCGTCCATAATGTTAACAGTTATTTTATACCACGTACTAACTAAGAATGGCGTTTTGAAAACTGTTTTTTTTTAATTTTATCACACGGCTGCTCAAAAAAAGGAGTGTAAAGTTTTTAGGGGTTATGTATGTGCTAGATGATGCCCGTGTCTTCGGAACTAGTTTTCCAGGATAAAAAGTAGCCTAATGTCCTTCCCCGGGATGTAACCTACCTCCATACTAAATTTCATTAAAATCGGTTGAAAAGATGGGCCGTTAAATTACGATTTGTATACCACGGGAGACAGACAGACAAACACACAGATATATACCATGAATATTATAAATGCGTGTTTGTTTGTTGGTTTGTCTTTTAATCACGCCGCAACGGTGCAACTGATCGACGTTATTTTTGGCATGGGTATAGTTGAGGCCTACTTTTGATCCCGGTTTTGTTTTCGTGGGAAAAAAGAAAAACTTTTAAACGACGCCGACGAAGTCACGGGCATCAGTTAGTATACCATAAGTAACTTTAGGTATTTCATTTAATGTGACATAATCAAAAGGTAAATCAGAGAAGCCGGGGCGTATTAACTAGTTAACTGTTGAAACTAGCCGTGAAACCGTAGCAGACAGACAGACAGACACACTTTCGCATTTATAATATTAGTATGGAAATATTAAGTATCTATAGGGATTGTATTAAATGTAACATAATCAGAAGCTGGGGGCGCGTTTCTAGTTAAACTGTTAAAACTAATGATCCTTTGATATACACGATTAGAAATAGGCCAACAAACAAACAAACACTGCTACTTAAACTACATAACTATAATAATAGATGTCCAGACGAAAAGGTCGAAACGATAACACCGTATCGAAACCGTCTGCCTCAATAAGTCTCACGTAATTATTGGTGACAATCATTAAAATAGATTATTAATTATATTTATCGTATTAATTGGGTATTACTATACTAGTCTTTAATTAGTCTTAAAGTAATAATTAAATTATTTTAGTGATTATTAAATAGAGGATCTCCTAAATGTCGTATTATCCACGTGCCCTGTTAGTTCTATACTGAACTAGCTGATGCCCGCGACTTAGTCCGCGTAGATTAAAGTTTTTGGTTCCCGCGGGAACTCCTTAATTTTCCGGGATAAAAAAGATAGCCTATGTGCTATTCCAGACTATAGTCTATATTTGTACCAAATTTCATTCAGATCCGTTCCGCCGTTCGGGCGTAATTGAGTAACAAACATCCAAACCTTTTTCAAATTTATAATAGGTATTAGTTCAGATAAACATTATTGATGATATTTGTTTTAATTAGACTTTATCTTTGTTTTCAGACCTTCCAAACTATCTTCCTGGCCCTGTCTTTGGCGCACGACGTGTTGGAATGGCTGGACAAAGAGAAGAGCAGCCTCGGTGCGAAGATCAAGTACTGGAGGGATGTCATATTCTGTGGGATGGTGGTACCTTTTACACTGGTAAGCATTTTTATTGCACTACAAGTTAGCTCTTGGTGGATCTCTATCACCACTACAGCCGATTTACGTCCCACAGCTGGGCACAGGCATCCTCATAGGAGAGAGGGAGTTAGAGCTTAGATCCACCATGCTGCTCCATTGTCGGTCTTTTACGACTATTATCATGTTAGTGATAATAACCGGGACAGACGGCTCTCCGAGGCACGGGGGTGTAACAACGCCAACTTCCTAACTCCGGGCTAGTACTGAGGATTTATATTCAGAAAAACCCAATAGGTGATGCCCGCGACTTCGTCCGCGTGGATTGATATTTTTTGATTCCCGCAGGAACTCTAGCTAACCTACCTCTGTACCAAATTTCATCAAAATCTCTTGAGAAGTTGGACCGTGAAAGCGTAGCAGACAGACACACTTTCGCATTTATAATATTAGTAAGATAAGAAGTATGGATAAAAAAAATCTTTATATGTATCTTTGTTTCCAGTTCGTGACAGGAATGTTCTGGACGGTCTACGCCATCGACCGCGAGCTGGTCTTCCCGAAGATCTATGACGAGGTTGTGCCATGGTGGTTCAACCACTGCGTCCACACAAACATCACCGTCGTCCTCCTGGTCGAGACCTTACTCCAGGCTAGAAGACATCCCACTAACAAGAAGTTGGAGTTGATCCTGTATTGGATTGTCGCCTTTGCTTATGCTGTAGTGTTAGTATTTTTTTTGAATTTGTAGACTTAAAATCCTCAATCCTGATGCTGTAGGTTTACCGTACTATATGAAATCCTCAAAACTAGGGAGTTAGGAAATTTTGATGGTGAATTCATATTGTAGGTGTCAACTGTCAAGCAACGACTTCATACTTAAACACAAGTCCCAACTCCTCAACTCTGATGCTGCAGGGTACTGCACTCCTAAGCCGTGGGGATTTAGAGTACACTAAATAGTTAAAAATAAAAATTCTTTCCAAACAACCGACTTCCAAAGCCACTGTAAAGTAAATATTATTTTGCTTTCTACACACTATGTAAGTCGGGCGAGATAATAAAGATAGGCAAAGTTGACGCATCAGGCTCGCCCGACTTCAACATAGTGTGTAGAAATCAAAATTATTTTTAGTTTACAGTGGCTTTGGAAGTAGATTTTTTTTTATTTATAGACTTGTTCTACGGAAGATTTCCTTAGGTTTTATCCACGACAAGAAGCAAACAAGCATCTACTTTGGGGGGTGAGAGGTTACCGTTTTCCTTAAAAACAAATGAACCGGCTTTTTTGTGTTTTTTTCTTTTCCTCATAGCAGAAGTTTTTGATGTTTTTATGGTTGCCGGCGTGCAGCATGACCACTGTTAGCAAATTATTATTCTTAGCAAATGCCTCTTTCATTTTTTTGTCGTGTTTTAATGTCTGGTAAGTACTAAGTACGTAATGTACGTTCATTTACTCTAAGTATGTCAGAATCCTTTATGCAAGTGCTAATAACAATTGTCTAGTACCTACGATTAACGATACGTCAGCAGTCATCTCTTCTCTTTGCGTCGTATTCCTCATTACTGAGGGTCATGACCCCTTTCTATTAATCACATAATGGTAGGAGTTTTCTTGGGATAGTAATGCGGTGGGTTCCCACATCATTCCGCATACGACTCTACTAAGAGTATTAAACTCTTACACGTTTTTATTACTAATTACTATTATTATCAGATGTTAGTGATTATAAACCGGGATCGAGGGCTTAACGTGCTCTCAAATATACGGAGGTAACGAAAAGGTCAAATTTGAACGTCCAAATTCGGTCACCCATCCAGTTACCGACTTGGGTCAATGTTGCAATATTCGAAATCGACTGATTTGCGTTGTCACAACTAGGCCCCTCGCCCGTCAGCAGTCATACATACAGTCATTTTAACAACCTTCTTGGTGCAGATTTCGATGCCCGATAATTTGGTAATTTATTATTTCTCTACTGTCGTTGGTCTGTCCTGGTGCGAGGCTTCGGCTGACGCTAGTTACCTCCCTAACGGCACTGATGTACTGCCAAGCCAGTAGATTTTAGCGTTCTAGTACAATACCATGTAGTGCCCAATTAGCGGTATGAGATTAATATAACAGCAGAGGGTACCGGGCTAGCCTGCTACGATCTTACACTGCATCATCATTCACCATCCAAGTGAGATCGCAGTTAAGGGGTAACTTGTAGAAGAAGAAAAAAGGCAAACATTGACATTCATATATGAATTACATGGATCTGAAGAAAAGTTTATTTATCTTTATATTAAAAAAATATATATATTTTCAGATACTACACAATCTACTTTGTCACCGACCGCTGGCTGTACCAAGTCTTCGGAGTCATGAATTGGTGGCAAGTGTGTCTTTACCAGCTCTTCATCTGGGGAATCTCCTACTTCTTCTACATAATGCAGTTCCCTGTCAACAGGCTGATACATGGAGCAGACGTAGAAGCTACAGCCGAAAATAACGAAGAAAAACACAACATCAATGGTGCATTTAATGAAAATGACAGGCCAACAGATTTTCTAAATCCAGATGAGAAAGTTAGTGAAGATTTAGAAACGTCTCTGCCAGAAAAGTCGTGGAGTTTGAAATTTAGAAGCTTGAAAAGTGATGTCGAAAATTCTCGATTGTGATTTATAGTGATGATTATAGACTTTAGAAATTATGATTATTGTCGATTATAGTAGACAGTACAATAGATGGATTTTAAAAGTGTGCTCATAAGAACCATCTTAGACTGCATCATCAGGTGAGATTACAGTCAAGGGCTAACTTGTAGTGGATAAATAATAATAAAAAAGGAGGAAACATCACTGTCATATGATCTTTATGCTAAATGTGGTTATAATAATAGAAATAAATAAATACTGATAATATAGTACAACGGGCGAACGCAAATTTTTATAATTTTTATATTTTAATCATAATAAAGAATGATGAACATTATTATTATCACGATTTTTATGAGATTTTATGATTTGATCACTAAAAATTGCATAATTCGCGAAAGCCTACTCAAAATAAATGCAATTATTAAGTTAATAAGAAATGTCTACATACAATGATATATTTTATATAGATACATAGAGAAAATTAAATTTATTTTTGCGTACGAAAACCCCAAACTAAAAAATTACTTCAGTAAGTTCTTAATTCTGATAGGTGATGGTGAAGTACAAATTTTGAAAATGATAATATTATCATTTTAGAATTTATAACAGAAATAGTTGAATTATTATTTAAGCGAAATTGTCATCACTTTTATGTCTTAATTAGTGTTAGTATATTTAATAAGGAGATAAGTAAAATTTTGTACGTTTTTTAGAAGGAAGTACAATGTTTTAAATGATATACAGATTAGAAGTTAAATATTATAAATGATATGGTATTAGTAAATAAACAATTTAAAGACTGAATTTGTTTTTAATATCACTCTTCTATCTGACGGCGCATCGCTAGCGCCCTCTTTTTAAATTACGTTGGAACGAGATTTGACAGTTAGTCAGTCTGGCGGAGCGTCGTGTCGATGGTCAGCGCAGCCATATTGGACGATACATTCATTATTATACTCTTTGGATACATTTTAAAACGTCAACGGCCAGCGCACCACGTTTCCGACGAATCACTTTTGTTCCGCGTAATCCAGTGATTATTTTATGTTACAAATAATTAAAAACGTTGAGATTAATAATTCTCTAATTAGTGGTACCATAATTTCATTGATTTGTTAAGAAATTATTATAAAGAAGATATCATACAAATTGTATGTGAAGCTATCATTTCTTGTACTGTCCTTGGTCCTTATCCACCAGACGCTATGACTGCCAATCCTGATAGAGGCACGGAATTGCCTTTATATATTTTATTAAGTAAGCTATTACATTGATTCCGATTGATTTGCTATTTTTGACCAGATCGTCACGAAAATCATAATAATATGACACCAAAACATGAGAAACTTAAAATAAAAAAAAATTGGATAGAAGTGAAAACGTATATTTAAAATAACAACACAGCACTTTTAAAATAAGTAAAATATAAACCTTAAAACTAAGGCATTAAATTTTAATTCCAAATGTACCTACTATATTTATTATTTAAGAACTTTTGTCTTCGTAACAACGCTAGGTGTCAGTCACGGTTACATATCACTTTTAAATATAAACCTTAAAACAAAGGCATTAACTTTAATTACGAATGTACTATATTATTTATATTTAAGGCGAGTCACCTGCAAGATTTTAGGAGGTGAGGTGTGGGGTGCCGCCCGCGCGTCTCGCGGTACGTTTCTCGTAGAGACTGGCGGGGAAGCGGGCAGCGCGGTATGTTCCTAAACCGCTTGGCAACGTTCAAGTTCTGGGATTAATTTGAATTAAATAAATATAGGACTTTAGTTTGAAACAAAGTTTAGCAGGTTCTCAAGAGAAATTTATCCATATAAAAATTATGAGCAAAGTCGAAAATTTTATGAATAAAAAATTCGTTTTAAACTTTTAATTTAGCCTATTTCAAGATTTTTTTTGATCGAGTAAAGTACATCCTATCGTGTAACAAATTAGCACATTCTTTAGACAATATCTTTAAGTATATCGGATATTTTTTGTAAGACCGTTATTTAATAGTAAATACCGAAAAAATTTGATCTAGCAAACCAGTTTTCACCGCTGAGCTGAGGTGACTCGCCTTAAGAGCTTTTGTCTTTAGAAGAATGGTGTCGCGTGACCGACACCGGTCCACATTTTTACCCCCTACCAAAAAGTGCTCAACGCGCCTAAAGAAGTTTTCACTTTAAAAAGCATTTAAATGCATGCTGAGGTTTCGGTGCACAGTCCCAACGCTGCACTTATACACTGAAAAATCACATTACTGACGTAAATTGGCAGTTTAAATATTAAATTAAATAGAATTCATAGGAAAAATAAAGAAATAATAATAATTTGTATAATTTTATTAGGGGTTTTTTACAAAAGTCTTATAAAACACTACAATAATAATTACAAAGATTGATCATTTATCAATTACCAATAAATTCAGTGCGCCCGTGTGACCCAATAGTATTAAATAATTATTTTAACTAAATACCTAAAGAGTAAATTTTTGAGTAAACGAAATATTCTTAAAACTTACTCATCAGGTATGTTAATAAATCATTCAATACTAGAAAGTTTCCATAACTCTGGTAACCTTTGAAAAATACCTAAAGGTTTTCCTTAAAATTAGTTAAAAGTCGACTAAATCGTGACTAATTCTGTTATACGCAATACAAAAATATATAATTGATTCAAACAATCTAAATAAAACAAATATAATCTCATTGCATGGTATGGAAAAATAATATATTTTTAGCCGACAAGGACAGCGCTAGATTTAGACTGGTCGATGTAGTGTAATTTATTGTATATCGATCACTTTAAACCATTGCCGGCTCACTGTTGAGTACGAGACTCCTATCAGAATAAGAAAGTTTTGGCCAAAGTCCACCACATTGGCCATGTGCAGATCGGCTGATTACACACACCTTTCAGAACATTATGAGGAACTCTCTAGCATCCAGGGTTTCCGCACGAGAGAGATGAGTATAATCAGAATTATTCACCTTGAAAAATTACACTTTACAATATATTTTTTTCAGGACCTGCTGTGTTAGGAAAATACATAATTCTTTTAAAAGGTTGGTACAATTGACCTGAAAAATTTAGTTTATTTCGAGTTATCTTTAGTTTTTAGTCAACTTTAGGTAACTATGATTGATATTATATCATATAACAATCTGAAAAGGAATACTAAATCATATTGTGTAAATATATTTTATAATACAAAATTTATTCCTAACTACCATAATTGAACATAGAAAAATATATATTTGATAAGTAAATGAGAATTGCACGTTCGCTTGCAGTCAAAATAAACTATAATATATTATTATAAAACTATTAAATATTTTTTATATGTTATACAATTTTTATGATATTATTTGAGAGAATAAAGATAAACGTAGCAGATAAAAAATTATACATAACTAATATATATTTATGATATATATAATTTTTAATAATTTTTTTATTAATATTTATTATAAACCCATTACAAACAAACTGTTCTAACATCAAACAAAATAATTTATTAAATAATTATTATTTCCAACTTAAGCCAATATTGCTCTAATCAGAATTAAAATTGTACATTTCATTTCTGTTTATGTCTTCATTTATATATCAAAACCCTAACTAAAACCTTTGGGGTCTATTGAAGACCACACTAGGTTTTTCTATCCATCTCTCAAAGGTTACCGCAAGCATTCAACAACTTTATTTCAACCCTAGCATCTCTAATAGCAATCATTGCAATCATCGTGATCATTCTATTTGCTATACGACAGTCGCAATGTTTACAATCACACTAGGAGGCTGATAAATTCAAAGCATGTCAGATATTCATCAGTTAGATTCAAATCATGGCGCTAACTCTTTAAAAGCACGTTAATTTGAATCAAACCTTTATTAAGTGAAACGTCAACAAATCTAATGTCTATAACACAGCTTGAAAATAAAAATAAAAACAAAAAAAGTGTATGTGTGTGTGCAATTCACACACGGCAGAAGTGAAACTTCAGAAAAGTAGTATACGACATAATGAGATAAATTTAACTTGTATTCTATCTCATTCTCTTGCAGGCTAAATCCTATTATGAATGAATATGTTTGTCTCTTTTTGGTGGCGCTTTTTCGTTTCATCGAATTTTCAAATCAAAACGATTCTAAAGAAGTTTCACTTCAAAAAGTGGCAGTGTTGATTCGTTTATAGCTTAACAAACTAGTTAAAATCGACTTTAATTTCAATTACTGGTATTATTTAGATATTTTCGGTAGGTTCATTAAGATATTTCTAACATTTGGATTTGTTGTATAATGTTTTACAGAAATTGTCTGTATGTATTTAAATTGCCTGCAGAAATCTACTGACTGACATAAATATTATGTACAACTGTAGCATGTAGGTTTTCTTTTTATCCCACTTACTTTTTCTTGGGCGTTTTAAATATTACCGCACGGTTATTAGTCTACAAAAAGAAGATATTCATTATCATACTAGTGCGGTAATGTAATGACTGCCATACAAAACAACAGTTGTTTCGATGCCACTATCTTTTTCGAGGTATTTAAATTTAAATTTTGCGCGAGCAAGGCTATTAACTAATAGGTCATAAAGTCGATTAAAAAGTGTGAGTATCAGATATTTGTTGACATGTCACTAAAATCTTAAGCCTAAAATATATTTCCTAATTGTCTATACAGTTGCCTCGCTGGTCGTGCCAGACTTTCCTCGTATACTATCCTTTGAGGTTGCAAATAATAGGACGTGGGCGTTCTTATACTTACACCCGAAATCTGAGGTCGTTTTCTTACTTGATAATGGCTTAATTCGGATGCTGCGAACTGAGGTTCAGCATGGAAGTTATTTCTAAATCTAGAAAAAGTGTAATCCCTCTCGGACGGTATGACAAATCCACTAGGAATCCTAACAGGCAAAGTTGGGGCTAACGCCTCGTTTAATCTTACATCGTATTCATTTTCTATAGAATCAGCAAGATTTTGTTTAATATCTGGTATTTTTAAAGGTTTGCCAGTCGCTGTGTATCCTTTAGAGATTTCAGGTTTTATTTCTGGTCTTTTAGCTTCTCTGTAAGGTGAGGATAACTGACTTAAGTAAGGTTTTAAGTAATCTCCTGGCGTTAAAGTAGATTCTAATTGCTCTTTGATAGCATCGTAATTATCATTGAAGTTTCTTAAAACTTTTGTAGCTAGATTTTTAGCCCTATCGTCTGATGTTGATGGTTTTCTTGGTCTATCATCAAATTCTGAATATCTAGGGTTTTCTTCATTTCGGGCTGGATTTCTAGGCCTTTCGTTATCTAGATTAGTTCTAGGTTTCTCTGTAGTAATTGGTCTTAGCCTTTCATTATTGGTTGTTATTTGAGGTGCTTCATCTGTAGTGACTGGTTGTCGTGGCTTATCTTTTATAGCTTCTAAAAATTGCTCTCTATCATACGTGGTTGTTTCGCGAGAGTTAGTTGTTGTAAGAACAGTTGTCGTTGATGGTTCTTTAATTTCTGCTGGATTGTATTCTATTGGTTCTTTTTTATCTTTTCCTTCGTATTCTATATCTTCTTCGTCATAATATTCGTATTCTTCTTCAGGGACAGTGGTTGTGCTTGGTTTTTCTGTTGCTATTGTTGTTGTCACCCTTTCTGTTGTTGTGAGACGTTCAGTTGTTGTAGGTTTTTCTGTTGTTGTTGTAGTAGTCTTCCTTTCAGTTGTGGTAGTAGTAGGCTTTGACGTAGTAGTAGGTTTTGGTGTAGTCGTAGTTGTAGTTGTAGTAGAAGTAGTAGTGGTCGTAGTAGTAGAAGTGGTAGTAGGTTTAGGGGTGGTGTTAGGGGGTAAACGTAGATTTTTTCCAGCTACCGGTTGTAGTCCTCTCGGGAGATAAGGACTCCCACCCCTAGACGGTAAAAAAGGCCGTCTAATTACTTTAACTCCAGGCCTTACTTCTTTTACTTTGGCCGTTACATCTTCATCTAAATTTTTTCTTGGTCTGTCTGCAATTTTTTCTTTATCGTCATAGTAATAATCGTCATCTTTAGATCGCGTTGGTCGTTCTTCGTTCCCTCTTTGGGTGAATTTTTGTGATTTTGCTGGTGGTTCGTAATAATATTCCTCTTCGTCATAGTCTATTGGTTTTTTCGGTTTCTTTAATTTCTCAGCGGGACTCATGAAATGTGGTCGTGTGGGCTTAAATTTTTCTTTTTCTACGGTTTCAAGTTTCGGCCTTTGTTGTACCGAGCTTGTTTTTGCAGATGGCGAAGGTTTCCTCGAATCATCTTCTTCGTAATCATCATAATATTCATCATCAGCTTTTGGAGGGGCCTTAGTTGTAGCTACAGGAACATAATCATACTTATCCTTTTCATTAACGGGTACGGGTCTTTTTATTTTCGGTGGTGGTCTAGGTTTACTAAAAATTCCGCGACCATTTGGTTTGACCAAAGGTTGTCCTTCAGGAGCTGTGGGTACTTGACGTTTCTCTTCAGTTCTATCTTCACTTTCATAATTTCTTTCGGGTTTTAAGTAAGGCCTTTCATCTCTACCTCTAGATCGAAAACGGTCTCTAGATCTTGTATTTTCTGGCGCTGTTGTATCATCTCTTAAAGGCCTTCTTTCATCTCTAGGTTTAATTTCGTCTTTAGGCCTTATTTCATCCCGAGAAATTAATTCATCCCTAGGCTTTATTTCATCTCTTGATCTTACTTCATCCCTAGATCTAATTTCATCCCTAGGTCTTATTTCGTCTCTTGACTTAAACTCATCTCGAGATCTGATTTCATCTCTAGGTTTTATTTCATCTCTGGGTTTTATTTCATCCCTTGATTTAACTTCATCCCTTGGACTTATTTCGTCTCTAGTTCTTACTTCATCCCTAGGTCTTATTTCATCTCTTACTCTATCATCATCTCTAGGCCTAGCCTTAGCTCTTGGTCTGAATTTACCACCTCTAGGTGTTTCTTCTTCTACCTCATCCGGCACGTATCTTTCTTCTTCTTCATCACGTCGGCCAGGTCTTCTACCGCCTTTATACGGTCTTCTTTCTTCATCGTCATAAGGTCTTCGGTTGTCTGAATACGGTCTTTTACTAGGTCTTGGTCTATCGTATGATCTCCTATCTTCATAATCTTCATCAGGTTCGTCACGAGGTCTTGGACGTGTTTCATATCTGAAAAAATTATTATTTTGTTTTAAATCTTTCTATATTGAACTTTACTTTTATTTTAACTATTTTAAATTTGTTGAGGTTATTTTTGCCTTATTGATGCAATACATTTCAGTGTTGTTCTGTCTGCAATATGTATAGTCGAATAAAAAGTAAGCAATAACTTCCGTGGCACAGTGTTGAGCGCTGTTGTCTTAACGTGCGGAGGTCCCGGGTTCGATCCCGGCGGGGTCTATTTGGGAATTTATAATTTCTGAATTTTCCCTGGTCTGGCCTGGTGGGAGGCTACGGCCGTTGCTGGTTACCTCCCTACCGACAAAGACGTGCCGCCAAGCGATTTAGCGTTCCAGTGTGATGCCGTGTAGAAACCGAATAGGGGTATGGGTTTAATATAACTGCCATGCCACAACAGGTTAGCCCGCTATCATCTTAGATTGCATCATCACTTATCATCAGGAGAGATCGCAGTCAAGGGCTAACTTGCAGTGAATTTAAAAAAATAAAGACTACAAACCTGTCATCGTAGTCAGCAACTGGTCTTCTTTTGCCTGGTCTAGCGCGTGGTCTATTCCTTCTGCCTCCCCTGAAAAATTAAATTATATGACATTTAGGTATTGATATTAACTCATAATTTAAAATAAATAGTGGAAAAATTCCATTGGATGAATAGCTGAATATATAAAAATAATTTAACTGACGGAGCACCCATGCGCTGCTGGAGACAGGGTCACTCACAATCATACATATATATAGGTACACACGAAAAACACATACAGACACTTCACGACCATCGTGAGTTGGCACCTTCTATCAGAGCAAAACTCGCAGCAAAAAGCTCTCTGACACCTTGCCAGGGGATAATTTGAGTGCGAAACAAGAAAAACGCTTTCACGACCCATCTTGATGGATTTCGATGGAATTCGGTACAGATAAAGTTTGATCCTGGGAAAGGACAATGAGAAACTTTCAGCGGGAGACAAAAATCTCAATCCACGCGGACGAAGTAATCATCGCGGGCATCATTCAGTAGAGAATATGTTATCACGGCTGTGAATATGTTGAATGAGCATTCTATTCTATAACAAAATTGCACAACCTATTTTAAACTTGCCTCTATACAAGTTTAAGAAATCCATTAAAAGTATGCTCCTGAAAAAAGCTTATTATACTGTTGAATTAAATATGATTATGTATGTATGATAAGAGAGCATGGATTTGACTCGCTTCAGCAATGCTTAGGGCAGCGGTTACTTATTGTATCTACACATTGTTGTAATTGTAAATTAATTTCTTCAAAAGAGCAACCACCGAAATTATTGCTGGTTCTTCTCGGTAGGAATGTAATTCCGAACCAGTGGTACATTTACTTGACTATTCAAACGCACTTGTATAAGTCAACTTGAATTAATAAAAGTGTGTGTGCAATTCACACACAGCAGAAGTGAAACTTCAGAAAAGTAGCCTACGAGAGAATGAGATAAATATAACTTGTATTCTATCTCATTCTTTCGTAGGCTACAACATCCTATTATGAATATGTTTGTCTCTTTTCAGTGTCGCTTTATCGTTTCATCGAATTTTCAAATCACAACGATTCTAAAGAAGTTTCACTTCAAAAGAGTTAAATTTGAGTTTGAATAATCAACATACCTTTCTTCGTAATCATAATCATCCCTAGGATAGTAGTAATCATCGTCGTAGTAATCGTAGCGGGGGTTGGGGCGGCGTCGTCCGGGGCGCGGGGGGCGGGCGGTGGTTGTTGTGGTTGTAGTTGTCGTGGTGGTGGTTGATGGCGGTTCTGTTGAAGCGGATTTGTAGAGGGCTTCGTTTCTGGAAAAATAAAATAAAATATTTTTGAGTAATTTTGACGACCATCTGCTTCGGTGAGCTCTGTGAAGTTATAATCGAGAGGTTCGAGGAATTTATAATTTTTGATTTTCTTCTGTTTAGTCTGTTGGGAGGCTTCGGCCGTGGCTAGTTACTACCCTAACGGCAAATACTTGGCATCAAGCGGACTGGTAGGATGCCGTGTAAAAACCGATTAAAGGTCTGGCCCCACTACAGAGGTGCGGCGTGACGCGGCACGTAGCGGCAAATATTTCTTCGTATGGGATTGTACGGAGCTGGGCCCACTTAAGCGACGCGGCAAGGAGATGCACTGCTATACATAATTAAACTAAGAATACTTGCTGCTACGTGCCGCACCGTAATTTTTCTTACGTAAACGTAAGAAAAATATATGAAATCACGTTCGACTAACTTTTGCGGGGCGAGGAGAGAGTGCCTTGTAATTTTTCTGCCCAATTATTTACACTAGTGCATGAAAAAGTCGATCACTATGACAACACAATATCATAATTAATGGCAAAACTGCCCAGTCTGCGGCTAGAGGGTTAAGGCGAATGTGACCGATATCACGCCGCACGCGTCCTGTGGTTAATTCCTCCAAGAAAAAAGCGCATTTGGCTTTAGCTAACTGTCTTTGTTAACTATAACAAAATTCCACAATGTACCATTTTTAAACTTGCCTATACACAAATTTAAGAAATCTATTAAAAGTATGCTACTGGAAAAAGCTTATTAGGTATACTGTTGAAGATTATGTAAATGATAGAGGAGCAAAGATTTGATCGCTTCAGCAATGCTAAGGACAGTTGTTACTTATGTATCTACACATTGATATAAAATATAATTTATATTTAATATATTTAAAAAGAGCAACAACCGAGTTTCTTGCTGGTTCTTATCGGTAGGAGTATCATTCCGAAGCAAGTGGTAGATTCACTCGACGATTCAAAAGCGTTTGTAATAAGTTTATTTGAATAAAAAATTATGAGAGTGAGTTTGTCTATCCGCCTTTACCTGCTAAACCAGTTGGCTGAGTTCTTGCAGTCGACCTCGGAGACGAATTGGCAGATGAAAGTGCTCTGATCGAAGGCCGTGTAGTTTGCGCAGAGGAAGTCGTATCTGGTGCCGAAGAGGCAGTGGTGGTATACCTGGAAAATGTCAAATAGACAGAGGTCAGCATTTGTTCGGGCCCGTTATAGTCCCACCGATTTATATGGCCCTGTGGCCAAAATTGGAACGAATTATTATGCCTGTTAATTTTTGTTTATATAATATTTTAATTTTTAATATTAATTACTAGAAATGCTGTCACCGGGTTAAGAGTAGCATAAAATAAAAAAAAACAGTGTATGTGAAAAAAGAGACATTTATATGATTTAGCCTGCAAAAGAATGAGATAGAATACGAGTTATATTTATCTCATTCTCTCTAGGTTACTTTTCTGTAGTTTCAATTCTGCCGTGTGTGAATTGCACACACACACTTTTTTATTATTATTCATTATTATAGCGGCAATAGAACACATTCTTAAAAGCGAACGTTTCGTCCTGTCCAATCCATTGTTGCTCGACATAAATAAATTGTCAGAAATGCGGGCTCATTTTTTGCGCAAAGGATGTCCAGGCTGTCCAGTGCGGAAACGCAGCCAGTATTCTCGCCACCATTCCATGCGGGCATGATTTTATCAATCAAATAATAATAATAATTATCATATATATTATAAATGCGAAAGTTTGGGTGTATGGACGTATGGATGTATGGATGTATGGATGGATGTTTGTTACTCATCCACGCCCCAACGGCTGAACGGATCTGGTTGAAATTTGGCACAGAGATAGATTATAGTCTGGAATAGCACATAGGCTTTATATCCCGGAAAATTAAAGAGTTCCCGCGGGAACCAAAAAACCTCAAACCACGCGGACGAAGTCGCGGGCATTAGCTAGTTTAAAATATAAGTAAGTATAGTGTAAGTAAAGATAAAAGATTTACCTGACATTTATGAGGTATAGAAGCGTAGAACCCATCGTGTAACCCATCACACTTGAAATCCATGGTCTCCGGAGGGGGCACAGTCGCGTAGAAAGGGTACTCCGATAGGTTGTACCCGTTGAGCTCCCGGGGCAAGTTGGGATCATGTATGTAGTCGAGTTGGGGTATCCCCGTCAACTTTGTTGAATTGGAGGCTTCATCCTCGGCAGTCGGTTCAACCTGGAATTAAAAAGATATGAGATTAGTTTTAGTTAGATTGACTTAGTGGTTAAGACTTCGAACTCCTATTCGGGTGGTCGAAAGTTCACATTTCCAACTTTTCAAAGCTATGTGCATTTTAAGAAATCTTATATCACTTGCTTCAAACGGTGAAGGAAAACATCGTGCAGAAATGCACGCCCGTTCTTAGTATGCAGTTCTGAGTAATGTTCTCGTAGGTGTGTGAAGTCTGCCTAGCCGCACTTGGCCAGCTTTGTGGACTATGGCCAAACCCTACTCATTCCCTACTCATAGGTTTCTTCTTACCCCAACTTTTCTCTTTATATTGTACACACTGTGATTTGAACCCTGTCCCCACTACCAAAGGTTAACTGGAAAAGAATACCTCTAGGTATTAAGTTCGTCTTTGTGCATTGTAATTTACGTATGTGCAATAAAGAATTTAAAACAAACAAATTCCGTGAGGAGACTTGTTCGTGGGAGTCGGCATTGGGTTGATAAGAGAGTAACGAAAGTAATTTGGAAGAAAGAGCTAATAATGTTAATTAATCAAAACCCGGCTGAGTTTGTTATGGCCTCTTCTCAGACCAGCAGGCTTAGCATGCGCACGAGATTATCTCGCGACGAGAGAGTGAGGTATTGTCGTTGCCGGACAATTTTTCGTTTACCCTACATGCACAAAATGCGGTATATTACAAAAAAAAATAGTCGGCATGTAAAGTTTCGTAGAGAAAAATACCACAGATAAGAAATATTACTTTTGTCTCTCCTTTTGACTTAACGGGACAAGCAACCATGTTAGCTTCGGTAGACAAATAGAGATAATAGGTAGACATAATTTTACTCGTGTATGCATGCTAGCTCTACTGGGTGCGTTTGGAACCCTCGTAGCCTTAGTTTTAAGATACCGTAATTAATTAACACCATCATGTTTTTATATTTTATGTTTCGGACGTCAATAAGTGTACAGTGTACCTAAATTGAATAAATAAATATTGAATAATAATTGGAACAAAAAATGACTTAACTAGTAATTTAGACTAATAAATTAATAATTATTAATTAAATACAAGATATGTTGTTCATAATTGCTCGATACCATTACCTTTGAAGGCAAAAGAAAATATACCGGAAACAGCAACTTTAATAATCGAACAGGAAATTATTCGGAATCCTGCTTGATATCAAGGTTAGTCGGTTTTATATTTCCTCTCTGAGCGTTATGATTTATTATATAAATCCTTTTTTTAATGAAAGACTATATAATATTATATTAGATTATATTATAATTTAATGGAATTTTACCAACTTATTTTAAACATAAGTTCTTCCAAAAGACGTCTCTCGCATCAGTATATCATCATTAGATTTGGGGGTCATCTCGACCATAAGAAACTCGGCCTAACGGTATATTGGATAGCTGATGCAAGCGTTACTTTGCGGAAGTCCATGATAATGAAGGAACTAGAAGTTTCATTCGCTATAATCCGCCAAAACAGGCAAACCTATGTGGTACAGTGTGTATCTTGCAATAATTCACACCGTCACAACACCACACCACTGCACAAATCTTCCAAATAATTATGAATGTACGTCGTGTCTTTAGTGCCGCCAAGCGATTTAGCGTTCCGATACGATGCCGTGTAGAAACCGAAGGGGTTTAATATAACTGCCATGCCCCTAACAGGTTAGCCCGCTACCATCTTAGACTGCATCATCACTTACCATCAGGTGAGATCGTAGTCAAGGGCTAGCTTGTTGTGGATTAAAAAAAAAAAACGTCGTGTCTTTACAAACGTGCAAAGACATAGAAAATCCGTTCTACCACAGAACAGCGAGAAACCGTGCGCCTTGGCACCCTTATGTGGTTGACGTCCAATCTGCTCGCACGAAGCGTTTTTGCTCGACGTTTCTGATACGAACCGCTAGGGTGTAGAAAACCCTGCCAGCGCACGTGTTTCTGCCATTTATAACTTAAGTACCTTCAAGGCAAGAGTGAATAGGCATCTTCTAGGCAAGCGGCGTTCCAACCTAGACCTCATCATTGCTTTGCACTAAGCATGATGAAAAAAACATTGATGATGACATGTTCATGATGAATATTCATTTGAAAATAAGTATATACAGGTTATTTGATCAGTCCATATGCGGAGAATGCAACTCGTATGAAAAGTAAAAGGAATTTAAAGAATCGATTAAATTATTTTCAATTAACTATATAATCATCACTAATACTAATTCCATGTAAATCTGTTTCTCAATCATAAAACAAAATATTAGAGTCGTGAAACACTTCTGTATTTGTATTTGACTGTACATAAACTTTTCGGTACTTTACTGCCGGTCAAGTTGATCATCGAAAATAGAAATAAAATTGAAAAGGGGCAACTCTTTCAGTAGTATATTAGAGTTTTAGTAGTCTGTTCAATAAGTCTGTTTACATGGGTAAATTACAAGGTAATTGAAAAATAGTATAAAGCAACACTGGGTAAGAATCGTCGATCAATCAAACAATGTGAGTAGCATAGGCATCTTCTAGGCAAGCGCGTCCCATCTTAGGCCGCTTCATCACTTCCCATCAGGTGTAATTATGGTCAAGTGTAATAAAAAAAAGCAGTTCCTAAGTACTTGACAACAAATAATGGTGTCGTCAAAATGAGTTTTTTTAAAAATAAATATGTAAACAGACTCTAAGAGTGTACTCTTTCAGAAGAGTTTCTTTCAATAGAGTAGAACCCTCAAGTCCATCATTGAAAGAACGACAGATTACTGAAATTTGTTCACCTGAGCTTCTTCATCAGTTCCCGTGGGCTCCTCCTCAGGGGCTGCGGTGGAGGTGGTGGTCTTCGCGTGGGTCAGAGACGTGGCGCGAGCTGCCGACGTGGCGGGGACGTCCGCTGTGAGGATTGCCAGGGCTACACCTGGAACGTGACAATATCCAAACTAAAAATCCATAATAAAGTATATTGCCATACATATAATGCACAAAATATATGCAAAATATATGATATGTTGCAATCCTTATTCCCTCATTTATACAGAAAGTGTGTCTGTCTGCCTGTTACGCTTTCACGGCCCATCTCATCAACCGTCTTGGATGAAATTCACTATAGAGATAAGATTCCCGCGACTTCGTTCGCGTGAATTAAGATTCTTTGGTTCCTGCGGGAACTCTTTAATTTTCCGGTATAAAAAGTATGTCCTATGTCCTTCCCCGAGATACAATCTACCCCTGTACTAAATTTCATCAAAATCGATTGAGCAGATGGGCCGTGAAAGCGTAGCAGACAGACAGACACACTTTCGCAATTATAACATTAAATATGGATTTGCATCCCGGGGACACACCAGCTTTTTATCTCGGAAAATTAAAGATTTCCCGCGGGAATCAAAACCCACGCAGGCAAGCATCTTTCGCAAAATAAACATATAATTTCAACATTACTATGTAACCTAAATCTATACTAATATTATAAAGAGGTAAAGTTTGTGAGTTGTAGGGGGTAATCTCTGGATCTACAGAACCTATTTTGAAAATTCTGTTACCAATAGTTTGACCACCACATTATTTTTGAGTGTCATATTAATACGAAAAATAAATACGGCTATATTATATTAATACGAAAAATGAAAAGACTTTTTCGTGGTAGTCGGATTTGCAAAGTAAGTCGGAGAAAAAACGGTCGAAAACGTTTCTTACAAACGCACGTATTTCCTGCCACTTATTACTTAAGTACCTTGAGAGAATAGGCATCAAGAGGCAAGCGCGTTCCAACCTAGACCTCATCATTGCTTTGCACTAAGCATGATTGTCGTCAAGCGCAAGCCTATCACGCAATAAAAAAAAACGCTGCCTTAACGATGAGAGATATATGATTGAATTCTAGAGAAAAGTTGTAGAGCTTGATAAGGCCCACAAAAAAGTCAGCGACAGCATATGCCTGACTTTCATATTTAAGTCACAAAAAGGTGAAAAAACTTTTTCATGGAAGTCGGAACCAAAAAACCTCAATTCGTTCGGACGAAGTCGCGGGCATCAGCTAGTTGGTAAATAAACTATGTAGAAGCATTATGCAAAAAGGTAAATAAATAATCATATAAAACAGGTCCTAGTCAAAAACCCTGACATTATTATTAAAACTATAAGTAAAATCAAACAGGTATCAAATTATATTATGTAGGTATCATACTAATATTATAAATGCGAAAGTGTGTTTGTTTGTTGGTTTATTGGTTTGTTGGTTTGTCCTTCAATCACGTCGCAACGGAGCAACAGATCGACGTGATTTTTTGCATGGACATGGAGAGTGACATAGGCTACTTTTTATCCCGGAAAATTAAGTAGTTCCCGTGGGAATCAAAAATACTTAATCCACGCGGACGAAGTCGCGGGCATCATCTAGTTCTTAATAAATCCCAATAACCTTGGGTTTATACAAATCTTCGGTCGGATTACGAGAAATCGTTCAATAATTTATGATTTTGAGGCTATAGGGAAAATTTTAGAGGCAAAATGAAGTAACCCAAAACTTGAGTCAGATTCAGAATTTCCCGCGAGGTTGCCCACGTGGATTGAGATTTTTTGGTTCCCGTGGGAGCTTTTTAAATTTAAGGGATAAAAAATAGTGTATTCCAGACTATAATCTATCTCTAGACTCTATGCCAAATTTCATCCAGATCCGTTCAGCCGTTCAGGCGTGATTGAGTAACAATCATCCATCCATCCATACATCCACCCATCCATCCAAACTTTCGCATTTATAATATTAGTATAGAAGTTATTTATTATTAATATTCATGTAAAATGTCTCCTGAGTTATGCAATACAAAAGATGCGCAAACTTTATGGAGCTATTCAGAGTTTTAACCTATGTACAGCCATAAATAACATCAGCAATAAATTTGAAAACATGCAATTTGTATAAAGTCATTTAAAACAGCAATTACATATATCTAATAATATAAAATGTGTTTTTTATGATTGGTTTATAAACTCATCAAATGTCATGACATTCCCAAATCCTTGAATTTTAATGAATGTTTAGATATATTTTTACTAGTCGTGTACATTAAATGATGACTGCCTCGTTAGTCTAATGGTTATAATCATGTTCGACTGTAGCCGACGAGTTCCCGGGCTCGAGTCCCGGGTCGGGCCATAATTTAGTACCTATTGGGTTTTCCTGACAGTTAATTCTCAGTACTAACCCGGAGTTAGGAAGTTGGCGGTGTTTCACCGCCAACTTCACCTTGTGCACTATAATATCTCCCGCGCAGATGACTAATCTCTGTGGAGATAGGCTACCGTGGCCGAAATTCATTATTATGATAACTAATAAAAGATTCAAGCATTTAAATCTCAGTACCAATGACCTCAATTTACATAGACGGGCCCTGTCAAACAAAGAATGTGGACCTATTTTACTATAATGCCATCTAGTCTGAAAAACGGGACAGCGCTATGGCGGGGACCAGGACAGGGTTATACAGATGAAGGGCATGCAGCACAAGTCGGACGACAACTTTTTCTATGAAAGGGCCCATCTAGTACCTACATACCTATATATCGATGCTTAGTACTTCGGCCTTTTAATTTTTGGAATCCGGGGTAGACTACTGTTCATATAAACCAATTATTACAAAATACTTACAAATTAATATAAACCAATTATTAATTAATATCTAATTTCAAAATACTTACAAAATAATGCGATCCCCAGCCATCTGTGCCGAGATCGCTTCATTGTATAACCTGTGACAAAAAAAAATACATTAAAAAAACTTAATTTTGAAACTAGCTGATGTCCGCGACTTCGTCGTCGTGGATTGAGGTGTTTTGGTTCTCACGGGAACTTTTTGTTTTTATTTTATTATTTTGTTTATTGCCAACAAATATTGTACAAACAATTAATAATAATAAAATAATACAGATATGTCAAGTTCTAACACAATACTTAATTATGTACAAATACAACATTAAAGATTATCATTAACATCCGGTCATTATTTTCCGGGATAAAAAGTAACCTATGTGTTATTTTAAACTATGATCTATCTCTGCCTTTTGTCCAGAGCCGTTCAGCCGTCCTGGCGTGATTGAGTAACAAACATCCATCAATCCATACATCCATTCAAACTTTTTATAATATTAGTATAGATTATTAGTGAGTATAAGTATAGAATTGTATGGATTCACTACAAAGGAAGTGTCATGTACTTGATATGTATGCTTATTGGTTTTTTTCGACAAACATACGGACAATACAGCCATAATGGCGTTTCTTGCATGCTAATAGTGATTTGCGTCATTATTATAACCCATTGTTTGAGAAAAGCTTTTGAGTCTTTGTTTGCGACAAAAAACTGCAATTGTATACAACAATAGACATTACTGTTAGGTAATACGCACTAAAATGGCATAACAGATGTAACCGAGCTTTTAAGGGTGCTCGAACTTTTCCTACAAAAAGCGTGGTATTTCCTAAACTTGTCAAAAGCCAGCTTGTCAAAAGTTTTTAGGTAAATTTCCCATTTTCTTGACAATTTATTTTAAAGTATGTAAATGCAGATCAAAATATCAAAAGTTAAAAACACTTGAGAATGTTTTTTAGTAGCCACTATGACTTACTATTTACTACCCTTACTACCTCGTCTAAAAAATCTATCCAACCTGTAATTGACCGAGCGAAGCGAATCTTTGAGTCTACTTGGGTGAATCGGCACTTTTCGGTCCGTCCGCAAGTCTGTCAGAGCCCTATAACTTCTGCATTAATAAATATAATTTCTTCAAACTCACAAATTATATGTAAATAATTGATGGCCTTAACCCGGAAAATACATAAAAAAGTTTTAAAATCCTCATTTGAGGGGGGCGCTCATAGAAGCAAATGGGAGGTAAAATATTTTTTCAGCTTTACCTAAGTTAGATCGAACATGCTAACCACTAGACCAACGAGGCAGTTTGCAGCCTTAGGAGTATCATCTTAAACAAATTATAAATTATAACATCACGTATTGAAGATGTTACAGACAAAACTGTGTTGCCTATTAATAAGGCTTTCATGAAACGTGATATGTTTTTAGGTCACCTTCAAACTGTTTACAGACTTTACTAAATGCCAGTTATAGAATTTAGAAAGGATCTTAAATCAAGTCAAATCAAAAATATACTCAGTTTAATCTTTGTCCTAGATTTAAATGTACTTAGAATCTGTTTATGATGATTTTTTTATCCACTATTAGACCTTGACTGCGATGCCACCTGATGCTAAGTGATAATGCAGCCTAAGATGGTAGCGGGCTAACCTATTAGGGGAATGGCAGTTATATTTATATTATACCCATACCCCTAATCGGTTTCTGGTTTCTACACGGCATCGTTCCGGAACGCTAAATCGCTTGGCAGCATGTATTTTCCGGTAGGGTAACTAGCCACGGCCGAAGCCCTCCACCAGACCATACCAGGGAAAATTCAAACATTATAAATTCCTAAATCGAACCCAAGACCTTTCCCACTATGAGGCCACTGCGCCAGTTATAGTTTAGTTTCCGTTCTGAATTACACTCAACAGAACCCTCAAATATAACATTTATTGAGTAGTACTAGCTGATGCCCGTGACTTCGTCCGCGTGGTTTGAGGTTTTTTTGTTCCCGCGGGATCTATTCATTTTTCCGGGATAAAAATAGCCTATTATTATTATTATTAAAGAGTAAGCGTTCGGCAAGTTCTCATGTCTGACTGCACCCCAATAAATTGAAACTTCTCTTTAAGATAAGAAGGAGTATTTAGGTGAAATAAAACACAGTACAGAAGAGAGAGAACATGCAGATCCCGGCGACGGCGAATAGGGAGCCACTTGAGCTTTTGGCGAAATTCAGATACGTGGTCATATTTGCGTAAGCCAAATATGAACCGAATAGCAAGATCTTGAAGTCGCTCAAGTTTGTTAAGTTGGTCTTGGGTCAAATTAAGAAAGCTTGCATCACCATAATCGAGAATAGAGAGAAGGAGAGATTGTGCTAACATAACTTTAGTAGGAATTGGCAAAACATTGCGCAATCGGCGTAGCGAGCTCATGACAGCAAATGTTTTTCTGCTAATTTAGCCTATGTGTTATCAATCTCTGTGCTATATTTCATCCAGATCCGTTCAGCCGTTCTGGCGTGATTGAGTAACAAACATGCATTTCAGGTTTGTTTGGTTCCCGCGGGAACTATTTTATTTTTCGGGATAAAAGCAGCCTAGTGTTATTCCAGACTATCTCTATCAGGTTATTATCGGGTTATTCTATCTCTGTGCCAAATTTCAGACAGATCCGTTCAGCCGTTCTGGCGTGAAAGAGTAACAAACATCCATACTAGTAAATTATAAATAATAGTAAGTAATCACTAATAAGTAATCACCGCAATTAACCTTTTTATTTATGTATCAATAAGCCATAGCAATTATTTTATTTTTAGTAATGTGTAAGTGATATATTACATAGTAGTATGTACTGAGGAAACGATGTACTATAAACCCATATAAAGCCACATATAAAACCAGTCCTAGCCTCAGCCCAACAATAATAGTAAAAGTGCACGCAAGGACAATGCAAGGTCGACGACCCACGACGTTGAAGCCTACACCCAGCAACATAGGGTAGTCAACTCGAAGATATTAAAGTTGAATCTATGTATAATAATTAGACATCGGATTATATGCACTATCAAAATGCCAAAATATGCATGCAAATATGCACTTAAAAAGGGCGAAATATGCACAAAATATGGATAATGAAAATCATCTTTTTTTATTCATCATTCTATTATTCAGTTTTCATTCTTGTGACAGTATATAATCAAATATTTTTCTAGATTTTCTAAAGTAAACTTGTGACGTTAGTCTTTTAATGTTAATTTGTAGGCTGAAAATTACCTCTACGTCAAATGACGTTCCCAGATAGAACTTGGAATTTGTGAGTGTGTTCAATATTTTTTTCTAATATTTCCAAGGACTTGCATAGAGGAAAGCATAGAGGCAGGTTTTTGGATTCTATTTTTTCTATGGCGTCGGGCGTTTTTCTGCTGCGTCGTTCTCGCATAATACAACACGCCTGACACATTTTACTACTGAAATAAGCACTATTAATAGAAATGTACTAAAATATGCAATAACGCTGTATAAATAAAAGCTTTATTGTATCTAAAAGCTTTATTGTATCTTATTGCTAGAATTTACACATTTAAACACTTATAATACTTATATGCACACATGCAAATGCATATAATCCGATGTCTAATAATAAGCGCAGTTGGCTAGTTAGCACATAGAATAGATAGTACTTGCCAAGTTGCTATGAAGGAGGTTACAACGGTTATAGTCTGTTGTTCCCTAGAAAATAATTAAAACAACAATTAGCTTATTTTTGAAACGAGTGAGAAACCCGATTTGCATGGCGAATATATGGTATCTAGGACAACTAGACTATAATTTCTCTAGGTCAGGCAAAGCCAAAGTCAGTTTTTTTAATTTAAATGAACTTTTACTGAAAAAAAGTTTCGGATTTGATTAGTTGTCAAAAACCCAATTTAAATATAAAATAAATAACTTGTAGTGGAATTCCATTTAAATTTACCTGACAGGAGTTGACAACCCTAGAGTCACCTTACTTGCAAATGTGCCATAATTTTTTTTTGTTCTTTCCTGGTTAAGTGAAAGGTTTTAGATGTATCTGGAAGCATTTAACCGTTATTATGGATTCCAACCTTGTTTGTAATTTACTTGGCATTTTGAAAGTTTAGGGTGGATTGTGCTTATTATTTAAAAGTAATAGCTTAATTGCCATTTTCATGTCTCTAACCTAAAAACCAAAGGATTCAAAGGAGTGGTAGAGTCACTCGACGATTCAAAAGCACTTTTAATAAGTTTGCATGAATAAAAAATATGAGTTTGAGTTTGGAGGTCGTCGGTTATCTTCAGACTTGGTGAGCAATTGTTTTCAGAATGAGAGCGGCTACAGTCCACACTGCTGGCTAAGTACGGATTGGCAGACTTCACTACACCTTTGAGAATATTATGGGGAACGAAGGCATGCAGGTCTTGATGTTTTCTTTCACCATTAAAGCAAGTTAAGCTTATTATATAAATAAATAAGGCTAATTTTTCTAGTACATTAGTAGTAGCTTCTGTACATAATACTGAACGACTTTTATTCTACGGCTTTTAAAAATATCAGCTGATTCCATTTTTTTTTCATACAAAAATAGATTATCAGTTTATCGATCGATTAGCGCCTACTAAAAACACAGAGCCTCTTAGCCAAGTTTCGTGTCTATTCTCTTTCTATTATCGTTATAGTCCTGAGTATCTATGAAAAATAAAATAAAAACAAAAACTAAACAATGGAAACAGGTAAAAAACATTAGTTTCAATTTTGGCCACCGGGTCAGATAAGTTTGTAGTTTTCTAAAGCGTTAGATATTCAACTTACTTGACTAAGACTGCTGAATAATCGCTAGAGTCTACATATGAAAAGTTACAGGTTGTTTTTTGGTGAATTGATTAAGTTTTTTGAAAATTTAAGAGGAAGGTTACCGCCAAGAAGTTATAAGTATTTTGAAAACTAATACCGGGCTTAAAACCCCAAAATTCAGTTTGAAAAGCCTTATTATTGTTGACATAATAAAAAACCGCTAGCAATATTACGTCAGGCGGTTACCAAATGTCTGTAACCAATTAAATAAAGCCGAGGTCGCGAGCCGGTGGCGTAGCGTGTGCGTTTCCATTGTCTTATTAACACGTCGATTGCTAAGCAAATATATCAAAACAAATTACCTAGGTTACACAAAAACAAAGGCGTGACATAATGGCCAGGCTCCTTACCTAACAAGTCAATTATTTTCCTATAGGCCCCTAACAAAACTAAATTAATCGCGTAAATCGATTTTAAATTCTTATATTTGGACTTCTAGCCCCGTTACAGAGGCGTGGCGCGGCGCTGCTAGTAACTGTGGGCAAATAATATTTATATGAATATATTAGAGTTTTTAAGTTTGACAAATAGTTTTTGATTTGATTAAGTTGTCATCATCCCTATTGCCCTCTCATATATATCGTAACACTCTGGCTCGCTGCGTGTTAAATCGGTTCTTACAATGTATTCAAAATAAAATAGTTATCCAAAATAATCCATATTCACACCTTATAAAGTTACAACACACACGTCATACACATACACCCATACACTCACCCATAAAACACGTAATCTTAATCTATATTAATATTAAGTAATTCATTTTAACGAATTCATTTTTTATTTTCTTATGGTTTGTCAACCTGGAGATGGGCGTTAACAGCTGTAACACAGTTTTATACTAACGCAGTTGTATCTTTGTTTATGAGAAAATAAATATCATCCATACTAATATTATAAATGCGAAAGTGTGTCTGTCTGTCTGCTACACTTTCACGGCCTATCTGTTCAACTGATTTTGATGAAAATTGGTATAGGGATAGATAGATCAAAATAATGAATCGTGTCGTCTGTGGCCAGTGGAGACAGTGCTTCTCGCTCCGCTGCCTACTTTCACTACACTGAGTGTTTCGTACAACGCGATGCGTGGATGAACTAGCGTGGGATGATATATACATCATCCTAACATTATCCATACTAACATCAATAGTTACAAGTCGCCCGCGACTTCGTCCGCGTACAGTTTCAAATTTCTTATGAGATTTTCCTGCTGCAAAAGGCCTACTTATAGCGGTTATAATATAGCTTCTGCAAGTTTTTATTATTTAAAATATTAACCTAAATGCCGATCTTCAAAAACTTAAAACCTTCATGCAAGCTTCCACCCCCAATTTCACTCTCTTTGGGGTGGGTTTTCGTAAAACTGCTTAAACAGGTTTTTATTATGTAAAACTAATTACCAGCCGATTTTCTTCAACTTCTTCGTTTCTTCGTCTTTAACTTCAAAAACGTCGCACCTTCATGCAAGCTTCCAACCCTTTGGGGTGTAGTTTCGTTTAAAACTGCTTACACAGGTTTTTTAAATTTAAAACTACTAACTTAAATGCCGATTTTCATGTCTCTTTAAAAACATAGGACTCCCATACAAACTTTCAACCCCCTTTTTAAAATTTATATAAAAAAATAAGTAAACAAAATTTCATTCAAAAATTCTTTTTTAAAATTGACAAGTAGTCATTTTTGTATTGTATTCCTCTTTAATATCTCTAAAGTAGGTACCTAGTGTAATTATATTATCGGCTTTCCTCAGTAGCATTGCTTTCTTAAACGGTGTTAGAGTCCGGACATGTCATATAAGCAGCACAAAATGTCAGCCATAAAGCAATATTACTCAAAATGACAGTTTGATGTCACATAGCTTGACGCTCCTAAAATAAGGAATATAAATTTCTATAACAAGAAAGTCAAAAATTATGAAATAACTAGCTGATGCCCTCGACTTCGTCCGCGTGTATTAAGTTTTTATACAACCTAAGTTCTTTATACCTACCTCTATACAAATCAACAAATTCGGCTGTAAAGGTGAGCCGTGAAAGCGTAGCAAACAGACAGGCAGATAGACAGACAGACACACTTCTGCATTTATAACATTATGTATATGGCTTTGTGTTGGCAGTGCAGTCTTTAGCCCAAACTATAAAACAAAAGATCTAAAAAACAAAATGGCGGACCGTTATTTTTTTAAACGCCCTCCAAATGTAGGTCTGTAGACGCATGCAAATCACGTACCGTCGGTCGGTGCGTCACGTTGCATAACTGTCAATGCCTTACGTGTGTAGAAGCCATTATTTGGAAGTTTGGTTTAGTTTTTATAGAAGCACTAGCTGACGCCCGCGACTTCGTACGCGTGGATCGAGGTTTTGTGGTTCCCGCGGGAACTCTTTAATTTTCCGGGATAAAAAGTAGCCTATGTGTTATTCCAGACTATAATCTATCTCTGTGCCAAATTTCATCCAGATCCGTTCAGCCGTTGGGGCGTGATTGAGTAACAAACATCCATCCATACATCCATACCGACATCCATACATCCAAACTTTCGCATTTATAATATTAATAAAGTAAGATAAGATAATATTTCGGAAACACTGTCTCTAGACAATAGGGATGATGACAACACATTCAAATCAGCAACTCTTCTTCTAGTATGGAAGTTCAAGTATGAAATACATAGTTAAAATAATTATTATCCAACATATAATAGATTAATCGATACTTAAAATTAATCAGAAGGGAAAAAATCAGTTCTAAAAATCACATAGCTCCGAAAAGTTAGAGGTGCATGCTCGGGTGCATTCAAACCCAGAACACTCAAACCTAAGAAGCCAAAGACTTAATAATCCGTAACCCCGTAAACCGATTTTTTATGAACTTTTAATGAGTGTTGTGCATTTTTACCGCCAACACCGTTGTTTTATCGCAAAATACTTTAGATCATTTATAGGTATTTATTTTCATTTACTTATTTCATAATATATGCGTTCATGTCTACATTGGCATGAAACCCTGTCAGGGCATTGCAAATCTTAGACAAAAACACTTATTTTATATCCACCACCACCACTACAGCCCAATTACGTCCCACTGCTGGGCACAGACCTCCACTCTCATAGGACAGAGGGAATTAGGGCTTAGACCCACCACGCTGCTCCAATGCGGGTTGGCGGGCTTTAACGACTATTATCATGTTAGTGATAATAACCGGGACCGACGGTTTAAACGTGCTCTCCGAGGCACGGGGGTGCAACACCGCCAACTTCCTAACGCCTAGCTAGTACTGAGAATTTTTAGTCAGAAAAAACCAACACTTAATTATGGCCCGACCCGGGACTTGAACCCGGGACCTCGTCGGCCGCAGTCGAACGTGCTAACCACTAGACAAACGAGTCAGTCAATTATATAATATATTATATGCAATAAAATGAGTGCAATGTAGTTATCCAGTAATTAAATAAAATTTTAAATACAAAAGTCAAATTCAATAAAGATATTACAAACTGATAATATAGATAATTAAATTATGTCAGCAAAGTAATTAAATCTAAAAATCGTAGGTACCTAAAATTACTATTTTAATGTTCAATATCACTTACCTACAAGGACTCTGTACAAAGGAATGTGAACAATTAGAGCGGAAGAAACACAGCAAAAAAGTAAATATAAAGCAGTCAACTGATATATTTTATGTCTATTTAGTTTATGTATGTCTATTATTATTATTTTGTATATATTAGTTTATCATAATATATGGTATTGGTTAGTTTATTTAGCTATTAGTATTTATGTTTATTATTATTTATGCACCACCTCCCTTTATCTTCTTTTTCATTTTCTCGTTGTCTGGAAGAGATCGCTGCTTAGCGATAAGACCGCCTTATTGTACCTACTTATTGTTGTTTTCTTGTTTGTAACATGTTGTTTTTGTATATTCGTGGTGTACAATGAAGTATATACATACATACATACATATTTTTTTTAAAGAAATTAATTAATAACACTTGCTACAAACGTTGAAGGAAAACGTCGTGTGGAAACATGCCCGAGAGTTTTTATAATAATTTTCCCAGAGAGTTGTAAAGTCTGCCAATCCGCACTTGGACAGCGTGGTGAACTATTTTGTATTGTTGTGGGAGCTCCTAAACAGTATATAATATATGACCTATCTCTGTACCAAATTATGCCAAAATCACGTAAATGATAAGTGATTTATTTATTATAAGTAGGACAACTTGTGCCACTTCTGAAATATCAAGACTCTACCATCGGTTCGGAAAGAAAATTCTACTGAGAAGAATAAACAAGAAAGGCAAGAAACTCAGCAGTTGCTCTTTTTTTAAAAAGAAAAATAATGTAAAAATGTAGCTAATACACAATACATACGTAATGTAACAAGAATTACACTGTCTTACAATTTTGCAATGGCAAATCTAAAACACACATCACTAGCAGTAGCAGACATACACACTTTTGCATTAATAATATTAGTATGGATACAAACAAAATATTAATAATAATGTCCTCCCGACTGAATTTCGTCCACAGCGGCGCACACACAGGTGCACTCTATGTTCCTTTACTCTCATAGCCCGATGGGACGGAAAATCCGACACGACCGGAGATAGATCAGGCGCAGGACTGATGGCTTTAGGTGCTCTCCGAGGAACGGGGTGATTCACTTCCTAACTCCGGGCTAGTACTGAGAATTTCTAGTCAGAAAAACCAATAATTAATTACTAGCTGATGCCCGCGACTTCGTCCGCGTGGATTCGAGGTGGTTCCCGCGGGAACTCCTTAATTTTCCGGGATATAAAGTAGCCTATGTGTTATGCCAGACTATCTCTATCTCTGTGCCAAATTTCATCCAGATCCGTTCAGCCGTTCGGCCGTGATTGAGTAACAAACATCCATCCATCCAAACTTTCGAATTTATAATATTAGTATAGAAGTATAGATGGCCCGACCCGGGATTCGAACCCGGGACGTTGGCAGCCGCAATCGAACATGCTAACTTCTAGACCAACCAGGCAGTTACAAACAAAGTAGGTAGGCACTGGGCCCATATTAGGATGACCTATTGAAGGTCACACATTGACCCGTTGGCATGTAGGCTAATAGGTCTTAACATATAAGGCAGCAAATATGGGCCCTCAAGCCATATGGATGCATACAGGCTATGCGTCACCTGAATACGATATACGATATACGATATTCTGTATTATAGGCTATTTATTAAAAAAAAGTAATTTATTAAAAGTACAAAGATAATTCCTAATATTTATGGCAAAAATCAATTTACAAAATTCCCAGTTTACCGTTTACCTGATACATTTTTGATTTTATTAAAATTATTATATTTACACATTAAGACTTTTAAAAGTAAGTATCATATAATTTTCCGGAAAGAGTGCAAATATATTTAACACACACACACACTTTTTTATAGACACAGCTACGCACAATATCAGCGACTTGATCCGCGTTAATAAAGTTTATTAAATTGCCACGGGAACTCCTTAATTTTCCGGGATAAAAAGCAGCAGGTCCTAAACTATATCTATGCAAAAAACCACGACGATCCGTTGCTTCTGCAGCGTGATTGAAGGACAAACCCACAAACTAACAAACCAACTAACAGAACTTTCGCATTTATAATATTAAGTTTAGATATTTATGACAAAAATCAAGTTATCTAAATGTTAGTTTAAATTTTACATAATTACATTTTATTAAAATTATTATATTGAAACTATATAAGAATCTTAAAAGTAAGTTCAAAAGCCCAAGTGTCAAAGTCTGCATTAATAAAAAAAAATTGTGTTTGAGTTTGAATGTAACGATTTATATAATTTTCCAGTCGCTATTATTTTATTTTCGCAAATATTTTCTTTAGCAGCGAAACATGTTTACAATAGGTACTTTTAGCGTGTCGCGAAGTGGCCAATACCTATTGACTTTCGAGTGACAAAAGTTGTGTTGAAATACTTAGTCTGACCCCGATACGTGAATGATAGGTTTTGTAACATAGGTTGTATTGGTTGGTAATGAATTTGTTTGTACCAATAAGTTTATTACGCGTACATATAGCAATAGCAGTCTCTCAGTCTCTCTCTCTCTTATCAACCCATCGCCGGAATGGAATCTTCTCGGAATGAGACAGGTTTTGCCATAGTCCACCATGCTGGCAAAGTGCGGGTAATTAGACTTCACAAATGTTTAAGAATGTTATGTAGAACTCTCGGGTGTGTAATCTCACGATTTTTTCCTTCACCGTTTGAAGCAAGTGATATTTGGATGGAAAATTGGATCGACGGCTTCACGGTGATGAATCACCGTTTGTTGTAAAAAAAACTCAATAATAATGGCCCGTCCCGGGAATAAAACTCAGGATCTCGTCATCCGCAGATAAATATGCTAACCACTAGACCAATGGGACAGTTAAATATGACAATACTATGGTAGTGGTAAACAATCATATCTTATGATAAAAAAAAAAGTACATAATATGCCGTTGAACTTTACCAGTAAAAGATACCTACATAATTTAAAAGAAAGAATAAATAAGTAGTTGGTGGCAAAGAGCAATATTTCACGACGATCGACTGATTACCTCAGTGTAAGGAGATACGGTCTTTCCTACCAGTCGGTCGACGGAGGCGTTAAGACAGAGTAACGCTGCATGCTGACAGGGTCGTGACGGAGGAAACTGGCAGAATTTTCAATACAAAATTTTGTCATTCTAATGTCTTTATAGATATGTATCATCATTATCAGGAAACTGTAGTTTCTTACAGTAATGTATGGTCATGGATATACATCCTACTCTATGGTATGAATACAACGAATGTCAAGAGTTGAGATATTGACTGTTACTTGTTTTTCCCTATTGTCAGAACGGAGTTTGCATAGATAAATAAAATAAATAAATAATAGACGCGTCATTATATATTACTAGCTGATGCCCGTGACTTCACCCGCGTGAAATAAGTGTTTTTTAAAATTCCCACTGGAACTCCCTATTTTTTCGGGACAAAAAGTAGCCTATGTCACTCTCGGTCCTCTATACTCATCTCACGACAAAAATCACGTCGATCTGTTGCTCTGTTGTAGCGCGATTGAAGGACAAACCAATAAACCAACAAACAAACACACTTTCGCATTTATAATAATATTAGTATGAAGTATGATATGATATGATGATTCATCACAAATCTTTCAGTAGCGTATAACCATAGGTGAGAGTACCGTACATCTAGGTGCTACAACTGTCATGGCAGCCGAGTCTGTCATTTATTTGGGCGTCGACCCACTGTATGCATATTTACTCGCTGTGCGGTTATCGAGAAATGCATTGGCGTGTACACGCATACCTCCTCAACTGGACACGACACAAAGGGTGGAATGTATTATACACCGACAAGTTAACAATCTTTACGCACGCAGAATTGTAATTCGAGACACGAGAATATTTATTGTCTTGCAATAAGTACGGGAAAATATAAATAAAACTAGCTCGAATAAAAAAAAAATTAATTCCCACGGGCACTCATTAATTTTCCGGGATAAAAAGTAGCCTGTGTCTCTCCAGGTCCTCAACTATACCCATGCAAGAAATCACGTCGATTCGTTGCTTTGTTGAAGCGTGATTGAAGGACAAATCAACCAACAAACACACTTTCGCATTTATAATATCAGTACGATACTATTACACCTACTAATCTATACTATACTAATATTATAGTTGCGAAAGTTTAAATGGATGTTTGCTACTCAATCATGTTAAAACGGCTGTACGGATCTGGATGAAATTTGGCAAAGAGATTATAGTCTGGAATAACAAGGCTACTTTTTATTACGGAAAATTAAAGAGTTCAATTAGATCTCTAAAGCTATTTGACACATAACAAATGGTCAAATATATGTATATAATTACAAGATATAATAAAAACTTATAGACTAAACGTTAATCTAAAATCCTTATATACCTACTAACAAAAATAAAAATAAAACCCTAATCAAAAAGACCACCCCTGGTTGCCTCTGGGCCAAAGGTACCCATCAAACTTGCAGCATTGCCACGCGGAATGGCGATGGATAACCTTTAAGCCAGGTATAGGTTAGTATTAGTTAAATTAAATCAGTAAGAAATAATTTATTTTGGACATGAGCATCATCCATATTGAGAGGAAATCGAATACTCATAAATAAGGTATCACATAACAGTAGAATTTTATAGATCATAAAAATGTAATTTTATGGAAAAACCGTGTTATATAAACTATGCATTGACATCATTGATGTATAATTTTAGTACCTTTGACATTTAAACAGTCATAAATCTCATCTCTCAACATCTCAATTTACAGTAATTTGATATTTTTGTCACCTTAACCTACTTTGCATGATATAATTTGGTAGTTTGTATACCAACATTATTGGTTGTTTTAATGTCAAACTAGCTTGTTTTACTTATATAATTTTTGGGTCAAAAATAATGTTTTTAGGTTTTTTTAATGTTTTTTTTTATCCACTACGAGTTAGCCCCTGACTGCGTTCTCACTTGATGTTGTGTTGATGCAGTCTAAGATGGTAGCGGGCTAACTTTTTAGGAATATGGTAGTTATTTTAAACCCGTACCTACGCCTAGTCCGTTTCTAGTTTCTACACGACATCGTACCGGAAGGGTGGGCCACGGCCGAAGCCTCCCAGACTAGGAAAATGTGCCTAGTAAAGTAGCCCATGTCCGTTTCCGGAATGGATATACCTAGTTAAGAACCTGGAGATTGAAAATATGCTAAGTACTTTCGATCTAGAACCTAAGTACTTCTATATAAATGGGAAAAAATATATTATGCCTGATATACGTATACCTATGATTATGATAGGTCTCGATTGGCACTGGTAGAATGTAGATATTACTGAGAAAAGCCGGCAATAAATTTAGCAGTTACCAACTTTTTTCAGAAATTCTCACTACTAGCCCAGAGGTAGGATGTTGGCGGTGTTACACCCCCGTGCCTCGGAGAGCACGCTAAGCCGTCGGTTCCGGTTATTATCACTAACATGATAATAGTCGTTAAAGCCCGCCAACCCGCAATGGAGCAGTGTGGTAGGTCTAAGTTCTAATAACTTAAGTACCTTCAAGGCAAGAGTGAATAGGAATCTTCTAGGCAAGCGCGTTCCAACCTAGACCTCATCATTGCTTTCCACTAAGCATGATTGTCGTCAAGCGGAAGCCAATCACGCAATAAAAAAAAAACCCTCTCTCCTATGAGATTGGCTTGTGACGTTAATGGGCTGTAGTGTAGTGTGCAGTACTGTTTTCAGAATGCAAAATATTGCAATATCAAACATTGCTAAATCATAATTTAAGTACTTTGTAGGCTTATTGCGAAGTCGATTGGTTCCATTAAACTACCATTAATCATCGTCAATATGTAATTTGGAACAACGTGATGACCATTTCACCACGGGCCCCCAAAGCTACTGATCGCAAGATAAACAGTTGTATTAGTGCCCTATTGTGGTCATAACCCGACGGAAATATCATTGTCCCTATTAGAGTTGCATAAAGCTTACATAATGGTTGTAAGTTGGTCACCCAGAACAGGTATTGTGTTTTGCTTATTATATTATAACTAGCCTATAGCTTCTTATTATGAACAAAAGAGGTGATAACCTACTCGTAGTAGTATGGACGCCCTGGCCTTCTATTCAGGTGGTCGTGGGTTCGATACCCGGGCACGCACCTCTAACTTTTTTTTATCCACTACAAGTTAGCCCTTGACACCGATCTCACCTGATGGTAAGTGATGATGCAGTCTAAGATGGTAGCGGGTTAGCCTGTTAGGGGCATGGTAGTTATATTAAACCCATACCCCTATTCAGTTTCTACACGGTATCGTATCGGGACGCTAAATCGCTTGGCGGCACGTTTTTGCCGGTAGTTTGGTAACTGGTAACAAGCCACTGATGAAGCCTCCCACCAGGCCAGACCGGGGAAAATTCAGAAATTATAAATTCCCAAATTGACCCTGCCGGGGCTAGAACCCGGGACCTCCGCACGTTAAGACAACAGCGCTCAACACTGCGCCACGGAGGTCGTTATTTGCGATTTAAGAAATTAAATATCACTTTTTTTAACAGTAAAGGACAACATTGTGAGGAAACCTGCATGTTCAAGACACCTTCATTATGTCTCAAGGGTGTGTGAAAAGTGCCAAATCCACAGTGGACTATGGCCAGACCGATCTCATTCTGAAAAGAGACTCGCGTTCCGTAGTAAGCCAGCAATGGGTTGAATGGTTTATGATAGACTATATGATGCCCGCGACTTCGTCCGCGTTGGTTAAGATTTTTCGATTCCCATTTTCCGTGATTAAAAGTAGCCTATGTCCTTCCCCGGGATACAACCTATCCTTGTACCAAATTTCATCCAAATCGGTTGAACAGATGGGCCGTGAAAGCGTAGCAGACAGACAGATGGACTGACAGATAGAAACACTCGCATTTATAATATTATAAGTATGGATATGGAAGTATGGATATGTAGGTAACACCGGTAGGTAAGGAGCTATATATGTATCTATTATTGTATTAATTTATTTTTGTTTCGAATCATTACAACTTTTGTCAATCGTTTCCGCCATATTGGATATCTCATTACGTCATAATAGCTCGCGATATTAATCTAGAACATCAACAGGTCACCACGTACCATCTAGATTGCATTATCACTCGCCATCAGGTGGTATCGTGATCAAGCGAATTTAGATCAGGATATTATTTAACACTAAGTTATATAATGGTCTAACACGATTTAATAAGTGTATATGACAATGAGCACACATTTTGATGGAGAGAAGGTTTAAGAAATTTAACTTGTCTACCAAATGGATCATTGGGTCAAAGTTAAGAGTTATTTAATATGTATAGGTTTATTTGATGACGGGTTTGTATTTAAATTTAATTATACCTGTCCTAATTTCTGGTTGTTTAAGACATTATAGCTTGGTATCTTGTTAAAAAAAGATCAGAATAAGGTTTTTAACAAGATAGCTTAGTATCTTGTTTTAATGTACCCAGTTTCAGTAAAGTAATTGTAGCGGTCGCTGAGTGAAGGCACTACAGCAACTTAAGTGATCATTTGGTTCTATGCATCATTTTTTTATTAAGAAACTAGATGATACCCGCGACTTCATCCGCGTGGATTGGTTTTTTAATTCTCGCGGGAATTCTTCTATTTTCCGAGATAAGAAGTAGACTATGTACTTCCCTGGGATGTAAATTGTCTCTGTTCCAAATTTCATCAAAATCGGTAAAGCCGTTACAGCGTAGTAGACAGACACACTTTGGCATTTATAATATTAGTATGGATTAGTATGGATTAATATCATCGCACTGAGATACTTAATTAATATTATTTGTAGTGCGTCTTTAACTTTACAATCCTTATATAAATATAAATTAAATAGACTACTTGGTCCAAACTAACAAACATAAATGGAGGTGTTATCGACCCCTGCATGGTTAACGTTTTTTATTTTAATATGCATCGAAGTTTTTTAATTAGTTATAGTGTCGGTGGAATTATTATTTCAGTCTGTGTAAAATGCCAAAATAGTATTATATTAATCAAGAGCTCTATGGCATAGTCTATGTCTTCTCTCAGGCGTGTTGCTTACTAATTTATATTAAGTATATTTGCTGACCTCCTAGAGTCTATTATTCTTATGCAGTCATCTGCATAAGTATATTATATTGAATATTTTATTCGAATTTGAACTCTACATTACATAATCATAAGAAGGAACTTAAGCTTTAAAAGCTAACAAGTTATGCAAAAATAAACTTTAATATAATATAAATAAACGTCTTTTAGAAACCATGATTTTAATATTATGAATCATCATTAATTTTGTTAGTATCGATTTAGCAATTATTAATATCGATTTAGCAATAGCAATTTAGTTTCTTGCTAGTTTCTTGCTGGTTCTTCTCGGTAGGAATGGCATTCCAAACGAGTGGTAGATTCACTTGACGATTCAAAAGTACTTGTAAAAGTTTATTTGAATAAAAATCATTTTGAATTTGAATTTGAATTTGCAATGATTTTTATTTGTAGTTAAACTTGTAGTTTCACCCCCGTGTCTCGGAGAGCACGTTATTTTAACTAACATGAGAATAGTCGTTAAAGCCAACCGCCAACCCGCATTGGAGCAGCGTGGTGGGTCTAAGCTCAGGACGTTATTGGGCTGTGGTGGTGGATGGCACTGCGATAAACCACGTAGGTTTAAATTGCGTGCTACTCACATTATAAATGCGAAAGTGTATTTGTTTGATGGTTTGTCCTTCAATCACGCCGCAACGTGTTGACGTGATTTTTTAATGGCTATCTATTCTTCTATACTAACATTACAAAGGCGAAAGTTTGGATGGATGGATGGATGTTTGTTACTCAATCACGGCCGCACGACTCAACGGATCTGGATGAAATTTGGCACAGAGATAGATTATAGCCTGGACTCTGGACTTACCGCGAGGACCAAAAAACCTCAATCCACGCGGACGAAGTTGCGGGCATCAGCTAGTAGGTACATAAAGTAGTTTTTCGCCACTCGTGCTGGAAACCCCGCATAAACGTCAGTGTCGTGCAGAAAAAATTTTTCATCCTGTCGCGCTAGTCTATACTTCGCACCTACCAAATATTATGTAGGTATAAAAGTGCACGCACGGAGTTCTAGTCAGCTAGACTTTTTTCGATAACTGTTTTCGCCAGTGTGTTTTCGCCCTAATAAACAAACCCACAGACAAACATTTAAAAAGCCATACTTGGGTTACATAAATAAAAATCTCTACTAAATTGTTGCTAAGCCATTTTTGACTTTATCACAAAGGGGGAAGATTGGTTTTCTATAATATTTTTACCTCCAGTGAGAGGACGAACTGCAAGGCCGTTTTGTGTTCGCGAGTGACGAAAATCTATTAGAAGTGTCAAATTGCAAATAATTTGTAATCTGGGTAAATAACTAGTTTGGTTTTAAATGAACTTGACACAAAAAATATTCTTATAACAGTCATAATCATATCCATCTTTGGCCCAATACTGAGGGCGAATCTCCTTTCAGAATGAGAAGGGTTTGGTCTTACTCCACCACGCTGGCCAAGTGTGAATTGGCTTCACACATCTTTGAGAACATTACGAAGAACTCTCGGTTATGCCGTATGCTTTCTTTTACAGCAATATTGGCGATTTAATATTTTAGTTTTGAATTTAGATTTAAGTTTATTTAAGAATTTAAGAACTTAGTTTAATTTAGATTTTACGCATTATTGTTTATTTTTCTGTAAATAAATACATTAATTTAATTTGAATAAAATTATTACTTTATTACAAACTAGCTAATACCCCCGTGGATTTTAAGGTATTTTGGTTCCCGCAGGAACTCTTTCATTTTGCGGGCTACAAAGTAACCCATGTGTTATTCCAGACTATAGCCTATCTCTGTGCCAAATTTCATCCAGATCCGTTTAGCCGTTCTGCGTAATTGAGTAACATCCATCCATCCAAACAAACTTTCGCATTTTTAATATTAGTATAGAAACTAGAAGTGCATGTCCGAGGATCGTAGCCCCGACCCAATAAATAGAAGGCCGAGGAAGGTCGAGGTTATAACCAATAGGTTACCTCTGATGTCGAATCAGAATTATTTTAAATCTCTATCAAAATACAATTTACAAAGGTGTAACTGAATATATTCAGTGTTTAATTTAAACACATAATTAAATTTTACAACAGTGACCTCTATGCATTTCAAACTCTGCATCGTATACTGCAGTCATGAAGTCTTGAGCAAGTGACCTTTTATTAAATGACATTTTGCAGAAGATAATATAAAAAATATACCTATTTAGATACGCTGGGACCCGTTTAGGGTAAAATGGTGTTATTGGTTGCCATTTCGAAAGCCCATTAAACCATAATGGTTTTGTGTCGATATTAATATTATTTGATGATCTCTGATATTTTCATATTGCATCTATGACTAGCTGACTTACCCCGGTTTTGCACGGGTGGGCTTAGCTATCATATAAGAGCTAATATTAAGAATACGTGGTTTAAGTTTATTAATTCCCTTTTCCGGGATAAAAAGTAGCCCATGCCACTCTCCAAGTCCTCAACTATACCCATGCCAAAAATTACGTCGATCGGTTGCTATGTTGCGGCGTGATTGAAGGACTAACCAACTAATAAACACATTTTCGCATTTATAATATATTAGCATGATAATATAATATTGCATGCATGCAATTCAAACCGCGGATCCTCCAAATAGGCGTACTTTTAGACCACCATCTTTGTACATATACTTATCTACTTTAACTAACTGACTGACTAAGTTTTAAACCACTAGTTACCCCAGTACAGGGGCCATACTGCCAACGCTTATAGCCATATTGTCTCATCATTGTTAACTTCGTGTTTTAGAATTATGATCCTTATTTTATATTATTATTTTATATAAGGTACGTTACATCAAGCGTCATTTTGAAATAAAAATAAACTTGTAATGCCTGCTTCTAGGCTTAGTAAAATTAGCAATTCATTTGTTGGAAACAGTGTCCGCTTCTACAATAGGTTCCCAGAAGACATGTTGAAGATGTCTCTGAATAAGTTCAAAGTTATTGTAAAACGTAAACTCATTGAAAAATCTTATTACCATGTAAAGGATTACTTAAACGACAAGGAAGCTTGGCAATGATTTGCCCTAATGGCTCTGATAGTTCATTAGTTAAGATGATATTTTGTGAGATGGTGATAATAAAAAAATTTAAAGAACCCAGCTGAGTTTGTTGTGGGCTCTTCTCAAACCAGGGCGCGTTTGGAACCCTCGTAGCTTTAGTTATAAGATCCCGTAACTGATTATCACCATCATGTTTTAATATGTAAGTAATTTTTAACGTCAATACGTGTACCCACAGTGTACCTATATTGAATAAATTAGTTGATTGATTGATCGAGTAATAAATATTGCTTTATGCGTCGGCAGTATGGCCCCAGACTACGGAAGCCGAAGAGAAGTGTTTTATCGTAAACATTTAACAAAAGTTGTAAAAAGGTAAAAGCGTGTCTTTAATCGAGTAGCCAGTGATGTAACTTCATCGATAATTAATCAAATTAATCGACTCAATTCGACAAGGCACCACTGGTCGACGGTTCCACTGATCAAGAGGAATCAGGCTCGGCGTATTTTTCTATACCACCACCACTACAGCCCATTAACGTCCCACAGCTGGGCACAGGTCTCCACTCTCATAGGACAGAGGGAATTAGAGCTTGGACCCTCCACGCTGCTCCAATGCGGGTTGGCAAGTGATAATAACCGGAACCGACGTCTTAACGAGGCACGAGGCTCTCCGAGGCACGGGGTTGAAACACCGCCAACTTCCTAACTCCGGGCTAGTACTGAGAATTTCTAGTCAGAAAACCCAACACTTATTATAGGCCGACCCGGGATTCGAACTTGTCAGCCGCAGTCAAACATGCTAACCACTAGACCAACGAGGAAAAACTTTAATCCACGCCAAAATAAATCGGTTTCTACAAATGCCCAAACTGACTCTGCTGGGGACCGAATTTGGGTCCTCCCAAGTCCCACTAAGACTACAGCAGCATTGCGCCAAGGAGGTCGTGAAAACCTAACTAAATCCTAGATATCTTGTTTACAAGGTACTAACACGTCGGTTTAAAATTCAAATGTCATCCGCCATTTTTAATACAATCACATGACATCGGCGCGTATAAGGTCATTTGCTTAGAAATACTTAAGCGTTGGGAGGCCATTACTAATTGTTATAAATAGTTTTTTTTCATTTAGTGAAGTACTTTAATTTGAAGTAAATTAACTAAGTGATATTTACTAAGTGTAAGTAATTAATTAAGTGATAGACGAAACTTTTTAAAAGCCTAGCTGATATCCGCAACTTCCTCTGCGTGGATTGAGGTTTTAGTTTGAGGGTTCCAGGATAAAAAGTAGCCTTTTTGTTATTCCAGACTTTAATCTCTCACTCTCTCTAGGTACGTATATTATGTATTATTATAATGCTTCCTCCAATAAAAAAAATGCAAAAAATATTTTAAGTAGGTACCTACAGTATACTTCCAGTTACAGTTTTGGTATAGGACATAGCATAATTAGGTTGGTTTTTAGTAAAGAAATTAGTCAACAGTAAAAACTTACGAAAATGTAAAAAAACGTGGTATATTACATAAATTTATACTAATTTATTTTATTGTATAATTTATAATATTGTATCATATAACGACGTGCTTTATTTCATTTATACATAACAATTAATTTAAAGTCATTTCAAACATCAAACTGGTTTAGACACGGAAAAAATATATTGGCATCATATTTCATTAACAAAACATATTCGATGTTAAATATTATTATGTATAAATGATTGCTAATTGGAATTTTATACCATTATTACGGGCTGCCCTAGTAATCAAAAATGTTAATTTAATTTTAACATTTTTCCAACGCTGTTGATTATCTCTCTGAAGGCTGTCTGTTTTTTGTGCAAAGAATCAGCCTGGCTTTTCAGGGAGTAAATGGAGCTAGTATTCTTGGTATTATGAAGGAATTAGTATATTATATTTGTTATAGTTATAGTATATAATTAGTATATTATTAGTATATAATAGTAATAAGTTTAATTGACATATTTTTACAAAACACACCCTAATAGCTGTGATTAAAAAAAACTTACCGTTTCTCCTTTCCAGTGCCACAGTTGAAATTTACAAAAACGAAAAATATCCAGAAATCAGTTCATTTATTCATTCACTAAGTTCACACTCACTTCACATAGTTGACTCTAGAACACTAAAAACACTAAATTTACTAAAACCATTAGCCCAAATAATAGTCGTAATAGTAGAAAATGATATAAATGACTACAGCATAGAATAAAAATTTCAGATATAAGCGCAAAAAATCCTTGAAATTTTTCAAAAATGTAGCGAGAAAACTTGTGTTCTGCTTTTCGATTTCTTGCATTTATACAAGTTTTTAGTTGGTCTGTGAAAGAAATGTTAAGAAAATGTATTAAATAGTCGTTTGTAAATATAAGATTATGCAAAAACTACGAAATTGTTTGAAACTAACTTTTCTGAAACCTAATTCCAGTAAATTATCTATGCCTAATTCTTTTTAAGATATAGAACAACAATTTTAATGAAATTTGTTATAGGGATTGGTTGCGACACAGGGTAGGATATAAGGTACTTTTAATTATACTGGAAAATTAAAGAGTTCCCACTGGAGTTAAAAACCCCTAATTTTTTACCAAGTCGCGGTATATATCATCTTGAGTATAAATATTATTCAAATATATATTCTTCAAATTAGTACACGCTGTCGGTTCATAGGAAATCATTATAGTAATTGAAAATCATTAAAACCTGTTTAACCGATTTTAGACATTAATTTATTAAACGAGCCTTTCTTAAAGGTCTTTTGCAATCAATTATTTAATAGATCGAAATCCAATACAGTAATAGGTATTGTATGATATAGGTATTGTATGACATAGGTATTGTATGGATTAAATTGAAATAATATTATGGTCGAGGAGATGACGGAAATTTTTGTGATGATACGTGATGAAAAAAGGAGCGAGTCAGACTTGTTTACGAAACAAACTTGTTACTTTATTTGTGTAGATGTGTAGGAAAAAAAACAATTAAATAATCTCAAAAAAATACGTTTTGTTTGGGAGTTTAGATCTTCTTGTGTTACATATTTTTTATCGTTTAAAACCAAAAAGTATAGTCCCACAAATTTGTATGGCCGGTGGTCAAAATTAGAAATTTTTTTTATGCCTGTTTAGTTTTTGTTTTTTTTTTTCATACATACTAGTGACGTTGCCACCGGGTCAGATTATATGTTTGTGGGTCTGTAAGTGACTTAAAAAATGATTTTGGAATGTGGAACTGTAGCCATTTCATACTTGAACATCACTTTGAAATTTTGAACCCTTCTCTTATTTCACTTTGATATTAAAGTGGCTAACTTAAAAATTGGTTGAATAGATGCGCTGTGAAAGCGTAGCAGACCGACAGAAAGGCAGACAGTCACACTTTTGCATTTATGATATTATTAGTATGGATTCTCTCACGTCGTGTGAAACATAATTTATTAAACGTTTCCAAACAAGTTCGAAGTATTATTTACTTTTTTTTCTTGTTACCATAAAGTTCCATTACAATAATATTATAATGGCAACTTTATGGTCTACTACCATCTAGCCTACAGTCTAATAAGTAATATTAATCTAGCTTATACTTTAAGTTTAGGTATTATTTATTGAAACAAATAGATGTGTCGGGAAGACTTAGTCGTATCAAAAGGCTTTATTATGTAACATTCTTATACGGATCCCTAATTTACAGCTTAGCAACTGAGTCATCTAGATTTCTATTGCCAGGTGTCTAGGCGACAAAAGTCACAGTTCAAGGAAAAACTTTTGACCTTTCGAATTAGACTACTTCTTGCTGTCCTGTTATATTATCTTACTACATGATTCTCACGACTTCGTCCGCGTGGATTAAGATTTTTGATTTTTTGATTCTCGCGGGAACTCTTTAATATTCCGGGATAAAAGTAGCCTATATCCTTCCCCGGAAAACAATCTACCCCTGTACCAAGTTTCATCAGAATCGGTTGAGCAGATGGGCCGTGACGTAAGCGTAGCAGACAGACAAGTGTGTCACTTTCGCAGTTATAATATTATATAGTATGGATTATATATTTAAATTGGCTCCTCTAAAATAGCATTAAACTACGCGACACGCGGTTTGTGGAGAGTTTTTAAATCGAGTAGTGCCAACTAATAACGTAGAGCTGAAAAGTGTTTAGAATGTACATCAAAAACTATTGTTTGTTTTTGGTGAATATATTAAGTTTTTTGAAAAGTTGTAGAATCTATATCTGTACTTCTATACTAAGAGTGTCCGTCTGTCTGTCTACGCTTTCACGGTCCAACTTTTCAACCAATTTTAACGAAATTAGGTTGCGTCCCGGGTATGGACATAGGATAGGCCACCTTTTATCCCGGAAAATTAAAGAGTATTTCCTTGGGAATCGAAAACCCCTACCCAAGCGGACGAAGTCGCGGGCATCATCTAGAAAAATTTAAAATGAAATGAAATAATTTTTCAGTACTATGGTATAGAGAAGTTTATAAGTATTTTTAAATTAACCTTTCAAAAAGAGTAAAAGTCTTGATTGACTAACGCCCAGCTCAAACTCTAGAAGGCTAAAACTTTGCACGACTTTATTTTCATTATTTAGAATAATATAAAGCGAGAACAATGTGAACTATGTAAGGCAAGATTTTTCAATATTCCAACGCAGGGCACTAATAAATGTATTCTTGGGCAAGCATACCATGATATGCGAAGAGAATATTTTATACGTAAAAGGTAGAATGTCTGGGTTGCTTCTACGGTCGACATTCTCTTGGCAATCACTCTGTTTATTAGGTTTTATATTTATTGACTATAGTAATTTATTATCACCATCATGTTTTATAAGTTTCGGACGTTAATAAGTGTACAGTGTACCTAAATCATACTAATATTATAAATGCGAAAGTGTGTTTGTTTTTTGGTATGTCTTTCAATCACATCGCAACAGAGCAACGGATCGACGTGATTTTTTGCATGGGTAATGGGTATAATTCCTCAATTATACCCATCACCCACCCATTCACCTGGAGGGTGACGCAGGCTACTTTTTATCCCGGAAAATTTTGGAGTTCCCATGGGAATTAAAAACATTCCAAGCGGACGAAGACGCGGGCTAGATGAATAAATAAATATTGATTAATTGATAGTTTGAACGTACGTTACGAACGTAGTATCGTATTAAATGTGTCTGAAGAAAACTATTTATTTTACATAAGAATTTTTGAAATTTCATGCAAGGAACCGAAAATTCTTAAAAACGAACCAAACATCAACCGTAGGTAGCCATAACAGCTAAATGTAAGGAAACATTCGATATACGTAACCGAAGCAAATTTTCATTAATTTTAGCAACTGTATCATAGATTTATCAATCTTCAAGTCTAATATTATTGCAGCTCAAAAAAAAAGTTCAAAAAATGCAAAAAAAAAACCTCAAAAAGCGCAACCTTAAAAAGACAAAATCATCAACAGTAAACTTACCAAACATAAATTAAGGATTTAAAAAACACCTCTTTTCAACCAATTTCTACTAAAAAAAACAAAATCTACCAAAACACCAAAAAAGATTTAAAAAAGCTTTAGGTATATTTTTCATTCGTGATTTTTGACAAGGAAAAATCACTTCCTTGTCAAAAATCACGAATGAAAAATATACCTATACAAATATCACCATCAATCATTTACTGACGTGACTATTACAAATCTACCAGAACAGGGGCCATACTCCCAACGCTTAAAGCCATATTGTTTCATTATTGTTGACTTTCGTGTTTTAGAATTATAATCCTTATTTTAGAACATAATGGTACGTGACATCAAATTGACATTTTGAGTAATATTGCTTAAGTATTGCTTTAAGCGTCGCGTTGGTTGTATGACCCCAGGAAAAAGAAACATTTACGCGTTAGTTTCAAATGTTCAATTTAGAGAATAACGTTGGGATTCTGTAGTACACAATCTCTAAACTAAACTAAAATGGGAGCATTAAAAATATTGCTAACCCTATCATAATAATCCCTGCAGAAAAGGACAGAACTAGATTTAAATCTGTCATTTTAGTTTAGTTTAGAGATTGTGTTATACAGAATTGGCCTGAATGTAATATAACCTTATAAATCACTCGAAAAAATATAACCTTCTTGTTTGAAACACTTGAAAAAATTCAATACCTTATTTCACTTTTCCACTATTTCACACTAAGTGTCTAAGAACTACACTTTCCAACCGTTCGGCGCGCACTAGCGATCGCTTGCTGGGTTCAGTGGGGGGGATAGGGTGACCATGAGGAAATGAAAGGAGTAGGTATAAAGCTGGAAATATACTAGCGTCATGACGCGTCAGAGGCACATCGGTTTCATACATCCATACTAATGTTATAAGTAGGTAGCTTTACTTTTAAGATATCACCATCCCACCACTACAGCCCATTAACTTCCAGTTTGAATGCGAAAGTGTGTTTGTCTGCTACGCTTTGACAGTTCATCTGTTTAACCGATTTTGATGGAATTTGGTACAGGGATAAGTTATATTTTGGGGGAGGACCAAGGCTACTTTTATATCCGGAAAAATTGAAGATTTTAAAAGAACATAAAGAACCTCAATCCACGCGGACAAAGTCGCGGGCATCAGCTAGTTTAAAATTATTCGTCGTCGTCGTTGTCAACCGATAGACTGTTGGGCATATATTTGTTGTTTGTTTGTTATGTCGTGACGAATTTCATAGTATCTCTTTCTTTAAGACGCGTCACCGCACTCTAGTATATTTCTACGCTAGTACCACTAGAAGATATCAATTCCCATATTAAAAAATAATCCAATTAGTTTGTTGGTTCGGCTTGTCCTTCAATAACTTACACAATATTTTACATGCATATAGTTTATGATCTAATGATAATAATGTCCTTCTGACCGAATTTCGGCCACGGCGGCCTACCTCAAGAGAGATTAGCACGGGAGATATTATACTGCACAAGTGTGTGCGTATACACAGATGCACTCTGTGTTCAATTACTCCCATAGCCCAATGGGTCGGAAATCGGACACGATTGGAGAGAGATCAGGCGCAGGACCGATGGCTTTACGTGCTCTCCGAGGCACGGGGGTGAGACACCGCTAACTTTTTAACTCCAGGCTAGTACTGAGAATTTTAAAAAATGGTGGAAGACTGTCCCTCATTTCCATAAAGCCAGGGTCACACGATAGGATTGCGTGCATCGGACAATGCAGTTGCGAAGGCAAGAAACCTGCATTAACATAAATAAGACTAGCCCGATTGCTTGCTTACCAGTTTTATATGAACACCATTGATATACCTAGAAACACATTAGATTCGTCTTTCGAATATTTCGGATTTGTAAAGCAGTATTATTAAAAAATGACAGTTTTATGTCACGTACCATAACGTCCCTAAAATAAAGATTATAATATTTCTAAAACACGAACGTGAACAATATTAACAATACGGCTTTGAGCGATTGTAGTATGCCCCCTGTACTTTACAAAAATCTACTAAAAAGAAACTCAGCAATTCCTGGTTTGATATGGTCAATTTCATTTTAGCTAAAAGTTCATTAATTAGATTTGTAAAGTACTTAATTAGATTAAGGTAGCCGGCTACAAGTATTACTGCATATCTTGCTTTTTTTACTATCAAAGTTGTCAATGCGAACCTTATCGATGCGAAATTTATCCGTCGCTAGACTACGAAAAACTGAACCGAAATTTATGAAAACCTAATCTGTCTCCTGCGATTTCAAAACCCAGAGGTCAGACAAATTGAAAAGGATTTATTATTATTTACATATTTCACAGAAACAAACTTCTCGGTGGTATCTGTGTGCTTACTCTGAGTTTTTACATTGCAAATTCGATTGATCGTATTCAACGTTCGATCACAAAGTAAAATATACCTTACTTGCATTGGTTTAGAGCATTTCATAATTTCGTGTATTTATTCACAGCCAGCGCTCCAAACGCTGAATTTGTGACTTTAAAGCAAGAGCTTTTGGCTCCATTTTACTTTGACGCTAATGTGATCAAACGTTCAATACGATCAATCGAATTTGCAATGTAAAAACTCAGAGTAAGCACACTGGTTCGAATAATAGTAGTCAAATATTATTGAAGTGAAAACTTCTTTAGCCGCGTTGAGCACTTTTTGGTAGGGGATAAAATTTTGGATTCGCGTGACCGTGACCGACATGCTCGCGAACGGAGAGATGCTCGCGTGGTTACGAAGACAAAAGGTCGTAATTGTAAATATACTACATTCGAAATTAAACTTTAATGATTTTGTTTTAAGGTTTATTTTATAATGAATATTTATGTACATATTTTAAAAATGACTTTTTATTTTGGATTTGAAAGGTTATTCCTACGTATTTTCTGATGACAGAACGTCTTAAGAATTAATATTTTCCAATCGTAATATAGCTTTATGTGCTAGTCCTAAGGTGCATTGCTCGCTGTAGTTTTAAGTTCTAAGTTTAAATAGTTGAATATTTAAATAAATAAGGTTGAGAATGTACAAATAAGGGAAAAAAAAAAAGTTATTTCTATTTTATTTATTCCAAAAAACCGACTTCCAACGCCACTGTAAAGTAAAAAATATTTTTTTTTCTACCCACTATGTTGAAGTCGGTCGAGCCTGATGCGTCAACTTTGCTTATCCTTGTTATACCCGCGCAGTGGCGTTGCAAGTCAGTTTTTTGGATTTTTTTTTTATTTTTAACGTATTAGTATCAGGGTTGAGGATTTGGAATCAGAATGTTTTATGGGACTACCTCGAGAGCTTCCTCTAACGACTGAAAAAAACATTTTTCAAATCGGCTTAGAAACCACGGAGATATGCGGTAACATACATTATAAAAAAAAATACGCGCCGAATTGAGAACCTCCTCCTTTTTTGGAAGTCGGTTAAAAATCTGCTCTAAAATGGCATCAATCTATGCGACGTGTGACCTAGGTCATCGATCATCTAGTGCCAACTGCCTACTTAAAACATAGAGTTCAATAGTGACTAGAATGTATATAAAAAAAAACTAAAGTTTCTTTTTGATTTTTTAAAAGTTGTAAATACTAAGAACATAGGTTTTCAATATTATGTAGAAGAGAAGTTATCATAAAGAAGTTAATAGTCCTTTTAATTTACCCAGTACATGTAAGACAATTCAAGCATATAATATGTCTGTCTGTGTATCGAAGCCTAACCTATTAACATAGTTAACGAAAATGACTGTGTCGTGTTTGGAAATTATTTCCTAGTTTTTCGTATATATTAAACTTTTTACTACTTCCTATTTATTAACAGTTCCTTAATTAAACGGAACCCTATTACGCAAGTTCCTTTTAGAGACACGCAATGTTGTGTAAAGACGCCTATTTATTACTTGTTGCAATATTTTTTGACCTACTATTTTACTGACTTCATTTAACTCAACTCTGTCATCACTCTGAATAAGAAGGGCTTAGGCCATCGTCCACCACGCTGATCAAGTGTGGATTGGCAGCCTTCAGACCCCTTTGAGAATATAATGGTGAACTCTCAGGCATGAAAGATTCCAGATGAATTTTTACTTCTGCTTAAAACGCAATATTATCTTCTAAAAGATAGAGGTATCACGTTTGCCCGAGGTGATTATGAGGATTAGACTTCAACGCGCCTAGAGCTCTTCGTTATTATGAAAACTCATGCTATTGTATCTTATTATTATAAATGCAAAAGTTTGGATGGATGGATGTTTGTTAGTCTATCACATCAGAACGGCTCAATGGATCCAGAGAAATTTGGCACAGAGATAGATTGTGCTCTGGAATTGATTGTGTAACACATAGGCAGGAAAATTAAAGAGTGCCTGTGGGAACCAAAAAACCTCAATCCACGCGGACGAAGTCGCGGGACTAAGATAGTTAATTTTATTTGTTTCCATTTTTCGTATATATCACCGTATAAGATTGCAAAAACCGTTAGATTGTAATCTAACTAGCGAAATTGTAAACTGTCGACAGATTGTGAACCGTTCAATGTTCCGAGTGTCAATTTTTGAAATATTCATTGTATTTACGTCTTCTTGTCTTTTTCTTGCAGGTTAGGTTAGGTTTCGACATAAATAATTAGGTAGTGCCCAATATCACTTGCCTGCGGCCGGGCACTTGGGTTTTCATATCGGTATTTTATCGGGTTAATATACCTAACAGATTAGATACGCTAGTTAGATTACAATCTAACGGTTTTTACAATCTTACGGTGACATATATATAACACTTTTGTAAGCCGCACACATACACACACTTTTTATTTGTATACCTACCGTTCCTTAATTGAACGGAGTCCGATTACATAAGTTCCTTTTAAAGACACGCAAACTTTTGTAAAGATTCATATTATTTATTACTTGTTGAAGTTTTCATCGACCTACTATTTTACTAGCAATTAATCATAATCAACGTATAATTTTTAATTACATGACTGCTAAAAAAAGAGTGTAATGTTTTAAGGATTCACCTATATATTAATGTCAGTTTTTCATTCCATATTAACTTCTAAAACATCATCATTATCATCAACTCAGCCTGCGGACGTCCACTGCTGAACCTATGTTCAGGCAGAGAAAAGAAAAAGTGTTCCCAATCTAACGGGATAACTTCTAAATGCCAAAAACATTGGATTTACAGAAACAAATTTGGATGTCTAGGGTATCGTTAGAATCCTTACATCATCCCAAGGGACTCTAAGTACACGTCAATCTGTTGCTCTGTTGCGGCGTGACTGAAAGACAAACAAACACAATTTGGCATCCATACTAATATTATAAATGCGAAAGTGTGTCTGTCTGTCTGCTACGCTTTCCCGGCCCATCTTTTCAACCGATTTTGCTGAAATTTGCGGGATTGGTTGTATCCCGGGGAAGAACATAGGCTACTTTTTATCCCGGAAATTTGGTATAGGGATAGTTTGCACCCAGGGAAAGGACATAGGCGACTTTTTATCCTGGAAAATTAAAGAGTTCCCGCGGGAATAAAAAAAACATTAATCCACGTGGACGAAGTCGCGGGCATCATCTAGTTTATAATATTAGTATGATATTATCTTTTTTTTTATTCACTACAATTTATTAATGAACAGAAAGTAATTATAGTTTTATCATAGCTATTGGTAAATCACGCAGCCAGTTTTAATTAGCCTAATGTAGTTTGTCTGGTTGCAAGTAATATGGCCTAGTTAGTCGGAAACTAATTTCTAAAACCTGTTATCACACGTTCTAGTTACATATTAGTCATTATTTTATTGAAATTTGAATTTTTTCGTTATTTTGCCTACTATGCTACATCATTTAAAACCATCTTCATTTAGGAAATGATTAGCTATTGTACGCGCGCGAGTTGAATGCAGTCGAAGCCTGAGGTGACACATACATAAGCTCTGCATTCTACGCGCGAACTATATACTTATAGGTAAACATAGCCTACGCTGTAGCGACAATTTATTTTACAAATATAAAGTACGAAATATGTAAGGTACAGGTTTATGAGTTTGGGATGGGCGTGGATTAGCCATTTGGTGAAAAGTCTGTACCAAATTTTATCAAAATCGGTTGAAAAGATGGGCCGCTAAAGCGTAACAGACAGAGAGACAGACTTTCACATTTATACTATTAGTATGGATACGGATAATTGTAAAGTCTACACTCAAGCAAAGGCGCATTGGTTGTCTTACATAATTATTCGTATTAGTATAATAAACTGTGCGTCTGTGCATCAGTATAGAAAGTGGTCCGCACCGCTGCATGCGACACGTTGTCACGCAAGCTAATTACATTTGTGTTTGTATCTCAGAACATTACCCTTAAAATCCATATAATATCTATACTAAACCAATATTATAATTATGCAAAAGTTTGAATAGATGAATGGATGCCATGCCCCTAACAGGTTAGCCCGCTACCATCTTAGACTGCATCATCACTTACCATCAGGTGAGATCGCAGTCAAGGGCTAGCTTGTAGTGGATAAAAAAAATGTATGGATGGATGGATGTATGGATAGATGGATATTTGTTACTCAATCACGACTGAACGGATCTGGATGAAATTTTGTACTGAGATAGATTATAGTCTGGAATAATACATAGCTTACTTCTCATCCCGGAAAAGAGTTCCCGCGGCCGAAAAAACCGAAAATCCTCAATCCACGCGGACAAAGTCGCGGGCATTAGCTAGTCAAATAAATATTATAAATGCGAAAGTTTGGATGTATGGATGGATGTTTATTATTTAATCACGCCAAACGACTGAACAGATTTGGATGAAATTTTGTATTGAGATAGATTATAGTCTGGAATAATACGAGTACATAGGCTTCTTTTCATCGCGGAAAATTAAAGAGTTCCAAAAACCAAACCAAAAAACTCAATCCACACGAACGAAGTCGCGGGCATCAGGTAGCACTAGTCGAAGGGTTATAATGTAGTGATCACTAAATGTTTTTTAAACTCTTCTTTTTTTTTTGTTAGATTAAGAGAGTAGAGAAAGGGCTTTTATTCACATGAAAGTGAATTTGAATATCCAAATTATTTTTAAATAAAACATTTGCGTTACGTTACCCACTTTATATATGTAAATCTAAAACGTTTTAATTTAGTACCTTTTATTACTATTTCTTTAACAAAACCAGCTTCTTTCAGATTATCATCATTATACTGACAACTCATTAGTGAGTACGGGCCTACTCTGGGAATATGAAATATTTAGGCCATAGTCCACCACCCTGGCTATATACGGATTGGCAGACTTAAAAGTTTACGCGTTTTGAGTGCATAATGAAGAACTATCAGGTTTTTTTTATTGCAAGATAGGTTTGCGCTTGACGACAATCAGGCTTATGAAAAGCAATGATGACGTCTAGTTTGGAGCGCGCTTGCCTAGAAAATGTCTATTCACTCTTGCCTTGAAGGTAATCAAGCTTCGAAATAGAATGAGTAACAAAAATCCTACATCAATGTACTCAATTCATACTTGCGGGTTTTATCAAGAAATTTTTATTTCTGAAAATTTTCTACCGACATATTTGATCGGTCACACTAGGTAAAAGCGAATAAAATGTCGTTCCCCTAGGTTTTTTCCTGTCCGGCCTGAAGTTTGTTATCGTTCAGTAACGAAATATATTCTATGAAAAGCTTAGAAGGGATGTGTGACGGTGTGACGGTGTTATACTCAAAACCGTAATAATAATGAAGAAGATTCCCAACCAGTGGTAGATTAGCTTACTTCAAAAGCACTTGTATACTTGAATAAAAAGAATTGATTTGATTAACTGTAAACGCGTTGAAGTCTAACATTTTAGATTTCAACGCCCTTACAGCTTTTCCTTATTATCTATGACATTTTGTTATTGGTTTTACTTGTTTCAATATTTTCGAGGTCTGTGATTTCCTTTTTCCAAGTTTCAGCTCATAAAAAGGTAACAGTTAGTCACACTTTCGCATTAAATAATAGTGTGAGTTTTTATCTGCATGCCTGAGATTCATCAGCCTCCAATTATTATTATTTTAGAACTATAAGTTTGTGTATCAAGTAAGTACTCATTTAATTTTGTTTGTTTTAATTGTTAATTTGTTAATTATAATAGCGTTAAATGTGAATTATATCTTTGTTTAAGACGTGTGGATGACTTTCATATTGTGTATTATGTTGATTTAGTCAGTTGAGTTTGCGCCTGCGCACGCGACCATTTTGTCGGATTTTTTTTAGATATATCCCTAGTTGGGTGGTATCCATATTAATATTATATACTAGCTGACCCGGCGAACTTCGTACCGCCTTAGTATGCAAAATTAAATGTATATTTTTCAATATTTCTGAGAGATTTTCTTAATATTTTTTTCCGTAAGAACCTTCTCCTAATAATAACAAATACAACAAAAAAAGAATTAGTGAAATCGGTCCAGCCATTCACGCGTGATGCCGTGACCAAGGAAAACGGGTTTCATTTTTATATATATAGATTATAAAGTGTGTCTGATAGTTAGTTTGTCCGACAATCACGCTGCAACAGAGCAACAGATCGACATGATTTTTGCATAGGTATAGTGGTGGAAATGGAAAGTGGCATTGGCTACTTCTTATCCTGGAAAATCAAAGAGTTTTCCAGAATGTTAGCTCCTAGGATGCAACCTATCTTTGAATCAAATTACATCAAAATTGGTTAAAAATTGGCCACGGAAAGGCCCATTTTTTAACCAATAACTAGTCATAAATAAAAAATAAAAAATTATAAAAAAAAGTTATAAATGCGAATGTGTGTCTATTTCTTAAATAGACACACATTCGCATTTATAACTAGTGTAGGGACATACGCATAGTGCAACATGACTCCTGACACCTAGTCAGCAGTTGGACATCGCCGTAGGTTGCTGCAGCTTGTAACTATTAACTAAGTTTGAACAGTGTCTCTCGGTATCTTGTACTATATACACGCGGAAATAAATATCAATGAACTATCTGGGAATTATTAATTACACAACCCTTAAACAGGAGACACTAGTAGCACCTTCTGGTAGCCACTGGCATCCACATCTCCTAAAGTGGTGACCCCGACGTGATTTTTTGTAATAAGGATAAAATTTATTTTACCAAAAAAATTTTTTTGGCAGGGGAGTACTGCAGGGACCAATGCATAGTGCAAAATGACTCTTGACGCCTAGTCAGCAGTCGGACATCGCGCTAGGCTGCTGCAGCTTGTAACTAGTAACGGAAATAAATATCAGTGAACTATCTGGGAATTATTAATTACACAACCCTTAAATAGGAGATACTAGCAGCACCTTCCGGTACCCACATCCACATCTCCTAAACTAGTATGGATATAAAGAGTAAAAATTTAATATTGATTTGTTATGAAACATGAGATTTAGCATTGATTGCATTGTATGATACATAAAAATAATTGTAACATTTCATTAATATTATTTCCGAGTTATTTATAAAACAAACAAACAATATGATGAAAGTTAAAGACTGATAGATAAAAGTGTATCAGATTGTTTCATAGATACAATTGTGATGTACGAACTGACAAGTGACAATGGAATGGAACTTGTTATCTGACTTATCACACTTATTTTTTATTTCTGGTGAAATTTTGATAGTAAAATCGCGGAAGCTTACAATCGAGGGAATTGTTTTTTTTGAAAGATAATCATTTATTTATGTGAGTTAGTAACTTTTTTTGAATTACCACGGGGACTCCTCAATTTTCCTGGATAAAAAGTAGCGTATGCCACTCGAGGTCCTCAACTATACCCATGCAAATAATCACTTCGATCCGTTGCTCTGTTGCGGCGTGACTGAAGGACAAACCAACCAACCAACAAACATATACAATTTCGCATTTATAATATTAGTATGAGTAATTAACGACTGCCCTTGGGCGCACGTGGGAATTTCAAGCAACTGAACATACTAATTAAAAAAAGTTAAAAACACGACTGCCCTTTCATATGTATATTGTTTTTTTTTATTTTTTTTTTTCAAAAGAACCAGTGTCACTTGGGATGATGTAAGGATTCTAACGATACTCTACTTCTAGCTATGATGTCGCGAGCTTCAAGTAGTAACATATTTAAAGTGAGTCAAGACTTTCTTGTCTGAAGATCATATCCTCTACTTTGTTTTTTTACTACTTGAAACCTAAGAAGCTATACAGAACTAGAACTGATCAGTAAGCAATAGCTATATTAGATTTGCAACGTAAGTATTTACTATTTAGCATTCTATAAGTACCTCGGTTGCTTTACTTTTGCGTAAGAGTGAAAGTGGAACCGTTTCGGGCGGTGTTTAACTTTAATTCACAATTAAATAAAGGTTTTTGTTTGTTAAAGGCTGTGTAAAAACTATTTGGGGCAAGAATTTTATGCCTAAATACTTATTTTGGTAAAAGAGGGTCACAAATTTGACATAATTAATGGCTGAATCTAAATAAAAGGAAAAAGTGACTGACTGATTAACTAACTGAATGAACTATTAACTCAGCTCAAACCTGCTGCAGCAGCTGGACGAATCGGGCTGAAATTTGGCATGCAGATAGCTATTATGATGTAAATATCCGCTAAAAAAGGATTTAAGATAAGAAATAGGGGTTTCAAATTTGTGTTGTCCACACAGATGGAGTTGCGGGCAAGCGCTAGTTTCATATAATCTCGATAACTGTTCTCAACGGTGTGTGAAGTCAACCAATCCACACTAGACCAGCGTGGCGAACTATGGCCAAACCCTTCTCATTTTGTGAAGAGACCCGTGCTCAGTATGGGTGGCCTGGCGATGGGTTAATGGTGATGGCGATAATTTAAAATTTAAAGATTTTTGAAGTGAAAACTTCTTTAGGCGCTCAACGCGCCCCACTTTTTGGTAGGGGGTAAAAATGTGAAATACGCGAGACCGACCGCGAAACCGACACCGTTCTTCTTAAGAAAAAAGGTCTTAAGTATAATAAATAAATAAAATAATTTTATTGCATTTTATATAAATGGGTCAGACCCATATAAAAACACGTTTAAATATAAATATATAGTAAATTCGTAATTAGTGCCTCAGTTTTAATTAAGGTTTATATTTGAAATATTTTTATTATTACTTATATTATTTTTTAATTAAAAAAAAAACAAAAAATTTAAATATTTGTTTTTTAAAATTCAAATTCTTAAAATTCTGAAATTGTAAATTCCCAATTTCACTCTGCCGGGGATCGAACCCGAGACTATAAAGACCACAGCGCTCGAAACTGCGCCAGTGAGGTGGTTAATGGTATGATAGGAATGCTTCCAATGGTCAGCCGAGCATACAATGTTGAAAGCAAAGTAGCTATTTGTCAATCGACTGGCTCTGTTTACTAAATTTTGTAATCAATCGGTTTCGATTTGAGAGCTTGAGATATTAATAGCTACACGAGATCTTATAGGTATTTGACTTGTAATGTGACAGTATACATACTTACATACTATACTATACTAATATTATAAATGCGAAAGTGTTTCTGTCTGCCTGTCCATCTGTCTGTCTGCTACGCTTTCATGGTCCACCTGTTCAACCCATTTTTATTAAATTTGGTATAGAGATAGTTTGTATCCCGGGGAAGGACATAGGCTACTTTTTATCCAGGAAAATTAAAGAGTTCCCGTGGGAACCAAAAATCCTTAATCCACGCGGACGAAGTCGCGGGCATCATCTAGTACATAGGTACTAATTTTATAAATTCGAAAGTCTGTCTGTCTGGCTGTTATGCTATTAACAGCCCATCTTTTCAACCGATTTTGGTGAAATTTGGGGTAAAATTTAGTATCGTTTGGCAGGAGGAGGGGGGTGGGGGTGGGGGGGTGGGGTAGGGGGTGTTCCCCCTACCCCCCGACACTACTCCCATTTCAAGGTAACGCACCGTTTTTTTTCTATGAATTTTTAAAAATCTCATTTTGAGGTTATGTTTTCGTATATTTTTTTGATACCATGAACCTCATTTATGGAGGAGGGGAGAGGGGTAGGGAGGGAGGGGGTGAACCCCCCCTCCAAAGGAAAAAGTACTTTAGAGGGGGAGGGGGAGTTAGACTTCACCCTCTCCCTCTCACCCCCTCCAAGGCCGGTCGACGGAGCCCCGCTTCGCGGGGCTCCTTATTCTGGGACGTAAACAAAGTAAATAACCACAAAGAGGATGGCGGGGTCTTACAGACCCCGCCATCCTCTTCTTAACCTAACCTATCCGAGTCGGAGTGCCCCCAAGTCCCGAGCTCGCTTCGCTCGCTCTTGATAGTGGGAGCGGAGGAGAAAAGAGTACCACCGCTATGCTGTCAGCAAAGCAAGGAGAAAGTGGGGACGCTAGGAAAACTCCTTAGACTTCACCCTCTCCCTCTCACCCCCTCCAAGGCCGGTCGACGGAGCCCCGCTTTGCGGGGCTCCTTATTCTGGGACGTAAACAAAGTAAATAACCACGAAGAGGATGGCGGGGTCTTACAGACCCCGCCATCCTCTTCTTAACCTAACCTATCCGAGTCGGAGTGCCCCCAAGTCCCGAGCTCGCTTCGCTCGCTCTTGATAGTGGGAGCAGAGGAGGAAAGAGTACCAACGCTATGCTGTCAGCAAGGCATTTCTGGGTGGTGGTGAGAGGGAGAGGGTGAAGTCTAACTCCCCCTCCCCCTCTAAAGTACTTTTTCCTATGGAGGGGGGGTTCACCCCCCCCCGCCCCACCCCCCCCCCCCCCCCCCCTACCCCTCTCCCCTCCTCCATAAATGAGGTTCATGGTATCAAAAAAATATACGAAAACATAACCTCAAAATGAGATTTTTAAAAATTCATAGAAAAAAAACGGTGCATTACCTTGAAATGGGAGTAGTGTCGGGGGGTAGGGGGCACACCCCCTACCCCACCCCCCCCACCCCCACCCCCCTCCTCCTGCCAAACGATACTAAATCCAACCCGAAATTTGTTATACAGGTATAATAAATATAAAAAATAATAAATAATAAATAAATAATAATAATAAATATAAATAAATATTTATATTACATACATAGCATAGACATAGACATAGCATTATCATGTTGGAATATAAAATATCAAAAGACATAGCTTTTGATACTTTTTATTCCAAACATGATAAGACCACAGATAGTTGTCAGAAAATGAATCAGACCAAAATCAACATAGTCCGTCAAACTTAATTGACCCGGTATGCAAAATTGGAACATGCCTGTTAAGTTTTTGTTTCTTTTTAAGTTTAATATGAACTAGCTACGCTGTCACCGGGTCAGTTAACGTTGTGGGCCTTATACACTATCACAATTTTGACAGTTCCCACATGACAGATGTCAGTTACCCACCATATGGTGTCAGCAGACCGTCGGCCCCACAGACAACACAGCCTGTACCTACCTATTTATGTAATGTTCTTGTGTAATTGGTTTGGAAACTGCGAGGTTCATAACCGGCTAGTCTCAAGGGCGCCTTGCGATATTGGTTATCGGGTTAGCATTTAACTTGTGTGATAGTATTTAACTGGTTGGAATAGAAACGTTCGGTTTATAACTCCACAAACATGTCTAATCCGGTGACAGCATCGCTAGTGTTTATGAAAAATAAAATAAAGAGGCATAAAAAATTGTTCCAATTTTGGGCCACCGGGATAAGTTAAGATAAGTTTGTGGGACTTATACACCTGTCATGGTAGTCATTTGTAAGGGCGTCGACCTAAGACCACCGTCCGACCGTCGACCACTGTATGATCTAAAAGCCCTAATGCGTCATTTATCAAAATTATAAAGTCATTTATTTCTTGAAGAGTGTCTTTTTTTGTACTTTTCACATAGGGGTTTGAATAAATAAATAAATAGTTCTTTGTATTGATTGGTATTCTTTTGTTTGAATGCTTAGGACTGCGGTTACTTATGTATCTATACATTGAAGTAATTCAATCAATCAAATATTCATTTATTCAATTTAGTTACACTGTAGGTACACATATTGACGTCCATTACTTACTTATAAACTTGATGGTGATAATTAGTTAAGGTATCTTAATGAAGAAACCAGAAGTTTAAGGCGAGTCACCTGCAAGATTTTAGGAGGTGAGGTGTGGGGTGCCGCCCGCGCGTCTCGCGGTACGTTTCTCGTAGAGACTGGCAGGGAAGCGGGCAGCGCGGTATGTTCTGAAACCGCTTGGCAACGTTCAAGTTCTGGGATTCATTTGAATTAAATAAATATAGGACTTCAGTTTGAAACAAAGTTTAGCAGGTTCTCATTAATACTTCAAGAGAAATTTATCCATATAAAAATTATGAGCAAAGTCGAAAATTTTACTAATAAAAAATTCGTTTTAAACTTTTAATTTAGCCTGTTTCAAGATTTTTTTTGATCGAGTAAAGTACATCCTATCGTGTAACAAATTAGCACATTCTTTAGACAATATCTTTAAGTGTATCGGATATTTTTTGTAAGACCGTTATTTAATAGAAAATACCGAAAAAATTTGATCTAGCAAACCAGTTTTCACCGCTGAGCTGAGGTGACTCGCCTTAATTCGCTATAATCCGCAACAAAAATTTGTCGCGGATTATAGCGAATTAAACTTCTGGTTTCTTCATTATGATGGACTTCCGCAAAGTAGCGCCTGCCTCTATCCAATAAAGGTATCTTAAAACTAAAGCTACGAGGATTCCAAACGCGCCCTGGTCTGAGAAAACCCCATAACACACTCAAACTCAATTGTTATTTATTTTTTTCAAAAGAGCAGCCACTCAGTTTCTTTCTGGTTCTTCTCGGTAGCAACGGCATTCCGAACCAGTGGTAGATTCACTCGACTCGACACACACTTCGTCCATGCGGACGAAGCCGCGCGTGAAACTGTGATAAACATAAAATTCTTAATTTTCACCGAAAACACAAATACCATGTTCCATGTTTATAACTTGAGCCGCTAACCTTATTAGCCAATATTTAACCTCCTTGGGGGGTGGAATTTCGAAAATTCCTTCCTTAGTACACCTCTAGGGTGCTCAAGGAATATGCTCCCAAAATTTCAAATTTCTACGTTCAGTCGTTTGGGCTGTAGGTTATCAGTCAGTCACTCAGGATAAAGCCTTTCATAGCTGTTATTATTGATTTTGGAATAACCTACGACGTGGGTTATAAACACAAACATTAATGACTTAAATCCACGATTTTCTACGATTCTCACTCTAATTTTTTTCCAAGCAAATATAGCGTTAAGTTATTTACTTTGCGGCGTTCATAGACCAGAGAGTTGTATATAATACTAGAGTAGGCATGTGCCGCCTGTGGGCGTGAAGACTATGGACGTCCGTGTGATATGTCGGTGTTATATGAAAAACCGTTTCGTCACGTCGCGCTTGTCTGTGCAACTCTATTAAGGGATTTAAAAAATTAAGAAGAGTTGGTTGTGGGCTTCTTCTCAGACCAGGGCGCGTTTGGAAATAGAAACTTGAATTGAAATTGATTGATTCATGCGCCTTAATACAGAAAAGTGCGCGCGCGAACTTTTTGCCAATTTTTTTGTAAAATGTTACCAGTAGCCATATTACGAAAACGCTGCATCAATCATTGTTATGATCTCTATGATTGTATTTAAGGTATTTTTGTTGTCATAATGCATTTTATTCACTACCGTAATACCACAGGTGGTCAATTTCGGTAAAATTACAGCTTTTTAAATATGAATCACTTTTTCTAGTAGTAACTAAGCCACAGCTGAAGCGTCAAGACCAGACTGATCTGATCCAATTCAGAAACTAGTTTTTAAATTTTCTACCGGGAATCGAACCGGGGATCTCTTCTTATAAGACCAGAACGCTTACCATTAGACCATACCACACAAAAGTCTTGTGTCTTGTGATTACGTGACGCCTGATCTATGATATTTGCTACTCTATGGTCTAACTCAATGCAACAAATGGCCTTACGTTTAGTGAAAGTATAAAATACGTAGCACACAACCAATATAACTTGAGCTACGCACTCCTAGCATTCACTTTTAATCATAGCTCTTTCTAAATGGTTAGTTCATGACTTAATAGTACCAGCATAAGTTGGACTAGATATACTTTTAAAATGTATTGAGTTAGAGTTATTGGTTATAATGGTAATTAAATACTAAAGATATGAATAATTGATTGATTTATATCATTTTTGTCGGCTCCTAAAAGAGTTATGTAATCTTTTGCTTACATTGTAAAATGCATCTTTTTTCTACACTTTTCAATTTTAAGTTTTTCTTTACTTTGTAAAGAGTTTTTATTTACGAAAATGTTGCGCAAAAAGTGACATCAATTGAGGGCTTTTTTTTTGTAGTTTATTTAGTTAAATAAAATGTCCAATAATAAATTTTATAGTAAATTTTCCGACCGGCAAAGACAGACAGCCAAGCGATTTAGCGTTCCGGTACGATGCCGTGTAGAAACCCATATCGGGTTTAGTATAACTGCAGTATCCCAAACAAGTTAGCCCGCTACCATCTCATCACTTATCATCAGGTGAGATCACAGTCGAGGAATTGAAAAAATGTACATAAATACATAATGCCCTTAGGAATGGCATTCCGAACCAGTGGTAGATTCACTTGACGATTCAAAAGTACTTGTAAAAGTTTATTTGAATAAAAAATATTTGATTATTTTTTTTTGATTTTGAAAATACCCTGATAACCTATTTTGTATGTGTAAGGCATACATTCTAGAATAATAAATCTTTTTTTTATAGAATTAGATATTCATAGAAAACATAAGCCCACTTCCTACTTTGAACATTATAAATTCCAAACGTAGAAATGTTAAAGTTTGAATCTTAGTCATCGCTAAACCAAGATCAGATTTTTTGAAATCTATACCATTTTTTTTTATTCACTACAAGCTAGCTCTTGACTGCGATCTCACCTAGTGGTAAGTGATGATGCAGTCTAAGATGGTAGCGGGCTAACCTGTTAGTACCCCTTCGGTTTCTACACGGCATCGTACCGGAAAGCTAGATCGCTTGGCGGCACGTCTTTGCCGGTAGGGTGGTAAGTAGCCACGGCCAAAGCCTACCACCAGGCCACTTACCTATACTAGGGGACGAGTGGCCCAGTTGTGACAACGCAAAACATTCGATTGCGATTGCTAAGCAACGTCGACCCAAGTCGGTATCTGGGTGACCAAATTTGGAAGTTCAAAATTGGCCTTTTCGTTTCCTCCGTGCCTCGGAGAGTACGCAAACTAAAATCTTAAATATAATAGATTTAAATTAGGGTAATATTTTAGTCTGGAATAACATGTGGCTACTTTTTATCCCGGAAAATTTAAAAAAACCGCGGGTACCAAAAAAACTCGATAATCAGCTAGTTTTATAACACTTTTTAAGCCAATCATTTTTAATGATATAATTTGGTATAAGTTCTCACGGTTAATCGAAAGTTGGTTTTAGGAAACTTCAATTAAGTTTTAATGAATTTTTAATGGCCGTTTACAGTCATGTCGCAAGTGTCTAATTCCGTGCTGCGATTGCAAAAAATACACTTATAAAACTAATTGCGCGATTTTTCAAAAATATTTGATATTATAAAAACTTAAAAGAACAATAGAAATAGGTACTTTATGATGCCCGCGACCTCGTCCGCGTGGATTAAGTTTTCACGATTACCGCGGGAACTCTTCAATATTAATAAATAATATAATAAATAGGATAAAAAGTAGCTTTGCCCGGGATGCAACCTACCCCTGTACCAAATTTCATCAAAATCGGTTGAATAGGTGGCCCGTGAAAGTGTAGTAGACAGAGAGGCACATTTTTGCATTTATAATATTCGTATGGATAATTTTTATGAAAAATCTAAAGTTAATAATATAATCTAAAGTTTGGATGGATGGATGGATGTTTGTTACTCAATCACGTCAGAACGGCTAAACGGATCTGTATGAAATTTGGCACAGAGATAGATTACAGACTGGAATAACACATAGGCTTCATCATTTGCATAGAGAAGTTCTTAAATCTGTGAAAAAGAATAATTATGTCCTCCCGACCGAATGTCAGCCCTGGCAGCCAATCTCTAGAGAGATAAGCCGGAGAGATAATCAACGCGGGAGATGTTATAGCACCATAGTGTGTCCGCAAAGCAAACCCAGGTGCACTCTCTGTTCCCTTTCTCTCATAGCGCGATGACACGACCAGAGAAAGATCAAGATCGACGGTTAACAGTAACAGCTTTATCGGCTTATCTTTACGACCGATTTTGACAAAATTTGTTACAGAGATAGTTGTGTCCAGGGAAAAGTACATAGGCTACTTTTTATTCCGGAAAATTGAAAATTCAATATCTTAATCCACGCGGGTGAAGTCTCGGGCATCATCTAGTCCTTAATCATGGCCCGAACCGGGAATCGAACCCAGGACATCGTCACTACTTCATACAGCCAGGTTCACACTCTGATACTGCACCGGTAAGTACCAAATACATTAAACATACGGTATTTTTGAATCAACACAAATACATTCGAAACAAGTGACCCAAATCCAGAGCAAGTTTATAACTGCAATGCCAAAAATTAAAAAAAATTACGAAAAGTGTTACGTGACTCCGCATAACATAATGTAAACATATATACATAATTATGTCAAATCATATTATACTAATATTATCATACTTCATACTATCGTACTTAAATAAATACGAAAGTGTGTTTGTTTGTTGGTTGGTCCTCCAATCATGCCGCAACAAAGCAACGAATCGACGTGATTTTTTTCATTGGTATAGTTGCGGACCTTAAGAGTGACATAGGCTACTTATTATCCGAGAAAATTAAGTGGTTCCCGTTGGAATTGAAAAAACTTATTCCACGCAAATGAAGTCGCTGGCATCAGCTAGTATATGTAGGTACATAAATAAAAATGTGCAAAGAGTTAGGTAAAGTTAGAAGAGGAAAAACAAAGTTATATTACACGACAGCTCAAGAAAAAGGAGTGTAATGTTTTCAGGTTTTGTGTATGTATGGATGTAAGTTTCTTTATTCCACAATATTAGAGTTTACAATCGTGCATTGTCGAGTCAACGTCTCCTGAAGATGCTCCGGTGTCGGAGTGAAACGTACGTTGAGAATAATTTGGAAGATTTGTGTGGTGTGGTGAATATCGCAAGCTACAAGTGTAAGATACACACTGTACCATAGTTTTTTTTTTTTTTTTTTTAACCTTTATTGAAAATAATACAATAGAACTTAATGCTAGCTAGCCTAACCTAATTACTATATAAATCATGCCCACGTGGAATGGTGGCAAGAATGCTGGCTGCATTTCCGCGCTGGACAGCCAGGCTGATCCTTTGCGCAAAAAATGAGCCAGCCCTTCTGTCACCAGATGAGGCAATTAACCGCGGTGAAATATCTCGTAAAAGAGAGTTAAGTTACGAGTTATTCCACGTGGGCATGATTTATATACCATAGATTAATAACATATACTGTGGCGGATTATAGCGAATTAAACTTCAAGTTCTTTCATTATCATGGACTTCCGCAAAGTAACTAACGTCTGCTTCTATCCAATATTTCTTTATTCCACCATAACTTCGGAACGCCTGTACAGATTTGGATGTGTGGGTATCGTTATACGGGTCTGTGTGTGTGTGTGAAGGTGTGTCATGTCTGTCAATCCACACTTGGCCAGCGTGGTGGAGTTTGGCCAAACCTTTCTCATTATGAGAGGAAACTTGTGCTCGTAGTGAGCCATGGGACAGATAAGTGTATGGTTTCCTTATAAAAACGTAAATTACATAATTCTAAGCTTCTAAAACTCTACATACCGTAAAAAGTTATGCCTTTGCATGCACTAAAGTTATTAATAAAAAATAAGTTAATTGTCAAATACGAAACTGTCACAGGCACAGATTATGTCACTATGTTTATAACCAAATAGGTTTTATATGGCATAAAAGAGTTTTTTTTTAAATTAAACACACGGGCAACGGACTTCAGTCGGCGGAGGCTTTTACGCGACTAGCTTCGCTTGGACGGTCATAGCTTGGCGTGCGCTGACAGAAATAAGGCGCGGTTTATATTGGTAACTTTAATATGCGATTTATAATTTTAGTCATTTTGTGGTCGTTTTCAAACATGAGATGTCCACTGCTTGGTTACGGTCTCTGGTAGTGATTTCCATCCATCATTCCAGTCGCATAAGTCTGGGGTTACTTATGTATCTACTATGGATGTATAGATGTATGAATGTTTGTTACTCAATCACGCCCAAACAGCAGAACGGATCTGGATGAAATTTAGCACAGAGATAGATTATAACGTGGTTATTATGTGTAATAACACATAGGCTACTTTTTATCCCGGAAAATTAAAGAGTTCCCGCGGGAACTGAAAAACCTCAATCCACGCGGACGAAGTCGCGGGCATTATAGCCAGTTAGATATTATATTTTCTTTACTTTCTAATAATCTAACAGCTTTACGTGCACAGCAATACTTGGAGGAAACGAAAAGGGCAAATCTTATTCTCCATAGTAGATTATCAATCCAGTTTACCGACTGGTCTACGCACCAATCGGTAACTAGGTATATCACTATAAACTTCCCTCAAAGAAAAGTTTATGATTTACTCATTACTCAATTTATTTATTACATGTGGGACATACAGATGTCTCTTATGTTACGTCGTGTTTTGATTCTACATGATACCATTATTTCAGACTAATGCCCATTGCCAACCCACTACCACGAGTCTCCTATCTGAACGACAACGACAAATTAGTCGTTACTTTTTGTTTGACATTGTGAATGTGCCTTTACACAGTTTATTGCGGTTACCCACACAGGCACGTATCACCAAGGTATTGCAATCACCAAAGTATAATCAGCTGACTCTAATACTGAAACTGGATATTGCGCCCGACTTTGTCCGCGTGGATTAAGGTTTATTTAATTACCCACGGAAATTCCAGTTTTCCGGGGTAAAAAAGTAGTCTGTGTCCTTCCCTATCCAACCTATCTCATACGCTTCTTGTTCCTTGGTCACCACCCTTCTTTGATAAAACTAGGCGATACAATCGATGTACTAGAAACCGCCATAAGCTACCTGCATCATATCGTGTGCGCAAGGTGCAGAATGTGGGGTCGAGTGTACCTACGCTTTTACAACATGGTTCCAAAAGAGTTTTTGGATTTGCCATTGCATAAATATAAAGACTGTGTTAAAGAGCATTTGTTAAGTCGAGGTTATTACACTATCGATGATTTTCTTAATGACAAAGTTGCATGGAAGCAACCGGCCTCCAGTGACCCACAAGTCAGTGTAATACTTGTAACGTAACGTTACTATGTGTTGTATTATTTACTTATTGTAACATTTTTCTTTTTAAGAAAAGAGCAACTGCTTAGTTTCTTGCCGGCTTTTCTCAGTAGAACATTTTTCCGTACAGGTGGTATGATAAGTGACACAAGATGTCCCACGTGAAGTAAATAAATCATTTATCAAACGCTTATCACTGAGTGTGCTAGGTCTCGAAATTCCCCCTGAGCGAAGTCATGTGAACTAAATCGAATAGAAAAATACTTTCATCAACTTAAAACAAAGGTAAAATAAAACAACATAAAATTAATTACGCAGCGTTATATTATAAAAATAAAAAAGTTTTCTTATTTACAAAATAATTATAAAATTAAATGTTTGTCCTATCACGAAACATACATAAATTTTAAAATATGGTAACTGAGATTTTAAAAACAATACTAATGTAAACTACTTCTGACTTATTTTGTTATACACAATCTAAAAAGATATCGTAATCTAGCCTATTTTTAATCGAGTTCCAAAAAGGACAAGGTTCCAAATTTAGCGTGTATTTTATACAGGGAGCTTTATGTAATATTTAGCCGTGTAATTTTAATTTTGACTTTAGAGATTGTATTCAACAAAATTATACGAAGTAAGAACAACTGGAAGCATTTAAGAAATAGAGCAGATGATATTATAGTATGTAATGTACTTATGTAGTCTAAAACTTTAACATTAAATGAAGCAACGAAGAAACAACGCAATGCTAAATGTATATGTTTATGTAAAGAGAAGTTTAAACTTGACACAGTATATTATTATGGCATTAAAATTAGCACATTTTTAGAAGCTTCGTTAATAGTTTGTTCATTTATAAAATCTCCAATATCATTCAATTGTCAGAATAACACAAGTAAAACGACGATCCTAAAATCGTTTCCAGACTATTCGATCCTATATCGGATATTGTGTTCAATACTGATTTCATACATTTTATTTGCCCCGATATATCGGATACGATATCGGATCAGATAATCTGGAGACGATGAAACTTGAGTCGGTTTTGTATTCTTTTGTCAAGTTAAATTGTAGGTAAGATCAGTAAATTCAAGTATAATGTCATAATGTTAGATATTAGTCGTTAGCAGTCGTGGTTTTCGAGTGTTTTGTCGTTGTTATCTGTCTATTTATCCGCCGTTTCTTGCTACTTTCGTGGCTTTTTTGTCTGGTCGAGAATCGTCTGTCATCATCATCAACAATCATGTTACTTGTTTCTCTCCTGAAAATGTTTAAAATACGCTTTACATTTTTTGTTAGTTACAGTGTTTTAATTTACAGTGGAACATTGTTATTAAGCATAACAAAATAATATTAACCATGAAAATGACAATTAAATGATAAATACTTGTAGTAGATTTTTGTAGAAACCGAAGGGGTATGGGCTTAATATAACTGCCACGCCCCTAACAGGTTAGCCCGCTACCATCTTAGACTGCATCATCACTTACCATCAGGTGAGATCGCAGTCAAGGACTAGCTTGTAGTGGATTTTAAAAAAAAGATGATGCTTTTGAAATCGTGGACGTAAATTGTATTTTGAAAAGCTTTTTCGGTGTGTTTAAACGTTTATTACGTCCCCGGGATGCGAGCAATCTTTGTACCAAATTTCGTCAAAATCTGCTTAGCAGATGAACCATGAAAAAATAATAGCCAGACAGACTTCGCATTTCAAATATTATTAGTTTCAATTTTATTTCAAAATGAAAATTGAAAAGTCACAACGAGTATCGAGTTTACAGTAAAATAACAGAAATTTAAAAACAGCTAATTAATGCAGTTTTGTACGTTTACCTATTGTTAGTGGTAACTACTATTTCATATATAGCACAATCACATAATACCTATAAGATATTTTAAAAGCGCTTATGTCCGTTTTCTGATTTGCGACAGAACTTAAAATCTAATAAAGAAATTACTTTAAGAGCCTTAGAGTTCGAAGGAGACCTTAAAGTGTCTTCTGAAATGATTTAAACAGTTAAGTACATTGTTTGGTTAAATAATTATCTGAAAGCAATTAAGGAACAACTATTGTTCTCTTTTCTCAGTGCACTAGACAAAATTTTTCACAGGACTCAAAATACAATAGCAAATTTGTAGCGATGTAGATTTACTATTATAAAAATCAGGCGCATAAACAATCTAGTATGCGGCATCGGACGGCATTTCAAACCAAATTAAATACTATTTTGAAGATTATTTTTAGTTCTTACAGTAAAATAAACTTTAAATAACATTTTTTTGAGTCATATTAATACACTTCTGTGGGCAGTCGTGTATTAAGATAAAGGAGTGTATCTAATGATTTCAGGGCTCATGTATGTATGTGAGTTTGTTTATTCCACCATAACTTCTAAATGCGAGAACAGATTTGGATGTATGGTGTATCGTTAGAGTCCTTACATCATCCCGAGTGACACTGACTATAATTTCGTTTTGGCGAGACAGTCAGTAATTTATTATAGCTTGTTTTATCGCATTAAAATTTTCTAGACACTTTCTTTAGCCTGTAGTTAGTTAGTTAGTTAAGTTTAGTTAGTTTTATCCGTTAAAAAACTAATCTACTTCTTTTTCCCAGCTATGTAGTTGCCAGCTTCGTCTTTATATAGGTCTGCATTGACGCCGTAGAATGCTGGAGAGTTAGGGCAGTCCACCTGGAAAGAGAAAGAAAACATTCAAGATTTAGATTTAATTCAATAAATAACTAATTAACGTTTAGTTTTAGTTTAGATTGTGTATTTAATAGTTTTGATTTTATATTTTTGTTATTAGGATTTAGAAAAGTATTTAAATAATTAATTAATTTTTCATGTTTCTTGATAGTTCTTCTCGGTAGGAATGGCAATCCGAACCAGTGGTAGATTCACTTCAAAAGCATTTTTTAAAGTTTATTTTCAGCTATTGTGCTGTTCCAGACTATCTCTGTGCCAAATTTCATCCAGATCCGTTCAGCCGTTCTGGCATGATTGAGTAACAAACATCCTTTCAACGAAACTTTCGTATTTATAATATTAGTATAGAAGGTGAGTTACCGCGAAGAACCAATCGCAGACTCTCGTCCTCTGGTTGAAGACAGTGCCCGGTGCGCAGATGAAGGAGTATTGGATGTTGCCACCGATGCTGGGCACGCACCAGTGCCATACCTGGGAAATAACATTTTCATCCCATGTATTCGAAATGGACGACTTGGTTCGCTTTTAAGTGCACCCAAATGTGGTGTTTTCTATAAGAAACTTTTATCAGGCAGAAATGATGGGGTATGGGTTTAATATAACTGCCATGCCCCTAACAGGTTAGCCCGCTACTATCTTAGACTGCATCATCACTTACCATCAGGTGAGATCGCAGTCAAGGGCTAGCTTGTAGTGGATAAAAAAACAAAATTAATTCTCTTTATTTACATAATAAATAAAAGAAAACACCTAAAAGGCGCCTCCAAATTCAAAAAGTGCGCGGCCAAGATAGTTGCGGCGCACTTTTTGAATTTGGAGGCGCCTTTTATTTTCTCATACAGGTGATGAAATTAGAGTGTATCATTCGGGCGCAAATTTTTTTGGCTCGGGCGATGTACTTTGAATCCCTCGCTACGTTCAGGATTCTACTAAAGAATCTCTCGCTACGCTCGGAATTCTACTCTAGAATCCCTCACTTCGCTCTGGATTCAATATCCTCCCGACCAAATTTCCTCGTTGCCCTAGACTCTTAGGTACTGCCTGGTTGGTTTAGTTGTTGGCGTGTTCGCGATGAGGTCCAGGGTTCGAGTCCCGGGTTGAGCCATAATATTAAGTATTGGGTATTTCCGACTAGAAATTCTCAGTACTAGCCCGGAATTAGGAAGTTGGCGGTGTTTCACCCCCGTTCCTATCGGTAAGCACGTTAAGCCGTCGGTCCCGGTTACTATCACTAATATGATAATAGTTGTCAAAGCCCGCCAACCCGCATTAGAGCAGCGTGGTGGATTTAAGCTCCTATTTGAGTTTTAATAGCCTCTCTCCGATTAGAGTGGAGGCCTGTGCCCAGTGGGACCTTAATGGGCTGTTGTGGTGGTGGTGGGGTTGGAACCCTTTGTGCGCGAATCTGAGTCGCACTTCACAAGTTTTTAACACAGAAAAGTTTGTGGGACTATAAAGCCTGCTTCTATCCAACAGACGATCTATTTACCTGACAGCTGGTCTCCGGGTCAGCATAGTAGCCGGGTATTTTGTCGTCGCAGGTGAAGGTTAAGCCCTTTGGGACCTCCTCGTAGGCGGGGTAGTCCTGCCCTGGTACGTAGCCGTCTAACGACTGAAAAAAATAAGTTTTTTAAAAATACACCCAAACATTAATGAAAAATTAATTACTTAGTCCTAGACATTCATTAAGAGACACTTCGCCGCGGTTAGTTGCGTCATCCAGTGGCGGCTGACTAATTTTTTATACCAAGGATCGGCCTGGCTGTCCAGCAATAAAATGCAGCCAGCATTCAGCCGGCGTGGAATGATTGCAAAAAGTACAGTAATTAGGTTAGGTTAGATTTAAACACAAGTTTCCTGTAATATTTAGTTTCTAAAATACTTCGTTTTCACATCCCTACCTAAACTATGTAAAAAAGTTTTACAGAGTTTTCAGCAACGCTTTAATTTGTTTGAAAATAAAATCAATCTGGAAGGGAAGTCGTGTTTTTTCATTTTTTAAATTAGCTTCAAAAATCCTATTAACTATTAACTGAGAATTTAACTAGGATGCAAACGTATGACCCCCTGATGGGTATCCACATTACTGATCAATCTAGAGCAGGGGTGTCAAACTCTAATTCGTAAAGTGCCATTTGCATAAATTAGGGTTCGTTAGGGGGCCAGACGAATTTTTTTCACGAAGTATGAATAAATTTATGGGATGTCTGTGCTTCCTATAAAATTCACTAAATTTTTGATCACGGTTTTCGTAACACGGTCCATTTTTTAAACTTTTTAATGCCAATGATTATTTATGAATGATATACAGTGAATTCTTCGTAAAAGCCTCTAAAGTCTAGGGGCTTTTACAACGAAACTAGCTGATGGGTAACAGACATCCATCCATCCAAACTTACGCATTTATATTATTAGTATAGAATAACTATTATTTCTCAGGAATAATTAAAAATAATGAGCCAAGTATTTTTTGTTTTAACGACTTAATAGGTACTAGATATTATGGTAATTAAAAAGGAATTATAAATGTTATTGTCCATTTAAAGAGGATTTATAGAGTAGTTGGCAATTATTTATCTTTGTGATTATTTCTTGTTAAATGTAGGTAAGTGGCATGAGAACTGTTTTATCCAACAGGTTATTTAATTTAGGTACGTTAGGTATTGGTAGGTTATATAATATTTAGGTATTTGGGACCGAATAACTAAGTTTCTTTGTCAAGTTTTCTTGATGATTTCTTAAAATATTAATCGATATGTAGTCTTCATCTCCATCATCTTTGTAACCCTATCCACAATGCCTATCTTAAAATATCTCTGCGTCGTTTTCCTCATTACTGAGCGTCGTGACCCAATTCTATTAATCACATAATGGTAGGAATTTTCTTTATACCTAAATATCACTGGTGAATGGTGATGTTCCCAAAAGTGTGTGAATTCTGAAAATTCTCATTCAGAGAAGAAACTTGTGCTCAGTAGTGAGCTGGCAATGAGTTGAAGTGATGAGTTCAGGATTGCAGGCATCAAGAGAGCTCCAGGTCGCCAAAGGCGCAAGTGATTGGACGATATAAAGGGGTGGACAGGGCTTAGCTATCCAAGGTTAAAAGATGCGGCCCAAAATAGAGAAGATTTTCGCATGATGACCGACAAACTTCGGTTTGAGGAAGGCACGCGGTGATAATGATGAGTTCATCAAATACTTACAGCAGTAGACATATCTATCAGGTACAGCAATACAGCTATAGCGCCTACAGACCCCAGGTGTAGCCCGCATATCCGGCTGTGTGACATCTCAGATTTGATTCTGTAACAAAATAGTCAATTTTACATAATATCATTATATATGTCACCGTAAGATTGTAAAAACCGTTAGATTATAATATAACGTTTTTTATCTCGATAGATTATAAACTTTCGACAGATTGTGAACCGTAACATACTGCTTACAATTTAACGCGTTATTTATCGGTAAATTGTAATATATTAGGTATATTAACCCGATAGAACCTGTATATTCATGTCAAACCCTAACCTAACCTATAGTTCGCACGCGAGTTGAATGCAGAGTAAATGTATGGTGACACTTAGATTTACTCTGCATTCAACTCGCGCGCGAACTGTACAAGAAAGAGACAAGAAATCGTAAAAACAACAAATATTTCATAAATTAATACTCAGAACATTGAACGGTTCACAATCTTTCGACAGTTTATAATCTAGCGGGATAGAAACCGTTAGATTATAATCTAACGGATTTTACAATCTTACGGTGACATATATAACAACTAGATGATTTCCGTGACTTCATCCGCGTGAATTAAATTTTTTTGATTCCCGCGGGAATTCTTTAATTTTCCTCCTTCCCCGGGGTATAAAATAAAACTGCAATACCCCTAAAAAGTTAACCCGTTACCATCTTAGACTGTAGTCTAAGATGGTAACGGGTTAACTTTTTAGGGGATGGTAAGTGATGATGTATCATCACTTACCATCAGGTGAGATCGCAGTCAAGGGCTAGCTTGTAGTAGATAAAAAAAAAAAGTTTTCCTTACTCTCTCATGCGTACAAATCATATTAATTTGTCCCCAACATATTGACAATTTGACACGTATTCCCACGCGCAAAGGAAACCGTTGCTTAAGAATGCGTTTTTCTCACTTCCACGTTACCTTGTGTTTCTGTCTGTGCGTTTTTGTGTGTGTATTGAATTGAATCGCATTTGTTTGCCATAAGAATTGATAATTATAGTATAATCATATGTGGTGAAACATTGTTGTTTAGCCAAGCACTCGGAGGCCCAATTGTCTACGCAAATCTCAATCATTTGACAACATTAAAACGTATTACTCGAACTGTTTAAGGCGCTGTGAGCTCACGAGATGAAAAACACAGGCGCGCGGGGGTGAAATCGAGCAAGCGCATGTTGCAAAAAATGCATGCACTAATTTGTAAAAAAAATCATATTTACTTTTCAATACAAATTAATCCGACAATGTGTTTGATTTAGAAATATAAATGTTATCTTATATTTCTAGAGCTAATTATTGGTTTCAATAAGGAGAAAAATTGCTTTAAAAGGTAAATTAAGAGGTATGATTAAAATCAATTTCAATGCAGAGATTTTTTTAAATTGTGTTTTGAGATGCGTCAATGGCTGCTCAAAGGTCTTGAAAACAGCACATTATTTTTACTAGCATACATTATGTCACCGTTTGATGAATACACTGCTTTTAAAAACCCCCTTTTACGCTACACTAAGGCGAGTCACCTCAGCTCAGCGGTGAAAACTGGTTTGCTAGACCAAATTTTTTCGGTATTTACTATTAAATAACGGTCTTACAAAAAATATCCGATACACTTAAAGATATTGTCTAAAGAATTTGCTAATTTGTTACACGGTAGGATGTACTTTACTCGATCAAAAAAAATCTTGAAACAGGCTAAATTAAAAGTTTAAAACGAATTTTTTATTAATAAAATTTTCGACTTTGCTCATCATTTTTATATGGATAAATTCCTCTTGAAGTATTAATGAGAACCTGCTAAAATTTATTTCAAACTGAAGTCCTATATCTATTTAATTCAAATTAATCCCAGAACTTGAACGTTGCCAAGCGGTTTCAGAATATATACCGCGCTGCCCGCTTCCCCGCCAGTCTCTACGAGAAATGTACCGCGAGACGCGCGGGCAGCACCCCACACCTCACCTCCTAAAATCTTACAGGTGACTCGCCTTAAGGAGTTCTTGCTTTATACATGCTTTTTGACGTGAAGGCATCTATGAACTCCTTAAAAAGGTCGGATTATCTTTTTGACAAATGATTATGATTACGATTTCCTTATACAGGGTTAATTGTAAAATATTACTATACACCAAAGTAAATAACTTTTGTTCCACGACTTTTTAAAATTCCTAAAAAAAAGAATTACTTTTTTCTTACAGAAATAAAAATATTTATTTTTCTGTTCTAAAATTTTAATAACTCTACGCGGTACGTCATAAAGGTAATGGCGGCGCGCGGCGCGGCGCTTAAGCGGCGCGGCGGTTAGATAGGTTAGATTGGTACCTGTATCTGAGGCATTAGGTAGCCTGTTCGTGTTGACTGTTGAGGGTTTTGTAGGTAATCCTTTATTAGTTTGTGATTAAACTAATGAGGGATTGATAGGTAGTAATTTTGCCCTTCCGTAAAAAGCGCGGGAAATTGCCAAGTAAACAAAATGCTTATCATGTGCGCGTATGGTAGGTACTTAATGACTGTCCGACACTTGCGTCTGTCGCCGCGAGAAGTTTTTTTGGTATTCACGACAAACGCTAGTGTAGTCCAAGAAATTATTGACCTGCAGACGATAGCTCAGCCCGATGTTAGTAATTTACGTCCAAAGCATTTGTAAATACGACAGAGAAGCGATAACTTCGGAAGTTAATTGTTGCGCAGTTAGTAGTCGACGCTTCATCACGCAGGTGTGGAACAAGCATTACATAAATTGACCATAGAGTTAAAAAACTGACAGACTTTTCAAACTTAGAAATGTTTTTTTTGTTAATTTATTGAGTTATGTGAAAAGTCGTTGAACAAATGTTGTTCAGTATCATGTATAGAAGTTATATGTGGGAGGTTGTTGGTAAATTAAAATTAACCCTGTATTATCGGGGGGCAGATAAAATTAATACAAACAGTAAGTTATATAAAAGGAAAAGGTAACTGACTGACTGATCTATCAACGCACAACTCAAACCACTTGACTGATCGGGCTGAAATTTGGCATACAAGATAGCTACTATGACGCAGGCAATAGGCATCCGTTAAGAAAGGATTTTTGAAAATTTAACCTCTAAAGGGGTAAAATAGGGGTTTAAAAATTGGGTAGTCCACGTGAACGAAGTTTCGGGCAAAAGCTAGTTAATTATACAACTATAACCGGACTATGAAAAAATTTTAAAAGGCGCCAACGTTTTTGACGTCCCGGATTCGATCCCCGGCAGAGTTTTGGTCGCATATCATTTTAGAATGTCAGATTTTTTTCTGGTTTGGCCTGGCTCCTGGTTTTGGCCGTGGCTAATTACCAGCAAAGACGTGCCGCCAAGCGATTCCGGTACGATGCCGTGTAAAAACCGATTAGGGGTATGGGTTTAATATAACCTCCGTACCTACCCCTAACAGGTTAGTCAATAGGTACATAATAAATAGATTTTCTTTCTTTTCTTTCTACCATCTTAGACTGCATCATCACTTACCATTAGGTAAGATCGCAGTCAAGGGCTAACTTATAGTTAATAAAAAGAGGGATTAGGAAATCTCTCTATGATATATTTTCACGCGTACACAAATGAAGAGTGTCCATAAAAATATGTTGTAAAGGCGTGCAACCAGCGTGGGAGCGATGCTATCTCATATCGTCCAGACAATGCTATTTACTGACCTGCTTCTTATGGTAATTAGATTAAAGTTGTATTGCGGTTTTTTCCACGTTTTGTATAATTAACATGTAATTAAAGTTATTGTTTTGTTTTGTACATCGATTTTTTAATAGTCGGTTTAATGTTGAGTCATTTTATACACAGTCTAAGAAGATATGTTAGATCCTACCAATCATCCAACGGAGACGTCTAGACAGAGACGCTACGCTCAGAGACGCGCTGTATACTACCAAACGCTTAAAGCAATACTTAAGCAATATTACTCAAAATGACGCACATTGACGTTCCTAAAATAAGGGTTATAATTCTGAAACACGAAAGTCAACAATAATGAAACAATATGGCTTTAAGCGTGCGTGTAAATATGGCAGTATGGCCTCTGAATAGGTAAATGCAGAATAGGGTTGATGACAACTCAATCAAATCAGCAACTCTTTATACTCCAACTTTAAAACGCGCTTCCAGTATGGAAGTTTGTATGAAATACATAGTTTTTTTTTTTTTTTAATTATCATTATAAAAATCGATACAATTTTGTTGGGTAGGTTGGGTATAGGCACGAAGGTTTAAATTGAGTGCTCTTCCGTCAACATATCTTAATAACTATTTATAGCTAGCTAAATACTAAAAATACAAAGAAAACTAAAACTAAACTACCTACAATTTACTTAAAAAATACGATTTTAACTTATATTTTAAATTATTTTTAGTTAATTCTATTTTAAATATACTATCGATACTATTTATTAAGCGAGGGATCATGTATGCGCTAGTGCGCTCACCATATTTGTTCTTAGCTGGCACGGTTATTAACTTTTGTTGAGATACTTTACGAGTAAAAAATGTAAAAGATGTGATGTGACGTCATCAAATTTCAACGCACTTTTTCCTATAATGTAAAGTTTTAAATGGTTATCAAACTTGAGGCTATCCTTGCTAAGATCGATACCAAAGTCCTTTAGATACAGCTATTTGACCTAGTAAGTAATGATGCGGTATAAAATGGAAAGGTATGGCAGTTTATGCATCCAAATCTCACTGCTTCTTCTCAGTAGAGATTCATTCCGAATTATTGGTAAATTCACTAGTTACGGACTAAACAGGTCAAGGTTTTGACTCTACTTTCCGAACCGAAAACATGAAGTAACATCAGAGACACCTGTATGTCCTACATGGAATAAATAAATTGAGTATTATTGGTTAGTCCTTCAATCACGCCGCAACAGAGCAACGGATCGACGTGATTTTTTTCATGGGTATAGTTGAGAACCTGGAAAGTGGCATTAGGCTTTTTTATATTTTATATTTAAATTTATATTTATAAAATATTTATCGCGCGGGAATCAAAAATGCTTTATCCACGCGGACGAAGTCGCGGGCATCTTCTAATATTAGAATAATGTTAATAAATAAGGATACAAAAGTTAAATTACATGTAGACCCACAAAAACTTGTCAACTAGACAACAATAATAGAACAAAGAGCTATTACAGTTGTAATACTGTAATTAGTGTATGTAATTTTAAATTTAATTGATTACTAATTATGCAAGGTTGGGACATGCTGTCGATCGATTGACAATGATAAAATAAGTTGTAATTTGACGACCTCCCTGGCGCAGTGTTGAGTGTTGGCTGTTTTAACGTGGGAAGTCCCGGGTTCGATCACCGGCACGGTCAATTTGGAAAATAAAATCTATATTTTCTCTGGTCTCGTCTGGTGGCAGGCTACGGCCGTGGCTAGTTACCACCCTACCGGTAAAAGACGTGCAGCCAAGCGATTTAGTGTTCCGCTACGATGACGCGTAGACCGTGTGTGTGTACCAATTAATGGTATGGGTTTAATGTAACTGCCATGCCCCTAACAGGTTAGCTACCGTCTTAGATTATGAGGTGAAATCACAGTCAAGGGCTAACTTGTAGCAGATTAAAAAAAATCGGATGGAGTACGCAGTACACTGCGTAGGCCCTACTAAAGCGTCACCGAGGGTTGGGCGAGCGCTAAGCTTCGCCGGAAATGAGCCCTAGGGCTCCAATTTTTTTTTCTAGATATATTATAAGGATTTCTTTTAAATTTATTTTAAAGTTCGTTTAATAATTAGATTTTAGCATATTTATGCATAATATTTGTTTATATTATTTATTTAATTTAATTAATCTTAGGAGATTAAAACTATCGCGTGACCAAATAAATTCATGCAATCTAACTTTTTGCATTATATATGAAATCGAACCTAACGCTAGTTTTTTGCTAATTTCCTTGGCAGCTATGATGTACCTCGAAACGTAAAAAAAAAATTATTAAATTTAATACTTTATAATCACTCCAGCTTTTGATGATTTTTAAAAAAATAAAAATCTAACAAAACAATTATTAAACGATAAAAAAAACGAGTTTCAAAAATGTTTCGCCATTTTGTAGCTAAGTATACTACAAACCCCCCCTAAAACCCTGTTTTTCATTTTTTCTTAAGTCGGTTTTTTCCAAAATATTTACAACTAACTGATGCCCGCGACTTCGTACGCGTGGGTCGAGGTTTTGTGGTTCCCGCGGGAACTCTTTAATTTTCCGGGATAAAAAGTAGCCTATGTGTTATTCCAGACTATAATCTATCTCTGTGCCAAATTTCATCCAGATCCGTTCAGCTGTTGGGGCGTGATTGAGTAACAAACATCCATCCATACATCCATACCGACATCCATACATCCAAACTTTCGCATTTATAATATTAGTAAGATTGAGTAAACAAACACTAAAAAAGTCAGAAAGCCCGACTGGTATTACATTTTTCAAAATTCCAAAAAAGTTACCAGCCCATTTTCAAAATTAAAACCCCCACACGTGTCTCAATAAATTCCTCAACTCTTGGTACTATTCCCATCTCGATCCTCTCAAAATCCTCGGAGCTATAGCCAAAAATAAGTCTCAGGCGATTTGCATCTGATAACCATTTCCTATGGTAAAATATCATTATTTTTCAGCATTTAACAAATGTACGTTGCTGCCTTAGTTTCTAACTTAGGCAAGCTTAAAACTGAGCACAATTAGTTGTAATAACTTATTTCGTAAAACTTGACACTTAAAATCAAAATGGCTGACAATTTAAGGCAACTTCGTGAGAAGATGCTTTGCGAAACGTAAGCAGGCCTCATTGTAGAAAACATTAAATATTAGTCAACAGTATTAAATTGTTTTTAGCTTTCCTCACCAGGGTAGATTACCTGCTAGGAATATTTTGCCCTCCCGACCGAATTTCGGCCAGGTCGGCCTATTTACAGGGAGATTAGCCATCTGCAAGATATTATAGTGCACATTAATGTGTGCGCATACACAGGTGCACTCTCTGTTTCTTTACGCTCATAGCCCGATGGGATGGAAAATCCGACACGACCGGAGAGAGATCAGGCGCAGGACGACTTTACGTGCTCTCCGAGGCACGGGGGTGAAACAGCCAACTTCCTAAATCCGGGCTACTACTGAGAATTTCTAGTCAGAAAAACCCAATATAATGGCCCTACCCGGAACTCGAACCCGGGACTTCGTCGGCTGCAGTCGAACATGCTAACCACTAGACTAACGAGGCAGTTAAGGGGAGGCACTAGTTTTACTACCTTACTACTAGAATTTCTTGACTTGAGACTCGAACCCGGGACATACTAACCATTTTAGACCAACGAGGCAGTTAGTGATAAAATAATGATACCTAGTAATGATAAACTGCTAAATAATAATATACTAGTTTATTATAAACACCGGAAAGTCTAACCCAATTCGAACTGTTTCGCCCTTGAGAGGCAAAGGTCAGATCGAAATCCGTTTTTGAAATTGGTGACCTGTGAAAATTAGGTTGCAGACATGGTTGCAATTTTTATATTATTCTTATGACCTTTGCATTTCTGTAATCATCACGAGATGTATAGTGACTTCGTTATTTTTTATACCACTACAAGTTGGCCCTTGACTGCGATCTCACCTGATGGTAAGTGATGATGCAGTCTAAGATGGTAGCGCGCTAAATACTCGTAGTTAGGCGTACGGCAGTTATATTTAACCCAAACCCCTGATCGGTTTCTACATGGCATCGTACCGGAACGCTAAATCTCTTGGCGGTAATCTTTGCCGGTATAGGGTGGTAAGTGGTAACTAGCCACGGCCGAAGCCTTCCACCAGATCGTCCGCTTAGATTTAGGAAAATTGATATAATGAGTATTAAATCATTGCCAGCTGAGTTTGTTGTGGGCTCTTCTTAGACCCTCGTAGCTTTAGTTTTAAGATACCGTAACTGATTATCACCATCATGTTTTATAAGTTAATGGACGTTAATAAGTGTACAGTGTACCTAATTTGAACAAATAAATATTAATTGACTAGCTGATGCCCGCAACTTTCTCCGCGTGCATTGAGGTTTTTAGGTTCCCACGGGTACTCCTTAATTTTCCGGGATAAAAAGAAGCCTATTTGCTAATCCAGACTATAATCTATCTCTGTGCCAAATTTGATACAGATCCATTCGACCGTTCTGGTGTGATTGAGTAACAAACATCTATCCATACATGCATCCATCCTTCCATCCATTTTTATGGATTAAAGGATCGCGCCGAATTTAGAACCTGCTCCTTTTTTGGAAGTGGGTTAAAAACAACTCAATGACTGACTACTACAAACAATTAGATTCTAATTACCTAAAAGCAGGAAGTTTAACTAAATCCATACTTCTATACTAATATTATAAATGCGAAAGTGTGTCTGTGTGTCTGCTACGCTTAAACGGCCCATCTGCTCCACCGATTTTGACGAAAGGAGTTACAGAAATAGTTCAGAAGTATTAAAAATCAAAGAGTTCTGACGCGATTTTTCATAAATCTAAATCACGCGGACGAAGTCACGGGTAACACCTAGTTCAGTCGTAAATTTCTGTTTTAATGTAATGACTTGACTATAATTTCAATGTACGCTTAGATTAGCATGGAAACGACTTTCTTCACGATTATACCTACTTTGCAATTTGCATGTTATGTACATTTGAAGAGATGACCGAACCATTTATAAGGAAGTATATGCAATTACTATCAATAAAGACTTTTTAATTTAAATTCCACTACTAATTAAACGATGACAGCGAAATTCGCGAAAAAATTCATATTTAATACCAAACTCGATCCATTCATCAAAATCAATAAAGCATATCGAACTAGCCGATGCCCGCGACTTCGTCCGCGTCCTTCGACTTCCGAGAACTCTTCAATTTTCCGGTAAAAAGTAGCCTTTGTGTTATTCCAGACTCTATAACCATAATCCATCTATGAGTCAAATTTCATCCAGATTCGTTCAGCCGTTCTGGCGTGATTGAGTAACAAACATCCATCCAAACGGTCGCATTCATTTATCGAAAGTTTAGATGTATGGATGTATGAATGTACATCCATACACATGGCACAGAGATAGATTATAGTCTGGAATAGGACATAGGCTACTAGGTCTTTTTATCCCGGAAAAATAAGGAGTTCCCGCGGGAACCAAAAAACCTTAATCCACGCAGACTTGGAATTATAAAATTGAAATTATAAACAAATGATCTGGCAAAATGGAGTTTTCAAAGTGGAGATTTTCTAACGTCCAAAGTTGACCTCAGAACTCTAAATTTTCTGAAAGGTTGAAACCTTATTATTTGCACAAAGGATCAGCCTGGCTGTCCAGGACGGAGATGCAGCCAGCATTCTTGCCACCATTCCACGCGGGCATGATTTATCCAAATACAAGTTGAATAACTGCGGTTGACTCGCATGGAGGAATACGTTTGTTCTATATTATGAGGGTATCATATTTACCACATGAGGGTATCATATTTCGACCGCAGTATAGATCACTGTACTATGAAACAGAATAATTATGTCAGTATGCCCTACAGATGATTATGAAATTATTTGCTCTGTGGTTTTCCTCACCACAAATGGCAGCCAAAGATTTTTGTTTTACAAAAGTAGACCGTACCGTGAACTACAGTTCTCTACGTACACACGTACATGGACCGCTCGAGCAGTTGCGACTGCTTCGAGCTGTTGACTATGACCTATGACTGCAAGAGCGGTCCATGTACGAGTAGGTTGATCACTGGCTAACTGCTCGAGCAGTCCAGGTATAGACTATAGCCGGCCGTATATTCCCACAAACATCTGACCCGGTGACACCGTCGCTAGTATCTATGAAAAATAAAATAAAAACAAAAACAAACAGGCATAAAAATTAGTTCCAATTTTCGCCTCCGGGCCAGATAAGTTTGTGGGGCTGTATACGCCCGTCAGATGATTTAAATTGTCTACGTAGATTTCGGTTATTCTGACTAATTTCGAGGGAACAGTTTGATTTTCCGGGATAAAAAGTAACCTATGTCCTTCTCAAAAATAAATATAAATTGAAAATCATAATAGTATTCCACATTACTGAGGGTCGTGACCGCTTTCCATTAATCAAATAATGGCAGGGGTTTTCTAGAGATAATAATGCGGTGGGTTTCCAGGTCCTTCCGCGTATGACTCAACGATTTAAACTCTTAGGTTTTTGTAACGAGTATTATCAGATGTCAGTGAGAATACCCGGGGCCGATGGCTTTTCACGTGCTCTCCGAGGCACGGAGGAGACGAAAAGGCCCAGTCACCCATCCAGTTACTGACTTCGGTCGGACTTACAATCTTACTAATAATATAAATGCAAAAGTTTGGATGGATGTATGGATGTTTGTGAATCAATCACGCCCCAACGGCTCAACGGAATAGCACACAAATGCTACTTTTTATCCCGGAAAATTAGAGTTCCCGCGGGAACCGAAAAACCTTAATACACGCGGACGAAGTCGCTAGTGCTTTATTAATATCCTTAATACAGGCGTAATTATACGATTTATCGAATCCCCGATAGAAGCTTATTTATTATTAGATTTATTACCTTAATTAAGTACCTACTCAGTTATGTACTTTGTAAAAGTATAAACTAATGAGGAAACATACCGGAGGAAGTTGTTCGCACGCCATTGCATGCTCATTATTGTATGTATGTCTGTAATTGCTATTACATATAGCTACCGAACTGACATCGATTTTAGTTTTTCAATAATATGTAAAATTTCAGAGTTAGTCGTAAAGTTTATTAGTTAGAAACAACCGCAAAACTTTAAAAAACTAGAGGACCTACAACGACGTTACCAACTAAGATCCACGCGAAAAAATAATATTTATTTTAGCGTGGCAATGCTGCAAGTTTGATGGGTACCTTTGGCCCAGGGGCAACCAGGGGTGGTCTTTTTGATTAGGGTTTTATTTTTATTTTTTGTTAGTAGGTATATAAGGATTTGATTTAAATTTATTGTATAGTTTGTATAAATAGTATATTTATGATGATTGCCAGTTCCAACCTAAGTAACCACAGTACCGGTCCTAACCCGATGTGTGTGAAAGTTTATAACAAAATTCCAGACCACATCAAATCTTTGGAGAGTAATACAGCATTCGTCAATTCTTTTAACTCTTTGACATTGCTCTCTAAAAAAGATTCCTAATTGATAAAGTGTATTACAAAGTAAACAATGTTTTAGAAGTAAAATAAGGCAGCCGTCTCTCTACTACCACTGATCTTTGTGCTCCACCGGGGTTCCAATATTATTGTGTTCAGAACTATTCTATTGACATTATATAAATTACTATTAGAATTGCATTGGAATGCAAAATAAAGGAATATGAATATCAATAATCGTTAAATGGGGGATGCCCCGTCGCTCACGTCCGCAGGAGCTACCTTCTACCTCCCTGCACGTGTCCCCTGGGTGGTGCTAAACGAGCGACGAACTTGCAGGCGAAATAAGCGTTCTTTTTATAAAAACGCTTATTATGTACCAAACGCCATACGATTAAATAAAAAATCGTTAAAATTCATAAGTTAATCGTTAAAGTTTTTAAGTTTTAAATTTATCGTTTTTCCCACCTCTTATAGTATTGGTATATTAAAAGTATACATATAAAAGCTTTAACTAAAAGTTGCAAAAATATCACTTGCTCCAACGATGAAAGAAAACATCGTGAGGAAACATTTTTTATCCTCAAGCTAGCTCTTGACTGCGATCTCACGTGGTGGTAAGTGATGATGCAGTCTAAGATGGTAGCAGGTAAACCTGTATGTAGGGGTATGGCAGTTATATTTAACCTATGCCCCTAATCGGTTTCTACACGGCATCGTATTGGAAGGTTAATTCGCTTTTCGATACGTCTTTGCCAGTACGGTAGTATTAAGCCACGGCCGAAGCCTCCCACCAGACCAGACCAGACCAGAGAAAATTCGAAAATTATAAATTTCTTCTTGTTGTTATCAAAAATGTGTGAAAAGGCTACCAATCGAAATCTGTGAAACGTGGTGGACTATGATCCTTCTAATTTTCAGAGATCAGGCGGTGAATTAAGATGATTCAAGTTATTATTAAATTCATTAATTTATTAATTCATTAACATATTAATTTAATAACAATTTTTTTTAATTTGTTTTTTTTTTTCCAGTAACAATTTATTTTATTCCAGCTAGATCATTACACAACATATATTTTAATTAAAACTAAGAAATAAATTAAAATCTAAATTATAATATATATATATATATATATTTACAAAAAATACACGCCGTCCAAGTGATCGTTAATGGGCATGGTGCCCAAAACACTGGCGCTATTACCTCGTTGAATAGCAAGGCTAAGCCGTTGGGCTAAATAAGCCCCAGCTCTTTGGTCACCAGAGGCGTGGATCAGTTTTTGTAATTATTATTAATATTTCTTATTTTTTGTTGGAAATTTAAATGAGCACCTGCCGAGTTAAGCTGGTTCTTCTCCATAGGAATAGCATTCTCTACCAGTGGTAGATTCACTTGACGATTTAAAAGCACTTGTAAAAGTTAATTTTAATTTAAAAAACAACTAAGGATTTTTGAAAATCGATAAGCAATTTTTTACTATCGTTAATTTCCTTAAAATAATAATAATTAGTCCAAATTAAAATTAATCTTAAGCTTAACTAATTAAAATATTTTCAAAATCTACATACCCGTGGCACAGATTTAAAAAATAATTAATTAAAAAAACACGCGCGCACTGCTCTATAAAATCTATGAGACTAAAGTTGAAATGTTTTCCGCCTAACGTTTTATATGAAACGATTTCATAGTGTGGATATGCATCTAAAACTGTTAAATTAGGTACTTAATATTGCTATATTTAAGTAAATCTGTAGCTTACCGTGTGTGACTGCTTCGTTGGTTCTAGTGGTCAGCATGTTCGACCGCGGCCGACGAGGTCCCGGGTTCGAGTCCCGGGTTCGGGCCATAATTAAGTATGGGCTATTCTGACTAGAAATTCTTAGTACTAGTCCGGAGTTAGGAAGTTGCCGGTGTTCAGGAGAGAGGGAATTTGAGCTTAGACCCACCAACCCGCATTGGAGCAGCGTGGTGGGTCTAAGCTCTAATTCCCTCTCTCCTATGAGAGTGGAAATAATGCTAGAGAACAAACATTGGATAATTTTCATCCAAGAGGAAAAGGAGGCTCAGCCTATTTTTTAAAATTCTCTTTGGAATAAAAAATCTTAATAATAATAGAAAATGTAAGATTACTTGCAATTTTTCACATGATATTTTATTTTCCCGTGCAACTGAGACATAGGTGCCTATGCTTCCATCATTAATGATCTGCAAAAGATTTTTGTTAACCTAAAAATAGCATTATTATTTTGCTAGGACAATTTTATTGCTGTAAGCTCCAACTACTTGGTACCATTTCAATATCGGTTTAGCGGGATTTTTTTGTGGGGATGACGTGAGAACGTCACTTCCGTCTTTCTAATTCGAACCGCTAGGAACACACTTCCGACTTCCGTTTCCATCCGCTTATATTATTGGTATCTTCAAATCTAGAGTGAATAGGCATCTTCTAGGCAAGCGTGCTCCACCTTAGCCTGCATCACTACTTCCAGCAAGTCTGATTGCAGCCAAACGCTAGTCTATATATTTAAAAAAAATTGTGTGTCAGCTCTGACGCACGACTGGAGTTTACTCCTTACGAACGAAAAGTGTTATCATGGAAACATAAACATAACGTAACGTAACGTAACGAAGAAAGTTTGATTTTACTCCCCATTCATTTTCATACCCCGGGCTTATATATGAAAATCGATTGTTAACTGGAGGTAAACTCAAAAAAGGAACATTTGAGTTATCTCAAGTCGCGTCTAATGAATTTTTACTTTTAAACATTTCAATGAAAATAATAATAGTTATGTCCACATTAGTCTAGCGTGTTTCTCACGCTAGGTGTATGAGCACTGCAATTTTAATAACCAATTGAAGTAAACAGCATTTAAACCGCTCCAAACAACTAGTTTGCCGAAATTTATAGGTTTTTGGGATGTTACATAATATTATGGCATAGCGGTGATAAAACTAGTGTCTTCCCCAATCTGCCTCGTTGGTCTAGTGGTTAGCATGTTCGACTGTAGCCGACGAGTTCCCAGGTACCAGTCCCGGGTCGGGTCATTATTAAGTATTGGGTTTGTCCGACTCTAAGTACTAGCCCGGAGATAGGAAGTTGATGATGTTTCACCCCCGTGCCTCGGAGAGCCGTCGGTCCTGGTTATTATCACTAACATGATGGCCTACACCCACGAGGGTTTCTCATCTTCACACCAATAGATAGAAGTAATACAAATAGCAGATAGTAATAGTAGTTAAGATATTAGTAATAGTGAAATGTAAATTAATTTATAAACTGTATTGTAGAATCCAACGAAACTTTACTTTATTGAATGTTAAAAATAATGCATATATATATACGTTATTATAAATAATTTATTGTTATAAAAAAATAATTAAATAATAATATACAGAATATACTTTACATATTCAATAATATCTAAGTAATTTAAGAATTTAATATATATTACATTATGTAATGTTAAAAGTAAATAATAATAATTGACAAATTATTATTATTTACTTTTATTGTAATTTGGTTGGTTAAAAAAATGATATTAATTAGTATAGTTGTGACAAAGAATGTATTAAAAATGATTGTAATATAAGTGAAGATAAGAAAAAAATAAATGGCTTATTTATTTATGATAATAATCGTTAAAGCCCGCCAACCCGCATTGGGACAGCGTGGTGGGTCTAAGCTCTAATTCCCTCTCTCCTATGAGAGTGGAGGCCTGTGCCCAGCAGTAGGACGTTAATGGGCTGCAGTGGTGGTAGATAACCCAAGTGGTTTCGAGTGTCGACGGTCGTACTCCTGTTTCGGTGCTGATGGGTTCGATCCTCAGGCACGCAAACTTTTTTGAGGTAAGACAAGTGCTAGCTTGTAGTGAAATAAAAACAAGTGAAGGTAAATAAAAAAAAAACGACTGCGTTGCCAAATTGTATTTTGTTTTTAATTATAGCCAGTTTCACAAAAAACACGACGGCTTTGCCCTATTGATTTTTTTTGAAACAAAATATAGCCAGTGTCACTCGGGAGGATGTAAGGATGCTAACGATACCCTATACATCCAAATCTGTTTAGGCATTTAGAAGTTATGGTGATTTAAAGAAACTCACATACATACATGGACCTTGAAAACATTACACTCTTTTTTTTGGGCAGTTGTGTAAGACTTAAAAGACATTGTTAAGTAAAAAGCTCCTCATAAAGTTCTCTATGGTGTGCTAAGTTTGACAATCTGCACTTAGTCAGCGTGGTGGGCTATGGTCTAAGCCCTTAAAATTATAAGTGGAGTTATAATTAGTCAGTCAATTTACTGTTAAAACAAGTGATATTATGTAATTGTTTTACCACTTTTAATTCTGGAAAAACAGAGTCCAATAAACTTTAAAAAGCATTTGTGAATTGTCAAGTCCGTTCGATCTCTAGTATTGACTTTACCATTAATTCGGAATGTAGGCCGTTTCCAGTTTAGCCTGTTTTTGTGTTTGCACTAAAGATCTTTGTACTTAGCACACACTAAAATCCATGCTTATGTCACAGTCTAAGGAAATGAGTTCTTTCCTACCAGTGGTTCGACGGAGACGTCTATGCAGAGCAACGCTGCGGGGTGGCAGAGGTGAGACAGGGGAGCATATCTTCTAGCAATACTCTAAGCTGCCAGAATCTATACTAACATTATAAATGCGAAAGTTTGGATGGATAGATGGATGTATGGATGGATAGATGGATGCATGTTTGTTACTCAATCACGCCAGAACAGCTGACGGAGCTGAACGGATCTAATGGATCTGGATGTGGCTTTCTATTTAACCCGAAAAATTATGGAGTTCCCGTGGGAATTTTAAAAAGTTATTTCACGCGGATGAAGTCGCGGGCACCTGCTAGTGATTATTAAGTAGAGGATCTCCCAAAAGTCGTAATATCCACGTTCGGTATTAGTTTTATGTTAAATAACCATTTTAAACTATCGATTAAAGTAAATAGGTAAGTGCGTCGAACTTTGATGACGTCACACTTAAGTAATTCATACAAAATCCCATAGTGAGCACGCGTTTTAAACTTTTAACGTTTAAAAAATGTTGCTGATTTGCCTAGTTGTCAAATACAAAATTACAATCCGAGTATCTTTAAATCAAGTGTAGTGAATAGGCATCTTCTTAGCCAAGCGCGTCCTACCTTATACACCATCATTACTTCCCATCAAAAAAGTATTTCCGTAGACTGTGAAACTTTAACTCGATTAATAAAATAATTAAAAAATTTGGAAACCTACACTTACAAGTTACAACTTCCATCAGATAACACGTAAACACAATAACACCGCAATAAATCTAACCCCAATAGATCGTAAAAGATATAGGTAAGATAAGATAAGCTTATAACAAAAGACGGTACCACCAAACTATTCCACGCTGCGGGCAAGGTCGCGTCGAAACACTATCTCTCCGATTCCCACAACAATTTTGCTTGCAATCCGTTAAGATGGGCATGTACTGCGATTGAGCTGTATTGATACTTTCGAAAATATCTTTTCTTACAATAATAATTAGCTGATGCCCGCGACTACGTCCGCGTGGATTGACGTTTTTTGGTTCCCGCGGGAATTCCTTAGTTTTCCGAGATAAAAAGTAGCCTATGTGTTATTCCAGACTATAATAGCTACCTCTGTGCCAAATTTCAGCCAGATCCGTTTCGTGGTTTGAGCTGTAAGCGTCTGGTGCATTGATAGATTAGTCAGTCACCTTTTCTTCTTTTTCTCAGAAAGTTTTTTTAAAAATCCGATGCATTAAGTAAAACAAGCGTGTTTCTTAAATTTTGAATATTGTATTGGGCACTTAGATGTTTACATTTCAAAAACTGCCAATAAAACCGGAGGAAGATCGAAGGTGAACTGATCATTCAGCACGCACGCAGCGCTACGAGTCAATACTCGTAGCGCTGCGTGCAACTTCCAAATACCAAAATATTATATTATTATATTCCCACTGACAGCTCATTTCTTCTTGTGCGTACAAATAGAGAAATAGGTTTATGACGTTATATTATAACAAATACTGTAACCTACGGACAGACAGTTGACAGTTGACCTTTTTAACAATTGTGGTAAGTACTTTGGAGTTAAACATTAAAATTAATTAAAGTATCAAAACTGGCTTATCCAGCGGGTCAATAACAATTACATTACGTCACGTTGAACGCAGCGTTCACAGTTTTGCGATTGCGCCAGCGCTGACCGCTGGGATGATATATAAGGCTGATAACTCACTGTGCCACCACGGCGGCGCTGCCGATCGCACCGTGGTGTCTTGAGCTACCAAAGGAGACCAGAGCATTCTGCAAGATCGTCAATCCAAAATGGACATTGCAAAGTTTACACTGCTTGTGCTAATCGTAAATACGTATATTTTAGCGTCATTCAAAAATAAGAATTCTGCGCAGGTACGTCGACGTAACTTATAAGAGTGGTATATATACCTGTATCTATGAAATTTGCTGGTAGCATTCTATTATATAACCTACCTACTATTTTGTACCTATTTAATTTCTTTTGTTGTCTGTTATAATATGAGAAGATTGTAAGGGGAAAGCACACGAGGTTCAAACTTATCTTAGGCATCAGACGCTAAACCTATTATGCACCTGCATTTATAATAACAAAATTCCACATCCTATTTTAAACTTGTCTTTATACAAGTTTAAGAAATCATTAAAAGTATGGCTCCTGAAATAAGCTTATTTTACTGTTGAAGATTATGTAAATGATAAAAGAGCATGGATTTGACTCGCTCCAGCAATGCTAAGTACAGCGGTTACTTAAGTACCTACCTATCTGAATATAACTGGAGGTAGCGCGCGCATACACATAGAGTCAATATTATCAGACGACGTCAAAAAAGCGCTTAAGAGGCTTAAGCCAAAACACGCCGCTGGTCCCGATGGTATCCCCCCATACATAGTTAAAGACTGCAGTGCATTTTTTGTTTCACCATTGCAACATATTTTCAATATATGTTATAGGAAATCGTTTTATCCAGAAGTTTGGAAAACCTCGCGCGTAGTACCTGTGCCAAAAAAAGGATCTAGTTCTGAGATAGTGGATTTCAGACCCATTGCTGTATTATCAGCATTCGGCAAGTTGTTTGAGTCCATACTTGAGAGTCGCATAAGAAAGCAGTTTGAACATCAGCTTTCTGAGGCCCAGCATGGGTTCCGAACGGGCCGCTCAACGTGCACTAATCTGCTGACTTTTTGGACTTATGTGACTGGAGCAGTAGACAAGGGCTCACAGGTGGACGCGGCTTACTTCGATTTTCAGAAAGCATTTGATGCGGTTGACAATGATGTTCTTCTTAGTAAGTTCGCTTCAGTTGGGTTCACGCCTTTGTTGCTTAACTTTTTTTCCAGTTACCTAAGAAACCGGAAGCAGTACGTGCAGTATGAAGGTTATTGTTCGGAACTCTACTTCACTTATTCCGGCGTGAGTCAAGGCAGCAACCTGGGCCCATTGGAATTTTTGATATTGATTAATGATTTACCAAACGTAGTTACTCACTCTAACTGTCTATTGTTTGCTGATGATTTAAAAGTATTTTTTAATGTTGAGAATTTCTCTGACACCCGGATTCTTCAACTAGATATTGACAATGTGTTGCAATGGTGTCATCGGAACAAGCTATTCTTCAATGACAAAAAATGTGCAGTCATTACATTTAGTCGTAAGGTGTCGCCGATCATTGCGAATTATCAGTTGGGTGGGTCTAACATTATGCGGGTCTCTACAATTAGGGATTTGGGTACAAATATGTCAGATGACCTGACTTTTCGAGCTCATATAAAAGACATTTGTACCAAAGCCTATAGAACCTTGGGCTTCGTATTAAGACAAGCGCAGCACCTAAAATCCATTTCTGCTATAAAACAATTATATAATGCTTTTGTGCGAAGTAAACTAGAAAATAATGCCATCATTTGGAACCCACATGAGTATAAATACATAGACATGGTGGAGAAAATACAAAAGAAATTTATTCGCTGGCTTTACAAAAAGCAGTATGGGTATTGGGTAGGGTATCCTACAATATACCCAAGTATGTTTCTTCTTGGTATGACTGGGTATGAAACTTTAAAACTACGGCGCAATATAGCCCTACTTTTGTACATACTCTGTCTTATCCAAGGGAAAAGAAGTAACTCTAGAATACTAATGTATATTTCCCTTCATGCACCTGACGGTTACGCTATAGTGCGTCGACGTCATCTGTTTGCATTGCCATATCACAGAACAGAGCTGGCTCAGCAGGCTCCATTGAACCGTGCGCTGCGCTTGCTCAACGATTTAGTTCGCGAAGATTCGGGACTAGACTTCTTCCACACCCCACCGCTTCAGCTCGCAAAAGTAATAAAAAAAATATTGGAAGGTCGATAACCTTATTGTTATTATTTTGGTTAATTGTTATTATTTTGGTTAATTTGTTGTTTTATGTGTATTATGTTTTGTGCAGTCTTATTTGAATGACATTGTTTTTGTGATCTGTGTACCAAATTATGTGTTTTGTTTCTGTATTTTGTTAGTTGTAAGTTGTAATAATTAAGTTTTTTGTCACTCTATCTGTAGCCCGGAGAGACGCATTGGGCAACTGTAAGGTCTCTTCGGGTATGTTGTCTAAATAAATAAATAAATAAATAAATAAATATTGATGTATTTAATTGTAGTTTTTTTTTTCAAAAGCAACCATCGAGTTTTTTGCTGTTTCTCCTCGGTAAGAATGACATTCCGAATCAGTGATAGATTGACTCCACGATTCAAAAGCACTTGTCAAAGTCTACTTAAATAAAAAAGTTTTGAGTTTGTGCTCGACTGGTTACGCTACCACTGGTGTCTCAGTGACACAGTGCCCTTATCTGTGATGACAGAACGCGTGTACCTAACCCAATAATCATCTCAATTCCCAGGTAATCAACGCATGTACTCAAGTAATAGTTACTTACGTGTAGGTAATAGCATTTATATTGATTTAACATTTAACCTTTAATATTTTTGTCCCATGACCAATGGTCTGGAATTCGAACTGGAAATGTTTTACAATGCACAAACATTGTTTTGATTGATTTGTTAGGGTTATCATATACGCTCAAAATGCTAAATCTTGTTTACATTAAGTATTTTATGTTAGCTTGTAAGTTTAATCTTAGTGAATTGCAAAATTCTTTTTGAAACAATAAACATCGTAAACCAGAAAAAAAAAAATTATATGTTTTTATTTAACTTAGGTACTTACTTACGGTCTGATTCTGTGGTGTACAATCTCTAAAGTCTAAACTTAACTAAAATGACAGCATTAAAAATATTGCTAACCTTTTCATAATACTTACTCCTCGCGGAAAGGGACAGAACTAGATTTAAAACTGTCTTTTTAGTTTAGAGATTGTTTTATACAGCATTAGCCACAATGGTTGTGGGTTTGTTTAGGTCAAATCATGCAACTGAATTTTAAAACAGTTATCCTCCATCGATTGAGCTGAAATTTTGAAATTTGAACAGAACACCAAATCTTGCAACTGAATTTTAAAACAGTTATCCTCAATCGATTGAGCTGAAATTTTGTAATTTGAACATCAAGTTCTAAACAGTGAATTCGTTGTTATAGCAATAACGCCAAAGATCTTTATTGCTATTATGTTTTGCCAGGCCATTATTTTTCTGTGATATTTTTACCAATGAGTCAAATTAATCTGGCCCGGTGGCCTAAATTGGAACTAATTTTTATGCCTGTTAATTTCTTGTTTTTATTCTATTCTATATTATACTAGCGACGCTGTCACCGGGTCAGGTAAGTTGGACGGACTAAAAAATATTCGCCAATACAATATTCGCGTTTGAAGTTAGTTACAAGTCGCGTCGGAACTAGGGTTACCAGCTAAAAAAATCAAAAGTCCGGAGAAATGCCTGATTTCCATTGAAAAATCCTGAGATTTTTTAGTTTGAGAATTTTCTCTCAAACGTACTTAATAATTTTAAAAAGTCGTAATATTATCGTTTTTATACACTGCGGATCTCGCTCACGTATTGATTTTAATTGTGCAATTGTTACCAAAGGGAGATTATGTTTAGTTTTTTTAAACTAGATTAGAGATCTTTATTAAATATTAGAGATATGTAAGCTGTATTTTATTGAAAATTATAACAATCCAGAGATTTCATGACAAATCCTGAGATATGGTTACCCTAGTCGCAATGTAATATTTTCGCGCGTAGCATAGATATACCTACGTTGACAAAAACAGTTTGTATGAGAGCTGCGAGAGACAAGCTCAGAGGCGACAATTTGTTTGGCGCTATAACAATTTTTTTTATCCACTACAAGTTAGCCGTTGACTGCGATCTCACCTGATGGTAAGTCATCACTTACCATCTTAGACTACCATCTTATACTGCATCATCATACAGTATAACAAGATGGTAGCGGGCTAATATGTTAGGGGTATGGCAGTTATATTAAACCCATACCACTATTCGCTTTCTACACGGCATCGTACCGGAACACTAAATCGCTTGGGGGCACGTTTTTGCCAGTAGGTTGATAAATAGCCACGGCCGAAGCCTCTCACCAGGCCAGACAAGGGAAAATTCAGAAATTATAAATTCCCAAATTGACTGTGCCTGGGATCGAACCCGGGATCTCTGCACGTTAAGACAACAGCGCTCTACACTGCGCTAGGGAGGTCGTCAGTAGTCGTCAGTCAGTCGTCGTCGAATACCTAGACGGAGGAAACAAACAAACGAACGAAATATACCGTCTCCATTACGTCGTATAATAAAAGGAAAAGAGTGACTGACTGACCGATCAACGCACAGCTCTCAAACCACTGGAGTCTGGACAGATAAAGCTCGAATTTGGCATACCACTACAGAGTCCATTAACGCCCCACTGCTGGGCACAGGCCTCCACTCTCATAGGAGAGAGGGAATTAGAGCTTAGACCGACCACGCTGCTCCTAATTTTATGCGGGTTGGCGGGCTTTAACGACTATTATCATGTTAGTGATAATAACCGGGACCGACGACGGCTTAACGTGCTCTCCGAGGCACGGGGGTGAAACACCGCCAACTTCCTAACTCCAGGCTAGTACTGAGAGTTTCTAGTCAGAAAAACCCAACACTTATTATGGCCCGACCTGGGACCCGAAACCGGGACCTTGTCGGCCGCAGTCAAACCACTAGACCAACGAGACAGTAGCTATCATAACCTTCACTAGAAAGAGTTCTTGAATAGGGTGGAAAAAGGGGTTTGAAAGTATTAAAATTTAACTTAAATTGAGGGAAAACGCGGGCAATGCTAGTTTAGCATAATGTGCTCAAAAGTGTGCGAAGTCTGCAAAGTCGCACTTGGCCGGCGTGGTGGTATAATATAGCCAAAGGCTTTTGTATGTTTCAGTTGCTGGGCCAGTGTAGCGATGGAGTGTTTTTTTTTTAAATATTTGTATGCTCATTTCCTATTTTTTTCTCAATTGTAGACAAATGAACAAAGTTCTCACGCCATGTCTACGAAGAAAAAAAATAGAGAAGCCCTAATGACAGTAACGCCCGGGACATCGAACCTGCACTAATCCGAGCGAAACGGTTGACATTTACACAATCGGGATCGCCATCAAAATATATAAACACCTTAATATAACACTTATTTTTATCTTATACTAAATAACTCACTTTTTACAATATAGAGAATTTTATCCTGTAATTAATGTAATGTTTCTTTTTCAAAATTTTAGGATTTAAAACAATTGCGTTATGAAGGAATTAGTAGTTGAAGCCGATCCCGGTTGTGTATACAATTGCAAAACGAGAACTGAACCGTATCGTTGAGCATGCGTGGACTCTACCGGTGTGAAATACACAAAAGTGAGTATGCTCTACCTATTTTATTTTATTTTGACCCACCAACTTAAAACTTCGTTATGCGCGTTGAGCACTTTTTGGTAGGGGGTAAATCAAATCAAATCAAATCAAATCAAATATTTTTTATTCAAATAAACTTTTACAAGTACTTTTGAATCGTCAAGTGAATCTACCACTGGTTCGGAATGACATTCCTACCGAGAAGAACCAGCAAGAAACTCGGTGGTTGCTCTTTTTAAATAATTCATTTACAATTACTATATCAATGTGTACATAAGTAACCGCTGTCCCCAGCATTGTTGGAGCGATCAAATCCATGCTCCTCTATCATTTACATAATCTTCAACAGTATAATAAGCTTTTTTCAGGAGCATACTTTTAATGGATTTCTTAAATTTGTTTATTCAATTCATGTCAAAGACGGGCAGACAGAAAGTAGCCCCATTCCCGCCGGTGGCACCCGTTCACGAGCATGACGCATGATCCAGCCATTGCTTCGCTCGACCATATTTGAGGGAACGTAACAACCCGCACCACACGACACCACCACATAAATGTTTAAAGAGAGCGTGACATACCCAGTCTACCCGTATCAAAGCATCGAATTGAATACTAATATTCAAACACTAATTTATAATAAGTAACCGCTGTCCCCAGCATTGCTGGAGCGATCAAATCCATGCTCCTCTATCATTTACATAATCTTCAACAGTATAATAAGCTTTTTTCAGGAGCATACTTTTAATGGATTTCTTAAATTTATTTATTGGCAAGTCCAAAATAGGTTGTGGAACTTTGTTATAGAAAATAATGCCCATTCCCACGAAAAAATGTGAATATGCGTGATCAACACCATTCTTCTTGAGACAAAAGGTCTTAAGTATAATAATATAGTACATTCGTAATTAAACTTTAATGGCTTAGTTTTAAGGTTTATATTAATAAGTGCTGTGTAATCGTGGGCGACACCTCGCCACCTTGCATTGTTACGAAGACAAAAGGTCTTAAATATAATTATAGTACATTCGTAATTAAACTTTAATGCCCTAGTTTTAAGGTTTATATTTAAAAAAAAAAAAAATTTTAATAAAAAAATACGTTTTCACTTCTATCGGCAGTCCCTGGATTTTTTTTGTGTCACTGCCAAACGCACAGATTAAAATATATTATGTGAGGAAGCAAATCACTTCATACGATTCCGCGGAATTTCGACTGCGTAAGGCTGCAGACCTTGTCGATGCCTTGCGGTTCGATGATATAAAGGTTATGGAGGAACCAGATCGAATACTTTTTGAGCACACTCTCCGAAATATATCCTGTAGAATTCCGAAAGACAGGCAACTTTGAGTCGATGTTCGAAGCTTTGCAGCTTCGAATTTTCCAGCGCTTCGTTACCAATAAGTCTCCTAGCGCGATGATCCACCGAATCCAATGCATCAAGCTGGTACTTGGCAGAGCCATCCCATAACTTTGGCATACAGCAGAGTATACTGCGCTTCGGCTACGCATCACTTGCGGCTTACTAAATGCGTCACACATGCACGCTTACAACAGGTGGGCACCCACACATGCACACTACCTTATACAGGCTGATTATTATCTATATAACTAATATTATGTTACACAATTGACGGAGCACTCAAATCTGGAAAAAAACCCACTTCCAATTTCACGACCATCGTGAGTTGGCACCCTTTTCACAGCAAAACTCGCAACAAAAAGGTCTCTGATACAATATCGTCAGAGGATAATTGGGTGCGACACATTAAAAAAAAACTAATATTATAAATGCGAAAGTTAGGATGGATGGATGTTTGGATGGATGTTTCTTACTACAATCATGCCAGAACGGCTGAACGGATCTGCATGAAAGGCACAGAGATAATATATTATAGTCTGAATTAGCACATAAGCTACTTTTAATCCAAGAAAATTAAGGAGTTCCCGCGGGGAACAAAAAACCTCAATCCACGCGGACAGAGTCGCGGGCATTAGCTAGTTCATTATAAACTTTTATACTATGGAATCCTAGCGTATGTGAGTCTTTCAGGGCCCGTCTTTTCAATCGATTTTGTTGAAATTTGGTACAGCCATAGGTTGTGTCCCGGGTAAGGACATAGATTCCCGGAAAATAAAGGAGGTTCCCGCGGGAATAAAAAAAATTACTTAAAACCATACGGACGAAGTCGCGGGCATCATCTAGTTGGAAATAAATGTTTCTTCGGATAGAAGCAGCCGTGACTTTGAAAAAATTACCAGAAAAAAGATTATCATACTAATATTATAAATGCGAAAATGTGTTTGTTTGTTGGTTTGTCCTTCAACCACGCCGCAACGGAGCAACGAATCGACGTGATTTTTAGCATAGGTATAGTTGCGGACCTGGAGAGTGGCATAGGCTACTTTTATCCCGGAAAATTAAGAAGTTCTCGCAGGAATAAAAAATACTTTAACTACGTGGACGAAGTCGCAGGCATCAGCTTGTTATTAATACCTTAAATTGAATATCAATATTATAAAACTTTCCATAATTTTCATTTGACTCATACATGAAATATTTAGAGCATACTGTACCTCTTATCACTTGGTTACCTTAACATGTACACAATCTACAAATTTATTGTTACACTTCAAAACACTCTTATTTATATTTCACTAAAGTTCAATTTAAAATAGCACAAATGAAAAGTAGCTATGTAAAGTAAAGCACATAAACCAACATAACAAGACCTTCCTCGCCCCTCTATACCAAACAAATTTATATTAAAAAGCGGTACTATTATTATAGTCGAGAGGTCAAAGTTAATTGGTGGTATACGTTCCGATTTTGAACGCTGAATCGTTTTTCGTATTTAGAATTACGTCGCTGCCATTTGGAACGGACGTTTGGACTTGAGTTTTTTTTTAAATTTTCTTCTTTAGTTCAGTGCAAAGGTATGAGGGAAAAGTTTTTAGTGTTGTGATTTTTTTTTAATGATAACGTAAGTAATAGTTATATAATTACGTTCCGTTTATTGATTTATTTAGTTACTTTAGAATTTTTTAAACCATAGACAGTTACTTAGGAAGATAAATTAACGGTTTAAATGTGGTTTAAAACATATTAGTCAATTTTGTTGGTGAAGCAACGTTTAGCCAAGTCGGTAACTGGATGGGGGGTTTTTGGATCCTTTTGGCCTTAGTCCTTACTCCGTGCCCCATGAGTACGTTAAGCCGTTACAGTCAGTTCTGATTATTATCACCAATGTGTGATAAAAACGTTAACATAATATTATCGACGTAAAATAGCTGTTTGGCATAATATGATGCCCGCGACTTCGTCCGCGTTAGGTTTTTTGACCGAGCGAAGCGAAGGTCTCCGAGTCTACTTGAGTGAATTTGCACTTGTCCGTCCGTCCGTCCGTCCGTCTGTCAGAGCATTATAACTTCCATAAGTGGTAGATACTTCTATAGTGGTGGTATAAGTGGTTCGCCCCGAACTGAGACCTCGCGGCGCAATCTATTGACATCATTGTGAAGTTCTGTTAAAAATACTGAAGCTCAATAAAAAATAAATAATTTCGTTTCCTTATAATATTTATCTAATTTTAGTATTTGTTGTTCAAGTACAATTGTTCAAGTACAATAAGTATAATTCAAATAATTGATCAATTTTCAGACTCAGCCTTTCAGAAAATTTAAAGTTCTGAGGTCAACTTTGGATGTTAGAAAATTTGAAAGCCCCCCATTTTGTAAATTTTAGGGGAAAAATTAATAAAATAATATTTTTGGACTTTTCTTCATTATCTTTAAAACGATATACCGCAACCCTATGTAACGCTATAAAAATATTTTACTTCGCATTCGCTTCTATGAGAGCCCCCCTGAAATAAAGATTTTTATAACTTTTTAAGCCTTATTTGGCTGGAAGCCATCGGTGTTCATATTATATTTAAATTTGAAGTAATTACGTTCAGTAATTCAGAAGTTATAAGGCTCTGACAGACGGACGGACGGACGGACGGACAAGTGCAAATTCACTCAAGTAGACTCAGAGACCTTCGCTTCGCTCGGTCAATAAATATTGATTGATTTGGTATGCGAAGTTACAATAGGAAAATCTATATAATAGTATTTTCTTACGATCAATTATTATTGTACCATTGAAATTCTTATCTCTCTGTCTTATCAACTAAACTACCTGATGCCCGCGACTTCGACCGCGTGGAAGGAATTTTTGAAGTGAAAACTTCTTTAGGCGCGTTGAGCACTTTTTGGTAGGGGGTAAAAATGTAGATTCACGTGACCGACATGCTCGCGAACATATAAATATACTACATTCGAAATTTAACTTTAATGCCTTAGTGTTAAGGTTTATATTTTAATAATTTCAATTAAATTATAATTATATCGGCAGTCCCCATTACTGCTAATTTTTTAAATTGATTATTTAACTCCTTAATTTTCCGGGATAAAAAGTAGCCTGTCACACTCCAGTTCTTCAACTATACCCATGCAAAAAATCACGTCGAGCCGTTGCTCTGTTGCGGCGTGATTGAAGGACAAACCAACAAACACATTTTCACATTCATAATTTTAGTTCATACTAATTCATACTATGATGCCGGCTCACTACTGAGCGCGAGTCTCCTCTCAGAATGAGAAGGGTTTGGCCATAGTTCACCACACTGGTGGTGCGGATTGGCACACCTTCGAGAACATTATAAAGAACTCTCGGGCGTGCAGGTTTCCTCACAATGTTTTCTTTCACCGTTTGAACTTCGAAGCAAGTGGAAAAGTTAGAGGTGCGTGCCCGGGGATTGAACCCGCGACCACGGAGGATGTCGGGCGTCTTTGAAACCACCAGGCTATCACCGTCAATTGCATCTTCTTCTTTCCTTATATAACAACTAGCTGATGTCCGCGACTTTGTCCGCGTGGAATAAGTTTTTTTTAATTCCCACTCCTCAATTTTCCAGGCCAGGCCTAAAAAGTCTGCTATGTCACTCTCCAGGTCCTGAACTATACCCATGCAGCGTGATTGAAGGACAAACCTACAAACACACTTTCGCACTCGAAGCTATACAATTGACGAATTTCTTAATGACAAAGTTGTATGGAAGCAATCGACTTTGGGTCCACGGTGCCACAGGATAGTAAATTAACTTACACTACTGTATTTACTATTTACGTTTTGTAATATCTGTTTTAAAAAAATGAGCAACTGCTGAGTTTCTTCCGGCTCTTCTCAGCAGAACTTTTTTCCGAACCGGTGGTAGAGTCAAAACATGACGTAACATAAGAGAAACTAGTACTCGTATGTCCTACATGTTATAAATAAATTTAGTTTATTGAATTTAGTTAAATGCATAGTTTTATACATTTCATCGTGAATGTTTACTAAAGCAGAATATACGACCTTCACGCCATTTTGAATTTTATTGCTTTTTTTGTCACGAACTGACACTTGTGCATACAACTATTTCAGACTGAAGTCTTTCAAGCAATTAATTTTAGTAAAATCAACGATTTTTGTATGATTGTGAGTTGATAATGTACTTTGCTTTTATTCCGCTACAAGTTAGCCCTTGACTGCGATCTCACCTGATAGTATCTAAGTGATGATTCAGCAGTCTAAGATGGTAACGAACTAACTTGGCTAATCTCCTTCTACACGGCGTCCTAATATTTAAATAAATAAATCCTTTATTGCGTTACATTGTTGCAGACTTAAAAAGGATATAAAGAAATAAATTAAAAAATCTACGACTAGCAACAACACAATAGGTCGCAAACTCAGCCTAATGCTGGGCACTGGCTACCAATACCCAGAGCTGATTTTCTGTTTGCTCCTGACGAAAATATTAAAAAATTAAGTGCGCCGCCCGACACGCTATAAATAGATTATAAATTACAACGAAAAAAATAAATAATTGAAAATGATACAAAAAAACACAACATTTAAGCAGATTCTAATGTGTTCTAGTCTAGGTAGAATTAAGATTGAGTATATTCAGTATTTATGTAGTCTAAGATTGGAGCGGGGTAATCTGTTAGGGTATAGCAATAATAATAAACCGATATGTAATTTTACTCGGCATCGCTTGGTAGCACGCCTTTACAGATAAAGTAGTAGCCATTACCCACTAGCCACGACCGAAGTCTCCCACCAGACCAGACCAGAGTAAATTCGGAAAATATACATAAATTCCAAAATTAACTCTGTCGGGGATCGAACCCGGTACCGCTTAGGTATAAGACAGCGCTAACCACTGCGCCAGAGAGACCTTGTCAAAACCTAGTTATTTCTCAGATCTACCAGTAAGTATAGATACGTTTTATTAACTCTATCTATAGTAATATATTATATAGTAATATTATAAAGTGGTAAATAGTTGTTGTCGGGGGTAATCTTTGAATCTACTGAACCGATTTTGAAAATTCTGGTACCAATAGAAAGCCACATTATTTGCGAGTGTCATAGGCTATATATTATCCCGAAAAATCAGGGAGTTCCCGTGGAAATTTTAAAAACTTATTTTACGCGGACGAAGTCGCGGGCAGTCTGTTAGTAATTATACAAAATCGCAACAATATTGTTTTTATTCTTGTAACACTTGTGTTAGCAGCCTTTTATCTTATCTTATCTTGTTTTCAACACTATCAGAATATGATAAAAGATAGGTAAATATATAAACTTCATGTAAAAAAGATATCTGTTAAAAATAAAAATAACTTGAAAACAAAACCCCAGGTACTTATCTAATCCCTATTTCCATACTAATATTAAAAATGCAAAAGTGTGTCTGTCTGCTACGCTTAAAAGGCCCATCATTTCAACCGATTTTGATGAAATTTGGTACATACAGGTATATCCCAGGAAAGGACATATAGGCTACTTTCTTTCGCGGAAAATTGAGTTCCCCGGGAATTTAAAAATTCATTCCACGCGGATGATGTTGCAGGAATTATCTAATGCCTACTATATATTAACATCTTCATAATAATTATTTCAATTCACCGCTGAAATCACGAGTCGAGTCTTCTTGAGAAATTTTAAAATGAGCGGTGTGGCCATAGTCCACCACGCTGGTTAAATGCAAATTTCACACACCTGAGTCCTGAACATTATACAGAACTCTCGGGCATGTAGGCACAGAATAGTTAACAGTAGGTACTATTGTGTTTTCCTAGCAAGTGATAATCTTTTTTAAAATTTCTTAAAACGCAACAGCTCTGAAAAGTTAACAGTTCGTGCCCGGAGATCGAACCTGCGACCATCAGAATAGGAGGCTGGGCGTTTAAATCCTAACATCGCTAACTTGTAGATGGAGTAAAAAAGTTAATCTATATATATAAAAATGAAACCCGTTTTCCTTGGTCATGGCATCACGCGTGAATGGCTGGACCGATTTCACTAATTCTTTTTTTGTTGTATTTGTTATTATTAGGAGAAGGTTCTTACGGATAAAAATATTAACAAAATCTCTCAGAAATATTGAAAAATATACATTTAATTTTGCATACTAAGGCGGTACGAAGTTCGCCGGGTCAGCTAGTAGTTTTATAGAAGTTCTTTTTTAGTGTCTAGTTGTGAAAACCTGTTATTAGCTATAAGTTACCTAATTGTAAGACTATTTAGAACAATAAGCTGTGGGTTTTCCTTAATAAATAAAATAAAAAGACTAGTACTTTTTTAAAAAAAACAAGTGAGTTACAACCGGTATATACATACGGTCTTTATAACTTTAAACGTATCTAAAGTTATAAAGAATATCACTCTAAATAGTATTTAAAACGTTAAAATAGGTAAACTTACATAAAAATACAAATCTGACAAAAATATCATTTACTATATGCTACCCCAAGCGGGATTCGAACTTGGAACCCCTCGGAATATTGATAACCGATCTCCCCAGACCCCTCCCTACAATGTAATAGTGTGGGGCTTTAGCACCTGTCGAAAATATCGGTTTTTGGGGAGACAGGTTGTATTGCCGTTACAACTAGGGCTTCTAAACGTGTAACAAAACATTAGTGTTATATTTTTGTCAATAATTTAGTATCTACGTTTTTATTTCGTTACTAGATGATACCCGCGACTTCGTCCGCGTGGATTAAGTATTTTTAATTCCCGCGGGAACTCCTTAATTTTCCGGGATAAAAGTAGACTATGTCCTTCGGGCAGTGGCGTGCAGTTCATATAGGCATAAAAGCACTGCCTACCGCAATGGTAATACGTCAATGTTTATTTTTCATCAAAACAGCTAGTACATAGGTATTCTGACTAACTAATGCCTACCCTAGATTCAAAACCTGTGCACGCCACTGCCTTTGGGATACAAACTGTCCCTGTACCAAATTTCATTAAAATCATTTGAACGGATGGGCCGTTGGCGTAGCAAACAGACAAACACACATTCGCATTTATAATATTAGTATGGATATCACTAACATTATAATAGTATAAGCCCGTCAACCCGCATTGGAGCAGCGTGATGGGTCTAAGCTCTAATTCCCTCTCTCCTATGAAAGTGGAGGCGGGCCCAGCAGGGGGACGTTAATGGGCCGTAGTGATTGCTTGTAGTCATTTAAAAACGTTTTTTTTTTCTCCACTACAAGTTAGCCCTTGACTGTGATCTCACCTGATGGTAAGTGATGATGCAGTCTAAGATGGTAGCGGACTAACCTGTTAGGGGCATGACAGTTATATTAAACCCATACCCCTAATCGGTTTCTACACGGCATCGTACCGGAACGCTAAATCGCTTGGCGGCACGGCCGAAGCCTCCCACCAGGCCAAACCAGAGAAAATTAAGAAATTATAAATTCCCAAATTGACCCTGCCGGGGATCGAACCCAGGACCGCCGCACGATGCTCAACACTGCGCCACGGAGGTCGTCAATAATTTGGTTAATTTGATTTGATTAATTTTTCGATTGGTGTAGAGATGCAACCTTGCACCAATATGTCAGACAAAAGAACAATGCTGGCACTAAGAGTGCATTGACGTAGTGATAAGAATCAAGGCGCCACTTATCAGCTGTTATCAGTACCTACTGACCTTGCCTGAAATTATTTAACTAGTCTCGAATGCATATAATCAAGAAAATGTCTGGTGAGAGGCTTCGGTCATGTCTAGTTACCACCTTACCAGTAAAGACGTACCTACCGCCAAGCGAAGTAGCGTTCAGGTGCGATGCATCGTAGAGACCGACTGGGGGTATGAGTTTAATATAACTGCTATACCACTAACAGGTTAGCCCGTTACCATCAGACTACATCATCACTTGTCATCATGAGATCGCAGTCAAGGGCTGACTTGTAGTGGAATTAAAAAAAGAAAAAATGTCCAACATTTTTCACTTCGCTGGCTTAGAAGAGACTCATGTTCAGTAGGAACATGATGAGTCTCTTCTTCGTATGAGAAGGGTTTGGCCATAGTCCACCACTCTGGCCAAGTGCGGGTTGGTACATATTTTTTAAAACAACTTTATTCAAAGGATGCTCTGGTCTCGGAGTGAAACGTATGTTGAGAGTAATTTGAAAGAATTGTGTAGTGTGGTATGCGGGCTATATATATATATATATATATAGTAGGTACAATATCGTCATCCCGCATTGGAGCAGCGTGGTGGGTCTAAGCTCTAATTCCCTCTATCTATATATCTCTATTCCTATGAGAGTGGAGGCCTGTGCCCAACAGTGGGACGTTAATGGACTGTAGTGGTGGACGCTTCGCATGGCCTACGTTGTCGTATATTAAGTCGTGTATTAGTTTGTCATTTTCTATGAAGTCGAATCGCGTCACGTTGCGTCACCTAGGACAATATTACGGGTAAGAAAAGGTTTTCGGGAAGTCTCCTCGAGAGAAGCTGGGACGAGTAAGTTAGCTTATAAAGTGAAAGAAAATAAATAATATGTATCTAGTACCTATCTACGTATTTATGCATGTATTTTTACTTTTCTGTTAAAATGTTCATTAAAATGATTAAATTAGCATTAAACATGCAATTAAAGAATTCATGTTAAAATTTTCCAGAATAATATGAATTACTACAGAGTTGAGGTATCTCATTTCTAGAGAAGCAAATAAAATGGAAAAGGTCAAATAAACTTTTGCAAAATGCTACTGAACATTAAAATTTCCACCACTTTCAAACTTAGTAGTTTTTTCTACGCCTAGTTCTTATGAGATTTTATATGAAATAGTTGTTTGTGACGTCATCAAAATTGGACACACTAATATTCGGATATTGGATAGAATCAGGCGTTACTTTGCGCAAGTTCATGATTTAGCAAGAAAAGAATTACAATTATTTTGCTATAAAATCCTATATATAAAATATAACATCCGCCATGTTGGCGGATTATAGCAAAATAATTGTAATCTTTTCTTGCACTTATATTCTTTACTAGCTGACCCGGCGAACTTCGTACCGCCTTAGTATGCAAAATTAAATGTAGTATATTTTTCAATATTTCTGAGAGATTTTCTTAATATTTTTTTCCGTAAGAACCTTTTCCTAATAATAACAAATACAACAAAAAAAGAATTAGTGAAATCGGTCCAGCCATTCACGCGTGATGCCGTGACCAAGGAAAACGGGTTTCATTTTTATATATATATATAGATATAGATAGATTAGTTAGTAAATATTGTTACAAATAAACAAGGGACGTCGACAAAACATCTTTTGATCTATTTAATAATCACAAAAAAGAACTTTTTAACAAAGACAACATCCCAATTCTTTGCTCATATTTTTTTCATAAATCATTTATTTTGTAAAATTGTGGGTAATTAACTAATTACCTACAGCTGTATAAGTAGAAACTTCCAGTACACAATCTACTGTCAGAGACAGTGTGCAAAATATATTAAACCATATTATTTAGAATGACTTTACAATAAGTACAATAATTTAAATTTAAATTCAAAAATTTTCTGATATAAAAAATATTAAATCGAATATTGGTCCAAGTTAAAATTATCAGTTACTTTTAGTTTTTAGTTTCAGGACGTAAAATGTAAACCTTAAATAAAAAGGTAATAAATAAAATTTAAATATTTTTTGGCTAGCATTTTAACAATATTTATCAAATAGTAATAAAATAGTAACTTCTATACATAGGCTGCTCTAATACGGTATTACTCAACGTGACGCCCGTTCGGAAACGGTATTTTATGTAACCCTGTGATGTAACCATAATAATATTATTTTCTTTTTTTTTCAGATGGAGACTGTGATAATCTGTGAATTAATATAAATAAATTAAACAATAGGTTAGTCAAAATTTGTTTAAAACAATAATTATCATTAATTCGTTGCTAATATTATGTGAAAGTAAAGTGAAGTGAAGAAGATTAAAATTCAAAATGGCGGACAATGAAGGACCAGTGACAGTCAGTGATTTGCCGATGACTTTTCAAGTAAGTATTCTTATGAAGTACTATCAAATACCCGCAACTTCGTCCACGCGGATTTCGATTGTAGAATTCTAATGGAAACGATACCTATGATAAAATTTTGTAGCATGTAATTAAATGTTTTCATGTTATGTGGTGGTACACTGCTGAGTGTCTATAGTCTTTGGTGTGACAGCCAAGATGTCGACAGTTGTAATATGTGTTCGCTACAGTTAAAAACTTGATTGATGTATTAAAATAATATGTGTAAAACCTAGTGTTATACATGTGTAAAACAATTTAAACAGTGAATATTTTTTATTTGATGCATGGCGCATTTGATACGAATTTACCACGATAAAAATAGCATATCACTCTCCAGGTCCTCAACTATACCCATTCAAAAATTCATCCCGAAAAATTAAGGAGTTCCCGTGGGAATTCAAAAAACTTATTTATATTCCACGCAGATGAAGTCGCGGGCATCAGTTAGTTTTAAGTGTTCCAAGATGTTGACTAATGACTAGGTAATAGGTATGTTTGTTCATTTTCATTTTTCATTTATTATTAATTGTAAGATTGTATGTAGGTACCTATACTATTCTCTTTTTAAAAATAACTTGTTTCTAGAGTAGCATTTTTATTCTCTCAACGGGATTAGGTAGGATCAATTTAAAAAAGTTAAGACGCTTAATTAATTCAGATAAATACGGCAGATAAAACACCCATTACCATTTAACTAATGGCATGTTATTTAACTAAGTTAATAATGTAAAACGTTATGATCCTCCCCAAGTATAACTCTAACTGCTTAATGATGCAAATTTGATAGTCAACTAACCCAGGGGGCATACTACCATCGCATAAAGCCGTATTGTTTTAATATTGTTAACATTCGTGTTGTTGATTTATAAACCTTGGTTTAGGGGCATCAAGATACGTGCAATAAAACTGTAATTTTGAATAATACTTATAATAATACTGCTTTAAGCGATCGTAGTAACCTCCCACTACGCTTAGTCTAAGTTTTTGCATTGCAAATTCGATGGATCGTAGCCGATCGTTCGATCACATTGGCGTCAAAGTAAAATGAACCCAAACACCACGAGGGTTTTTTGTTAATTTTACTTTGACATTTAAAGTCACAAATTCGTTACAAGCGTTTTTAATTTCGATACTTTTCCGTTTGGAGAACTGGCTGTGAATGCATACACGAAATTGAACTCTAAATCAATGTAGGTATTTTTTGTTTTAATGTCCTATGTCCCCCTCAGTGCGGCAGAGGGCTTTTACTTTGTTGCACTATCTCGAGCAGCTAGAAGCTACACCCTTGACCTCATCCCACGTCATCCCAATCCTCGCGATCTCCGTCAGAACCGTACGCCGCCAAGTTTGTTTGGGTCAGCCACGCTTTCCTGAGCTGAGCTGATGCCTTTATGCAGGTTGTGCCTCACACGACAAGCGTCATCAGGGTGCCTCTAGGATTTGACCATGAGTTTAATGCTCAAGTACTGAAGGCGCCATGGTAACATGTAATGTATGAATGTGTTTAGAATGTTGGTCAACCCCTCTGCAAAGTGCCAAGTGGTATGACCTCGTGAGCCCATGTGGTGATGATGACGTGGTGGTGATGACCTGTTCGGGCGCCATTGTAGTGTTAAAAAGACTTTTTATCATTATAAACATAATGTGTGGTACAATGGTGAGAATAATTAGTTTTTCTTTCTTTTTTCCTGAGGATTCCAGTCGAGAGCTTGCATCGCGATATTGCCTGGCTCTCTACGTAGAGTGTGGCAAATTAATGTAATTAAGGCTTATTTTACTTTGACGCTAATAAGATCGAACGCTCGATTACGATCAATCGAATTTGCAATGTAAAAACTAAGACTAAGCGTACTGTACATGATACGCGTACATGTTTTGATTTTTGTAACTCGTTACGCTTCGCATGCATAGGTTACTAAACCGTAATATTTAAACTATCACTAAGGCTGCCTTTCCACCAGAGATATGCTACGTTGCTAAGCTACGGATGTATGATGTAGCTATTTTCCGCTCATTACACATTTGCAATAGAAACCCCGCTTACTAAAACATAATTATTTACAAACTGATGTCTTTAATTCCCACGGGAACTCTTTAATTCCTTAAACACTCTCCGTCATCAACTATACCCATGCAAAAAATTATAGTCTGGAATAGCACATATGCTACTTTTTATCCCAGAAAATTAAAGAGTTCCCGCGGGAATCGAAAAACCTCAATCCACGCGGACGAAGTCGGCGGGCATTATTAAATATATTTTATAATATTATATAATATATATTTTAATGTAATTTGTATTTTATAACTTAAATGATTTTGACATAAAATTGTAATATGGATTATTGTTATCTAAAATAAATTGAACTGAATTGAATTAGCTAGTAAATATATACGTGCGAAAGTGTGTTGGTTTGTCCTTCAATCACGCCGCAACAGAGCAACGGATAGACGTGATATCTATGCGAGCTCATGGAGAGCGACGGCTTCTTTTAAGACCCGGAAAATTAAGTTCCCGTGGATATTAATTAATACTTATTCCACGCGGATGAAAGTCGCGGGAATCAGCTTGTCCGACGTAAATAGTAACAAAAATCCTAGCGTAGGTAATCCCCATTGACATCAGACATACTAATAAAAGCCGAGGTCAATTTTTTTAACACCAATAAAACTACACTTGATAAGTAGATACGATCCTTCTTACTTATTATAGACTATCTAAACTATAAAGAGGAAATATTTGATAGTTTGATTTTTTGACATTTATACTGGAAACTAACAAATAACATCTCAATGTAAAACAACGTTTCTGCAAAAATAATTTTGAATTTTGTAATGAATAAACTCAAAAACTAGGTACTCAACCGATTTTAAAAACTCTTTCACCTTTAGAAAGCTACATTATCAACAAGTAACATTAATTTTTTATTTTCAATAAATCAGAGATCCTTACGAAAATTACAATAAAAATACGCCTCTGTAGTGGGGCTATCTATACCTTAAAATTAATCAAAACACAAAAGTAACCCAACAGTCACGTATATAAAACTGAATAACGTTTACGGGGGCCATGGTGATTGCTCTGACGTCTGACGTCACTTCCGGTGCGCTCCAATTACACACTTCATGGTGGAATGATCACCAGACGAACATACCTACATCCATACTAATATCCATACTTCCATACTAATATTATAAATGCGAAAGTAGGTCTGTCTGTCTGTCTCTATGCTACACTTTAACGGCCCATCTTTTTTTAAATTGTGAGATAAGGCTTGCGCTTGACGACAATCATTCTTAGTGCAAAGCAATGATGAGGTCTAGGTTGGAACGCGCTTGCCTAGAGGATGCCTATTCACTCTTGCCTAGAAGGTACCTAAGTTCAACCCATTTTAATAAAATTTGGTACAGAGGTAGCTAATAGCTTACATCCCGGGAAAGGACAAAGGCTAAATTTTACCCCAGAATATTAAGGAGTTTCCGCGGGAATCAAAAAAACTTGATCCACGCGGACGAAGTCACGGGCATCATCTAGTCAAAAGAAGAAAAAAAGATACGCGCTGAATTGGGAACCTCCTCCATTTTTGGAAGTCGATTAAAAAGTCTAAGTACCTAAACTTTTTTTATCTTGGGAGAAATATTTCAATTTTCAGAGCTCTCTACCAAATTGCATCAAAATCGAATGAACAGATGGGCCTTTATAACGTCGCAGACGAGAGTTTTCTTTGGCCAGCGTGGAGGACTGTGGCCTTCTCATTCATGTTGACTTGCATAAACTACCTAGTTAACGTTTCGCAAAAATGGTTGTTTAATCTATACCTACTATCCATGCTAATGTTATAAATGCAAAAGTGTGTCTCTCTGTCTGTCTGCTAGGTACGCTATAATGGCCCATCTTTTCAACCGATTTTGATGAAATTTGGTATAGATATAATTAGCATCCTGGGGAAGGACATAGGGTACTTTTCCCGGAAATTAAGGAGTTCCCGCCGAATTTAAAAACTTAATCCACGCGGGCGAAGTCGCGGGCAACACCTACTAATATTACAAATACAAGTTTGGATGGGTGTTTGTTACTCAATCACGCCAGAACTGCTGACCGGATCTGGGTGAAAGGAAAAGTGTCCCCGCGAGAACCAAAAAACCTCAATCCGTGGACGAAGTCGCGGGTATGAGCCAGTGATATACTTAACCTCCAAATTTATTATAACGTAAAATACATGAAAGTGTTATTTTCGTAACAATGGGCGATGATCTCATTCGAAAAATCTAATCCCATCTATTGTTATTGTAATGTGTAGTAACATACTCGTACTGAAGTATAATTGCATCTATAGTAGACTAGCTTATGCCCGCGGCTTCGTCTACGTGGACTATACAAATTTCCTACCCCTATTTTAGGGGACGAGTGGCCTAGTGATAAATGATAAGGCATATGCAGCCCGTGCCGCAGCATGAGAAATATTATGTATAATTTCATAATAAATTAATTAATAAGGTAATAATATTAAGGTAATTTCAGCACGTTTTGTCCTTATTTTGAGTTGCGTTGGTAGTCAGTATATCTTTTAATATAGGTACCTTCAAATCAAGATTGAATAGGCATCTCCTAGACAGGCGCGCTCCACCTTAGGCTGAATCACCTCTTGCATGCAAGTCTGATTGCAGCCAAGCGCTAGCCTATATATTTAAAATATATATATATATATATATATAGACTCGCTGATGCCCGCGGTTTCATCCGCGTGCAATCGGAAAGTTTTTTTTTTTTCTAATGGATATTTTTCTTAATTTTCCGAGATAAAAAGCTTAAGTCACTCTCCAGGTCCTGAACTATACCATACAAAAAATACGTCAATCCGTTGCCCTGTTGCTCTGTTGCGGCGTGATTGAAGGACAAACCAACAAATCAACAAACAAACACACTTTCGCATTCACAATATTAGTATGATAAACACCATGACTTTATTCGAGTATGGATTTTGGAAAATCTGTAAGGGGTAGTAGATATCCCATTATATTATATAATATCATCTTGTTATTTGTACCACATTACAGGTCAAATACTTGGGTCAGAGCGATGCGAGGGGACTATGGGGCATCAAGCATACAAGAAAACCTGTAGACCTAATGGTTGCCGCTGCCAAGGCACTACCACCAGGTACTGTGTTCCACCAGTCTTACACAATAATAAAAAGACAAATCAACAAACAAACACACACACACACAAACACACAAACCACTAGTTAGGGTCTCAGTCGTATCCAAGATTTGGGACCCTGAGACGGTTCACTCTAGACGCGGACTGAGCCGCTGGTTTTTAGTGGGTATTCCGGAGTGAGTACAAAAAAGGCGTTACCTTGCGGGGAAGTCCATGATAATGAAGGAACTAGAAGTTTAATTCGATACAATCCGCGATTATGATTTCCCATTTCACAATCGTGCATTGTCGAGTCAACATCTCATTCATATTAGTATGATACTAGTTGACCTACCATTGATTTCATTCCCGTGCGGATTTTGGAAGATCGGTAAAGGATAGATACTTATCCCATTATGTACCTTGACGACCTCCCTGGCGCTGTGTTGAGCGCTGTTTTCTTAACGTGGGAGGTACCGGGATCGATTCCCGGCAGGGTCAATCTAGGAATTTATAATTTCTGAATTTTCTCTGGTCTGGTCTGGTGGGAGGATTCGGCCGTGGTTACGACCCTACCAGCAAAGACGTACCGCCAAGCGATTTAGCGTTCTTATACGATGCGTGTAGAAACCGACTAAAAGTATGGATTTTATATAACTGCCAATTTTTGTACGCCTATAGCGGCATGAAGTATCTAGTGTTCCTAAAAATAATTGTCCCAACTTATTACTACTTAACTATTTCAACAAATTTAATTTTGATATTTTTACCCCTAACAGCTTAGCCCACTACCATCTTAGACTGCATCATCACATAATATCATCCAGGTGAGATCGCAGTCAAGGGCTAACTTATAGTGGAATAAAAAATCAATCAATCAATCGTTTGCTTGAAACATTGTACAATGATGACAGTTCAAAAGTAATCCACACAATATGTTTCATAGTCCACACATGCTTCCAAAAATGCTCATATCAAAATCATCATTTCATTTCATTAAAAAGAGCTTCTTACTTTCCCATTTCTTCACACAATTTATGTGCATTTTGTTTCTTTTATTCGTTTCGTTATATTTATTTCGTTTATCAATTTTCAGGCCAAATCCTGCCCATAGTGAAGCTAACAATCACAGTTGACGGCGTTCATCTAGAGACCCTGCATAATGGACCGCAGAAGGACGAGTTCGAGCATATGGCTGTGTTCTTCAACATTCAGTCCATATCATACGGGGTCCAAGATCTGGTGTACACCAGGTAAGATAAATAGTTCTGTGGTGGTCTTCGCAGTCCGCACATAATCGAATAGATGGTACGACGAACGCGAATAAATAAATAAATAACTTTCTTTATTGAGGCAACTGGGGCCCATGGTTATTAGTAGATACAATGTTAGTATTTGATTTCTAAATTTACTTAAAACAGGACTCCATATAAGTCACCGCACGAGAAGTTTAATAAAATGTTGCAGGATCGGTGACTCTTATAATTTACCCGCTATAATCAGATACTGTTTGAGCTTGACCGCAGCCTTGCCGGAAGGGATGCAGTATTTTCTAAATCGCGATTACGAAGTTTTCTCTGAATTACGCTATATATTGGACTTCCTAAGATCAATTGTCGGACCAGTGGTCCACGAGCACAACACCCGCTCGTAGGATGACCATCCATTTGTTACCATGCTACGGTCGAGCCATATGACCTGCTCCCGTACACTTCAATCCTCGAAAACACGCTCCACATTTTTCGTGTCATAAGAAAAGTTGCCCTACATTACACTACTTTTAAAAATCGTGTGTTTTATGGTAGATAGTAGTTACATTTTTAGTTTTATAAAACAAATAGCTGATGCCCGCGACTCGAGGGACGACGGTCGACGACAATACATCGCAGAAACAGAGAGAGAAGCTCAGTAATAAAATCTTGGTAAAAAGTGTTTTCATATTTCTGTTTCTAGAGTGTTCTGCATGATCATCGTGAAAGACAACGCTGACGTGAAAGGACTCAACCCTTTCGAGTGTCACGCTTTCGTCTGTGAGTCCAGGTACTTAAATTCCTCACGTCATATTCCTCATTGCTGGTCGTGACCCCTTTCTATTAATCACATAATGGCAGGGGTTTTCTTGAGATAATAATGCGGTGGGTTCCCAGATCCTTCCTCCATGTACTTATAGCACGTACTATATAAATCGCAGTCAAGGGCTAACATGTAGTGGAATCATAAAAACATATAATATGATCAGAAAAAGTACGTACGTTTCACAATAATATTTTATCTTTTATCTTCATAATAATATTATCTAGAATTTAGATACTTGACCCACATACCTCACTCAATTTCCCATGGAAACTTTATCTATGTAATAATATTATGTTCCACTAGCTTTTGCCCGCGACTTCGTTCGCGTTGACTACGCAAATTTCAAACCCCTATTTCACCCCCTAGGGTTGAATTTTCAATTATCTTTTCTTTGCCTCATAATAGCTATATCTGCATGCCAAATTTTAACCCGATTCGTCCAGTGGTTTGAGCTGTACGTTGACAGTCAGTCAGTCACCTTATTCTTTTATTAACCGAGTTCCAAAAAAGGAGGAGGTTCTCAATTCGGCGCGTATTTTAGATAATATAGATTTAAAGTAATAATATTTTTATTCGATAACAAGATAGCTTGCAAATTCCGAGGAAGAGACATGCGCTACTTTTTATCCCGGATAAAGTTTCGACGTAATAAAATAAGTAGATAAAAACCCAAATTCACATGGACGAAGCATTATCTACCTAGTTCTTTAGACCTAGATGGATCTGGTAAGAAAAGTCAGGATAGGTAGGTATAATATTAGAGCCTCATAATATTATTATGATTAAAATATCTAGTACTTATTTTAATTTTTATCCATATGGCTTGAACTTTGAACCCTTTTTTTAATTTTAACCGCTAAGAAAAGCAAACAATCACACTTTCGCGTAATATTACATCTGCATTTTTTTTTCAGAAACGCAGCAAGGCGCCTCACGTATTCTTTGGCGGCAGCCTTCCAAGACTACTCGCGAAGAGTCAAAGAAATGCAGGCCAGCCCGGGTAAACATCTTGTCTTACTAATATTATAAAAAAACAGCAACAGCTGAGTTTCTTGCTGGTTCTTCTCACTGGAATCATCTTTCCGAACCGGTGGGAAAGTTTTGACTTATCGTGGCACAAGTTGTTCTACGTGAAATAAATCATCTATCCATAATAATATTATAGATGCGAAAGTGTGTCTGCGTGTGTATCTGCTACGCTTTAACGGCCCGATTATTTTTGACAAAAATTACGACCACTAGTGCGCCGCACAGTTGGTAAGTCTGTGCCCAGTTTCGGTTTAGCCGCTCGCATGATTGTATCCACACGTCACGACCGACTTTGCGGCGCACTAGAGGTCGTAATATTTGCCAAAAATAAAAAATAAAAAAACGAAATTGTAGGTCTGAATACGTTCTACAAGTAATAAACATTGTTTCGATATCTTTCACGAGAAAAAAGAAAATAGCAAAAAACTAATTATGGAAAAAGAAAAATGTAAAGGACCTTAATTGTAGATCGTAAAAAAGCAACAAAAAAGGATTGTATCAAAATTTTCGTATCTTAACGGAGAACCGAGTTATTGCGAAAAAACTGAATTTAACCCTTTTTCAAGATGGCGGAAAATGCACATAGGAAATCTTGGTCGACAATTTGAAGTTAAGCTTTTCTAGGCCTCCCCCACGTAATATCACGTAGTAGCACGTGTGGTGCGGGTTGTTACGTTCCCTCAAATATGGTCGAGCGAAGCAATGGCTGGATCATGCGTCATGCTCGTGAACGGGTGCCACCGGCGGGAATGGGGCTACTTTCTGTCTGCCCGTCTTTGACATGAATTGAATAAACAAATTTAAGAAATCCATTAAAAGTATGCTCCTGAAAAAAGCTTATTATACTGTTGAAGATTATGTAAATGATAGAGGAGCATGGATTTGATCGCTCCAGCAATGCTGGGGACAGCGGTTACTTATGTACACATTGATATAGTAATTGTAAATAAATAAATGAATTATTTAAAAAGAGCAACCACCGAGTTTCTTGCTGGTTCTTCTCGGTAGGAATGGCATTCCGAACCAGTGGTAGATTCACTTGACGATTCAAAAGTACTTGTAAAAGTTTATTTGAATAAAAAATATTTGATTTGATTTGATTTGATATCCAAAATTTAGCTTTCTTGGTTCACTTGCATTTCCAAATGTATATAATGACTGGACTAATAGGGGTCGGTAGTAGGGGGTCATCCTGGGGAACGACATAGGCTACTTTTTATCCCGAAAAATTAATGAGTTCTTAATTAGATGGTTAATATCTCTGATGATAGGCCACCGTGGCTGAAATTCGGTCGGGAGGACATAATTTATTTAGGTTAGGCTAGAGCTAGCCTAGCTAGCTAGCTTTAAATTTTATTGTAATGTTTTAAATCTTAAAACTAATGTATTTTAACTTGTCTCTTTTCAGAACTAGACGAAAGGCCTCCAAGTCTAAAGAAAAGGTTCGCGATCGACCTCAGAACACCAGAAGAAATAGAGGCCGAGCTGGAAACTGAAGCGTAACGAACCAATGGACAAAAAATAAAGCAGGAAACATACTTAGCATGTCGTGTTGTGTTGTAACGTATCATAGGTTCAGTTGTCTTAGAAAATCGTATAATCTATTGAGAGCTTAAATTGTATTACTCGAACTGTATAAGGAGTTCACGTATAGTCCATCAAACTTATAATATGGCCCGGTGGCCAAATTTGAGCTAATTTTTATGCATGTTTAGTTTTTATTTGTATTAAACGCAGAGGCATACACATACGCAATATGCATAACTACATGTAAAGTTCACGCGCGCTCGTGAATTGCAAGTTCCATAACTGCTTACAGCTGTTAAAGTTGACCACCAAAGTCCATTTTCCTAACCGCTAAGGTGCAAAGTTCAATTCCAAAGAAAAAATCATTCCATTGTTAAGATAAAATTATATTTTGTAATATTTTGATAGTTTACGTCTTATGAAAATTAAGTGCCTCGTTGTAGATTTATTTATATGAATCATAAATTATCATACTAAAGTTATAAATGCGAAAGTATTTGTTTATTGGTTTGTCCTTCAATCACGCCATAACGGAGCACTGGATCGACGTCATTTTTAGCATGGGGTATAGTTGAGGACCTGGAGAGTGAGTGACACTTTTTATCTCAGAAAATTAAGGATTTCCGGCTGGAATCAAAAAAAACTTAAACCACGCGGACAAAGTCGCTGAATGTAATATTACAATACATACATACTATAAGAACCAGTGTTTTTTGTGATTTAATTAATGTATTACGAAACTATATGTATAGAAAGTACCTACATAAGTTTTACTTGAAAATAGCACCTACTTTATTTAGTAACTTAAGTATGATACGTCAAAATACCTATTTATTATATTCCTTATCAATTTTATTATACTTACAGACTATTATATATTCTGTGCTTTAACAGGTAGAATATTTTAAGTCATATTTTACATCTTTTGGAATATCCCACGTCCAATTTTTTTGAAATACCATCCGGGTATTTTGACAAAACCTTTTTTTGTCATTTGTGATTGTAGATGTAGTTAGTACCTAATTTTATTTATAATTTATACAAAAAATATTATTTTATTTTACTTGGATTTAAGAATTTTTGATTTACCTAAATAAGTTAAAATAAAACGTTATATTGAAGTTCGTGTTACTTAATCAACATATTTTTATAAAATATTTCTTTTAAACTGAGTAGGTAGGTACACTAAGTAGTTTTTGAAAGCGTAGTTTTTTAAATTGGAGTGTTCTTGCCTTGAACATACGTGGCAAGAAACACGTACGCCGAAAGCTGTGCCGAAATGGGTAATACGTTTTGAGTCCAATAAATTCAGTTACAATAACAGTCAATAAAAAACTACTCTTTCTACGCCTCAATAGCATCTATGTCTATTAGGTCTACGCCCAATGTCAATGCCAATTGTCAATGTCAATTGGGAACTTGACAACTATAGTCCCACAAACAGTAAATAAAAATCAAAACTAAATAGGCATAAAAAGTAGTTCCAATTTTGGCCACCGGGTCAGATAAGTTTGTCACAAACTTATCTGACCCGGTGGCCAAAATTTTTATTTATTTTCATAGATACTAGCGACGCTGTCACCCGGTCAGATAAGCTTGTCGGACTATAATATAGTCAAATCAGCAACTTTTGTTTCAAACGTCTAAACTGGTGTTCTTAAATACTTGCTTGAGAGGTTATCAAAAATCGACAAACTTTTCTACTTTAATGGCTATTAAACATAAACAATATATAAACTAACAGTGGATATTACGTCTATTGAAAGACGTATTAAATATAAATACATAATCACAAAAAAATAATTTATTTTTGACATAATAAATAATTAATTCCAAATTTGGTGCTAGGAAACCGATTCTTTTAATCTTCTCAACTCTTCTAATACATTTAGGACAAATAAACATTCTTCTTTACTCTTTTCTACAGTTTCTCTATTCTGCTTCAAATAGTTTCTAAAATTTTCTTCCACGCCGTGCGTTGAACTGTCTTCTATAGAATCTAAAAGCTTAGACAGACTTAGATGTAGGATAATTTTAGCTAGATTTTCCTTATTGCCTTTATTCAGGTAAATAGCCTTGAGATCTTCGAACCAATTTTGGTTTTTGAATTTGGTTATTAATGATATGTGTTTGATTGCGTCGTGTAACTGAAAAAATAAGTTTTTTTTAGTTAGAAACTTATACAAATTTTCTACCTCGTCGGTCTAGTGCATGGTCAACTGCGGCCGACGAGATCCCGGGTTCGAATCCCGGGTCAGGCCATAATTAAGTATTGGGTTTTTCTGACTAGAAATTCTCAGTACTAGCCCGGAGTCAGGAAGTTGGCGATGTTTCAACCCCAAGCCTCGAAGAGAGAGAGAGCGTAAAGCTGTCGTTCCCAGTTATTTACACATTAGGTACATGATAATATTTGTTAAAGCCCGCCAACCCGCATTGTGGAGCAGCATGGTGGGTCTAAGCTCAAATTCCCTCTCTCCTATGAGAGTGGAGGCCTGTGCCCAGCAGTGGGACGTTAATGAGCTGGGGTGGTGGGATGCCCTGCATGAAATTAATTTTGTCATTGAGTTAAAGAACCAAAACTTACATCATTCAAATTAAAAAGCAAACTATTTAACACATCTTCAAAATCACTTAGCCAGTTATTATTTTGCTCTTCCGTTACCTCCTCACTTCTCAGAAACGTTGCATAATTCTTCCACAGCTTTATCGGATCCTTGGCTTTAATTTTAGCCTTAGATTTAGGGAGTTTTGAGAGTCTTTTTCTTCTTTCCTTCCTTTTCTTCTCTTTGATAATATTTTTTATTTTATTCAAGTTTTTACTTTTACTTCTCATTTCTTCTTCTAAGGCTGTTTGTGATGATTTGAAAAGGTATATCGTGTATTTTATTAGTTCCACATCTTTTGGGTGTACATGTTCGCCGTATTTTAACTGATTACTGAAATTAAAAAAAAATGACATTATTAATAGGTACTAGATAATGCGTGGATTTAGGTTTATATTGTAGGAAATTCTTTCGTATTTAGAATATTATTATGAAAGTAAGGTTTTTTTCGAAACAAGTAGTATAGTAGTATTTGGTCACGGTTTTAACCACGTCAAATTGTTTATTGTTTTTTTGTAAGTAATTTATTTTCTCTTTAGACTAGTGCTTTGCTACAATCAAACTTGCTGACAATTGGTGGTGTAGTCTAAGGTTTGTCAAGACTTTATAATTTTCTTATCGATAAAATTGAAAAGAACATAAAATTATCAAATGCTTACATTAAATCCAGTAACTTCCTCAAGGCCGCCTGAATATTCACAGTTGTTTTCAACCAGTCGTATTTGACTAATTTCTCATTTTTAACTTGTATTGAATCTCCAAGCACAATTACCATTGCGTCAAAAAATTTTTTGAAAGGCATTTCATCGACTTCTTGTTTAATCGATTTACTATGATTTTCTGTCCCTAAATTTTCGTCTTCTGGTATATTTTCCAAATCTAATTCAAGATTGAGAGGGTTCGGTGTCAGTGCTTCAATATTTGTATTGATGTTATGTTTACCTTTAGACTTATTGAATCTAAATAATTCATTTTTAGTATCTTTCACTGGATTAGCTCTATGGAAATAATTATCCATAGATATTTTTAGCTGTTTAGGTTTTGTGCGATTTCTGATAAATTGATTAGTTTTTCGAATAAGTCTTTCGTTTACTTGAGGTACATAGCCAAATTGATTTTGAAGATACAAAATATTTCTTACAGCTCTAACATGGTCTTTTATAGTATCACTTTTGTGTATGGTTGCTATGGGATGACCGTCTTCATTGGAATCTGGAATATATTTTTTATTTTTTCCTATATTATTCAAATTTTCACTCCTGTACTTCTTACCTCTTCTCAAAATTCGACCAAAATAATAGTCCAAATCAGCATAATCATTTGGATTGTAATAAAGTTTCTTTTTTAACCAATTATGCGTGACTGTTTTCATAAATATATTATGTTTTGGTTTTGATTTTTTGTTTGTCTGTTTTTTGTTTTTATCGTAGCTTGTCCTTTTTTTATCAATGCTATAGCCTGAAAAAAGGTTTCTTGCTGATACTAAATCAACGGGGTTTAAGTCTTCGTCTTTAATATTTTCTGGGGTATCTTTGTTATTAAAATCTTCTGTATTAGGCCCAAATTTGTTATAAGGTCTAAAGAATGCGTTTTCCGGTGCATAGTTATAAACAGGCACATATAAAGGATGTCCGTTTTGTAATGGCTTGTTTGTTGTGATGAAATGTGGTTGATTGGGATCTGTAAAAATAGTTTATAATACATTAGTAAGCATCAAGTATTTCATTTCATATTCAAGATCACTTACTTTATTTAAACAGGCTTGGTAAAATTTATTTTTAACTGTTTCAATGTATGGCAGGAATACAATTTAATGGTTTATTTAGCCTGCACATTCGCATTTTTCTAAATTGTATGAAAAATAATTTAAAAATTTAGTCTCCTTACCAACTTCAAAAACTTCGTATGCGTTTGCTTTTTTAGAATCTTCATTATGATTTTCTTTGGATTCGTTTTCTTCAATTTGTGACATTTCTGAATTGTCTATTCGTGCTCTTAACATTTTCTTATCCATTTTTTCTAAAGAGTTAGCTATTCGTGTATTATGTTCTACTGATTTGAGATAAACAATATCTTTCGGTGTCGCTATATTTTCACTTTCTGTAACACCTAATGTGGACAAATTAGGTGTTACAGAACTGGAATCAAATTGAATATCAGTTATAATTTCACTAACTGGTTCACTACGTGAAGTTTTTTCTGTGGTGTCAGTTTCTGCTGTCGAGATCTCTGTTTCAGTTTTTACATTTTTACCTTTTTGGTCAATTGAACCGATAATACTCCTTGAAAAATTGCCTTTCAGTTTATATAAATCTGAATAAGTAACGTTGCTTATTGCAGCATTCAAACTTTCATTGTTACTCGTTTTTGTGATGGCAGATATGCTTGTGGTGATAGTTTCTTTAACTTCATTATTCATTGTGTTATATACTGTAGTTGTTTCTTCTTTCTTATTTTCCTCCTTCTCTTCGCTGAAGTTATCATATATTTTTTGTGTAGAAACCCAATTATCGTCGTCGTCGTTTGCCGTTCTATCCGTGACCTCCTCAGCAACTGTTGTCGGTAAAGGCGTTGTCTCTTCATCATTATAATCAGCTGATGTAGAGCTTTCATTTGAATACTGTTCGAAATCTATCATTGCAGCTGTTGTCCCAAGTTTTAATTTATTATGAAAATATTTTCTTAAATTTTTTGAGCTTTCAATTTTATCACTTTCTAAAGCAGTATCAGCTATTATCAAATTACTAGAATTTCCTAAATCACTTACAAAATCTACTCTTTCTTCATTGTTATCATCTCCTTGCTCTTTTGTTAAAGTTGAAATAATTTCTTCACCCTTTCTAGTTGAATTACCTTCCTGTGCTTCTTCCAACTTGCTATCTTCTTTAAACGGCGTAACCAGAACTTCATTATCAACTCTAACAACATCATTCTCAAATTGGTCATAAACAGTTTTCACAGGAATAAAATCATATGTTATATCAGGGGTTGTTTCTTTATCGAACTCATTATTAACATTTGTCCTTTTCTGTCTTTTTCCTTCACGTAGAGTCAAATCAATATGCTCTTCCTTATCACCTGTATTTGATTCAATTCCACCATCGCTATGTTCATTTTTAATATCATTATGTGTTTCAATGTGATCGTTTGTATCGCCTTCTTTACTTTCGGATCGTCTCTTTTCTTTTATTAAATTATCCGATTCCTCTTTTAAAATTTCTTGAACGAAAGCACCGTGAGCGTCTAGTTGGTCATCTGTTATGTCGGCATGTGATTCATTTGGAGTATCATCACTCTTAATTCCTTCTAGAATTCTTCTTGCAATCCTATTTAAGAACTCTTGTTTTTCCTCTTCGGGTAGTAAATCTATATATTTTTCGTTACTTTCTTCATCGGTTGCTATCACGTTTTTACATACAAGGATCAAAAATAGTATTTTATTCATTTTTATATCAAATGTTACGAAATATTGTTAAATTTAACATGTTTGCAAGAATATGGAACTAAAAATACTGATTCAAAATAATGAATGTAATACTAATCATGCGAAGAAAAGCTAATTTGATTTTTGCAATAAAAAGGAAAATTAAATTACCGATAAGAAGTAAGTATAAAGACGTAACTCGATTTACTTCGGGCATAATGGGGTTATAAAAGCCTATTTGCAATTATCGGATGAAATTAACTTTCACGGCACCGATTAGTATTTGACTGCGTCTATTATCTACCTTATTCCATAGGTATTCTAACAGATCATCCCCAAAATTTCTGTGGCATCTATATACAAATAGACGTCGTTTCGGAAATTCGCCTAGTTAAATTTTATACGTTATGCTCGTATAATTTATTATCTGGGTCGACAAAAATAAAAAAATTACAAATCTTATCCTTTTATTAGGTATCGGTCATGATAACTTACAATATCTCCTATAATTTAAAACTATTTACACACATTATCCTTTTTAACAGGCTGGCAATCATTTACAACTACAATTCTAAATATTTATGCAATTTTGTATTTCATAGACCCTCTCCATATTTTTCTTCCCTTCCTTTTACTACTTCTTTCAGAACCTAATCTTGAGTTTTCAAATTCATCCTTATTTTCTGGTGCATTGGAATTATTTTCACTTGTCTCAGCTGTCACTTCAGGATAGAACTGGACTGGCTCTATTTTCAATTCTGTGGCTTCTGTTTTGATTTGAGGATAATATTCAGGAGTCTCTATTTTTAATACAGGTTTAGTTTCGCTTGTCTCAATGAGTACTTCAGGTTGTTTGTATTGGGTTATCTCTGCTTTAACTTCAGGGTCATATTGCGTCATTGTAATTTTTGTTTCCTTTTCTGATTCAATATCAACAGGCATTTCGTCCAATTCCTCAACCAATCCCATCTGTTCCTCTGCCTCTTTCAATAAAGCATCCATTATTATGTTTTGTTTCTTACGATTTTGGTTTCGATTTTGTTTTTTTGTATTAATATTTTCTTTTATCGGTATATTTTCCGTTTGTTTATTGATATTTGTATCTAAATCTTCTTTATTTACATCTGGATCTGCTATTTTACCGATTTCCATGTTCAAGTCGTAGAAACTTGGTGATTCTTCGCATGGAATGGCATCTCTGGGTCTTGTACATACTAACACCTCCTGTAAAAGTAATGAAAGAGTTAATACCAATCAAAAATGTTCTCAGATGGTAGATTCATTCGCCTATTCATAAGCACTTGTAATACGTCTATTTGAACAAAAAACTTTTGAATTTGGATTTGAATCAGACGAACAAAGTAACGTACTATTTTATCGGTTAGTAGCCCAAGACTACGATCTCAATGAATGATGATGATGCAGCTGCAGGCTAAACTGATAGGGGTATGGTAATTTTATTAAGCTCTAATCGATTTCTTCACGGCATCGTAATTCGTACTAGAACGCTAAATCGCTTGGATTTCTTTGCCGGTAGGGTAGTAACTAGCCAGGGCCGAATCCTCTCAACAGACACCAGATTATAAATTCCCAAATGACCCTGCCGGGAATCGAACCTGGGACATCCGACGATAAGACAACAGCGCTCAACACTGCGCCAGGAAGAAAGTATTGTATGTGCTTTTTTATGACCTCTATTTATACTTATACTTCTCAGCTTCCTTTGTCGTCTTCTTAGCAAAATTTGTTTTCCGCACCGGTGGTCAAAACATGACGTAACTTATGAGGCACCTGTATGTCTTACATCTATCTGTATATATAAAAATGAAACCCGTTTTCCTTGGTCACGGCATCACGCGTGAATGGCTGGACCGATTTCACTAATTCTTTTTTTGTTGTATTTGTTATTATTAGGAGAAGGTTCTTACGGAAAAAAATATTAAGAAAATCTCTCAGAAATATTGAAAAATATACATTTAATTTTGCATACCTACCTACTAAGGCGGTACGAAGTTCGCCGGGTCAGCTAGTGTTTTATAAAAATTGAGTTTATGGGTACTACCTGGTTGAACACAGTCTCCTTGGGGCATATGAAGCTGTATTTGTAGGTGACGTTGCGTCCAGACGCCAGCTGAACGGGGAGGCAGACGTGGAAGAGCTGACACTCGTTGTCAACGTCTGCGTAGTAACCGTATGTGCGGTTCTCACAACTGAAAGATTTAAAAGACAGGGTTCTTTTTTTATCTACTACAAGCTAGCCCTTGACTGCGATCTCACCTGATGGTAAGTGATCATACTTAATATTATAAAAGCGAAAGTGTGTTTGTTTGTTGGTTTGTCCTTCAATCACGCCGCAACGGAGCAACGGATCGACGTGATTTTTGGCATGGGTATAGTTGAGGACGGAGAGTATTTATCCCGGAAAATTAAAAAAAAACCGACTTAGTGTTAAGATGGTAATTTTTTAATGCAAAATAGTACGTTTCATAGCAAGCATGTTCACAAAAAAAAGTTCGGATAAAAGCACTTAATAAAAATAAAAAATATATTTAAACACTCACTCCCTCTTATTATTTTATTTTGTTTTGGTGTACAATAAAGAATATTTCATTAATTCATTCCCTCAGGATAAAACTAAGAAAAATTATAGCTCGAAAACTACCAAAAATCGCATGGGGTATTTTCTGATAGGTCTAGGTACGAGTAGCCTAGGTACGAATCAAAATTTTTTTTGGACTTCACTATCCTGTATAAAATTGTTTGTCCTGGCCGACTGACTGGTAGCTATTAACGCACAGCCTAAACCAAAGGAAAGTTAGCATGAAAGTCCGTCATCTTTCAAGTGATATCCATGAAACTTGGTATTTGAGTGGTTTAAAATGAAGGAACATGTGTTCCACAGTTTTCAAAAATTGTACCCGCAAAGGGGTGAAATAGGGGATGAAATTATGTATGAAAGTTCTTTATTTTTCGGGTTACATCTATGAAAAATGTATTTGGGCTTTCGATTAAAAATTAAAGAACACGTGTTTGATTTTTGGAAACACTTCCAAGGAATTTTTAGGAATTTCACGCGTGCGATGCAGGGGCGGGTCTGCTAGCGCAGTCTTAAATGGTAGCGGGCTAACCTGTTAGGGGAATGGCAGTTATATTAAACCCATGCCGCTACTACTCGGAACGCTAAATCGTATGGGGGCATGTCTTTGCCGGTAGGGTGGTAACTAGCCACGGCCAAAATCTTCTACTAGGCCAGACCAGGGAAATTTCATTCATAAATTATAAATTTCCAAGTTGACTCTGCCAGGGATCGAACTCGGGACCTCGCACGTTAAGACAACAGTGCTCAATACTACTCCAGGGAGGTCGCCTAAAGTTGTAAAAGCCAGTAACAGCGTCATATTGTGTGCGCAAGGTGCAGAAATCCTTTGTGGGGGAGTGTACGCTTTTATAACATGGTGCCAAAAGAGATTTTAGATGTGCCATTACACAAATTTAAAGACTGTGTAAAACAGCATTTGTCAAGCTGAGTCTAAACTATTGATGAATTTCATAATGACAAAGTTGCAAAGACGAAATCGGCTTCGCAGTCGGCAGCCCACAACTCAGTGTAATACTTGTTACATTACGTATTATGTATTAGCTACATATTGTAACATTATGTTTTCTTATTAAAAAGAGCAAGAGTTTCTTGCCGGTTCTTCTCATTAGAATCTTCTTTCCGAACCGCTGGTAGAGTCATTATATTTCATAAGTGGCACAAGTTGCCCTACGTGAAATAAATCATTTCATTTCAATATAATAAGCTTACCTGAAAGTATCTGTGATATTTTCTCTTATTGATGTTGCATTGGCAGGTAAATTTAAAGATTCGGCTGTGGTTTGATTCACCATTTCCTAGAAAAAAAATTTTTTTTCATATTTTAATTTTAAGCTAAATTACAAGTAAAATGCTACTAGAAGTGTATCTAGGTGTAAAAAACTTGTAACGAAGCCTCCAAGCAATGTACCTAATACCTAACTTTGATGAATTAAACATTAAATACTACTTAAAAATTAACTTTTTATCAAAAAAAGTTACCGCTCACCCTTAACATTTTCAAAACTGAATTACTTTGCACCTCCATTTCAATTTCATCACCAAACGCATAAATTGTCAATATAGCAATTAATATACTTCTGAACAATATCGTTGCCATTTTTAATTATATTTCTTATAGATTTAGATCACAGTAATACCTGAAAAAACAAAGTAAAGTAATAACAAGAACTTTCTATTTATTTTATAAAAATATAGCTCTACAGTAAATTTATTAATTTAGTACAGTAAGTTTATTAATTTATTTATTTATTTATTTTTTACATTTATTACAAGATGGTAATAAATGTAAAAAATTCTATAAGCAAATAGGATATTATGATTTTATTCGGATTTCGAACCCCCGACCTATTGGTAGATTGAATTAGTTGATTGAATAAAGAAGGAATAAGAGGCGTCATTTATACGAGTAAGTTTAGGTTAACGTAAAATTACTCATTAATTCTCTCATTTTAAGGCTAGATTGTAATCTTAGTGAGAAAAGGTTGTACTATTGAGAGTAGATACCACATACTCATATTAATGGGAAAAAAAAGCTCAAAGAAATCGTAAGTTAAATTTCCAATATTTTCAGGACTTAAAAAATTAATACCCGAAAACAAACAAAATCTAATGTTATTTAATCAAAATAAGGGTAGACAAGTATCACTTAGTACTAAAAAAATATAAAATTATATTATGAATTATTCAAATAACATTTTTAATAAAACTAAATAAATCATTTACCTAAATATTAAAATAGATAAACTTACAAAAGTACCAAGTCCAAATAATTTCACATAACACAAGATTTAGAAAAAAAAACAAATTACTCAAATTAGTTGAAAAATTTTAAATAAATAACAGTTTGAAATATTCAAAAATCACACGTATGTACTTTTGATGTTCACGGTTTCGCAAAATACATAAGAATGCGAAAATTCTCATTCCATCTCTGTCTTATATAAACGTCCCGGGGTCCGTGTTATTTATTCGCGGAATTTCGAATAAGGATTTGGTAGAGACAGTAAAAAAATCTTCCTGAAAAAAAGACGACGAACTCTAATAACGGTCTAAAAAGAGGTTGAAGGTTTAAGGACTTTATTGGGCTGTAGTGGTAGTGGTGGTAGTGGTTCCCCTTAAAATTTAACAACTATATTTTATAATAAAAAAGTGTATGTGTACCCACGCAAGAAGTTATACCTACTTTTTGAGAGCAAATAAGAAATATCTTGAATATTTTTTTTTTTTTTTTTTTTATCTACTATAAGCTAGCCCTTGACTGCGATCACACCTGATGGTAAGTGATGATGCAGTCTAAGATGGTAGCGGGCTAACCTGTTAGGGGCATGGCAGTTATATTAAACCCACACCCCTTCGGTTTCTACACGGCATCGTACCGGAACGCTAAATCGCTTGGCGGCACGTCTTTTGCCGGTAGGGTGGTAACTAGCCACGGCCGAAGCCTCCCACCAGGCCAGACCAGAGAAAATTCAGAAATTATAAATTCCTAAATTGACCCTGCCGGGGATCGAACCCGGGACCTCCGCACGTTAAGGCAACAGCGCTACACACTGCGCCACGGAGGTCGTCAAAAAATAAAAAATATAGTTATCAGTTCTCATACAACATACAATAAATGTATTTATTTTTATTTTGTTGGTAGGCCTTTTTCTGCAAGACTCATAACTTTGACCAACTAATTTCAGGGTGTTGAATTTGGGTGTCGGTGTGCGCGCGCATCGTAAATATTCACTGTGATAATTTTTCCCTAACGCGTTAAAAGAAGTATAACTTCAAAAATCATCAAGAATACTTTATATGTTGTCTGTACTAAGCTTTGGCTGGCCCGCGAGAGATGTGATCAGAAACACTAATGCCATCAAATTCGGGAATCGCACCAACAACCTTGACTCTCGGCTTAAAATTATCTATTGGTGCCATCTTTCGGCGGTTTTCTTGTGATTAGCTCACTAGAAATGAATCATTATACCGGAAAATGGGAGAAATTACCCATTGTTTCTTCCCCAATCAGAAAAACAGCACTATTAATTTTAAAAAACTGTAACAAATATATATCAGATTGCCTGAAAACTTAGATAAATTACCATTTATAAGTGTACTAGCTGATGCCCGCGACTACATCCGCGTGGGTTGAAGTTTTTTGGTTCCCGCGGGAACTACTTAGTTTTCCGGGATAAAAGTAGCCTGTGTTATTTCAGACTATACCTAATCTACTGTCAAATCTGTGTCAAATTTCATCCAGATCGGTTAAGCCTATCGAGCGTGATTGAGTAACAAACATCCATCCATATATCCTTACATCCATACATCCATATCCATCCAAACTTTCTCATTTATAATATTTATTTGATTTATAAGAATATGAAAGTATGGCTCATAGAGCTCAAGAAATGTTTTAGAATAAAATATGAATAAATTAGTCTCGTCCTGTGGTCTCGTCATTTAACTTCTGAGAATTGTAAATCTATACTAATATTATAAATGCGAAAGTTTGGATGGATGGATGGATGAATCGATGTTTGTTACCTACTCAATTACGCCAGAACGGCTGAACGGATCTGGATGAAATTTGGCAAAGCGATAGGTTATAGTCTGGAATAACACATAGGCATAGGCGGGATAACGTTTTATCCTGGAAAATTCATAGGCTACTTTTAACTTGTAACTTTTAACTTTTACTTTGTAACGCTCTTCAGAGCTTACTGCACCTCATTCTACACGAGCAGCCTGTGGATCGACTACACACAAAAACAGTACAGTGCCCTGCGTGTACAGTATAATAATGCATTCAGGATACTAATGGGTCTGCCTAGATACTGCAGTGCGTCGGGGATGTTTGCCGATGCGCGTGAGGACCATGCGCAAACGGTACACATCCCTGGTGCGCAGGGTTCGGGCTAGCTCCAATGGCATCCTGAGGGCATTTGCTGACAGGTTTGATTGTCAGTACCTGAACCATTGTCATATGTTTCACGTGCTGACAAATCAAGGCTGTCTTAGATAAGGTTTTAGGATTAGGTAGTTTTTAGATTTACTAACATTAGGTTATTGTGTGTTTCTTACTAACAAAATTTTATGATCTTTATATGGTCGAATTGAATGATTTTTATTTTATTTATTTATTTATCCCGGAAAATGAAAGAGTTTCCGCGGGAACCAAAAAACCTCAATCCATGCGGTCGAAGTCACGGACATCAGCTAGTTCTTTATTAAAACTAAAAATGTACGCTCAATGAACTCACATGAAATCATTTAGTTATACGAACGTGACGAGAAAAGTAAATAATCGATATAGGTAATTGCTGCAAATATTTGACCCAATAGGCCAAAAAACCTATAAAAGTACCGATCGATCTCAATTCTAGTGTTTAGCATAGCTGTTTAGTGTTATTCTTGAAATTCTAATGTTTTTTATTCAAATAAACTTAGTGATTAAACAAACTTACAAAGTGAAGTTCGATCACAATTATAGGAGTCGCTTCATTCGAAGATATTACAATTACTTTAATTAATTAATTACTATTCACAAATGCCTACTTACCGAGAAGAGCCAACAAGAAACTCGGCGGTTACTCTTTTAACAAAAATACAACTGTGAAGAAACTAGTAAGTAATCTATACTTCTATAGTAATATTATAAATGCGAAAGTTTGGATGTATGGATGTATGGATGGATGTTTGTTACTCAATCACGCCCCAACGGCTGAACGGATCTGGATGAAATTTGGCACAGAGATAGATTATAGTCTGGAATAGCACATAGGCTACTTTTTATCTCGGAAATTTAAGGAGTTCCCGCGGGAACCAAAATACCTTAATCCACGCGGACGGAGTCGCGGGCATCAGCTAGTTTCGATATAATCCGACTTCGTCTTCAGGAGATGTCGAGTCAACATCTCTTGAGAATACTCCGGTGTCGGAGTGAAACGTACCTACGTTGAGAATAATTTGGAAGTTTTGTGTGGTGTGGTGCTGTGGCTGTGCGAATTGCTAGCTTACTGGGCGGTGAATATCGCAAGATACAAGTGCAAGTTACATGCTGTATAATATAGATTTGCCTGCTGTGGCGGATTATAGCGAATCAAACTTCTAGTGCCTTCATTATCATGGACTTCTGACTGATCTATCAACGTAGAGCTCAAACTGCTGGATGTATCGGGCTAAAATTTGACATACATACCTATAGCTTTTATGACGTAGGCATCCGCTAAGAAAGGATTTTTGAATATTCAACCCCTATAGAGGTTTGGTATGAACATAAAAGAAAAATGTGAGCGAAGCTGCGGGCGAAAGTTATTAAATAAATAAATAAAAGTCCTGTTAGGAGCTACCAAGTTAAAATCTACGTCATTTTACTCGTCTGTCTCTTCAGGTTAATCTCCAAAACCGATTGCCATCTAGTAACTGTACTAAGGTCGGTAACTGTACTTCGGAGTAAGCCAAAATATTTTCGCGTACCTGACTTGAATTGTTGTATAGCGATAAGGCTGTGTGGATTAGTGTTTAATAAGGTTTGGTTCCGTAGACGTATTTTTAATTTTCCTACCTTCACTACAGCCCATTAACGTCCCACTGTTGGGCACAGGCCTCCAAATTTTACAGTATTAACTTATTAAGTAGGTATATTTAAGTTTATAAATATTTTATAGGGTTGATTTTTGCCAAACCGTTTTTTTTAATATTATTTTTGTTCAAAAAATGAAAGCTGATATAATATACAAACTTTTTCATTTGTAGGTAAAAAACGAAAATAAGTTTTTTCGTTTTTTCGTAAGTTTCTTACGGAAGCGTAGCGGGGAAAATGACACTTGACATGTGTGAAAAAGTTTCATCTTCCCCGTTAAGCGACTACGCCGAGGCTAGTGGGGCCGATGGCACTTTTTTTCCCAACTGCCCCGTTAGCGGGGCAGATGGGACTAAGTATGAATTTCTAGTCAGAAAAACCCGATACTTAATTATGGCTCGACCCGGGACTCGAACCCGGGGCCTCGTTGACCGCAGTCGAATACCTACCTACTGAATCCTAAAATTCAGACTTAATAGATATCATCATGTGACCAAACTATGACTTCACTACAACAGCCCAACTAAACAACAAATGAATGGAGTCGAATTTTCTCCGCAACTTTAAGAGAAAATTCAAGTTTTGAAAATTGGGTTTAGTTTCCAGTGAACAAATAGCATGAAAGTTATGAATATCAGATTAATACAATCTCCATAGCTGCCAATCGTGACTCTTTAACAACTGTTAATCATTGTTACAATCTCAATTGTAGTGATTGGCTTAATTTTTGGTATTCTACCTGCGACACTGGACTTTACTCAATACCTACCGAAGGAGCGTTAGCCAATCACAATTGACGACCTCCGTGGCGCAGTGTGTAGCGCTGTTGCCTTAACGTGCGGAGGTCCTGGGTTCGATCCCCGGCAGGGTCAATTTGGGAATTTATAATTTCTGTATTTTCCCTGGTCTGACCTGGTGGGAGGCTTCGGCCGTGGCTAGTTACCACCCTACCGGCAAAGACGTGCCGCCAAGCGATTTAGCGTTCCGGTACGATGTCGTGTAGAAACCGAAAGGGTATGGGTTTAATATAACTGCCATGCCCGTAACAGGTTAGCCCGCTACCATCTTAGACTGCATCATTACTTACCATCAGGTGAGATCGTAGTCAAGGGCTAGCTTGTAGTGGATTAAAAAAAAAATTGATTGTTACAGTGCTTCAGCATAGCAAACATACGTAATAAGAGCCATGAATTCAAAATGATAGCATAGTACAAATGATAGTCTAGTTATCTTACTAATATTATAAATGTGAAAGTTTGGATGGATGTATGGATGTATGGATAGATGTATGGATGGATGTATGGATGTTTGTTACTCAATCACGCGTCAACGGCTTAACGGATCTGGCTGAAATTTGGCACAGAGATAGATTATAGTCTGGAATAGCACATAGGCTACTTTTTATCCCGGAAAATTAAAGAGTTCCCGCGGGAACCAAAAAACCTCAAACCACGCAGACGAAGTCGCGGGCATCGCTAGTAGACTATATGCAATAATTTTGTGATTATAGCACATGAGTAAAGAAACGGAATTATAGTAAGTAATTAAGTGTTGTACCTATAATCATTCAGAAGAGATTGCTTTACACTGCAGCTATGTTACCTATTTTTGAATTTTTCTACGCAAAAGATCAAAAATGTGTTTGATGCAAGACGACTCTACAGCACACCTGTTCCATAGACAAAAGGTAAGTAACCGCGTGCGAATCAAAAATGATCGCTAATATTATACAAGTTACAACTCTATTTGCGATCGTGATTTGAATTTGTCGCGTAAATATTTAAAATATTCAGTTGATAGATTTCTACGACTTAACTTCGAACTTAATCCTATTAAGTAGGAAATATATTTTCTTAATATTATGACATAATATCACCATCTTAATCAACCCAATGCCGACTTAAGTACCTACTACTGATCACTAGGTCTCCTATATAAATTCTAATATCGTCTTGTTAATATATAAAAGAGAAAGGTGACTGACTGATTGACTAATCTATCAACGCACAGCTCAGACCACTTGACGGATCGGGCTGTTTAGTAAACCGTTAACTATTTTGACTAGGGCATCTGCTAAGAAACGAATTTTGAAAATTCAACCAGGTTTGAAATTTTCCGGGATAAAAAATAGCCCATGCCACTCTCCAGGATTAGACTTCGATTTAACCACCATAGACGATCTGTAGTCGCATTTTAGCAGGAACAATCTTATTATGATTCAAAATCTTTAGGTTGTTTTTATTACAATCTTGAATAACGTTGTATCGAAGAGCTTACTAAGAGACTGTATAGCTCTATACCTTTGCCTAGACACTTTTGCCGCAAAGAAACAACTCCAGTGTTGCCAGCAAACAAAATAAACCCCATTTACTACATCACAAATCTCCAGACGATAACAATTTAGATTCCGATAGCATCTTACGTTGGAAGAATACCAACTAGTTCCTGAAGCCAATGAACTCACATCTAGGCAGTAGGCAGTTTTACGTAATACCTATCACTCTTTTTATGGCATACCAAGGTTCGTTTACCGGTATATATGATGCAGTCTGACGTAGGTACAACGGAATAACCTTGTCAAAACCTGAGTGCCATTTTTTTTTAAATAAGCTCATTCTTTACTGCTATCTCACCGTGATGATGCAATCTGTCCTACCGGAGCGTTAAATCGATTGGTTGCTAGTAGGGTGGTAAGTTGTAACTAGCTATGGCCGAAGTCTCCCACCAAACCAGGCCAAAAATTCGGATATTATGACTAGGAATGCTGTGTTCATAAACTTATTAAAAAACTTGATAATGCCCGCAACATCGTCCGCGTTAAGTTTATTTTATATGCAACCTCTATCTATCTCTATTCTCTATACCAAATTTCATCAAAATCGGCTGAAAAGATGGATCGTTATATTGTATTAGTATAGTAGTAGTTTGTGGATGTGTTAAACAAAAACCTAAGTCAAATTAGCTTGTAATAAAAGCCACTGATAATCCAATTAATCAATAGTATTTATTTAATATTTATATAACTGAGACATCATGTTACAACCATTTTTTATGTTCAAGATATTATTTGCACAGGTGACAACCAGAAACATCAGTACCTATTCAGTAAGTACACAAGTAATAAAATTAAAAAAATTAAAAAACCCACGACGAACTGCAGAGCTCCATCTAGGTACAAAGTGCTTGTTAAGACAAATCGAAAGAGTCCAAACACGACGGGTTTACGATGGGAATTTAGGGAGTTCCCATGATCGCCTCCTGACTCCATCATGAGACCCTGGACAGCATCTAGGTACAAAGCGCTTGTACCTAGATGTCGTAAAATATATCTAAGAACCTTCTCACAAGCTAAACATATGTAATGCAAAAAAACCGCATCTCAATCGGCCCAGTACTTTTTGTGAAAAATGGTAACATATTGAAAAATTAAAATCATAGACTACAGCTCAGCTTGGTTCTCTATGGTCGTAAAATATATCTAAGAACCTTCTCACAAGCTAAACATATGTAATGCAAAAAACCGCATCTCAATCGGCCCAGTACTTTTTGTGAAAAATGGTAACATATTGATAAATTAAAATCATAGACTACACCTCAGCTCGGTTGTCTATGGTCCTAAAATATATCTAAGAACCTTCTCATAAGCTATACACATCTAATGCAAAAAACCGCATCTCAATCGGCCCAGTACTTTTTGAGAAAAATGGTAACAAAAAAGTGCACAAACAAACAAACATACAAACAAACAAACACACAACCTCTAAGGGCAAACACATATACCGTCTCCGATTCGTCGAGGGTAAAAAGGCGAACATTAACTTTTTTTCTCTCCAGCCTTGATGGAATGGGATTAAGTATTGCTTGCACCATCATTAACTTTACCACCAGATCAATCAGATAAGGACTAACTTGTGGTGGAAAAAAAACTAAAACTTTCTGGGTATCCAGGTTTCTCTGAAATCTAATAAAATGATCTACGGTTAAATCAAAATGTTTAGTTCGATATAGATTTCGATAGAATATGTGATGTGAAACAAACTGGGCGTGGGAATAAACAGTTTTTGGAATTCATGCATTCTTGTGAATGTAGAATTTAAATGAATGCTATCGCTTGTGGACATAATTATACATACAATCTACAGAAATAATGATTCAATTCAAGTTAGTCTAGTGGTTTTGACATTTGACACCCGGCATCGTATTTAAGTATAGTTATTCGGTTTTGAAAAAATCCAATGGAAATTTTCCGGGATAAAAAGTAGCCGGAATAGGTAGTAAGTAGTGAAGTAGCCTACGCCTTATCTCTGTACCAAATTTCTTTATAATCGGTTGAAAAGACGGGCTGTCAAAGCATAGCAGACAGACAGACAGACACAGTACCTATAGTATGGATCGGTATTAAGTAGTATAGATTAGTATGGATATGAATTCCAAATCAAAGATAGAATTCAAGATATTATAATCCCTTTAATATTGCAGCGTAGAAGTGCTTGCAACATTCAGATTAAATGGAAAAACCGGGCTGTCAAGGCAGTACCATTGGGTTACTTTACTTACCATCAGGTGAGTTCGCAGTCAAGAGCTAACTAATTGTAGTGGCATAAAAAGAAGGATTAAGAGCGTTGAGGAGTCTGTCAGTGAGTAGGAACCTAAGTCAGTTTTATTGTACTTATAAGATGATGAAAGAAAGTGAAGGACTTTTTATTTCTGGCTTTAATTATGTTGTCGAAGAAAAAAGTCACCATATGAATATTGTGCTCTGTTCAAATACTCTTTCAATCAATCATCAAGCTAAATGATTTAATCCAACCGCACCCGAATTCCTGACGTTATTTTTTGCCGATCAAAGCGACCGTTGGCAAGTAAATATTTAAAGCACATAATAATATTAAGATTTCATTCATTTAAAATTTGAATGGCTTATTCAGGAGCAATTAAAATTCGTATCACGTAGAGCAAAGTTAAGAAAAATAACATGGTACTTGTTATACAGTTCAAGTTGGCGCGAAATTTATTCTTTGTAGGTACGATAAGAGTTATATGTGAACGTTGCACCAAAGCACCTATATTATGATGGTATCTTTTCTTTGCCATTTTATCAATCTGCCATCGCCTTTAATTTCATGCTACAATCAGATTTCAGGAGTTGTTTGTTTATGTATTTTGAGGAGGTATTCCAGTTAATATATTCCCCTTTCGTGTAGATTATTATCGAGAAACTTCATCTCTCATCTAGATCTAGAAAGTGCTACCTTTTAAGTAGTTTTTTGTTCGTTTACAAGCAGTTTCTGTGACGTTAGGGTGACTTTATATTCTATTGTACTATTAGGAATACTACTTGTAATTTTTGGTATGTATAGTTATGTAGGTACCTATGGATTTCATTATTCCGTGTAAACCACACAGACATATTATGTAAAACATGGTACGCCAGAGATGATAAAGCTGCATTATTTTAAAAACTTTTGCGTTTTTAATCGACAAATTTATCCTAGTTGATCATACATAATCTATAAAAAAGTCCGAACCCACTCATTCACTCACTGACATTGAACTAATCTGAGCTCACTGATCACTAAGTAATCTACAGCCAGCACAAAAGCTCTTAAAAGCTTAAAAATTGTGCTTAAGACTAGTCATTCTCTAGGTCTTGACGACGTTAACGAGAACGGTGGGTAGGTATATAGTTGGATTTTATTGCTATACTAGATGATGCCCGCGACTTCATCCGCGTGGATTAATGTTTTTTGATTCCCAAATTTCATCAAAATTTGTTGAACAGATGGGCCGTGAAAGCGTAGCAGACAGACAGACAGATAGACAGACAGACACAATTTCGCATTTATAATATTAGTATGGATAGTATGGAAATATGGAATCATGAATCTAAATAATTGAAATAATACACAACCAACTAATAATAAGAAACAATCGTTATTTGTAAAAGTTAGAACCCAGAGCCTTAATTTTAGCTAGTTTAAAAAATATGAGATTTGTGTGCTAGCAACACCTTTACATGTCATGTCAATTGACAATTGACAAGTCAAGCGTCACGTCCTGATGATAAACGTCAAGTTTGCGTGTAAATATTCCATTTGTTTATTGTGTTTTTATGTTTAAAAATTAGAATTTAAAACAAATATGTGCTAAATTATAATAAAAACGATAATGACTGATGAAACTAAAGGCTATTGTCGACTATGCGCGGAGCCGCAACGTATAAGTCAAATGTTATCACCAGATAAAGAATTCACGAGTAACTTAAAAATTCTTACCAAATTATCTTGGATAAACATCGATATATCTTCGACAAACGGTCTCCCCAAAACAATATGCTATGCCTGCTTCGATCTACTGGAACGTACGTGGAGTTTTCTCAACAATGTGCGAACAGCGCAAGAGAAATTAGCTGCTATATTCTTGAACTCTTCGAAAGACAATGCGTACCAAATAGAACTCGATAACAAAGATTGTAGTAACAAAATACCCGGAAAACCGGTGGATGAGAACTGGGCGATCTTCCAGGAGCTAAAACATGAGATAAAAATCGAGTATTTGAGCGATAATGTACAGAATTTATTTCCTAGTGACACAGTTGTAATTACCAACGAAAATCAATTGGGAATTAAACTCGAAGATGATTCTTACGGAGATGGTGATGCGGTTATCAATTGTAATGACGATTTCGATCGAATTAGTACAGACAGCGATGTGCCTCTAAAGCAGTGTGTTAAGAAAAAGCGTGGCAGACCTAAGCACAAAAAATCCAAAAACAAAGATTCTAAAACGAGTTCTAAAGCTGCAAACTCAACGTGGGACAACCAACCGTGTATTTGTGCTAAGTGCGATGCGAACTGTCAAAGTATTTTGTTACTACAACTACATTCATTACAAATTCACAACAGTTGTTGTGTATTTAAGTGTACAGATTGTTCTAAAGTTTTCCACAGCTACTGCTCTTTTGTAAGACACACCAGAACACATAATAAGGCATTAAGACACTGCTGCGAGTTCTGTAACATATCGTTTATACAGCTACAGGATCTATCATCACACAAAATGGAGTACCACAGAACGGTATACAAAACTAAATGCTGTTATTGCGGGGCGAATTTCGACACGCCAGAAGAGTTAGCGGAGCACAAAAACGTGTTTAATAAGAATAAAAAGTTACAAAGAAATTTGAATGGTGAAAATCAAATAGAACACAAGTGTGACCAATGCAATAAAGTCTTCAAAAGCAGAGCTAATCTTCACCAACATAAACAATTACATACTGAAAGAACTAAGGACTTTGCGTGTCATATTTGTGGTAAAATGTTTTATAATAAAGGGACTTTAAGTACACATTTGATTGTACACGATGAGCAACGTCCGTTTAAATGTAACCACTGTCCATTGGCTTTCCGAGCGAGGGGCAACCTTATTTCACATCTAACGATGCATACAGGTTTAAAACCCTTCATTTGTGAGCAGTGTGGTAAGAGCTTTAGAGTTAAACGGCATTTAGTATCGCATTCTATTGTACATACAGATCTAAGACCTTACGTCTGCGAATATTGTAATAAGTCGTTTAGATTTAAGACCCGTCTTAACCTACATTTAAGACAGCATACAGGCGTACGTCCGTACAAATGTATTTACTGCCAACGGGACTTCACTAATGGTTCGAATTATAAGAAACACATGAAAAGACGGCATGGCATTGATACATCTACACGGATGTTGTCTAAAAATGCTAAAAAGGAATTAACAGAAATAAATGAGACTAACACAGTCTTAGCCTAGTATACATGCCCAGAATCCTATTAGGTTTGTCAGGGATCCAACCTCAGGCATGTCTTAACATTTTTAGAAATTGTATATCACTTGCTTTAATGGTGAAGGATAACATGAAGAAACTAGGAGGGTTCTTCATAATGTTCTCAAAGGTATGTCTGACATGATCCACACTTGACCAGTGTGATGGACTATAGCCGATTCGCATTCATAGAAGAGACTTGAAATTGAATTTGTATAGTATTTTTACGCCTAAATTATTTATTATTTGCTGTTATAAGTCCATTGTACTCTGATGTTAATCAATTCTTTTTGACCGATTTCAAAAAAAAGGTTATGTACTGAACCCATATGTATATAATATTATTGGAACTGCAATATATTCACATAATGATTATATTGATTATACTATTAGGGCTTCCACACAAATATACAAAATTAAAGATGTATGTATGTTTGCCTGCAGATTTCTCCGAAACTATTGATCGGATGGTGATCATTCTTTTTTTATTGGCATACATTTACTTTAACTTAAGGAACAGTGCTAGTTTCATCGAAATCGGTTCAGTAGTTTTCAAGATATGTACTGTTAAGTGTGTTCGGAAGTCTGTTTAACTTTCAATCTTTTAGATTGTTGATACTTGCATTCCACCAATGTTTTCTAAATATTGTAAACTTGAGGTGAAAACTCACTACCTACTTGTACAGAACAACCAACTCGCACGAAACGTTAGCATCGCAGGAGAAACGCGTTTTGTCAGGTTGTGCTAGTTTGTGCAGCTCCATTTAAACTTTTTAATGTGGCTGTTGAGTTTTATCCTGTCTGGCCCCTAGTGTGCTTCCACCCTAAGCTACAGGTCTGTGTATATTTTACTTTTTAAATAGTAAATTAAGTAATATGCAATGTAAAATACTCAATTATTTAAGAATGTTCATGCTTTGACATCCCAATAGCTTGATGGTTAAGATTGGATGGTTCAGAGTTCACATCTTTTGTATATATAAATTCATATGCCATCATAGCTTTTCAAAGATATTAGACATCAGCATGTCATAGTAGTTTATACACCAAGGGGATAAAGCACTGTTTTATGTCACGGGCGCTACATTGAATCCTGAACGTAACGAAGGACTCCAAATTTAAGTCCCGAGCGTAGCGAGGGTGTTATAAGTTAATTCCCGACCAAAGGGAGGGAATTAAGATTGAGTCCTGAGTGCAGTGAGGGATTCAAGCACCCAAGAAAAAAACTGCTTTATCCCGGTGGTGTATACTCTACTTTATACTTCTACCATAACAGTAAAACAAACTGTAACGGTTATATATTTATTGCAAATCATAGTAAGTAGGATACATAGGTCTAGTAAATAATAAAAAGAAAAGACAAATTAAAAGTGAATGTTCACGTTCGATAGAGTCACATTTGTCCTTTTGTCATTTTGCTTTTCATGCTGCCAGTGTTTATGCAGGTACACATACTCCTTGGTTTAAAAACTTTTATGTCAAATGGTACGATCGTTGTCAATGGTCGACCAGTCTGGAGCCTAGACTCTGTTGTGCATATTTACAGTATGGGGTTGGTCAACTAGTTGGGCGATCGATCGACTAGATTACGGCCCTAGGGCATGAAGACTGACTTTAGACCCGCAAAAGTATGATTAAAACAGTAGTAAAGGTATGGTAGAAGTATAAAAAATATTAGACCACCTAAACGAAATTAACAGGGGCCATACTGCTAACGCTTAAAGCCATATTGTTTCATTATTGTTGACTTTTATGTTCTAGGATTATAATCCATAATTTAGCAACGTCAAGGTATGTGACATCAAACTGTCTTTTGAATAATATTGCTTATGTAGCGTTTGCAGTATGGCCCCTGGTTTAAATGTAATGCTAACCTTTTCTGCTGGGAGCGTTATGAAAGGAACAGCAATACATTTAGACCATAGAGTTAGCCACAATATTGGATTTTGTATCTGGGCTATAAAAGTTAAATCCTGTAATAATATTCAGGGTTATTCTCTTTCCACGAGAGATAATGCTATGTTGCTAAGCTACAGTTTACAAGATAGCCCTTGACTGTGATCTCACCTGATGGTAAGTGATGATGCAGTCTAAGATGGTAGCTGGCTAACCTGTTAGGGGTATGGCAGTTTTGTACACGGCATCGTACCGGAACGCTAAATCGCTTGGATGCACGTCTTTGCCGGTTGGGTGGTTATTAGTAGCTGAAGCCTCCCACCAGGCCAGACCAGAGAAAATTCAGAAATGATAAATTCTCAAATTGACCCTGTCAGGGATTGAACCCTCCCACATTAAGACAACAGCACTCAACATTGGACCTGTGAGGTCGAGAACTAATAAGAGCGTAGCTTAGCAACGTAGCACATCTCTGGTGAAAAGGCAGCCTTACAGCATAATATAGCTTAGCATTACTGCAATCAATAATTTTTTTAAGCTCCAATAAAGAGACTATATTTTAAAAATAATGTAAAATGATAGTTTTATATTAGTAAAGTAAAGAAGTGGCAATACATAAGGTTTTTATTTATTTAATGTGTTTATATAATATAACCTCCATATTGTATACTAAAGCTCTGCCAATCCGCACTTTGCTAGCGTGGTGGGCTATGGTAGCTAGTTTTGTAGCCTGCGAGAGAGTGAGATAAATATAGCTTGTTTTCTATCTCATTCTCTCGCAGGCTAAATCCTGTTATGAATATGTTTGTCTCTTTTTGGTGTCGCTTTTTCGTTTCATCAAATTTTCAAATCAAGATTCTAAAGAAGTTTCACTTCAAAAAATTTTCCTCAGAGAGACAAAACTTATTAGGTTTAAAACTCATAATATCTAATGATATTAGACTAATAAAACACAATAAAGTATATGCTTTGTGCGATCTTTGCCAGTATGTCGCACGGGCGCGATCGTCCGTCTCGGAGATGATACACACGTGATTGTAGGTAAGGATCTTGAGATAAATCTTCTATACTTTTAATGAAACTGTGACAGGACAATTTCTGTACATCCATACTAATATTATAAATGCGAAAGTGTGTCTGTCTGACCGTCTTTCTGTCGTCTGCTCATCTGCTCAACCGATTTTGATGAAATTTGGTACAGGGGTAGATTGTATCCCGGATTGTATACTTTTATCCCGGAAAATTAAAGAGTTCCCGCGGGAATCCAAACATCATACACGCTAACATAACTTGGCACACTTACAGCTAAGATTTTGGGTTAATATAATAATATATACAATTTTTTATACCGAAAAATTTCATTTTTACTCTAACTCGGCTAATTAGACCCGAAGTGACACAGGCTACTTTTTATAACGGAAAATTAAGGAGTTCCCGCAGAAATAAAAAAAACTTAAACCACGAGGACGAAGTCGCGGACATAACGTAGTGACGTAATATTACGAAAGTAAATCTAAAGATACGATAAATCTTGGCCCGTGCCGCTCTCGCGTGCACCGGTCCGTGTTCACCAAGCCGTGTAGGAAACAAAAGCAGCGGAAACATAACTCCAGTCGACGACAAGAAAGCCCGCGAGACAGTTTCCTATCTAAAACCGGCTGAAAATACGCTAAAAACTAGCTTTAAATCGATAAAAACAACCAAAAACACCCGCGCAACGGTCCAATTTGAAAGTTCGATAAAAAAGTTGAATCTACCTGCGCTTTTAAAAAACAAATTGTTAAGTGGCATCTTACCTTGCTTTAAATATACCAAAAGCTTAAAAAATAGTTACAAATTACTAAAGGGATTTATTATGTTTACTTACTTAATTTACTAAATTTAAAAAATAATAAGAAAGAGTTGCTTGAAAGTAACCTCAAAAATTTTTTTAAATCACTAAAAACAAAATAGGTATTTAGATTAGCTAGAAATAACATAAGAAATTCAATAAAAAAGTTTTTTAATGTAAGTTAATGTAGGTAGGTAGGCATATGCCTATTTTTTTGTTTATTTTTTTAAGATTTAACTGACTAACTGTCTTTAATTAAACCTAGGTACAAAAAAACGTTTAAAGAAAACTTTTAATTTTAAAAAAATGCGTGTTACCAACATAAATAAAAATATTTAAAAAAATATGCGAGATCACTTCGAAAACGACGTTCGTGCATTGACTTTATAAATCTGACAGTTGTTTTTTTAAAACCATGATCGGCAAAAGTGTTGTTCTATTCTGCCTATTTGCTTTCTACACACGGTATGCGGCCGGCGACGATTATCACAGGATGGTGAGTGAGAATCAATTATAATTATCATGATCACGATTGTTATAATAACAGTTAAAGATGGTGGAAAAAAGTGGTGACTGATTCTGCACTTAATTTTGCACTCAAATCAAAACTCCATTTTTAGGGTTCCTTACCCAAAGGGAGTAAGGATCCTTTTACTTAGCATCCGCTATCCGTCTGTCTGTCAGCGGGCTGTATCTCATAAGTAGGTAGACACTTGAAATTTTCACAGAGTGTAACACACGGAGTTTTCAAATTAAGAATTCTATAGGAGGCTCCTATAAAATAAACGTGATATTTGAGCGCCTCTCTTGTTTCTTCTATGTAACTACTTATTTAAAAAAGTGTGTATGTGTGTACAGTATGTACGCACGCAAGAAGTTTTGCTTTTTGATAGGAAATAATAAATATCTTGAATATGTATATCTAGTTATCAGTTCTCACCCAACATACAGTAAATGTATCTCTGGGCTAGTACTGAGAATTTCCAGTCTGAGAAATGCCTAAACAACGAGACAGTGTTTTAAAGTACTAATTAGGTATGTCATACCCCAAAACCGCCAAAACACGGTCACGCTGCTACCCACGGTAAACTGGTTAAGTCGTCTTTTGTGTATTAACGGCAACCTTCACGCTGTAAGCATGCCGTGACCGGGTTGACAAATTTTCCGCTTGCAACCCGCTCATTTAGGCCAATGGAGCTTAATTGCAAACTTTTGACAATTACGCCTAAGGGCACTATCTCACTAGGACACCAGTGGCGATGTAACCAGTCACAATAACCGTTGGTTACGTCCTAATTGCAAACTTTTGACAATCACTTACCTACGCCAAAGGGCACTATCTCACTAAGACACCAGTGGCGACGTAACCAGTCACAATAACAGTTGGTTACGTCTTAATTGCAAACTTTTGACAATCACTTACCTACGCCAAAGGGCACTATCTCACTAGGACACCAGTGGCGACGTAACCAGTCACAACGGTTTTTGTGACTGGTTACGTACTAATTGTAAACTTTTGACAGTCAGCAACAAAAGAAAAATATGATACCTACCTATACACCACAGAACAGTCCTATACCACAGTTACATAATATCGTAAAATAAAAAAAGTGTGTGTGTATGCAATTCACCCACAGCAGAAGTGAAACTTTAGAAAAGTAGCATAACTTGTATTCTATCTCATTCTTTCGCAGGCTAAATCCTATTATGAATATGTTTGTCTCTTTTTGGTGACGCTTTTTCGTTTCATCGAATTTTCACATCACAACGATTCTAAAGAAGTTTCACTTCATTACAGAATTTCCATAAAGTCCACCCGATTGAAGTTTGGCAAAGTCAGCAACAAAAATATTATGATACATAGGTACCTACTTAAACCACAGTATTAGGTACAAACCACAGTATAAAACTGTGCTGTCTGTGCCTATACTATGGTTGTAAAATTTTCACTTTTGCACAGTAGACCGTCGCCAGTTGCCACATTATTGTTTCAAGTAGGAATCAAGTTACGCTATACAGACAGACAAGACAATACCTATATACAATTTTACAAACCGCTTTCGCTTCGCTAGATAGTTAAGTGTATTTTAATTGTTGCCATTCGAAGGTATAATATGATATGATAAAATATTACTTTCATCATCATTTCTTTTCTCAGCAGGGCGCGTTTGGAACCCTCGTAGCTTTAGTTTTAAGATACCCTAACCGATTATCACCATCTTGTTTTATAAGTAATTTAACGCAAATAAGTGCAGTACAGCTGTGTACCTACCTAATTTGAATAAATTAATATTGATTTGATTTGATTACAACTCATTGCCGAACGCCGATCTCCTCTATGGCCATAGTCTACTACGCGGCTGGCCAGACACACCTTCGAGAAAATTATGAAGAACTGTCGGGCATGCGGGTTTCCTCACGATGTTTGAAGCAAGACGTTAAACTCTCCGAAAATCCGACACGACCGGAGAGAGAACAGGCGCAGGAAGAAGACCTGACGAAGTTTTGCAAATGCTGCCCAACCTAGCTGGATTCTTCTGTCAGCTTCTTTATCGAAGTTGTTCCTACCAAGTTGTATTTACCTGACCGAGGTAGAACAGAGAACTTAATATGACTTAATTATAACCCGAACCAGGAATCGACTCCTAGACCTCGACAGCTGCTGTCGAACATGCTAACCACTAGACCATTGAGGCAGTTATCATGATATTAAATAGTCTGGTGGACTAGGCTAGAACTAACTAGGAATATCTATAACCTGAATATTCCTGTGCTCAGGGACTTCACAACCTTGTTCCTCCGTCTCCGTTCTACCACAGAACAGCGAGAAACCGTCTGCGTTGGCGTCCTTATGTGGTTGACGTCCAATCTGCTCGCACGAAGCGCTTATGCTCGACGTTTCTGATACGAACCACTAAGGTGTGGAACACCCTCCCAGCGCACGTGTTTCCTGCCACTTATAACATAGGTACCTTCAAGGCAAGAGTGAATAGGCATCTTCTAGGCAAGCGCGTTCCAACCTAGACCTAATAGTTGCTTTACACTAAGCATGATAGTCGTCAAGCTCAAGCCTATCATACTTCATACAAATATTATAAATGCGAAAGTGTGTTTGTTTGTTGGTTTATTGGTTTGTTGGTTTGTCCAATCACGCCGCAACAGAGCCACGGATTGACGTGATTTTGTGTGTGACATAGACTTTTTATCCCGGAAAATTAAGGAGTTCCCGCGGGAACCAAAAAAACTCAAACCACGCGGATGAAGTCGCGGGCATCAGCTAGTCACGCAATAAAAAAAAACCTTGGCTTGCATAATGCATTGTTTTATTTTTTTATTAGACCTCCAGATCTGTCACAAGATCATCTTAAGGACCGGATGAATTTAAAATGATTAAGTTAGTCATAACATGTGCATAATGTGGAACCAAGGTCATTTACTCTAGTGTCATTAGATTGTTTTCATGGAAAAAAAGTACCTATTACAAAGGCTAGACTTCCAGTAAACACTTACCACTAAATACTGTGGTTTATCAAAAATCAAATACGTAAAATTTCTAGTCAGAAAAACCCAATACTTAATTTTTGTCCCAACCCGGGACTCGAACCAGGGCCCTCGTCGAACATCCTAACCACTAAAACAACGAGGCAGTTAGCACTAAAACCACATAACATCTAGCCTTCGCTTGGTGGTAAATTTCTAAGAAATCAACGACCTCAATTTACATAGACGGACCCTGTCAAACAAAGAATGTGGACTTATTTTACTAGCGCCATCTAGTCACAGGCTTTGACAGACAAACACAGGCTTATACAGGTGTGGAGCGCGCTCTACAGGTGGGACGCCCATTTTTTTTCTATGAAAGGGCCCCATATTAAAATCAAATTTTCAAGCCCTTTTCTTTAATTCAACAGGTATTCTTAAATAATATTTATTGTACATGTGCAGGGGATGAATACAAACGCAGCGGAAGCCACCCAGTTTCTTCGAGAATACGACAGAGAAGCTTCTGGAATGTGCTACAGGCAAGTTCATCTTTATCTCTAAACTAGCTGATGCCCTTCCGATGCCGACTTCATCCGCGTGGATTGGGGTTTTTTGGTTCCCGCGGCAACTTTTTAATTAAATAAAATATTATAAAAAATATAAAAATAAAGAATTGCCGGGATAAAAATTGCCTATGTGTTATTCCAGACTATAATCTATCTCTGTGCCAAATTTCATCCAGATCCGTTCAGCCGTTCTGGCGTGATTGAATAACAAACATCCATCCATCCATTCATACATCCGTCCATTCAAACTTTCGCATCTAAAATATTATTGCATTACACTACATAGTTTAGAGTATAGATTACAATTTACAATTTGTAACTATCGATTAAAGTGAAAGAGGAAGTTTGTACGCCTATTTTTAGTTTTTTAATTAAAAAAAATACCTCTTTTAATATAGGTACCTTCAAATCAAGAGTGAATAGGCATCTTCTAGGCAAGCGCGCTCCACCTTTGGCTGCATCATCACTTTTGGCTACAAGGAGGTCTGATTGCAGCCAAACGCTAGTCTATATATTAAAAAAAAAACTTTTGACTTATTTCAGGGTAACCATGTCCCAATGGAAATTCGTCACCAACATAACAGAGTACAATAGACGGAGAATGCAAGAGGAACTGGCCCTGAGCTCCAAATTCGAGAAGCTATCCTGGAGGAAGGCGGCTGCGTATGATGCTTCACGGTTATCAGACCCTCAGGGCAGGAAGCAGTTGACCAGGATTGTTCAAGCCAGTCGGGCTGGGTTGCATGATGATAAATTTTCTGAGGTTTTTCCCCTTATTTGTCTTAGAAAGTAGAACTAAAAGAAGTATTAAAGAACTACTTCTACTAGAAACTTCTAGAAGTCTACTTCTTTTTGTCCACCTCCACTTTTCGGTTAGGCTGTGATAGCTATCTGCTGGTGATAATGATAATGCAGTCTGAGATGCTAGTGAGTAGCGGGCAACTTGTTAGGCTGTTGGGCTGTTAGTTAAACCAATATCGGTTTCTATACGGCGACGTACCGAAACACTACTTTGCTTGACGACACGTCTTTGCCGGTAGCGTAGTTGCCATGGCTGAAGCCCACCAGGCTAGATGAAAGAAAATTCTGAAATTGCAAATTCCCAAATTGACCCTACCAGGGATTGAACTCTGGACCTCCCGCTCATGACCATAGCCCTAATCACTGCGTCAGAAGACCGATAGTTCTGACTTCTGTATTTGAGACGTTAATTATGGTAACAGATAGAGAGACATACCCATTGCGGCATTAATTACTAATGTCTAAGTTATATGTATAGAGATAGTAGACATCTGCATAAACCAAGAAAAGCGCCTAACATAAAAGTTTACTTTTTATCCAATAACTTTTCTTCTCTTCACAGATCCAACAACTAATATCAGAGATGAAGGAAATCTACAACGCAGCAAAGATCTGTCCATTCGGCCAGAAACCTTACGATACACACGTGCCTAGAATTCCAATCTCCACAGAAGTTCCAGAGGCAAACGCCCAGCAATCCTACCAACTTAACAATCAAAACCAGAACTACCAACATAATCAGGAACATTCTGACTACCCCAATTATTGCGATATGCAACTAGACCCGGAGATATCCAGGATATTGGCTCATTCGAGGATTGAGAAGGAATTGCTGTATGTGTGGCAGAGTTTCAGGGATAAAACTGGTCCGAAACTGAAGAATAGGTTCATGAGATATGTGCAGTTGGCGAATGAGGCGGCTGTTAATACGGGTGAGATTCTTTCTCATAAGATTTCCAAGCAAAATATAGGTTTTTGAAGTGAAAACTTATTTGACCGCGTTGAGCACTTTTTGGGTGGGGAAAATCTTATGGGTTCGCGACACCGACATGCTGTGATGTTTTTTTTTAAATTATTTTAAATATTCGTTTTTATATTGGCGTTTGAAAATTTTATATTATTTTCAAATTTTAATACTAAAATTCTAAGTTATAAGTTTTCACTTCTATCGGCATTCCCTATGACTGCCAAGTTTTTTTTATTACCCACGACGGAACGGAGACAAACAGAGGCGTATATGTTTCCTGAGAAGTTTTGTTTTATCCACTACAAGATGCCACAACCACTACAATGACTGATGCAGTCCAAGATGGTAGCGGGGTAATCTGTTAGCGGTACGGCAGTTATTTTAAACCCATATCCCTAATCGGTTCCTACACAGCATTGTACCGGAACGCTAAAACGCTTGATGGTACGTCTTTGCCCGTAGGGTGGTAACTAGCCACGGTCGAAGCCTCCCACCAGACCAGACCAGAGAAAATTCTGAAATTATAAATTCCCAAATAGGCCCGCCCTACCAGGAATCGAACCTGAGAACTCCTACTGTAAGACTACCACGCTCACCACTGCGTTAGGGAGGTTCTCTTCTTATAATATAAGTAAGAAAACACGTCCGTCTTATTCTTATAAGGCATTTATTACAAGAGAGGAAAATATTTTCAAATTAACAAAAAGACACATTATCTCAGTCTACCCTCAATTATTTCTGTAATGTTCTCCCCCTACATTACACTTCTTAAGATTGAAAATTCAACAGGAAAAATGTCTATATACCTATCATACAATTTGCAGGTTACATAGATGCTGGAGACCAAATGCGAGCAGCCTACGAGGATCCATCCTTCAGAGCGAGCGTGGAAGAAATATATAACCAAGTGGCACCGCTCTACAAACAACTGTTCACATACGTCCGCCGGAAGCTGCTGCAAAGATACGGAGAGACCACCATCAGACCTGATGGGCCTATACCTGCGCATTTATTAGGTAATCAGATATAGCCAATTGTCTAAGTAAATCGTTTGTCGTTTGTCATTTGACAGCTTAAAACGTATTACTTGAACTATTTGAGGAGTTCATACATGCTCTTTGACGTACAGGCATCTGTGAACTCCTTAAACAGGTCAAATAATACGTTTGACAAGCGATTACGATTCCGATTTTCTTACACAATTGGGGGCCAGAATAGGTTAAGAGCTTGGATGAATAATCACGGGATAATGGCGAAACTTGACTCTGGTTGGTTTATCTTGTTGTCCATACGTCATTAGTATTATAATGAAATATACAACGAAAACTCTTATAACTTTTCAGGTAACATGTGGGCACAGAACTGGAAGTCAATCATGGACTTGGTGATGCCGTTCCCACAATCACCAAACATAGACGTCACCTCTGAGATGCTGCGACAAGGTTTCACGCCGCTAAGGTAGGTTTTTTTTTAAAATTCCAATCAATCAATATTTATTCAGTTTAGGTAACAATAATATATGTGTAATCTTAATAACTAGGTATGTTAGTATTTACAATGTAAGGTGTTGGTAACAATTTTAACTTAATCTATCTTAGTACCTAAAAACTCAAAGGGATTTAGTCCTCTGTATGAGTTTCCCCATCAGAGGACTATCCATCTTCCCTGCTATGCTATTCAGGATGCTGTTGCTGCTCCCACGGACCCTGAACAGCAGTGATGCAGTTTTCTTGTGCCAGATAGCATCAAAGCCATCGAAAACATCTCTGACGCGCTCGAAGGCGCAGAACGCAGGCGTAGGCTCGCAGAACCTAGGTTACCGCAACAGCACCCTAAACGTATTATTATTGGATACGCCCTTTGCCTATACCGGAACCACAGGCTTGCTGATTATAATGATGTACAGAATAGAGTTATGCCTGCCTTCCATTGTCGTCAAGCACAAGCTTATCTTTCAATACAAAAAAAAACAAGTGTGCTTTAGACCACACGACTGAAGTAAAACTTAGTAACTGGCTACGAGAGAAAGAGAGAAAGAAAATGTGTGCTCGCACTTCTCTCTGTTGCCCCTACAGTAATATACAAACCTAACTCTCTCTCTCTTTCTATCTTCACTAACTTATATCTCCGTCATCATCTTCCGTTCGCCTCGCCCGATCACACTTTTCGTTACGCTCTCGTCACGCATTCACTTACTCCCCAAATCAAGCGTGCGTAAAGAAGTTTTACTTCAAAAAAAGTTGATGGTCAATTCCAGAATGTTCCAAATGGCGGAGGAGTTCTACGTGTCTATGGGGCTCAAACCGGTGCCTCCAGAGTTCTGGCGCGGCTCCATGCTGGCGCGGCCTCCCCAGCGCAGCGTTCAGTGCACGGCCAGCGCCTGGGACTTCTGTAACAGGATAGACTACAGGTCAGTTCCTCTACATCCTTCTAAGCTCCAGCTCTAGGTGTAAGAAGGGATGACTCCTCGTGACTCTTACGTTTTTTTGCTTTTATAGAATAAAGCAGTGCACGGAAGTGACGATGCAAGACCTGATCTCCACACATCACGAAATGGCGCACATACAGTATTACCTGCAGTACGCTGATCAACCACAGCTGTTCCGAGATGGAGCCAACCCCGGTATACAGTGTTAATGAATGAATGAAATAACATTCATTAATTCACTAACAACTAATTCATTAACAATTAACAGCTAGTGATCAATGGTCGAGGGTCGAAGTACGTAGCAGTGCTTAAAAAAAAATTAAATCATTAATTTCTACTCTACTGGAGCCTCAAAAAATTCAAAATTCAATTAATGTTTCTTATTCAAATAAACTTTTTATAAGTGCTTATGAATCTTGAACTGAACAGATATAGGGATGATCAATGATGCCTATGTCAAAAATAAATTATTTCTTACTGATTTAAAATAGAGGGTCCAAATGACCTAAAATTCACATCCTCGCTTAGTTTTAAGTTTGGTAACCATTTTAAACTATCGATCAAAGAAAACAGTGTGTTAAAATTTGATGACGTCACAACTATGTATTTCATACAAACTTCCATACTAGAAGCGGTTTGATAGAGTTGCTGATTTAATTGAGTTGCCATCATCCCAATTACGGTTATCTTTATTAAGCTATTCAATGCGTTCACCCAATTTGGACCAAATTTGATACATAATAGAGCTACATACAGGATAGGTGGCTTCCCTGGGCGGGCAAATTCTACTTTTTATCCCGGAAAATCAATTTCAAAGTTAAAATAATTACGCTGGTGCTAAACCTTACAGCCTTTCCTTATTTTTTTTTACAGCGTTCCATGAAGCGGTCGCTAACGCAGCTACGTTGTCTGTTTACAATATACCCCATTTCCAACGAATGGGACTTTACCAAAACAAGTAAGTTTGAGTTTTATATTTATTTTCAACTTTTTCTATTATAGCTTAGATATCCATACTTTCATACTAATATTATAAATGCGAAAGTGTGTCTGTCTGTCTGCTACGCTTTCACGGCCCATCTATTCAACCGCTTTTGATGCCATTTGGTATGGGGATAGTTTGTATCCCGGGGAAGGACATATGCTGCTTTTTATCCCGGAAATTTGAAGAGTTCCCGCGGGAATTAAAAACATTTTATATTTCTAGGTCCCACGACCCATATGAAGTCAGTATGAACTTCCTGATGACAATGGCTTTAGAAAAAGTGGCGTACTTACCGTTTGCATTTATGGTTGATCAGGTAAGCTCTTTCTGTTTGTTTGTTGAAGGGAAACTTTTTTAGAATCTTTGTGATTTGAAAATTCGATGAAACGAAGAAAAGACACCAAAAAGACAACATATTCATGATAGGATTTAGCCTGCGAGAGAATGAGATAGAATACAAGTTAAATTTATCTCATTCTCTCGTAGGCTACTTTTCTGAAGTTTCCCTTCTGCCGTGTGTGAATTGCACACACACACACCATTTTGTTTTAAATTCTTTGTTGCACATACAATACAATGCACGAAGGCAAACTAAATACCTAGAGGTATTCTCTTCTTGTCTTTCTTAATCATAATGCCACAAAAAAAAGGATTTTGAGATAAAATCGACTGGTTAAAGATAAAAAGAGTAAATTGTTTAATGCTTTTAGAGTATCTTAAAGCATTAAACAAAAAACACTGAACAAGAAACACTGACACCAAATAGAAAGGCAAAACAAAAAAGTCAAAAACATTCTGGAAACCCTTATAAGATTTTCCGCCATTTTGCTCTGTCAACTTTCACTAAAGAGGCTCTGGAACTTTATGACTATATATGATGACTAGCTTTCACCCGCGGCTTCGCTCACGTTAGGTTCGATCTTCATAAACAATTCAAAACCCTCTTAGGGATTGAATTTTCAAAAATCCTTTCTTAGCGGATGTCTAAATCAAAATAGTTATCTGTATACCTTTCACCCCGACCCGTCCAGTGGTTTTGAGCTGTATGTTGATAGATCAGTCAGTCAGTCACCTTTTCCTTTTATACCCATATGTATTTAGATAATATTAGTACTATTTCATTGTGGGACTATTTTAGAGGGGCGGCCTAGTTGTGACAACGCATATCAGTTGATTGCGAATGTTAAGCAACGTTGACCTAAGTCGGTAACTGGATGGGTGACTGAATTTGGAGGATTAAACTAGACCTTTTCGTTTCCTCCGTGCCGTTAAGCCGTCGGTCCCAGTTATTGTCACAAACGTCTGATAATAATCTTTACAAAAACTTAAGAGTTGAAATACTCTTAGTTGAGCCGTAATCCGTATGCGGAATTTGGAAACCTACCGCATTATTATCCCAAGAAAACTCCATTATTTGATTAATGGAAAGGGGTCACGACCCTCACTAATAAGGACTATGACGCAGAGAGAGAGTACTATTTATTTTCAGTGGCGCTGGTCAGTATTTGAAGACGGTGTACAGAATATGAATGCAAGATGGTGGCAGATGAAGTTAAGATATCAAGTAAGTTTCTTATTAAAACGGTTATAAAAATAATAGAAATAAAAGCTTAACAAATTACAACTAAAGTAAAAGACTGCCTCGATGGCCTAGTGTTAAGCATATTCGACTGCGGCTGACGAGATCCCGGGTTCGAATCCCGGGTCGGGCCGTAATTCAGTATTGGATTTTCTTGACAATAAATTCTCAGTACTAGGCACTAGCCCAGAGTTAGGAAGTTGGCGGTGTTTCACCCCCGTGCCTCGGAAAACACGTAAAGCTGCCGGTCCTGCGCCTGGTCTCTCTTCGGTCGTGTCGGATTTTCCGTCCGAAACGTTTATGTAGACGCAGCCATGACCTTCAATAATGAGGCAAGTTACAAAGGTTGAAAAATAAAGGTTTAAAAATAATGTTTTTAACCTGTTGCAATTTTTCAGGGTGTGACTCCTCCGGTTGCGAGAACAGAAGCGGATTTCGATCCTGGATCAAAATATCACATCATATCTGACCAGGTAATCATAGATTAAATTAGGGAGGCTTCGGCCGTGGCTAGTTACCACCATAACGGCAAAGACGTACCGCCAAACGCTTTAGCGTTCCGGTAGAAACCGATTCTACATATTCGGTTATTTATATGGGTGTAATATAATTGCCATAATTTGGAAAATTAAAATGTTCGCACGCGGGAACCCCAAATCCACGTGGATGAAGTCGCGGGCATCAGCTAGTTAAATATAAAAAAATTTAAACAAAAACTTATCAGGCATAACAATTAGTTCCAATTTTAACCACCGGGTCAGTTAAGTTTGACGGACTATAGTCTGTTATACCATTAGGTAAGATACAACCTACCTCTCGACGAAATCAGTTCAAAAGATGGACTTGGAAAGTATACCTAGCAGACAATTTCGAAGTTATATAATAATAGGTATTATAGAATAATACCTACGATCTTTTTAACCAGGATAAAAAGTAGGCTATGTGATATTCCAGACTGATATATCTTTCTGTGTGCCAAATTTCCTCCAGATCCGTTCAGCCGTTCTGGCGTGATTGAGTAACAAACATCCATCCACCATACATCCATCCAAACTTTCGCATTTATAATATTAGTAAGAAGTAAGATAAGATAAGATAGTAAGATTTCATTACTTCCTTCACAAATTTATAGGAACACATCAGATTTTTAAAATATTTACTGCTTCTTTAACATTATAAATGTCATTATTTTCCTATTAAATAGAAAAGGAAATAAACGGCATTCCTGTTAAGTAAGTTCCTGGTAAGTAAGGAATACATCAGATTTATTATTCATTCATTATTGTTTCATTGCTTATTTCACAAATTTCCAGGAATACATCAAATACTTCCTCGCGACGGTCCTGGAATTCCAGATATTCGAACAGCTGTGCGTGGTATCAAGTCATACGGGACTCCTACACGAATGTGACGTATACAGGAGCAGAGATGCTGGGAGGCTTTTGAGGTATCTATCTTATTTTTAGGGTACCCCAAGAGGAAATAGGAATCCTTAAAGGATCTCGATCACTTGGTTGTCCGTCTGTTTGTCTGTATGTCTGTCAACCTAGCCTGTCAAGCAATATAGCGTTCCGGTACGATGCCGTGTAGAAACCGAATAGGGGTATGGGTTTAATATAACTGCCATGCCCCTAACAGGTTAGCCTGCTACCATCTTAGACTGCACCATCACTTACAATCAGGTGAGATCGTAGTCAAGGGCTAACTTGTAGTGGATGAAAAAAAACAGCTCCTTGGAGCTGTTAAAAAAATCAAGCTTCTAAATCAACGCAATCAAAAGATACGGCGGTTTTCGCCGCAAATTTTGACACTCACCAATAAATCAAAACCTTTAAGGTACTTCCCGTTGACCTAGAATCATGAAATTTGGCAAGAATTAAGCAAAGCTCACAGCACAAGTAAAGGAAAACATTCGAAAATCGTTAATTAGGGTTCCGTATTTTCCGTATTATCCTAATGGCATCTGGATATGGTAGTAGGTACTGAAATTTATTATTGTTACTAGCGAATGCCCGCGACTTCGTCCGCGTGGATTGAGGTTTTTCGGTTCCCGCGGGAAATCTTTAATTTTCCGAGATAAAAAGTAGCCTATGTGTTATTCCAGACTATAATCTATCTCTGTGCCAAATTTCATCCAGATCCGTTGAGCCGTTGGGGCGTGATTGAGTAACAAACATCCATCCATACATCCATACATCCATCCATCCAAACTTTCGCATTTATAATATTTATATATTTTATTTTCAGTGAAATAATGCAACCTGGCGCTTCTATGTCAGCATCGGATATTATAAGGAGCATGACACGCGGCAAGACTAATAGGATCTCCCCGGAATCGCTCGTCAAGTGAGTATCATACCAGTATTATCATACTTACTAATATTATAAATGCGAAAGTCAGTTTGTTTGTTGGTTTGTCCTTCAATCACGCCGCAACGAAGCAATGGATCGACGTGATTTTTGGCATGGGTATTTTTGAGGACCTGGAGAGTGAAATAGGAAAATAAAGGAATTCCCGCGGGAATTAAATAAATGATTATGATGATGATTATTATTAAAATCTTAAACCACGCGGACGAAGTCGCGGGCATCAGCTAGTTTTATTATATTATTTCCGTGCCGTAGCCGTGTGTAAGTTTTTTTAAGCCTTTTTATCTTTTGTTTTATTTTATTTATTTTGTACCAAACTTATACATTTAAACATCGATATACATAGGTATATTATGTAGGTACCTATGGGCTCTTTCTTAGAAAAATGTTGGGCGTCCGACTTGTGGTGCATGCCCCTCACCTGTATGCCTGTCCTTGTCCCCGCCATAGCGCTGTCCCGCTTTTCAGACTAGATGGCGTCTACATTCTTAGTTTGACAGGGTCCGTCTATGTAAATTGAGGTCGTTGCATTTAGAGGACATGCACAATCATCACATTATCTTATTTTTTTCTAGGTACTTCCGCCCGCTGGAACTTTGGCTTCGCGTGCAGAACCGGGATGAACAAGTTATAGGGTGGAACTCCAACTTCCACGACGTTTCCCTTTTCGCCCCACAGAGGGCGTTGGCCACTAATAATCACCTGTCACTCTTTTTGTTATTCATCTCTTTTATAATTGTGAATAGTTTGTAAGGTTGTTTCTTTGTAAGGATTAAATGGTATTTTTGTTTTTAATTATTCTTTTATTGATTACTACAGGGAATGCCCGCGACTTCGCATGGATTGGGGTTTTCGGTTCCCGCAGGAACTCTTTAATTTTCCGGGATAAAAAGTAGCCTATGTTATTCCAGACTTCTATCTCTGTGCCAAATTTCAACCAGATCCGTTCAGCAGTTCTGGCGTGATTGAGTAACAAAATTCCATCCATACCTACATCCATCCAAACATTCACATTTTATAATAACTATTAGTGTAGATCTATATTATATTAAGCGAAATACCACTCACTCACTGACTCACTGACTAATCACGATATCTCAGGAACCATAGAAAAAATAATCCCTTTATCTATTCCGTGTCAGGAACTATAAAGCATACAGACTTGAAATTTGGAAGGTAGATTCCTTCTGTGGTGTAGACATCAGCTAAAAAACGGTTTTGAGAACATTCACACCTAAGATTTTAATTTTTCGGCCAACAACTAGTTGAAGAATGTTAACCAATCAGAGGTGTTTGCGATCGTTACAGTGTACCTAGTTGTTTTTTGTGTGTTGTCAGTATGACAGATGGACTGACAGACGGACATTCTCTCTAATGATTTTTTTTATATGAGTTTGATACAGAAACCCATAACCGTAGATATAAAATATGAAAGTTTGTTGGTAACTCAATAACTCCGAAACGGCTGAACGGATTTCAATAAAAATGGGCAAAAACGATAGTAAGTCCCCACTCCCCAGGAAATCACGGTAGCTGTGGTCATCTAATTTATGGTAAAATAGCGGAAACTAACAACCTCTAATGACGTCAGAACATTTTTTGTGGTCAAACTTAGTGACACAGATTAGGCCCATTGCGTACTTACATCACATGAGTAAATGGCCTACTGCCTCGTTGGTCTGGTGGTTAGCATGTTCGACTGCGGCCGACGATGTCCCGGATTCGAGCCCCGGGTCGGGCCATAATTAAGTATTGGGTTTTTCTGACTAGATTTTCTCAGTACTAGCCCGGAGTTAGGAAGTTGGCGGTATTTCACCCCCGTGCTTTGGAGAGCACGTTAAGTCCTCGGTCCCGGTTATTATCACTTACCTACATGAAGACCGCTAGCCCGCATTGGAGCACCGTGGTTGGTCTAAGCTCTAATTCCTTCTCTCCTATGAGAGTGGAGGCCTGTGCCCAGCTGTGGGACGTTAATGAGCTGTAGTGGTATTTACAGTCAGTGCTTATCGCTTAAAGCAGTATTATTTCAATATTACTATAGTCTTTATTTTAGGGACATCAAGGTACGTCATTCAATCTAAATATATAGAAGGAAAAAGTGACTGACTGACTGATCTATCAACACGCACAGCTCAAACCACTTGACAAATTGGGATGTAATTTGGCAAACAGATAGCTTTTAAGATGTAGGCATGCACTAAGAAAGGATTCTTGAAAATCAAACCCCTAAGGGGGTAAGATAGGGGTTCGAAATTCGTGTAGTTCACGCGGATGAATTCGTGGGCAAAAGCTAAGTTATTTAAAACTAGATGATGCCCGCGACTTCGTCCGCGTGGATTGAGGTTTTCCGGTTCCCGAGGGAACTCTGTAATTTTCCGGATTAAAAGTAGCCTATGTGTTATTCAAGACTATAATCTATCTCTGTGCCAAATTTCATCAAGATTCATTCAGCCGTTGGGGTGTGAGTGAGTAACAAACATCCATCCATCCAAACTTTCGCATTTATAATATTAGCGTAGATATGATGTCAAGAAAAGTAGTCTAAGATTTTCAATTTCTCTTCAAATATGACTATAATAAAAACTACACTATAATAAAAAAAAATTGTATGTCTAACACACACAAATTTTTTTTTCGTCAGTCAACGTCAATAGATACCTACAGTAATATCTGCCTGCGTGTTGGGCACCTTACCTAGGGCACAAAATTTTGATAATTATTTTAATTCTTAGTTTTAGTTAGTTATCTTAATTTAATTGCATTTATTGTATTCTCGGTTGACTATGTATTGTTAGTCATAATTTAATATTTGTTTTTATGTTACTTTGAGCAATAAATATATTTACAGTAATACCTAATATCAGAAATCAAACAAAAAAACTAAAAACAACGAAACCTTGTGGTTTGAAGACAACAAGCTGTAACTTGAGATTAAGGTATCACAGAATCTATACTATCTAAAAATCTATATATATACTACTAGATGATTCCCGCGACTCCGTCCGCGTGGATTAAGATTTTTGATTCCCACGGGAACTCTTAATTTTCCGGGATAAAAAGTAGCCTATGTCCTTCCCCGGGATACCATCTACCCCTGTACCAAATTTCAGCAAAATCGGTTGAAAAGATGGGCCGGGAAAGCGTAGCAGACAGACAGACAGACAGACAGACAGACAGAAACACTTTCGCATTTATAATATTAGTATGGATTTAATGTTATAAATGCGAAAGTTTGGATGGATGGATGGATGTTTGTTACTAAATCACGCCATAACGGCTGAACAGATCTTGTTGGAATTTGGCACAGGAATTGATTATAGTCTGGAATAACACATAGGCTACTTTTTATCCCGGAAAATTAAGCAGTTCCCGCGGGAACCAAAAAACCTTAATCCACACGGATAAATCAATCATGCCTGACCTGCAGAACGGATCTGGATCTTTGGCTCAGAGATGACTATATTCTGGAATAACACATAGGCTACTTTTTATCACGGAAAATTAGAGAGTTCCCGCGAAAATCAAAAAACGCGGATTAAGTCGCGGGCTTTATATCTAGTCAAGAATATTTATGTGAATCTAGAATTGACAAAGTTGACGACCTCCCTGGCGCAGTGTTAAACGCCGCTGTCTTATATAAATGAGAGGTCCAGAGTTCGATCCCCAGCAGGTCCAATTTGGGAATTTATAATTTCTGAATTTCCATCTGGTCTAGTCTGGCGGGAGGCTTCGGCCGTGGCTAGTCACCGGCAAGGACGTGCCGCCTAACGATTTTGCATTCCAGTACGATGTCGTGTACAGGGGTATGGGTTTAATATAACTATCATACCCCTAAAATGTTACCCCGCTACGATCAGCGTAAGAGTTTTAGAATCTATACTTATTATAAAACTGTAACCGGAAGATTTCTGTACATTATTTTAATATATTCTGAAAATTTTAATCGGGGTATGCTTTACTATCGATATTGAGCCCAAAACAGATTTTTATTTAATTTTTGTCTGTCTGTCTGTATACTGATACTCCGGGTCAATATATAGGATAGTTTTTATCCCGATAGAAAATAAGGTTCCTCCAGGATAGGGGTTTTTTGTTGATTTTACTCCATAACTTTGGTGAAGATTTGATAAATATTATGAGAGATAAACATTCAAACATTCAAAACATTCAATTTATTTCAAACATGTAGGACATACAGGTGTCTCTTATGCTACGTCATGTTTTGACTCTACCACCGGTTCGGAAAGCAGATTCTGCCAAGAAGAGCCGGCAAGAAACTCAGCAGTTGCTCTTTTTTTTTTACAATATTATTTTTCTATTACAATACATAAATAAGTATGTAAGTTAAATAAAATACAATAGTGTAAGTTATTATACTATCCTGTGGGGAGCAGGACCCAAAGTCGGTTTCTTCCATACAACTTTGTCATTAAGAAATTCGTCAATTGTATAATAGCCCCGACTCAACAAGTGTTCTTTTACGGTTTTTTTGAATTTGTGCAATGGCAAATCCAACAGTTCTTTTGGAACCATATTATAAAAGGTAATACTCGACCCCACAAAGGATTTCTGCACCTTGCGTAGACGACATCGCGGCATTACTAGTTTATGCCGGTTTCTAGTAAATCGATTTTGTGTATCCCCTCTTTGTCTATAGAGATGAATATTTTGTTTCACAAACATTATATTATCGTATATGTACTGCGATGCAACCGTAAGGATGCCAATTTCTTTAAATTTTTCACGAAGGGACTCGCGTGATCTGAGTTTATATATTGATCGAATCGCCCTCTTTTGCAAAACAAAAATTGTTTGTATATCAGCAGCTCTGCCCCACAATAAGATGCCATACGACATAACACTATGAAAATAGGCAAAATAGACAAGCCTAGCCGTCTCAATATCGGTAAGCTGTCTAATTTTCCTGATAGCAAAAGCCGCTGAGCTGAGTTTCCCTGCTAGTGTCTCTATATGAGCGCCCCACTGAAGCTTATTATCCAAGGTCACCCCCAAAAAAACCGTGGAGTTCTCCATTTTCAGTGTTTCACCATTCAATACTATTTCCTTATCGATTTTGTTCACATTAGGAAGTACAAACTCTAGACATTTAGTTTTTTTTGCGTTCAAAAGTAAGTTATTGACTGTGAACCAGTGTGATACATGCGATATAGCACCGTTTACATCGTCAAAATTATCTTTACATCTATCAACTTTAAAAATTAGCGAAGTGTCATCTGCAAACAGCACAATATTGCAAGTATTGTTGACATAGTATGGTAAATCATTTATATACACCAAAAATAATAGAGGACCCAAGATTGAGCCCTGTGGGACACCCATTAAGGCAGACGAACCCTGAGACTTCACGTTATTTATGCATACTTTTTGAGTTCTGTCGCTTAAGTAAGAGGCAATGAGATCAAGTGCAACGCTTTTGATTCCATAATGGCTAAGTTTAAGTATCAAGGTTTTGTGATCGACACAGTCAAATGCTTTGGATAGGTCACAGAAGACTCCAATAGCATTCTGTGATCGTTCCCAAGCATCGTAAATATGCTTTAAAAGTTTTGCGCCGGCATCCGTTGTATTACGGCCTTTAGTGAAGCCGTATTGCTCCTCGTGGAGTAACTTATTAATATTAAAATGATTTAATAATTGATTAAGGATGACTTTTTCAAAGACTTTACTAAGTGTAGGTAAGATAGAAATAGGTCTATAATTATTTATGTCACCTTTACTGCCTGATTTAAACAGAGGAATTACCTTGCCATGTTTCATCAGGTTAGGAAAGGTACCCGAGTCTACACATTCATTAAAAATTACTGCCAAGTACGGGGCAATATCGGTTATTATGTTAGATATGACTTTCACAGACAGATAAAGGACAAACTCCTCAACAGATAACAGCAATTCACTTGATTAGGACTATATTATATTTATATAGACTTGATTAGGATTAGGACTAATAATATCTTATTGGTGGCGTTTGAAGGCATTTGTTTCCTTCAAATGCCACCAAAATGCTTTTTAGATAAACAATAGTATATGTACCAGAGGTGCAATCATGTAAGGATCGCCGATCAAATCGTTAAAGCTCGGCTTCAAAGCAAAATAAACCATAACTGCATTTTATTAGAGCTCAATTTCGTGTATCCATTCTCATACGTTTAGGGTATCGTACATACCTACGTTAATAGAATAGGAATACTTTTTACAAAATTTTATTTTGTCAGGTTGCAATAGTCAGTAAGTTTGCTTCTGTAGGTCTCTAGGTTCTCTTGGTCTCCTGCATGGATCGCGACAGAGCACGGTCTTGTGCCGCTTGTTTCCAGCGGCTCCCAGCTGCACGCTTGAGATCATCCGTCCATCTAGTGGGGTCGTCCAAAGCTGTGCTTCCCGGTGCGAGGCCGCCATTCGAGCACTTTAGAACCCCAACGCCAATGGGTTCTTCGAACTATGGGCGCCCATTGCCACTTGAGCTTGGCGACTCTTCATTAAAACATTGAAACATTACAAAAAAACAAAACTGAAAACTACCTACCATTTCTATTATCTCATTTAGAGTTCAATGGTATAGATGCCCGAAAACGTGATATCTAATTTTTTCGCGGAGAAAGTCGTAATTTCTAACTCGCTTTAAAATAGGTGTTAATTTCTGTAATCGAAGCTTTCTTAGAAAAAATCTTTTTTGTAAATTTATACTAAAAGGTATATAGTTTTTTTTTAATTTATAGACTAGCGCTTGGCTGCAAAAGCAAATCACTTCGTACGCGTCCGTTGAATATCGACTGAATGAATGAATGTCCTTCCGACCGAATATTGGCCAAGGCGGCCAATCTCCATAGAGATTAGCCATCGGCGCAGGAGATATCATAGTGCACAAGTTTTTGCGCAAACACAGGTGCACTCTCTGTTCCTTTACTCTCATAGGCCAATGGGACGGAGAATCCGACACCAACAGGCGCAGGACCAACAGCTTAACGTGCTGTCCGAGGCACGGGGGTGAAACACCGCCAATTTCCTAACTCCGGGCTAGTACTGAGAGTTTATTTATTCCACCATAACTTCTAAATGCCTGAATAGATCTGTATGTTGTGATCTGTGTGATAATTAGAGTCCTTACATCCTTCCAAGTGACACTGGCTAAGCATAATTAAAAAAATTCGTGGACATCAGCTAGTAATTAAATAAAACATATATTACACCAAAGTGAAAACTGTAATATCAGTTGTATCTAAAGAAATGTACCTAACTAGAAATCGCTCTAGTAACCCGGTAATTTTGTAAATTGTAATACGTTGTAACTAATTAATTTTAAGTAAGATTTTGGCAAATTGATTTTAATCTTATGTTTTTACTAAGTAATTGCAAAAAGACATTATAAATACGTACGTACATACTTGATATTATAAATGCGAAAGTGAGTTTGTTTGTTGGTTTGCAACAAAGCAACGGTTCGACGTGATTTTTTGCATGGGTAGGTATACTTGAGAACCTGGAGAGCGATTTAGGCTACTTTTTATCCCGGAGATTAAGGAATTCCCGCGGGAATAAAAAATCTCATCCACGCGGACGAAGTCGCGAGCATCATCTAGTTAATAACTAGATTACACCCGCGACCGCGTGGATTAAGGTTCTTTGATTCCCGTGGGAACTTTTTAACTTTCCGGGATAAAAAGTATCCTATGTCCTTCCCCGGGATGTGACCTGCCTCTGTATCAAATTTCATCAAAATCTGTTGAACAGATGGGTCGGGAAAGCGCATTTATAATATTAGTATGGAAGTATGGATATGCAAATATCATGTCGATTCGTTGCTCTGTTACGGCGTGATTGAGGGACAGACCAGACCTCACAATACACACTTTCGCATTATTAAAATAGGTATTTGTAGAAGCAAAAGTATTTGTCTGTCTGTCTTAATGCATTTTATGTAACTTTAATACCTACCTAGTTACTTAGCTTATCGAGTATTAAATTTGCGCAATAAATTAGCGATCAAAAAACTGAACAAACGATTACATTGTTAAGCCAAACAAACCCGAATTAAACCGGTAGTTTATTTAAACAAAATTTCTTTTAAAACTCTGGTCAAGAACGTATAAGATACAGCAAAAAGTAGGGTTCTGTTGCTTTATTCCTCCAGCGGCTAGTTAATCAAATTGTTAATTATAGTTCTATTAAATATACGCTGTTTGAGAGATGGTGATAATGAGAAAGAACCAACGACCTCAATTTACATAGACGGGCCCTGTCAAACAAAGAATGTGGGCGATTTTTAGCAACGCCATCAACGCCATCTAGTCTGAAAAGCGGGAACTTGCTTGCAATATCCGCCATTGCTGAATGACAGCTTGAAAACGTATATGACTCGGTCATAGATTAGTACAGATACGCTTGTTGAAAATAATACCTACATCAGTGTACTCTCTGAGGTAAACGATAAATGATAGTATGGTGTTATTTTTACCACTTTTGTTACAACTTTCCTGTAAAACTATTGGACCGATTATAATGCGGTTTTTTGCATTAGATATGTATAGCTTGTGAGAAGGTTCTTAGATATATTTTAAGGTCTAAGTCCACTGAATGGGGAGTTGCAGTACGTCGTGGGTTTTTTAAATTTTATTATTTTTTAGTTATTGATACTGAAGTTTTGTCGAAAATTGACAGAAATAAAATCATTTTTAAGGTTGCGTACCAAAATGATAAGGAAACAACCCTTGTGGCGCGACATGTCCGTCCGTCACACTTTGCATAATTCAGTAACTACTAATGCTAAAAACTTGTAATTTATTGTAGTTAAAAATTTAATTCACGTCAATAATAAATTTTATCATATTATTATTATAATAATATTAAATTAAATTTAAATAGAGTTTAATTTTTAATATTAATGCCTATTGTACGGTCTGCCCGTCTCTAATCTTGATTGCATTTTTTTATCGTACTGGGCTGACTATTCTACGGCTGGAACCCAAAGCCCAAAATTTTTACTAACTGGCCAGTTAATAAAAAAAAAATCATACAGTTTGCCGCGGAAGTTAAATGATTGAGTAATGGATAAAAATATTAAAAAGGAAGATTAAATAACGTTTTTTTGGAAATGTATGATTGTGAATTGAAACACTTACCTATAAATAAAAATTATATAGTGCCAAACTAATTAAACTTTAGATGTTAACTTAATAATAACAAATTATCTGCACGACGAGCGATCGTGACAGCGCTACGACGGGAACAAAGACAGATGCGGAACGCGTTCCGCATCTCGGCGGCCCGGCGTTCTTCTATGAAAGGGCCCATCTAGTACTTACATATATATCGATGGAAAGAACCCGGCTGAGTTTGTTGTGGGCGCTTCTCAAAGCGCCCACACTAGAGACTAGGGCGCGTTTGGAATCCTAGTAGCTTTAGTTTTAAGATACCGTAATTGATTATCACCATCATGTTTTATAAGTTTCGGACGTCAATAAGTGTACATTGTTCCTAAATTGAATAAATAAATATTAATTGATTGATATACTATAGTTGCTGAAAACTTTGGTGGTACTTAATTAATTATTAACGGTAATTATTTTTCTAAAAGCTGTAATATTATAGACAACTAGCTGCCCCCGACTTCGTCCGCGTGGTTTATTCCGGGATAAAAAGTAGCCTTTGTCACTCTCGAGGTCCTCAACTATACCCATGCCAAAAATCACGTCGATCCTTTGCTCCGTTGCGGCGTGAAGGACAAATCAACCAACAAACATACTTTCGCATTTATAATAGTAGTATGATGATGGTTCCTTCTTGTACTATGGAACCCTAAAAAGAATCGAAATCGAAATTTCATTAGGCCTCTATGCATACTTTGATACTTTACTTTCTTCGTATAATAACTCAACTGCAACAGTTGTAATTCAAAATTCGAATGCCGCGGACTCTCCAAGATGGCGCGGATAATTTTGACAGTTATTTTTTTAATTTTTTCTCTGAGTAAGACAAAGGCCGATAACCAAAGAGGGTTTTTAACTGCGTTGGAAGATAAACTGGAGAATAAATTCGTTTTTTATGCAAATAATTTGGCTGAATGGTTGGAAAATGTGAATGATAGGCATTTGGGTAGAAGTGAGTTGGGGAAAATGCTTAATTACAATTCAATTAAGCTGAAATTCCGTAGGATTGGTGATGGTAAGTACCTAACTTTTAATTACCTACTTAATATTTTATAAACATACTAGCTCATGCCTGCGATTTCGTCCGCGTGGATTGAGGCTTTTTATTCCTGCGGAAATTACTCCTTAATTTTCCGGGATAAAAAGTACTTATTCCATGTTCTCAACTATATCCATGCAAAAATGTCGTCGATTTGCGGCGTGATTGAAGCACAAACCAACAAACAAACCCACTCTCGCATTTATAATACTAGTATGATGATTTATGACGTAATGGCTATAGGTGGTCCTTTGGCCCTTGCAAACTCATAACATGTTTTCTTTATAGTACTAAGCTAGCTCTTAATTCAATTAATAGTACCACTACCAACTTATGCATAATTAGTGATGAAGCAGTCTAAGATGGTAGTGGGCTAACCTGATAGGGGTATGGCAGTGAAGCGATGATAGTCTAGCGGTTAAGACGTCCGGTCTACTATTCGATCCCCGGGCACGCACCCCTACTTTTACGGAGTTATTTGCGTTTTATGAAATGATAAATGGCAGTTAGTAAGTATATTCTACTATTTAATTACCTAATAATATTATAAATGCAAAACTGTGTTTTTATGTTGGTTTATTCATCAATCGGCGTGATTTTTGCATGGGTAAAGTTGAGGACCTAGAAATTTTTATATTTTTTTTATCTAAACTAATATTATAAAGAGGAAAAATTTGTTAGTTTGTTTGTAATTGATTAACTCGAAAACTACTCAACCGATTTAAAAAATTCTTTCACTTATAAAAAGCTACTTTACGAGCGAGTAACATAGGCTACCTATATTTTCTTTACAAAAAATTAGAGATCCCTACGAAAGTGTGAATGAAGTCGGAAAAATTCATAAAATTTGAGCGCTTCCGTGGCGTGCGCTGCGTAAATAATAAAAGTTAGATAATTAACTGCTACCCGTGCGAAGCCGGGGCGGACCGCTAGTAGGATATATTTCGGTGAGTGTGCTCAGGAGCTTTTACCTCCTTCACCTTTTACCATCGTACCGCAAGACGCCGTGCGAGTTTCCACCCCTATGTCGACGACGTTACATCCACACCACAGATCACTTCCGTGATCTGTGATCCACACGTACCTACAAGCGTTCTTCATTCCTGATTCGCATGCCTAGTGTTAGGAACACTCTACCTATAACTGTGTTTCCCACCAATTACAATCCGGGTATCTTTAAATCAAGAGTGGATAGACATCTTCTCGGCAAGCGCGTCGCATCTTATGCCGTATCATCACTTCTCATCAGGTGTGATTGTAGTCAAATGTAAGCCTTACGAATCAAAAATGACAGACTACTTTTAATCTCTAAAATTTCCTGTTCTCACGGGAACGGGATTGAAAACACTTATTCCACGCGGATTAACGTCCCACTGCTGGGCACAGGCCTCCACTCTCATAGGAGAGGGAATTAGAGCTTAGACCCACCACGCTTCTTCAATGCGGGTTGGTTGACCTACACCAAATAATTATTATTAAAAATAATATATTTTACTAGCTGACGCCCGCGACTTCCTCAGCGTTCAATAAGTATTTTGATACTCGCAGGAACTCCCTAATTTACCGGGACAAGAAGGGTCCTCAACTATACCCATACCAAAAAACACGTCAATCCGTTGCGGCGTGATTGAAGGACAAACCAACAAACCATAGAAAAAATAAATATATTATTTATTTTTTCTATGTCCCCTTATCTATTTCTATCTCCCTTTATCTATTCTGTGCAACAAACAAACACACTTTCGCATTTATAATATTAGTATTATTTTCAGAGTCCCGCGGTATGAAGAAGCTGTCCATGGTACTACTGCCTATAATATTCCACGTCGGTGCTACGTCAACATGGCTGGTGCTGACCGCTCTCATGGCGGCTAAGTCTGTCGCCATTGGTGTTGTATTGCTGGTCTTCAAAATAGCCGTTAGCTCTGCTAAGGTAAGTTATATACCCTATTTGGTCGACTGGCTCATTGGTCTAACTCAAACTCAAAACATATTTATTATCCGAAGGTCGTTTGTGGGAATGAGCATTCTATTTTATAACAAAATTCCACAACCTATCTTAAACTTGCCTTTACACAAGTTTAAGAAGTCCATTAAAATTATGCTCCTGAAAAAGGCTTATTATACTGTTGAAGATTACGTAAATGACAAAGGAGCATGGATTTGACTCGCTCCAGCAATGCTAAGGACAGCTGTTACTTATGTATTTTACAAATTAATGAAATTGTAAATTATTATTATTTTTTTCAAAAAAGCAACCGCCGAATTTCTTGCTGGTTCTTCTCGGTAGGAATGGCATTCCGAACCAGTGGTAGATTCACTTGACGATTCAAAAGTACTTGTAAAAGTTTATTTGAATAAAAATCATTTTGAATTTGAATTTGAATTCAAAACTAGCTGATGCCCGCGACTTTGTCCGCGGGAAATATTTTTTTTAAATTCCCACGGGAACTCCCTAATTTTTTGGGTTAATATATAGCCTTTGACAGTCACAAATAATGTGACTTTCTATTGGTACCAGAATTTTCAAAATCAGTTGTGTAGATCCAGAGATTACCTTTACCTCTTTATAATATGAAGTATACTTATAGATAGATACATAATATTATATAGTCATGCTTACAAAGTATAAGACGTGATGGTGATAATTAACTACGGTATCACGAGGGTTCCAAACGCGCCCTGAGAAGAGAAGAGCCCACAACAAACTCGGCCGGATTTTTTTTATTATCACCTTCTCTTGTGGTTACCATGTTCGACTGCGGCCGACGAGTTCCCGCTTCGAGTCCTGAGTCGGATCATTATTAAGTATTGGGTTTTTCTGACTAGAAATTCTCAGTAGGTACTAGCCCGGAGTAAGGAAGTTGGCGGTGTTTCACCCCCGTGCCTCGGAGAGCACGTTAAGCCGTCGGTCCCGGTTATTATCACTAACATGGTAATAGTCGTCAAAGCCCGCCAACCCGCATTGGAGCAGCGTGGTGGGTGTAAGCTCTGATTCCCTCTCTCCTATGAGAGTGGAGGGCTGTGGCCAGCTGTGGGACGTTAATGGACTGTATTGGTAGTTAATTCTGTTATTCTTACTGTATTTTTTTGTCGTGTAATAAATGACGACCAATGATGACGACCTCCGTGGCGAAGTGTGCAGCGTTGTTGTTGGTCCCGGGTTCGATCCCCGGCAGGGTCGATTTGAGAATTAATAATTTCTGAATATTCCCTGGTCTGGCCTGGTGGGAGGCTTCGGCCGTGGCTAGTTACTACCCTACCGACAAAGAAGTGCCGCCAAGCGATTAGGCGTTCCGGTACGATGCCGTGTAGAAACCGAATAGGGGAATGGGTTTAATATAACTTCCATGCCCCTAACAGGTTAGCCCGCTACCATCTTAGACTGCATCATCACTTACCATCAGGTGAGATCGCAGTCAAGGGCTAACTTGTAGTGGACCAAAAAAAAATTATAGCCTGATTTCCTATACTTTTCAGGTAGCGTCGTTCTTCACGGCATGGAAACATAATCACCACCACCACGAATCTTGGGCGCCGCACTTCGAGCATGGTAATAATTTTAAAAGCAATTTTATTGATCCATCATCAAATTGATTGATTGATTGATTGACAACTATTCAAATACATACTTAAATTATTTTTTAGTGATTATTAAATAGTGGATCTCCCATTATGTCGTAATATCCACGTCCTGAATAACCATTTTAAACAATCGATTAAAGTAAAATTGTGTGCGAACTTGCGTGTGAAAGTGCGTCGAACTTTGATGACGTCACATTTCAAAATTTCATATAAATCCATAGACGCATTGAAAAAAGTTGCTCGCTAGTTAGCACGAGTCTCCTCTCCGAATGAGAATGGTTGGGCCTAAGTTCACCACGCTGGCCAAGTGCTGAAAGGCAGACTTAATTTTATTTTAGACTAGCGAATGCCCGCGACTTCGTCTGCGTGGTTTGAGGTTTTTTGGTTCCCGCGGGAATTCTTTAAATTTACGGGATAAAAAGTAGCCTATATGTGCTCTATAAAGTCTGGAGACTATAATCTATCTCTGTGCCAAATTTCAGCCAGATCCGTTCAGCCGTTGGGGCGTAATTGAGTAACAAACATCCATCCATACATCCATCATCTATCCAAACTTTCGCATTTATAATATTAGTAAGTTAAGATGATATCAGCGACTTCGTCCGCGATGGCTAGGGGTTTTTTGGTTCCTGCGGGAACTCTTTAATTTTCCGGGATAGATAGTAGCCTACCTATGTGTTATTCTAGAATATACCTAATCTATCTCTAAGCCTATCGTCCAGATCCGTTCAGCCGTTCTGGCGTGATGAAGTAACAAACATCCATCCATTATACATCCACATATCCATCCATCCAAACTTTCGCATTCATAATATTTAACCATAGATCACCTCTATAATAACAAAATCCCATTTAAGTACTATTAAAATGATCTGTTTTTGCTTGCAGGTCACTATCGGAGTATAGAAGATGCAAAATAAGAAAATTTAAAGGTATTTGACCTTTAACTATTTTTAAATAGGGTTTTGTTATAATTTTCCAAATATTCTAATTAAAAATTTACTGCCAGTGCTATTTGAATATCTAGCAAGGTACTTATGTTTTTATTTTACTACAAGTTACAAGTTTGCCCTTGACTGCGATCTCATAAAACCATAGAAAAAATAAATACATAAAACCCCTACCATTATGTGATTAATGGAAAGGCATCACGACTCTCAGCAATGAGGAATACGATGCAGAGAGAGAGAGACGCCAGAAGACTCGCTTTGTAGCTTTCATTTACCTCCATCTACTCGACCTTCGTTTTGCTACGGTGGTCGCCGGCTCGCTTCGCTCGGACTCGTAGGTTATTCAAGAATTTATCTCTTTTCAGGTATCCACACAGATGCACATTACGTTTCATACAATCCGGATCCCGTATGGAACACAGAGTATAAGACTTTATCTAGCTTGGACTCCGATCATTATGATAAGGCCGATTTGAAAGACAAAAAGGACTAGATAACACGTTTAAATACATGTATTATTTGGACCCACCCTTTATTACATTCAATTCAATAGTTATTTTATCAAATTAGGTACTTTTTTAACGTAAAGTACCTAAATGTAAAACGTGATGGTGATAATAATCAATTAACTATGGTGGACTTTCATGTTTTAGAATTATAATCCTTATTTTAGGAACGTCAAGGTATGTGAAAAATTAACTTTTTGGACTTATTTCTACAAGGCTGAATTTTTTTTCTCAAATAGTTAGGTTTATAAAAAAACAAAATAAAGACGGTCTACCGAGAATCCAATGTTGCTAAAGCCTAAAGGTGTCCGAATGGGGTGACGCCAATCTAGTCCAGTTTAACGCCACCAAACACAAGCGTGTTTTTTCACCGCTAAGAGGAGCCCCTTCACCTTCACTTTCCAGGGTATATCCGTACCGATAAGTGATCACATTGAGCTCTTGGGAATCGACATCTCTCCCAACCTCAATTTCGTGAAATGTATCGAATCAAAGGCCAAAACAGCCGCCAAAAAACTTGGCATCCTGAACAAGGTGAAGCGATACTTCACGCCAAAACAGCGCCTCGTTCTCTATCAGGCACAAGTCAGATCTGGCATGGAGTATTGCTGCCACCTTTGGGTTGGATCCGCCAAGTACCAACTCGATACATTAGACTCGATAGATCGCCGGGCCCGTAGGATAATAGGCGATCAATCACTTACGCAGGCGAAATTGCTCAGTCTACAGCACCGACGCATTATCGGTTTTTTATCGGATATACCATGGACTATGGAGTGTGCTCAGGAACTTCACAACCATGTTCCTCCTTCCCCGTTCCACCACAGAACAGCGAGAAACCGTCTGCGTTGGCATCCTTATGTGGTTGATGTCCAATTTGCCCGCACAAAACGCTAGGGTGTGGAACATCCTCCCAGCGCACGTGTTTCCTGCCACGTATAACTTAGGTACCTTCAAGGCAAGAGTGAATAGGCATCTTCTAGGCAAGCGCGTTCCAACCTAGACCTCATCATTGCTTTGCACTAAGCATGATTGTCGTCAAGCGAAAGCCTATCTCACAATAAAAAAAAGCCTTGGTAGACCCGATGGAATGCACTATCTCCCGAGCGCAGCTACTGCACCGATCCGCTATACCTAAGTCGCTCTGAATAATTGGACATATAATTTAAGTATCCTTGTTCACTGTAAGAAGTTTCAGTCTTGTAGGTATAATACATTTACGAATTATTTATTTACAGGTTTCAATTTTTTTTATTAATGTTTGCAACAACATCGGCGCGGCAGACTGCCATTCTGTTTACGTACGATCTCAAAATAACAAAATAGGAAAGAATCAGCTTTGTAGGAATAATCGCACCAATAATGTCGCTGCCTCCCGGACTATTAAGCGCAGGCAGTATGGCCCCAGTTTTGAATGGACAAAAACTTAATCAAGCTTATTAGGTGTACCTATTAAGTACCTAAATCAGTCCGTTATATTTTCCAAATAAAAAACTACTATTCCTAAGTACCTAGTTAGTTAGTATTATTTATTTTAATAATTAGTGTTAGTATTTTAAGTAATTCTTAGGTAGGTTTGTTAGTAAATAAACCAAATATAATTTCTGACTATACTTTGTCGATTGTCTACAAATAAAACTGCATTTATTCATGTATAAATATGTAAATTTATTTATTACAGTAAATATTCTTATATAAATATATAACATTTGCTTTATTGTCCTTAATAAATAATATATCAAAATAGTAGTTCACATATTCATATCAAAAAAATAAACATAATTTTTTTTATAATATATTAGGTATATTATAAAAAAATTGATGTTTATTTTAACAAACAAGGTAATAAAATTTAAAAAAATTAAAAACCCACGACGAACTGCAGAGTTCCAATATGACCTTTATAACTTTGAAACAACAATTAGAACTTCGCAAAAGTATTTATAAAATAATACCTAAAACACAAAACTGCATATTTGCCGGCTCAGTAGTTTTTTTGACCAGCGTGCTGGGCTATGGATAAACCCTTCTCATTCCGAGATAACACTTGTGCTTAAAGTACGGCCATTTTAAGCGCGGACAAAATGTAAACAAACAAACGAGAGGTCGTTCACGTACATACGTTAGTACTACTATAGTACATTATGAATCATGATGTTACGATGCGTAAAATGTTACTTACACCTATGTTTCGGTGGTGAGACGTCACGACTTTTATTATGAAATCCACTGTCGACCACGTAAGCGCGTCTATTCATATGCGCGAAAGAGACATTTATAGTTTTGGCGTAGTTAGTTAGTTTCGTGAGGGTTTCATAGTGAAGGTGCGTCAATGAACTTTTGTCCGCGCTTAAAATGGCCGTACTATGTGTCAAATAGTGTTGAATTTTAATATTCTGATAAAAATTGTTTAAAAAAAGTGGTCACTTAAGGAGTTCCTATAACCACCTCCTGGCTCCATCATGAGACCCTGGGCAGCATCTAGGTACAAAATGCTAGTCAAGACAAATCAAAAGAGTCTAAACATGAAGGGTTTACGATGAGAACTTAAGGAGTTCTTATGACCACTTACCAAATCACGATTGCAGCTCAGCTTGATTGTCTATGGTCCTAAAACCTGGAACCTTCTCACAAGCTATACATATCTAATGCAAAAAACCTCATCTCAATCGGCCCTGTACTTTTCGAGAATAATAGTAACATATTGAAAAATTTAAATCAAAGACTACAGCTCAGCTTGGTTGTATATGGTCCTAAAATATATCTAAGAACCTTCTCACAAGCTATACTTATCTAATGCAAAAAACCGCATCTCAATCGGCCCAGTACTTTTTGAGAAAAATGGTAACATATTGAAAAATTAAAATCATAGACTCAGCTTGGTTGTCTATGGTCCTAAAATATAACTTATGTCTGTGAATATAACTAAGAACCTTGCCAGTCTCAGATTAAAAGCCAGTTTAGTTATGCTTACCTAATGCAAAAAACTGCATTTTAATCGGTCCATTAGTTTTCCAGGAAAACGGTAACAAAAAAGTGCACAAACAAACACACAACCTCTAAGGGCAAACGCATATATACCGTCTCCGTTTCGTCGAGGGCATCGACTAAAAAATTAGATTCTAAAAAAATCGTAAAATTAAAGCAAAAGTTTGTGATGGAATTAAAATGATTGTAAATCAAAACTAAAATACAATTTTAAAAAATCGGACGGACGGTAAAGTCTTTTCGTTGATTTTCATCTTTTAATCTAATGAAAGCCTTCAATATTAAAATTATTATAAAATAAATATTATTCTTACGCCGCCACCTAGATGATGTCCGCGACTTCGTCCGCGTGGATTAATGTTTTTTGATTCACGCGGGAACTCTTTAATTTTCCGGGATAAAAAGTAGCCTATGTCCTATCCCTGGATAAAAACTATCCCTATACCAAATTTCATCACCTGATGACATCATAAAAGCAGCAGGAAAAAACTGGGTGAGACTGGGAAAAGATGGACTGGGAGAGATGGAAGAGGTTGGGGGAGGCCTTTACCCGAGAAGGGGCCCATATCTTGTAAGATTTAAAACTAATTTAATACTAATAATTTACTTCACATTGTAATTTAAGCAAAATGAGTAATTATGACATAAACTGTAAAGATATGGTGAATAAATGGCTTTTTTATTTTATTTTATACCAAATTTCATCAAAATCGGTTCGAGACAGTTTTTTTAATCCCGCGGGAACTCTTTAATTTTCTGGGATAAAAAGTAGCCTTTTGGTTTCCCCGGGATACAACCTATCCCTGTACCAAATTTCAGCAAAATCGGTTGAAAAGATGGGCCGGGAAAGCATAGCAGACAGACAGACAGACACACTTTCGCATTTATAATATTAGTATGGATACATATGCGAATGTGTTTCGTTTGCTACGCATGGACGATTTTGATGAATTTGGTACAGACATTGGTTTTGTTCCGGGTAAGTAATGACAATGACTAGGTACTTTTTATCCTGAAAAATTAAGAAGTTCCCGCGGTAAATAAAAAACTTAACCACGCGGACGAAATCGCGGGCATCAATTTGTATATATTTATAAGTTGTTTGATTCCTTCTTAGTATTCTTATTTGAATCAGATTGGGAAATAAAACAAATCAATAAATATAACAAACATAATTTTTATTTCGAAGTGCAAAAAATAAATAGGTAAGTACTTAGATATAATATTACAGAATTTCGTGCAAAATCTCATTTTAATTATAAAATACATCATTAATTCTATTACATAAAGTACAAAAAAAAACTTTTTAAATCAAATATAGGCATCGATTTACTGGCACATTTAAAATAAATAAATAAATACATTAGAATTTGTAATAGATACTTAGTAAACATCCTTAAAAAAATATCAATGTTTTTATTTTATTTTTAAGAACTCATATTTTTAATTGTGATGCATTTGTAATTCGGATAAACAAATAATAATAGGTATTTAGTTAATAATTATTATTCAAATTTTTTTAATGACCCTTTTTTTACAACATCATCTTATGCCCAATGGAGAAGTTTACCTTTTTTAAAAATTAAATTTGAAAATTAAGACAAAATAAAACAAAAATATGAAAGAATCATTAAAATATCTCAACAAATGAAAAAGTTAGCACTTGCAAGTCGGGTGGCGTGACGTCACACCACCGATAGGGTTAATTTGTTTTAACCGACTTTATAAAGCCGAATAAAACAAATTAATGGACTTCACTGAATTAATAGCACTTAATTTGTGTGTGAAGATAATTTTGAAGTATTAAATCTTGGCTAGATATTAAAACTCACTCACAAAATTTCTTACTAGAGTAAGATACAGCAATCGGTATAGGTACATTAAATAATTAAACAATTAAACTTTTAAATCGTCATTTCTCAGTCATTTATTGATGGAACACACTGATTTATTAGTTTTAATCTATATTTTACTTCCGTTGTGTTAAATATGATATTCACATCATGAAACTTCTCCATTGCAACAAAACCGGTTACCGTTAAAGTTAAATTCGACCACCTAAAAAGTCAGTTTTGGTTGCAAAAGTCAGGAGATTTGCAAAAAATTACTCAAACCTTAAAAATTTAGGTAAGAATAATAACATAAATCACTTTGCTAGATTTTTGGGTGGCAAATTCAACTTTAAACCATTACCATCGATTAGGCAGTTCACCCTAGTGTATAATAAAATTATATAACTTTAATTATTCACAAACTATAATAATGCATATATTTTATATATAAATAATAAAATAAAATATAATAATAATATTCTTAATACATTAAACGTCACAAATTATAATATATTTTAATTATAATTTTTATTAGATATTCATATTTTTGAGCAATTAACATCAGCTTCAATTATATGAATACAGTACCATAAGAGCTAGCGCACACAACCGATTTATCTGGAACCTACTTTTATCCGACAAGGTCCTAAACCATTTCTAAATGAAAACTAAGGCCTTTGTATACGATTTTACACAACATTGATAGAAATTGAAGGTCGGAACACTTGAAACAAAGAAAAATATACCTTAATTGCATTGTTTTAAAACTATAAGTTCATAGCAATAGCCGGTAATGTTCTAAACGGAAACCATACGTAATTAAAATTGGTGGTATTGAATTTTCGGTTTTAACTCAAAGCAACTTAAGTAACTTTTACGCTGACGTTATTGTGTTCCAACGCACGAATTTTATCAATGTTAGTGGGTTTTTTTTTGATCCACTACAAGTTAGTCCTTGGCTGCGATCTCACCTGATGGTAAGTGATGATGCAGTCTAAGATGGTAGCGGGCTAACCTGCTAGGGGCATGGCAGTTACATTAAACCCATACCCCTATTCGGTTTCGGCATCGTACCGGAACGCTAAATCGCTTGGCGGCACGTCTTTGCCGGTAGGGTGGTAACTAGCCACGGCCGAAGCGTCCCACCAGGCCAAACCAGGGAAAATTCAGAAATTATAAATTCCCAAATTAACCTTACCGGGGATCGAACCCGGGACCTCCGCACGTAGACAACAGCGTTCAACACTGCGCCACGGAGGTCGTAAATCCCATAGAATCAATATAATCAATCAATATATTATAAAATCCCTGCAATAAAACTTTTATAATATTTATTGACTAAAATATGACAAATTGTGTATATAAAATCAATTTTTAATAGAATATAAATATTTTAAACTAAAATGAATATGTTTAAAATATCTGATATACAAACATTATTCATTTATCATAATATACACTTTCTTTAGAACTAAAATAACTCATTTGTGCAGTAATTCTAATAAACTTGGAAATTAAAAATACGCCTACTAACCTTTATTTTATAATTATAGATGAAGCAATCCACTTCATACTCGTGGATTTAGGATTTTTGAAACCCGAAAAAATCTATTTTCACGTCATCCATTTAACCAATTTCAATGAAATTTAGTACAGAGATAAGTTTTATCCCGGATGACATAGCATTATTTATCCTCAAAATATCTTAGAATACTACGGCATTTTGAAAAACCCAAATCCACGCGGACTAAGTGTGAAATCTATAGAGCGAACTTTGACTTTGCTCAGCTTTAAGACATGGTTAAAACGAGACAGATTTATGTGGCTCAAGTCCATCTCGTTTTAACTCTAAGTCTGAGCCAAGTCAAAGTACGCTCTATAGATCTCAACCTTAGTGTGAGATATAAAGAGCATACTTTGACTTTGCTTAGACTTAAGACATGGTTAAAACGAGACAGATTTATGTGAGTCACATAAGTCCAACTCGTTTTAACCATGTCTCAAGTCTAAGCCAAATCAAAGTACGCTCTATAGATCTCAGCCTTAGTGTGAGATCAATAGAGCGAACTTTGACATTGCTTAGACTAGTCTGAGCCAAATCAAAGTACGCTCTATAGATCTCAGCATAAGTCGCTGGCATCATATAGTTTCAAATATTGCGACAAACGCGACACCGCGACCGACTCGATGCGATGCGACGCGACAGTATCAAACAGTAGCTGACCCTTCACGCGGCCTACGTTGTCGCGTAGACAAGCTTGTCATTTTCTATGGGGTCGTATCGCGTCGCGTCGCTTCCGTCGCTCATCTAGTACAACGGTTTATTTGAAACGCATATTACACACAAGTTATGGACGGTTTCCTAATAAGTAATTCTGCAGAATGAATCAATTTTACCCTCATCTTATAAATCAAGGTTACCCTCATGCTTCAAAATTCTGTTGGAATGTACGAAAATAGGTATTTTGCTTATAATCAAATCAGTGGGCTTACTAACATCTCTTAAAGCAGTATTATTTTAAGCTTGCCTTTTAAAGTACTTTTTTTTATCCACTACAAGTTAGCCCTTGACTGCGATCTCACCTGATGGTAAGTGACGATGCAGTCTAAGATGGTAGCGGGCTAACCTGTTAGGGGCATGGCAGTTATATTAAACCCATACCTATTCGGTACCTTGACTTCCTTAAAGTAAGTTTCTGAAATAAAAGCGTCAACAATATTAAAATAATACTGCTTTATAGATGGTGAGCCCCCTGAAATACTTAAGCAAAACGGGATCTTGAATGAAATACTGGCTTGTGACGTCATCAACATTCGACACACTTTTTTGTTAGGTTTACTTAATTAATAATAGTAAAACTACCAACTAGCGTATATTTTACGTGTTTTGGAAGACTGTTTTATACATAAATTATAAACACTAATATATAATTATTACAGCACAGCAAACTTATCAGAGCGTATGACAAAATTAGGAACTAAAAGAATATGTGTTGATCCAATCAATTGTTGGGTAGAACATCCGTTACTTCATTAAATGCATACATAATATTATAAATTCGAAAGTGTGTCTCGTGGCTGCAACACTTTTAACCGATTTTGGTGAAATTTGGTAGGAATACTGAAGATAGGAATTTAAAAAACTTAATCCAAGCGGTCGAAGTCGCTATATCCTATATCAGTGTCTTTTTTTTTTTTTTTTTTTTTATCCTCTACAAGCTAGCCCTTGACTGCGATCTCACCTGATGGTAAGTGATGATGCAGTCTAAGATGGTAGCGGGCTAACCTGTTAGGGGCATGGCAGTTATATTAAACCCATACCCCTTCGGTTTCTACACGGCATCGTACCGGAACGCTAAATCGCTTAGCGGCACGTCTTTGCCGGTAGGGTGGTAACTAGCCACGGCCGAAGCCTCCCACCAGGCCAGACCAGGGAAAATTCAGAAATTATAAATTCCCAAACTGACCCTGCCGGGGATCGAACCCAGGACCTCCGCACGTTAAGGCGACAGCGCTACACACTGCGCCACGGAGGTCGTCAAACTACTGTGTCCCATACTAAAATACAGATTTTTAATAGTCTGACATCTTCGTCAAACGCAAAGAAAAGTTTGCCAACCTGGGGCCATACTGCCAATGCTTAAAGCCATATTGTTTCATTATTGTTGACTTTCGTGTTTTAGAATTATAAATCTTATTTTAGGTACGTCAAGGTACGTGACATCAAACTGTTATTATTAGTAATATTGCTTTAAGCGTTGCAGTACGGCCTCGTGTATAATATTTTCTTAAATACAGACTTCAAAAAAGGAGGAGGTTCTCAATTCGACTGTATGTTTTTTAGTATGTATGTTACGCGTTCATTCCGCCAATTATGAATCAATTTTGATGATTCTTTTTTTGTTTGGTATATCATACTTCAGAGGTGGTCCCATATAAATTTTATTGAAATTAATTTAGCACTTTTTGTGACAATCAACAAAAATTTTTTTTTACTTTTTAGTTTAAGTTTAATAGGTAAAGTTTTGAAGTCGGTTTTTGTTTTGTTAACATTAATTAAAATAATATTATTTGGACATAACTAACATCCCTGCTAAAACCTATGCACAACCTACAACTCATCTTTTCCCTCATCTTTGGCAACTTTTCCCTCATCTTTGCCCTCATCCGCGGCAACTTTGCCCTCATCAGTTTTTCCCTCATCCTCAGCAGGTATTTCCTCAACGTCTTCGTCGACGTCATCTGAGTTATCGTAGCCTTCGTCATCATCGACTTCGGATGGCATCTGCATCTGCATTCCACCACCGAAACCGTACGGGTCTGACCCATGGACCTGTAATCAAAATTAAGTAATTTATTACTTATTTACGTCCATTAAAAGTATGCTCCTTAAATAGGCTTATTATGCTGTTGAAGAGTTGTCGGGCCATAATTAATGTTGGGTTTTTCTGACTAGAAATTCTCAGTACTAGCCCGAAGTTAGGAAGTTGCGGGTGTTTCACCCCCGTGCCTCGGAGAGCACCTTAAGCCGTCGGTCCCGGTTATTATCACTAACATCTGATAATAATCGTTACAAAAACCTAAGAGTTTAAATACTCTTAGTGGAGTCGTATGCGGAAGGACATGGGAACCCACCACATTATTACGCCAAGAAAACTCCTACCATTATGTGATTAATGGAAAGGGGTCACGATCCTCAGTATATATATATATATATATATATATATATACATTTTTTTTTTTAATCCACCACAAGCTAGCCCTTGACTGCGATCTCACCTGATGGTAAGTGATGATGCAGTCTAAGATGGTAGCGGGCTAACCTGTTAGAGGCATGGCAGTTATCGTTAATATCGTTACCTTGACGTATTCGGCTTCCATCTCCGGCGTCCATGTGGTATCCTCCTCAGTTGGCAGCATCCACTCTTCGCAATACTTGGCGTGGTTGAAACAGATCTGAAAACATTATAACATGTCAACATGACTTTTGAAGTGAAAACTTCTTTAGGCGCGTTGAGCACTTTTTGGTAGGGGGTAAAAATGTGGAATCGCGTGACCGACATGCTCGTGAACAGCGACATGCTCGCGAACATACAAATATGCTACATTCGAAATTAAACTTTAATCAATTTAAAATTTAATTAATAAATTAAAAAATATCGTTTTCACTTCTATCGGCAGTCCCTATGACTGCCAATTTTTTTTTATCCACTACATCTATCTACAAGTTAGCCCTAAGAAATTTGGTACAGGGGTAGGTTGTATCCCGGGGAAGGACGTTATCGCGTAGACAAGCTTATCATTTTCTATGGCGTCGCATCGCGTCGCGTCGCTTCTGTCGGTCACATAGGACAATGGGTAAATACACTACTTGGCTTTACACAAATTTAAGAAATCCATTAAAAGTATACTCCTGAACAAGCTTATTATACTGTTGAAGATTACGTAAATTATAAAAGATCATGGATCATGGATATGTATCTACATATTGATGTATGTAATTGTAAATGATTTTTTAAAAAAAAAGAGCAACCACCGACTTTCTTGCTGGTTCTTCTCGGTAGGGTTGGCATTCCGAACCAGTGGTAGATTCAATCGACGATTCAAAAGCACTTTTAATAAGTTTATTTTAATAAAAAAATACGAGTGATTTTAAATACCTCTCTTTCCGCATCTGGCATAATGTCGTCGTCGGGTCTCGTCTTGTACAGATCTGTGATCTCATCCTCGTTCTCTTCGAACATACGCTCGCACTGGAATGCATAGACAACATATTTTTTAATAGTTTCATAAGTAGTGGCGTGCCCAGGTTTTGAAGGTAGAGTAGGCATTAGTTAATCAGAATTCCTATTTACTAGCTGTTTTGATGAAAAATGAGCAATGACGTATTTCCATTTGGGAAGGCAGTGCTTTTATGCCTCTATGAACTACACGCCACTGCATTGCCAACACGATCGCAAAGTAAGAATTGCGAACGTAGACAAATTAAACTGTATAAAGTAGGAAGGTGCATTATCGCGTAAACCCAGTTTAGGTTTAGAAGTATAGATGTTCTGTGTGATTATTTCTTTTGATATTTTCGTTTTCAGCGTTAATATGACTACTTACAATATTTAAAAAAGAAATCAGTCTAAAATATTAACTTATAGGTATTTAAAAGCTAGTAAAATAGTTTTTTTTTATGTTTGTCCTCTATTTGTCCTCCGACATGATGATCGGAGACCTTTGGTAGCTGACATGGCTTCATGTTTTTTTTTTCCTTGCTCTGTTGGACGAGAATGAGCTGCTATGTTTTTTTTTCCTAGCATTTCATTTTTTTTTATTTTTTAATCTATATCATGTTATTTTACATGTATGTTTATGTATATATTATTATCTCATATAATATAATTATAGGTACATATTTTCTTACTTCTATTGATACTTTAAATTTATACATTTATGTTTTATTTTCTTATTTGCTAAATTACTGTTTAATACACATCTATGTACGAGTATGAATTACATTAGTAAAATAGTTTACAAGTTTTGGTTCATCCCACACTACAACCCTGCCAAGTTTCGATAACTGAGGATAGTGTGAGTGAGACCTTGCTTCTATCTAAATTTCATTATTGTGATATGGATACAGTACCCTATAAAAGTTTTGATTTATAATCCGCCAACCTGCATTGGAGGAGCGTGTGTAAGCACTATTTCCCTCTCTCCTATGAGTGCAGGCCTGTGCCCAGCAGTGGGACGTTAGTGGTCTGTAGTGGTGGTAGTGAATACTCACATAGTACTCTAAACTCTTGTTCAGGTCATCATCGGTGACAAACTTGGTCTTAGAGAACTCCGGGTTCATGTGTCCCTCTCGTGTCACGAGTAACATTATTGCCAGTTTGCCTGTCGCCTTGTAGTGGACTCTTACGTAATCGTCCATTTTCTTGCCTGGGGAAAGAAAAAGATTGATAGTAGACTAATATCACACTAATATCTATACTAAAAAAAAGATAAACTACTATAGACTAATATCTATACTAAAAATATCTACTTTAAAAGATTGGTAATAATCTACACTAATATCTATACTAATATCACACTAATACGTGGGTAACACTGAAAATGTTTAGAACTGGCCAGTTAGAAACATTGCTAATGAAAACTTTTTTTGATTTTCAATCTTAGAACTCTTTGGTAACCTAATGTGGTATATTGCATTCATTTGTCGTTTGTTTTTGTGAATTGGCGGCAAATCCAAAACTCTTGTTACACGTGAAAATGAACATAACGCGAGAAAATTTTCAGTCAATGATTTATTATGACTTTCGTTGTGGGCTTACTCAACAACAAAGCTATGATAGGCTGCGATTAGCATTTCTTAATGAAGCCCCATCTCGTGCCACTATTTACAATTGGTTTACTGAGTTTAAGCGTGGACGTAGCAATCTCAATGATGATCCGCGTGAGGGACGTACTTTAACAGCGACTACTGAAGATAACATCAGTGCTGTGCGACGCATGATAGAGGAAGATAAGAGAGTGACCTATCAGCAGATACGGGCAAGCCTATAATCATTGGTATGAGTCAAGTTCAAAAAATATTACACGAACATTTAGGCGTCAGGAAGCTTTGTACCAGATGGATTCCCCATACTTTAACCGACGACCTGAAACACCTTCGCATGGACTGGTGTCGCCAAATGTTAGATAAGTTCAACGGCGGTGACTCAAATGCTGTATTTGACATCGTCACAGGTGATGAAAGCTGGATATATTGCTACGAACCCGAAACCAAAAGACAATCAGCTCAGTGGGTGTTTCCTTTCGAGGATCGGCCAACTAAGGTAAAGAAAGGAAGAAGTCAAGAAAAAGATGATTGCCTCATTCTTTGGTCGGAAAGGTCATTTCGCGACAGTTGTGCTAGAAGATGGAAGGACAGTTACTGCAGACTGGTATGTCAATCGCTGTTTGCCTGTTGTCTTGGAAAAAATTCGACAGCAGCGCCCTCGAAGCAGGATCTTCCTTCACCACGACAATGCTTCAGCACACTCCGCAAAACGGACTGTTGAATATTTGACTATGGCAGGTGTCGAGATAATGAGTCATCCGCCATACAGTCCTGACCTGGCGCCCTGCGACTTTTATTTATTCCCAAGAACTAAAGATAAAATTCGAGGTATTCGCTTTACGAGCCCTGAAGATGGGGTGAAAGCGTACGAAAATGCCATAAAAGAGACCCCTAACGAAGAATGGGCCCACTGCTTTTCTCAGTGGTTCCGTCGACGTGTAGAGTGTAGAGAGGAACGGAGATTACTTCGAAAAACAATAAAAGTATTGGCAACTTTCTACATTAAGCCGTTTTTCATTTTCTAAACATTTTCAGTGTTACCTAGGTCAAAGAGCGAAAGTTTGTATGTGTGTGTATGTTTATTACTCTTTCACGCAAAAACTACTGGACGAATTTGGCTATTTGGCTGAAATTTGCAATGGAGATATATTAACACCTATGCTACTTTTTTATCCTGGAAAATTAAAGAGTTCCCGCGCGAACCGAGAAACCTCAATCCACGCGGATGAAGTAGCGGGCATCAGCTAGTAATCCATACCACCCAAACTAATATTATAAATGCGAAAGTCTGTCTGTTACGCTTTCACGGCCCTTCTGCTGCTCAATTCAAATTGTTTCTATTTACATACATAAATATTAAATTCCCACATCGACAATAACATTTAAATTTAATAATAGACACCTAAATTATATGGAAATTAGCTGATGCCCGTATGCAAAAAATCACGTCGATCCGTTGCGGCGTGATTGAAGAACAAACAAACACACCTTTGCATTTATATTATTTGTATGATTCCATTAAATCAAAACTGATCATATACCTACCTGATTTCATATTATAAATGCGAAAGTTTGGATGGATGTATGGATGGATGTTTGTTACTCAATCACGCCCCAACGGCTGAACGGATCTGGATGAAATTTGGCACAGAGATAGATTATAGTCTAGAATAACACATAGGCTACTTTTTATCCCGGAAAGTTACAGAGTTCCCGCGGGAACCGAATCTACGCGGACGAAGTCGCGAGCATTAGCTATTACATTATAAACATGCCAGCTATATTTTCTGCATGATGGATTTTTCGCAAATCAAAATCCATCATGAGGGATGTAGATTTTCGAAAAACGACAAGTGGCCTTGTTAGCAAGCAACGTTGACCCATGTCGGTAACTAGATGGGTGACCGGATTTGGCCTTTTCGTTTCCTCGTTAGAAACCTAAGAGTTGAAAATATAGTACCTACTCTTGCTCGAGTCGTATGCGGAAGGACCTGGGAACCGACCGCATTAGTACTATCCAAAGAAAACCCCTGCCCATTACGTGATCAATGGAAAGGGATCACGACCCTCGGTAACAAGTATAGAAATAGGATGTCTCACAGCACAAGTATAGGAAAAAATCCGAAAATCATTATTTAGGGTTCGGTACTCACAGGGTGTCGAATTGTTGGTCAGGCGCTACAAGTTTAGCGCCATATCTAAGCCAGTTATTTCACATTGTTGTTACGACACTTTATTATTTACTAAAATAACAATTTATGTGGTGGCACAGAACCCTTTGCACGCGAGTCTCACTTGCACTTGACCAGTTTTTTTGTATTTATTACTTACCAATTAACTGAGCAATATCAAGTGTTAATACCAAATATCTATTAATCTTATCTTTGGATATACTACAATCAGTAATGTATGTTATGGTACTAATCTCTTGTTTTAAGTCAGTAGTATTGTAGTAAGTATTGGTCAAAAGCTACTGACTACTGAATTTTAAGAGAATCTATACTAATGCATCTCCTCAATAGACTACAGAAGTGAGACATAGGTGGTTTGATATCTGAAGGATTCCTGGTTAAGATGGATGTACCACAGGCATCTATTTTAATGTTAATGATTTGTCCCATAATATGGTTCAAATAATCTCAGATATTATAATGTTTGCTGATGATATTTCGCTTATTTTTAAAACTTAAGGACAGGCAAATAACATGGACAAAATATTATACTTACATGCGAAAATTTGGATAGATGTTTGTTACTTAATTATGGTAAAACAACTGATCAGATCTGGATAGATTATAGTCTAGAATAACACATAGGCTACTTTTTAGGCAGGAACCAAAAACCTCAATCCATGTGGACGAAGTTGCAGGCATTAGGTAGTATTGACATACATAAGTCAATACTAGATAAGTATTCAGAATTTGTATGAAAAACAAACCAAATCTGAGCAAAGCCGCGGACAAAAGCTAGCTAATTTATAATGTTAAGTAATAACTTACAAATATCATCAATAACTTCAGATATATAAACAGCAGAGCGGTGCGCTGGGACCTTATCCTGCATTGTGTTGCCGTCTGCATCCATACGGAAGTTGCCGACCTGGAATTAATTATACAACAAGAACTAACATAAGGGCTACATTGAGAGTGTTTCCTGTCACATATAACTAAGGTACCTTCAAGCCAAGAGTGAATAGGCATCTTGTAAGCAAGCACATCCCAACCTAGACGTCATCATTGATTGGCACTAAGCATGATTGTCAAGCACAAGGCTATCCCGAAATAAAAAAAATACTAATATTATAAATGTGAAAGTGTGCTTGTTTGTCCTTTAATCACGCTGAACAGAGCAACGGATCGACGTGATTTTTTGTATGGGTTTGAAGACCTGAGGACTCTTTTATTTTCCGGGATATAAAAGTAGCCTCGGTATGTCTCGGCTACTTTTTTATCTCGGAAAGTAAACGAGTTCCCGTGGCAATCAAAAAACGTATTCCACGCGGACGAAGTCGCGGGCTTCAGCTAGTGCTAAATAATTATGTTAGATTTAGTTCAGTCGTATATGGTGTTTAAAATAAGATATAAGATATAATAAGATAAAATTGTTGTGACCTTTAGACACTTTGAGGAAAACATTCACAATTATTATACTTACGTCGACTTTTTTCCACTTTTCGACTCCTTTGATCGCTTTATCTAACTCTTCGAAAGTCTGCCGGCACACTGTAAATGTTTATTACACTTTTGTTATTCATTATATTTGAGAAAACTTAAGAAAAACACGAAACAAAGTACAGCGACAACAAACCTAAACATTTCAAATTCTTGGCGTCTATTTTCGCCGAAACTCCTACCATTAAAAGCGCAAACGTGAAAATTGCCGTTTTAATCTTCATGCCGAATAATTTTCACTTATTTTGTGCGTTCCCAAGGAAAACTTCTGAAAATATGAGTTAAAAACTTCGTTCGACGTGGAAAATTGGTATATCTATCTCTGATCTATCTGTCAAAACCACGCACTCGTTTCTGATTGGTCAATTAATTGTATTGCTGTTTTTTTAATATTTATTTTTTATGCAATATGTCCACTAGCTAGTACTTGAAAATCATAGAAAAGAGGGAAACCCATGGGAAAATTATTATTTAATTTAAAAAAAAAACACTTCTGAATTTCGTGGATGTTGAACTATTTCAGGTTTCTAATTATATAGAATAATATTTATATCTTGCAACATTTGTGATAATCTTAGGCCAAGAGTGTACACTGTGTAGATGACGCGAGACGCAAGCGTACGTGTATCTATTATAATATTATATAAAAGAGAAATACCACTCATTCACTCACTCACTAACTTATTACGATATCTCGAGAAGTAGACACTTTTTAACATCAGCGAAGAAACGGTTTTGAGAAAAGTCAGCCCTATGGGCATGGGTTTTTAGGAAAGTCCTGTTTTTGAAGTTAAAGAAAGGAAAAGTGACATTTAATTTAATAGTTTTAAATAATAAAAACATGAATATCTAGCATTAAAAAAATTATCCCAAGGGGGGTAAAATGGGAGTTGGAAGCCCGCATGAAGATTCTAAGTTTTTGAAGTTAGACATTTAAGAATCGACAATAAGTTATATATTTTAAATAGGTAATAATAATGTCATGTATTTAAGCATTTTTTACGAAAATTTACCGCAAAGGGGATGAATTAGGGGTTGGAAGTTTGCATGAAAGTCCTATGTTATTGGCGTTGGTGATTGGTGTTGGTATTGGTAAAATCGGCATTTTAAGTTATTATTCTCGGGACAATCATTTATATAACTTTTGACAGCTTGATTCAATGATGTTCTAATGCGTTACAGATTCGAGTTTTGATAACAATTGACTTTATTTATGAAGAAGTTTTAATCGAATGGATACATTGATATTTATTTTTGCTCAATATTTTTTATAATGTATGTATTAAAATAAATGATTTAATTAGAACATTACAGTAAATGTACATCAACCAGGCAGGTCATAGAAAATATCTATCGCTAAAGATGCCTAACGTCGCTTCACTATTGTAAAAAAAATCTATGTCTATGGAGTATTGCATTTTGTTGTCGATGGTTGCCTGTCAATAATTTTGACACTTCATAGGTGTGCTTATGTCAAAAGTAAAATAAATGGTTGGACAGATTATAGGTACTTAAAATTAGCAGATTGACATCGAGGAGATGATTCTATTAAGGCCTAATATTTCATCAGTTTGTTCATAGGTGTGCTTATTTCAAAACGTTTCGTATTTTTTCTGAAAGAGATCATCTAAGCTCTAAACAAAAACATAAAAGAAGAGAAAAAAGTTACATTCAAAAATATTTTGGACAGCTTCATGAAAATTAGAAAAAAAAATATGAAGGCAATTTTTTTGTTCAATCGCTTGTTTTACTGATTTTCACTTTCAAGATCATACCTTCCCAACCATAGAGGTATAATATATGTGTTTTCGACTGATAGATTTCGAGAGCCCCTGGGATACCCTAGTTGATTTTCCACATCCAGCTCTCTCTATCTATCTCTTCTTGATCTAGAAATTTTGACTTTTACAAGCATTTATTTATTTATTATACAAACAATTTACATATATATGACAAACACAAGAACGTTCACATTATTACTATTTCTTATACGTAAATCGATTACAAGTGCACATAACATTGAAAGTTAATATTGTCATGTAAACTAAATTTTGGCAATTTAGGTATAAAAACTTACAAACTAGGTATTAAAAACTGAAAAACTTACATACTTAATTACTAATTCTAATAATAGAAATAAACCTAAATATTTAAGCATTGTAAAAGTTCCATACAAAATTGTTCAGGAGGACTGCTCATTCCTCTAGCGCAAGTATTTAGTTTTATTTAAATAATGATAACATTCTGTCTTAATACAAAATCCTCTGGAAACAAAAAGTCTGTAATCTATTAATGCCCTAATAGTGTGACTGTGTGCGACCTATCAATCAAAATGTGAACGGACGTCAAATCAATAACTAAATAATTGAATTCATCCTAAATTACATTGAACACGTCTTTGGTAATGTGTAAATTGTACCAAAAATTTAATATTTTATTTCTCATATTGAAATCATATTTCCACAAGTCATGATTATGGAGTTAAATTAAAAAAGAAGTTGTCCTTTCTCGCTCCCTTGCTCACCCATTCTCCGGTTTTCCGCCCGCCGCCCTCCACCATCAACGACCCAAACTAAAAACCAACAGTTCGCATTCGGTCTCTATGCGCGCAGGACGTTTGCTTGACGGAATGTATAATTTTTTTGTGCACATAATATCCTCACAAAATCTCAAAATACCTTAATCAACGCGTTTATTTCGTCGAGAAGTGACCTTCCCGTGAATATTAGGAAGAAAGAAGCGAGTTTCAAGTAAAAATAAGGGTAAGTGAATAGCTGACAGACTGCTTCTATCCTATTCAATGCTTATTAATTACATTTTCGATCAGTAGTAATTGCTTTTTCCACCAAAAACAGCCTCCCTGTAGTCAGAAAGTAATGATTTATTGACATATTGTCGAAACGGGTAATTTGCACCTGTGCCCTCCCATACGGTCTACATTTTGTAACGTAATTTCCAATAGAATATCGCAGAGCCCGTGAAATTTCGTGCCAATGTAACTACATATCGAAAGTATTGTTTTATGAAAAATTAAATTGTAATTTCATAATGATAATCCTTGCGCTCTCTATACGACTTGGCAACGCGACGTTTACGGTGTAGCTGTGGAGTTAATCGCGTAGAAAAGATTCAAATTATCGTAAACAAGTACAGAGTCCTTACTCCTACCGGCTTTTCCCTTTGTTTTCCATGTGAAATCGGCCCTTTGTCCTTCGCACAGGAGCGTTGGGTGCGCCGGGCTATAGGAATTTCGACTCTAGAAAAGTGCCATAATACATTGATGGTATACATTCATCGGCCGATCCGCGCTCTGCCGTTCCCCGCGTCGTTTTATAATACGACTGTGTTCGTGTGTACTTACGCGACGTACATCAGTGTGATCGTGCGGTAGTTTGTTTATAGTACAGCGTACACTCATACCGCCTGTATGTGTATCGTGATAAGGTGTATAATGGTATGTAGGTCGCCGTCCTCGTCGGTGTTTGTCTATCGATCTGTGCGGTGGCCAATGGCACATGCTGTGCGCGCCCGTGCCTCGCCCCGCTCCGGTGAAAGCCGGCGCGATGTATCACGCTCCCAAATATATTATATGTACTATCTTATCACGTTAGACGCTGTTACGTTGCTAGCTTTGTCCGCCAGCAGCCAACTCGATTTCATATTTATACGATGGTATAGTTGGCGTGAAGCGGGTGATAGTCGTGATTTGTGAATGTTTTGTCGAGCGACCGCTCTGCGGAGCGTCACAGGGGCAGGCGGTGCGAGGGGGGAGGGGGGGCGCTCGAAATAGAAGCGCGACGACGTGGCAACACCGCGCCACGGTGCGCTCAGTGTCGGATCAAAATGGCGCCTGTGCGTGATCGATACCGTGTTATTCTCGTTAAAAATGTCCGTATTTGTGATGTCTCTGGTTGTTGGTCGGCCCCCACGGTGCCCTGTGACCGCGGGGCGAAGCCCCCGCGAGCCGTTGTCCGACCTCAATGTACGTATCCAACCATATTGCGCCGACACTTAGCTATAGGTATGCCTACTGCCTAGTGCCCCCGGGGCCCCGAGATCTCTACGCTAGACCGGCGACGCCCCGCTCTCATATCTTGGACGAATTAATATTCGAAATAAGAATGTTAAAGTTAAATGTATCGAACGGAACCACGGATGCGTTTTCCTTTTTTTTCAGGTGTTACGTAATGCCAAAACTTTTTGTTGAACAAAAAGCACTTTGCTCTTAGGCGTTTTTTATGAATCAGCGTGGCGCTTATACCTGAAAAACAACGTAAAAAAACATCAAATTACCATAAAAACAAATCATCATGCAAACTTGCATCTGATAAATCTTGACAAGATGGCGGACGTAATTGTAAAATTAAGACGCAGTTGCGCGCTTATAGCGCTGGCAACGTCGCACAATCACTTGTTCCACCCGATAACAACGTTTCAAGGCTAACCGTTTCGTATCCTACATTCATAACAAGTAACAACAATGGATAACAATATGCGTGATAAACAAATTAGGGTACATGATATACCTATTTAATACGAATTTTCTGATTTTGTATCGTTTCGGTTCAGAACTCTTTATTTTTTCATGCGATTGTCGATATTGAGCTAGGTCTCACTCACACATACTCATTCTGTATTCTCACTTAGTACCTACTCACACATGTATACAATTTAATAGTCACGCACACATCCATAAACATCGGACTGTATTCATATACATACCTAGTATATATTGAGTACATTATCTCTGGCTATTACGTCATGATACTGTTGAATTTAGCTTGTAAACATTATATATTCATGTATATTAGGATATCTTTTGATGTTTTGTTTGTAACATTATTTGTTTAGTGCCTTCGTTGTAAAGATAGCGAAATAAACACTCGCTTGTAACGCTTTAATAATTGCCATATTTGTCTCCACTCAACTCGAAAAAAGTTCACTATTTTAAATGCGGACTTTTCGGTAAAGAAAAAAATCTAGATTATAAAATTAGTTTGACTTGGTAAAATATGTAACAGGACTCAAGAGTCAACAAGAGCAGTTTTTTTTATCCACTACAAGTCAGCCCCTGACCGCAGTCTCACCCAATGGCAAGTGATGATGCAGTCTAAGATGGTAGTGGGTTAACCTGTTAGGGGCATGGCAGTAATATTAAACCCATGCCCCTATTCGGTTTCTACACGGTACCGTACCGGAACGGCGAACGCTAAATCGCTTGGCGGCACGCCTTTGCAGGTAGGGTGATAACTAGCCACGGCCAAAGCCTCCCACCAGGTCAGACCAAGGAAAATTCTGAAATTCTAGTGAAAAAAGCCGACTAGAAACTCTGTAGCGTTAGTCTTTCTAAAAAGCAATATGTCAGAACAGCTAAAACAATGTAAAACTTGTTGGTTAATAGTTAGGCAATAGGTATATTATAGATGGCTGAAACTAGGAAGCAGGATCCAGAAAAGTCAAAAATGCATATCAGCAGCTCCCAGATTTGTAGTTAGGTACAGAAAGAAAATTAAGAAAAAAATCTTCGTCAAATCACATATCTATCTATACGTCTATACTTTGAACTAATTTATAAATGCAAAAGTTTGGATGGATGTTTGTTACTCAATCACGCCAGAACGGCTGAACGGATCTGAAAATAATTTGGCGCAGACATAGATTATAGTCTGGATTAACACATAGGCTACTTTTCATCCTTAAAAAGTTCCAACGGGAACCAAAGAACTAAAATCCACGCGGACGAAGTCGCGTTTATCAGCTAGTCTATCTATACTTATCTTATCTTACTAATATTATAAATGCGAAAGTTTGGATGTATGGATGTCGGTATGGATGTTTGTTACTCAATCACGCCCCAACGGCTGAACAGATCTGGATGAAATTTGGCACAGAGATAGATTATAGTCTGGAATAACACAGGCTACTTTTTATCCCGGAAAATTAAAGAGTTCCCGCGGGAACCACAAAACCTTGATCCACGCGTACGAAGTCGCGGGCATTAGCTAGTAATATTATAAATGCGAAAGTTTGGATGTATGGATGGATGTTTGTTACTCAATCACGCCCCAACAGCTAAACGGATCTGGATGAAATTTGGCACAGAGATAGATTATAGTCTGGAAAAGCACATAGGCTAATTTTTATCCCGGAAACCTTAATCCACGCGGACGGAGTCGCAGGCATCAGCTAGTCATCAGATAAATAAATTAGGAAACAAACAATTTTTTCATTTCTTGCCTTTGTAATTTAAAACTTAAAAGACAAAGCTAACAAATTATGTTGAAATGAAACTTGAACTGTTGTCTTAGTTAGCAATTTTTTTTTGTTGATCAAGTCTATTTTTACACAATAATATGTCGTTTACTTTGCTGACATGAAAACCATTGTAATTTTACACATGTTGTTTACTTTGCAGAAATCATTGTAATATTTCAAATGGGAATATTTGTTATAGTTTCACTGCTCAACCACTGAATCGATGTTGATGAAAAATGGCACACACACCTTGTAAAGTTGTATCCTAGAGACAAGCATGGATATTTTTTAACCCGGAAAATCAATGATTTCAAATCCATGTGTATTGCGAAGTCGAAGGTATCAAAATCTGCAATAAAAAAGCCTTGACTCTAAGAAGCTTCTGAACTTCTAATAATCAATACATATTACATACCTATAAATAAAAATAAATTTCTGAAATATGTGTTCTCGCATCACTTCAGAACGGCTGGACCGATTTAGGTTGAATTTTTGTATGAGTTTGAGTGGGTACCGGGATGGTTTATACTTACAATTGGTTCAGGGCAGAAGGTCTACCTTCTGAGTTTGTACCTCACAATGAAAACTTATAAAATGTAGGCATTGGCCTTGAATAACTTATCTTGAAGGCTACTTTCGCGACAAAATACCACAAAAAAGCGTAAAATGCGATTAGCCCGTGTCATATCACCTCAATGAAGTGTGGTTTAGTTTTTGTAAGCTGACAGATATTTAGAACGTTATGACTTATGAAGCTACGAGTCAAGGCAATTTAACTACTTTTTACTGTGTTATCTACTACAGGAAAACAGCGTCTTGAGTCTCAAAAAAACTACTTCAGCATAAAAGTTTTTCATGTGTGTGTTGAAAGGGAAAAGAGATGATTAGAGACAATGAGGTTAATTCCGTATATCACGATCTCTAATCTAAACTAAAATGACAGCTTTAAATCTACTCGTAGTTCTGTCTCATTCCGCAGGGAATATTATGAAAGGGTTAGCAATTTTTTTAATGATGTCATTTTAGTTTATTTTAGAGATTGTGTTATACAGAATTGGCTCCATTTCCTTCAACTGACTTATCTCAGCGCAAAACCGATTTGTAGTATGAAAAAATCCTCTTCTCATATTCTTTGTATATATTACGATACAAATTCCGAAATGCCTTTGATCTGCGGCCTACTCCATCTATTGACACTGATAAAACATAAACTGAGATCAATTCCGGCCTTCTGCGTAAGCCCGTTTCTGGCAAAAGAACCTCTATATAAGATCGGCAGTATCATTTTCCAATAATTTAATTTGAATGATTTAAACTATCCACCGATAGACATCTACTTCTGAATATAATGTGTATATGTGTGTTACATTCTAGTGTGAAGTTATTTGCTAAGAAGCCAATTGTCATTCAAGCACCTCTGTATTATGTGGTCGATACGATAACGTCTATCGGTTCTGCGAACTATGGTTTGACGAGTCCATACATCGTCACTTTAGCTTAGCAACTAGTTTGAATATCCTAGATATCACCATCAGAAAATATATTGATCTCTGATCATGTTATAGTTTTCACTTTATGTGAAGTTACCAGTTCAACTGTTGACGTTGATATTATAATCGTTAGCAGAAGTGATTTGAATCGCGTAATGAAGACTAAAAATAGCTAGACATTATTGTAAGGTTTCAGACCTCTTGTTATCTTTAGCGTGCCCTAACCTAACTGACATATCCAACTTTCTATTTATAGGTCATAACCTAGGATATTTTATTAACATTCAATCATTTGACATCCATGATGAAACTTACAGATTTTTTGAGCTGTTTTAAATATATTATATTAGATCCTCTATCTAGTTTCTATTTAACTGGGTTTTTGTTTTGTACTGATTCTCTATAATGGTCTGATGGTTTAAAATTGAAATACTCTACTTGGAAGAACTAGGGAAACTGCATATTTTGGGGGATATCTTGTAGGCCAGTGACAGGGTTACCTAACTCTAACATCTTTGCAAGTCTCTTTTTTCAAATGAACAGAATCCTTTACTTTTAGCAGCTATGGGGCATGGATAGGTATAAGGTAGGCTCTTCAGATTATGCTGAAACCTAAGTCGCTTATCGGTCTGGACGTGTCGTATCGATTCGGTCACGCTATTGAAGTGTTTCTCCATTATTGTTATCACACATTCGTCTAATATTCACCTCTATCATTATCGGTTTGCTTCAGTTATACTTATAACGTTATCTACTTATCATGTCAATAATGCCTACATATAGCAGTTCCATCTGTGAAAAGTACTCATTTACCTTATTTCTCAGATTTTTAAAGTCAAAGTGACCTAGCATTCGTTGGCTTCAAAAAGGATAAATCTTTGAAGACAAACTTAGCCGAATCCCGGTAGCGCAAAACGGTGTACAGACTACGGACTTCCTCTGCAAGTCGATACAATGCAATGGCGGTGGACCGTGTTTGGTGGCGTGCTCTTGAAAATACCTATTACCAGCAGTGGATGCATACAGGCTGATGGTATGGAAATGTCTGAAAAACGCCAATTCATTGCGAACAAGCGAAATTAAGTTGTTGTATCCACCACAAGTTAGCACTTGACTGCGGTCACGCTTGGTGGTATGGTGGTGGTGGTGATGATGCAGTCTAAAATGGTGGCAGGGTAGCCTCTTAGGGGCATGGCATTTATATTATAGGTTTAATACCACAGCTAATCGGTTTCACTTTCTACACGGCATCGTACTGGAACGCTAAATCGCTTGGGCAAAAAAAAATTTTCCCTCTACAAAATATTGTACCTACGCTGATTTTCAGCCGGACCACAAAATATACACTTTACTTTAACGGAGCCCTTAAATTAATGCGTTACTTACTTTATGAACCATTTTTAGTTGAAAAGTTTTCAAAAATCGAATATTTGAGTCGTTGACCTCAACATAGGAAATAGTCTTCTAATTTTAGGTTATTTTTATTGATTTATCAAGCATCGACTATGATATTTCAGTTCACAGTCTCAAAACAGCTCTGCATTAAGGTTCTTGGTTCAGGGGGCTGGAGTAACTGTAAATTATTTTCATTGAAAAAATTGACATGCTACAAAAATCTCTAGTTTCTGGAATGAGTTATCTTAGCTTTACGTTGATAAGTCAGTCAGTTTCTCTTTTAATATAATGCAGATAATGTAATAGAAGTACAAATTGACAGCAAACTGACTATTTACTGTATAGTTTTATGCACATATAAATTCTTCCTTTCGTGATGTCTGATTATTGATTACTGAATACTGACCTACCGTAATAGTTACACTGTACATCATCATCCTGTTTATTTATAGTAGACAGTAGTCAGTAGATGTATCATTTAGTTATTGCATTTTGCTACCTATCCTTATCAATCAAGCTTTGGCTTTTTGTTATAATTGTCATTTTTGGTCAATATTTTACCACATAACTATCAAGATTTGATTGTATTTTAATTTCTTGTTTATTTACATTATATTTATATGAAAATATTAAATTAAATTGTTTGATTATTAATTTTTTTTTTTTAAATTAACAATTTTAATGTTAAGTTTATTGCTTTATCCTTAAATAGTTACTTATTTTATAGATCAGTAGTTAGTGAAGCTTTAAAACGTCCTATATTGCTTCTTAATTATCAAAGAGCCTTAAAATCTCCACATGAGATGATCTTTAGTGTTCTTCTTAACACCATTGATTGTTAATTAATTTGTTTTTTGATTATTTAACTAGTGATTTACATCATTGAACAAAATTAAACATCAAGAATCAAGATCTGCAGCAGCTTTTAGTCTCAAGTCTCAGCCATCATTCATTTCATTATTCAGTCATTATTTTCGAAACTTTTGTAATCAATTACTTGTTAAACTAATTTCAACTGAATCATTTCTCTATAAGTTAATGAACACAATCACACATTAATGTCAATTTGATTTGCACCTAACCTAAATTAAATATACAGAACTAAAACTGTTTCTATCACATTTTACTTCATACCTTGTGTAAAGGTTAGAAATTAGAAAGCAAACATGTTTATACCTGTCATTTAGTTAGGGGTGTGGCAATTTACATCAATGATAAAAATATTATCCTTTTCAAATGCTGTCAGACGAGATTTTCTTTTTACGACTTCTACTTCATTATTCATTAACTTATTACAGCTTGGCAATCTTATCTGTGTGTGTGGTGGAGGCGCCACTGTCTATTAAAAAGTAAATATCCATACTTATTTTTTTAATATTATAAATGCGAAAATGTGTCTGTCTGCTACGCTTTCAATCCCCATCCGTTCAACCGATTTTGATGAAATTTCGTACAGAGATAGTTTGTATCCTGGGGAAGGACATGGGCTACTTTTTATTCCAGAAAATTAAGGAGTTCTCGCGGAAAAAAGCGGCATCGCGGGCTTCATCTAGTTTTATATAAACAGTAGATTCTGTAGTTAAAATAAAATTATAAATATACAAATAAATAAGTTCTGAATTTAGCCACACGTACAAATAAATTGTTGTACTAGCCAACCAACATTATTACATTTGTGGTGAAGTTAGCCGGTGGTGTCAAGCCGGCACAGCAAGGTTAGCACTTGAAAACAAACAATAATGTAGTCAATCACCATTACAGGTATGTAACCAGATTTCATCTTAGAGTTAGTAAGAATTCGTATTAAAAAAATAAACGATCAACGCTTGTTTGGTTTTTCCTTGTCCTTATTTTAATGCAAACGTGTTATAAACAGCGCCAACTAAGTACTATTGTGAGCGATCGAGGTTATCACAACCTTTTTCAAGGTCCTTTATCAACAAAAGGTACAACGGTTTCGTACGAATATTTACAAAATTATGAATGTAATATGTTGACATTTATTTAAAAATGGAATGCAGAATTCAGGGTCTTTCAATTCTTTTTCAATGTGCTCAACCTTAAGACTTCTCTGGATGGAATACTCCTCAGAATTATTATGAATCATATTATTCATCATTTCTAAAAAAGGGGGACAAGGACAGGGTTACACAGGTGAGGGGCAGACCCTACAAGTCGGATACCCAACTTTTTATTAAGAAGGGGCCAATCTAGTACCTACATATAATTATGACGAATTATTAAATTTAGAACACATCAATTTGAAAATGGGCAGTATATTTTGCAAGGCATGTTCAAATATTTCGTAATGGAAATTATAATCCAAGTTCTCTGTTAAAGACTTTAAGGTCTTCTCTTTAAGACTCCTACGAATTGGAAATTATATCATAATAACATCCATTGTTTTGAAGAAATAATAAAAGAAAAAAAAGTGTGTGTGTGCAATTCACACGCGGCAGAAATGAAACTTCAGAAAAGTAGCCTTCGAGAGAATGAGATAAATATAACTTGTATTCTATCTCATTCTCTCGCAGGCCAAATCTGAATATATTTGTCTTTTTTTCGTTTCGTTGAATTTTCAAATCACAGCGATTCTAAAGAAGTTTCACTTCAAAATAAAATAATATATAGCATCTTTTTCTGGTATTTCTGATAGGGGTCGATCTTGATATGAAAATTGATGGAATTTGAAAATCGGATCACATCGTTTCCTATTTTTTACAAGTTTATTAAAATTATTAATGATGATGATTGAGTCCTTTTTCTTGGAGCATCTGCTGCAATCTTTTTCCTTGTTTTCTTGTCTTTGGCTACTGCTTTGACACGATCCCACGAGATTCCCACTCTTTTAGGACTTGTCTCATTCTTCAATGGACGTCTACCGTGTGTGGGTTGGTCAACCAATGGACTCCATTGATTAATAGAATAATTCTGGATTTAATAACTAAAGTCTACATTGATTTTCCGAATTATTAACCTCAGTAGTTGGAGTGGTTATACATAACTCAGTTAATATATTATGTTCTTAATAATTATTATTCTGCTTCTCACGAAATATCACTTCCTTTGAACATGGATTCAGGCATTACTCAATGGCGGCAGCTTGTCTGAGCGATTGTTTTTTTTAAACACAATGAAGCCATGGAGCAAAGACAAACATCCCAATTTTCGATTCTTGCGCGCAAGAAGTCTTGTTTTTTTGTGTTAGTGCTACATTATTTGGTTTTATTTTCTTCGCGTGCAATCTTGTTCCCTACGCAGTTGCCATAGCAACTCGTACCTCCAACATAAATAACGAGCAATTATTTGTCTTCCACGATGCCATTGTATTCACAATTGTGTGTGTGTGTGTGTATCTGTGCTGTCATGTAAACTTAAAAGGCTCTTGCGGCTGGCTGATATGGATCGTTATTTGGGTTATCGAAAATTGTTTACTCTGCAGTCTGCACATGAAATATTAACATTTGGCGGGAAACACGAGTAGATACGGCAGCGCCTAGTTGCGCTCTCGGTCGCAACTGTCTGTTGTATAATTTTAGAGAAAGGAGATTTGTTTTGGTCCACCACCTTCGCGGAGATTCGTCGATCGTGGCATTTCGTGCCGCGGCTGAGCACGTCCGTTTCGCTCGCTATTATTTGATGCGATGCGGCGTTGCCGCTCCGCGAGGGGCTTTGGCTCGATCGGTCGACCGCGGGCTGGGCTGGTCTGTACTCGGTTCAGTCGGCCGCGCAGCTCGGTGCGCGACGTTCGTGCGCGGAGAGTCTCGTTTGCGTCCCTCACGACCTCGACCCGCCCTAGACGCGAGTGCGAGCGGGACGGCACCTCGCAGAGAGAGGAAGCGGTGACAGAGAGAGACGACGCTATGGCAGTGTCGCAACCTCGCCCACCTGACCGTGTTGACGCCGCGCTCGAAAAAGTTGCGCCGTTGCGCTATTTGGAGGCGCACGAATGTACTCGCTCCGAGCAAGTGACGCGTTATTATCATAAACCCTTGTCTTAAAAACAGTTAATTGAGTTATTCCAAGTGAATTCAGCAGAAAATTGAAGATTTCGACGCTATTTAGCAGAAAATCAATCGGTATGTATAAATAAGCAATTTATTTCATATTCGAGCCGACGCGTTATCTCTACTGCTGATGTAAGTAGATGCTGCCAACATCTTGATTTCTAAATGGATCGAATGAGACTTTATTGATCATTTGATCAGCAAAAAATATAAAAATCGCGTTCGCTAGCTCTTTGTAATTATTGTTGGTATTTAATCGCCATTTTCTACGTCGTCGGTGACGAATACCACCGCGCCGTCCTCGTTTCCTCCGGCCCACGGTAAACCGGACTTTACTGCTCTATTCCGAAAGTTGATTACAGTTAACTAACCGTAGCGACACCACTTTGCAATGATTCATTGTAGAAATAAATAAAATTTTCTTACGTGGTCCACGGCGTACACAGTGAAAGACACTTTGAATTTTTGGTTTCCGAGCGTTGCGCGCCATTACATGACGAAATGATGTAAAGGCGGCTGGCGGGATAGTCTATGACTGTGTCTATGTCGAATGTCAATTGTTATTTTTTGGCGCTTTTCTATCACTGAAAACTGGAAAGTTGCGAGCAAGTGCGCTCGATATTTATTGTGCATGTATACGGAGTGTTATCGATTTGTATACGTTTTGTGCTATAAATAAGTGCGAGTTTGTGTCATCGCCTTCGCCGCGGGGACCGGTTTTGTCTAAACCTGTGCACTTTGAATTTTTGGTTTCCGAGCGTTGCGCGCCATTACATGACGAAATGATGTAAAGGCGGCTGGCGGGATAGTCTATGACTGTAGTCTATGTCGAATGTCAATTGTTATTTTTTGGCGCTTTTCTATCACTGAAAACTGGAAAGTTGCGAGCAAGTGCGCTCGATATTTATTGTGCATGTATACGGAGTGTTATCGATTTGTATACGTTTTGTGCTATAAATAAGTGCGAGTTTGTGTCATCGCCTTCGCCGCGGGGACCGGTTTTGTCTAAACCTGTGTGAGTGCCGCGAGCGGTTCGGAATTTTCTAAGTGGTATCGAGTGCACGAACCTTGTAGATTTCGATATTTAGTTGCGTAATATACCTAACTAAATGTGTGTAAACTTGGATAAATGGCTAATGTGAATGCACCGTGCATTGACAGAGTTCGGATCCTTTATTTAGCTCGCCCAACCCACGCATCTGGGATGACGTCATCTTGTGAAAATGGTCGATAAATAGAGGTTTTGTTGTGTTTTATAGTACCTACGTTGCTTTGATACAAAGCATAATAATATAGTCTGACCACATATACGTATTACGTAACATTGGTAAGCAAGAGATAGCAACTTAACACTTCTATAGAATAACAAGTTCTAATAAGGCAACATAACTGCTAGAACCACGTTTTGCCCATAACAGTAGGTATGTATTACATATTTTATTAATGGTTATTACCACTATTGATAACCATATTCACATAGGTACATAGTTTGTACATGTGACCAACCATGTGATTGCATATTTATAATTTCAGCTGAGTTAGTAAATTTGTATAACCTTTCATTCATGTGTTAAAATAAATTACATGTGACAAAAGTATTTCATGCATAAAATGTATAGATAAACTTAAGTCTAAAGTTTATAAATGTTACTGCATAAAAAATATTATTGTTTCTGTAGTTCTAGTCAGTAAAACATATACACAAGATACCTCCCTAAGTAATTTTGAGTTTAATTTCTATAAATCCCTTGGAGGTGGGTTTTCCAAAATTATGAAACTTTCCCATGAGCTCACAATTGAGGGGATGCTTTGGTTGTGGCTAGTTACCACCCAACCAACCTCAAACCAATTCAAAATTCAAATGTTTTTTATTCAAATTAAATTTTACAAGTGCTTTTGAATCGTCAAGTGAATCTACCACTGGTTCAGAATGACATTCCTACCGAGAAGAACCAGCAAGAAACTCCGCGGTTGCTATTTTGAAATAAAATATTTACAATTTCATTAATTTGTAGATACTTAGTAACTTGTCCTTAGCATTGCTGGAGCGAGTCAAATCCATGCTCTTTTGTCTTTACGTAATCTTCAACAGTATAATAAGCTATGTGAAAAAAAGTGTAAAAGTCCTGATGATGAATTTCTGCTGGTTCCAGGTTGGAGTGTGATGGGAGGCTGAGCGACCATGATGAAGCGGTCCGGTCCTCGTCTGGGGCCTGACGAGCAATCGCCGTTGCCCCCCAACTCCGCTCAGGTTAGTGATACATGATCAATTTCAATTTATTTATTTCAGATAATACAATCAATATAAATTTCAATTTGATGTCCATATTATAATATATTATTATAAAAATCAAATTAGATATTATATCTGTATATATAAAACACAAAAATTGTTTTTACCTTTGCCAGTTGCCTTTAAAACCATCCAACCGATGTGCCCCTAACTGGTTTCATTAGAAAGGCAATAATGCGAAGATGGTTTTAGCATTGTAGCACACACCCAGTATCCACTTGTATTATTATAAAAATCGAAATTAAATTAAAACAAATTACATTATTAGAAAATTCGTATGCTTTTGCGTAAATGATTTACTTATTTCACGTAGGACAACAGCTAGCAGTGTCACTTATGATAAGTCGATGACTCTACCACCGGTTCTACTGAGAAAAGCTGGCAAGAAACTAAGTCTGAGATAGAGCATACTTTAGATTTATCACACTTACATAAGCCCATCAATTTTTAGCCAAAAAAAATTTTTGTTTTGTGTCAGCTAATCAAAAATTTTGCTAAGCCATGCGAAATAAACTTGCAATATAATCAATATACTTGTTAAGTCATATTTTGTCCCAGGAAAAGTATAAGTTAAAACATAATTTTCTTCCATCAATGCTGTAAGTATTGGTATTGGAAAGCCACCAATTCACGACTTAGCTGTTATCACCAAGCATTACTACTTACTAGCATCCTTTGGCATGCGCTATAATGGGTGCATTGACTCTCTCAACCTGATCACAATGTAAACGAAGTTATACTCCTTACGTGATAACTATTGAATTTATACTTAACACAGTCCGACGACGTCCATGGCGCACTGGTGAGCGCTGTTATCTTATAAGCGGGTGGACCCGGTTTTGATCTCCGATAGGGTAAAATAGGTTCTCTGTGGTCTGGTCTGGTGGAAGACTTTGGTCGTGGCTCGTTACCATCAGGCAAAGACGTGCGGCCTAGCGAATGCACCGGTACGATACTCTGTAGAAACCGATTAGGGGTATATGGGTTTAATATAAATGCCATATTATTTATTAACAGGTAATAATAGTATATTGTGTGTGAAACAAGACGATTTCAGACGAGCTGGCATCACCCGAAATCTGAAATCGTGTTTCATCCTGTGGCGCACACACTATTTTTCATATAATCTGCATTAAAAGTGCGAGTTTTATTAAAATTTTATTTCTTATTTATTTTAGTTGCTAGGTTTACAAATATCATAATATCTGTCAGTTTAGTTGATGGGTAAAACTACAAGGTTTAAAATAAACAAAAGATACTCTGACAAGATTGAAAAGATCGCTGTTACGTCATTATAGACGTATTGCGTATTGGGTAGAAAACCATCCCTTTCTGCCCTAGGGCAGAAAGTGATGCTTTTCTACCAGCTGCATGACGTATTCGTTTGAAATTGACTAGTTTCAGGTGTCTCAACAGGCATTGAAACTCGCATTTTCAATGCAGGTTATACCTATAAAAAAACATTTTTCTGCTATCAAAGTCAATGCTATAGATATTGATATTAACGAGCATTGCTAACATCCTTTGGCATGCGCTCAAATGGGTACATTGACTCACACAACCTAATCACAATGCAAAGGAAGTTATACTTCTTGTGACGTATTAACTATTGAATTCACACTATAAACTGTCTGCCTTCAAATAGAGGGGTGTGGTCACAAAACGGGAACAATAGACATTAACCGAAAAAAATTGTAGATTGTATTATATACTATATACTATATTATATTAGGGAGCAAAATAATATTTTTACGGCGAGGGCGCTTTTTGAATCCAGAGCGAAGTGAGGGATTCTAGAGTAGAATTCCGAGCGTAGCGAGGGATTCTTTAGTAGAATCCTGAACGTAGCGAGGGATTCAAAGTACGTCGCCCGAGCCAAAAAATTTTGCGCCCGAATGATACTCTACTTTTCATCACTCTGTATGAGAAAATAAAAGGCGCCTCATATTTTATTGTAATATTATTATTTAATAAAACATAGAGTAACAACTAAATTGAAATTAAATAGTATATGTATAATAATAAAACAAACAAAACCATGAATTTCTAACAATCGCGCATTTTCGCGTTCGCGCGTTTTTGATTTGATTTCTTTTTTTTAATTGAGCTGGGCCGCCGTACCAGCGCCAGTCTTTATTCAAACAATATTTGCGTTCGATTTCTTTGGCGCTGAACACTAAGATGTTCCAAATTCAAAAAGTGCGCGGCAAAGATAATTGCGGCGCTCTTTTTGAAATAAAGAGGATTAAAAACTGATTTCTGCCCGCTAAAAGTTTCTTATAGAAAACACCACCTTTGGGTGCACTTAAAGGCGAACCAAGTCGTCCTTTTCCAATACATGGGATGAAAAAATTATGGATTTACTGACTTCGTCCGTATATTGTTTTTTTATTCCCGCGGGAACTCCTTAATTTTCCGGGATAAAATAGTCTATGTCCTTACCCGGGATTGTACATATCTCTGTACCGAATTTCATCAAAATCGGTTGAACACCGTGCAAGCGTAGCAGACAGACAGACACTTTCGCATTTATAATATTAGTATCGATGTATGGATAATGAAGATTTCATAATTTTTAGATCATTTTTTAACTGACTTCCAAAAGAGGAGGAGATCCATATTAGTTAAATAGACAGGTTATTCCTATACTTATCACATAATAATTATAGTATAGTAAAGGTCATGACCCTCGGCAATGAGAAATGAGGAATACTACTGAAAGAGAGAGAGAAGTATATTTTGACACCTATCGGACCAACTGCCGATAGCCAAAAATCGATAACCCATTGTTTACAAAACGCAGTGTGTCTATCACTATAATTGCATAATATGTAATAATTATTTATCACTCTACTGATATAAAGGTGCATACTTGGTCTTATTTACAACATACATAATGTACATGTGCCTACATAAAAATGTATGTGTGTCTGTCTGTCTGCTAGGCTTGCATGGCTCATCTGTTAAATCGATTTTGATGAAATTTGGTATAGAGATAAAAGTACAAACCTGAGGAGGAGCATAGGCTACTTTTTATCCCGGAAAATGAAAGAGTTGCCGCGGGGTTTTTGATCCACGCGGATGAAGTGGGAGGCATCAGAGTATTATTACTATTCTCTATATTTATGTATGTATGTTAGGTCTGTAGCAGGCAGCAGCCTATGTGATATATTATAATACTCTCGCGACTGCGACCGCGTGAATTGAGGTTTTTTGGTTCCCGCGGGAACTCTTTAATTTTCCGGGATAAAAAGTCTGTGCTATTCCAGACTATAATCTATCTCTGTGTCAAATTTCAGCCAGTTACGTTCAGCGTACGGCGCGTGATTGAGTAACAAACATCCATACATTTTTTTTAAATCCACTACAAGCTACCCCTTGATTGTAAGATTATCTCACATCCATCCATCCATCCAAACTACCGCATTTATAATATTTATTATTTGATTTGAATATACGCAGATATGCTATTTAAATCTTATGAGTTTAGATGCCTTTTTAATTTTTTATACTATTTTTATCAGTTTACTTACAAAAAAAATACTTACATTTTTGCATAACATGTGCAAAAGTTTATGTAGTTAGTTTCTAATGTTTTCTAAATTCTACATCTCTTTTGAGGTTTTGGCGACATCTTTAAAAATAGCCACCATATTTTTTAAGATAGAAATAAAAATAGAAAATTAAATACCTACTCCTATTGCTGTTATCCTATTACAAAGCCTAGCAGCCCTATTCTCCTCAGTGGCTAAAATATGGCATAAAATGAAAGCCACTGACATATTTTTGAAGTGAAACTTCTTTATAATCGTTGTGATTTGAAAATGTAGGAATTAATTAAACTTATTATTTGGAATTTATTAAATAATAGGACTTAAAGAAAAATAGAAACTTGGAGTATATTAGCTACGAACAGAGTTACAAATTACAATGCACTATCACAAACGAAAAGGAATGACATAACATAAATTGACGTTTGGTTTTAACTTGTCACTTGTCAGTATCACAGTTGGCATAGACCAGGGTGCGTTCACTATAAGCTTTAGCTTTCACCAGAAAATTCAACGAAACGAAAATGTGACACCAAAATGAGACAAACATATTCATAAATAGGATTTAGCCTGCGAGAGAATGAGATAGAATACAAGTTATATTTATCTCATTCTCTCGTATGCTACTTTTCTGAAGTTTCACTTCTGCCGTGTGTGAATTGCACACACACACACTTTTTTATCCAGTGTAAGTTTTCTTTGAATTCATGTTTTTTTACTTCATAGCAAACCTTCAATGGATAAAAAATATAATATGTCAGTAGCTTTCGTTTAATGATAGCCACTGAGTTAGAGAATTAGGAGACTGAAGTCAAACTAGAGAGTCTAGCCTAGACTAGAGCTAGACTATATGATGGGAATTGGGATGGAATGGAAAAAATCACTAAACCCACGCGGGAACAGTCGGCGTTCTATTTTTATTCCAATAGGTATAATATTTATTTACATTTTCGTAATCTTACAAGGGCGTAAAATCGTATGTATAACGTATTCGAGTGTGTGTACGGAAAAGCTTGTTTTGCACCGCGTGGCTCGCCTATTAATAGCTCAGAGTTGAATCACTCTTGGCACAGCGTGGTGCGTCGGCGATCCTCACCTGTAAACTTTATTGGGCAACTTCAAAGGTTTTTTATGGGCCTTTTTAATTGCGAAAATTTGAGTTCGGAATTACTGCTATATTTCATGTGGTCAGCTGCCCTATTACTCATAGGTATGTATAATCCCACCTGCCTCGTTGGTATAGCGGTAAGCATTGTCGACTGCGGATCACGAGGTCCTGGGTTCGATTCCCGGTCGGGCAAATTGTTAGGTATTGGGTTTTCAATTAAGAAATTCTCAGTGCCAACCCGAAGTTGGAAGTTGGCGGTGTTTCACCCCCGTGCCTCGGAAAGCACGTTAAGCCGTCGGTTCCGGTTATAATCACTAACATGATAATAGTCGTTAAAGCCCGCCAACCCGCATTGGAGCAGCGTGGTGGGTCTAAGTTCTAATTCCCTCTCTCCTTTGAGAGTGGAGGCCTGTGCCCAGCTGTGGCACGTTAATAGGCTGTAGTGGTATAGTCCCACCAACCTATCTGGCCCGGTGGCCAAAATTGGAACAAATTTTTATGACTTTAGTTTTTGGTTTTAATCGTTGGCACGAAACGTTTTTGCTCGACGTTTCCGAACCGCTTGGGTGTGGAACACCCTCCCAGCGCACGTGTTTCCTGCCACGTATAACTTAGATACCTACCTTCACGGCAAGAGTGAATAGGCATCTTCTAGGCAAGCGCGTTCCAACTTAGACCTCATCATTGCTTTGCACTAAGCATGATTGTCGTCAAGAGCAAGCCTATCTCTCAATACTAAAGCTACGAGGTATTGGAGTTTACCTCCATAAGAATCGATTATTATCATATGAGCCCGGGGTATGAAAATGTATGGGGAGTAAATTCAAACTTTCACCGTTACGTTATTTATTTATGTTTCCATGGTAACACTTTTCGTTCGTAAGGAGTAAACTCCAGTCGTGCGTCGGAGCTGACACACAATTTTTTTTATTTTTAATATTTATTAGGAACACTAAATGTGATAACAGCGACGCTGTCACACTCACCGGGTCAGATAACTTTGTGGGACTATAGAACCTGTATCTATCATTGCTACAGTCACAATAGGGATGCTTCCTATGTCAATAAATAAATAATAATATTTTTTGTGATTATTAAATCGGTTTCTAGTTTCTACATTCAAATGTTTTTATTCAAATAAACTTTTACAATTGCTTTTGGATCGTCGAGCGAATCTACGCTGCACTGGTTCGGAATGACATTCCCACCGAGATGGCATCGTACCAGAACGCTTAATCGCTTGGCATCACGTCTTTGCCGGTAGGGTAGTAACTAACCACGGCCGAAGCCTCCTAATAGACAGAAACCGATAAGGTTGTGTATAATTGTACAATGTTTCAAGCAAATAAACGATTGATTGATTGATTGATTGATGGGTTGATTAGACTACTATACCTTACCCCTAACAGATTAGCCCGCGACCAACTTAGACTGCATCATGGTGGGATCGCAGTCAGGGGCTAATTAGTATTGGAATACAAAATGTTGCAGAGTCTGTAACGCCCTGCTAACAAAGAAAACCCATCTAAAAGATTAATTATGTGGTAGCTCTGACCGTATTTACAGAGTGAGACTCAAGGTCAAGCCCCACTACAGAGGAGCGGCGCGGCGCGGCACGTCGCGGCAAGTATTGTACAATTATGTCGCTGTGCATCTCATTGTGAGATCTATAGAGCGAACTTTGACTTGCTTAGACATGGTTAAAACGAGACAAATTTATCTTACTCACATAAGTCCATCTCGTTTTAACTCTTGGTAAAGTCTGAGCCAAGTCAAAGTACGCTCTATAGATCACAGCATCAGTGCCGCGCCTCTATAGGCCCAGCTCTATATAAAGTTCAAACTCATACAAAGAATAATATATGCCGCGCCGTGTATCTGTAGTGGGGCCAGACCTTTATGAACTGGTTTCCCACCGTCCATACAAACTTGTATCAACACGTCCGTCCGTCTGCGACCGGTCGGTCCCCTCCCTAACCTCAATTCGGTTGACAACAAAGAACGCTGCGCCTGCGCATGCTATACCTACACTTTTTTAACCGGATTAAACAAGGCATGTCGATGTTGGAACCTCATAGGTTGAGATAATAAACCCCCCTATACTTACAGCTTTAATTTAGAGTACCTAAAATAACTAGGCTATAACAATAACTAGCCCGCGACTTCGAGTGAATTTAGGTAGGTATTTGGAATCTTGGATAGAAGCAGGCGTTACTTTGCGGATGTCCATAATAATGAAAGAACTAGAAGTTTTTAATTCGCCATAATCCGCCACAGTAGGTAAATGTATGTAGTACAGTGTGCTTCTTCTTCTTGCGTTTTTGGGATCGTCCATTAATCCCGTGATGTTTTTTTACCAACTTGTTATTAAATAGAGCATCTATTTATCAGCATTGAATTATTTATTATTAACTCTTATCACCGTCACCTTTTGGCTATAGCCAAATAGGTAGTCTCCAGATTTTATTTACTCTTATAACGATAACCTTTTATACTGGTTAAGATCGCCTTTTTTACACGCACCTCTAACGTACTCACGCACCTCTAAATTCGGAGTTTTGTATGCGAGTAGTAAAATAATTATTTGATTTGAACCCGTGTCCCCTTATACCGTCGCTCGCTTATATATAAGCGTGTTGGCTGCGTACGGGGGACATATCGACTGAGCATTGGAAGCGTCGCTGTGTCTATATGAGCTGCGGCGTGCCGAAAATGTTCATACATTTGATAATTTATTAATACAGATGACGTCTGCCACTTCGCGTATATTTAGGTATTTGAAAATCCCGTGGGAACTCCTTAATTTTCCGGGATAAAAAGTAGCCTATGTCCTTCCCCGGGATACAATCTATCACTGTACCAAATTTCATCAAAATCGTTGAAAAGTCAATAAAATTGGTTAAGTAAGTTTCAGAACACGTATACCTCTAGAGTTTTAAAAAATCAAATCTTTCTTTATTCAGGTAGACTTTGACAAGTGCTTTTGAATCTTCGAGTGAATCTAATCGGAATGCCATTCGTACCGAGAAGCACCAGCGAGAAAATGTGGTTACTCTGTTGAAAAAACTTTAATTACAATGACACCAATGTGTAACCGCTGTCCAAGGCATTGCTGGAGCGAGTCAAATCCATGCCCTATTATTTACATAATCTTCAACAGTTTAATATGCTTTTTTCAAGAGCATACTTCAAATTAGGAGGCTTAAGTGGCTATGACACGGCTTGGACTAAAGTAACATTTCCATGTTTTACTACGGATCCCTAAATATTTGAAACCTAATGAACTATGAAAAAAACTTACGAAATCAAAAGGTCAGCGTGGTTTATTTTCCTCAAAAGTTTCAACATTAATGAACAAAAGGTTTCCACGTTTCCCCGCGATTTGGTAAAATTTCTCTTTCGTGCTTGAGTTTAAAAACAGCGGTAGGTTCCATGTTTGCGTAAAGTAGTCAAAAAAAACTGATTTCATATCATTTACAACAAAAAAGTCTATAAATATCATTTATCATCATAACATATAAGTAGTATTTAAGGAACTAGTTTTTCCAAGTAATCTTCAGATCTATAGGCAGTAGTGTCAAGAGTCTGGCTACCATTACCATAAAAATACATGATTATTTATTTACTAGCAGATCCCCGCGACTTCGTCCGCGGCAAATAAGTTTTTTTAAATTCCCACGGGAACTCCCTAATTTTTCGGGTTAATATATAGCCTATGACACACACAAATAATGTGGCTTTCTATTGGTACCAGAATTTTCAAAATCGGTTCTGTAGGTCCAGAGATTACCCCCTACAACTTCACAAACTCACAGACTTTACCTCTTTATAATATTAGTATAGATTTGTCAGCAGCCTTATCCGAGGTTCAGCCGGGGGCATGCTTCTCTAACAAGTTTTAAGCAACTAAATATGACCCACACAAATTCAAAAATGTAAAATAAAATAATTCATATTCAGACCTTAGGTCTCTATAGCCTTTTCTTACCTCCATAGCAAATCTAATCATTTTACACAACTGCGTAAACTAATTTAGTTAAATTTTGTGATCCTGTCACTTTACGATAAGTTTTGGGTATTATTCCCAATGCTCATTCACTTTTAAACTTATAATATATGTAATTGAGTATATTATAAAATTTTTGCAACATTTTTCTTTTTATGAAAAGAGCAATTGCTAAGTTTATTACCGGCTCTTCTCTTGACTTCTTATAAGTGACACGAGTTGTCCTACATGAAGTAAATAACTAATTGAAATCATATATTCTATGATGTTTATTATAATATATTGAATGTTTGTCTCCTTTGTCGCAGATCCAGCAGCCAGGATCAAGCAACATGCATACTCTAGCCCAGCAGTCTGCTCAGCCACAAATGTTGGGTAAGTGTATCATAGTATATTTTCTACTTTAAACGTAATAAATACATTATGTATGCAATAATCAATAAAGGTGGGGCGTGTTCGTGAATACGGATGATGACAACTCAATCAAATCAGCAACTCTATAACAAACTTAAAAACGCGCTTTTAATATGGAATTATTGTTTGTATGGAATAGGTACATAGTTGTGACGTCATCAAATTTCAACATCAAATGGTTATCAAACTTAACTAATCGAGGATGTGAATTTTAGGTTTTTTGGCAGCCCCTTAATCGAAAATTTCATTTTAAAACTGAGTAGTTATTGAATGATTTCTCTTCTCATTCCTATTAGAAATTATTGAACTGTAACTATTGTAAGTAGGTATAGTACCACCAACTTATCTGGTCCGGTGGACAAAATTGGAACTTATTTTTATTGCCTGTTTGGTTTATATTATTTTTCATATTTACTAGCGACGTTGACATTGGGTCAGTTAAGTTTGTCGGACTATCGGCTTAAGAGTGCAGAGCTAAAAAGAAGTTGCTTTTGGCTGCCTCTGGTCAAGAAGTTTGCTTGACCAAACCAGGACCCATCTATGGCTGTTGTTTGATGGTGAAGAAAAGTTGTAAATTAAAGCAATAAATTTGTAATTGTTTACGTTATTTGTGTGCTACCTCTGTCATTTTATAATAATAGCATATGTTCAACCGTATATTTCAACTGTATAATTAAACCTAACACTATCCCGCTCCTTTTAAAGATACATTATGGATGGGTTGTCTGGAGGACATCACTTTTAGTGATAAGACCGCCCTTACACACTTTGTTTTCTGTTCCTGTTTACTTTATATCTTTGTTTGTGTGGCAATAAATAATTTATCTACCTATCTAAACCAATCTAAATAGCCTATCTGTTTAACTCGTCTTATTTTGTATAACTCAAACTGTATAACTCGACTTATTTTGTATAACTCAAACTGTATAACTCGACTTATTTTATGTAACTCAATTTCAATTGTATACATTTCGTCACAGGAGCGACAGCAATGATGTCTGTCGGTGGTGGCTTCGGCCGCTGCCCGCCGCGCGCCGGCTCGCCCGCAGTTATCAACTATTTGAAGAGCAACACGGTGCCCTATGCACCCAAACCACCGCCCGTACAGCCAAGGCTGAAGGTATGTATGAAACAAAAAAATACGCGCTCAATACGCTTTGTTTAATTGATAATTTCGTTGAGTTTTTGATTACCGTGAAAAATCTCATAAAATATTAATATTTGTTTTCCTTACTATAGAATATAGCTGTTGATGCCCGCGAGGTCGTCCGCGTGTTTCACGATCTCCCGGGTTAAAGAAGGCTAAGTCACTCTTCTTCAGCTATACCCATGCAAAATTTAAAGTTTTCCATTGCTCTGTTGTGGCGTGATGGAAGGACAAATTATCGAACAAACGCTCTTGCATTCTCTATGTTACGTCTACGTTGTCGCGTAGATCTACATCTTGACATTTTCTATGGCGTCGCATCGCGTCGCGTGGCGTGGCGTCGCTTCTGTCACGTCGTTCAACTAGGACAACGGGTTAGGCTCCATACAACGATCACTAACGATGATTTCTAATTTTTTAAGCGCTATTTAAAAATAGTCTCTTGTTATGCTCGAACATGTTCAAATATACGTCACTAGATGATGCCCGCGACTTCGTCCGTGAGGATTAAGAATGTTTTAATTTCCGCGGGAACTCTTAAATTTTCCGGGATAAAAAGAGTCATGTTTCCTTTCCCGGGATACAACCTATCCCTGTACCAAATTTCATCAAAATCGGTTGATCAGATGACCGTAAAAGCGTAATCATAAATCATTTATTTTGCAAAACGTAGCAGACAGACAGATACAGTTTCGCATTAATAATATTAGTATGGATTGTTTCAGATGGTAAGCCAGCCGCCGCCCATCCCGGGTCGTCAGTCCCCTGGGCTGGCCGCGCCCCTCCCCGCGCCCCCGCCCGGCCAGTTCCAGCGCCTGAAGGTGGAAGACGCATTGTCTTACCTCGACCAGGTCAAATACAAGTTCAACACCATGCCCCAAGTCTACAATGACTTCCTCGACATTATGAAGGAGTTTAAGAGCCAGACGTGAGTTTCATAGATATTACATACTGTTTTTAGATTTGTCAGTTAAAAGTAGATCTAGGTAAATTCCTTAGAACTAGAATAGTGACAGTCATTACATCAGACAAACGTGAGTTTCATAGACATTACATAGTGTTTCTAGATTTGATAGTTACCTGGTCACTTAAAAGTAGATATTCTTGGTTAGTATGGTAGCTTCTCCAGGTAATTATTGAACTTATACAGAAATTACCCATTATGGTAGCATCTCGCAAACATTATGAAGGAGTTTAAGAGCCAAACGTGAGTTTCATAGACTACATAGTGTTTCTAAATTTGTCAGTTACCTGGTCACTTAAAAGTAGAAATTCTTAGTAAATTTCTAATTACGGTAGCTTCTTCAGGTAATTTTTGAACTTATACAGAAATTCTTCTGTATCGTAACAACTTACGCACAATTTTTCAATCCCCTGGTGAAAACCAGGCTAGTTTTCATTTGCACGTATCAAAAGTGTTACCAATGATGGGCTGTCAGTTTCCTGGACTGGAAGCATTTCTAGGCTATTCTATAAATTCTTTGGTTATTTATTATATATAAATTATTTAGGTTTTAATTTTGTGTTCTGGTCTTGCTGGTAGGTAATAGAAAATACTGCTTATATACGGTCCTTTTTTTGTCAGTCCCTACTTTCGTAGGTGTGAAAGAGAGGATATATAAATTTTAAAAAAAAATTATCCGGGACTGATCTTTTTTATAGATGTAAAGATAACTTTGAACCTTTTCTAAATGATGATATTAATTACCGTTTGACCATACCAATGAAAAGTATAATTGGCTGCTTTATATAAAGTACTGATACGAAACGTTGCCATCGCAAGCGGCAGACGGCAACACATAACCCCTCATTGAACCACAGTGTGGGTTACAGGATCGACACGCCGGGGGTCATCACCCGGGTATCGAACCTATTTAAGGGTCATCCGGAGCTGATCGTCGGGTTTAACACATTTCTGCCGCCGGGGTACAAGATTGAAGTGCAGAGCAATGGACAGGTGAGTTTTTTTAACTCCAAAAATAAATAGTATTGAAAAATTTTGCGTAACATTTTTTTATTATTACTAGAAAAATTGATATTTACACTGTTAATAAATGAACTAGAAGTTTAATGATACTAATATTATAAATGCGAAAGTGTGTTTGTTTGTTAGTTTGTCCTTCAATCACGCCGCAATGGAGCAACGGATTGACGTGATTTTTGGCATGGGTATAGTCGAGGACCTGGAGACATAGGCTAATTTTTATCCCGGAAAATTAAGGAGTTCCCGCGGGAATTAACAAAACTTAAACGACGCGGACGAAGTCGCGGTCATCAGCTAGTTCGCTATAATCCGCCACAGTAGACAAATATATGTGTATTTTGCACATGTAGCTTGTGATATTCACCGCCCAGTAAGCCAGTTCGCACTGGCACAACACCACACCACACAATTTTTCCAAATTACTCTCAACCCCCGTGCCTCGGAGAGCACGTTAAGCCGTCGGTCCCGGTTATTATCACTAACATGATAATAGTCGTTAAAGCCCGCCAACCCGCATTGGAGCAGCGTGGTGGGTGTAACCTCTAATTCCCACTCTCCTATCAGAGTCTGTGCCCAGTAGTGGGACGATAATGGGCTGTAGTGGCTTGTTTTTAGTATAAATCGCACTACTTATTCACAAAATGCACACTTGTCATCACAAACGTCATCCCACCCAGGTGTCAGTGTCGATGCCGTCGCCCACGAGCGCGGGCGGCGTGGGTGGCGTGGGCGGCATGGGCGGCGTGGGCAGCATGGGCGCGGGCGGCGTCATGATGGGCGTGCACCACCCGCCGCCGCAGTCGCAGCTCGTGCATCTGCTGCCGGTGCCGCCGTGAGTGTACCACCAGCCTTTACCTCTCTTACCTTTTACCCTCAACAAACATAATCATTTTTTTTATCATTCATTCCACTAGATATAAAACAAGGCTCCTCTAACACCCGAATCGCCTGGCAGCACAGTTGACGACGCCGCAAGCGATCCGTCTCGTAAAGAGAAGGCATATCCCAGACGATATATTAAAATAAGGATTACGAAGATTTCCGAATTTCTTTTATACTATTTTTATAACTTTATAACTCTTAGTTACAAAATATCTAACAGCAATATAATAGCCGAGACAATAGAGTGCTTCCCGCTGGAGAAGTTCGATCTGCAACGACTGATCGCATGATAAGGCCCAGAAATAAAATTATACATTCCAGGCTTACGCTTGACCACAATCACTATAATGTGCTTTTCCAGGTGTAGCGATGACTTGTAGTACAGAACTTAAGGGCTATGTGACTGCGCATTGGTTTGTAGTACATGTTAGTGGTACATGTACAAACTATTAACATGATGAAATTAATTACCGATTGATTGTAAGTGATAAAAACTTGCGGCTGCTCTATATGAGTTCTGAATAACATTTAAACCAACTTTTTATGTAACTCTTTAGTTACATAATATCTAATAGCAATGTAATTCGCAGGTCGGTCAGTACGGCGATAGTGCACAATCTGTCTGTGAATGCTCCGCCAAACAATACGCTCCACCACATATCGCAAGCGCATCAGCAGATCGAAGCTGCAGCTATACACCATCAGCCTGGTAAGACCTTTGTACACTTATTTCTTTGTTGTTTTGTACAATTACACACGTATTTTGTACAAGATTATGAATGTGAATGTTTTGATGGATGGATGGATGTAAAAATTAAAATCCATACTAATATTATAAAAGCGAAAGTGTTTCTGTCTGTCTGTCCATCTGTCTGTCTGCTACGCTTTCACGGCCCATCTGTTCAACCGATTTTGTTGAAATTTGGTATGAATATTGGTGTATTTTGTACAAGATCTATACTTATATTGTAAATGCGAAAGTTTTGATGGATGGGTGGATGTAATAAAATAATAAAAGTACTAGCTATAATGCCCGCGACATCGTCAGCGTGGTTTGAGTTTTTTGGTTCCCGCGGGTACTTTTTAATTTTCCAGGATAAAAAGTAAATTCATGTGTTATTCCAGACTATAATCTATCTATCAGGTGTTGTTTTCTGTTAAGTTTTAAGTTATTTATGTTATGTGTGGCAATAAAGAATTTATCTATATATCTCTGTGCCAAATTTTATCCAGATCCGTTCAGTTATTCTGGCGTGATTGAGTAACAAATATCCATCTATCCAAACTTTGGCATTAATAATATGAAGTATAAATATTGTAGGTATAAAATTAGGTAAAGTGTGCCTGTCTGTCTGCTGACTGCTACATTCCCGTGAAGTTCATAGGACCTCTAACCTGGAATTCAAAAAGTTCCCACAGGAATTTCCAATAAAAACGAAATCCTTGAGGACGAAGTCGACTACCCCTAAAAAATTTCTTTATTGTCATCAGGAAGCGTACCGAGTACTGGCGGTGGGCACACGGCGACGGCGGGACAACCCGTGGAGTTCAACCACGCCATCGAATATGTCAACAAGATTAAGGTAACTTTACAGCAAACACCAAGCGATTTAGCGTTCCGGTACGATGTCGTGTGGAAATAGATTAGATAGGTTGGGTTAGCCAGCTACCATCTTAGACAGCATCATCATCTAGATGAATCGTAGTCAAGGGCTAACTTGTAGTGCGAAAAAATTGTTACATTCGGGATTTGTTTAAATACATATTATACACAGGTTAAGCTAATATAAAGCGTGTTAAAAATACTACAAATAGTAGTTATTATATTAAAAACTAAAATCTTAAAACGCTAAATCCTCATCGAAACTACTGCAGTGAAGCATAGTGCCCAAGATGCTGGCAGCATTGCTGGATGGCCAAACTTATTCTCTGGCCTCGAAAGATGCCAGCTCTAGGATCCCTGGGATAGTTCTTGCTATTCACAAGTGCGCGTGGGTCATTGTTGAGTTGAAGTCCTGTCTGCATACATTCGTAAACGTGTAAATGTGCGTGTGTAAGTGATCGCGCGTACGACTGACAGCGACAGACGCACGCAAACTTACGCAATGTGTATAAGTACCAGTAAAGTTCATTATGGCCTTTCTAATATACTTATCTATATTTTGTCCAAACAGTCCCGGTTTTCGCGACAACCGGACAAATACAAGAGATTCCTGGAAATCCTCCACGCATACCAGCGCGGGCATCGCGACGTGAAGGAGCCGCAAGCCAAGCAGCAAACTGAACAGGAGGTCTACTCGCAGGTAAGTCGTCACTCGTCATAGGACATTGAAATGTTGCTGCATTACTTTATTCCATCTTTACAACGCTTAGTAAACTTCAAGTTTAGTTGTAACTATTATTTTTTTAAGATCATAGTACTATACACTGTTATGTATACTGCCCAAAAACTTTGAACTTCTATTTTTCCCGCCGCAAAACTTTGAACGTCTAACTTTCCTCTCTCAAAAACGTTATTTTTCCTCTCCCAAAATCTTAAACGTCCATTTTTCCTTTCCCAAAAACTTTGAACGTCCATTTTTCCTATCCCAAAAACTTTGATCGTCCATTTTTCCTCTCCCAAAAACTTTGAACGTCCATTTTTCCTCTCCCAATAACTTTGAACGTCCATTTTTCTCTCCCAGAAACTTTGAACATCCATTAACCTTTACTGGACAATAAATGATTTATTTATTACTAGTGGGCCCGGTAGACGTTGTCCTACCCTGAGCCTAGAACCCGATTGCAGTGCCCCCTACCGAAACCAATTGTGAATATAAACCATCTCTGGACCCACTAAAACCCGCACAAAAAATTTCATCTAAATCGGCCAAGCCGTTTCTGAGTTTTAGCGAGACAAACGAACAACAATTGATTTTTATATACATAGAAGATTATTATTGTCACTTTATGATTACTTTTTAGTATTGTGCGAAATGATGAACCTTCGAAAGTTTAAGTTTCAAAGTGGCTTTATAAGTACTTGTGGATTGTAAAGATTAACCAGTAGAAATGACCACATTGTCAAAAACTATGGTATTTTAATTTTTAACGTGTTGTTCCCTAGGTGGCGAAGTTGTTCGAGAATCAGGATGACTTGTTGGCAGAATTTGGTCAGTTCCTGCCCGATGCAAAGGCGGTCACCAAGCCCGCTCACATGCCGCATACTAGGTCTCCGCCCCCGCAGGTATTTACCTTTGTATGTGGTAGATTTTATTTAAGTATATTAATTATCTATGATTCATTTACTTTATTAAAATTGTTTTACTGTTACATAGTTAAAGATCTTAAAATAGTAATAACTAGATGATTCCCGCGACTTCGTCCGCGTGGATTAAGTTTTTTCCATTCCCGCGGGAGCTCCTCTTCCGGGAAAAAAAGTAGTAGTAGGGATAAAAATATGTCCTTCCCCGGGATACAACCTATCCGTATACCAAATTTCACTAAAATCGGTTGAACAAGTGGGCCCTGAAAGCGTAGCAGACAGACACACACTTTCGCATTTATAATATTAGTATGGAAGTATACATTTTAGTTAGTAGGAATAGGCTTACGATACAGGAAGCTTAGGGCAGATAATCCTTACTTAATATTATAAACGCGAAAGTTTGTATGTATGGATGTTTGTCACTCTTTCATTTTAAAAATACACAGTAAAAATGTTTATTAATACTACATATTTTGGTATCGCCTATTTAGTCACTAAATTTTAGTGCGAAGTATGTAGCTGCTGCTTATTTTTTACCAAAGAATCCAAGTTCATGGAAAAAGACGAAAGTTTTATCCTAAGATCTGGTTTCACTTCAAGTCGGTTTCTATATATATTTTTAAGGTAAGCTAGTGTTGAAAACCCAGCTTCACATTTATAAGTTGTGACAAAAGGCATTAAAAAAGTAATTATATATATCTGGTATTATTTTTAAAACAAGGCGGGTATTTAATTTTGTTGGCCCGGTACCGGGTCGCGACCCGGCTAATGGGAAATGCTGGGTCCGTTAAAATTATTATTGTCACCCAGGCTCGCCCGGAGAGAGAGACCGAAGCGGAGCGCTTCCCTAGCGCTTCGCCCCCGCACGTGCCGCTCGTCACTCACGCGGCGCACTCCACGCCGACGCCTCACCCCATACACCATCATACACAGGTAAGGGAAGAAGAAGAAAATGTACCATAATTTACACCCTGTCCCCTGCTAGGTTATTTTGAAGTGAAAACTTCTCTAGGCGCGTTGAGCACTTTTTGGTAGGGGGTAAAAATGTGGAAACGCGTCACCGACACCTCGCTCCGACATGCTCGCGTTGTTACGAAGATAAAAGGTCTTAAATATAAATATACTACATTCGTAATTTAACTTTAAGTTTTCACTTCTATTAGGGGGACTGCCAATTTTTTTTTGAAGTGAAAACTTCTTTAGGCGCGTTGAGCGCGTTGACCCCTTTTGGTAGGGGGTAGAAATGTAGATTCGCGTGACCGTGACCGACATGCTCGCGAACATATAAATATACTACATTCGAAATTAAACTTTGCCTTATTGTCAAGGTTTATATTTTAATAATTTTAATTTAAAAACATCGTTTTCACTTCTATCGGCAGTCCCTATGACTGCCAATTTTTTTTAAAATATAGAGGGTAGGTAGCCCTTGGCTACAATCAGGCTTGCTTGCAAGTGGTGATGCAGCCTGCCTAGAAGACGCCTATTCACACTTTTGAAGGTACATAAATATTCAAAATAGATACCTACTAAGACGTGATGGTGATAATTAACTACGGTATTTTAAAACTAAAGCTACGAAATACAGGCTATTTTATTTTATTTCGATCCGTTGCTCCGATTTTGTCAACAGCAAGTGTCCAAGCACACCAGCACCAGCGTTCAGCCACCGCAGCATCACCATCTGAAGAGATCGCCAAGTTTCGGATCCTCTACGCAGATCGGTGAGTCTTATTCATTGACTGGATGATGCCCGCGACTTCGTTTGTGTGGATTCAGTATTTTTTTATTCTTTGGGAAACTTTATTTTCCGGGATAAATGTACCCTTTATGTCCTTCCCTGGGATGCAAATTATCTATATTTTAATAAAATAATAAATCTTTATTGCACACAAATTAAAATAGTAACAAAAGATATTAAAACTACGATTATAACTAAACAGTATGCAAAGGCGGTCTTATCGCTTATGGAGATCTCTTCCAGAAAACCTTTGGAGAGTAAAAGAGTATATAAACTATGTACCAAATTTCATCAAAATCTGTTGAAAAGATTAAAAGGCCATTAAAGCGTAGCAGACATACTTTCGCATTTAAAATATTAATGAATAATTAAATATAATAACAAAACAAAATAAAAAGTATGAAGAGACTGGTGATGAAACCCATGCGATGTGCATATAACAGATTGTCAGTGTTGATACACGCATGCTGCCTTCCTTCTGAAGTCTCTACTAAATTTATTTACACCTATTTAATACAAAACTAAAGTTTTCTGCCCACTAATATGTAAGAAACGTCATTTTACGAAGTTTTCCAATAAAACATGAGTTGTTTCATAGTCATTTGCTATGGGTTTATGGCCACTGAACGGAGTTTTTGCATCCTCTATAAACTCAAAACTCAAACTCATATTTTATTCACTTTATTGAAAGTGATTTTGAATCGTTGAGTGAATCTACCACTGGTTCGGAATTAATTACTACCGAGAAGAACCAGCAAGAAACTCGGTGCTATATCGAGAAACTATAGCTAAGGTGATTATTTTTGACAGAATAATTTCTCGGTTTCTTTTTTAAATAATAGTAGGTACTCAGTATATTTACAATCAAAACCGAAATATCTAAGGACATCGATATTTAAACCGATTTTATTATCAAACCTAAACTCTGTTTAGGCGATAATTTACTTTCCAGTTTATCTTTTTCAACTCATGACTTTATCATACTGTAAAGTTTCGTCGCCTGAGGAATTATTGTTGGGATCCACTAGCTTTATTGCCTAGACTAACATAGAAACTTAGAAGTTCTAGAAGGTAGAACTTTTGGACCTTGTTGACCGAGCGAAGCGAAGGTGTCTGAGTTTACTTGAGTGAATTTGCATTTGTCCGTCCGTCAGTCCGTGTGTCAGAGCCTTATAACTTCTGAATTACTGAACGTTATTTTTATAGCGTTACATAGGGTTGCGGTATACCATTTTGAAGATAATTAGGAATAGAGGCCAAAAATATACATTTTTTAATTTTTCCCCTAAAATTGACGAAATTGGGGGGCTTTCAAAGTAGAGATTTTCTAATTTTTAATGAGCTTCAGTATTTTTAACAGAACTTCACAATGATGTGAATAGATGGCGCTTTGTACAAGTTTAACTCTAGCTCTTTTGCGTCTAATGTTAAAAGTTAACTATTACAACATTCAGTTAAATCTATCTTATGGATACCGCGAGGTCTCAGTTCGGGGCGAACCACTAGTAGTAAACTGTTGTTGTACCTGAATGTTCACAAGAGCACTATACCCGCAGCCACGGGAGCGCCGCCCAATAAGAAGCCCCGCTCGTCAGTAGCGCCGCCGCCCGCGCCCGCCCCCGCCCCCGTCCCGCCGCCCGCTCTCCGCGACGTATCATACGCGGACGCGGCCAAGCTCGCCACCGCGCACGACTACAAGTTCTTTGACAAGGCGCGCAAGGAGCTGCGCCCGCAGCACGTTTACGACAACTTTTTAAGGTGAGAGACTGTCACCCCCCCCCCCCCCCTCATTCAAAGTATATTTATTCAAAATTAGTACCACTTACCACTTGTGCCTGAGACAATCCGAGCCCCCTGACCTTAAAGAAAAGATTTAAATGTTATAATATGATGTTCCTTGCAAGAAAATAGCACTGTTTTTAGACCTGCGGATTCTATTTTGTTTTCGTTTCTCCTGATCTTAACTGATTCCACGCTTTGTTCCACCCAGATGCCTGATGCTGTTCACCAACGAGATTATATCGTCGTCGGAGCTGATCTGCGTGACGTCACCGTTCCTCTGCCGCCATCCGGAGCTCCAGAAATGGTTGCAAGACTTCGTGGGACCTGTGTCGCCCCCGCACACGCCCACTAACACACTTCCCAGTAGGTGGTCAACAGTTTTATAGATATATGTTACTATTATGCCTGAGTCAGGGCGTGTATACCTTCATTTACCAGGCATGGCATATAGCTACATTCAGCAGTCATGACGTATACCGCTACATTCAGCATTCATGACGTATACAGCTACATTCAGCAGTCATGACGTATACAGCTACATTCAGCAGTCATGACGTATACAGCTACATTCAGAAATCATGACGTTTACAGCTACATTCAGCAGTCATGACATATACAGCCACATTCAGCAATCATGGCGTATACAGCTACATTCAGCAGTCATGACGTATACAGTTACATTAAGCAGTCATGACGTATTCAGCTACATTCAGCAGTCATGGCGTATACAGTTACATTCAGCAGTCATGACGTATACCGCTACGTTCGGCAGTCATGACGTATACAGCTACATTTAGCAGTCATGACGTTTACAGCTACATTCAGGCTTTCAGCAGTCATGACGTATACAGCTTTATTCAGCAGTTATGACGTATACAGCTACATTCAGCAGTCATGACGTATACGGCTACATTCAGCAGTCATGACGTATACGGCTACATTCAGCAGTCCTGACGTATTCAGCTACCTTCAGCAATCACGGCGTATACAGCTACATTCAGCAGTCATGACGTATACAGTTACATTCAGCAGTCATGACGTATACCGCTACATTCAGCAGTCATGACGTATACGGCTACATTCAGCAGTCTGACGTATACAGCTACATTTAGCAGTCATGACGTTTACAACTACATTCAGGCTTTCAGCAGTCATGACGTATACAGCTATATTTAGTCAAACATGACAATCAGCTAGTCTTCTATATATTTTATATAATATATAATCAAATGCAGTTCGTTTGTCTCGCTAAAACTCGAGAACGGCTGGGCCGATTAAGCTGATTTTGGTTTTGAAATGTTTGTCGTAGGTTTAAACGGTGAGAAAATATGGAAAAATTACCTAGTTAGTTACGATGCGCGGACGAAGTCGCGGGCATCAGCTAGTGTGAAATCATTTGTTCTGTGTGCAGGCTACAACAGTTTCGGCACAACAGTGGGTCTCGCGCCGCCTCTGAGCACGGAGCGGTCTCGGCTCGGGACCGGCACGAGCGCGGTCGTTGCGGGCGAGCCGCGGTACGAGCCGCTACCTCCGATGGCAGCTCAGTTGCGCTACGACCGTCCCACAGGCGACACCGCTATGGACATAGGTGAGGAATCTGTAATGATGAATGAAATAGATGTTTTTTTTTTATCACATACAATTTAGCCCTTGACTGCGACCTCACCTGACGGTAAGTGATGATTGTTCCAGCGGCTAATTATTTTATAATTATAAATATAATAAAGTAATTTCCTATATTTGTGATATGGTGATAAACGACCGTCCCACTGATGACACAGCTATGGATATAGGTGAGGAAACTGTAATGATGAATGAAATAGACGTTTTTTTTATCCACTACAAGTTAGCCCTTGACTGCGACCTATCCTGATGGTAAATGATGATTGTTCCAGCGGCTAATTATGTTATAAATATAATAAAGTAATTTCCTATATTTGTGAGATGGTGATAATAAAAAAACCCGGTTAAGTTTGCTGTGGACTCGTCTCAGACCTGGGCGCGTTTGGAAGCCTCGTAGCTTTAGTTTTAAGATACCGTAGCTAATTATCACCATCAAGTCTTATTCCTTGTATACATGACGTTCAGAAGGTGTACTTTGTAGGTACATATTTATAATAAAGATGCTTTGAGTTGGGTTGATGCAGTCTAAGATGGTTGGTTAACTTGTTAGGGGCATGGCAGTTATATTAAACCCATACCCATATTCGGTTTCTACACGGCATCGTACTGGAAGGCTGAATCGCTTGGCGGCACGTCTTTGCCGGTAGGGTGGTAACTAGCCACGGCCGAAGCCTCCCACCAGGCCAGACCAGGGAAAATTCAGAAATTATAAATTCCTAAACTGACCCGGCCGGGGATCGAACCCGGGCCCTCTGCACGTTATGACAACAGCGCTGCACACTACGTCACGGAGGTCGTTTATGATACTAATATTATAAATGCGAAAGTGTGTTTGTTTGTTGGTTTGTCCTTCAATCATGCCGCAACAGAGCAACGGATCGACGTGATTTTTGGTATGGGTATGGTTGAGGACCTGGAGAGTGACATATTACTTTTTATCCCGGAAAATTAAGGGAGTTTCCGCGGGAATTGAAACCTTATTTCACCCGGACGAAGTCGCGGGCATCACTAATACCTAATAAATAATATAAAAAACTTAAACGTCGCGGTCATCAGCTAGTTCGCTATAATCCGCCACAGTAGACATATCTATGTAGTACAGTGCATGTCTTGATACTGTATAGAAACGAACCATGTCCCCTTATACCGTCGCTCGCTTGTATATAAGCGTGTTGACTGCGTACGGGGGGCATATTATCGACTGAGCATTGGAAGCGTCGCTGTGTCTATATGAGCTGCGGCGTGCCGAAAATGTTCATACATTTATTTAAAACTAGCTTTTGACCGCGTAAATAAAAAAAAATGGCAGTCATAGGGACTGCCGATAGAAGTGAAAAGTGAAAACAAACATATTTTTTTTAATAAAAAAAATTAAAATATAAAACTTAACACTAAGGCATTAAAGTTTAATTTCGAATGTAGTATATTTATATTGTGTAACCACGCGAGCATGTCGGTCACGCGAATCCACATTTTTAGCCCCCCTACCAAAAAGTGCTCAACGCGCCTATAGAAGTTTTTACTTCAAAAAGTCGTCCTTTGCATACTTTTATTATTGCATTAAAATCGATTCCTCAATTATTTACCAAACCAAACCAAACCTTTGGCCAAATATTAAAAAAGGTAAGCTTAAGGCTCGTTACCCATCAAAGGACGCATTCTCAGTGGCGGTCATCAGTTAGGATGTTATATGAGAGAGGCTACCCCTTTCTCATATAACATCCTAACTGATGACCTTGATCTTATCGCATATATTACAGGGTTTATATTATTTTAATGATTGTAAGTATTTTATTTAGTTTAATTATATTAAGTTTGTTCCTTTGTTGTTCAAGTGAGTCTGATGAAAACTTCGGGTAAAATACACTTTCACCTTCATAAAAAAAAAAAACACAATTAAAATATATGAAAAAGTAAATAGTTTGACTTATTATTTTTGCTCCATCATTTTGATATGATATGAACTTCGTGCAGGCGTCTTTTTTATTGGTTGTTAAAAACATCTATATTTATATGATGTTTTCTGTTTGTCCATACAGATTTGACAACATGCAAACGCTTGGGAACTTCATACTGCGCTCTGCCTCGCGAAGCCGCCGCTAGGAGATGCTCCGGACGAACGCCGCTATGCAAGGAGGTAAACATCTTAATATAAGGTGACTTATTGACTGACTGACTGATCAGTCAACGTACAGCTCATACCACTGACCGAATTGGGCTGAAATTTGGCATGCTGATAGCTATATTACTATAATTTGGTAGATTCACTTGACGATTCAAAAGTACCTACTTGTAAAAGTTTATTTGAATAAAAATCATTTTGAATTTTGAATTTATATATAGTCAACGTGGACGAAGTCGCGGGCAAAAACTAGTCATAATATAATAATAAATAAATAATGTCGTTCAGATCGAAAAAGAGATAAGGCATATGCGCAGATAATATGATAGTGCACAAATACATAGTCCGATGGGACGAAAAATCCGACACAATGGTAGAGAGATCAGGCGCAGGACCGATGACTTTACATACTTTCCTTGGCAGGAGGGTGAAACTCCGCCAACTTTCTAACACCAGGTTATTTCTCCGAGTAACGTTTAACCCACGCATTTTGACAGATGTATAATAATTCTGTCAGAATTTAAAATTTATTCATAGGTTAAATGAATTATTTATTCAGAGTTTGAGAAATATTTTTTGAATTACTGACTGATGATGAAACCCATGCGATGTGCATATTACAGATTTTCAGTGTTGATACACGCATGCTGCCTTCCTTCTGAGGTCTTAACTCTTATTTTAACCCTGAAATATTTATTTGTTACTATGAATTTTATACAACTTACTCGCTATTGTCCTATACAGGTTTTGAACGACACTTGGGTCTCCATACCCACTTGGAGTGAGGATTCTACCTTCGTGACGTCACGGAAGACTCAATACGAAGAGTATATCTATCGATGTGAAGATGAAAGATTTGAGGTATGCACTTCAGTAGATGACATTATGATGACATTAACCAAGAATCAATGAAATTATGAATTTATCTAATGAAATAGGATTCATGGATTATAAAAAACGTATTTATTTCTCTATTTCGAGTGAGATTGCTATTTATATTGATAAAATAAAATAATAAAATACAGCAATCCGCCATATTGGTTAAAACACCAAGAAGCGAATGACGTCACAATGGTTTGTTTTCGAGCTTTGACAATCACACTATTGCTTACTGCACACTGCAAAGAGTACATTGGTAAAAATAATTGTGACGTCACAAACGATGCCATGACACCGGGGAGCGTTTTGGCGTGAATTTTAAAAATTTAAATTTCAAATGCCACCAAACCTTATTTTTCTGCTGAAATAAGATATTTTTTCGAAATAGTAGATACTTCCGAACATAATCAGACCGTTTTTCAAAATCAGTCATCATGCCTATTATTGAAAAAAGTTACAAGTTACGGCCCAGTAAAAATCTCAATCCAAGCAAAAATTTTATATGTTGTTTAATTAAGAAGAACTAGCTAGGATTTCGGATTTCGTATTTGATTTCCCGGGATAAAAAGTATCTCACTGGCCTGACTCTCTGAACTGAACTTTACTCCTGCAAAAAATCGTAGGTATGCAAAACATGCAAAAATCATATCCATTCGTAGTTCTGTTCCGGCGTAATGTAAAGACAAACTAACTAGCAAACTTTCACGTAGTAATATGAGCAGGCTAATAGGGATAATAACCTTTTTGAAATAAAAATTAACGAAAAAATGCGTTGAAATTTAATGATATCACACCTCTGAATTTCATACAACTTCCATACTAGATATGCGTTTTTAAGTTTAATAAAGAGTTACTGATTTGATTGAGTTATCATCCCTATTGCAAACCCCTTTGCACGGCTTTGGACGCCAATAACTGTGGGGTTATAGTTTTGGCAAAGAGTTTAAAGTTTTCATAGCGATGAAATTATAAGACCGACTTACGAGGAAATGTATTTAAAAAGTATTTATCTAGCGCTTTTCTTCCAGCTGGACGTGGTTATAGAAACCAACGCAGCGACCATACGCGTGTTAGAGGGCGTCCAGAAGAAGCTGTCGCGGATGACGGCCGAGGACGCGGCCAAGTATCGGCTCGACGAGTGTCTCGGCGGCCACTCGCCGACCATCCACCAGAGGGCGCTGCGCCGCATCTACGGCGACAAGGTGGTACGGCACCCCGCGCTCTAGGCATGCGCACCACACAGGATACACTGAGACTGTGATAGGATACACTGATACTGGGCTAGGATACACTGATACTGTGCTAGGATACACTGATACTATGTAGAGTACATATCGTACCATGCTTACACTACATCCACTCAAAAACACCGACACTGCAAAATTACGCTAGAATACATCGAAATTATGGTAGAAGCTATGTTATAAAAAACAATAGACTGACACAAACTTACATTGTGCTAGAGTGCTAGGATGCACTGATACTGTTTTAAAACACACTGATACTGTAGTAGGAATACATTGATATACAAACACCATACTACAGTTGTGCATGCTGTAGTCGTAGTACATATTATATAAGTATTTAGTAAAGTAGAAGCATATTTATGAATTAGTAAAATTATTATAATTTTGCAAGCATGGCTTCCTATTATTTCCTTTTTCGCGTCTATTTGAGAGCCTCTATAACAAAAAGGATTTAAGTAATTTTTAATAATTATTGTACATTAATTGTAAAAGTTTATTTGAAAAAAGCATTTGAATTAGATCTACATGTATCTTAATTAATTAGGTAGTATGCTTTTTATTTATTTTTGTATGTAGTTTAATGTGATAGTGTCATGTCCTATCTATCTGTCAAACTATTTTCCTATTGTCAAAATGTTCAAATGTCAATTATTTTTGACAGGCGGTGGACATCATAGCCGGTCTCAAGAAGAACCCAGTGGTGGCCGTACCTGTGGTACTGAGGAGGTTGAAGGCTAAAGAGGAGGAGTGGAGGGAGGCCCAAAAGGTATGTATTGACATCTATTCCACTTTTTTTTTCCACTAAAAGTTAGGCCTTGATCGCGATCTCATCTGATTGTAAGTGATAATGCAGTCTAAGATGGTATAGCGGGCTAACCTGTTAGGGGTATGGAGCAGTTATATTAAAAAAACTATTTATTTATAACACATACAGGTGTCTCTTATGTGACGTCATGTTTTGACCCTACCACCGTTTCGGAAAACAGGTTCTACTGAGAAGAGCTGAGAAGCTACTAGAAATTGAGCCATTTAATTTACCCGCCCATTTAATATCAGCCCAATTAAACCCATACCTTTAGTCTGTTTCTACACGGCATCGTACCGCAACGCTTAAACGCTTGACGGCTAGCTACGACCTAAACTAGCCACGGCCGAAGCCTCCGATCAGGCCAGACCAGGGAAAATTCAGAAATTATGAGACCGGTGATGAAACCCATGCGATGTGCATATAACAGATTGTCAGTGTTGATACACGCATGCTGCCTTCCTTCTGAGGTCTTGTCTTAGCTCCAAATAATCTAAATATTAATTTACTAGATGATGCCCGCGACTTCGTCCGCGTGGAATAGTGACTTTCGGCAGCATTTTTAATTTTTTAGGCTAATTATGGGCCGTAATCTTTTTTTGCCGACGTCATCACACAAAAACTTTCATCCCCTATTTCAACCCCTTACAGCCCTTTTTTCGCATTAAAGAGTAGCCTATGTCCTTTCTAAGACTCTAGACTATATCTGTACCAAATTTCATTTAAATCAGTTCAGTAGTTGCGTAACACACAGAGAGAAAGAGTTACTTTCGCATTTATAATATTAGTATGGATTACTTTGAATTTCATAATACTTAATACTTATTAATAAAAGTTTATTTGAATAAAAAAACATTTGATTTGATTTGATTATGTGTGTTGTAAGTATCTAACCTTACTTTCCAATACCCAGGGTTTCAACAAGCAATGGCGGGAGCAAAACGAGAAATACTATCTCAAATCCCTCGACCATCAAGGCATTAACTTCAAACAGAATGACTTAAAGGCTCTTCGGTCCAAATGCCTCTTCAACGAAGTGGAGAGCGCGTATGCCGCCAGGCGCCCCGGACCCCACCTAGTGGCCGACTATGGACTGCGGACCAGGCATGAAGGTAAAACTAGTCTACACATTTTTTTTGGAACGAAAATTCCTTATGGGACGATTCGGAGGGGTACCCTAGCCGGTAAAAAACGTCTGTAACAAAAATGCGTATGAAGCAAAAAAAAGTCCGTTACGGAAATGCGTAAGATTTTGAAGTGAAAACATGCTCGCGTTGTTACGAAAACAAAAGGTCTTAAATATAAATATTCTACATTCGAAATTAAACTTGAATGTCTTAGTGTTAAGGTTTATATTTTAATTTCAAAAATATATTTAATTATTCGTTTTTAACTTCTATCGGCATCTCTCGTCTATTTTTAACGTCTCTATGACTGCCAATTTTTTTATGTATAGTTTATGTCTGTTCGCTATACAGTGTCTAATTATTATTATTATACTTATATATTTTTATTAATCATTCTAAATAAAATAAAAGTGTTAAGATTTTGTAGTTTTGATTTTTATCGAAAAAAAATCATAAAAAATTTATACCTGACTAATTATTTTCTTTTTACCTGGACTAGAACTTGAAATTAATATTTATGTTATAAGGAACTTCGTTCCTACCTGTTGTCCCACGACACCACACGATTTTTTTAATCCGCCGAAGCTGAAGCCAGCAGGCCAGAACATTGAAAATCCTGAAATTATAAATTCCCAAATTGACCTTCGTGGATCGAACCCGGGACCTCCGTACGTTAAGACAACAGCGCTCAGCAACCTGGCTGATGCCCGTGACTTCGTCCGCGTGGATTGAGGTTTCTTGGTTCCCGTGGGAATTCTTCGGCAGTCCCTATGACTGCCAAATTTTTTTTTTTTAATTTCACAAATGATATTACTATATACTCGTAATATTAGCATGATTACCATGAGATCACGAAACTAGCCTCTATTTTAATCCCCACAGCGATCAAAATCGTGCGCGATGCGGCGGAACTCCTGATCCATCACGCGCGGCGACAGACCGGCATACAAAAAGCCGAGAAGAGAAGAATCAAGCAGCTGTTACGTCACTTCTTACCTGATCTGTTTGCGCATCCCAGACAACCGTTATCTGACGACGAAAGAGACGAAGGTATGTATTTGAGTAGAATACTTAAATTACTTAAGTCTTTAATTTTCTGGGATAAAAGTTAGCCTATGTGTTATTCCAGACTTTAATCTATCCCTGTGCCAAATTTCATCCATTTCCGTTCAGCTGTTCTGACGAGATTGAGTAATATCTGATATCCTTCCCTGGGATGTATCATGTAACCATATCTGTACCAAATTTCGTCAAAATCGGTTGAAAAGATGGTTCAGGATAGCGTAGCAGACAGACAGACACACTTTTGCTTTTATAGTATCAGTATGGAAATCTGGATTTTACTACCATTTTATTTCAAGGGCCCTGAGGTGGGCGTGGCTGCTAGTTTTGGCGTCGCTATTACACTGCACTAACTATCGGGCCCTAACTCAGAACCTAGATGGCACAAAGTAAACTAAATTAACGTCAAAATGCTCGCGCGAGCCGGAGAAACACAACTACTCTCTACGCTGGTCGTGCGACGACTGAGTTTCCTAACCACCCTACCAATCAACCAAGTGTTATAACAGAGCGCGGCAGACCGGGACGACGCGATGTCCCTATCCAGGGACCCTTTCTCCCTCAATCTTATTACACTACACTGATTCAGGGCAAGGGTCCTTTAAATTGTGTAGGCCTTTAATTACTGTAAAACATTTCTAACACTATCTGTATTGTTTCAGAGGAAAAAGAGGAGCCCACAAGTCCGGGCAGCCCGAGCGCCGACCAGCCGCCCGACGATAAGAGCGGTGCCGTCAAACAGGAGAAACAAGAGGTATGTTCAGTTTTCATCTTAACTATTTTTTTTTATCCACTACAAGTTAGCCCTTGATTGCGATCTCACCTGATGGTTAGTGATGATGCAGTCTAAGATGGTAGCAGGCTAACCTGTTAGGGGCATGGCAATTATATTAAACTCATACCTCCATTCGATTTCTAGTTTCTTCACGGCATCGTACCAAAACGCTCAATCGCTTGGCGGCACGTCTTCGCCGGTAGGGTGGTTACTAGCCACGGCTGAAGCCTCCCACCAGGCCAGAGCAGGGAAAATTCAGAAATTATAAATTCCCAAATTGAACCAGCCGGGGATCGAACCCGGGACCTCCGCACGTTAAGACAACAGCGCTCAACACTGCGCCACGGAGGTCGTCAAAGAGTCGTCAATACAAAGAGAAAAGATTTGATTGTTTGTATGTTTGTTTATGATGGATAAACTTAAAAACTACTCAACCAATTAAAAAAAATCTTTCACCTGTAGAGCTACATTATCAGCGAGTAACATTGGCTGTATTTTATTTTCAAAAGAATTAAGAGATACTTAAATGGCAATAATGTGAATTTAGTTGGAAAAACTAGTCTCGTCTGAGAGCTCCGTCAGATATCCTGATTTGCTGCCCAGTGCCGATTGCCCCCTGGCTAATATTGGGTATGGAATATTAAGCCGATCGTCCACCGCCAGCTAAACTAAGTTAGTTTAGTTTAGCTCGCATAGTTGAGCCAGTTTTTCATACATGTCCATCGCAAACTATACCAGTATATTGGGTATGGAATATTAAGCCGATCGTCCACCGCCAGCTAAACTAAGTTAGTTTAGTTTAGCTCGCATAGTTGAGCCAGTTTTTCATACATGTGCGTCCATCGCAAACTATACCAGCTAAGCTAACTAAAATATCCGAACTAAGTCAAACTAGTTGGACGACCCCCCACTAGGTAGACGGACGATCTCAAGCGTGCAACGCTGGAAGCAAGCGGCACAAGACCGAACTCTGTGGCAATCCATGCAGGAGACAGCAGTCCAGCAGTGGACGTCTTTAGGTTGAGACGACGATAGTTCATTTTGTAATTCATCAAAGTCAACTAAAAACTGCCTAGATGAATTACTTCGAGGCCTTTCCACTTTATAAATTTTTCTTTGAAACGAAGCTTATGCCTATTTTTCGGTAGACGGACAACTTATTTCCTAGTTTAGCTTAGCTTAGTTCCTTATTACTTTAGCTGGCAGTGGACGATCGGCTTTATGATGCTAGTTCGAGTAATACGTTTTAAGCTGTCAAATGATTACGATTTGCTTAGACAATTGGGCCTTAGGTCCTCGCGATTATCCCAAAAAGTACTATTCTATAATATCGCAATTAAAATACACATTTTTTCCTTTGTTGCAGTCATCGGAGTCCGACAACGCGTCGGATAAAAGCATACGACACAACAAGAACGACAAAGAGAACAAACCCAAAAACAACAACAACACTGAAGGAAAAGGTGAACATATTGTTGTATTTATTAACCATTAACTAGCTGATGCGCGCGACTTTGTCCGCGTAGAATAAGAAATTCGTCCAAGCTGGTTGAATAGATCCACTACAGCCTATTACGTCCCACTGCTGGGCACAGGCCTCCACTCTCAGAGGAGAGAGAGAATTAGAGCTTAGATCCACCACGCTGCTCCAATGCGGATTGGTGGGCTTTAACGACTATTATCATGTTAGTGAGAATAATCGGGACCGACGGCTTAACGTGCTCTCCAAGGCACCGGGGTGAAACCCCGCCAACTTCCAACTCCAGGCTGGCACTGAGAGATCGATATAAATCTTTTTTTAAATGTATGTAGTATTAATTTAACTGTTTGTCGTTATACAGAGAGCGCCAACTCAATAAAGCGCAGCAGCAGTAACGAAGACTCGGTCAGCATGAAGCTGGAAGTGAAGAGCGAACAGGAAATAGAGGACGACTACCGGGATCATCCGCCCAATGTGAGTATATTGCTCTGCTGCCTAGTTCCTATATTCCTTTGTTCCTAGAGTTTGTCTAATGGGGATTATGCCTATGTCAAAAATAAAAAATGGCAGTCATAGGGACTGCCGATAGAAGTGAAAACGAAAATAATAAAAATATTTAACATACTTAAAATATAAACCTTAAAACTAAGGCATTCAAGTTTAATTACAAATCTATATCTATATTCTATATAATATATAAAAGCGAAAGGTCACTGACTGACTGACTGACTGATCATCACGATATCTCAGGAACTATAAAACATACAGACTTGAAATTTGGAAGGTAGGTTCCTTCTATGGTGTAAACGTCAGCTAAGAAACGGTTTTGGGAAAATTCACCCCTAAGGGGTTGAAATGGGGGTTGGAAGTTTGTATGAATGTCCTTTGTTTTTGAAGTTAGACACATGAAAATTAGCATTTAAGTTATAAGTTAAAAATAATAATAAAAAATTCCGAAAATCTACCCCAAAGAGGGTTAAATGGGGGTTGGAAGTTTGCATGATGGTTCTAAGTTTCTGAAGTTACAGACTAGAAAATCGGGATTTAGGTTATCAGCTTTAAATTATAATAACCTGTCTAAGTACTTTTTCGAAAATCTACCCCAAAGAGGGTGAAATGGGGGTTGGAAGTTTGTATGAAAGTTCTATGTTTTTGAAGTTAGATACTTGAAAATCGGGATTTAGGTTATAAGTTTTAAATAAAACTAACCTGTATAAGCCATTTTACGATAATCCACCTCAAAAGGGGTGCAATGGGGGTTGGAGGGTTACATAAAAGTTCTATGATTTTGTAGTTAAACTTGAAAATCGGGATTGATGTTATTAGTTTTAAGTAATAATAAACTGCATAAGCAATTTTACGAAAATCTACCCCACAGAGGGTGAAATGAGGTTGAAAATGTGTACGCAGGTCCTATGTTTTTGTAGTTAGAGACTTGAAAACCTGGATTTAGGTTATTAGTTTAAAGTTTTAATAAACTGCATAAGCAATTTTACGATTATCCACCCCAAAAAGCTTGCATGAAGGTTATAAGTTTTTAGTCAGCATTAAGGACTTATTAGTCTTATATAATAAAAACCTGCCAATGCTATATATCTGCTATAAGAAGGCCTTTTGCAGCGGGAAAATCTCATAGGAAATCAGAAATTGTACGCGGACGAACTACGAAGTCGCGGGCGACCGCTAGTGTACTATATTTATGTTTAAGACCTCTTGGTCTTCGTAACAACGCGAGGTGTCGGTCACGCGTTTCCACATTTTTACTCCCTACCAAAAAGTGCTCAACGCGTCTAAAGAAGTTTTCACTTCAAAAAAGCGTTTAAATTTGATGATGACACAACTATGTATTTCATACAAACTCCATATTTTTTTTCATTTAGCGCGTTTTAAAGTTTGATAAAGAGATTCTGATTTGATTGAGTTATCATCATCCTTATTATGGCAAGAATATTATAGTGGTATGAATTGTGGTGCCATATTTACTTTAATTTTTTTTTGTGTTTTTGTCAGTCAAAAGTTAGATTCTAGATTGTAGTGGAACCGTTCTAGAAGAACCATTTCATAAAGAAAGAAAGAAAGAAAGAAATCTTTATTCAGGGATAATACAAGTACAAAAAATAACCAATAATAAAATAAGGCTTTATAAATAAAAAGAAACGTGAAATGAGACTTGATCCCCAAAATGATCTTCACTCAGCATGTGCTAATATAATGTATACTAATATTATAAAGAGGAAAAGTTTTTGAGTTTGTGATGTTGTAGGGGGTAATCTCTGGATCTACTGAACCGATTTTGAAAATTCTGGTACCAAATACCAATACAAAGTCACATTATTTGTGAGCGTCATAGGCTATATATTAACCCTAAAGATTAGGGAGCTCCCGTGGGAATTTAAAAACTTGTTTCACGCAGACGAAGTCGCGGGCACCTACTAGTAATAGATAAGTTTGTGGGATTATAACTAGAACAACCGTTTCATAAACTACTATTATTGAATTGGGTATTTGACAACTAGGCAAATTAGCAACTTTTTCAAACGTCATAACGCGTGCTTAGTATGGGATTTTGCATGAAATACTGAATTGTGACGTCATCAAATTTCGACGCACTTTTTTTTCTTTAATCTATATTTTAAAATGGTTATCAAACTTAAACCGAGGATGTGAATTTTAGGTGTTTGGAAGACCCTCTATTTAATAATCAGTTGGAAATAATATATTGTTCACCTCTCATGCTCTAAAAAGGTGTCATTATAGCTTAGCGTAGGCGGACTAAAGTTAGCATTTAGGGTCTAGGGATTAAAGTATTTTTTTTAATAATTGCCGTACTATCCTGATATCGGTATGCGTGATATTCATTCGGTTATCCAGAATTTTTAGTCTGGTTAATACCAATAGCCAAAAAATGTATGTAAGGTATTGCATTTTGCCGCGAAATCATAGATTTTTTAGTTGTAATTATTACATTTATTTAAATGAATGTTTATTGGATGATAATTAATACATTTCAAAATACGATGTACAATACGTACAAGGTGAAGGTAAAGTGAATGTGACTATTTATTTGTGTATCATCAAGTGAAAATAAAGACCTTACTCCTAATATGAAAATGTAACAGAAAGGCAAAGAAATAATTAAAAATCGTTATTTATTTTATTTGCTCGCAATCGAAGTGAAAAGTAGAGTGTTTACCACGGGCCTAAAAGATATCCTACTCGATTCTATAGCATACTTCGCTACGCTCGGTAAGCTAAACATCTCGTATAAAATGGCTCATTTTAGTCCCTTGATGAACAATCTATTATTTGATGTAGGCATCATCCCTATTGTGTAATGTGTATGCGTGCAGGAGGCGCGCTTCGTATGCACGGACTCTTGGTACCTGTTCCTGCGGCTGCACGCGATCCTGTGCCAGCGGCTGGGCGCGGCGCGGCGCGCGGCGCTCGCCCTCGCGCGCGCCGACGCCGCCGACAAGACGCGCCCCGCCAGCGTGGCCGCCGCGCTGCGGCTCAAGCCCAACAGTGAGTGCCCACCTCCTTTACTACTTAATTCGCCCATCACACGACGAGTTTACCAGCCATCAATAATTTATTCAATTTAGGTTCACTGTAGGTATGTACACATATTGACGTCCATTACTTAGATATAAAACATGGTGATGATAATTAGTTACGGTATCTAAAAACTAAAGCTAAGCTAGCTACATCACATTATTAAGTGTGCAGCTCATCACATTACTTACCTTCAGTCATCAACTCGTCTCGTAACAAATTTGCAGCTTTGCAGACGATAGCGGTAAGGATGGTGGCTACCACATTACTAGCTTTCGGTTATCAGATGCGAGAGTTTGCAGCCATTGCTTTACCGTCCTTCGGCCATCACAGATGAGTTTGCAGCCATCGCATTACCGGCCTTCGGCCATCACATGCGGGTTTGCAGCCATCGCATAGCCGGCCTTCGGTCATCACATGCTAGTTTGCAGCCATCGCATAACTGGCCTCACATGCGAGTTTGCAGCCATCGCATAGCCGGCCTTCGGCCATCACATGCAAGTTTGCGGCCATCGCATAGCCGACCTTCGGCCATCACATGCAAGTTTGCAGCCAACGCATAACTGGCCTTCGACCATCACATGCGAATTTGCAGCCATCGCATAGCCGGCCTTCGGCCATCACATGCGAGTTTGCAGACATCGCATTACTGACCCTCGGTCATCACAAGCGAGTCCACGGCCATCACATATCTGACCTTGGGCCAGGATTACACTTGTAAGTTTTGCTCACGTTAGTAAATGAGTAACTTACGATTAAGTTTAGTTCCATGAAACATGAGTGTTAAGGGCCTATATACAATCAGGCCGCAACAATCTGTAGGTATAAAACTCGCCACACTACAGCATATATATGTACGCATATATAGCACAACGCTCTACGCTCGATTTTATAGCCAACTAACCAATTTTGTTACTTGAAATATTTGATTATTATTTATTTACTACATAATATCTAAGCCTCCGCGCCACATTATTATAGGTACTTATTAGATAGTAGATACTACCGGACGAGCCCAGTGCTTCGGTCGGGTGAAATTTTTAAAAATTCCTTGGGTGGAATTTCCGAAAATCCTGAAACACGTGTTTCTTAATATTTAATCGAAAGCCCAAATACCAATTTTCATTGATGTAACCCGAAAAATATAGAACTTTCCTACAAACTTTCATTCCCCATTTCACCTCTATGCAGGTCGAATTTTCAAAAATGGTGACACACTTACTTCTTTATATTTAACCGAAAGCCCAAATGCTAAGTTTCATAACTATAATGCTAAGTTTCATAAATATAACTTGATAAATGAAGGACTTTCATACAAACTTTTAACCCCTATTTTACCCCTTTGGGGGTGGAATTTTGAAAAACAGTGACACATGTACTTCTTTATTTTTTACCAAAAGCTCAATTAACACCAAGTTTCATGGATATAACTTGAAAGATGGCGGACTTTCATATAAACTTTTGCGCGTATTGATACCTACGGCATAAACTAATTTTATTACAGTGCTTCACACACGAGGAAAGTTTCTAAACTTACTATATACTGTATATCAAAAATTCGCGGATATTGTCATAGTCATTTATTTATTATTTTTTGTATATATGTAAGTTTTTATTTTATTGTGGTGTTGGTATGTCGGTACGCGATAAATGAAACACCCGAATTGCTCCGTAGCTAGTTTAATACTGTCAAATGACAGAATGCATTGCGAGTGCATAGGTAATAGGTATGCATATACATCATCCCTCCAACATTAATTTGGAAACCTGGAACAATTTATTAAACCTAATAGTTATCCAGCTAATCACAAAATACAACATTTACCTACTTAAAATATTGTTTATAATTTACAGGCCTCCTAGGCCTTTTTGCCCGATCGGCCGGACTGTTGTTGCTCGCGCTACTTGGGTTACTTGATTTATTATCGTCAACACTTAGCTCATCCGTACAACGTTCTGCCGATCGGGTATCGTCATCCTTAACAACCTCCGCCCTCTCCCCGCTATCCAATTCCCCTTGGTCCTTATCGTTATCAGCATCATTCAGTACCCTGTGTGCATTCTCGTCCGATGCTACCTGCACTTCCCTCTCTTCCGCCACAATGATCGGCGGAGGCGGCGGAGATGCCGGTGCCGGGGTGGGGGGCTGCGCGTTTTGCGACGCGGGAGCCGGTGGTTGATCCAAGGACTGTGATGGTTGCCTAATGCCCGATAATGAATCACGCGGCATTTCTAGACCATCATTTACATTTAAATTAATACTATCATAGCTACTGTACTTTCTTATTTGGTCTAAATGTCTTTTACAAGTAGTTTTATAATCCTCAAAATAAATTTCGAACATTCGGTTACCTATAACTCTTTTTACAACGCCCAAGCACCATTTACTTTTCCGTGCAATAAACCATTTTGCCCATACCGTTTCGCCTACATAAAAATTTCGACTCGGCGTTAAAGCATGTTTGTCTTGTTTATCAAATTTTTTACTAGGCGGTAAAATTAAATCCAACCTAGATCGTAAATCTCGACCTAGCATCAGCTTAGCTGGTGTGGCACCAGTAGCGCAGTGAACAGTATTTCTATATTCAAAAAGAAAACTTAACAATTTCTCGTGTACATGTTTTTGACATTTACCTTCCGATAAAATACATTTAACCATTTTCTTGCATGTTTTAACCGAATTCTCAGCCTGTCCATTGCTGGCTGGATGGTAAATGGGCGAAGTAAGATATTGGATACCATTCATACGGCAAAATGTGTGAAATTCCTCAGAACAAATCTTAATATCATTATCGGAGACCATGACCGAAGGTAAACCGAAATTAGAGAACATTTGTTTCAGTTTGAAAATAAGCGCACTGGTTGATGTGCCGCGGTCCATATAAACACATTCTAGCCATTTTGAAAATGCATCTATGACAATTAAGTATATGGACTGTCCTATAGCCATGTAGTCTATGTGAATACGATGCCACGGGCCGGGCGGCCGCGGCCACGGCGAGGGCGACGCGCGCGCCGGTGCGCTGCGCAGCGCACTACACGTGCTACACGAGTTTACCCACTGCTCAATTTGTAAGTCGATCTGCGGCCACCACATTTTTCCTCGAGCTACATTTTTAGTTTTAATTATGCCAAAATGCGATGAATGCAATTCCTTCAACATCCTTTCTCTGAAAACCTCTGGAATGACTATTCTATGCCCCCGTAATAAGCACCCATCGATCACTTGTAAATCTGTCTTACATTGGAAATACGGTAGGATCGATTTACATTTTATTTTCCTAGGCCAACCTTTATCCATATACTTCATTACGGTTTTCAGTACGTTGTCCGCCGCAGTAGCGCGCCTAATATCACTGAACAAAAGCGGTTCTACGTTCGACTCGAAGAAAAGGAAATATTTAGAACAATCGTCCTCTCGCTCACTGTCCACCGGTACTGATAAGGGTGATCGAGAAAAGAAGTCTGCTATTTGATTATTTTTGCCATCTACGTACTGCACTATATAGTTATAAGCCGATAGGGTTACCGCATATCTTTGCAGACGTAAGGCGGCCGTGACCGATATGCCCTTTTCCTTGCCAAAAATAGAAAGTAATGGCCTATGGTCTACATACCTCATGTTAAAAAGATCACACTCCCTGCAATCACTTTCTTGGGACGTGTCAGATTCAGCATTAATATTATGCAAATTAGCACCTTTAGCCTTGCACAGTTTTTTAAGATGGCCCTTTAGGCCACACCGATTGCACTTTAAATTTCGGAACTTGCACACTGCCGCACTATGAGACTTAAAACCACACACGGTACAGCGCTGGGACCCTTCTTCGAGTCCTCGGCCAGCCTTAGCCTGGCTCTGGCCCTGGCCGGCCTTGCGACGCTCGCCGACGCGAAATACAGGCTCCTCCTTCACGATGACGCGCGCCTGCCGCGCACAAGCTGTTTTTTGCGCCACTTCCAATGCTTGTCCGAAAGTCAGACATTTGGAGTCACATTCGAAAAGTTTATCACGCTCCGGCCCTTCCCTGAAGCCGAGAACAAAACGGTCACGCAAAAGCGTGTCTAGCTCCGTGCCGAAGTCGCAGTACACGGCTAACCCTCTCAGCCGCGCCGCCCATTCTTCGATACCCTCACCGTCCGCTCTGCTTGCCTCATAGAACTTCGCCCTATCTGCGAAGGTCGACCTTTTTGGCGTGAAATGCTTGTTGAGTACTTCTACTAGCTCACTATAGGTACATTCCTCAAGCTTCTTCGGATGCACGAGATTCCGAACCAAACGGTATGATTCATCCGACAAATACGTTAACAACACTGCACTTTGACTAGCGGCCGGTATACCGTTTAACTTTATAAACTGTGATAATCGACTATGAAAAACTTCCCATTCGTTAATTTTATAGTCAAAAGGCGATAAACTTCCAAGATAATGAGTTGAATTCATTTTAAAACACAACGCAGGTAGGTTTTAAAAACACGCTCGTCGCCAGATGGTATGTCGGTACGCGATAAATGAAACACCCGAATTGCTCCGTAGCTAGTTTAATACTGTCAAATGACAGAATGCATTGCGAGTGCATAGGTAATAGGTATGCATATACATCAGGTGTACAATAAAAGGGTGTACAACAATATAATCATTCCTTCTTATTCATACGATTCATGTGATACCTACTGCCCGCTGAAAGACAGACACAGACAGAGGGACTGAGCGCGCAGGCTTAGTAATAGGGTCCCGGCACATGGCACACTCTGTGTACGGTACCCTAAAAACAATAATCGTAAAATTTAAAAATAGTAATTCTGCCGGAGTTGCCGCGGCACGGCCAGGGTTGCCAAATTTGGTTTTGAAAACTACCGAACAAGGACGAGAGCGAGACCGTTGAAAGAAACAAAAACCACTAATAGTTATTTTACACATAATTTATTTAATAAAATTGCACATCTTATGGCAGTAGGCAATAAAAGTTTCAGGTATGCTTATTTTAACCATCACTATGTTTACGATGTGAAATTTAAAAAAAATGTGTGTTACTCTTGAAAAAATTGTTACTCTTTACGAACGATTAAAAATATACAGATTAGTAAATTTATATTACTGAAAGCATGCTTGATACATTTATTTATATTAATTAAGTATATAATTTATATTCATCAAAATACATACCAATGGAAACATAAACAAGTTTTACCATGGAAACAAGTGGATTCCAATGGTAATTGGAAAATATGTAACGAAGAAATTTTGATTTTACCCATCAATTTTCATACCCAGGGCTTATAATATTATATGCAAATCGATTCCAACTAGAGGAGGTAAACTCCTAAAATCACAAATGGCTGAGCTGCGCAGCGCTGCGTCACGATGCGAAAGAAATGGTTTGGAACCCTCGTAGCTTTAGTTTTAAGATACCGTTACTGATTATCACCATTATATTTTATAAATAAGTAGACGTCAATGTACACTACACTTGTAGTGTACCTACCTATATTGAATAAACATTGTTTGAATTTGAATTTGAAAGAGATAGAAAACGTCAGATCTGCAAATGCAGCTGGCGCGTGCACGAATCAGAAACGTCGTATAATATATTGCGGCAAATCTGATACTTCATCAGGGTGAAGCTGAATAAACCGAACCACTCATACTTCGGTATTTTTAACCGACTTCCAAAAAAGGAGGAGGTTCTCAATTCGGTGCGTATGTTTTTTTTTTAAATATATGTCGGTGCATATCTCCGTGGTTTCTAAACCGATTTGAAATTTTTTTTTTTCACTGGTTAGAGGAAGCTCGCGAGGTGGTCCCATAAAAAATTCTGACTCCAAATCGTCAATACTGATGCTGTAGGTGTACCGTACTACTTGAAATCCTCAAAACTAGGGAGTTAGAAAATTTTAATGGTGAATTCATATAGTAGGTATCAAGTCACGTGTATACAATACAACTCTTGAGTCCAAACTCCTCAACCCTGATGCTGTAGGGTACAGAACTCCTTAAAAATAGCGATTTAGGATTTTTTTATGATGAATTCATATATTGTAGGTGTCAAGCAACGACTTCATGCTTAAAACCAAGTCCTAACTCCTCAACTCTGAAGCTGCAGGGTACTGCAGTCTTAAGCCGTGGGGATTTAGAGTACTCTAAAAAGTTAAAAACAAAAATTCTTTCCAAAAAACCGACTTCCAAAGCCACTGTAAAGTAAAAAATAATTTTGATTTCTACACACTATGTTGAAGTCGGGCGAGTAGGTATAACAAAGATAGGCATAGTTGACGCATAAGGCGAGACTTCAACATATTGTGTAGAAATCAAAATTATTTTTTACTTTACAGTCGCTTTGGAAGTCGGTTTTATGGAAAGAATTTTTTGTTATACGGATCTAAAATACCGAGGCAACCCTAATAGGCACGTTACCTAATACCTACTAAGCGTCGCGCTGCCACAGCGCTGCCCGCGGGTCGCCCGAGACGCGAGATAAAATACAACTATAGATGGAGCCATATTGTGATTGATCATTGATAAACCGAGATAGCTTTATTTATGCCTTTACACCCTTATAAGAAAGTGACGGATTCATGTTTTATACTAATATTATAAACGCGAAAGTGTTTCTGTCTGTCTGTCTGCTACGCTTTCCCGGACCATCTTTTCAACCGATTTTGCTGAAATTTGGTACAGGTAGATGGTATCCCGGGGAAGGACATAGGCTACTTTTTATCCAGGAAAATTAAAGAGTTCCCGCGGGAATCAATAATCTTAATCCACGCGGACGAAGTCGCAGGCATCATCTAGTATAAAATATATACTACATTCGGTTGCCTTATATATATATATATATATTTTTTTAATATTTGGTTTCACTTATATCGCCAATTTTTTTTTCATTTATCACATACTAGATGATGCACGAGACTTCGTCCGCGTGGATTAAGATTTTTTTATTCCCACGGGAACTCTTTAATTTTCCGGGATAAAAATTAGCCTATGTCCTTTCCCTGGATACAAACTATCCCTATACCAAATTTCATCAAAATCGCTTGAAGAGATAGTTTTTTATTATTCCCGCGGGAACTCTTGAATTTTCCGGGATAAAAAGTATTCTGTCCTTCCCCAGGATACAACCTATCCCTGTACCAAAGTTCATCAAAATCGGTTCAACAGATGGGCCGTGAAAGCGTAGCAGACAGACAGACAGACACACTTTCACATTTATAATATTAATAGTAGGTATGGATTGAAATTGATATAGGTAGTTCATGATAAATGAAATATGCTATTTAAAAAGTTCTTATTTCTATGAAATAGAGCTGAAATTTAAAGAAACGGTCGAACGAAAACGTTTCTTACGAAAAGCATTCCACGCGGACGAAGTCGCGGGCATCAGCTAGCGAGATATAATGACAAATAGTAATAATGCTAATATGTGTATGTGTGAGTTCGCCGTCCATTTTATTCCTTTGTTCTATCCGCCGCTACCGCAAACCACGCAAACTATACCTATCTACCTTGTAACGTAATCATACTAATATAATAAATGCGAGTGTTTTTGTTTTTTGGTTCGTTAATTTGTTGGTTTGTCTTTCAATCACGCTGCAACGAAGCAAGGGATCGACGTGATTTTTGGTATGGGTATAGTTGAGGACCTTGAAAGTGACATAGGCTACTTTTTATCCCGAAAAATTAAGGAGTTCCCGCGGGAATCAAAAATACTAAAATCACGCGGACGAAGTCGCCGGCATCAGCTAGTCTTACTAATAATAATTATAATGAATGTGAAAGGAATTTTTGAAGAATTGAACTTGAAGAGTTCAACCGACTTAGCTGATAGTATACATGTACAACTTTACGGGTGAACTCATGATGGAGCAAGGAACTCCTCAAATACTCATCGTATCTCCTTCGTGTTTGAGCTCATTGGATTTGCCTTATCGTAGGTACTAGGCACTAAAGACCTAGGACTTAGGATTTTGACGACCTCCGTTGCGCAGTGTTGAGTGCTGTTGTCTTAACGTGCGGAGGTCCTGGGTTCGATCCCCGGCAGGGTCAGTTCGGGAATTTATAATTTCTGAATTTTCCCTGGTCTGGTCTGGTGGGAGGCTTCGGCCGTGGCTAGTTACCACCCTACCCGCAAAGACGTGCCGCCAAGCGTTCCGGTACGATGCCGTGTAGAAACCGAATAGGGCCATGTCCCTAACAGGTTAGCCCGCTACCATCTTAGACTGCATCATCACTTACCATCAGGTGAGATCGCAGTCAAGGGCTAACTTGTAGTGGATAAAAAAAAAATGTAGTTGGCGTCCAGGGTATCATGATGGAATCTAGAGACGTGGTTACAGGAACTCTTCAAATACTCATCATAAAGTCTACTTCGTGTTTTGGCTCATCGGATTTGTCTTACCAAGTAGCTACTAATTACCTAGAATGTCGGTTTAGGAATCTCGTAGAAATCGGTATACCTAAGTACCTACTTGCTTTGAAAAGAAAAACTCGTCGAATTCAGGATCTCCTACTTTTTGAAGTCAGTCAAAAATAGTAGTTAAATTGTACCTATATTATATCTTTTCCAAATAAATTTTGGTGTTGTAATTACTTTTATTTCGGAATAAAAATATCAATTTTTTCCATCCGCAGTATGCAACACGGCAATTGCAAAATAGTATAAGCATACCACAAAAAACACGGAAAAACATTCGTTTTTGTATTGGATTGTATTAGTACTTACTACCTACGTTATCGGTAGCGTTCTTGCTTAGGTACACTCTGTTTTAGGCAAAAAAAAAATCTTGACAAAAAGTGGTACACCCGTCCGTTCACGAGCGCGTTTCAGCGCAAACTGAGGTGTAAAATCAAATTCTTGGATATTTTCGTTAGAAAAATGTATGCAAAATTATGGTGGGAGTCATAAATGACTACCTAATGTATTTGGAAGCACAATGTGATATCCTTTAGGTAGAGGACTTTATATGCCATCATTTTTTTATAAATTACAAATTAAAATATGCAGCGGATACATAAATGAGGGTTCCTAAAGAAAATTAATTTTTCGTCATTTTAAGCGATTCTTGCGTTGGTAAATACGTATTTATGCAGAAAATTTCTATGGGAGTGTGCATTTTTATATGGTCAAATGAGATATGAATACATGACCTTTAATTTAATACCATGATATCCCAACAGTTGTGATTCCTATTTCTTTATAGGGTACCTGGAAAAGTATGATATCCGTATAACGGGCCTTAAGGTAAAATTGTAACGTATCACTAGGAAATGTGGATAAAATTTCTATTTTTCACTATTGAAAGTATGACAACCCTATAATATGAGGGACGATGTATGGTTTGTTTACAAAGTTTCCACGTCGAATTGGGTTCTAGCTTTAGCGGTTATACCCTAGCTATTAGGGTTGTAACGGAACCTCGCCTCCGCCTCCGTAAGTGCGGAACTTTCGCAAGAAATCGTACCTCCGCTTTCGCATCCGCCTCCGCCGTTTTTTTGCGGAGTTGTAACGGAGGTTTATTTACGTTGGCTTACAATGCGAGAGGTACAAATCGAAGCAGGTGACGTCAACCACGACGTCGTGAAGTTGATGACGTGGAAAAATCCCCCTCCGCCTCCGCCTCTGTTATCCTCCGCCTTCGTGGAGGCAAAGCCCCTTCACCTCCGCATCCGCCTCTGCTTCCGCTAAGAACGCCTCCGTTACAACCTTTATACCACTTTTTGCCATCAACAGTAACGAGTTGTCTTTGCCCGCAGACCTGCCAGCGGACGCGTCATCGCCCGCGGAGTACTACAACGCGCTACTGGAGCTAGTGAAAGGAGTGTTGGACGGCAACGTGGAAGCCAATGCGTACGAGGACGCGGCGCGAGAGATGCTGGGCATCAAGGCTTATCCCGCCTACACGCTGGACAAACTCGTCTCCATCGCCGTCAGACAGGTGAGCCCACCGCTGGACAACTCTTACCACCTACATAATTACCAGGGTAGGCAGAAAGTCATTACCCGAATCTTAGGGTATGCAGTGCTTTTTAGCACATACGGGAGTGGACGCCGCTGACTGAGCAAGGCCTTGTGCCGCTTGGGATGCGTGAGTTATATATTTTCATCGCTGGCTCTGTAGCTTCCCATTAGTATTGGTATGGATTGTTAATAATAATATTGATATTTATCCACAGTTACAACGTTGTGTATCTGAGAGTTGGTCAGTGAGGGCAGCAGAGATGGCCGCCAGAGGGGGCATGAGAGGACCGGCTTCCTACGTGAGGAGGGCGCTGAGGGCACTCAGCCATTACACCACGTTTCTCGTCAAACTGGTGAGTAAACACGCGTCACGAAACTTAAATAGGGACTGCCGATAGAAGTTAAACCGATTATTTTTTTATGTAATTTTTATTTTTATTTTATAAATTTTAATTAAAATTATTAAAATAGAAACCTTAACACTAAGGCATTAAAGTTTAATTTGGAATGTAGTATATTTTTATATTGAAGACCTTTTGTCTTCGTAACGAGGGCGCTGAGAGCTTTAAGCTATTACACCACGTTCCTTGTCAAACTGGTGAGTAAACACGCGGCACGAAACTTGAAAAAAATAATTGGCAGTCATAGGGACTGCCGATAAAAGTGAAAACTAATTATATTTTTTAAATTATTATTTTTTTGTGTTCTTTTTGTTTTAATTAAAATCATCAAAATATAAACCTTAACGCTGAGGCATTAAAGTTTAATTTTGAATGTAGTATATTTTTATATGTAAGAAATTTGTCTTCGTAACGGTCACGCGAATCTTCATTTTTACCTCCCTATCAAAAAGTGATCAACGCAGCTAAGGAAGTTTTCACTTCAATAAATGGGCGGTCTCTACGCCAGTTGATACGCTATTCAAGATAATAGGTATGATGACAACTCAATCAAATCAATAACTCTTTATCAAACTTAAAAACACAGTTCACAGAAATTCACAGTTGTGACGTCATCAAATTTCAACGCACTTTTTTTTCTTTAATATATATATTTTAAAATGGTTATCAAACTTAAAACTAACCGAGTATGTGAATTTTAGGTCTTTTGGAAGACCCTCTATTTAATAATCTGTTGGAAATCATTTATTTTTGATATAGGCATCATCCCTATTGGGGCTGATTCTGTATGACACAATCTCTAAACTAAACTAAAATGGCAGCTTTAAATCTAGTTCTGTCCCTTTCCGTAGGAAGTATTATGAAAGGGTTATCAATATTTGTAATGCTCTAATTTTAGTTTAGTTTAGAGATTGTGTTATACAGAATTGGCCACATTGGCACAATCTCTAAACTAAAAAATAATGAAAACTCTTTATTGCCATCCCTCTAGAATCTCATATATCTTCAAAATCACATATATTTTTTACCATAATGAAAATTCTTGTGTGTTTAAATGTTAATATCGTCAAAAGTTGCCCATTCCATTATATTATAGTGATAAATTGTATTTTCTTGAATCTATTAAGTACTTATGAATAACTAGATGATGCCCGCGACTTCGCCCGCGTGAATTAAGTTTTTTTATTCCTGCGGGATCTCCTTACGTTTCCCGGATAAAATGTATGTATGTACCTATGTCCTTCCCCGGGATGCCACCTATCCCTGTACCAAATTTCACCAAAATCGGTTGAAAAGAAGGGCCATGAAAGCGTAGCAGACAGACAGACAGACGCACTTTCGCATTTATAATATTATATAGTATGGAAGTATGGATTGTATTTTATGATAGTTTGCACAACATGGCTCGATACTATGATTTTATTGTAAGAACTTCAAAACATTTATTTAAAACTACCTTTTGACTAAAGTAAATTTTGCGAGGATTTATTATATCAATGTTTGTTCCTTTTTGTTGGCAGTACGGCGGCGATGAAGTGAAAACAACGTTTGAACTATTAGAAGCGGCGGCGGAGGGGAGAACATCACCTAACAATGACTCGAGATTATCACCCACAAACCAGGTAATAGACTAACATAGCTGCACTAAAAATTATGAAGGCCCCCTTCATAACTTTTGCTAATAAAAATTGCCAATATCTTTTTATAGTTTGTTAGTTTATAACGCCTTTGAGAGGTGATATCTAGTGAAAGGCCTGATGAGAGCGTCAGTTTTTGTACTGTTTACATAGGTACTATGCATACTTTAATACTGTACAAGAATCGGCTTTTCTAAATATAGTTCATTTTTGGTAACCATAATATCACGTTTATGATCGGCCATATCTAGTGAAAGGCCCATCAGCATGCGGGCAGAATTTCACTATGATCATCAGTGGAGAATGTAGCACCCAGCTATTACTGAATCAGCTTTTCAAGCGATAGTTACAAAAAGTGCAGCTATCTCTTATAATATAAACATCATCATATCAAGTATCCTCAACCCATTGACTGTCTCGCCACTGATCACGAGTCTCCTCTCAGAATGAGAATGGTTAGGCCATAGTCTACCACGTAGCGCAACCAAGACTGCTGAAGATGATGACATTGATGGTTGCTTATTAAAACTAGCTTTTGCCCGCAGCGTCGTTCATGTTGTTGCCAATCTCTGTGTCAAATTTCATCAAGATTAGTACAGCCGTTCTGGCGTGATTAAGTAACAAACATCCATCCATTCCAACTTTCGCATTTATAATATTAAGTATGATTAGTATGACTAATTTATAATAATTGTTTGCAGTCGCGGCCGCGTGAGACGAACGGCGAGGCGGTGTCCCGTCTGGCGGCGTGGTCGCTCTACACAGAGCAGTATTCGCGGCCGGACGTGACGTCATCCGCGCCGCGCAACAAGCCCGTGTTCCTGCGGCGGAACGTGCGGCGCGCGGGCGCGGTCGCGGGTGCCGCCACCGCCGCCACCGCCGCCGCCGACTGCGCGCCGCCCGCCGCGCGCCGCCGCAAGCCGCCGCGGCTGCACGACCACTCGGAGTGCACCCTAGCGAATAGCATACGGTGAGCGTTACTCGTAAACAAACAACAAGAAAACATGCTTGCTTCGCTCGCCATAGTTGTTACATATTATTATGACTGATAGCTGCACTTTTGGTAACTATCTCCAGGAAGGCTGATTCAGTATTACGTGGGTGTAGGGCTCTCCACTGATGACGATAGTGAAGGTCTGCGCCCGCATGCGGATGGGCCTTTCAATAAATACAATCGGAATCAGGGAAAATTAATAGTAAGGAGATATTTAAATACTACACACAAATACTAATATAAAATAGGAAAACTAAATTTGGCATAATTAAACTAGTGTAATAAGAATAGCATAAAATTTATTAGCGACGCGTCATATTATATTCGATCTAATAATTGCTAATAATTATTTATAGTTTGTTAGTTTATCACGTCTTTGAGTTTTTATACTGTTTACATAGGTACTGTGCATACTTTAATACTGTACAAGAATCAGCCTTCCTGGTTATGGTTTATATTTTGGTAACCATAATAATAACCTCTCAAGCACTTCAGCGCAGATATGCGCTCCAATTACTCTAACGTCTACCCTGCTTTAGCGTAGATCTTTGTGCGAAAATCGCCTGTTTTGCTTGTTATATACAGTCCTTAAGGGTTTTTTTTGGTTGAAACGATTACTAAACGAATGAACAGTGCCCTTATAAACAACATAACTTCATTGAACTAAGTTTGACAGTTTGAGACAAAATCATTCGTAGGTATGCGCTCCCGAACAAAGTTATTTACTAGAGGTAATTTTACTTCTTTTTCCAATATTTGTATAAATATAGTTCATTCATGGTATTTTTTAGATAGTTTGTTTATGGTTAAAGGGTTAAAGGGTTTATGGTAAAAAGAAATAAAAGAGTTACAGTCTATTGTAAATTTGTAACCACTACTTTATTAATTTTTTTCTGGTAGTGGTACACCAAGCTGGAACCTCAGATTTTAGTTGTGTTGTGTTTTAAAATAGGCATTACTAATGAATTAATTTTGTACTATTGAACAGTTTAATTACTGGACTACAGATAACTGTAACAAAACATCATATTAGATTTGATTTTATACGTAAACAACAATCATAAAAAATTTATCAGACGCGTGCGCGCGCTATTAAAAGTCACAACAAAACATCATATTAGATTTGATTTTATACGTAAACAACAATCATAAAAAATGTATCAGACGCGTGCGCGCGCTATTAAAAGTCAGCGGTACCGTGGTAATGCGTAAGGGTGGCGCGGTGACTCAAAACCCGATGGGACGGAAAATCTGACACGACCGGAGAGAGATCAGCCGCAGAACCGACAGCTTTACGTGCTCTCCGAGGCACGCGTGTGAAACACCGCCAACTTCCTTACTCCGGGCTAGCACTGGGAATTTCTTGTCAGAAAAACCCAATACTTGTTAAGACCCGACCCGAAACTCGAACCCGGGACCTCGTCGGCCGCAGTCGAACATGCTAACCACTAGACCAACGAGGCAGTCATAAACCATAACACGTCTTTGAGCATCAGTGGAGATACCTACACCCACCTAATACTGAATCAGCCTTCCTGGCGATAGTTACCAAAAAGTGCAGCTATCTTTTAGTTTATAATATATTTCTGTTGACTACATCCATTGTAATATCCAAACTTCACATTAATATAATCAATTTTAAGTTAGGATATTAGTAAGTTACAATTATGGAGTGTAGAGGTAAGGAATGTTATCTCTGTATATAAAAAGTGTCCATCGAAATACATTAAATGCGCCACATCTGCATCAGGGTAAATTTAAAAGGAAGCGCCAAATATTATTAGAGTAGGTTTGAGAAATAAACAAGAAAAGAAAACATTCATCATTATTTTGTACAACGTAAGTTGTTGAAATTTTTAATAAATAACTACTTTAGTCGACAATTTTTAACTCGGCTAACTTCATTTCATCAACAATTGCTACATTCATACCATACCCTATGTCTACACCAGCGCTATCTTTTTCAACTTTTTTCCCATAAGAGATAACACTCCTTGCTTCTACACTCCATAGTTACAATATACAATTTAAGTTTAACTGTATCGTATGTTTAGTCGTCATTTACAACATATTTGTGATTGCAGGTTGGTGGCATGCCGTCCCCAGCAGCTATACCGGGCGGGCTGCCTCGCGGGCGCGCGCGCCTCGCACCCGCGCCTCTCCGCCGCGAGGCAGGCGAGGTTCCGCGCCTGGCTCGCACGCACTCCGCACCGCACCTAGCCGCGACCGAACCAGCCCAATGCGGCTACGCTGTGCTAACTTGTGTTGAAAAATGGCCGAAATCGGTGACAAAATGGCTGAAATACGTGAAGAAATGGATGAAATACAATAGGGATGATGCCTATATCAAAAATAAATTATTTCTAACTGATTATTCAATAGAGGGTCTTCCAAAAGACCTAAAATTCACATTCTCGGTTAGCTTTAAGTTTTTTACCCATTTTAAAATATAGATTAAAGAAAAAAAGTGTGTTGAAATTTGATGAAGTCACAACTGTGAATTTCATACAACTTCCGTACTAGAAGTGCGTTTTCAAGTCTGATAAAAAGTTGCTGATTTGATTGAGTTGTCATCATCCCTATTTCAATGTGTATTGGAAGTGAGTTATAAAATCGAGCAATAAAGCGGCCAAAATCCAAGAAGAAATGGGCAAGATGCGTGAAAATATGTTGAAAGCTGACTAAAATGCTATATCTTTGCAGTCGTTATATTTCGCTAAAACGCGGCATTGAGTCGTTAATGACTTTTTTAGAAAGTGAGACGGTGAAAAATTTTATAAAATGGCTTCACCGTAAAATCGCGTACAGAAAATCGCCTAAATGGCCATAGTTTGTGCATATTATTAGTTAAAATACCACATTGCGTAAAGAATATTCTGCAAGGTGCAACAAAATTTGAAAAATACCACAAAGTGGGATCTTTAGTGTATTAATATGTCAATTCTACAAGAAGTGACTATGTTTGTAATAGCTAAGAATCCTCCAAAGATTCCCAATAACAGTAAAAACTTACATTTGTTCTTGACAGATCTCACTGATGGTAAGATGATGCAGTCTAAGATGAAAGTGGGCAAAAATGTTTAAAATGCGAATTTTATAGATTTTTATATACTTGTACGACTGTTTTATTTTAAATTCTATAGTATGTGGATAAAATACAATCGAAAATATAATTAGAGCAGTTTTCTTCGCCATGTAATTTATCTCAATTTTTTCCCAGGTTCTTTATGTGAACCAATTTTGATTTGTGAAAATTTCATCAGAATCGATTTAGTGGTTTTTGTGATGTACAGAAAACTAAATTAAAATTTTAGAATAGTAAAATTTTCTAGTGAGAAATTTGGCAATTAATTAGAAATTAAAGTTTAGGTAAATTTTATAAAAAATTTAATTATATTTTTTGATATTTAATAAAATTCGTGACTAATGAATATAAAAGAGATCAAAGAATTTGAATACTAAAATAAAATTTAGTCAAATTCCTCATTTCATATTATTAAATTGTAAAACATAATTAATGTTCTTGGATTTTTGTAAAACAGTCCTTCAAGTATTAAAATGGATACGAAAAGATATATAACATATATCTTTTTTTTTATAATAATATTAAAATTTATTTAATATTTATAATACGCTCCGTTCGCCCCCAATTTTTTTTTGTATTAAATATCAGTTTACCCAATTTTTGTGAATATTTGTCTTTATATTTTTCGACATATTCAAATCGGATAACACGATAAATTGTTTTGTTTTATGAATAAATTGTTGTATTTTTTTTTCTGCTTTTGTAATTTGTAATACATATTGTGTTTCATTTGAAATTATATAATTTGTTATTTCACCAAAACTTGTTAGCTATGTTGTTACCTTCAAATTGATTAAACTAATTTTCTATTTTCTTCATGTAATTTGTTTTTGTAATAATTTTTTTCATAATTTCGAATGAGAAAAAATTACATTGTAATTTTGTTTTTGTAAATAATTGATAAGCTAATTTTTTTTATAAGATTCCGTTCAGTATTTTGGCGGGAAAACGGAGTGTATACATGGGATCGGTCCTTAAAGGAAATACAGGGTATTAACTTGTATAGTCTCGAATAAAGAATGGGTTTGTAAGAGTTTGAATGCGCCGCTCAAAATTTGGACCGATTTCATCCAAAATAGTCCGAGAGCTTGTGGTATATTTTGAGTAGGTGCTTGATACAAACTAAGTTTTTAATATGGATCTGTTAAGTTAGATGAGTATGGAAAACTAGACCTGCCAGCCGGTGTTTTACTTTTCAAGTAAGATCGTTTTTATCTGGCACTGCCAACTTCACACTAGCAAACAAGTATTTTCAACAAAACTTAAATAAAAAACATAGGATTTATAAACTTGTATTGCTGTTAAGTTTTACAAAAAAAATATCTATGGTCTGGTATCTAACAGTAGGACTTGGCGGTCCATACTCAAGGAATGTATAAGAATCATGCTACAAACTTTCAGTTCTGTTCAAGCAACTCTTCTTTATTTTCCACTAGCTTTCGGTCCTTAAATCTCTGGGTCACGTTTTAGGGGCCCAGAAAGGGTCTTTTAGACCCTTACTACAGGATTAATGCTTTTCAGAGTCAACCCCCTCCCCTTGTAAATATTTTGAAAAATAAACGGCTCTGAAATAATTAATCGCGTAGTGTAAAGATCTCTTGCGTAAAAGTACATTTGTTGTAAATATTGTGTGACAGTGATTTTATAGAGAGTTACTTGTTGAGGAACCAATATTGTTAATTCTTATAAAAAATGATGACTTGTCGAAAGGAATAAATATTATTATATTTATAATAAAATTGTTGTTGTATTTTTATTTTTTTACGCCCCACACTACACCTCAATCTTTTGTTTTACAATAAAAGGGAGTATGTTACAAATTGGATAGAAGCAGGCGTTATTTTGTTATTTTTGCGGAAGTCCGTGATAATGAAAGAACTTGAAATTTATGTTTGATTTGACTAGTCAAATTCCCAATTGTGTAATTTTGGTGGTAATTTACAATTTTTGGGTTATTTTGGTGTCATTTACTTTCAAGATGTGAAATTGGTTATATTTTTTCACAGGGTGTCAAAAGTTAAACATAAGCCTTAAATAAGTGTGTGTAATTCACACACGGCAGAAGTGAAACTTCAGAAAAGTAGCCTACGAGAGAATGAGATAAATATAACTTTTATCCTATCTCATTTTCCCGCAGGCTAATTCCTATTATGAATGTGTCTGTCTCTTTGGTGTCGCTTTTTCGTTTCCTAATAAAGGAGTTTCACTTCAAAAAATCAAAGTTGTGAAAGTTATGGTCCAGAACCATAGAGCTAGAAACTCAGTAATTAATAGGTTCGGAACTCAGATTAAAAACCTAAGTTAGAAACCTTACTGGGATTATTTATTTACCACACAACAGATCTAGACAGGAAAAAATAGTAGACTTGAGGGACGAGTGGCCTAGCTGTGACAACGCATATCAGTCGATTGCGATTCTTAGTTCTTACGCAACGTGACCCAAGTCTGTAAGATGGTGATCTAATTTGGAGGTTCAAATTTGGCCTTTTCGTTTCCTCCGTGCCTCTGGGAACACGTTTAGCCGTCATGGTTATTATTACTTACATCTGTTGATAATTGCTACAAAAAAACCCAAGAATTTAAATTTTAAATGGTCTTAGTGGATTCGTATGCGGAAGGACGTAGGAACTCACTGCGTTATTATCCCAAGAAAACCACTACCATTATGTGATTAATGGAAAGGGGTCTTTCAGTAATGAGGAATAAGACGCAGAGAGTCTTGTAGTTGCATTTTGACTAGGCTTATTTTTATTTTATTTATCTTTTCCTCTTTTACTTATTACTTTTTTCTCCGACATAGTGTAATTCAACGTTATATTGTAAAGTTACTAAAATTCTAAATCAATGTATTGTAAGCTGTGGCAACCTCTTAGTGGGTTTACAATAAGTAGTGTATATTACTATATACCTATCTATATTTTTCCTGTTATTGTATTGTAACCTGTTGGATGTCCTAAAATAAATTTAAAATTAAAATGGGTTTAAAAATTTGCCCCAAAATGTACATAGGTATTAGATTTTTACAAGCATATTTGGTGCTATAAGTAGGTATAATTTATCCATCGGGGAAAAAGTTAGTAAAGTATTTATTTCATAATTTATTATTTAAATCCTTTGCGTCATAGATTATAAGTGATAAAGCAATAATTAGGATTTTAGTATTAACTTTTTTTGGAAACCTAACTAACACCCATTCTTCATTTACTTAAATCTTAATTAAACCTTACAGTGTTTACGTCAGCAGATTATAATATTATGTGCAGAAGTTTGTTTTTAAACACCTATGCAAAAAACCACTGATTAGGTAAGTGGATAGAGGTACTTAATTATACCTACTTATTTCAATTTCTATACTTTATAATATTTTCTTGATAGTATGCGCAATTTGCATGCAATCGACTAGCAGTCTTCGACACGACTTCGTCCGCGTGCAATAGGTAAGTTTTTTAAATACCCACGGGAACTCACTTTTTTTTTTTGGGTTAATAAGTATGAGCTATGACATGACACTCACAACCTACACTGGCTCCCCAGCAACACTCCCGGAAGTCCTCGCCGACCTGGGCGGCCTGCTTGGATTCTGGAGTGAGCTCGGCTGGCTGGAATGATCCGGCGGGGAGTCGCACCAGAGGTCTCACGCACAACGGGCACACTTGCTTAAGTGCGGAAAAGCCCAGTGAGAGAAGAAGAGAAATAATGTGGCTTTCTATTGGTACCAGAATTTTCAAAATTGGTTCAGTAGATCCAGAGATTACCAGATATAATTTGTGATTAAAACATGTGATTAAAAAGGTGACATGTTAAATTTTGTAGTTTGTGAAAATAAAATTAAAATAATAATTTCAACACATCGCCGGCCCACCACTGAGCACGAGTCTCCTCTAAGAACGAGAAGGGTTTGGCCATAGTCTCCCACGCTAGCCAAGTGCGGATTGGCAGACTTCTCACACTTTCGAGTCAGACATTATGAAGAACTCTCGGGCGCGCAGGTTTCCTCACGATCATGTTTTCCTTCACCGTTTGAAGCAAGTGATATTTAATTTCTTAAAACGCACATAACTTCGAAATGTTGGAGGTGGCGTGCCCGGGGATCACCACTTCGGTTTTTTAGGCGCGTCGGTATATTAAACACCACTACAGCCCATTAACGTCCCACAGCTGGGCACAGACACTTTATACACATAACACAATACACGCGAATAAATCGATACTTCTAAGTTCTAACATTTTAGAAGAGTCCGGTGGTAGAGCCCGCCAACCCGCATTGGAGCAGCGTGGTGGGTCTAAGCCCTAATTCCCTCTCTCATATGAGAGTGGAGGCCTGTGCCCAGTAGTGGGACGTTAATAGGCTGTAGTGGTGGTGGTGGTAGAGTCTTGACGTATCATAAGTGTCACAAGTTGTTCTACATGAAATATTTATAAATCATTTCATTTCATTAATATGTCCCCTTAACACGTGCACGTGATGTAGCGACAATTTTCAATTTCAATTGTTACGTTCAGCATTATGTAACAATAATTTCACACAACGTAATGTGGAAGTACCATGCATATTGCATTGACTTGTCGCGTACAATAACTAATTGACCAAGGTCTCGGAGTCTACTCAGGCGAATATATGTACGTCAGTCTGTCTGTCTTATGAAATCAGTGCATCACTATATATATACGAATATTATGAATGCAAATCGGTTAACGGAATTTGGTAGGTACTTAAGTTCGCCGACCTCCCTGGCGCAGTGTATAGCGCTGTTGTCTTAACGTGGGAGAAGGTAGGTACCAGGTTTGATTCCCGGCAGGGTCAATTTGGGAATTTATAATTTCTTAATTTTCTCTAGTCTGGTCTGGCTTCTGCCATGGCTAATTACCACCCTATCGGCAAAGACATGCCGCCAAGCGATTTAGCGTTCCGGTACGATGCCGTGTAGAAAACAAATAGGGGTATGGGATTAATGTAACTGACATGCCCAGGTAAGCCCGCTACCATCTTAGACTGCATCCTCATTTACCATCAGGTGAGATCGCAGTCAAGAGGAGAGGAGTAATGGTACCATCTCAGGGCTACTCAGGTTACATAAGTAGGCCTAAGTGTAAGTAGGTACTTTTCATCCCGGAAGATCCTTGGTTTCCTGGAGTTATTTAGGACCATAGAAATATAAATATTAACTCTATGTTTAGGACCTAAATCCATACTAATATTATAAATGTGAAAGTGCGTCTGCTACGTTTTCATGGCCCCTAGTACTCAACCGATTTTGATGAAATTTGGTAAAGAGAATAGGTTACATCACTGGGAAGGACAGCTAATTTTTATCCCGGAAAATTGAATCCCGCGGGAATTAAAAAACATCAATCCACGCGGTCGAAGTCGCTGGCATCAGCTAGTCCTAAATAAAAACTTATAGCTTCGCAAACAAATTCTTTACCTAAGTTTAAGTAATAGGTAGCTACTAGCAGATCTAATAGTTTCCGCCATTTTGCGACTTCATAAAATTTACCAACAGTAGTATAATAGAATATCGACAAAATATTCGAAGCTATTATAGACAAAAGCAAAAGTAAATAGTTACCTATTTTAATTTTATTATATTTAAATGCTTAGGGCGGTTTCAGATTAAGCGTTTTTCGGCGCACCTAAGCTCGTTTTTGGAAGCGCGTATAGGCGTGCCCTTTGCCATACCTGACACCAACAACCTCAATTTACATAGACGGGCCCTGTCAAACAAAGAATGTGGACTTATTTACTAACGCCATCTAATCTGAAAAGCGGGACAGCGCTATGGCGAGGACAAGGACAGGCTTATACAGGTGAGGGGCGCGCCCTACAAGTCGGACGCAACTTTTTCTATGAAAGGGCCCATCTAGTGCCTACAAAATATATTATATCGATGCCGGACACCCGCAATTATAATACGTATACAACTGACTCACCCACGGGTTCGAATACGCCGGAACAAGCGCGTGTACGCGTGTTCGGTTTCGAAGCGCAAATATGGCGCGCGTGATACGCGAAAAAATACGCTAGTTTGGAACCGCCCTTAGTATCGATTTATATGTGGATGGTATTTAAATATCTAATGCCAAACTATAAAAAAATATAATCCGTATTATTATGATAGTTAAGAATTTGATTATAATATGAATTTATAAATTAATCGAATCGATAGAATTTGCATAACGAATTTTTTTTAATCTGTGCCGAATATCTTGCATCCAATGCGTCCAACTAACATCGAGCTCGTCATCGAGTCAAGCTAACCACCTTGACTCATAGAGTAATTAATTACAATGTATACCTATAGTATCTTCTATACCAAATTATAGGTACGCCTACTCTACCTACTCTCTACTACTCTCTCGTACTCTGCCTACGCCTTGACTTGAATTCGCGAAGGGGCGTCGTTACTCGTTCCAAATCCTGTCTTTCCGCTATAGAA